>CAOLHI010000023.1:0-1334961 GCA_948474755.1 Ctenosaura bakeri
GCAAATTTGGTGGTAGGGAATCTATAGTAGGGAAGAGGGGACAAGAAAGGTCTGTTATGCGTACAGATGTCTTGCTCACAAAGTATTGGATGTTGCACTTGCCTGATTGCTGTCTAAAGAATCCAAATAAGAAGTTCACTATGAATGTGTTGAATATCCATAGCTTGAAAAAGTTTATTTTTTGGCCTGTGAATGGCTATGCAGGCTGGGGGATTCTGAGTCTAAAAGGCAACATTCCAGATTTCTAACATTTTAAATTCTGGAAACATCTGTTTATTGCAGTTTGAAAGTATTGCTCTTTTACTTATAAATCAGGTGTGCACAAATGTGGAAAACTATTGTGGTGTATTAGACCCCCAGGAGACCGTGGAGGTCTGTACTGCCCCAAAATAAAAAAAAGTTTCCCCCAACCAAATGGGGGCATGGGGGGCATTTTCACTGTGGTTTTAGGCCTCTCTTGACCATTTTTAAGTCCAGAAGAAGCTTTTTTTTTTGAAGAACAGGAAATGAGCCAAAGTGACTTCCTGTTTTTGGCCAAAATTGGCCCAAGGGCCATGAAATGTGGTGGAATTACTCTGTATACCCCATAGGTGGAATTAGGGTTTTTTTTAACTGCTAGGGGCCACATAGCCAACACTTAGCTTACCCTTGTTATAAATAAATACAACACTTTTATTATAGCTTATTTAAAATATGGTGCGGCCTCCAAGCAATTGAGATTGACCTAGGGAGCTAACAGTTGATCCACCCGTGAAAGACAGAAGTTGTAATAGTAACAATCAGGAACTTCCATTTTACTTCCAGTTTCTTGACAGAGACCAGCCAACTCCTTCAGTTTGAACAGAATACTGCTGATATTACTTATCTTCCTTCTTTGTTTTGAAATCTGATTCTGGTTTGCCTTAGTTGTGAGTACATTTTCTTTCCAAGAAGGCTTCTGAATTCACTTGCTGCATCTTTCATACACAAAACCCATCTCTGCTGATGAAAAACTATGCACAGCATTTGAAAACCTCAGCATGGTTGTTTATTCTTCTGCAAGAGTTCAGGTCAAGATATTTATGTGTCCAACAGTCCAGAGTAACAAGAGAGTGCATACAATTAAAAAAAATACTGTAGCACAATTTAAAAACACAACAACAAATAAAATATATCACATACTCAGATGAAAACCACTCCTGCAACCAGCTTTATTTCAAATATGGGATAATAGGACATAGAGGCTAAGACCAATCCTTTACAAGAGAGAGAGAAGTTTTGAGAAGAAGCTTCAGGGAGTGCCCTGGAACCAAGAATATTTGTTGGTGGAGTCCTCAATCACACAGCATCTTCAAGTGACATGCATAGCATAGCATGTGTATTTCTGTACCACTTATCAGCTAAGTGCTCTCTAAGCAATTTATAGTGTGTTAGCTAATTGTCCCCAACAAGCTGGATATTCATTTGACCGACCTACGGAGGGATGGAAGGCTGAGTCAACCTGGAGCCTAGCAGGATCAAACTCACAACCTTGTGGCTGCAGTACCGGCATTTAACCACTGCCCCACCAGGGCTCCTGTTTTCCTAGTCACTTCCCTAAATCCTGCCTCTCATACCTTAGATGCCAGACAAATCCTACTGGCACCAAATCCCAATATGTAGAACTTAGACTCCTCCGAAAAGAAATACACTATGGAGCTTCCTCCAACCTAGTCACCACAATGTCAGTCTTCACCCCTTCTTCAGCTGGGCCAGATCTTCTGGACTGCAACTTTCATTAGTCCAAGCCAGCTGTCAAATGATCAGAAATGATGGTGGTTGTATGCCAAAACATCTGAAGGGTTCCATGTTAGGGAGGGTAGCCCTAGTAGAAACCAATAACTGTGGTTAAAATCTGGCAGCTAGTCATAGCATGAGAAGGCATGGACCCTTTGCAGTGGCCAGCTGCAGCACTTGAAAGGAGTAGATGTTCACAGTGGTTACCCTGGTCAAACTAGAAACTCTTTTCAGATGTACCAGGCCATTGCTGAGGTTATATGTCTCTGTGTTAATGTAATGTTGGATTAGATAGGGGCTTTTGCCCTTCAGCAAAGTCCTCCTTATGTTCCTATGTCCTTAGGTAGGCAATTTGTGGCTCTCCAGATGTTTTTGACTACAGCTCCCACAATTCCTTGTCACTTGCCAAGGAGTTGACATATAAGCCCTTAGAAATGCCACATGTTCCCTACCTTTATCTGAGCTGTGGCATGGCTAGCCATGTTATGCAACTTGGCCGCTCTATTTTGGTTTAGCACCTCTAGTCTTGTCCAGAGGTCTGATAATGCTGTGGTTCCAAGTTGGTTCCTTTGCCATCTTGCTTAAGCTATTTCCTACCTCAAATGCTGGAATTCATTATGGATCAAAACAAAGAGAGTGAAAGAGGAGTTGCAACAAAGAAGAATGCTTGGTGGGAATTTCAGCTTCCTGGAATAGTTAGGGATAATATCTAGAGCTGTCCAAGGGTGAAGGCAGACACACACACATTCCTAAACAGAGAAATGTTTAGCCCTCCAGATGTTTTTGTACTGCAGCCCCATTAGCCCCAGCCAGGATAGGCAGAAATGAGGGAGAATGGGAGTTTGAGTTCAACAGCATCTGGAAAGCTATATGTTCCCCACTTCAGTTCTAAAATATGTTGAAAACAGTTTAAGTACAGTTGGTCCTCCACATCTGTGGATTTGACTTTCATGAATTTTATTATTTGCAAGTTTCTTTAATGCCTGCCCTCCCCACCTCAGGTGCTTCTTTTCTGGGGAAACCTTCCCTCTCAGTAGCTCCCATTAGGTGACATAGCCCTTTAAAAACCTGCCTCTGATCCTCCTCCTCCACTAGCCGCTGCTTGGCCAGGTAAGGATGGCTCACAGCCCAATTTCTCACCACCACAAACCCAGTCCTGAAGCCCTACCACATCCAAAGAAGGAGGTGGGCAAAAGAGAGGAAGATAGGGCTATCATGCTGATCCATCCCCTTTCCCTCATCTGGTTTGGACCTGGGTGCCTGTTCTCCCCACCATGCTTTGGCCCCCTCCCCCCATTTTGATAGTTGTGATTTTTTTCACTTTCTTGGTGGTTGTGTGCCCATAACCCGAGCAAATATGGAGGGCCAGCTGTATATTCTAGGCAGGGCAGAGAGTATGTGTTCAGATTGTTTCCTTCACCTTTGGAGTTTTGTTTGTTTATCCTCTCCCTAAAGGAAAGGGAGGTCTTTGGGCAGAAGTACATGTTAGCATGGTATGAGAAGCATGTGCCACAGGTTGTAATCAGTGGAGATGTGAAGGGAGGGTAGTAGTGATAATGGCAGCACAAGGTTATGGAGAATTCTAAAATTAAGAGCTTGGGAGCTCTGATGATCCGAGAGTGCCTCACAGCCTCACTTTTTCTTCCTGCCTGTGTATCCCAAAATAGCTGTTGTAAACAATTAGTGAGCCTTGCCAAAACAAACAAATGGGGGCTGGAAGAGTGCCCAGCATGCAAGTGTTAAGCACAGTTTGGTCTACTTCTTTTAATGTGACCACTGGTTAAAGTGTGTGTCCTGAGGGACCTAAATCATTGTTGGTCAAGATGGATGCAGATCTGTAAGGTGCCCTGTTTTGTCTGGGCAGTTGCACTAAAGACAGTAGGCCTTATAACCATAAAACTGTTAGGAAGCAGGACTGATTAAATGGAAAACGCTTGTCAGCAGCACATTTCTGTTCCCTTGAGTAATGGAGGTCAGGCAGGTTGCCAAGGAAACACGCTCAACCTTGAAAGGAGAGGTTTAGGCTCTTAAAAGACAGTGCTACATCACCTGGAGTTGGTTGGATGGAGTAGCTTTTGGAACAGATCTTTGGACGGGGGCTATTGGCCAACATCTCTGCATGATAAATTATTACACAACAGGATCTAAAATGGTTCGACCAGACAGGGGAGTCTTGGCAAGAGAGAAGGAAGAATCTAAGAATGGAAAGAATCTGAGGGCACTACACTGTTATAATTCTATTATTCCACTTTCAACATCCTGTGGAATTCTGGGGTTTGTAGTTTACTGAGGCCAAAGAGCCCTCTGGCTGAGAATTCTAAATGCCCCTCCCTAAACTGCAAACCACAGGATTCTACAGGATGCTGAAAGTGGAATGATAGCACTATATCAGTGTAGTGCAGAAATGGTCTGAAAATGACAAGTGTTCTCCGTTGGTAATGGTTGTTGGTGGATGAATGGAGCGCCTACTCCTTGTGGAAGGAGACATCCTGTGCTGGTCAGGGAATGATGGTAGTTGTAGTCTACCTGGTCTGAACAGCTCTAGTTCTGCTTTAAAAGAACAGGGGTACCCCCCCAAAAAATCCCCATCTCCTTTGAAATCATTCTCCCTCTCTCACCTGTAGTTGCTCATCTTAATTAATAATGAGAGGGTTGGGGTTTTTTGATCGCTAAAATCTTACAGGTAGCTCTCCCAGGAGCAGAAGCAAAGCGGAAGGCTTAGAGGGAAAAAGAAAAACACATTTATGATTTTGGAGAGATTCTAAGATTCATTCAAAGTGCTGTTAATGTTCTGTCTTGGATTAAATCATAGAATCATAGAAATGTAGAGTTGGAAGAGACCACAGGGGCCATCCAGTCCGACCCCCTGCCATGCAAGAACACACTCAAAACACTCCCGACAGATGGCCATCCAGCCTCTGCTTAAAAACCTCCAAGGAAAGAGACTCCACTGCACTCCGAGGCAGCATATTCCACTGCCAGACAGCCCTGACCGTCAGGAAGTTCTTCCTGAGGTTCAGGTGGAATCTCCTTTCCTGCAGCTTGAATCCATTGCTCCTTGTCCTGGTCTCTGAAGCAGCAGAAAACAAGCCCACTCCCTCCTCTATATGGCATCCCTTCAAATATTTAAACATGGCTATCATGTCCCCTCTTAATCTTCTCTTCTGCAGACGAAACATACCCAGCTCTCTAAGTCTATCCTCATAGGGCATGGCTTCCAGGCCCCTCACCATTTTGGTCGCCCTCCTCTGGACTTGCTCCAGCTTGTCAATATCCTTCTTGAATTGGGGTGCCCAGAACTGGACACAGTATTCAAGATGAGGTCTAACCAAAGCAGAGTAGAGTGGTACCAGTACCTCCCTCAGTCTAGACACCATACTCCTATTGATGCAGCCGAGTTCATTGATGCAACCGAGTTCATGAAAATTCATTGAAGCTACAAGTCTGGGGCAGTTGCATTGCTGGTTCACTTTGCAGGCCAGCCCTACCATCAGCCAGAAAGCGAGTTTAGTGTAGAAGTCCAAGTGTTGGACTACAGCTCTAGAAACCAGGGTTCAAATCTCCACTCAACCATGGAAAGCCACTGGGTGACCTTGGGCAAGTCACACACTCAGCTTCTGAACCGCTTCTGAACATATGTTACCAAGAAGACATTGTGATGGGCTCAGCTTAGGGTTACCATAGGTCAGGAATGACTTGAAGGCATGTATCAACAACTATATACCATCAGCCAGAGTTGGGCAGCTGACTCAGAAAGCAGATTTTAGGTGTAATAGAAGGACAACTGTTTGATTTGTTATTATGGTACTTTTACTACCAGATTGGGAGAAGAGGTGCTTGTGGAATTTTCAGCCTCGTGTGCCAAAATAACTTGGTTGCCTTTGGGTATTGTCTGCCTTGCTCTCTACTCAGGCAGCGAAATGTCTTGGGCTGGTCTCGTTCATTTTCATCTTTAAAAGCCACTATAAGTTACTTAGTAATTCTTCTAGATCAAAAAAAATCTCCCTGCCCAAGGAATTTATTCTAGTGAAAGCAGGGAAATTAATTTTATAACTTTTGAGTTAAGAACCTATCTGGATTCTGTAGATACCTCAGTGGAGGAGGAAGGGCTGGTTTGTTTTTTAAAAGAAGATGACAGCTAAAGGGATGCCTCATTAACTCCAGATATTTCATTGGTATGTTGTCATAGTAACAGAGTTGATGCATTCATATATCTTTTAGTGGGGGGGGGAATGGAATAAGAAAGAAAATGTTCAGAATGCTAGTTTGTTAGGCTTAAGTTGGGTGGATGCCAGGGTATATCAAATAATTTAAATTTTGACAAGGACAGGGATAGATAAATGGAGGGACAGGAGAGGGAGAGATGAACAAGATGAGCTGTGTTATTCTATTGCAGGAAAAAAGGGAACTAATAATTTATAACACTTTAAAGATTAGCAAGCGTTATTGTAGCACAAAATTTCGTGGACTAGAGTCTGCTTTGTCAGATTCATGAAGTGTTATACTTGTTTGGCAGGATGTAAAATGTGCTATATCTCACTCTCTTCCTCACACTGTATATGTGTGTAAAAAGAGAGGGAGAGAGAAATTGTAAATAAAGAGGTCTGCAAATCTCAAATGGATACAAAATATGAGAGCAGGGACCATTCACATACACAAAAAAGCAGTGGTAAGAATATCTTATCAGTACATGGGGTTGGGCTTCTTCTACAGATTTGCTTTTCAGGTTGTGTTAAGTACCTTCTAGAGAGCCTAAGATGTGTGGTCTAAGGGGAAGAGGGGAAGAGCTTAGCAAACTTCTTAAAAAGAAAGCAAAATTACATAAGAGTGTGTTTTACTTTTACATTCATTTATTTAAAATGTTTAAATGTCATTTTTTTAAAAAAAAAATCACTCAGTTTATGTATTAAAGCACCTTAAAAAGTACTCATATTGACTTTAATGAATAGCATATCGACCATTTCATTCACAACTTAATGCACTCTAGTCAGTGGGAGAGCCAGGGTCATACCATTTAGTTCCTTTTCCCATTGACTTTAGTGCATTTAGTAATTTACTGCCCAATTTGGCAGCAGCATACTGCAGTGTCAGGTGTTTTAAAAATATAATTCTAGGGTGCTGCAGAAAGAGTCTTGGTGGCCACATGCAGGCCATGGAGCTCACTTTGCCTGCCCTTGTACTGGCAAAAAAGAGCCTATATACTCTGGAGGTAGATCCTGTTTGCTCTTGGAAGATAAGATGGGTCAGGCCTGATGAGTACTTGAATGGGGTCTGGCAAGGAGTACCTGGTGCTGTAAGCCATGTTCTGAGGAAGGCAATGGCAAAGCTCCTTTGAATAATTTTTGCCAAGAAAACCATATGATAAGATCACCATAAATCAGAGACAACTTGATGGCACATACTGTTAGCCCTCCATATTTGTGGATTTGACATTCATGGATTTGATTTTTTGCAAGTTTCTTCAACCCTTGCCTCCCCCATCTCAAAGCTCAAATATCAAAATGTGTTTGTGTGTGTGTGTCTGTGGGAAGGGGGCTGAGGCATGGTGGGGAGAGCAGGCACAGCAGAATCCAAACCAAGTTCGAGAAAGGTGAGGGAATGTGGGTGTGTGTGTTGTGATGGTCCTATATTTCCTCTCTCTTTCCTATTTCCTTACTTGTGTATGTGGAGGGCATCATGAGAGGGTTTGTGGTGCTGAGAAGTCAGGCTGTGAACCTACTTTAGTTGGCCAGTCAGCAACTGGTGGAGGAGGAGCACCAGAGGTGGGTTTTTAAAGGGCTGCATGACCTGATCATGTTCCCTCTAGGAATGAATGTTCCCCTGGAAAAGGAGAGGTGGAAGAGGCAGAGGTTGGAGAAACTTGCAGTTAATCAAATCCATGAAAGTCAAATCCACAAATATGGAGGGTCAAATGTAATGTCAGATCTAATTTGGTCCTAAAATGGTCAGGTAGAGAATGTTGCTAAAATATTATGAATGTCTGTGTCTATCCTGACATGTAACAGCTGAGTTAAAGAACTGGAGAACAGCCTTTTCTGTGTGGTCTTTGAATGTTGGGTAGTCCTTGAATGTTGCTGATTGGTGGTAGCCTGATAGCCAGGACAATAGTCCTAATAACTGGAGACAGAAGTATGCACCTAATTTTCTAAGTATTGTGCTTCCTAAATGCTAAGAGTGCATTTCTGTTTTCTGGGTATTTGCTTGTAGAAAGGAATACAATGATTTGTTAAGGCAAAAGAAGAGACAGGTTGTACGTGTAGGACTTCCTTGTTAGAGATGTCTGAGGTACCATGCCTTCTTCCAATCCCTGTAGGACAAGTGGAATTTGATAATGAAAGAAGAGCCATCTTAAATGGGTTTGGTAAAATAATGGTGGTGTGGTAGATAAAGATTCTGGGCTGAGGGTTGAGAGTGGGAGGTACAATAGTAGTAACAAAACCACCTATGAGTGTTTCTTGTTTAGGAAACACCAGTGAAATTCATGGGGTCATCATAAGTCAACAGGCAGTTTGAAGGCGCATATGCACACAGTACAACCCTCCCCCCCACTGCCTTTCTGTGGTGGTGCGATTGTGTGCTCCTGTGAAATAAGAAGCTGTGCTGCTGGTAATGCTGCTGCTAGTAGGGTCTCCAGAGTCATAGAATCATAGAGTTGGAAGAGACCACAGGGGCCATCCAGTCCAACCCCCTGCTATGCAGGGACACACATCAAAGCACTCTCAATGGATGGCCACCCAGCTTGTCGAAACCCTTCTTGAATTGAGGTGCCCAGAACTGGACATAGTATTCCAAATGAGGCCTAACCAAAACAGAATAAAGTGGTACCATTACCTTCCTTGATCTGGACACCATACTCCTATTGATGCAACCAAGAATTGCATTGGCTTTCTTGACTGCTGCATCACACTACTGACTCATGTTCAGCTTGTGGTCCACCAAAACTCTTAGATCTCTTTCACATGTACTGTTATCCAGTCACGTGTCCCCCATCCTATATTTGTGCATTCCATTCTTTCTGCCCAAGTGCAGGACCTTACATTTCTCTCTGTTGAAATTCATTTTGTTAGGTTTAACCCAGCTGTCCAATCTGTCAAGATCATTTTGAATTTTGATCCTGTCTTTTGGTGTATTAGCAACCCCTCCCAACATGGTGTCATCTGCAAATTTGATCAGCATGCCCTCTACCCCTTCATCCAAGTCATTGATGAAGATGTGGAGTAACACTGGGTCCAAGACAGAACCCTGTGGCACCCCACTAGTTACTTCTCTCCAGGATGAAAAGCAGCCATTGGTGAGCACCCTTTGGGTTCGGTCAGTCAACTGAGGAGCCAGACTAAATGTGCCAAACAGCTACTGGGAAGCAGCAGTGGGAGGTGACATTGGTGAAAGATCTCTCAGAGACCATGGCAGTGGTGATTAGCTAACTCTTGTTAGTACTATGCAAAAGGAGGATGTCTTTTACCATGAAAACCCTGTAGTGCTGGAAGATGAGACTCTCAGATTAGAAGATACTCAGTCAGCTGCTGGGGAAGATGAGTGGGGCTCCTGGCGGTTTCTCATTCATAGGATCACTGTAAGTGAAAGTTGACTTGATGGCAAATATCAACAGTAAATCTACTATATAAAAGTCAAAGTTTGTATATTTGTTTGTCTGTGTCAAGTGAAGACCTCATATGATTGGCTGTGTCAGGCGAATGATATCATTGGCTGTATGAGGCAAAGTCCTCATATGATTGGCTGCCCGAGAAGATTCTGTGGAATCCTGGGGTTTGTAGTTTAGGGAGGGGCCTTTAGAATTCTCAGCTGGAGAGCTCTGAATAGGCCAGCTGCTATGGAGATGAGGCCTAGCAGCAAGGAGGAGGGCAGTATATTCCCTCAGGAACCCAATCTGTCTATGTTAATAACTCTGAATACAGATTGGATTGGGGAATATGGGGAAAAGTTACAGGTACTGGACAAGACAGTTTGGGGAATTAGAGACATGGTATCTCAAATCTTTCTAACAAGTATTACCTATGAGAAAATAAAATCCCAGGCAACACTGGGTATATACACTAGTACAGTGTAAAAAAATTCATCTAATTATCAGGTGAGATGCGGCCATGTGTCACAGCTCTTCCGCTGTGTTTTCCAAGTTCTCAGATGGACTTCCAGCATTTTGGCTTAGGTTGTTTGATGACCCTGAAATAGGGATTTAGATGAGCCACTCTGTATGTATGTCTGTGTTTTTGCATGCACGTGGTTGCTGATTTCTCTACTAAGGCACCAAGACTAATTGAAAAAAAAAGTGCCTGTTCATAACACATCTTTATCTTGCTGTTCAGCCAAAAAGCTTACCAATCAGAGCTATCTACCTAAGGTTGAAAAACAGTCCCATCCCTTCTGTCAGGGTTCTAACCAGAAAGGACTTGTCACTTAAGAGATGCAGAAGGAAGAGCACATGGAAAGATTTGAGTCTGATATAGTTCATACCTCTTTATTCACAGTCCTCTTTATGCTCCTATTGGCAGTAGTGTGGCTTCACAAGGCCGAGGGCAATTCATGCAGATACAAATACTTCAAAGGGACACGATCAAATATAGCTATCCTTTGTGGAATTTAGAATTCTTTGGGAACTACTTGTTTCTTTGTATGCAAAGACATGGATGGGGGCAAGATGGCATGCTTGCACACAATAGCACAGTCTTTGTTGGGTTTAGCAGAGCTTATTACCTTCTGTAAGAAGTGTCACAGCTCAGCCTTCATCCAAGGCTGACAACTTGTTCTCTTCCATTCCATTTCTGGTGATTGATTATAAGGGTCACCTTTTGGAAGGCAAGAGGAGTTACACAATCATTCTCTCCCTGCACAGCATACACGTGACTGCAATAATTCAGGTCCCTGGCTTGTTTGAAATAGATAATCAGCACAGAGCTGCTGTCCTGCGAAAACACACACGTTTTATTTCTGGGAGTGTTTGCACATTGTGGGTTCGCCTCACACATGAATAAAAGCACCACCTGTTTGAGGCTGATAACTGTGGCTCACGATGAACCGATCAGTCACTTGATGCAGTAGCGAGAGCTGCTTTGTGAGGAAGTGGTCCCGGCAGCTCCAGCGTGACCCACATTTTTGTTAAAAACAGATGCGTGCTGTTCAATTTGCTTTAATTAGCTTCTTTATGAAGGTTTTTTTTTTTTTTTTTGTTTACACAGAGACTGACATCGTCTACCCTTAGCACTGTAGAGATAAGTGCTGGAAATGTGTCAGCAGGATCTTGTGAAAAGCCACACGCTGGAGGGAGGGGATGATTCTAGATAGAAAGTGGAGAGCTGCAGAATACTGCTTGGTTTGTAGAGGGCCATGGAGACTGTGATTTCCAGTATTAAACAGATGGAATAAACAGATCCACATCTTTTACTTCCTCTGTACCCAAATTTGCTGGTTCAGTGGCCATTTCCACACTACACTATTATAGTGCTATTATTCCACTTTCAGCCTTCTATAGAATCCTGGGATTTGCAGTTTAGGGAGGGGCCTTTTGAATTCTCAGCCAGAGAGCTCTTGGGCCTCAGTAAACCACAAACCCCAGAATTCTACAGGATGTTGGAAGTGGAATAAGCACACTATAACAGTGTAGTGCAGAAATGGCCAGTGTCTGATATATCATCCCAATCCAGGAGCCCTTTCACAACTTTTATTTATTAATTTGATTTATATCCTGCTTTTCTGTCAAATGGGACCCTAAGCGTCTATGCAGTTACAGCCCTTTGATTCTACTTTAATTGCTACAGTTCCTTCTTATGGAGTCTTGGGATTTGCAGTTGGAGGGTGGTATTCAGAATTTTTAGGCAGAGAACTCTAGTGACTCACCAGATTACAAGTCCCCGAATTCCACAGGATGGAACCGTGGCAGTTGAAGTGAAATCGTAGGGCCATCATTTTTTGAAAGGCTGTATGTTGGTTCAAACTAGAGCTTCAGCAGACAATTGATTGCTCTGATGTTGTCGAGACATCTTTTTTGCACTACATAATTATGGTATTTGACACCATTTTAACTGCCGTGGCTCCATCCTATGGAATCCTGGGAGAGTTCTAGTGCCGCTTGTTGGTGTTGTATGCCTTCAAGTCATTTCTGATTTACGGTGACTCTAATGGAGCCAGTGTGGTATAGTGCTTTTGAGAATTGGACTCTGAGCCTGGACACCAAGATTTGAATCCTGCTTAGCCATGAAAGCCCACAGGGTGAGGGTGACTTGGGCACATCACACACTCTCAGCCCCAGAAAACCCTGTGATAGGTTCGCATTAGGGTCACTATAAGTCAGAAGTGACTTGAAAGCACACAACAACAAAGGTGAACCTATCAAAGGGGTTTCTTGGCATGATTTGTTCAGAGTGAGTTTGCCTTTGCCTGAGGCTGAGATAGTGTGACTTGCTGAAGGCCTCCCTGATCTCCCAGTGTCCTAGTCCAACATTCAAACCACTATATAGCTCTGGCTGTCACCAAAGTATAAACCCCAGGATTCCATATGATGGCTTCATGGCAGTTAAAAGTGCTACAATGTCATGCATAAGAGACAGATGTTAGCATCATATAAAATGTTTACAACGAATGTTTATAACATGATGCAGACAGCATTTGTTTCTTGGTATAGAGAAAAGTGTATAGAAGGCATGGGTGTAGGCATTGCACAAATACTGTTGTTCTTGAAGAATGGCTTTGGTTAAGGTATACATACCTTCCAACTGAGGCAGGGACATTCCTGATTAATCCTCTGCTGTCCATCTTTTTCAGCTGCTTTCAAAATGCCCCAGTTTCTGTCTGCTAATCTCACTTCTCCCCTTTATCATCAGCTTTTTTTAAGATGCTGCAAACTGAGTTCAAAGTGCAAAAGTAGTCCGTACTCAGTGGATTCAACACGGGGAGGGGAAAGAGGGAAAGGGGCAGAATCTTGCCTTTTCTAGTAGGCCTAAGCAAAGACAAACTGCTGTAGCCTCTCTGAGCATGATTTCTTCATTAATAACTTTGGCCATCTTGACTATCATCTGATGTTGCTTGGCTGCACACATCCCAGTTTTCATCTATGAAATGTTGGAGGGTATGGTTAGATGGCCAAGTATTTTTCCAAATAATTTTTGAGAAGTCTTTTGAGAGTTTTGGTGGTGGAAAGGACAGCATCTTCTACTCATTCTGATATCAAAAGGATGCTGTGGGGAAGAGACCTGGGGCTTCAGTGATCTGTCTCTAAAATATGTGCCTCTACTAGTTAGAGACAACCTGCTTATAATATTTTTTGGATGGTGCTGGTAGTAAGAAAATTAAGAAATGAGCCCAGCACTTCCTGAGGAGAAAGAGGGAAGAACGTAATTGCTCATTTTAGGGAATCATCCTTCTTTGTTCCCCTGCAACACTTATGCTGCTAGTGGAGATGTATGTCACACACAGTGAGGACGTATGTGGGAGGGAACCTTCTGATGTTCCATGCAGGGCCAGTGGTATTATCACACCAGTCTGCCACATGCAGCCTTCCCTTGGAGCTTCTGTTCATGTAGCAGCTCTCTTGGTGTTCAGCCCTCTGTGTCTCGCTGCCTGTGTAATTATCCTTTGGATGTGAAGGGTGCTGTAGGAACTAGTGAGGAAATAATGTGCTGTTCCAAAGGTATAATGAAATTCAGTTAGCGCACATAGTCTAAAACAGACAGTTTATGGGCTCTTGATTGGATAGTGGTGGGCTGTAATTAGAAAAGTAGCAAGTGACTGCTTCTTTATTATCTCTGGCCCACCTCCCACCCTAAAGTCAGGAATAAATTAGAATTAAAGAAATCATTAATGAGAATAGTGCTGCCTCATGGAATTAACTGTTTAAGAGGCCACCCTGCAGTGAATCCCTTTTTCTCTCATTTGATGCAGCTGAGTAATTTGTACTTGTGGCTCATTTTTCTCTTGTCAAAATTGTCCATTTATCCATTTCAGCTAGGTCCATCAATTTTCTCAGCCAGTCCTCTTTCGTTGGGATTTCTGTATTCTTCCACATGCATGCATATAATCATCATGCTGCATTTTACTACAGACTTTAAAGGAGCTGTCCAAAGTTCTGAACATATTTTTTTTGAGGAGGGGACAGTTAAGGTTAAACACCTTGGACAGCTCCTGTAAAATGTTGACTAAGGCCATTTCCACACTACACTGTTATAGTGCTATGATTCCACTTTCAAGATCCTATGGAATCCTGGGGTTTGCAGTCGAGGGAGGGGCATTTAGAGTTCTCAGCTAGAGAGCTCTTGGGCCTCAGTAAACTACAAACTCCAGAATTCCATAGGATGTTGAAAGTGGAATAATAGCACTAAAACTGTGTAGTGCAGAAGTGGCCTAAAACTCAGAGCAAATTCTGAAACACAGACTCTGAGCACTCTCAAGGCCTAAACCTAGTTGGCTAGTTCTGCTGGAATAAATTTGTTGAATTGATGGGAATTAAATAAGTGTTGACTTCCCATTCAGTAGTCAATTCAGTAGGCCTACTCTAGTTGCAAATAGCAGCTGGATTTAGTCTTACAGCTGCTGGTGGTTTGGTAGATTGTTTGAGGTTGCAGCTCAGCCAGTAGTGGCTCCCATCTCAGCGAGCAGTGTATGCACACCTGGCTTTAGTCCAAATTTGTTTTAGTCCAACGTTAAATGAGCCAACGAAAAAATTGCCAAACTAGTTTTGAGGCCAGAGGTCAGTAGCTTGAATTGCTACTTTAAAATGTGCTCAGAAACCCTGAGCAAATCCACTGACTTGAAAACCGCCAGCAGTTCCCCTGCTCATATAAGAAGCGGATCCTGTGCTGGAAGTGGCTCCATTTCTTTCTTTCCGCCTCCAGGTTTTGGAGAGGGACAAACACAGAAATTACATGGACGTGATGAAAAAGCACACAATTTCCTTATAGATGGTCCCATATTGCATCTCAAACATCTTCCGTTAGCAAATTATGGAGGCAAAAAAAGCCCAAATGTTTTCTTCCTGAGATCCTGAAGATCAAAGGAGATAGGTCTTCAGCTTATGTTCTGGGCTTCTGCTGCTCACACCTGCTGATATTTGATGCTTTCCCTCTGGAATGTTGTTGGTGCAGCTACAACTGCAGCTGACATTTGTTGCAGTTGAAAGTACTATTATTTTCCATTTCTGTGAATTCTTTGGAACTGAAAAAGATAATTATTTTCAAATAAATAAAAATACATGAGCATAAAAATGTAACTTGCACAGATGACTATTTTTTTTTAATTTTATTAAACTATAACACAAAAACAAACGAAAAATAAAACACCATGTGTTATACATAATAGTGAATTAAAAAACAAACAAACAAACAAAACAAAACAAAAAAATTTTTTCCTTCTTTTAAAGAATGCAAACTTATATTATTGTTTTTCCCTTCCCCTAAAATCATAAACTTGTTCAGCTTGTTCCATTCATACAACTTATACATTTTTGTTACGTATCTTCAATTCTTATTTTCATTATATTCATTTTTATTATTATTCTTTCACTCTTAATTCAATATTTTTCACTCCCATTTAATCTCTTACTATTATTAATTATAAACTTATTACTTAATATCTCTAATAATAACCTCTCTCTAAAACCAATTACCTTTTAACTTTTTTCCCCCTTTTAAACATTGAACATCACATATCAAATTACATCTATAAATCACAAGTTTAACACACACAGATAATAAACAATATAAAAATACAAAATAAAAGATAAAAGTAATAATAATAATAAAAAAAACCAACCCCCAGAGCCAACTTTTTATTTAATCCACTTTCCAAAATTGCCATTCTTCTTTTAACAGGGTAGCATTGCCATCTCTTTTCAGAACTTTTTCTAAAAATATTTTCCAAATTTCTTCAAAATCATTTGTTTTTACCAAACCTTTCATAAACCTAATTCTACATGTTAGTTTATCATTAATTGCAATTTTCCACACTTCTTTATACCATTCTTCTATTTGAACTTTTTCATTTGTCTTCCATTTTTTTGCTATTATTAATCTCGCTGCAGTTAACAAATTTGTTATTAATTCTTTCTTTGCCTGAGTACACTCTACCTTATTATATATGGACAACAACGCTATATTTGGACATACTGGTATTTCTAATCCTATAGTCTCTTTTATCTCTTTAAAAACCTTCTGCCAAAATTCCTTTATCTTGTTGCAATTCCACCACATATGCATATATGTACCAATTTCTTGACATCCTCTCCAACACAATCTTGAATATTTCTCATCTATTTGATTTAATTTCACAGGAGTCAAGTACCATTTCCAAACTATTTTATAATAATTCTCTTTTATTCTTATTGATAATTTTTTTAAATGGCGTTGTTCCCAAATTTTTCTCCATTCTTGTATATCTATAGTTTGTACTGTCTCTTCCTCCCATATTTTTCTAAGATAATCCTCTTCTTGTTCTTTTGCTAATATTTTATATATTTCACTTGTTGTACCTTTTAGTATTTCATTTTCTTGCATATTTTCTCTTTGAATAATAATTTGTTCAAATTTAGTATATTCTTTAAAATCCTTAACATATCTTTTCATACTCTTTGTCCATTGCTCTAGTTGTATATAATTTAACCAAGATATCTTAGTTTCCTGCAATCTCTCTTTCATTCTTTCTTTATTTATCATTATTTTCATCCAATCTTTTAATCTATATATTTTTTGTTTTTTTATTTCTTTCTCTATTATTTCTCTTAAATTTATTGGAAATTTTTCCATCATTACTATCGGAGTTAATATTGATATATTCGGTATCAATTTTCTTTTATTTTTCTTCCATATTTCTATTATATTTTTTATAAAAGGATTTTCAATTTTTTTCCATTTCTTTCTTTGAAAAATTCCTAAAAAATATATTCTCTAATTTCATCTCAATATTCTTATCTTCTGTCTCTAACCAATCTAAATCGCCGTTTCCTGAAACTCCATCTATGATATATCTCAATTGATTTGCATAATAATACCATTTTAAATTTGGAAGTCCCAGGCCACCTTCTTTTTGACTTTTATACCAATATTTCTTGTTAATCCTCGATTTCTTATTTCCATTACAAAAATTATTTAATATCTTTTGCCACTCCTTTAGCTCTTCCTCTGATACTTTTATTGGTAACATTCTAAACAAAAAATTAATTTTAGGTAAAATTTTCATTTTTACCACTGCTATTCTACCAAACCACGATAACTTTATATTTTTATAATCCTCTAATTTCCGTTTAATTTCTAATCTTAATTTCTTGAAATTTTTTTCTTGTAGTCCTTGTAAATTTTTTGTAATATCTATTCCTAAATATTTAATTGATTCTTTTACTTTAAGTAATCCTCTTTTACTACTTATAAATTTTTGTACTTCTTCTTTAGTATAATTAAATAACATTATTTCTGATTTGGCCCAATTTATTTTCAATCCTGTCTTCTCCCCAAACTCTTTTAAATGTTTATCTATTCTATCTATCTTTTCAACCGGATCTTTAATTGTCAACAATGTATCATCTGCAAATAAGCTTATTTTATTTTTCTCCTTAGTTCCAATTCCTTCCAAATTCTCATCATTTCTTATCACATTCGCTAATATTTCTATAACTATTGCAAATAAAACTGGAGATAATGGACATCCTTGTCTCGTTCCTCTTGTTATTTGAATCTGATCTGTAAATCCATCATTTACCATCACTACAGATGTATTATATGAATATAATTGATTTATTAACCCTTTAAATCTTTCTCCTAATCCTATTTTATTTAAAATTGTTTTTAACGCCGGCCATTCCACACAATCAAAGGCTTTAAATATATCTAACGCTAAAATTCCAGCTTTTTGTTTTTCTCTATCCATTATATTTATTTTATTTATCGTTTTCCCTATTAAATTTGCCATCTGTCTTCCTTGAATAAAACCACATTGATCTTTATGTATATATTTATAAATAAATTTATTTAACCTCTTCGCCATTATTGCTGTCAAAATTTTTGCATCTTGGTTTATTAAAGATATTGGTCTATAAGAACCTGGATCCATAGGATCCTTATTTGGTTTTAAAATTAATATTATTAATGACTGCTTCCATGATAATGGAATTTTTCCACCCCTTAATATACTATTATATAACCCTTTTAGTTTAGGGATTAAACCTTTTTTAAATGTTTTATAGTATTCTGGACCTAATCCATCCAATCCTGGTGATTTTCCTCCTTTAAGTTATTTATTACTTCTTCTATTTCTTCTTCTGATATCATTTCTTCCATCAATCCTTTATCTTGTTCTGTTAATCTTACTTTCCAATTTTTATTAATATAGTCCTCTATATTCTCTACAGATTTATCTTCTGCTAAATACAATTCTGATAAAATTCCTCAAATATTTTTAATTTCTCTTTCATCAGCCTTTTTTCTTTACCAAATTTATCTTTTACTACGCCAATCATATTTCTAATTTTTTTTTATTGTACTGATTTAGCCAGCATTTTAGAATTTTTATTGCTATATTCAAAGTATTCCCTTTTCAAATATATTAAGTTTTTCTGAACTTCATCCATTTCTATCTTTTCTAATTCATCTCTTTTGGCTTGTAATATTATTAATTTCTGTTTAGTTCTATCTATTATATAATCATTCTCTAGTTCTTTTATTTCTTTTTCTAATTTCAATTTTTTTCCTCCTAATTGTCTCTTTAATTTGCTTGATTCTTTAATACATAATCCTCTTACCACTGCCTTCATTGTATCCCATAATACATCTTGTGTTACTTCCTTATTGTTTATATCCCAAATTTCTTGCCATTCCTTCTCTATTTTATTTACTATCTCCTTATAATTAAGTAACTTAATATCCAATCTCCACCTTTTTGCTTCTCTATAATTCCTTTTCATGGTTATATCCAAATTCATCAAAGCATGGTCTGTCACTTTTATTGTTTCTATTTCTGTATTTATTAATCTAGGTATCATATTCTTTGAGACAAAGATATAATCTATTCTTGAATAATTTTTATGAACTGATGAATAATACGTATATTTCTTTTCCTCACCCTTTATTAACCTCCAAACATCTATCAATTCATTTCTACTCACTAATTTATTCAAAATTGTTATATTATTATATCTGTCTCTAATTAATGGATCCGATTTATCTTTCCATCTATCCATCACCATATTAAAATCACCTGCCATTATTGTGTAATCTCCTTTCATATTTTTAATCTTATTAAATATTTCTTCATAAAACTCTTTTTGCTTCTCATTAGGTGCATAGATATTCACTATAACATATGTTTCTCCATCTATTTCACCTTGTATAATTACATATCTACCTTTTTCATCTAACTCCACACTTGTTACAATGAAATTGCATCTTTTGGAAATTATTATTGCTACTCCTCTTGATTTGGATGTACCAAATGCTTCCTCATAAATGGCTACCCAATTCAATCTAAGCTCATTTTTTTTATCTCTTTTCCATGTGTTTCTTGTAAAAAAATTATATCAGCCTTATCTTTTTTTAATATCGATTCTATCCTTTTTCTCTTTATTATTGTCCCTAAGCCTTTCACATTCAATGTTGATATTCTCAGTCTATTCTCCATTTTTCATATTTCCCGTTTCCTAATCCCACTCCCCATTGGCTCTTTAGTGTGATGGTGCTCCCCCTCCCTTCCCCCCTCCCCCTCCCCTCCCTCCCCTCCCCTACCCACACAAACATTCGTCCCCCCTTTCCCTCCAAAGCGCTTCTGCCTTGGCAACGACCTCCCATGGTCTTGGGGGGGGGTGAAGGTATACCTACTCCCGGCATAGAGACCAATATCCTCTCCCGATTTGTTTTCTTTCCCATACTTTTTCCCTCTCTTCCCCCCCCCTTCCCTCTCTCTACCCTTTTACTTTATATATATATATAGATCAAACTCTATACATTTACAATCTACAAGAATATATTCTAATCACTAATCATCTACCCTTCTCCTACTCTATGAAGTTCTCTTTCTTCTTCTTCTGTTATTTCATATTGTTTCTTCCAGTCCTCCTCAGCCTCTGTCCTTTCGTTTATCTCCCGAAGTCGTCTTCTCTCCTCCTCCTGTTGCTCCTCCCACTGCTCCTTCTTCAGTTGCTCCTCCCACTGCTCCTTCTTCCGCTCCTCTAACCGCTTCCTCTTCCTCTTGCTGGATCAGTTTCAGTTCTCTCAGGAGTTGCAATCCTTGTTCAAGAGAATTTATTCTGTAATATTTGCCAGCCCATTGGAATTTCAAAAAAATGGGATATCCCCAGCTGTATCTTATTCCAGCTCTCTGTAGAACTATAATGCAAGGTTTCATTTCCCTTCTCTGCACAGATGACTATTAAAGAATAATTTAGAGCCCTTTTACGCTACACAGTTATAGCTCTATGATTCTACTTTAACTGCCATGGCAACATCCTGTAGAATGCTGGGTTTTGTAGTTTGGTGAAGCACTACAGCTGTCGGATTGGCAGTTCTAATACCCCTCTCTAAACTGGAAATTGAGAGTCAGCACAGTGTAGTGGTTTGAGCATTGGACTATGACACTGAAGGCCAAGGTTTGTTTCTTCGCTCAGTTGTGGAAACCCAGTGAGTGGTCTTAGGCATGTCACACACCCTTAACCCCAGAAAACCCAGTGATAGGTTCACCTTAGGGTTTGCCATAAGTTGGAAATGACTTAAACACAACAACAACGACAACGACAACAACAACAACAACAAACTGCAAATCCCAGGAGTCCATATGGTGCTTCCATGGCAGTTAAAGTGGAATCATAAAACTATAAATTGTGTTGTGTGAAAAGTTCCTCAATTAGAGGTGTGGTGGGTGAGGAGAGGGCTGTCTTTCTGTGCTGTGTTTGGAGCAAATTGCATAATGCTGAAAAAGTGAAATAATTTTGCAGATGACTCTAGAAGAGGATTTAAAAACATTGTTAAAAGAAACATGTATGCTCTTATTGTTGAAGTTCCTGCTTTCCCCTTTCATCCCCCTCCTCCCTGGTAGGTCTTCTCTGCCATGATTACATAGGGATTTTGAACCCAAGTCTGCCCACTCCTTGCACTAAAAAAGTTCCAACACATTGTATCACACACACACTTTCTCTCCTTTTTAAAGCTACATCCTCCATGTTTCATTACTCAGTTCAAACAGGCACATCATCTTCTGTCCCTCCCAATGTGTGTTTGGGAGCATGCAGTTCTTTCCTTTCCTTTCCTATGCAACAGCAAGCTGACGTATTTCTTTCTTCTCTGTACTTTCTGTTCCCAGTTACTCCTGAAGCGATTGGATTCCTCTCTGCTGTTGGGGTCTTTATTGTCCTCCTTGCAGTCCTGTTCCTCTTCATCAACAAGAAGCTCTGCTTTGAAAAGATCGGAGGCCTTCCCTGCTTGGAGCATCCAGGGAAGCACAAACGCCACAAAGAGAAATCTGGGGTGCGTGAGGGACTTGGTAAGGACCTCAGCGGTGGTGGTGTTCTTCCTTTAGTACCGAGTCTGATTACTTTAAGCACCTGTTTCTGGTATTGCTTGCATGCAGCGCTTTGAGGCAGCCAGAACTTCTTCGTCTTGGTTTCTGATGTCCCTTGTGCTTTTGCTTGGACGGTGGTCAGTCTTGATATTTGCAAGAATAAATTGCTTAACATAATAATGCACTTTATTTCCCCCCAATCCTTATGTTTTGGGACGTATCTTGTGGATGCAAGGTAGAAGCCACCTGGGTAATTTCTGGAGTTTCCTTCATGAGTGCATTTATTTATTTATTTATTTAGTTAGTAAGTAAGTAAGTATTCCATCTTTCTGTCAAAGTGTCTTACGTTATGTTACAAACAAAATACAGCTAAAACAATGTATAATATAAGTTTGAAATACCATTAAATAGGCAATGCTAGACAATGCTACCAAAAATCAATTTAAAAACCATGTTTAAAATTTAATAATGCTAAAAATACAGAGCACCCCATTAAAAAAAAAACTTCTGCACAACCAATTAAAAATCGAAAGCCTGCCTATGTATAAAAGGTCTTTCCTTGCCAGAAGGAAAAAAGCAGAGTGGAGACCAGCCGGCCTTCCATAGGAGGGAATTCCAGAGTCTGGGAACAACCACTGTGAAGACCTTCTCCTGTGTCCTCCACGAGCACCCTGTGACTGTGGTGAGACTGAGAGAAAGGCCTTCTGGTAGGTGATTATTATTTCTCCTTTGGCTTGTTGGCCTTCGGCTGTATGTAAAGGGCAGCGATAGAACAGGAGAAGGCAATGTACATTGTGTGGCCCATGTCCCACCTTTCTTAGACTATCCTTTTTGAGACAAAAGGGAAGTAATTTGTAGAAAACTCCAGTGGACATCTGGCCACAATTATTTTGGGGCAGTGATGTAGCACCCAGAGTGTCCAGAGGCAGAAAATTGCTACGGTTATCCACTTCTGTGATAGAGGTGCATTCTGAAGAAGGTGCTGAGCTCTGGGGGTGCAGTCAGATATGAACCTGTAATCCTCTCTGTTTCTGGTCACTTACAGCAGAATCAGGCTGTTACCATCATAATTACCCATGGCTTTATGTCACCTTGATTTATTCATTCAAAATATGCACATGCAGGTTGAGCATCCCTAAACTGGAAATCTGAAAAGCTCAAAAAACTGCAACTTTTTGCCACCAGCTGCCTGCTTCTGCCTTTGAGGTGGCAGCTGTGGTGTTCCTGCTCATTCATCTCTCAGATCCTCAGTCTTTCTCCAGCCTCACATCTCATACACAACATAAGAAGTGAATGAATGAGACATGAGGCTGAAGAGACATGAGGCTGGAGGGAGGCATCTCTTTCCAGCTTCACATCTCATTCATTTATTACTTACTTTATGTATGAGATGCAAGGTTGAAGGAAGACTGAGGATCTGAGACACAAGGATATAAGGGATCTGATAGCTATATTAGGAAAAAAAATACAGTACTGTACATGAGATCTCTGGGGATCTCCCCAGCTGCTTGCTTCTGTTTTTACGGTGGTGGCTGTGGTGCTGCTGCTCATTTATTTGATGGCTTCTGGGAGGTCTCCTGTACAGTACTTTATTTTATGCATATACAAATACAGTTATTCTAAAATCTGAAATATGAAACATTTCTGATCCCAGGCATTTAGAATAAGATATACTCAACCTGTATTTCTCTTCTGCTCATCAGGGCACCCAAAGTGATGCCTCAAAATGGCAATAACAATATAGACAAAACACAGAAAAAATCCCTGTCTGGGCCTAACTTGAGCCCTTCCAAAGGCAGCCAAACAAGGTTCAATATCCAGTAGCAACCCTAGAGACCTAGTTTTGGGGGCAAAACTAAAAAAGAAAAGAAAAGTGCCCCTCAAATTAGAAGAGTATGAGGAGCCTTGGACTGGGGGCTGCAGAAACAGCCTTGGAGGAATCCATACTTTCCCCACTTCTTTCCAGAGAGTCAAGAAACCTCGATATTTCTCCCTGAATTTTAAAAATATGATCTATTGGACTAGTAGGAACTGATTAATATGAAGGCAAATGAAGTCTGTATCTTGAGGAAAATCCAGCTCCCAGAAACCACAGAAAGTGGAGTGGAGTGATTTTGATGCTTTCCTCCTTTGTGAGTAGCACGAAGTGTGGAAACAGCTTTTGCATGAAAAGTGCAGGAATCCATTCTTAAGTTCTTGCAATAGAGAGATGTGAGCACTTGGGTCCTTTGGGGATCTCTACTGGAACTAGGGCTTTTTAACTGGTTTGTAAATGACCTGGGAGTAGTGGTAGTGAATAGTGTGGTGGTCAAATTTGCTGATGACATCAAATTATTTAGAGTGAGAAGAACAAAAGCAGGTTGTGAAAAGCACCCAAAGGATCTTTCAAAACTTGGAAGTGGGCAATGAAGTAGCAAATGAAATTTAAAGCAAAATCGGGTAAAAAAAAAAAAAGACCTCAATGTCACATGTACATTGGTCATCAAAGGAATCTTAATGTTGGATAACTTGATGAAAATGTTGACTCACTGTGTGGCTTCTGTAAAAAAGGCAAGTCCTATATATTACTTGCAACAACAGAGGCTGTATATGCTTCTGTATATCAGTTGCTAGTGAGAGAATTCTCTTGCACTCATGTCCTGCTTTTAAGTTTCCCATAGGCAAATGGTTGGCTGCTGTGTAGGGTTACCAGGTTGAATATGGGACAGGACTCCTTTATTTTTTAATAGTGAACAAATCCTGGCACAGGAAAACATGGACAGGTGGAACTACACAGTGTCTTTCCCCTAACCCTAATCCACCTTTTAGCTATTGCTGCCTCCTAAGACAGTCATTTTCTAGCTGCTGGAGAGCAGTGAGGGGTGAAGGAAAAACATTCATCTATATTCCTATATTTGAATGCTCAGCACTAAAGAATGGTGTCAGTGCTGTGTGTCCAACTACAGAAACATGGTTGGATACTTCTCTGCCCTCTCTTTCCTTTTGTCCACCATCCACTCTGAAATATATGTGTGTAGCTGCTAAAGATGGGTTTGGCAGGCTGAAGGAGGAAACATTGCTAGTTCTGTCTGGTAGAACGTCTTCTTGCTCCAGGCTCTGCTAACTGTTCAGAACACAGGAGTCCCGTCCCATTTTCAACCTGACAGTTAGTTCTACAACTGTGTGGACAGAATGCTGGACCACGTAGGTCTATATTAGATCCAGCATGGCTCCTCTTCTGTTCTTACATAAATTTAACAGGCAATTTTTTCCTAGAATGAAGATCCTGATTTGCATAAACTTGCTTGCTGCTTTCCGATAAATACTGGCAAGCATAAAGAAGGCTGTTTGGTGACTGTCCTTGAGTTGACCCTTTAGAGACCCAGCAAAATTGTCTTTCTGTGCTTATCTTTCATGATAGTCTTATTGTGCAGGTCACTTTAGTGGCTCCAATCATTGAAGTCTTTAGGGGGGAAAAGGAGGACACCTGTGGACCAATCTGGCTTTGGAACAAGCCATTTTCAGATTGTGGTATAATATCCCAGTTTGTCCCAGAGCTCATAACCACAGTTGCCTGGCTCAGATTGAATGGGAAACTATGGTTACTTAGAGACTTCTAAATCTTTCTGTCGTGAAAGATGGATAGAGAGACTATATGTATGAGGCAAAAGGTAACTTGCACTGAAGATTTGGAAGCACATTAGTGGCTTGAAGAGGTCTTGAGCAGATACTGTATGTTCATATCTTACGCACTGTATTTGTATTATGTAATATAATTTATACCTAACATATAGTGTGTATAGTCCTTATGAACTAAAATGGATGTATGAAAATAACAGTTGCATGTCTCTGTCTTTAATATGTTGTATTCTGTTCTGGGGATACTGGTTATAACCAAGATCCTGGGTCACATTTGTGTGTTGTAAATATGTGTTTATGAAGTTGCACTGGGCTGCATGATTGGACAAGCAATTGTATAACAGGAATGTGCAATTGCTGTTAGGCAGCCACCTACAGATAGAGAACACTCTATAGAAACTAACTGAAAATATGGCTTCTTGCAAAGTGTTGAGCAAGCAGTGGACGCCTTCTCACTGGAACCAAGAAGATGCATCATGCATATACTCCAACATTTTGTAGATGAAAAAAAGGATATGTGTGACCAAGCAACATCAGAGTGTGGTCAAAATGGCCAAAGGTATCAATGAGGAAGAACAGATGATCTAGGAGAGACTGAAGCAGTTTGCTTTTGCCTGAACCTATGAGGAGAGGCAAGATTTTGCCCCTGCCTCTCCTCTTCTCTCCCTCCTGCGGAGTTTTGCACTTTGAACTCAGTTTGTATCAATTGAAATAAAGTTGAGGAGAAAGGAGGAAAGTGTGAGGGGGAAAGAGAAACGAGGACATTTTAAAAGCATCTGAAAAAGTGGGATGACAGGGATTTAACCAGGACTGTCCCTTCCAAATAGGGAGTGATGGAAAGGATGCTTGTTCAACAGGAGTTATGCTAGCATCAGTACCCAATATTGCCAGAGTGTCAAAACTAGCCCTAATGTGATCTAGTAGTTAACAGCTGTGGAGGGATCAGAATTTTGCTTTGTATCCTCTCAGCAATTTATCTTTGACTAGTGTATATACCCAGAATTGCCTGGGATTTTATTTTCTCATAGTTAATACTTGTTAGAAAGATTTGAGATCCTGTGTCTCAAATTCCACAAACTGTCTTGTCCAGTACCTGTAACTTTTCCCCATATTCCCCAATCCAATCTGTATTAAGAGTTATTAACACACAGAGGTTGGGTTCCTGACGGAATACACTGCCCTCCTCCCTAATGCTAGGTCTTGTCTCCATAGCAACTGGCCAGGCCCAAGAACTCTCTGACTGAGAATTCTAAAGGCCCCTCCCTAAACTGCAAACCCCAGGATTGCATAGAATCTTCTTAGGCAGCCAATCAAATGAGGTCTTCACCTGACACAGCCAATCATATGAGGTCTTCGCCTGTGTGACACAGATAAAGAAACTTTGATTTTTATATATTAGTAGATTTTTATATATTACTAGATAGATTTCATGTGTGAGAATAGGGCTGGCATTGTTGTATTCCTTCCTGTTTTGTTCTCTGCTGTCTTCTTGAGTGTTACATAAACACCAATATCCTTCTTCTTTTTAAAAATCCATCTTGTGTGAGTATTGTAAAGCCTTTCTTCCTCTTGACAAGTAATGTGATGTGAAGGCCTTTTAAAACGACAGCATCTCTCCTTCACCATGTGTGGGTGTTGACGCTTTTTGGAACTGCCACAGACGATCAGACAAACATATATTTACTGAGGCTTTTAAAAATGTGAATTATTAATAAACAGGGTAGGTTTTAAAATCAAGTAAAGTGGGAGTGGGGGGCCGGGGGAGGACTTGCTTCCATGCTATAGCAATTTGCGTTTGAAAGTAATTCTTCTGTGATTGACAAATAAATCTTTGAAAATGTGGTTCTTACAATGGAAAGGGCTCATATCACTTCTAACCATACCTTGTACAATAGGAGCAAAATGTCATGTGCATTCATGTGTAGTATGTGGGTGTGTGTGCACAGGCACACGTGAACACACACGCACACACACACTCTAGAGCACTCTTTGGTATCACATTAGGAACTTGTTCTAGGGAATTGTTTTACTGAAATGGGAAACAAAGTACCCAAGCTGTTCGGAATGTTTACTTACCCAGTTTATTATCTTGGTGTACTCCAAAATCCTAGTCTGACATTCAAACCACCTACATCACACTGGTTCTCAAGGTAGTACTGTGTACGAAAAGAACCTTGGGATTATGGTTGATGATAGGTGGAACATGGCGGCAGCAAAGAAAGCAAATAATACTTTAGCCCACATTAATAGAAGCATAGTTTCCAAGCTGAGGGAAGTATTAGTCTTACAATGTTCTGTTGTAGTCAGGCCTCATCTGGAGGACTGTATTCAGTTCTGGGCCCCTTATTTTTAGGAAGGATGTGCTTAAAGTTGGAGCACGTCCAGAGAAAGGTGGCAAGGATGATAAAAGGTATGGATAACAAAATGTGTGAGGAGATGTTGAAGGAGCTGTGCATGTTCAACCTGGTGAAGAGAAGACTGAGAAGACACTCCTTAAATACCTCAAGGACTGTCACAGAGAGGAGGGGGCAGGCCTCTTCTCTGCTGCCCCAGAGAGCAGAATCAAGTCTACTGGTTTGAAGTTGTGAGAGAGTAGATTTCAGTTCAACATTAGAAGGAACTTACTGACAATAAGAGTGGTTTGGCAGTGGAACCAATGATGTCGAGAGGTAGTGGAGTCTTCTTCTCTGGGTATCTTCAGAAAGAGGCTGGACAGCTACCTGCTGGGGATGGTCTAGCTGCAGATCTTGCATTGAACCATTGGGAGGGGAGTGGGCTTGATGGCCCATAAGGCCTCTTCTGACTCTGTAATTCTGTGATTCTATTTTTTTCACCACAAGCTTGAAGACTCATAGAATCATAGAGTTGGAAGAGATCACAAGAGCTATAGAGTCCAATACCCTGCCATGCAGGAATACACTACCAAAACGTATTTTTCCAGTACCACATTTCAGATGAGTTGATTTTCCTCCTGACAGCTTTCTTAACTGTCCTGCTTTCACAACCACATGATGGCATGGACCATCCTAATCCTAACTTTACTATGCAATGCTGTATCTTCACACTTGAGGATCTTGTCTGGTTCCTTCATAGCTGCGCTTCCAGATCCTAGTCTTCTTCAGATTTCTTGACTGTAGTCTCCATTCTGGTTAATGACTGAGCCAAAGTATAGGAATTCTTTCACTATCTCAGAGTCTTCATCATCTACTTTAAAATTATGCAAATCATCCTGTTGTCATTTTTGTTTTTTAAATGTTCAACTGTAAATCTGCTTTGGCACTTTCTGCCTTGACTCTTTTCAGTAACCGTTCCAAGTCTTTGCTATTTTCTGCTAGTAGTATGGTGTCTTCTGAACATCTTAAATTGTTGATGTTCTTCCAGTTTTCATGCCTCCTTTCTCCAGGTCTAATTCTGCTTTAGGTAGGATATGTTCAACGTACAAGTTAAACAATTAGGTTGATAAGATGCAGCCTTGCCTGACAACCATGCCAATTGTAAACCATTCCATTTCTCCATCCCAATGGTTGCCTCTTGTCCTAAGTACATGGTTACTTATCTGTGGTCTAGACCACTGAGCTCACCCATTTTTGTAAGCTTTATCACTTGATGGCTCTCAACCAAATAGGTGATTGTAACAGTTCTCTTGGTGAAGACTCCAACTAGTAGCTTTGGACAGTGAATTCTCCCATGTGTCTTTGAGCTCCCATCATTCCAGTAGAGACATAGATATAAAACAGCGGGATTGATAAAGATCATTTCTCCCACACTGAAATTGTGTGCAGTTATTTGTGGGATGCATAGAATGAGAATGACTGCCATTTTGTTTTCCTAAGTAAACTCTATTCTAAGATTCTTTTTGAATTTTGGGAAAATCAAAATGGCTGCCATAATAAAAATTTGCCCTCCTTTGCCACTCACTGAGGCTTATCATTATCATGGGTAGCAGCTGAACATGCACCGAAATATACACAATTTTAATGTTAAATTCCCTTTCTAAAGAATGGGCGGTGACTGAAGTGGGCTCATTAAAAAAAGAATACTCTCCAGTTATAATTCCATGCAACTTTTATCTTTAAATTTTAATCACTAAGATTCTTTAAAAAAACAAATGTTGAGTTTTTCCTTCTTTAAACTAAGAATGTCCTATAGAACACACACATATACCATAAGATGCTTTATTTGAAAGCAGACTGAAAGGCTTAAAAGTTGTCATGCCATTTTATTTTTTGGGAGGGTGGTAAAGGGTGTAGTGGTAGGTTATGGGTAGGAAATGAAAGCATCACATACCAAATAAGAATTCTGTCCCCCTCTGTGAAATTCTCCATCACTTTCTAAGTTTCTGCCATTGCAGAGACTACAACATTAAAAATCATTCACACCTAGAACTCTTATACTTGCTCTGTTGGGTGTACATTCCTTTGGTAACTTGGCTTGCCCCTTTCCTATGGATGCCTAAACTTAAATATGTAACTGAAGTTTTAAGTTTCTGCAATACTAGAAATTTGGAGAATGAAGGAAAATTTCATGGGGGCAGCAGAATTATTATTTGGATGGGTTCAGTGCTCCCATGGGTAGATATTGAGGATCAGCAGTAGAATTCTATATGTCTAATCAGAAGTTGAGTACTAATTCAAGAGGGATATTGACAAGCTGGAGCAAGTCCAGAGGAGGGCGACCAAAATGGTGAGAGGCCTGGAAACCATGCCCTATGGGTATAGACTTAGAGAGCTGGGTATGTTTAGTCTACAGAAGAGAAGGTTAAGAGGGGACATGATAGCCATGTTTAAATATTTGAAGGGATGCCACATAGAGGAAGGAGAGGGCTTGTTTTCTGCTGCTCGAGAGACTAGGATAAGGAGCAATGGATTCAAGCTGCAGGAAAGGAGATTCCACCTGAACCTCAGGAAGAACTTCCTGACAGTCAGGGCTGTCCGGCAGTGGAATATGCTGCCTCGGAGTGTAGTGGAGTCTCCTTCCTTGGAGGTTTTTAAGCAGAGGCTGGATGGTCATCTGTCGGGAGTGCTTTGAGGGTGTTCCTGCATGGCAGGGGGTTGGACTGGATGGCCCGTGTGGTCTCTTCCAACTCTACATTTCTATGATTCTATAATAACAAATAATAATAATCATTAAGGGCCTAAACACCCTAAAGGCAACAGATCCTGTCTGATCTTGGAAGCTAAGCAGAGTCAGCTCTGGTTATTGTTTGAATGGGAGACTGCCAACAAATACCGAGTGCTGTAGGTTGCATTTCAGAGGAAGGAACTGACAAAACCACCTGTGAGTATTCCTTGCTAAGAAAACTCTATAAAATCCTTGGAGTCGCCATAAGTCAACAGGTGACTTGAAGGCACATGTGCACAGTTAACTCTAGTCAACATGTGGAAGCATCAGCATGAAATTAGTTGGAGCTGAGAGGGGGGCTGTTTTATCAATTATTTCTTCAAATTAGTGAGTCACCTTTCTGAATTTTTGATTCAATCACTGTTTGTCCTTGGTTCTTAAGGGAAGGTCACCTCTTGACATTGCTTGGTATAAGTGAGGCTGCTAGATAAAGGATGTTAACCTCCCAGTTGCCTTTCTAGGCCAATCACATATCCAGTCACAACTCTGAAGGGCACATCTGGCTAACTAAAGCTCTGATTAGATTTGTGGTAGCAAAGTTATTTGAACAATTATGAAAGGGACAGTATTACAGAATAATAATCTATAAAAAAGGGGGAAATAATTATAGGATTGAAATACAATGAACCTTAATTCCTAGGGTACAGTAGAAACTGCAGGGTATTGAGATTTGGTACTCAGTATTCCCACTCCTGGTTTTAAAGACAAGCCAGTGTTCTAGGTCGTAGTGCCCTGGTCTTTCCATTGAAGTAAATCAGAAACAATACAGGTCTCTGAATAAAGATAAGACATGGTACTCAAGAAATAGATCTCTCTGTTTCCGTTGGAATCATAAAATGCTAGGGATGAACTGTTAAGGATTTTTTCTCCCAGACGTCTGAAAGTAGTTTGGAAGAGTCTTTGCTACTGGTGTGTGTTCCAGCCTCTCTTTTGCATTTGGTAACTGATTCTAGATGGGTTTTTTAATCCTGTAAACAACAATAGGATTAAAAGAAGTTTGGGGATTGTAATACATCATGGGAAATGAAATCTTTCTCAAACCACTGCCTTATAAACAAAACTTTATCTCCAGCCAAAAATGTCCCTGCTTCAGTTCAAAACCCTTTTTTTTATTTAATTACTGAATATATACCCACCTTTATTCTGGGATGGAATCCAAGCATTTAAAGTGTACTTGGGGCATATCTATGTGAAGATATTGACTTACCAGATTCAGTATGGTAGTATTCAAGGACATAGCTATATGAGCCTGGATCAGTATCCCAAGGGATCTTGTAGCACTTTTGAGACTGAGAGAAAGAAGTTGGCAGCGTAAACTTTCATAGACTTAAGTGTACTTCAGCAGATTGATATCTGTCTGCAAGATATCCTTTAATGATTTCCTTCTTCCTGGAATGTTTTAAGAGCATAAAGTTATATGTACTTTTTAGCATTTATAAATAAGAAAGATAACAGCTAGAACAATAAGAGTGGTATTTCAAGTTACCTATAGTGATTGTGGAGTAGTGACCCTGAAGTTCAGATGGTATGGGTTCAAGAATTTGTCAGCTGGTTTTGATTTAGCTATGCCTGCTCCAGGGGATGTTGGAAGCTGCCTTTTATCAAGTCAGACCATTGTTCCATCTAACTCAGTGCTGTCTATAGTGACTTCTGGGATTCTTGGCAGGGATCTTTCTAAGTCCTATCTGGAGGTGCTGGGGATTCAGTCTTTGACCTTCTGCATGTAAATGCGAGTGCTCTACTATTGAGCTTCAGTCTTTCCTGTTAGACATCTAGGAGCAATTTTGACTTGCATTCTTTGCTTTTGCTTTGGTGGTTCTGTGGTTCTTTCAAAAACATGGGTGGAAGCATTCTCTGCTTTCTGCTGTGGTGTTTGTGCATCCTTTTGCTTTCTTGTATCTTCTCACTTTCTCAGCTGGATGGTCTTAATAATTAACAAGGGCTGCTGTTAAAAATAACAGGTGATTTATAGTAATCTCTTGTAATGCTTATTCTGTAGCTCACAAACACCTAAGTCTGGCATGCTGGTAAACGTGAACAGCTGGAGTTTATAACATCAGATTTCTTGTTCGTGCTGTATATGTGAAAGCATGACTTCGCAGGATGTTGCAAGTTTCTTCCAGCCTCTTTCTTCCTGGATGTCACGATTCTGTGAGGCTCTCCAAGAAGCAGGTGACACCATATCTTCTTCCTTTACCAGCTTGGGGAACAGAGCAGATCACCCTGAAGTTGAGGAGGATGAAGGCTTAGAAAACAGTGATGGATCTTATGAACTCTATTCTGAAGATTCAGACAACGAGAGCACCTTTAGTCAGGACAGTGAAGAATCTGATCTCTTTCCATCATCCTGTCATGATGAACTGGAGTCTTCTTCCGCTTCAAAGCTGGGTCCCTGTTGGTATGAGGGAAAAAGAGGCACCCCCAAATCTCAGAGGAATATCTTGATGATGATTCTTTGGCTTCCCAAGGACTCTGCCAGAGCTTCAAGGGTTGTCAACTTGTGGAAACTCTTCCCACCATCCCAGAAGAAGAGGAGCACCTCCATTCTGAGCAGAATAGAAACCTTTCACGGACCAGGGGTGGTAAGTTATTGTCCTCCTGCTTGGACATTGACACTTGTACCAGTTTTGCAAGAAACATGGGATTGACACCCAAAATATCAAGCCCATGTCAAGTTTCATGATGCATTTCTTTCGCTCTGCAGTGGGTCAGGGCAATACCAGAGCTTGGAAAAGTTACTGTTTTAGACAACACCATGTAGAATTCCCCTGGCAATATGGTTAAGTAAGTTTTCCAAGCTCTGAGTAATATATAGCAAAATGACATAAGGGTTCTGGATGTGTGATATCAAATGTGATTGTGTTTCCATGTTTGTTCAAATATGTCTTTGTAAACCTTATGTGTGTGAGCTGAATTCAAAGACATCTCAAGAAGTGAAGAAGTGGGAGTATAATGGTTAAAACAAATATAGGTTGCAATCATGGCCTATTCTAACTATCACTTCAAATTTCCCATCCTCAGATCTATTGAAACTTGTGAGACGGCGATCTGTACCCACCCCTCAGTTCTGTTGCATGGATCAGTGACCTGTGGTCCACTGATATGCTGTTGATTAATTTTGAGGTGAGCTTCATGTCTTGCATTGTGAGCAGCAGACTTCAGAAGTCACCAACTTTTTACCCTCTTGATGTTTTGGACACTTTAGTGTGAGGATTTCTATTAATTACGGACTAAATCACCCAAGCTCATTTTGGATTACCTTGGAAAGGCTTAAGGTGCATTTTTCTGAGCCTTATTTTGGCCTTGAAAAAATTACCCATTTTTGAGCCCCTTAATTTCTCTCTTCTGAATGTAACTGAGAGATATAGATTTGCTGTAGGAAATGCGGTGAATTTCAAATGTAGCGAAGTGCAGAAATACAGATTTGGAATGTCAATGTGTTTGCATAGGGGCAGCCCATCCCTTTTTGATGCTCCCTTGCAGACTTTTAATGTCACTGTATTGCAGTGATTCTTAACCTGGAGTCGGGAATCTCCAGGGGCCTGTGATGCCTTTACAAGGGGTCTGCAAAAGCCTTGGAAATTGCTTAGCTTGTCTCCTCCCTACAACAGAGTTGTGATGGGACAGGAACCAAGCAAAAAGAGGCAGGTAGGCACTAGGCTGATTGGGCCTGCATGTTGCCTGTCACATAGCTGCTCTGCTGCAGGAAAGAGGTGGGCTTAGCAGTCAGCCAACCAGTGTTTGCCCTTCTTCTTTCTCCCTCCTCTCTTTCTCGTTTGGCCTCACTCCTCCTTGCTGTCCTGTTTCAGAATTGGCTACTGCTCTGCATCAAAGATCACATTTAGAGTGGGGTTAAATGAGAAGAGGGGATGATGCTGCAACAGGTGCCAGCCCCTGGCAAGGCACTGGAAGTTGGAGCAAAAAATCACTGTTGGCAAAATAAACTGCTCCACAATTCAGACAAAACCATGTACACTTATGAATGGAAATGAGGTGGTGCACTCAGGGTCTTGTATGGAGGGGTTGCTTCAACCCCCCCCCTTTTGCCTTTCCCCCTCCCTCCTCTGCTCATCTTAGTCTCCTCCCTTCTTTGTGAAGAAGGCACAAAAGAGGTGTGTGTTTGAATTTTTCTGAAAGACTGGATGGAAAAGAGGGAGAGAGAGAGAAAGAGAAAGAGAGAAGGGCAAATGCTGGCTGGCTGGCTGGCTGGCTGTTCCTGTGTTTTGCTGTTCAGTCTACTCCAGCCTTAACCAGATGGAAAGAAGCAGGAGAATATTCTTCCCTCCCCCTTCAGCACCTCTCAGGGAAGTGTGCATTTACTTATTTCCCCCATCTCTCCTAATTTGAAGACCCTTTATGAGCAATTTTAAATAAATATTTGATGCACTTTAGAGTTTTAAATCTTGAGTTAAGTCCTGGGTGTCCATGGCAGCAAAAGATATTTAAAGGGGGTCCTTGGTAAAGAAAGGGTTAAGAATCACTGCTCTACTGCATTTCATAGAAGAAGGAAGCAGTTCTTGTTCAGCTTCAATTTTAGTCTGAGCTGGAGAAAAAAATGGAAAAGTGCTTGTAAACCCTGTCTCTTTGAGCTAGGTTTTAACCCAGTTCTTTTCTGAGTCTAGGAAGAATTTTGCAAACACCTCTAACTGATAATACCTATGTATAAAGAGAGTGTCCATTCTGTTGCACGTGTTGCTTGGCCTGTACTTACTGGAATATTGGGTGCTTTTATAGGGTCAGTGTTCATGTGTTTCAGCTGTTAGACCCACTGACCCATTGTTGGATGTCTTGGATTTATAAATGTTCTGAGATGTAACTGGCTGCAATTCCAGACCTCCCCAAAACTTCATTTGATATTGAAAGCTGACATGTCTCACTATGATGAAATAAGCTTTGTTGGTGGTGAATTGTTGCAGCAGGTGGTGTACAGCAGAGGAAAACATCTCAGCTCATCAGCTCAGAGTACTAGCATCTCTTCATAGCACATAGTAGAGCTGAGCCCCTAAACAAAGAATTCTATCCAAACTATTCCAGGGCCAACAGTGCAGATCTCTAGGCCAGATAATGGGCTCTTGGGGCTGAGCTTCACTGGTTACTTTGGACAGAAGAAAACTGAACTACATAAGCATGATGCATCTCCCATCTTAACAGATATGAGAACAATATAAGCAGGTTGCTAACTAGAAGGTTTACTCCCATGGTATGTTTTCACCCATCTCCATATTTTTGCACTGTCAGACTATAGCATAAACCATCTAAGAGGTCAAATTGAACACAGAATAACCTCTGTATGCCACTGGGCTGCTGTTAATGTCTTGCCATGATGCTGTAAAGGATTCTGGAATCCATCTTACTTGTGACAAGGGCCACATCTGCTACAATGTGTATATCAAATTTTAACTTCAGATCTGTCATGGAAGTAGCTTAACAAGAGTGGTACCCTATGAGGGAAACTAGTAAATATCTTAGTTTCTTGAACCTTCAACTGAAGAAACGTCATCCAGTCTTCTGTTGCTTTGGATCTTCAAGATCAGAGATCGTGTTTCATTTTCAGGGATCTCAGAAGGTTTTATTTTTAAAAAGTTGGATTGAAGAATCACATATGTGTCTGTGAATGTACTGCAAAATGCTTCTTGATCTCCATGCCACCTCTGAAGATGGACTGGTCTTACAACTGAAGACATGAATTATACCTTCCTAATTCACCAGTAAGAGATGCAAAATGGACATGCCAAAACTTTGTGTTGAACAGAGCAAGAGGGAGCAAGAATTTGCATTTCATGGAACCCTTTTGCTGAGTGTGCAAGAGAATCTTTGCTTTCAAGACTCTTCTTGGGAAATGTGATATCACTGGATCTCACAAGCAGAGTAATTAAACTGGCAAGGCAGAAGCTGAACAACAACCAATCCCACATATTCAACCCATACACAGGTTCTCGTAGAAAAAGAAATCAAATGTCTTCTTAGTAAAACATGCAAAGGTAGCTTTACTTATAATTATTATTGCGTGCCTTGAAGACACTTCTGACTTAATGGTAACCCCAAGTGAAATGTATCATGGAGTTTTCTTGACGAGATTTGTTCAGAGGGGGTTTGTGTTTCCCTTCCTCTGAGGCTGAGAATGTATGACTTGCCCAAGATCACCCAGTGGGTTTTCATGGTTGTGGGGGATGAACCCTGCTTGCCACAGTCCAATGCTCATTGGTTTTCAGTTTTGCTTACAGTACTTGTACATAATCTAAATATATGGTCTAATGGAACAGTGAGAGGAAGTAGAAAATGGCTGCAGGTTAGAGAATGGATGTGGCAAAACAAACCAGCAGGAAATATTCAAACATGCAAACTAGCAGTTAGTGAGTACAGGCACAGAGAGGTTGCTAACTTAAGAATACTGAGTTTGAATTCAGGTTCTGTTGACTGGTGGGGGTGTTTGTTACTTGTTATTATCTCAAAAGTGGAATAAATGAGGCAAATAGTGCCTCTCCAAACACTACAGATACCTTCACAGCACACCAGACTATCTCCTGATAACTTCCTTTTGTTCTCCTCTGTCCATTTGTGTTTCCTTTTCTCATGTCAACTTGCAGTTGATGACAGGAACACCCACATTGTCTGCTTCTTCTGCCAAGGCAAAGCCCCTTCCTGTCCTTCAAACATTTTCTTGCAGTCCTCCTTTTCTGAATGTAAACTTGGGGATTATCATTGGCTCAACACTTCTTTTCCACCCTGAATAAATGGTGAGACCCCTGTTGTCTCCCAGATATGGAGACTCAGATTATCTGATTGCTGTCTGAAAAGGAAGTGGGTAAATGGGAGGGTGGTGTTTGGGGTCTGCAAAAAAGGTTAGGGGCTGCCTGCTGTGTGCAGGCTATACTGCTTCCACCCTCTGTTCTACAAGGAATTAAGAATAATTCTTAAAATATCTGGGAGAATAAGAAGGGTGTACAATTGGCTACAGTGTGCACTGAATGCACAAACATGTTCTTTGGCACTTAATCTATGCTACAAATAGCTGGGTTTTGTTTTTACTCTGGTTTTAATAAATCCACAAGCCATTGAAGACAAAAACCATACTATTTCAGATTTCTGTGTATGGTTGTAAAAGCTAGACAATGAAGAAAGTTAACAGAGATAGAGTCAACCCTATGAGGAGTGGCCTAGGGAGCTGGGTGTGTTTAGTCTGGAGAAGAGAAGGTTAAGAGGGGACGTGATAGACATGTTTAAGTATTTGAAGGGATGCCATGTTGAGGAGGGAGCGGGCTTGTTTTCCGCTGCTCCAGAGTCTAGGACAAGGAGCAGGATTCGAGATTCCACCTGACCCTTAGGAAGAACTTCCTGATGGTCAGAGCTGTTGAGCAGTGGAATACGCTGCCTGGAACTGTGGTGAAGTCTCCTTCGTTGGAGGTTTTTAAACAGAGGCTGGATGGCCGTTGGTCAGGAGTGCTTTGATGTGGGTTCTTGCATGGCAGGGGGTTGGACTGGATGGCCCCTGAGGTCTCTTCCAACTCTGTGATTCTAACTGGAGTGAAATATGTTGCTGGAGTAGAGTTCTACAGATAACATGAACAGCCACAATGATTGATAAATGGGTCTTAGAGGAAATCAAACCTGAACTATTCCTAGAAGCCAAAATAATTAAACTGTGGCTACCATACTTTGGCCATATCACGAGTCGACGAGATTTGTTAGAAAAGATGATAATGCTTGGCAAAGTGGAAGGCAGTAGTAAAACAGGGAGACCACATTACAGGTGGATGAAGTCAGTCAATCAAATTCTGCATAGGTACCCAACTGTAAGTGCATCTGTCTGTGCATATTTTTTTCCTTTCACAATTGTCGTCTATACAATTCCTCTGAAGGAACTAAATGGCTCTTAAAACTCTGGGCCTCAACACAGGGAGCTGAAACAGGAACAGTTCAGAGGAAAAGGGGAGGGAAAGCACTACTTGGATATTGAAAGCAAGCTTAGTACTGTTTGCTTAATAATAATTGCCGTGAGTCAAAGCTTAAAAGGAATGTGTTGGAAGTGAATGTGTTAGAAGTGTTGGAAGTGAAGCCGTGACCCTGAGCAGGGCTGTTAATAACAGGGTTTCTCAGAGGTTTCTCATTCATAGGGTTGCCGTTAAGTTGAAGCCAGCTTGATGTTGGTTAACAGGAGCTCACAAAGAACTTTGGGAATTGTAGTTTGGTGAGGTTGCTGAAAATGATCAGTTAGCTACCATCTCCTTGCACTGAACTGCAATTCCCAGTGTTCACCAGGAAGAGGGATTGAGCATTAGCTGTCCATAAGACATGCCATTAGGGCTGAGCTAGATTATCATTAATGTTTGATTTTTTTGTTCTTATTTAAATAGCAGTCTGTGGGATGATGGGGTGGTGGCAGTGGAATCAAGAACGGTGACATTTGTGGGAGGATTTTGATTTCCTTTCCCATAATGTTCCCATCTGAATAAAAGTCTTCCCACAAACTGCTATTTCCCCAAGGAGTAGGAATAGGTGACAATTTCATTGTGCTTTGGTTTTTGTTTTTGACAAGAGCTTTCCTGAATTTTGAAATTTCTCCATAAATTTGACAGAAAGAACTGTAACCTATTTAAAGATAAATGAATCTGGGAGTAAGTGAAACGGACAAATCTGCCTCTTCTTGTCTGTGGGAGGGAAGCAGTTACTGGGTGCTGCCTTGGGCTGATACTGAGATAAGATAAAATCGGACATACAAAGGCACCTGGTGCTTTCCATGTTGGTCGGGCGATTAATCCAATTCCAGATTTTAATCTGACCTTTCAGTTTATAATTGAAGGTGCTGAACCCTATTTTCAAACTAGCTTCATTACTTGGCATTGCTCCTTTAAATTTCAGACACAAATCTGTAGTGGCGTCTCCATCCAGTGACATGAGAGCCACCAACTACCATTGCAGACATGATAGAAGAGGTATCCATTTCTGTCCCTTAGATGAAGAAAGATTAGTTCTGCCCTTGGAGCTCTCAAGTTGTTCTTCCTTCACAAGCACACGATCTCCTGCATACCACTCCCCACTCTTACAAACCCTTCAAAATCTCTCACTGTCACAAAGCATATGAAAATCTCAGGAGAGCATGTCTGTCGGTGCCTTGATGATTTCGTATTCGAATGAAAACGTTAGTGAAAATGATGGTGACAGAGAGTTTGTTTATCTTGCTGTGAGGTTAGAAATATGGCTGAGTGAGCAGATGGGCAGGCAGAATGGGTGACATTCTGTTAAAAAAATAAAAATAGAAAGAGATGTCACATAGAAGAAATGTGTTATTTTTCTTCTTAAAATCATGAACAATTGTCATCTTGCCTTTTTAGTTCAGGAAAGCTCCCTCTGCTCTCTGGTTTTTCTTCCCCCTTTGTGTTTTCCTTCTTCCTCTTCTCCTTCTCCAATGTTGCTTTCTCGATTTTGTTTATTCTTAATGCACCGTCTTCTACTCTGCTCCCCAAATACATAATAGAAGCTTTTAGCGATAAATTGGCACAAAACAAGAGCAACACTTCAATGCTTTTTGTTGCCATAGAAGCGCTTCTGGCAGATCACAGAAGGGCCCTTTTGCTAATAGTAGAGTACCGGAAGAAAATAGACACTCCGTCTAGTAATTGCTGATGATTAAGAAGCAAAGAACCCTTATGTTCCCATTTCTGCACAGACTTTACTCTGTGCGCATGTGTTTCCTTTGGGGACGGGTAGAAGGAAGGAACAGGAAAAGTAGTGTCTTGAGATGAAGGATTCTCAGGAAAAGAAAGCATAGTGGCTCAAGGAAAAAAAAGAGACATGGAGTCAGTGAGTAAAGACAAGTGTAATATTTGTGGAGCTGTGGAATCACTTGGAAGTGCTTTTCTATGTTCTATCCAAACTGATGTCTTCTTCTCCCAGGGCAAAGATCTATTCCGTGGACTTTCTGAGTATTTCTGTTTGAAGGACAGATAGCAGACATTCATGTCCCTAGATCTTTGTGCAGATACCAAATTATGCGGAAAAAACTGAAGTATAAACAAATATATGCATGTTAAAGTTAAAATAATAAATTTCTTCTTTTTCTAAGGTTTTTCAATAAGCATGTAGTCCAATTAAAGCTCTGAGAAAGGGCTTGAAACCACATTCATTTTTCTCATCAGCAAGGCCGATGCTGGGTTTGTACTCGAAGTTCAAAGCTCACACTGGCACATCTCCTAATGTTAAAAATGTTGTCACTTGCAGTAGCAGCTTGCAATCCTACTGCTTCTAATATCCCCTTCAAAAAGGAATAGAAAACATTTATTTTAGGTAGCTGGATTGCAGTTCCTATTATCCTTCAGTGTTGGTTATGCTAGCTAGACCTGATGGGGTTTTGTAGTCCAAAATTTGAAGGAACCACATATTCCCACCTTAGTTGAAGTATTATTATTGACATCTCTTATTTCTGAGAAGTGGGTTTCATTTTTCCCAAGGAGGAAACATTTTTGCATTCAAAAGTTAACATACCACTGTTGTTATTGCCAAACTTGTGGGAGGAGTTAATGCATACGCAATAATTTTTTCAGCAGAGGCTTACCAGTGGAAGGCCTGTAGGTGTGAGGCCCTTACCGCAAGATTGTCATCCCCGCATGGCGATGCATTGCTCCTGGTCCATGATGCATGCTATCACACAATGTCATTGCTGACTGGATGCTGTTGTATCCCCAGCCATCAATCACACCGTATGCTATTGCTGGGAAAAAAGCTAGTAATGGCCCCCTTTCCCATAACAATACCATTGGCCATGGGCGAGTGGTAAGAGCTGAAGTGCTATGGAGTGCTTCCTTCTGGAATACAGTGCAGGAATAGGCAAGCTGTACTGCCGAAGAAGGAGCATGTCCCTAATGCTACTCATTTGCTGCCAGCTGGCTGGGCGCGATGGGGAGTGTTCAGGTTCCAGTCCTATCTTGGTATTGGCACTGCCGGGATTGTGATAGGACGACACGGGATCCAGGCATGGTGTGGAAATTCCTGAGTCCTTATCCACCATATTGAAAGCACATCAAATACACATGCTTGTAGTCATAGACAGTAGGTTTTTATTTTAGAAGGTAACGTGGAGTTGCAATCCAAAGGTAATGGAGCAATGGCTCCAAACTTCAGGAAAAGAGATTCCACCTAAACATTAAGAAGAATTTCCTAGTGATAAGAGCAGTTCAACAGTGGGATATGCTGCCTTTGAGTGTAATGGAGTCTCCTCTTTGGCAGTTTTATAAATGGCTGGATGGCCATCTGTTTGGAATACTTTAATAGTGTATTCCTGCATGGCAGGGGATTGGACTGGATAGTCCTTGTAGTCTCTTCCAGCTCTATGATTATTTGATTCTACTTTCATTAGGAAGGGGCTCTAGCTGATTGGTAGAGCATTTGTTTTGCATGTAGTAGGTCCCAGTTCAAATTGTTGGCATTTCCAGCTGGGGTGGGCAAGTAGACTGTATTTGTACCAATAACAGTTCTGCGGATCCTAGTTCTTCACTCCAGGCCTGTTTCCCAAGTTGGAGAGCAAGGCAGAACATGCTTTCAGGACGCTCCCGTAGTGCTTCGCAATGATACTCATGGCAAACAATCGTGTTAAGCATGCCCATCATTTAATAAAGTGTAATTTGCGAATGCTGTTCATATGAGGCACAGAAAAGAGAAAGGTGCCTCAAATTTAGTCAAGTTATAGATGTAAGAGAGATGGGGAAAAATGTTACTTGTGAATATCAGCTCACTGCTTAAGTCTCCATCAGAGAGATTTATTTCATTCCATTCATGTGTGAGAGTATGTGTCAGAGAGAGACTGTTAATGCTGGAACTCTAAATTTGTGATATAGGATAAGATACAAATAGTATTAATAAAAATAATCAAACTAGGAGTTTCTAGCTCTGTCTGCAGCTGTTCCATCCGATAAACCACCAAAACTACAGGTAAGGGCATTTCTCTAGACCTGCCACACTCTAGGTTCTTTGGATTGCAACTCCCATCATCCCAGTGATGGAAATGGTTGTCTGCAGGATGTTGGGCTACAGAAATGTACTGTTGGAAGAATTTCCAGGTACTGGAATGACTTTACCTACCCAGACTTGCCACTGGCTGGCCTCACCAAGAAGGACCATAAATCCTTCTTGTTCAGGTAGGGGACTGTTTGTGGAAAATGCTCTTCACTGCCTCTAGGTCTACTCTTAGGTCCCAGAGCCTGAAAATGATATTTTGGGGTAGCTTTGTGGGGTGTTAGCCCCTTTATCCGGAAGGGTGGAGAGTGGCTCAGTTAAGAGAGAGTCTCTTTTAGAAGAGTTGAGTAGAGTTCAAATGCTTTGGATCTCTTACATACCCCTCTGAGTCTAACTTTAGTCATTCAAGTTGTATAACTGAAAAGTTTACTAATTGTATTTAAATAGACATACATATATTTGAGTTGCTTGTTTGTTGTGTGCCTTCAAGTTGGTTCTGATTCATGGCAACCTGAAAGTGAGCTTCTCACAATGTTTTCTTGGCAAGATTTGTTCAGATGAAATTTGCTTTTGCTTTCCCCTGTGGCTAGGAGAGTGTGTCTTGCCCAAAATCATTCAGTGAATTTCCATGTTTAAGTGGGGATTTGAACTCTGGTCTCCCAGAGTCCTAGTCCAACACTCAAAACCATAGCATCATCCTTGAGTTGTCTGAGTCCTAACTAAGAGTGAGTTTCAGGAGGAATTTCTCAACAGACCTGTGACTCACCATGTTGAGAGGAGGAAGGAAAAGAAGGGAAGGAGAGAGAGGAGTTTCTGTGTGACCACAGCCACTTGAGAGTTTCTGGGGTCACGTGGTCTGGTTGTCTATACGTGTTGACTATTGATGACCATCTTGGAAATGGAGAGAGATTTGGTGAATCTTCCCAATTTAACAGAGCACAGACAGAAGGTGAACAATTTACCAGTCCCACCTCAATCCCCCCAACACACTTAACTCAAGCTGAAAAGTAAACACAAAAACAGTTTGGTTAAAAGTATATAAAAATTTGCTTACAGATACTTGTGCATAATCTACACAGGTTCATGTTCTTGAAGAAAGGTAAGAAGGAAAATAAGCAGTTATGTGCTTGTAGGGAAGCATCGCTGTTAGGGCATCTCAAAGCACATGCTTACAGGAAGGGAGGCAGAAAACAAAAAAAGATAGTAAACAGCAAGAGAGGCTTCTTTTGAGAACAAAGGAGTGCCTATGTGCAGGAGGAAGTGAACGGGTACAAACAAACAGGAAGTTTAGTCTAGGTCTTGCCTCTAGATCTATAATGATCATGCAACCTAGGCAGTGAATGCAGAGCATGCTAAGGTTGTTATTCCCAACAGACGTTGCATTATAGTCTATAGTTGAGCAAATGGGAAAAGCTTGAGGGACAGTGTGAATGGAATAGAGGCATGAATGCAGGGTAGTCTTTGTGGTTGTTTGCCTTCAAGTCATTTCAAACTTGCAGTTACCACAAGGTGAACCTGTGATGGGTTGTTCAGAGGGGTTTGCCTTTGCCTCTGCCTCTCTCTGAGGCTGAGAGAGTATGATTTACATGAGGGCACCCAGCGGGTTTCCATAGCCAAGCAGGGATTTGAACCCTGGTATCTAGAATTGTAATCCAGTGCCCAAACCAGCATTACACTGTGCTAGCTTTCAGGATAGCCTTAGACTGCCTGAAGTCTCCATTGCTCTGATAATAAATAGGAGAGGAATTGAAGTGTTTGATTGGAGCAGTATTTTACAACAGTTGCTTCAACAAGTAACTTCCCTTTTTTTAATAATAATATTTTTTAGCCTGTGTGATGAATTTTGAGAAAGGTGGGTTCTCCTCCAGTTTCATCAGTTCATATTATTCTGCCCAGAGAGAGTCTCTTTTTTGGTAGAATTCAAGAAGCAAATGTTTACTTGCTTGCTGTGAACAAAGGGAAGTGTTCCATTGACAGCTGGCAAGATTTGGCATTTGAAACAGAGGAGATATGGTTTGAATAAAAAGGGGAGAATGAGAAGGCACTTCACCTTGAACGGCTTAGATTAGCATCAAAGTTTCATCCTCCCCGCCCAGTTCTCTATACTTCAGCTCTGGTGTATTTGAATAAAGAGCCCTCCTGTCCTCTCAACCTGACATTGTATTCTTCTTGCTGAAATATAAGTGAGCTGAATACATGTGAAGGAAAGGCTGGTAGAGTTAAAATGGCAAAATTGAAGGTTTCCGTGTGATTGTAAGATTAGAGGTATGCCAGCTGATAGCTGTATTCAGATTGCACTGAAATGTGTTGAATTTTCACATCTCAGATAAATACTATTTTCACCCAACTAATGGATTATGTCATGCAGCTGCCTTGCTGGAGCTAAATAGCTATGAAGCCCAATCAGTGTCTGGCAGCCCTTTGGACACTGCCTTGAGTTCAACAAGAGCAGAAAGATGGTTATAATTGGGTCGCCAGATCAGGACTACTCCAGGACCTGAGATTTCAGGGCCAAAATGGGTGTGTGGGTATGGGTATGGAAGATGGAAAAAAAAACTTTGCTGCTGCTCCAGAGACTAGGACACAGAGCAGTGGCTTCAGACTTGAGGAAAAGAGATTCTACCTAAACATTAGGAAGAAAATCCTGATGGTAAAAGCAGTTCAACAGTAGAATATGCTGCCTGGGAGTGTGGCAGAGTCTCCTTCTTGGGACGTTTTTAAACAGAAGCTAGATGGCCAGCTTTGATTGTGTATACTTGCATGACAGGAGGGTGGACTTGATGGCCCTTTTGGTCTCTTCTAGCTTTATGATTCTGTGATTCTGTAAAATTATGGGCCCAGGGCTCCTGGTGAGATTACACAGCGATGTCTCAGAAAGCAGGCCTGCTCGAGGGAACAGTCTGTCCGTGCGATTCATCCTCTGTCAGAAGGGAGAGAGGCTAGACTCTGTGCTCTGTGAAGTGGGAATTATAAATATGTAAAATAAATAAATAATTTCCCCACCAAAAATAAATGGAATCACTCTGAATGGATAAGCAGCCTCACAGAAGGTGATCATTTGTAAGGAGAGCAGGCATGTTGAAATACCACTTACCCCTTCCTCTTTCACAATTGTGGAGTTGCTTTTTTTACTTATTTGTTCTGGGATGGAGCTGTTTGAGATACTGCTCCTCCTCCTTCTCCTTCTATGTATTTGTATTTGCCTTGCTCTCAAAATTGGGACCCGAAATAGCTTATTTTAAATGTATGCTACTTGAGCCCAACTATTTTGGTTTTACAGTTTGAACAGAAGGGTGTGTGTGGCTCAGTGGTAGGCTGAGGTTCAATCTATAGCATCTCCAGTTAAAATATATATTAGCAGGGCAAGAGAATCATTAATTTTCTCTTGAGAACTTGAGATGTGGCTGGCTGTTTGAGCAGACAGTATTGGACTAGATGGAGCAGTGGTCTGAGTCAATATACAGCAACTTCATTATAGGTCAGCATTTCACATTTGTGCTCCTTAGGGCAGCCATTGTTATATGACAGGAGACAAGTTAGACTTAGGGAAGTATCTTGCAAAATGTTTCAGGTTCTTCTGGATAGACCATGTCTGCATGTCTCTCCCCATCCAGCTCTCTGTTTAATAGTGAACATGTTCCCATCACATGTGTCTGTTGTTAGCCTCATAAGTAGCATTACTAATTCAGAGGTATAACACCACCCTGATTTGAACTATAACCTGAATTAACCCAGTGTTCAAAACAGTCTTTGGATAATACAGTCCTGACTCTGATGTTAGCATAGGCTCTGTAGAAGAGCAGTTTTCACCAGTAGACACATTTGCTGGGCCACTTCTCTGCCACGCTTGAGTAATTTGTGCAGAACAAAGCCAAACATTTATATGAACATATTGAAGAGTAGGTGGGACTGATGCCAGATAGTTCAAGGATGTGGATGGAACAGAGACTTTGCTTAGTAAAAAGCAAAAGCTTAAGTCACGTGGCTGCAGCATCAGCACAACTTTTCCAAATGGAGCTAAAGAGAAACATGAAAATTATTTCCAAGATCAGGGAATGAACTGATGGATAGCCAGCCAGCCAGCCTGTCTGCCCACCTGCTTTCCTCCCTTTCCTCTTTCTTTTCTTTTTTTATTTTCCTTCTTCCTATCTTTCTTTGCCCAACTGTACAAAGAATCTTATCAACCCTGTAAGGATTGCCAGTATTATTACCTGACATTTGCAAGATGCTATAGACTTACAAAGGTGGTTTGTAAAGGTGGTTTAGGGTGGTTTGATCATTCCCTACTGGGTAATCGTGGGCATGTCACATACCCTCAGCCCTGGAAAACTCAGTGATAGGTTCACCTTAGGGTTGTTATAAGTCAGAAATAACTTGAAAGCACACAGCAGCAGACGCACATCAGTTATAACATGGTCTCTCTTGGAAGATTTTGAGAATTGTAGGTTAGTGATACAATTGAGTATGTTTGTTACTGGCGATCTCTTCTCCTCTACCCTTTGTAGAATTATAGTTACCTAGCACCTCAGAATTAGGTTTTACTGAAAAAGAGGTGGCCTGAAATACACAAATCCATTTAAATTTGTGTCTCTGTTGGCAAAACAGCAGCTGTTATTTGCAGGCCAGGTACACTTAGAGCCTTACTTGGATGAGCCAAAAGTCCAAGCTACTATGGTCATTGGTCAGAAGTTATGGGAGTTGTAGTACAAAACTTCCAGAAGGCATCAGGTTGCCTATTCTAAACTATAAAAATGTGATTAATGGGGTAGAAGACAAATGCATTATTCTCTGGCGCATTATGTCACTAGTTCGTAATGATGCACCTGTACTCTGGACTTTTGTATCCTCCATTGTGCCATCTCTATACTGTGTTAGAGCTCCTGTCTGATTGCTGCTAATAAGAGGAAAGTTGTCTTAGAAAAAGCCATGCTTGTTCTTGCTTTCCAGACTATCATACTGGTGAGAATACTTTGTACCTCGGGCCCTTTCACACTTTGTAGTGTAGTGCTGTGGCTCCACTTTTACCTATCAAGGTGACATTCTGTGGAGTTCTGGCATTTGTAGTTTAGTGAGACAGTCAAACTCTCTGGCTGGGAATTTTATACACTTTCCCCTAATCTGTAAATCCCAGGATTTCATAGGATGTTGCCGTGGCAGTTAAAGCAAAATACAGAGTAGTGTGAAAGGACACTTTATTCTCTTAGTTGTACTAGTAGTTGGTTGGCATTGCGTAAGTGACATATACCATGTGGGGCAAATTATTCACCATAATGCAACAGATATATTCTACTGACACTGGTGGAAGTGGATTTGTACATAGCAACATTGCACATTGTCGTTGTGCATTGTAACTGATGTATGTCTCACAATGTTGCTATTGTGCACGGTTGTGTAGTGCTGGTGCAGCAATTTTGGATATTGGATTGCAGCCCTAATATGTCCTGAGCAACTTACATATTTTTTAGAGTCTAGAACTATAGTCATACACCAACTGGGGAACATTCTTTTAAGTTTTCAGAGTACCATAATATAACTGTTGAGATGGATGGAAGAGAGAGAGAATCCAGCACAAAGCATTTCTTCTCCCTTTCTTCTTCAAAGGATTTGTGAGTGCTGTTTTTCTGGATTATTCTGAAAATCTGCATGAAGGAAAAGACTTTGTGAAACCAAATATATAATGAATTTGATTGCTGGTGCTCTCTTAGCTTGACCACAGTACCTGACACTCTTGTTTGCAACAACTCTTAGTTTTGGTTTTGCATATTGTAACAAAATAAAATGTGGTCCAGTGTGGCCCAGCAGAGACGAGAGTTCACTTCTATGGCTGCCTAGATGGCCTTAAGCAAGGCATTTTTTTTAAAGCATTGCTCTTCCCATCTGTAGAACAGAAGTTGTGAGAGCTTGCATTATGACAACTGTTTGTAATATGTACCCTCACTACCCTCTGTGAGGGAGAAAGGTTATTAGGCAAAAGTAAACTGTGAAAAGATTATTACTGGACATGTTTTGATTAAAAGAGATATACCCTGAAGCCCTGTTATTCATAAGTGCTGGTATTCCCTCCACAAGGACGTATTGCGACTGTTCCACACCACCATCGCGTACTTAATGCTGTGGTCAATTCGGCTGGTGGGAGGTCTAGCTATTGTGGTGGGTGGGAATGAAGGCATTGGTCCCAACACATAAGAATTCCAAAATGAAATTTGTAGCATTGTAGAAACTTAAAGCTTCAGTTGAGTATCTAGAAGTGCAGTTCAGGCATCAAAAGAAGGGGGGAATGTTACCATGGGGTCTGCAAACATAGCAAATGTAAGAGTTCATATCCTCCCACTGTCCTGATTTGGGAGCAACAGTCCAAATTAATTTTCTGTGGTACCATTTTTTCAGCTGCTTTTGAAAATATCCCAGTTACTCTTTCCTCCTGCCACTTTCCCCCCTTGTCCTCAGCCTCCTTCAATTGCTGCAAACAAGAGTTCAAAGTGCAAAAGTAGTTTGCATTCAATTAACTCAGCAGGAGGAAAGGAGAAGAGGGGATGGAATCTTGCCCTTCCCAGCAGATAAAGGTAAAAGCAAACTGCTGCATCTATTTCTAGGTTGTGTGTTCTTCCTCTTCCACTTGTTTAACTACAGTGTGATGTTGTGTGGCCGCATATGTCCTGTTTCTCATCTGCGGAACGATAGAGGGTATGAGAGTTCTAGGTATGAATGATTGCTCTCTGTAATGTTAGAAAATTGGAGACTGAAGGAAAATTTCATTGGGGGATTGAATTTTTTGGGGGGACAACGTCCTTACACCCCTGTCTCTTGGTGTGTTATCTATGCCACACCGTTATACAGTTTTATACCATTTTAACTGTCATGGCTACATCTTGAGGAATTGCGGGATCATTGGTTTGCTGAGGTACTTCAGTTTAATCCATTCCTCCGAACTACAGTGGTATTGCTCTCTAGCAGAGAATTCTAAGTATCTCACCTAACTGCAAATTCTTGGATTTCACAGGGAGGGGCCTTAGCAGTTAAAAGTGGTGTGAAACTGCTGTAGCTTTCTGGTGTTTTGTCTCTCTGTCCTTCACTGGGTATGCTCTTGGATGGTAGAAACAGATTCTTTCATCAAGAGCCAAACTTACTGCCATGGCACAACCTGACAGCATTGTGCTTGTGCTCTGTTGGCACGACCTTTTAGAGCTCAAATCATCTCCATGCCATTATGAAGTACCAGAGTAGGATTTCGTAGTGGAGAGACGTCAGTATGAAGTAAACAAGGTAAGAAACTTTGTTTCTAGACCTAGAACCAATTGCTAATCTCAGCGACACAAGGACCACTGAATGAGTTGCTGAGTGGCAAATGAACACTTATATAAATCTTATTTATTTAATGGGTCTGCTGTAGATTTAGCTTTTGAAAAATGTATGTCTAGGGAAGTTAGACATTAAGAGAACCCCATTGCTACTGGATTCTCCCAAATATTCATGCATGTCCTCCGACTGTGCTAATCAGAGCAGTCTGGTACTGTGCAACATCTCAGCTTTCCTAACCATCTGTACCGAGGAAGGAGGAACAGAACAGGAAGACGCTTTCCTTCGGGAACTCAGGGGATTGGGAGAGCCGTAGGTGTGAAGGACAGTTGGTGTGTGTGTGTGGGAGGGGGAGAGGGAGCGAGAGTGTTTGAGCATGTGAACATGCCAGCTGTCAAGTGTGTTACTATTTTGTGTTGCTTACCCATGAGAATAAAGGAACACAGATCTGGCAGGAGCTTTTCAGCAAAATCCAAATATATGGAAAGGAAAGTTGGGGCATGTCTGCTACTTTTTTGAGTGGGGTTATATAAATGTTCTCATACTGATTTTAGATCTTCTCAAGGTCTACCTTCTCCCTGGGCCCAGTTAGGATCATGGAGATCTACTGATTTGACAGTGGAGTGAAAACATTATTGTTCCTTGTCCCCAATAATGTCACAATTTGCAAAGGATCAGGGTCTCATCCGGGCACTGATAAGATGCAGGAAGACAAGCGGCAGCAACCTAAGCTGTAAATCTTGTGCATCTGAAGAGCACACAATTTTCAAAAAAGTGTATTAGACTAATTTTTATTTTGCTTTGGTAGAATTCCCATGCCAGAATTTTATCGTCTGAATCCTCAGTATGGGGAGAGGACAAACAGAACTTCAGTGATGGGACTCATCTGGAAATATTCCCATTTGGCTTTAGTCCTAAAATGTTGATTCCTTGTCTGACTGGGAAGACAGTTCTCTTGGTTTGTAGCATGAGCTGGATGTGTATGGTGATGCTGATCCAGAAACCTACCCCAGGAAACCTTGCTTAGATATTTTTGAACCTTAATAAACATATAAAAATGATTAACAATAGGGTGATAGATGAACTGGTAAATGCCTGAACCATGCAGTAGTTAAAATTGCCTGTGTGCCTCTGTGAGTCTCTGCTTATCTGCCTGCCCATCCGTCCGTCCATCCATCCATCCATCCATCCATGCAGACTGACTTGAAGGAAGGTGTGGTGAAGGATGAAAGTGACCCCATCTTAAGTTGGTGTTTTGCATTACATGTTATTTCAACATTAAGTGATGGTTCATTGCTCAGCTTCAGGATATGCTCTACTCTTTCTTTTTTCTTTTTGTCTCTTCAAGATCAGAAGCTGGTTGGCTGAAATGTGTTGGAGGTGTTTGTATTTCCTGGTAAAGCTTGAGATTTTCAAAAGTCTGTTTACCAATTTTTTTTAAAAAAAATAAATAGGTGAGATCTAACAAGTAGTAAACTCACCAGAAACATCCTATGTTCGTGGCTCAAAAGAAGGAAAAAATGGATTTTTGATGAAATGGAATGGAAAATCAATCTTGTTGATTCCATGAAGAGATCATAAAGAAGATAAGAAGTTCAGGAGGCAAAAGAGTCACTGGAAGACTCAGTGGACTCAAGCTTTGTGCCATGTGTTTTCTGAAAACCATTTCGTGGCCTGGTAACATGTGGTTATGACCATGTTCTCCCTGATGAGCTGGCAAAAGCTCATATGTATATGTGTATTGTTTTCTCTCAGTGAACAGCTACGGGGAGGATGAAGACCTAACAACTTCCTCAGACAGCGATGATGAGGTGATTAAGCAGTTCGAGATTTCTGTTTCACGCTCACAGAGCTTTCGGTCAGGAGTTTCTGAAAAAGGAACCCAAGTGGGTTTGGAGCGCAGGCCAAAATTCAACCGCTTGCTGTCCAATCATGAAGAGTACAGTTCCGAGGTCTCTGAATGTGAAGGTATTAATCAGTTCTGTCTGGAAAATGTAAAAGAGAGATGGTTTGCTTTGAGAATACCACACAACCATAATAGAGGTAGATGCAGTTTCTGTTTCTTCAGAGGAAATTGCAAACGAAACAGAAATGCAATTGATTCTTTTGGATTGAGGGACGCACAATATTCTGAACAGTACAGCTAATCCAAGGCTGTGATGTGCTGACATATCTTCCCATGACTTTTACAGGTGCTGCGTTTAAAGTCTCAGTGGACAGGCATGACCTTTCATATGGATCTCTCCATAAGAAGTTTTGTCTGACCTGAGTGGACTACAGTAATAGTCCATCTCATCCATCTCCCTGTTAAAATGTACACAATAATAAATAAACAAACTGGTCACATGCTTTCGCAGGGTCAGCCCCATAGAATCTTATGAACGATGGAGGATTCTTGGTAATTGTTCTAGGTAATTCATTGTCAATTTATGTTAGCCCTGCCATGCAGCAAAGGAGATAATTCAGCACACCTCTGTGGCTGTACAATGCAAGAAGAAATCTTTCAGGAAAGTGGAGGATTCTCAGTAATTGTTCTAGGTAATTCATTGTCAATTTATGTTAGGACTTGCCATGCAGCAAAGGAGATACTTCAGCACACCTCTGTGGCTGTACAATGCAGGAAGAACTCTTTCAGGAAACTGTTCCACTATATTTGAATTTCTCATGGAAGAACTCTGTAATGAGCTTCCAGAATATTAAAAAAAGAACCACCAACCTGGCCTCTACAAGGACTTGCATTGTAATCTCAGGCATTTCGGCTCAAAACTAAGTCCCATTCTTTTCAGTGACCCTTACTCTCCGGTAAGTGGATGTAGGATTGCAGCTTTAGTTGAATCCATTGAACTGCATTTCTTAGTAGCTTCATGCATTTTGAAAGTCAGAACTTAGAAATGTTAATCTTTTAAGACTGATACTTCCAAAATCTTGCAGCCACTGTGGCCGGTGGCCACACAGGCTGAGAAATTCTTGGTACTAGAGATGGGATGAATCCGGATCTGAATCCCTGGAAGGTTCTGGGAATCCACAAATCTCATGAATCTTGAATCTTTCGAATCCTTTTTTTAAAAAAGGTTTAAAAAGCAAGAGAAAGAAGGATAATCCTGGGCAAGACACGCTCTCTCAGCCTTAGCAAAAGCCTAGGCAAAGACAAACCTCCCTCTGAAGAAAACTGGCCAGGACAATTGTCATAGTTTTGCCTCAGGATCTCCCCAGATTGAAAATGTCATGAAGGCCCTTTGTACACAGGCAGGAAAATGTGGCTTAATCCCACATTTTCCTACCTGTGTAAACAGGACCACTACAGTACAGAGATAATCCAGGTCAAAACTGGCTTTTCTTTACATAGCTCCTTCTGGCATCTTGGGGTTTGATGATGCACCAGCACACTTTGGCAGAGAAGGCTGTGACACCTTGTAAAACTAGAAACCCCAAAATTGTGTCTGAAAGAGCTTTGCAAGGGAGCTATGCAAAAGAATGTTTCAGCTGTCCTTGAAATTTCAAGCCTGTAGCTTCCAGTCAAGTGCTGAACTTAAATATGAAATGTTCAATTTAAATATCTTAGAATAAAGTCCTAGATGTAATTTGTGAAATTGTTAGCAAAGGCCATTATTACTCCAAGAGAAAAATTCACGTACTTGCCATCTCCCCTTGTATGTCTAGTCTCCCAAATTTTCAAGCGTCCTGGTCTCCCAAATTTTCAGGTGTCCCAGTCTCCCAGGTTTTCAGGCATCCCAGTCTCCAACAAACTGTTAGGTGATGGATTCAAAATATTCGGTTTGCCTATTTTGGTACAGGGATTCGGATTCCCGAATCTCGAATCCCTGCCAAGGATTCGAGGATTTGGTTGGCCCATCCCTGCTTGGTACTGTAGACCAAAAAGCAGTTTTCTGAGGCTCTGGATTTTACTGTGGCTGCAAACCAAATCTATAAGGCACAGAGTATTTTGGGAGAGGGGGAGGGGGAGAAACTGTGTGTGGGATGTTTGTAGCGTAACTTCTCACTCTTCTATTCTGGCAGCCTGGAACATTTCATTTATTTATTTTAAACTTAAAAACCTGTCTTCCTGCCCATTGCTCTTATGTGCTGCAAATGTATATCAAACACGTACTTACTAATTTAGAGCTGCAATCTGTTGTGTGAACCAAGTCACTTCCAAGTCCCTTCCAGTTTTATTAGAGCTCAGAGTCTTCAGAGGGGAGGGTAGCAGATATTGCTGCAATCCTAAGTCTGCTTCCTTTTTGGGCGGAAATCCCATGGAAGCCCACCTGTTCTGAGAGAAAGTAAATAGAACTTAGCTACATGACAACAAACCTTGATAACCACTTAGTTGGAATTAAGTTTGGTTCAATTCACTGGGAGGCTAGCATACCTAGTATTGAACTGTAAGATGCATCGATTCCATTAGGGCATGTCATCTGTAAAGCTGAGTGCATGTGAAAAGTCTTAGAGAAGTTAATAAATACCTTAACATCCCCAAAGAGTTTTACAGAGACTGTTATTTCAATTACTCTTTGCTGGTTTCTTCTGCCTTCATGCTTCACTTCTGTCTCTATTTTTTCCTCAGTCAGATAAAGAGACATCCCTGTGTGTTGCTGGAATGTTGGAGGTTCTCAGCCTTTGGCCCTCTATATATTTTGGGCTGCATCCCACAGAAGATCCAGGCAGCATGGCTAATGATCAGGGATTCTGGAATTTGCAGTCCAAACAATCTAGGACCAGAGGTTGACAACCACTAATTCAGAACAGCTTTCCTCAAAGGGTCTTCCTATTGACTATACTGACTGGGGATGATGGATGGTGTAGTCCAGTGCATCTGAAAAATACCAAGATTGTGAAGGGCTGTTTAAAGAAACAAAGGTGTGGTAAAGATGCTTTCACCAGCCTTGAAACACCCGGCATGCACACAACAAGCACTGTGGGGGCTAAAGTATTGTCCTGCAACCAATCTCAGGACTTGAGCTCAGTGCTTACAAACATGTCATTATTGTACGCACTGTATATTTTGAAATGTGCACTTCAAAATAAAGACTCTTAGGTTTACAGCTAAAAAAGGGGGTATGTAGTGGGGGCTGATGGTTTCCATATTGGTGTGGTGAAGGCCTAACTCTGTGTTTCAACCTGAAATTTAAAGGAGCTGTCCAAAATGCTGACCCAGTTTTTGGAAATAGGGTTCGGCACTCCTGGAGAGTTTCTTTAACATTTGCACTAAAACCTGGAGTGGATTCACTTCCCCATTGACATAGGACCAACCAGTTACCATACAAGAAAAAGCCTCTATTTTGAATAAGCAACTTGTTTGACCCATTTTGTGCAGTGTTTTTGGACATCTTTACATAATGCTTTCAGTACTTGGGAATTTGCAAGTCTGTCACATGCACAGTTATCACTTCCAGAACTGGGTCTGCAGTGGATTAAAACGTGCAGTTCACAATTGCTGATATTAATCCCCATTCCAAAAATGATTTTTTCCCCTCTATGCTTGAAATATGTTAGATCTGGATGGGTTCAGCCAACTGAGTTACCAAGACAACCTCTCTTATCACGAAGATGACCATCTATCATTTGATTCAAGAACTGCATCAGAAAGCAGAGGCTCTGGGCAACCCAAAGACCCTGAGATGGAGGTTAGTACGATGCCAAGCCTCAGCCGGCAAGAAACGGAAGGGAGCTTAGAGATGGAGACAGCCTTTAGCAATCAAGGATTTGAAGGGAATGATGCTACTGACAGCTCATCAGCCTGGAGTCCAGAGGTAAGATGGAACAGTTGTTCTTGCATAATGATATGCTTTGATCCCATGAGCTCTTATCCAAGATGGTTCCCTTTGTGTTTACCGCGTTACATTCAGTAGTTAATACCCTTAATGTTAATGTAAGAGAATCACAGCATTTGGACATCTGTGCTATTCAGTGAGTTCCACTGCACACCTTAAGCGTATGTGTGTCATCTGAGCAGATTTCATGTGACAACTCAGAGGTGATCACTTCCAAGGTATTTCATAATGGTGGCTGTGGAGAGCCCATATTTGAATGTTTTGCATTGTTGCTATTGTTATGACTACAGTGCCATCAGTGTGTATGTTCATTTGCTGAATCGAAGAAGACAGGCTGTTCACCTAATCATCTTGGAAGCTTCCATGCTCACTTGAGCCACACCTTTCCTACTTTGTCCTTTGACCTCTTGACACTTGCAAGCTCCACTTTGACTTCTTTGCTGAGTTGGCCTGACAGGACTTGTGTAGAAAGGAGGTCCATAATTCCTTAGGTTGCCCTTCTCTGATGTCACAGAAGATGGGGGGGCACCTTGGAACCAGGCACCTGTGTCCTAAGGGGTGATGTTGTTTAATAGAACACATCTTAAAAGTACATCTCTTCAGGTATCATGTTAATGCAGACTGGCTGAGTAGTTTGAAACCTTTTGTTGAATGTTCAGGCAGGTGAATGTGTGTTTAATAGTACTTGGACATGTTTGCACTATAGTCTTAAACTGGTTTAATTGTTATGGCCCTGTTCCTAGTGAATACTATAAAATATAGTTCTTTTGTAGGAAGCCATCAAGGAGCACCATCAAATACAATCCCTTCTTTATGGTAAACAGTGTAGTCAAATGTGTCTAAACATTCACCTGGAATACTATGTCCAGTTCTGGGCACCACAGTTCAGGAAGGATATTGACAAGCTGGAACGTGTCTGGAGGAGGCCGACTAAAATGGTGAAAGGCCTGGAAGCCATGCCCTCTGAGGAGTGGCTTAGGGAGCTAGGTATGTTTAGCCTGATGAAAAGAAGGTTAAAAGGTGACATGATAACCATGTTTAGTCATGTTGAAGATGGAGCAAGTTTGTTTTCTGCTGCTCCAGATACTAGGACACGGAGCAGTGGATTCAAACGACAGGAAAAGAGATTTCACCTAAACATCCAGAAGAACTTCCTGAGAGTAAGAGCTGTTCAGCAGTGGAATATGCTGCCTTGGAGTGTGGTGAAGTCACCTTCTTTGGAGGTTTTTAAACAGAGGCTGTATGGCCGTTTGCTGGAAGTGCTTTAAGTCTGTGTTTCTGCATGGCCGGGGGTTGGACTCGATGGCCATTGTGGTTTCTTCCAGCTCTGTGATTCTCTGTGCTTCTGTGATTCTATGATTCTGGGTGCTTGCAGATGTTTCTTAAAGTAAGCTGTTGTATTGTTTCCATTGTATAAGTAAGGAACTGAGTGAGGAAAAGTGAGTACTTTGCTACAGGGGTGGGGGTGGGGTAATCTGATGGGTTCAGATATCCCAGCCCAAAAATCCAACCTTCTGTCCTATATGAGTTCCTGTTAGTGGGCTAGAGAGTGTGTCTTCTGTAGATGTGATTCAGGCAGTAATTTTGCTTGTCACAATTTACAGATAAAGGCATTGTATGATTGCTGTGAAGGAGATTGGGAAATGAGAATGTTCAAAGCTTTACAAAATCTGCAGCTGGAGATACTTCTTCCATCCCCTCAGTTGACAGTTATTAAGGAATATGCCAGCTTGCAAAAACTAAAATTAAAAAAAAAATCTCCATAGAATTTTGCCAGTAGACGCAATGTAACAAGCAAAAAGAATGTTGCGTACTGTGATAGTTCCATTTTCCTCCAGTTTTTAGCTTGAATCTTAAGAACTTTCATAGTTCTGATGCTACCACCATGTTATATAAAACCACATAGGGTAAAAAATACTCAAAAAAGTTGAGATTAAGACAGTATTAAACTGACAACAAAAATTAAAACCATTTAAAACATTAATTTAAAACAATATCAAATTGCCAATTTCAGCCATTTTTTCAGGATTTTGATGCATTGGGGGTTTCAGGGTGTGAGTGAGTTATTATATTTCTGGGTGGTCTGGGGCCATTTTGGCATTTTTTAAAAATATGAATGGATCGGGGAGTGTCTTCAGAGAGGCTTCAGGGGCCAAGAAAATGGGCTGCAGGTCTCATGAGAGACCACACTCTCCCAACCCTTGGTTTAAAGACATGGCTTGTAGGCCATTTCCGCACGGAACTGTTATAGCACTATTATTCCACTTTTAGCATCCTATGGAATCCTGGGGTTTGCAGTTTTAGGAGGGGCCAGTTGAAAGTGGAATCATCGCACTATAACGGGCTAGTATGGAAATGGCCATAGTCTGGATTGCAAGCCAGGGTCAAAACAGTGCTTTAAACTAGTTTCCTGGTTTGAATGTTCAGTGTAACCAACCAACAAACCTCCTTGCAAACCCAAGGCCACACACAAGTGGAAGAAGGAGGTGGACAAGGAAACTTGAGTTTTGTCAGAAAGAAGACAGGTATGCCTCAGTTAATGAAGTTGGTGTGTTCCTGGGGTTTACTACTTAAAACATTTTTCTTACAATTTCCATTTAAGTAGCCAAACTTATAGATCTATCCTTTGTTAACATGCTGGCCTAGCTGGTGAGGCAGACTTATGTGCTCTCCCCATTTATGTTTTGCTGTTCAAACATGCTTAGAAAGGGATTCTGGAGGCAGCTGCTGTTTACTTTGCCTGTTACCGGCAGACATATACGCCTACAGTAAGATCAGCTAGAAGAGAATTCCTTTCTTTCCCAGCTCACACTTTATTGTATTGTTTTTTTGCCAAATGTGCTAGCTCAACCCAACAGCAGAAATCTGGATTTCTCTGTTCCTCCTTCCCCATCTGCTCAGTGCTGATGTTAATATAAAACTTCCATCTAGACAGAGGATGAGGAGGAAAAGGGGGGCAGTAGAAGCATAAAAAGACATTGTGAAAAGGAGCTTCAGTACAGGAGGCTTAGCTAGGTCAGGTATGTCTGTATGTTTGAACTGAGGTTTTAACAAATGCAGCGAAGTTTCTGCCTAAGGATATTCATTCCTCTGGATTTCGATCTGTCTTCTCTGAAGAGCTTCTGTCATGTAGCTGAAATAAAAGACTGAATCTGACATTCTAAAAATACCCCCAACATATCTGAACCCCATTGAAATATCTACCTATTCGGAAATAAAAACTTCGCTTTGGCAGTGCAGCCACAAATACCATTTCAGGGCCATTCCTATAATTGCCTCCTTTGTCAGATTGATATTGGCTTCCTCCCTCCTTCTCTTTTATATGCCTTTCCTCTGCCTACTTACATTTTTCTTACATCTAGCTCACACACATAAATTCAGTTCTGGTAGCAGGAGTGCATTGTACTGAAGGCCATATCCAACTAAATCTCATGTTTATGACATCTTTCCCCTGTTGGACTAAAGCAAAGAACATTGCTTTCATGAGAGAATTATTCAGCATTCACAGCCCCGGTAAATAATATATTCCACATGGCAAGTAAGTATTTCTATGGGGAAAAAATATGCGTGTACAATAAAATGGGATATTGTTAGGGCTGAGAGGTCTGAAACTCAGAATCAGGTCCTCTATTTTCTCCACCACCAATTTCTCTAGCACATGGGTGGGAATTTCACAGGCACCATGTGGCCCTTCGGGGGCTCTGTGGCCCTTGGGACCTACACCTGTGTGGTCCTTGGGACCTACACCCACAGCACCCCCATTTTTTTCCAGCTACAATAATGTCAAGAATGTCTAAACTAGTTAAATGTCCTGTTTTTCAGGGTTCCCCTTCCCTGAAACCTTACTTCTGATTACAATAACCATTCCCTTACAATAACCTCAACAGATGACCAGAAATGGTGTGATGTCACTTCCAGTCACCAAAATACCAGTCGCAACAGCATAACTTCAGCTCTCTGGACTTCCAGAGGTGCTGAAAATTGGCTGGTGCAGCCCTCTGGCTTCCAGAGCCTGTTCCTGCTCTAGCTGGATGAAGGAACTACTCACTGCCCAGATCATCCATCCATCCATCCATCCATCCATCCATCCATCCTCCATCTATTGTGTGTGTTAATTGCTTTTCTTCCTGGGAGTTCTAGTTTTACAGACCAAAGGCCAGCTGAAATGGTGCAGTTTTGATCACTTTTCTGGAAGCTAAACTTGCACCTGAAAGTTACATAGTAAAAGTAGTATAGTAAAAGTAGTATATTAGTGTAGTAAAAGTATAGCAGTGCCTTCTATACTCAGATGGTACACAGTTGGAAACAGTGGTGGCTGTTGCTTCTGGTGTCACTGGAGCAGTAAATTGGATCTGAGTTTTAATGTAAAACCTGAAGGTGCTATCCGGGGTTCTGAACCATTCCTTATCACTGCCCTCAGCATCGTGAATAGCTCCTTTGAAATTCAAACTAAAACTTATGAGTTTGATCCACTGCTCCACTGACATGGCGGCCAATGCTGGTTGAAAGTACAGAGGAAATGTGAAGAAGCAAATGTGTGGGTGGAGAAGAAATTTGGTTACATTGTACTTCCTTTCTGCCTCAGCTTTCAGATGTTCACATTTGAATATGGGGTGCATTGTTATAGATTCACTGTAGTTTCACATCCTTCCCATAAGATGGAACATTGGAGGGATTTATAGAGCACTTTCCATGTTCTGCATTATGCTCCTGCTGTACAGTGAGGGGACTCTGTGCAGCTCATTTTCTCTCTTTAAATTACATTGTGACAAACAATATAGAGTTGGTCCTGGCGAATCAGGTAGTTCCATCCAGCCAGTCCTGTGCTGCTGCTGAATATATAGTTCCTCAGTTCTCTCAGCCTTGGGTAGCCTTTTGCTGAGCATAGGCAGCCAGCCATTTTCCTTGAGAGACAGAATCTTGGCACCTGAGAGATTTCAGGAGTATGTGTATGTAGTAGGGGTACTGTTTGTAAGTAACAGGGCTACTGGAAGAGAGAGCTAGAACAAAGACAGAGATGAAGCATGGATCAAAAACAGTAATGGAAGTCTATTTGTCCGTTTCCCTAAGAAATTTGATCACACACACTGACCACAGAAGAAATAGACCGCTAGACATCGCTGTGGGGATTCTGAGAATGTTAGGCTGTGCTGGCTGCAGGATTCTGGGTGTTGTAGCACAAAGGTTAGCTTTTAGGCTACTTTTTCTCCTTACTTTATCCCCACAACATGCCTGTGAAGTAGAACTACAGGCCGAGAGAGAGAGAGAGAGAGGGTGCAATTTGTTGTTCCGTGCCTTCAAATCTACCTTATGGCTACCTTAAGGTGAACCTATCACGGGGTTTTCTGAGAGTGTGTGATGCACCCAGGTCAGCCAGTGGATTTCCATGGCCAAGTGGGTAATCAAACACTGGTCTCCAGAATCATAGTACAACACTTAAACCACTATACCATGCAGGCTACCAAATCTTGCATTAGGGTTAAGAAATGCAAGCAGAATTATTCAGATCGATTCTCAGATATGAGTTTATGACATAGCCCACAGAAGGAATGAAAATATCCCACAAATATCTGCATTAGTGCATTAGACTCATTTTGGGCTGTTTGTGCAAGGAAGATAATAAGTTCTAGTTCTAGATAGATCAAAAATCTGACCTGATACAAGGCAGTTCTTCTGTAGCTGTACTGTTTAGCCCTACATATCTCAGTCCCCCAGTTACCACCCCCAGTGGCCATGGCTGCCTGGGGTGTTCTGGGAGAAGTAGTCCAAAAAATGTTAATTTTCCCAAGCTCTGGATTTGCCTGTTCTGTCATGACTATGCTATTAGTTTGTTTGGGGCAGCTTCATAGAATCGTTAATCGTTGGAAGAGTTGGAAGAGACCACAAGAGCCATCTAGTCCAGCCCCCTGCCATGCAGGAACCCACATCAAAGCACTCCCAACAGATGGCTATCCAGCTTCTGCTTAAAAACCTCCAAAGAAGGAGACTCCACCACACTCCATTGAGGCAGCATATTCCACTGCCAGACAGCTCTGACCGTCAGGAAGTTCTTCCTGAGGTTCAGGTGGAATCTCGTTTCCTGCAGCTTGAATCCATTGCTCCTTGTCTTAGTTTCTGGAGCAGTGGAAAACAAGCCCACTCCCTCCTCAATATGACATCCCTTCAAATATTTGAACATGGCTATCATGTCCCCTCTTAACCTTCTCCTCTGCAGACTAAACATGTCCAGCTCCCTAAGCGGCTCCTCATAGGGCATGGCTTCCAGACCCTTCCCCATTTTGGTTCTCCTCCTCTGGACATGCTCCATCTTGTTGATATCCTTCTTGAATTCATTATGCTGCATACCACATGTTTGACCAACTTCTGTTCTATCAAAGTAAAATGCAACCCATCAGTCATAAATGGTCCTCCAACCCATGGGGTGTCAGTACCCACCTGGTTTTCTTGCCTACCTGAGACTGAATTATAGAAGGAAAAGGGCTTTAATGAGCCACTGGCAGGACACAGTACATGAGAGGCAGGCTGTGTCTGTCGGGGTGGGTCACAAGTCTTTTTTTAATGATTCTTTTCTCTTTTTTCCTGTTCACCCTCCACATTTTCTGTTGGCTGTCTACATTTGTTAGGATGAGGGGTGTAGGACCCTTGCAAAAGTGGAAAAATCACAAATATCAAAATGTGTGTATGTCTCATGGGAAGGAGGCCGAGGTATGGGGGCAAGAGTGGGTACCCAGGGTTCAAACCAGGTCAGGGAAAAGGGGGGATCGGCATGATGGCCCTGTTCTTCCTTTCTGTAGACCATTTCCTCCCTTGGATGTGTGTGGGGGCATCAGGAAACGGTTTGTGGTGCTGAGAAATCAAGCTGTGTTCTCTCCTTAGCTGGCCAAGCAGTGGGTGATGGAGAAAGAGGAGGACCAGAGGTGGGTTTTTAAAGAATTGCACAACCTGATCAGAGCTGCTAAGAGGAAAAGTTCCTCCAGAAAAGAAGCACTTGAGAGGGTGCAGGAGTTGGAGAAACTTGCAAATAATCAAGTCCGTGAAAGTCAAGCACACAGATGTGGAGGGCCAACTGTACTTCTACTTGGTTTTGCCGTATTAATAGTAGGATCAAGACAGCTTACAAGCTACAGGATGACAGATTTATTTTTTTAATTACAAGGTGTTAAAAAAATGCTAGTAGCAGTAAAACACTTAAGTCGTGCAGACCTGCTCTGTTCCCTTGAATATCCTGTTCTTTTATAGTGTGCTCATGTTTAAATAGAAAGGAGTGGTCTCTATAGCAACCTTTTCTAGTCCAAGATTAAAAAGCACCTTTGAACAGAAAACACACACACACCCAAGAAACGGATCACCTGTCCGTCTGTCTGTCTGTCTTTTTTCCCTCTCAACCTTGGATTTGTTTCATCACATAAATGTTTTGCAAAAAAGGCAGATGGGTGTACCTGAATGGCTTATCAGAAAACATGCAGGAAAATATTTAAGGCAATTTAAAGTAATGTCTTAGCCATGAAAAGGCTCATGTAGAACTTGAAGGGAAGGCAGGATGTGTGCATTTATACTTTGAGTTTAAATTGAAGCCAAAATAGAGATGCTGGTGGTAGCACAGCTGGCCGGAAATCAGCCTGGCTTCCCACTGTATGCTTTTCATGACATAGCAATACTTGTCTGTGCAAATATCTTGTAGCAAAAGTGATCAGAAATTTAAGCTCTTATTTTTTTAAAAAAAGAGCAAAATAAGCAGGAATAGAATCATAGAAATCTTAAGATGACTGCAAGCGCCATCTAGTCCAACCCTCTGCCGCGTAGGGCTACACAGCTACAGAACTCCTGAAAGATACCCATTTCTCCTCTATTTAAAGACCTCCAAGGATGGGGAGCCCCCCTACCCTCTGAGTATTCAGTGTTGTATTCAATGTTGTATTAAATGTTGAACACTTCTTAACAGTAAAAAAAAAAAATCTTCTTACTGTTTAGGAGGAATCTCTTTTCTTGTAATTTGAATCTACTGGTTCATGTCCCAGTCTCTGGGACAGTAGAAAACAAACTTGTGCCATCTTTTACATGACCTCCCTTCAGATATTTAAAGATGGATGTCCAGAAGAAGGATCTGGAATGAGCTCACCGGTGTTCACATCTCTTTTTAAATAGTAGGAGAATTTAGGGTTCAGCCCCTAAACATGTTGCTCATCTTAATACTTGTATATCTCTCATATTAGCTATTACTGAAGAATTTTCTCGCACACCTGCAATTCCTTCACTTACAGCACCACAGCTTCCAGTCCTTAAGCTGGGTGTGTGGCAGCTGGGGGTTTCTTAGTTGTTCAACTCCCTCCATCTCCCACCCCTGCTTCCTTCCAGTTCTTGCCACCTGTACCTATTCTTCCCTGCTTCTCAGACCACGATACGCTCTTCCCTTCCCTATTTTGCCTTTGAACCTTCTGATTGTACCTGGTTTCCCAGACTGCATCCTTCTTGCCTCTGTGTATGTAAGAGAATTCATGCATCCTGACCACCTCAAGGCCCTGTTCTGGACCTTTTGGACCTCTCCTTATCTGCCAAAATGACAACATTCCACAGTGTTTGAGCTCCAGCAATTTTCTTGCTTGCTTTTCCTACCAATGTCCTACCTGCTTTCCAGGGGCGTATCTAGGGTGGTGCAAGTGGGCTGTGTGCACTGGGGACCAGTGCTGGGTGTGTGTGTTCAAAAAAAGCCATGCATGTAGGGGTGTGGGTAGAGGTAAGAAGGTAGGGGCAGAACTTCCACACTCGCCTTAGGTGCTCTTTAGGCTAGATACCCCACTACTGCTTTCTTCTTCTCACTTTTTATTTTCTCTTGTTAACAGGAACATGAAGGAGCAAGTGGGCTTCCAGCTCATCCTAGCCCTCGTGAGCCCATTTCCAAGTGTGGAGACCTAGATGTCATCTTTGATTATAGGCCATCAAGCCAGAAGCTGCTGGTGACTGTCCTGGAAGCAAAGGATATCCCAGACAAGGATCGCAGTGGAGTGAACACTTGGCAGGTGCACCTGGTCCTGATGCCCAGTAAGAAACAGAGGGGAAAGACAAGTGTTCAGAGAGGTCCCAGCCCAGCATTCAAGGACAAGGTGACCTTTACTAAATTAGCCCCCGAGGAGCTGAGCAGCTATGCCATCCGATTCCGCCTCTACTCCGTGCGCAAAATGATCAAGGAGAGGATGATGGGCGAACAGCTCTTCTATCTTAGCAACCTGAACCAGGAAGGGGAAATGAAGGTGACACTGGTTTTGGAGCCGAGAACCAACCTGTGTGTAAGTCCATTTTCAGTTGAGGCACAGTCCCCAAATGTCCTGTTGCTGAATTGCTTCTTCTCACTGGGGTTGAAAAAGGGCCCACTCACAACATTGGCTTCAAAATCTGAATGCAATCACTGGTCATTGTTAGGTTGACCATTTACCTTTTCCAAGGCCATTTTCACACGTGGTGGTGGAAACGCCCTGTGCCAGTACCTACCGGACTTCTTGGCTCGACACTGTAGTCCAGGCTGCTCCGGAGCAGTGCATGGCCGCCGCTCCGCACTGCTCCAGAGACGAAAATGATGGCTTCTGGTTGGTGGAGGCTCTCCATCAACCGCTGAAGCTCGCCAGCCTAAAGCACTGGTGCGAGCCTGCAAATCTGCACCGGAGTGTGGGAACGGAGTGGCACAAAGTGGCGTGCTTCATGCTTTTTAAAAACCTGAAAAAACAGGTTTTTAAAAAGCACGCTGCATGACCACTTCAGGTCGTTCCGGAGCAGACTGAGGTGCGGAACTATGTAAAGTAGTCTGACACAGTCCACTCTACGGTGCAGATGTCCTCTTTGGAGGATGCTCTGCACCGTTTTTTTTAGCCCGTGTGGAAATGGCCCAAATGTTGTGACTTCTCTGAATGCTCCCACTACCCATTTTGTTGGGCTTCAGATGAGGAGACAGAACCTCAAATCCCCTTCCCACTAGAAATAGCTGGGGGATGATTTAGAGAAAGTTCTGAGCAGAGAGTGGATTAAGCAACCCACCTCCGTCCCCAAATGACATCTCTGTCCCAACTCACTTTCTCCAAAATACTGCTTTTCTCTAGGCAAAAAACAGTTGTTTGCCTTTTGTTCCAGGGATATGTATGTAATATGTATTTCCAATCTAAGTCAGTGGCATCTGCCCAAAAGGGGTAGGTAAATTTATGAGGATGCTCAGCTATGTCATATATGACACACTTCTTTAATACAGGCATGCCTCAGTTAACAAAGGTTTTGACAAAGGAGCTCCTTTTTACAAAGCATTTCATGGTTGCCTAATCCCTCTTTTCTTCCTTATTCTGTCTCTGGCTGGAAGATTATTTAGCTGAATGGGCATTGGGAGGATGATGAAGGAGGGCCAGAGAAAAACATACTTACAGTATCAGGCTGCAGTAAGCAATACAGTCAGCCCTCCACATTTCTGAGTTTGACATTCACGGATTTGATTATTTGCAAGTTTCTCCAGCCCCTGCCCTTCCACCTCAGGTGCTTCTTTTTTTGGAGGAACCTTCTCTCTTGGTGGCTCCAATCAGGCCTCATAACCCTTTAAAAACCCAGCTCTGATCCTCCTCTTCCTCTACCAGTCTCTGCCTGGCCAGCTAAGGATGGCTCTTTGCCCAAATCCTCAGCACCACAAACCCTGTACCCATGCCCCACATACACCCAAGGAAGGAGATGGGCAAGAGAGAGGAAGCACAGGATCACCATGCCAACCGTCCCCTTTCACTGACCTGGTTTAGACCCTGGATGCCCACTTTCCCCACCCGTGCCTCAGTCCCCTTCCCACGGACACACAAATTTTGTTATTTGCCAATTTTTCAATTTGTGAGGGTTCTGTGTCCCTAACCCTAGCAAATGTCGAAGGCCAAGTGTAATAAAGTTTGAGGTAGGAAAGAATGAGATTCTACTCTATCTGATCCAATTGTAGCTGCATGTGCCTGCCTACAAAAGGCCAGATAAACACCAGCTGCCTTCAGATTCCCTTACAGAACTTGCACAGGAGAACAGAAAGAAGAGAGATGTTATGCTAAAAGGTGGGAGGCATTGGGGTCCACCCACAATGTCAACATCTCCTTAGAATTTGGGGAATCATAGTTCAAAGGAGGCCTGTGAGTGGAGGTAATGGCAGGATCTTTTCACCTATGTATACAGTACTAACTGCAGAGAGGACTTCAATTAATGTTAACAAAGCGTTTTTTGGTGGGTTTAACAAACACACAGGAAATCAGACCCTCCAACAACCATATAAGGCTATTGGAAAGTGAGGTGTGAAAAGCTGGTTAGAGAGAGATTGGTGGTAAAAAGGGTGATAGTTACCAGTCTTGAAGCAGGAGTACAAAGTGGAGGGGCTCAGGCAGAGTCTGAGTGTAGCGCAGAAGAACAGCAGTCTTGACACTGTGTCCAGTGTATTACAGTTTGCTGGAGCCAAAGGTAGGGTTTTTATACTCTTGTTTTATTATACCATGAAGGGGGTGCGTTGACAAGGCTGTAATGGGTTTCCCATGAAACTGACAAAGGAATCCAGACTGGGCTGATTGCCGTAACTCTAGGTGACAAAATTGATGGGAGTCATGACCATTTCTTAATGTTTCTTGGGAAGGGGGTATAGGGAAAATTTCTGTAGGGTGAGATCAAGGGATGGTCCCTATTACTTTACCTGGGCAGTTTCACCTTCCATTGTTTTTGGGTGTGCACAGATCTTGAGGTCTTGAATGGATTAGCATAGATCCGTTAGTGTCTGAGTTTCCTGCCAAGTCCTCTCTCAACTTATGACCTGACCATATCTAAGATCAGCTTGACCTGGTACTCTTCCAGCCAGCGTGCCTTTGATCATGTTTTCCAGTTATAAATATATTCAATTAAAAAATAGCACATCCTACAAAATGGGAGCATAGGGTATGGTAACAGCTGATAGCAGATAGTTCTGCCTTACAGCTCTTCCCAGTAGGTTAAAAAAGCATAGATCTGTTAGTTTGGTCTCCAAAATAGAAATCATAAGAAGAGTGGAGGCTGGTGAAAGAAAACTCCATCCTTAGATGCATTAGGGAAGAAGGTGCAAAACATTTTTGCTTAGGTATGCAAACTTAGTTGACCTTGTTGTTTCCTTTTGCACTGTGTGTTGTTAGTTTTCAATATAAATTCTGCTAAAATACCTTAAACTGCTGTTTTTGAGGGCATGTGTATGAACCTGTCCCTATTCTTTCCATGTTATTTCTGCCTCTGAAACTGAATTTTCTGTTAAATAAGTCATGCCTAGGAATACATTTACTTTGTTAACTATGGTATACTGGTTTTGGGTTTGAAGTTAAACTGATATTTGGTGTCCAATAAAATGTGAGCTCCCACATTATTTTGCATAGTGTAGAAACCCACTGGGTGACCTTGGGCACATCACACACTCTCAGCCCAAAGAAAACCACATGATAGATTTGCTTTAGGGTCAGCATAATTCTGAAATGACTTGAAGGCACACAGCAAAAACAAAAATCTACATTCACATAGTTAAGTGGTGGTTGTAGTACACCACTCTTCTGATAGTGCAACCAGCTGTGTATTTGTGAATGTGCTGCAATCCCAGTGAATCAAGTGGTGCACTGAGGGGCGGGCACTGAGAAATAGCTATGCACTATTCATCCAAGAATGAACAACTGTATGTGCAACAGCCACACTTGAGGAATTCCACTTATGCAACATTGAACAAAACAACCAACAATACACCTTTACCCAAAACGTACAACTGCATGCATAATGGAACTTACTCATGTGTAAAATGCCAAGAGGATACTGGCCAAATCTGGATCTGGCATGTAATGTTTCAGGTGTTTTAAGGCTTTAATTTTGTTAGGGACAATTAGTTGTGTTAGTCTTTTGCACTAAAAAACATTCATGTGGCACCTTAAAGACTAACCGTTACGATTTGGCAAGCTTTTGTGGGTGGCAGCCTGCTTCCATGAAAGAGTTTGCCAAATAAAACTTGTTAGTGTTTAATGTTCCACAAGAGTCTCTGTTGTTCAATATTTAACATGCTGCAGGGCACTATTATGTTGGGTGAAGCGGAACACCTTTCTAGGTTAGTGTTTACTTTTCCCAGAGCTTGAAGAATTTTTCTTTTGGGCTATAAAGAATCATATGACACCTGAAAGGCTAACAAATTTAATTGGGCATAAGCTTTCATGGACTCCAGCCCACTTCATCAAATCCAGTGGACAGGGTCCACAAAAGCTTAGGTCAAATAAAACCTTTTTAAAAGTTATTATTATTAAATCACAAAAACCAATTGTACTATATATTATATAGTATTGTATACTATTATATTCTTTATCTTAATAAATAAAAGAACAAAATTATAGTTCTTTATATTACTTTCATTAGCTGTTTGCCTTATCTATCTTACATGAAAAAACAATTTAGAACGGTTCAAAATAATAGAATTTTTCTTATAGATGTTTTTCTGTTGTTGCCTTAATCTTTATTTTAGACAAAATATCTATTTTCTTTCCATAGACAGTCTCCTATTCCTTCTGTGCTTATTCTAGACATGCTTCCCCATCTGTTTTTCAAATAATTTATCAAATATTCCCAGTCCTTCCTAAAACTGTTTAGTGTTTTGCTAGTCCCTTCACTTAATAGTATTGTCAGTTTGTCCATTTCTAGTAAGTCATACAGTTTTAAAAGCCACTCTTCTTCTGTTAGTAATGTATCTGCTTTCCATTTTTGAGCATAAATAGTTCTAGCAGAAGTTATCATACAAAGTAAAATTTTTACTATGTTGTTTGACTATTTGATCTTCTAGACATGCAGGATATTTAGTAGATATATTTCTGATTTCATTGGAAATTTTTTGTTGAAGATATCAGTTATTATCGTGTGGGTCTGACCCCAAAGTTTTTTCACTTTGTTGCAAAGCTACCACACATGGTAGAAAGTTCCTTTATTTTCTTGACACTCCCGACATTTATCAGTTGTTGCCCTTTCTATTTAAATAAATAAATAAATCTTGATAGTCTTTATGGTGCTACAAGATTCCTTGTATTTGTTGCAATAGACTAATTTGATACATGCAGTCTGAGGAATTTTTGGGGTTATAGTCCCCCAAATTAACTTTCTACTCATGATTTGGGGGTTCTGCGAATTGTAGTCTTAGAGCTCTGACTTTGCATCATTAAGTCTTACATTATATGAAAAACAAAAAGGAACTCATTCTGTTAACTATTCTCCCCTCTCCCTCTCTCTCCCCTTCTCCCTTCCTTTCCACCCATTTCTCTCCCCATCCTCTACAGAGTGGAGGCTCCCAAATCAGTCTCTCTGCCATTTCTCACAGTGACAGTGCTTCTTCCAACCAGTCCCTGTCACATGGAGGCGTTCCAGAACTGCTGGTAGGGCTGTCCTACAATGCCACAACGGGGCGATTGTCAGTAGAGATGATCAAAGGAAGCCACTTCCGGAACCTGGCTGTTAACAGGCCACCGGGTATGTACAAGTCTTGCACTGCTGTTTGGTAGTTTGAGCAAAACGTCCTGGCCTGATGGGCAAGGGACATGAATTGAGAAATCTGCAGTCTGGCTCTGGGATCTTTGGCCTCTTATGCGGACTGGTCCATTACACATGTAATAAAGGCTCCTTCTCTTCAGACAGTCAAAGGCAATTTGAAGAGAAGGCCTCCATCTGTGATCTCCCCTCCAGAGGCGTACTTAGGGTGGGGCAAATAGGGTACATGTCCTTGGGCACCAGTGCCAGGGGAGGGGGTGCAATAAAGCAGTGCCAGAAGTGGCGGCGGCGGTGGTGATGGAGGAAGAGAAGGAATAAGCGGCCCTGGAGGTAGGGGTGCAGCTTTCACGCTTGCTGCAGGTACTGTTTATGCTAGATAGACTTTTGCTGCCCTCCTCCCTCTTCTGCCTCTGGTCCAAATGGGTTACACAGTGGTTCTGTGGGGTGGGGTGGGGTTGTGAAAAACTGGTGAAACCTGTTTGACTAGAGCCAGCAACAGGAGAAAAATGTACACACAAGAGTAAAGAAGTCTTTTTTAAAAAGCATGTCAGAAGGGCAGTTGTCATTTTTTCTGGCTTGAGATGTGGGACTGTGTCTTCTGAGTCCCCAGGGCTGTTTTCAGGCCCAGGAGGAACGAGAGAATATTAGGGCCCTGGTCTTACATTCTTCCAGTGATGCATAACCTTTTTGCCCATTGTCCTTTTAAGCCCAGCAGAGGACCCTAAGCATTTCAAAGCCTAAATCCAGTTGCTAGTCCCTGCTAGAGGAGACCTAGTGAATTAATGGGAATTGCATAAAGCTTGAGTTTCCATTCAACAGTTGATTCAGTTAGCAGCAGTTTGATTTAGTCCCATATCTGGTTCTGGGTAAGGTCTGCTGTAGCTACTGGTGGTTCAGCAGCTGATGGTAGCACCTCAGCCAGTAGAAGCAGTTGCTTCCCATGTCAGTGAGCAGTGAATGCTCTCCTGGTTTTAGTACAAACTTTTAAACCAGGGCCGTTTCCGCAGTAGACTGTTATAGTGCCTCAAGGCCTCTCCCTAAACTGCAAACTCCAGGACTCCATAGGATTTTGAAAGTAGAATAATAACACTATAACAGTCTAGTGCAGAAATGGCTCAGGTCTTCTAAGGTCCTAAATCAGTTTTGTGGGTAGCGTACAGCTTCTTGAGAGCTCTTGTAAGGATAAGACTAAAACCTGAATGTGTTAACTGACCTAATGAAAGGGAAGCCACCAGCTACCATTGAGCTCAACCTTCACCTTCATTGCTTAGACAGATGAGAAGAGTCTGTTGTTCAGTAGGACTGGATGGGACCCTGTTGACTATTTGTATCATCTGTTGGGCTTTCATCACAGGGCAGCAGAGACTGTGCAGGTACAATGTCTTTGCTGGCAATTAGTCTTTGGGGCTCTGTAATTGGTGACTGGGATTTTTGGAACAGGGGTCAGAATTGCTCTCAGGTTCATTTTTTTTTTTTGTATTGTTTTACTAAACTTAATCGTCCCCATGCTTGGTGCATGATGCCTCATGTTCTCTAGTGTTGTGCTTCATGTTCCCTTATATGATGCTTCATGTTCTGTAGTGTTGGCACATGATTATAAAATTGGATGTGAGCCCCATCCTCCCCAAAAAACATTGAAAATGATTGGATCCAATCGTTTTCAACCTTTTCTTGGAGGATGGGGCAGATATCCAACTTTTATCTCAAACCTGCTATATAAGCCCTACTTGTAATTGGTTCACCCCCCGCCCCAAAACACACTGCTGTATCCTCACAAGAATCCTCTGAGATAGATTAGGTAGAGAGCAGTAGAGTTGCTCAAGATGTCCATCTTCATGTGAAATAACCTTTTGGCCTTTGCCTCTCTCTTTTCTCTCCCATTTTCTCTTTATTGCTCTTCGATCCAACCCATCTTTTCTGTTTTCATTTTTTGGGCAAGTGTGTGTCGGGGGCAGCCAAGGTGGAATCACAGAAAAGGAAGCATAGATGTACCTTAGTGCAATCCACTTTTATTTGCCTCACAATCTAGTTTTGGATTCCAATCCAAATGTATTATTATTTTGTTATTGTTGTTTTGACTTTCTTCCAAAGAGCCGAGTGTGATATACTTGGTCTTCTTCTTCCATCATCCCTGTGAGGTAGGATTAGGGAGAGGAGAGAGAGAGAATAAGACTGGTCAAAGTCTAATCTGTGTGAAGAGTAATGCTTATATATGAAGAAGAGGGCATGGCTAGAAAACCCTTGCTCCTGTTTCACTACAGCTTGTAGTTGTAAAGAAATGTCTCCCATCAGGGTTGGGCTTTTCATTCCTCATCAGTAAGGGAGCCCTTGCTGCTGAACATATTCTCAGCCATCCCTTCATGGGTTCTTTTCAGCAGATGGATTCTTTTGTGAAGGTTCTTTCGCTATTCATTGGTTCAAATAAAGTCTGGATTGAATGTGTGTGTGTGTGGCTTGTGTGTTGTGTGAGTGTGTTGCTAAATTCTTCATATGTGGAAAATTATTGAGAGCATTAAGCCATTGAAAGCAGGTTCTTGGAATTTTATTTTGATACAGTTGGCCTTCCTTACCCATAGGTTCTCACCCATTGATTCAACCAACCATGGCTTGAAAATATTCTTTAAAAAAATCCAAAAAACAAACCTTGATCTTTCTATTTGCCAAGCACAGTGCATGGTATGCACACCATGCTGTAGCCTCCCACCTTTTCACAAATCCTCATGTTCTCCCTTGTCTGAGTTGTTTGCCATTTTATGTAAGCTACAACTTTGACTTTTATATAGTAGATGTTGTAAGTCAAAATTTGTCTATTTGTGTCAGGCGAAGACCTCATATGATTGGTTGTATCAGGCAAAGACTTCATATGAGAAGATTCTATGGAATCCTGAGGTTTGCAGTTTAGGGAGGGGCTTTTAGAATTCTCAGCCGGAGAGCTCTTGAATAGGCTGGTTGCTATGGAGGTGAGGCCTAGCAGCAAGGAGGAGGGCAGTGTATTCCCTCAAGAACCCACCTCTGTATGTTAATAATTGAATACAGATTGGATTGGGGAATATTGGGAAAAGTTACAGGTACTGGGCAAGATTGTTTGGGAGATTAGAGACACAGGATCTCAAGTCTTTTTAACAAGTATTACCTATAAGAAAATAAAATCCCAGGCAATGCCAAGTATATACGCTAGTTGTATATAACAGGACTTGAGCATCCCCAGATTTTGGTATTCACGTAAGGTCTTGGAACCAAACCCAGCAGATACCGAGTGCCCACTGTGTAAATGACAGAAAGAATGAAACTGGCACAGTGGTGTAACAAGATCACTAATTTAGGGGGGAAAAGAAGTTTCTGGTGAATGAAGAGAGGACAAAACCAAACCTCACAGCCTCACAGTTCCTTAAAAGAAGCAGAAATGATCTCACATGATAATTACAACCCAGCATAATTATAATTATATCAGAAGCACATTAGCCCCATTAAACAAATACAATAGCAATAATATGTGAGGGAGCACGCAAATTAAAGAGTGGCTGTCTGGATTTGGGTTAAGAAAAGCGTCAGCTTCTTAAATAAACAGAGTGTTTATTTAATCCTTAATGTGAACAATGAATTATCAGAAATGTGTAACATGGCAAAGTCTACCCAGGACTAGAAGCACATCAGACTTTGCATGTCAGACTTCCATTTGCAGCAACTTATCTTTACAATAAACCAAATGTTTTCTCAGTGTCTTTAAGAGCAATTGAGAAAACTGTTCTTTTGACTATGATCAACTGAAAAGTAAACAATCTAGTTTGAACTATATCAGCTGGACTTCTGGTACATTTTCCTCCTTTACACTGGTGGTGGATATATTGCACTTGGTTTTCTATATTGGCTTAAGGAACAATAGTCTGTGGGTGGGGGAAGCTAGAAATAGTTTAGTTATCACAGATCGATTGTAATCTGATCTGTTCCAACCTGTAAACCCCTCTTAGGCTTTGCAAGGATATTGGGCCAGTGCTCATGGTCCACACCAAGAGGTTGGTAGATCCAGGTGGGTTCCTGAAGTTCCTTAGAGAGTTTAAGGTACTTTTAACCAGTGGTTCTGCTGGAGCCTTGCTTTCTGCTTGGAACAAAGAAGTGACCTGTGTAAGGATCAGTAACAGCTGTTGGTTCCAGTGTCAGTGGGGCTTGAATCTACTATGGGTTTCAGCTTGAACTTAAAGGTGCTGTCTAAAGGGCTGAGCCTTTCAGGATGTGGAATAGTTCCTTTAAAGTTTAGAGTTCCCAAACTTTGGTCCTCCAGATGTTTTGGACCTCAGATCTCAGAATTCCTGGCTGTTGGTCAAGCATGCTGGAGCTTCTCAGAACTGAAGTCCAAAATACCTGGAGGACCAGTGTTTGGAGATTGCTGGTTTAGACTATAACCAAGAGCAGATTCACCATCCTACTGATGTTGGGGCCCCAAACTGCTTAATGGTAATGACATGAAGAAATCTTGCTAAAGTACTTGATAAAATAGGCTGTCTCCTTAACACACTGAGATAGTCGGTTGAGAATTTTTTACTCCCTGCAAGTTTTCTTTTCTTTAGCATGATAAGAAGACAGTGAACACTGCTTTTTTCTTCTTCTGAGATTTCTGCAGTTTCTGCAAAAAGAGCCAAATATATGTAGTCTTGAGGTTTTTCCTGGATGACGCTGTCTGTTGAGGTACAAATGGCATGGGTTACCAGGGATCCCTTCTGTTAGTTGCAGCTGATTAGCTAACTGCACCCCATCTGTAGAAAGGGAATGTGCTTGGAATCTAACAGAAACAAATAAAAAGAGAGTTTCTTTTTCCTTCCAGGAACGTTAATTTTTGTCATTTGTTGCAATAGATGAAAAGGTTGAAACAGACCTGCAGTAGTGTTCCATTATATACATTTTGTATATGTAATATTTATGAGGTTGTGAGTGTATGCAGAATACAGTGCAAATAGAATCACAGAAGGGGCTTTGTGAGCCATTGAATCGAACTCCCTGCTCAGTATAGGATCTCCATCTAAAGCACCCCAGCCAGTAATCGTTCAGCCTCTTTTTGAAGACACCCAGGAAAGAGACCCCACCATCTCTCTAGGCAATTGGTTCCATTGCTGAACTACTCTTACTGTCAAGAAGGTCTTTTTGATGTTTAGTCAAAATCTGCAATAGCCCTTGAGGTTTTTAAAGAGTACAGTCATGTCACCTCTCAGCTTTCTCTTCACCAAGTTAAACAAGCCCAACTCCTTCAACCTTTCCTCATATGTTTTGTTCTCCATTCCTATCATCCTTGTTGCCCTTCTCTGAACCTGTTCCAACTTGTCTATAACCTTTCTAAAATGAGGTGCCCAGACTGAATGCGGTACTCTTGATGAGGCCCTGCATTAATTTGTAAGTAATATGTAAGTAATATTAATATGTAATTAATTAATCAAAATAATTAAATTCTTCCTTATATTACAGGATCTTAGGGCAGGACACAAATAAAATCAATCCAAGCAATTCAAAAACAATCCAAGCAATTAAAGAACAACAAAACGTAATTTGAACAGACTAAAGATATCTTAAAGAATTAGTAGATTAAGGCAGGTGAAAGTTGTTAAGACAGTGTAAAATGAGGTGCATCTTCCCTTTGAAATAAATTCATTAAGTCCCAAAGGCCTGGATAAAATCCCATGTTTTTACTTGGGGATGGAATGAAGTCCATGTCGGTGCCGGTCAGGCCTCCAAGGAGAGAGCATTTCATGACCAGGGAAGACTCTTTCCCTTACTCTCACTTAGGCCCATTGCTGTCATGGGTGGGACATAGAAGGGATTCTTTCCTGCATTTCTCAGTCATTAGGCAGGTGTATGTAGGGAGAGGACCTCCCTCCATTGTCTAGATTGCAGGTTGTTTAGGGCTTTGAATGTTGTGCCAATCACCTTGAATTCAGATTGAAATATGTTGGCAGCAAATTCCTTTAAGGCTGGTATTATATTATAGCTATTTAGTATATAGATTATGCGTTGGGTTTTGTGTTTGTGTTTGTATCTACTTAATATTTATTTTATTTTATTACGGATATCCCATTTTTCCCTAACATGGTGGCTTTCTGTATATAGAGTCTTTCTTCCTGTGGTAGAGATATGCCAAGCTTGAACTGCCTCCTATTTTACCCTTGATTCTTGCTCTTGGGACCTACTGCATATTTTGATTCCTGGAGCAATGATCTGGATATATTGTACACCCCAGTTTTTCAGGTGAAGCTGGAAGGGGATTAGAAGTTAAATCAAATGCTCAGCAGGCTCTTTATGCATGGGGGGAATATGAAATAGTGTGATACCTAAAGAATGTTCAATTTCAGAATGGCAGGAAGATGTTGAATCAGACAGGGCATTATGTTTTCTGTTTGTTTTGGCAAAGTTTCCTTATGCCATAGGTGGAGCCTGGCAAACAAGGGTGGGTGCCCCTTCTACAGTACTGATAGTGAAATGGATTAATGACTCTTGTCAGCTGAGCTTAGATTTCAGCCTTTGAAGCAAATTCAGTTTCCTTAGTTTATCACATACAGCTTCCTCTATTTATATTCTATTTATTTTCTGTTTGCATGGATCACGCCCTAGGTGAATTGGCAGAATTGACAGCATGGGGAACTAGGTTCTTGGGATATATTAAGAAAATGAGCAATGGTTATTAATCATGATGGCTATAGATTATTTGCAATATCAGAGGCAGTATGGCTCTGCAAACTAATTTCTGGAGATCACAAGCAGAAGGGTTATGGAGTCCTCAGGTCTTACATGCAGAATTTCCTTTAGCATTTGGTTGGCCATTATGTGGACAGAGTGGTGAGCTAGATAGGCTTTTATCTGATCCAGGAGCAATTTTCTCATGGTCTTAAATTGTAGACAGTTCTGGCCATTAGCTTCTGTTTTGCCACTTTGAGACAAAAGTCAGACATCATCACCTTCTGAAATATTTTAAATCCAAGAAAGAAGAAGAGTATGATGGTCTATCAGGGTGCCTCTTCCAGGTTTCTCACTCAGAATTTGACCTTGGGTATCTGTCATCTAGTTCAGAGTAAAGTATGTTTCTTAAAGTTGTCTGTTAATTTATGGTGAACCCATGAATTTCCTAGGATTTTCTTAGGCAGGGAATACTTAGAGGTGGTTTGCCATCACTTTCCTCTGAACTATCTCCTGTAACAATTCTTCTTAGGCTATCTGATGTGGGTGGGGGATCAGCAGGGTTTTTTTCCCTCCATGACTGGTGTCGTATTTATGTCCATCGACTACATTTGTTTATTTTCTGGAAATTCATCATGGAACAGTAGCCAACAGCCAGCTTGCAGACTAGCACTGGTCCAGAGACCACTACTTTAAATAGCGTAACCCCTATGCATTATGGTTTGGCCACATGGGTAGGGAAATCCTAAGGAAGGGACTGTCCTTGTTGATTTTGTTCAGAAGGAGAACTGGGACAAAAGAGGATGTGAAATTGCAAAGGCTAAGGAGTATGTCCTTTTCACTTTGAATAAGATAGTGTGATTTTTTTTTTTTTTTTAGTATTTAGGAGGGACAAAAGATTTAAATTCCTTATAATGGAATTTCTGTTCTGCATTTCCCCCTGTTCTGTATCTTTTGGCTTTAAGATTTGCATCCGAATGTTGCAATACAACTGAGCAGCAGAGGCGTAAGAGCCCTGCAATCAAAGTTTGCACTGGCTTGATTGTACTGGATGCTTATACCTTTTGGTATAGTGCATATGTGTCAAATTAAATACATTAATTTGTTATACTGTTGTTAAAAATCTTCATTGGGGCTTAAACTCTGCAATGTTAAATTATCGTTGGCCCCATAGATATCTGGGGGAGATACAGTAGCACTGGCCTGGTATTCCCTGGTGGTCTCCCTTCCACATCATAACCATGCTCAACCCTGCTTGGCTTCCATGAGTGTGTGGGCTCCGATGTCTTTGAGGTGTTTAGGCAGCATCACCCACCTCACTCTGCCTCTTTATTGCTTCCTTAGGATTCTCTGTAGGGATGCTGAAGTAGCTTCACAGTTGGATAAGCATGTGTTTTCCTACTTGTGTGTGGCTCAGGCTCTCATAATCTCCTTAATGAATATATTGGGCACAAAAATTTTACAAATAAAAAAATCTTATTTGACAAAATGTCTTGTTTGTAACAGCAAGCATAAATGCAGGCTCCCTGTTTTTATCTCTGTTACAGTTGATATCAATTTCTAGGGGCCCATTCACATTACACAATTATAGTGCTACATTCCACTTTAACTGCTATGGCAACATCCTGTGGAATCCTGGGAACTGCAGTTTACAGAGGGGCATTGAAAATTTCCAGCCAGGGAGCTCTAGTGCCTCCCCAAACTACAAATTGCAAATTGCAAACTACAGTTGCATTGATAGCTCCCAAATGACACTGTTTCTTTTTTTCCTTTTTTTTTCCTACACACAGCACACAGGCAGACAATACACACAATAAAGCATGAAAGTGCCTAATTCCTGCTTTCTTCCTGCACATGTGTTGGACTGCTTCATGGGGGATTCTGGGAGTGTAGTCCAGCACATCTGGAGGGCGCCAGATTGAGGAAGACTACTGTAATATGCCAGTAGACACATCCTGATTCATGGCGCCCGAGTGGATGTAGAATGAGATGAAGAGAAGCAGGATCTCCTTCATTCTGAGCTGTGTAAATATCTTGAGCCATGTCTTTCTTTCTCAAGCAGAACAAATTATATAAAATAACACACTAGTAGGGGTGGAGGAAGAGATGCATATGTTTGTAAGGAGATTAAAGGTTGTAGCTCATGTCATATAGCTACAAATCCCACTGGGTTAAATTCATAAGAATACTAGCGTATATACCTGGTGTTGCCCAGGATTTTATTTTCTCATAGGTAATACTTGTTAAATAGATTTGAGATCCTGTGTGTCTAATTCCTCAAACTGCCTTATCCAGTATGTGTAACTTTTCCCCATATTCCCCAATTCAGTCTGTATTCAGAGTTGTTAACATATAGAGGTTTGGTTTCTGAGGGAGTACACTGCCATCCTCCTTGCTTCTAGGCCTCGTCGTCTCCACAGCAGCTGGCCAGACCCAAGAGCTCTCTGATTGAGAATTCTAAAGGTTCCTCCCTAAACTGCAAGCCCTAGGATTCCATAGATTCTTCTCAGGCAGCCAACCATATGAGGTCTTCTTTGCCTGACATGGACAAACAGACAAACTTTGACTTTTATATATTAGATAACACACTAGTGGGGGTGGAGGAGAAGATGTGTATGTTTGTAAGGAAACTAAAAGTTGTAACTCATGTCATGTAGCTACAAATCCCACTGGGTTAAAGTCATAAGAATATCACAATATATTTCCAAAAATATAAACATTCTGTTGATCTTTTTCCAGATTTTTATCATGCCATTCTTCTAATCAGTCTAAGATAGTATCCGTGGTGGGTTAGGGTCATGCATTATGTTAAGACTACATAAAAACAGCTATTCCAAGGCTGTTCTTAGCGGTCATTTGTATAATGTGTTTTCTTGATTAAAATGAGAACATTTTTCCATTTTAAAAAACATTTTCATTTCTCCTACAGACACCTATGGAAAGCTCTGCCTTCTCAATTCAGTTGGCCAGGAGATGTCCCGCTGCAAGACATCCATCCGCCGAGGACAACCCAATCCTGTCTACAAAGAGACTTTCGTTTTCCAGGTCGCCTTGTTCCAGCTCTCAGATGTCACGCTGATGATCTCCATCTACAACCGCCGGAGCATAAAGCGCAAGGAGATGATTGGCTGGCTCTCCATGGGTCAGAACAGTAGTGGAGAAGAAGAACAGAATCACTGGCAGGAGATGAAAGAATCCAAAGCCCAGCAGGTGTGCCGATGGCACACTCTTCTCGAATCCTGAAGGAAGTCTTGATAAGTTCCTGTACCTTGTTTGTGGCTTTTCTCTAACCAAGCCCAAAGCACAAAGGTTGTCTCTCTGACATTTGACATATAAAGGACCATCTATCTACATTGTCACTGGACTTCCAATGCTCTCTACTATCACAATTATTGTCTTTTGCACTTCTTTTCCAGTAACCAGTGGGAGTCTCTTGAAATAAAATCCAGGCAATTGGCAGAGGGAGAGCAGAAAGTTAGAATCTGATCAATATTGTAATCTAGCACCAAATGTCATTTCAGTGTCTCCACTAGAAGCTTAGATGTTGTTTTGCCCTTGGGAAGTTGGTCACATAGACAAATGTGTTTGGTTGTGTTTGGAAGAAGAGGGACTGAAAGATACACAGGGAGCATGGGATATCTTTTTGAAAATGCTTCAGATCTTCTCCTGAAACCCACCTATTCACGTAAAAAGTGTTCACAGGGAGCATTTGTCTGAGCTCTAATACTGCTTATCTGATTGCAAGATTTGAAATGTGGTTTAAAAAAACTAATGGAATATTTGATAGAGTGGGGTTACATGGTCTTGGTCAGCCTTGTGTGCTGGGCTGACTTTAGGAGCTGCAGGGTAGGATAGTGAGAAACTGGGTAGAAGGTTCCTGATTTGGAGCCATAATAGGACCTATGCTAATTCCTCAATATTCAGTAGGCATGATCTTTCTGTCTTCATACGTATGAAGTCAGACACTACTTTTTCTCTTAAGAGCTTAGACTCTCCAAAAGATCAGTTTTGGACTCAATGTGACAATTTACTGTGTGTGGCACATACATGAAGGGTACATGGATATTGTCATTATATAGTTTAATCACTAGATGGCACTGTGCCTAGTTCTGGGTGTCTTTTGGGACAGAGTGGAAACATGTTGTAGAGTTTATGACAGATCCTGCCGGGATGAGGAAGTAGCTGCACCTTTCTCACATGTAATTTCTGGTGTATAATGTGTGGTTAAAACCCTTCAGACCAGCAGTTCTTTCTTTACCTGCACACCCACAGTATTCTTCTGATCGCCATGGTAACATCTCTCTGAGGTTTTCCTGCTACTTGAGTGTTATTTGGCTATAGGAGCAATGTATGTGATGATGTGATGGGCAGATCACTATAACTATATGTACAGAGTAGGAGACAACATTGCAGAGGGCAAGGAAGAAGAACATACAGTCATCCCTCCACATTTGCCAGAGTTAGGAGCACAGGACCCCCGTGAAAGTGGAAAAACCATGAATAACTCTAGGCCCTCCCAAACCATATTTAACACACAAAAAAGTATGATCACCATATTCAACCTACCATGGATTCCTTTGTGGCATCAGGGTTCCTTCACAAGGCAGAAGTGGGTGGCTGGTGGGGCTGACTGCCACTTCTAGTCCTGCCCCACACCATTTTTAATCAGAATTACGAGCCTTATTTGCAGTTTCTCATTCTCATGAGGCTTGCAGTCCCTATTACAAATGGCCTAGGGAAGCAGCAGAGTTGGCAGCAAATAATCTGTGAATAATCAAATCTGTAAAAGTGAAATCTGCAAATGTGGAAGGCTGACTGTAATCTAGAACCACAAAGACCGGGATGCTGTGAGTACAAGTGGTGCAGTCTGCATTCTGGTGAAACCTGGATAGAAATGGGGGTTTCCTTGATGAGGAGACCCAGCAGTGCTGTACAAGCATCTCTGAATAATCTTTTACAGTTGTGCTCAGCCCCAGTGGAAAGTATCATGTATTATAGCTGTAGCTTGAAGTTCTGTTCCTTTCTGGACTCCAGTTCCCAGATTTTCCCAGTTGCCATGCTGGGGGGGGGGTCTCCTCAAAGGAAGTTTTCCAGTCTGGTTGTGGCATGGAATGCAACCCACCCAATCCCTCTTCTGATTGACCATGTGCTCTGCAGCACCACCCAGAATCCTTTGCACTGTGCAGAAGTTCCTTGGCTGACAATGGCATGGACAAGAAGTCTTCAGCTTTGAAAAATGAGTAGCTTTAAAATAATATTATTTGTAGACAGACTTAGGAAGAGCCAGGGTGGTGTAGTGGTTTGAGCTTTGGACTGAAACTCTGGAGACCAGGGTTCAATTCCGTTCTTGGCCACATAAATCCACTGGCATATCACACACTTTCGTCCCCGGAAAACCCTGTGATAGGGTCACCTTAGGGTCACTGTAAAGTGGAAATGACTTGAAGGCACACAACAATTTAGCAACATAGAATACGGCTTTATTATACTGAATCAGATATTTGGCCCATCTAACTCAATATGGTCTACACTGCCTGGCAGTGCCTCTTCCAGGATTTCAGAGAGAGATTTTGATAGCTGTTCTTGAAGATGCTAATGGCTGAACTTGGGGCATTATCTATGCAAAGCATGGTTGTACAGTTAGTCCTTCACATTCACTAAGGTGAGAGGTGCAGGACCCCTGCAAAAGTATAAAAATCACAGGTATCAAAATGTGTGTGTATGTTTGTGGAAAAGGGGCTGAGGGATGATGGGGAGAACAGACACCCAGAGTCCAAACCAAATCCAAGAAAGAAGAGGGAAAGGGGGTGGGTCTCCATGGTGGGCTTATACTTCCTCTCTCTCCCACCCATCCCCTTCCTTGAGTGTGTGTAGGACATCAGGAGAGGGTCTGCGGGCTGAGAAATTGGGCTATGATCCATCCTCGGCTGGCTAGGCAGCTGCTGGTGGAGGAGGAGGAAGAGGACCAGAGGTGTGTTTTTTTTTATTTATTTTTATTAAAATTCTATAAAAACTAAATTTTATATATCACATGTTGTTTACATTATTACATATTGTACACCATTCTTACATAACTTTACTATTATTAATATTTTCTATACAATATTCCTTAATATATTGTTTAATCAACCCCTGCTCCCCCCTATCCTGTCCCTCCCTCCATATTATCAGTACATTATATATTGGCAATATATTTTTGCCATCAATTTATCCTTCCCCTTCCCTTCTCTTTCTATGTCACTTCCCCCTCCCCCCTCTAGCCTTCTTTTTCTTATTATGCATTTCCCCCCCTCCAATCTCTTTTTTTGTTTCTTATTCTAAACCTCCTTAGTGTGAAATCTCTTTCTGTTGTGGTAATCTACCTTAATTTTCCTGCTCAGTCTATATTCCTGCCTTAATATAAGTGTTACCCTTTTGATCCTTTATTCAATTCTATACCTTCATCTCACTTCTCTTTCACCCATCTAATAATTTCATTCCATTGCTTTTCGAATTGTTGAACTGAATTACCTTTCAACACATTGGACAGTTTTTCCATTTCGATAATATCCATCACTTTAATCTTCCATTCTTCTTGGGGAAAAAAAATCTCAAAACTTATAGAATTTTTTTAAAGGACTGCAGGGCCTGATTGGAGGCCACCAAGAGGGGAGGTTCCCCAGGAAAAGAAGCACCTGAGATAGGGGACAAGGGTTGGAAAAACCTACAAATCCGTGAAAGTAAAACCTGCAGATGTGGAGGGCTGACTGTATTACTGAGTTATGTCCCTGACTTCCCCATGAACTTACTTCCCTCTTATTTTTTCTTCAAATGTCTTGTTGGGCAGAGATGAGAAATAATGACCCTCCAGATGTTGGTTTTCTATTCCTAACACTTCTTATCATTGGCTGTGCTGGCCAAAACTTCCGGGAGTAGCAGTTCCTGACAGTCAGGGCTGTCCGGCAGTGGAATACACTGCCTTGGAGTGTGGTGGAGTCTCCTTCCTTGGAGGTTTTTAAGCAGAGGCTGGATGGCCATCTGTCGGGAGTGCTTTGAGGGTGTTCCTGCATGGCAGGGGGTTGGACTGGATGGCCCCTGGGGTCCCTTCCAACTCTACATTTCTATGATTCTATGTAGCCTAGCCCTATTATAGGGATGTGGCGTTTAAGTAAAGATTTTTGATTATTTCAGCTAGTCAACAAATTTTAAACAGACATTTCTTTTTAATTTATTTATTAATTAAAATACTTATTTGTTGTTGTGTGCCTTCAAGTAGTTTCGGACTTACGGCAATCCTAAGGTGACCCTATCACAGAGTTTTCTGGGGCTGAAAGTGTGTGACATGCCCGAAGTCATCCAGTGGGTTTCTGTGACCAAGCAGAAAATTAAACCCTGGTCTCTAGAGTCCCGATCCAACTCTCAAACCATTACATCCTATATGCAAAGATCTCAGAGCACCATTCAACAAAATCAGTTGAAGACAGTAACAATTTAGCAATGTATAACAATCATAATAACTGTATAATAGTAGTACTAATAATAATTTTTAAAGGTTTTAGATTTACTAAATCATCTGCTGCTTAAAACCAGACTGTTTAAAACAAGTTAAAACAACTTAAAATAGTGCTGACATAGCACAGGTGTAAATGGGATAAGATCACTTAAGACTCAAAAACTCTAATAAAAAGCCATGTTTTGACTTGGTGCTGGAATGATGCTTCTAAGCTGAGGGTATTCCAGAACAAGTTTAAGTTTGTTTTGAATACAGGGTCTTATATAAGCAAGTACCAACAGAAAAGAGGCATTCCCTTTTCTGTTGAAGAGGATAGGGGAATGCCTCTTCTAAGATAATGTATACTATGAATCATGCATCCATTAGTAGAAATTGAAGTACTGTAGGCTTCTTCCTTTAAAATGATTGTTTTTTATGTGCAAAGATAAAAGCAGATTTATTTTAGTGACTCAAACACATACCTTTACTTGGCTTAGTGTTCCCTAGCCTTTAATATTTTGGACATTTATGGAAAGGACATATGTAATTGTAATTGAAAAGATGGATCTGTGACAACCCAGAGCAGCCAACTCGTTGATTTGAAGCTCTTTCTGGTACCCTTGAAGCTCCAAAAATTTCTTCCCACTTATTTCATACAATTGCTGACAGCTAACATCCTTGATTGTGTAGATGAGGTCATTAGTCTAGCATTGCATATTATTCATCTTTTTTTTTTCCTTTTTAAAGGGGGATGCTTTTCACTGACATGAAACATCTTTTGCTGCCACTTTAGGTTAGGAGTTGGGAAGGAAATGTACCATCAGATGAAAATGCTACTCTTTAAGTACCAAGTGGAACAGTAGTAAACTGCTAAGTGCCTACAGCTGCAGATAACCCCAAAGTGACAACCAGTCTCTCCATCAGCATTGTTTCGTTGGGAGGTATAGCATGTTATGGTATCTTTCTTTATCTTATATTCCTTCTCCCATGTAACGTAACTGACTGGCATGGTTTTAAGGATGCCGTTTGCATTATGCATGTCTTTAGACCTAACTGTTTTCTGAGTTTTCCAAGTCAGGGTTGGATACAGAAAATCTCAGTGCCTTTCTACGCTACACTGTTATATTCCACTTTCAACATCTTATGGAATCCTGGGGTTTGCAGGTTAGGGAGGGGCATTTAGAATTCTCAGCCAGAGAACCTTCTGGCTTCAGTAAACTACAAACCCCAGAATTCCATAGGATGTTGAAAGTGGAATAATAGCACTATAACAGTGTAGTGCGGAAAGGCCCTGAGTGTGTGTTTGTGGGGGCAGGGAAGAGCTTCTGCTGACATTCTGGAGCCCATGAATTACTGGTGCAAAGGATATGCTTTTTCGTTTACTGGCATTTGCCTGGAAAGGTAGGTATGCCTGCACCAAAAGTTGATTCTACAAGACCTCCTGATGGTTGGACAACATAAAGGATGCTTTGTGATTTCTGCAGCCCATACATCATCCTAAGTTGCCATCACTTTGGAACTTCCTGTGGTGTAGGCCATTGCAGGATCAGACATTCTCTCAAAAATCTTTGCCTAGGCAGAGAGAGAGAGAGATCCAGACCTAAATGCGGGAGAGCAGGAAGGGGAAGGCAAGCTGAGGTGGAAAACTCTGAAGCAAACTATTATCAGATTCTTAGAAGCTGTTTGTGTGTTTTTTCCAAAATACATGAATCCCTCTTCATGTCAAAGGAGAAACATATCAGCATTGATCAGCCTGATGCCTTCTGTGTACTGAACTAAATCTCCCATCATCTCAGCCACCACAGCCATTGATGCACAGCTAAGGATGATGGCTTATATAGTTCAGTGTATTGGGAAGGCTTCATTCAAATGGAGGAAAATTGCACATGGCTGAAGGATGTCACTGGATGTAGGAAGTGATACAGAAATTGCTTACACAGTTATAATTATAGCACTGTGTGAGACGGGAGAGTCATTCAGGGAAATAACACCATCAGTCAGTATAGTCTTTTTATAGGTGAAAGACAAGTCCTTATCCCAAAGAGTATACAATGTAAGTGTGTTCAGGTGACTGGATGTGTCAACAGATGAGTAAAAATTGAAATACATGGGTCAGGATCCTCTTGTGTACTTAATCGGGATGACAAACTTCTGTTCTTATAAATCCCCAGTAAACCTGAAGACTGCCCAGGAGGGCTGGAAAGCCTACTGGAACGGGCATTCAGAATTAATGGGGACTGTAGGTGGGGGAGGTTCAGTCCTACTGCTGCTACTACCCCTACATCTTACTATTATTTGTATCCCATTTTTTCTCCATTTTGGCACTCTAGGTGGCTTGCAACAATTAAACACACCTTTAAAAAAATCACAGCATGCAAAAGTTTTAAATGTAATTTAATTATCAGTGAATTAAAACTCCTTGAAAACATAAACTATTCAAAAGAAAGTAGCCAATAGAAAATATGGAATATTATGCAAGGCCCATTCCCCCTAAGAAATCCCCTAAGTGATCAATCCTGCTAAAACAAAATGGTCTTCACCAACTTATAGAAAGAGAACAAGGAGGATGCCAGAAGTAATAGGATGTAAGTTGGGAACCAGTTGGATCCTGGAGATGATAGCTTGGGGAGTAAGTCAAAGGCCCTTTCCACACGTGGGCGGGGAAGTGGGGAGAGCCACGCTAAAACGTGGGCTTACCTCGTTGGATCCTGGAGGAGAGCATTTCGCTGCTCTACACGCAGCAGCGTCCCACGGCGTCCTTGGCGCCCGGCAGTGCCCAAAATGGCGGATTTTGACTGGCGGAGCCTCTCCACCAATTGGAGAAGCCCGCCAGCTGGAAATCCCGCCCCCTGCCCGATCTGCAGGGACGCCCTTTCGCTCGTCCGTAAATCCATACGGGCGCTGCGACGGGGCTGCACAGGGCTGGACGTCCCGTGCCTTTGAAAAAACACATAAAATGTGGTTTTTCAAAAGCACGTGGCGCCGCCACTTGCAGGCGCCCGACCGTGGATTGCGGTGTGGAATTACTCGAGAGTAATCCACCCCAATTCGCGTAACGGTATAGATGACCTCCGTGGAGGTCGATCTACACCGCTTTTTAACCCCATGTGGAAAGGGCCAAAGATTTGCCAGTATGCTTGGAGGAGCAATTTGAAGAGAGAGATCTTGGAGCATGACAGCACTGTGGGGATTCAAGAGACCTGGATTATTGCCTCTTGTTGAATAATAAGTTGCCTCTGCCTCAACAAGAGGCAGAAAACAGTTAAGAGGTGTCTTTCCTAGAAGCAAAGACAGCCCATGTGAATCCCTGCATACATGAGCACCCACATGCATCATCTTGCCATGCTATTCTTCTAGTTTTGCTTGGAAAAAAATGACCAGTAAGAGATTTCATTCTGACCACAGGCTGCAAATTCCATCAAAGTTGTAGTATAATTGATGACGTAGCCCTGAGTGTGCCAAGAGAGAATCTCCAACAGACTCACCAGCCTTACCCTTTTGTTCCGAAATTCATAATTCCTCTGCATTTCCATTTGTAGCATAAAACAGCAGTCCTATACACATAGGACAAAACACTGTTGGGCACAGTTGAAATTGCCTCTGAATAGACATGTTTAGGGTTGCACCACAGTACTGTTTATGGAAGACTCAAGTCATGGCATCCTTCTGAGTTAACATCTGTGTCCAAAAAATGGTTTTAGATCTGCCCCGTCTTAGATTGTACAATTTGGACAGAACACATAGAATAAAGTCACATGAATTTTTCATACATGAATTTCATGTAATGAATTGTTCATACATTTGGATATATGTTCCTACATATAGAAGCTGCTATTTCCATATGGAAACAGATTGTTGGAAACAGATTTCCCTGTTGAGTTCAGCTCTAGCAGGAGTACAGCATGCTACTGGAGGGGGTGAAACATCTCCAGCAACCAGTCTTGTACAACGATCAATGTGGCACTTAGTCGCCTCGCAGTGGGCGCACGCAGAGTAGGAGCAGGAGACTGTTGGCTGCCCTGTCGCCAAGTCAATGAGTGACCTACTCTGCAAGGCCAAGAAGATACACAGCTTTTTCCATCCCCAGTGATGAAAACTATCTTGACATATTAAGAGCCTTCTCAAAACAACAACAACAACAAAATCGGACAACAAAAAACTGTCAGCATCTCAGAGATTTTTACGTCCTTGCAAGGCTGAAAAGACCAGTGTTTGTTTGTTTTATTCAGTTTTTTGGGAAAAATATTCAGTTTTGTACAAAAGGGAGGATTTTGCATGAAACACTTTTTGTGCAAAAATGTTTTGTGCAAAATCCAGTGCTTTTGTAAGGAAAAAAAACCTCTCAGCAAATGAAGGAGTTCAGCCATGTGCAAAGTTGATGAAGAATGCACAAAAACTCTTGCAATCATACCTATCAGGAAGAATTTTTTTCAACGCTTCTGGACTCGTATACAAGCCCAGAATGAAATAATCAAAGATTTACAGTGCCACACAAGGGCTCTTTCCTTTGCTTATTGTAGGTTTGTGTAAAGCATGGACTTTCAGGTATTGGATGGGATGCTATTGGTTAACTTGTGGATCTCCAAGTTTCCTACCAAAGTGTTTGACCATTTTTTGTCTGATGCGGAGCTGCCACGTCCAGTTGAAGGTTGTGGGAGTGTGGTTGTACATATGGTGCCACTGTGCATGATTGCACTGTATCCACTGTTGCATATTGATGTGCATTACAAATACAGATGCACATGTTCATTTGGTTGCACAACATTACAATTCATTAATGAGATGGCATTGTGCAACTGCTGCATCACTCTGTGAGAGTAAAGTTACACTCTATTTAGCATCTCGGCCCTCCTTGGACTGGCTCCAGCTGATATAGGCAATGGTGAAAGATGAGAATTAGAATACAACAATTTCTGAAGGCCCGAATGTTCTCCACTCCTATTTCTTGTTCCCTCCCAAGTAAGACAGTGTAGGCAAGCAGGGGGAACATAGATTCCACCCCTCACCCGTCCAAAGGAATCCCTTTTATAACTTGCTAAACACAGAAGCACAGTTCAGCTGATTGGTAAGAATGAAAGCCTGTGTTACTGGGAAACAATTCTTCAGGAGTACAAACAGTTTTAAAAAGCACAGTTTATAGGCAATATCTACATTTTTAAAAACCATAGTTTCATCTTGCATCAGAATGTTCTTGATCAAATGTATGCTTTGTTTTACTTTTTACTGATAGAAATGAAATGTACCTCTCAATGGATTTTTGAATTTTAATTTTCTGGGAGCTGCATCTGAACATGGAATATTAAACTAACAACTTTTCTCTTAACTGTTTTGTGCAAGTGCAGTATATGGTGTGTTTTATGCTGGCTTGGAGAATATTGTAAAGGTGCACCCTAAGAGGTGCCGAGAGTCAAAGCAGTGGTGGAATTCCAAGCTAGTTGGGTTCAATGTGGAGTTTGGAAACTGGTTAAAAGTGCTCAAATTGTTGATTGTAACCACATGCAGAACGAATATCTTTGTGAATCCCCATTTCTCAGTGTTCAAAATTGTCAGGTTGGAACAAGTACCAATGGAGGGCACAGAAACAAGCACACAAGGAATCAGTACTGATTGCTAGCAGTATCAGCACCTTTGAAATCTATAGCAGTTTTTTCCCCCTTGCAAGCTAAATTCAGCTCTCCTTATTCACTCTGCTCAACCAATGCAGTTTCCAGTCCAACCCTGGCAAGTGAGTTAGAATGCAGCTCTAAGAACGCTTATCTGAAAGTACCATTAAATTCTCCTCAGGGCAGAAGATTGTGCTGTTAGACTTTTATTCAGAGCACTTGACAGATTTGCACCCACTGGTTTGATTAGTGATGCATCCGTACCATAGAAAAAGCTACTTCCAATCTAAATGTTGATGGGGAAGAGAGAAGGAAGCATGAGAAAGAGACAAATGCAATAGCTGCGTGAGGACAGGGAATATATTCTGTGGATGGAGTTTGCTTCCCTAATCAAGGTTGCAAAATCCATGCTTAAGAGGAGGTTTCCGAAGGTTGTTCTATGGATCCTGAGGGCTGAAGAAATTGGGGGGCAGGACTGTCAGATCAATGCTGTGCTGCAACTGGTGATGTTTCTCAATAATGCTACAGCCACAAATGGACATAATTAAAGACACAAGTGTGGTGTACCAAAGCCACACAGTGAATCTCAAGATGCCAATGTAGCAGCCCTTTGTGAATCACTGTTGGGATCAGGGGTTTCCTAGGACGTAGCCTTATGGTGACCCCAAGGTGAACCTATAATGGGATTTTCTTGGCAATATTTGTTCACAAAGGGGTTGCTATTGCTTTATTCTGTGACAGAGAGTATGACTTGGCCAAGGTCACATACCAGTGGGTTCTGATGGTTAAGCAGGGGTCAAAACCCTGGTCTCCTGGAGTCCTTATCCCACACTTATCCCACTACACTACCCCTTTTTCTGTATTGAGTAGTGGGCATCCCTGCATTGTCCTCCCTGCAAAACATTTTTCTTGGAGTGGTGAGCACTGTTCCTTGCCCTTGCTTTTCGCTTAGAACCATCCAAAATGGACTGTGCTCCCAACTCTTTAGGATGGAGTTACAGTTATGCAAGATTTTTATTAAACCACTGATAGTGTCTATGGCATAGCATGAGGATGTTCTTTATCTGTTTCCCACATATAGTCTCTCACTATGTAAATCAGAGGTGGGAAAAGTGTGCCCCACAGGAAAGTGCAAAATTCATTGGCATAATGGACTCTTTCTCTGGAGAGAGTCACCTAAAGGATTCCAGCCAGAGTATCTATGCAGAAGTTAGAGGCCAGACTTTCATGGTATCTAAGTCTTGTCATCGCCTCTGTCCACGCTTCCTGAGAGACCATATTGTCCCATATAAGCATACCTGGGCCATTTCTGCACTAGACTGCTATAGCGCTATTATTCCACTTTCAACATCCTATGGAATCCTGGGGTTTGCAGTTTTGGGAGGGGCCTGCTGGCCCCTCCCGGAACAACAAACCCCAGGATTCCATAGGATTTTGAAAGTGGAATAATAGCACTATAACAGTCTAGAGTGGAAATAATTCTGGTTTTTGAGATATTCGGCAAGATGGTGGTGGTGGTGGTGATGATGATGATGATGATGATGACAATTTATATAGTACCATTTATGTACATGGTGCTATACAAGTAAATCAACCAAAAACATAGGTCCTACCAAAGAAGTACAATCTAAAATATACATATACACCCATAAACACAAAGGGAAGGAAGGAATAAACGTTGCGAAACAAATTATCCAGATAAAACACAAGAATTCAATATAATATAAAGCAAACTGACAAGTACATTTAACCAAACTATGCAAAATTATGCTTACCTGGCCCCTCGCATCCTGGCGCTGCAGGGGCAAGTGGGACTTGATGCTCTCCCTGGGAGAGACCATCATCCTTAGTGGTTGGCGCATGTGCAGGTCGTGTCACTGGGGATGTGGAGCAGAGCTATTTCAGTCCGGCTCTCCCTACACGTGACCACATTTCACTGAGCAGCATGACCCACCTGCCTGCCCTTGGTACAATGTGTAAATTAGGTTGTTTCAGGGCCGGGTAAGAATTTTTTCCTGCCTTGTTAACGAGATTTTTTCTCCTACTCCATACTGTAGCCCAGTGGATAAGAGGAACTGGCTTTGGGTGGTGTCAACAAATTGGTACTTATTTGGCCAGTGGCAGTTGCGAGGAGAGAGGACAAGGCTCTGGTGTACACCATTGGCACCAATATGGGTGTATGGTAGGGCTCCTAAACCTCCTCTTCAAGGTCCTGAGACTCGAGGGGAAGAGAAGAGGCTTCCCTTGAGGATAACCCAGGCTTTGGGCTTCTCATCTGGAGGGGACTGAGACTTTGGTGTGAACCCAACAGGTTTGCCTTCCAAATAAGAGCAGCTGGGCAACAACTCAGAAACTTTGGATTGCCCATGGGGCCCAGGTGTGTTGCCCAAGGGGAGCTGAGGAGGTAGTCAAGGGGGGAACACTTGGCCTCAGTTGAACTTGCATTAAGAGGCTTTCCTACTCTGGCAGGAGCAGGAACAAGAACTGGAAAGCATGTGTCTGAATCAGCAAAGGAGAAGGAGACTGAGCTCCTTGTGCTTGTAGATGGAACAAATTCTATTCTTTAAAAAAAACACCCATGTGTTTTGTCCTGTTTATATATTTTTGGCCTTCTTCAGGGGCTGTATTGAAAAATACATTATTGTCAATACTAAATAAAAGAACAGCACACATATATAAAATCCAACAGAAATTTCTGGAGCTGCTGCTGCGCTCTCCTTGAAAACTGGACTGGTATGTAACAAAAGGGACAAACTACATTTTTTTTTTGGTATTTATACAATACAGTTTGTCCCTTTTGTTACATGCTAATGTTCTGCTAGTTGAATTTGTTGGATTTGTTGAATTTGTCCTCTTCCCAAATTCAAGAACAACATTCTCTAAATAGTTTTGGTCAAATAAAAAGGCCTTTCTTTATCCCAGTGTCATGTGTGTGGTCTCTTTATTCCCAGGGTTGGGCATCAATGAACCAACATGCAACTAAAACTCCAAAGGAGACCCTTCTCTTTCTCCCACCACACTCAGAGGCATATTTGGTGGTGATCAAAACCAGGGCCTTTTCAGTGACTGCTCCCAGGCTTCAGAACTCCCTAACCCATTGTCTTCTCCTGTCAGCTGCAGCTGTCTGCCCCAGTATAAAGTTTGCATTATATTCCAACTCTCAGTTTTGGTGCAGGAGTACAAAAGCCATTTCCGCACTAGACCGCACTAGACCGGCTGGCCCCTCCCGAAACTGCAAACCCCAGGGTTCCATAGGATGTGAAAGTGGAATCATAGCGCTATAACAATCTATTGCAGAAATGGCCAAAGAGTGAAGGAGGGCAGAGGGCAATGTTTGTCTGCTTATGGCTATCTGTTTGTGAAAATCTTTACATCCCTCCCCCCAATAACTAAAGATCTCAGGGCAGTGTACAAAGAAATAAACTTGACCAATTTAAAACAGTGAAAGCAAGGGAAAAATGGAGGGGGCTACAAACATATTAAACAAGTTAACAAGTTAAAAGAAAATGTATTTAAACTGATTAAAATAGTTTAAAACTATGCACACATGCAGCCTTGTGTAAAACACATCAGGCTCCAAAGGTTTTAGTAAACAACCATGTTTTTCACTTAGGATGACAACAATGTTGGTGGCCATTGGGCTTCTCTTCCATGACTGGGTTGCCATAAGAGAGAAAGCCACCTGCCATATTGCCCTGACTGATGTGACACAGAGGAAAACCTCTCCAGCAGACATAAAACTTTAGGCAGGAGTAAATAGTGAGAGGATCTCCTTCAAGTACCGAGGTCCCAATCCATTTAAGACTTTCAATGTCATCACCAGCACCTTATTTTCAGTCTGGAAAATGTATTGGCAGCAAGTGCAATTTCTTCAAAGCCAGTGTCATCGTTTCTGGATGACTGGCTGTTGAATTTTGCACTAGCTGCAGCTTCCAAGTTGTCTTCAAGGGCAGCCCCACGTAAAGTGTACTGCAGTAGTCTAACCAGCAAGTAAGCAGTTTGTGGACAACTGTGGCTTAGTTATCCCTGACCAAGGGAGATCATAACTGGTGGACTACTTGGAGCTGACCTCCTGCACTTTGAGCCATGGGATCCACCTGGACTTCTGGGGACAAAGTTGGTTTGAAGAGTATTCTCACCTGATACCTCAGGAATAGTGCAACCCCAACAACTACATGTAGCTCAGTGTGACTATGAGGCAGGACCGTGTGTGTGTGTGTGTGCAGTAGTTGCTCAGGGGATGAGGTGCAAGAAAGTTAGCCTGCAAGTACAGCAAATGTGAAAAAGAAGGGAAAATCTGTGTGTGCACATGTGTGAGGGAAAGAGATTTCTCTTACTTGATGCTGTCTCCTGCTCTCAAGTAGGAGATGGGATCCATATTACTGGGGAACAAATCTCTAGACTCAAGGCTTTTCTTTCCCACCCTCTGTGGGAGAAAGGAATTCTGTCTGTGTGCACAAACTGGCAAAGCACGTGAAGAGAGAGCATGGACAGAGGACATCTTTAGAAGGGAAGGTTTTTATTCTAAGCAGGCAAACACAACGTCAAAAAATATCCTGTTCATAAAGGCACCACCCTTCAGGCATTACTTAACAGTTACAAAGTTAAAGACAAGCCAAGATAATTTCAGCCAGAGGTTTAAAGGAACACAAGTCCCTAACGCGACTAGCTAAAACATTCCTATTCTACTCACATTACTATCTGGGCAACAGGACGGTGCTGGGGAGAACTTGGGAGTCTGGACATGCCTTGCTCAGCCTGCTACTGGTACTTTGTCTCTTGTTGATGTTCCTTTGTCTCCCTCACCTTATGGTCACTTGAGGCCTTTTCATAACTTCTTTGTCATGCCCTGCTTCCAGAACATGAAAATGGACTCTGCCTCAGTGACTGAAACAGTGGACATGTCAGGGTGGGCTGAACAGGAGGATGTTACAAAACCACAAATCCCACAGACAGAATAGAGTGCAGTGCCAGCTCCAGTGGAGAGTCCTGCCCCTTCGCATGCAGAAGACAATTTACCTATATCTACCTTTGCTGATTGTAGACAGCAAAGGGAGAACTTGTGCTGGTCTCAAAGGATTTATAGGAAGCAGCAATTAGTTAGGCAACAGCTACATTAAGCTGTTGACCTATATAAACCCAGTCCTTTCCCTCCAGAATTTATCAGAGCTTATCTGACCTTCCTGCTGGTTGTATTTGTTGGATTGTGTTGGACTACTTTGCTCTGTCTTCAGATTCTGTTGGACTCTGTTCATGCCTTTGATCTTTTGCTTACTGAGTAAAGTAAGTGACTAATTTCAAGTTGTTCTGTTTCTTTGTTTACTACTTGGCTATCAGCTGTACAGCAGCAAGCTCTGATTTTCTGCCTGGGGTGAGATAGAATGTTCTTGTCTGAAGCATCTGAAAATTTCTCACTTTGTTCCTCATCTAGGCCATTTCTGCACTAGCCTGTTATAGTGTGATGATTCCACTTTCAACTGGCCCCTCCCAAAACTGCAAACCCCAGGATTCCAGAGGATGTTGCAAGTGGAATAATAGCGCTATAACAAGCCAGTGTGGAAGGAGAGCTAGTCTTGCTGATTGGGCTATTGTCTCTCATGATCTCCGATGTCCTTCTGTGATGCTGACCTCCAATAAATATAACTTAAACCCACACCTCATCAACCCCTTGTTTACCTGGAGAGAGACCTATCCCCCTTTAGTTATGTTGCCTGGATAATAGGAACAGCCCATATCACAGCACACACCACTGAGGATTGCCTGGTCTCTGTGAAAGAGTGACACAAAGCACATTCTCCTGTTAACACCTTCTTCCAGCATCAGACATAGCAAAAATTGGCTTGTGTTTTTTAATGCTTTTCACATTCAGCTTCTCCAAATGTTCTGTCAGTGATGCAGCAGGTGCCATGCCCTTTAGTGACAATGAGAACTCAGTGTTAAGATGGAGGGTGCGTGTGGCATGAAGGGCCCGTGAGAGAGAGAAACTGAGGATAAAATATCGGGTGTGTGGCATGGAGCAGGGGGTTGCAACATCCTCATTTAGATGTAAAGAGGAGTCACTGGGTAAAAAGCTTGAGAACCACTGATGTAGCCTACTGAATTTCTGGACCCAAGAACCACCGATTCATAAAGCTTCCATCGCTTAAAGATTTTGCTTCATCCATCCCATTATAGCCTCTAGACAGTGGCCCAGCACCTGTAACAGCTTCACCCGACCTTGCCAATAAGGAGAAGGTGACCTGAATGTCATTGGCATACTGAAGGTGCCCAGTCCCAAAATTCCTAGTGACCTCCTCCAGCAGCTTCATGCACATGTATGGGAGAGATGTAGCTTCTCAGAGAGAATGTATTTCCCATTGGCTGCAACCTTCTCAGTAGGGATGGTAAGGTTTTAACCTGCTGCTTTCTGCATGCAGAGATATGCTCTTCCACTGAGCTGCAGTGAAATGCTGAGATAGATCTATAAATTTATCAATCATATGAGAAAAATATATATTTCTCTTTTCGATTCACCGAATGAAAATGAATGTGAACAGATCCTTGAAATACAAAGTACATATGAAGTCCATACAATACATAATTACTAGATAAAAGATGCTCTAGAGCAGTGCTTCAGACGTTATTTGATGTGGGGGATTGGCAATTATTTTTCCTCAATACACCAGAGATGTTGTGTGCCTTCAAGTCATTTCTCACATATGGTGGCCCTAAGGTGACCCTATCACGGGGGTTTCTTGGTGAGATTGTTACCCTGTTCTCTGGGGGTCCTGGGAGGGGCCCCCAAATAACCAAAACACAAACACAAATTGGGGAAATTAGCTGGAGCACTCACTAAAGCTAGCAAGAGGCAGAATAACTCAGCAGGGATCTTGTAACCCAATGTCTACGGGGTCAGGTCAGTTAAGCCGTCAGACAGTTTTTAAAATAGCAAAAAGGATGTTTTTATTAAAAGACAAACAAACAGTAAAGACACCACAACCACACAGCTAACGGAAGAATCAGAAATAAGGATTTTCGGGGGAAATGGGTGATACGACACCTTTTCTCGTAGTCTTGAAGAAGCTGAAGAGAATGGGGAAGAAAGCTCAGCGCGACTCGCTGAGGGGAGCTCGTTGGACAAAACGGCAGCAAGGCGGTCTGGAACTCGGGAGCGATCCGAGGTGCTCTCGGAATTGGGGTTTTTTTATAGGGTGAATTGTGCCTGCAGGCCCTGCCATACTCAATGAGAACAATGCGAGTTTGGAAAAGACAAAGCTTTGGAAAAGGTCAGGTTTAACATGATGGACTTAACGCAGATGTAACGATAGTTTAGCCAATATGCAAATGCAAGATGCTTAGCTTGGCTTTGTAAGACTATCGGCTCCAGGCCGGGCATCTTTATTTAAAGTCGCGCTTAAGCAAGAGGTGTTTGCAGGAGGGTTCCTGAAGCAACGGAGTGGCTCTGTTCTGCCTGCCTAGGTGGAGAATGGACTGTCCAGCACTTGCCGGCCGCGCCTGTTTACGTGCTCGTCCGGAGGCCTCGCAAACATGTGGAGCGGGGTGGCAGAGGAGGGCCGAATGGATTTGATATCAAAAGAGATATCTAGTGCTATCACCGGGTAGGCCTGGGCCAAAGTAACAAGATTTGTACAGAGGGCATTTGCCTTTGCCCTTTTCTGAGGCTGAGAGAGTGTGACTTGTCAATAGGTTTCCATGGCTGAGCGGGGATTCGAACCCTGGTCTCTAGACCCACAATACAACTCTCAAACCACTACACAACACTGGCTTCTCATATACCAGGGACCAGTATCTTATTTGGGTCTCACTTTGGGAGAAAAGGCAGAATATAAATACAATAAGTAAATAAATAAATGTGTCCATTGGCTGTAATTGCTTCTTTCTTTACTGGCAACTCACTGGTGGCCCTGGCACCAACACCAGTCCAGGGACCACCACTTTGAGCAACACTGGTCTAGAGTCCTATAGTTTGTATGCCTTTAAAAAGGGGGTTGCAGACATTTATGTGGGGAGAGAGACCTGTCAACATAGCTATGCCACCTAAAAGGGAACTCTGGCTTCAGGAGAAGTATTGTTACCCCAGTGTCAGACCCAAACCCAGGGGAGTATAATATTTAATACCACATTATACTGGGCCAGAGGTTCACTGGGCAAGGATGTAGACACCCAGGTCAGGGACCGGGCAAAAGGTCAGACAAGGAATTCTCCCAGTCATGTCTGCACTAGGAAACCTTGGACAGGCATGTCCACACCCATAATGGACCATAAGCCCCAATGATACTTGAGGGATTACATAGTCTCCTTGATGAGATTAATGCTTACAATAGCAAGATACACCAAGGACAAGGTCTATTTGCATGATGCGGCCATTGTCCTCTTCCGGGAAATGGTTTGCCCCCAAGGCACATTTTGCCCTTTAACTAGGCCCCCATTTGGGATCCTCTTCGGAGCTCCCCTACACCAGACTAGTGGACTGGCACTCTGCTAGTTGAGAACTTTCCTCAGCCTTCTTCCTCCGCTGAGCTTTCTTTGTCTTACTTCTTCCAGGCGGAAGACTTCAAGATCAGGTGCAGTATTACCGCTCCTACATCCCCTCCGCTTTTCCCCTATTGTTTTTCAAACCTTTCCGACTTGATAGTCCTGGCATGTGTGTGTGACTGATTGCTTCATTATGTGTGTGTGTGTGTGAATATTTGCTAATAAAATATTGTGACTGAACACTTTCTCTGTGTTTTTGTGTGGTCTGCCTCCATAAAAACTGTGTTAAAGATCTCGCTGTGTTGCCCTGCCCTCAGTTCTGCCAAAGCCGGTGCTCTGCTAATTTCCTCAACTTTTGCATTCGGAGCGAACCAGGGTGTCCCCCAGGGACCCCCAGAAGTCATGGTAACAGAATATCTTTGAGTACAAGGTACTGAGGTGCAAGCAATACATATTGGTTAGGCTAGGCTAACACAAAACAGCCAGCATGTTGTATTGGTTTGAGCACTGGAATACAGCCCTGGAGACCAGAGTTCGATTCCCTGCTTGGCCATGGAAACCCACCAGGTGATCTTGGGCATATCACACACTCTCAGCCTCCAGAAAACCCCGTGATAGCTTTGCCTCAAGGTCACCATAAGTCAGAAGTGACTTGAAGGCACACAACAACAGCCATTTCTGCACTAGACTGCTATAGTGCTATTATTCCACTTTCAACATCCTATGGAATCCTGGGGTTTGCGGTTCCGGGAGAACCGCAAACCCCAGGATTCCATAGGATGTTGAAAGTGGAATAATAGTGCTGTGACAGTCTAGTGAGGAAATGGCCAATAAAAGAAGAAGGCTAACGTCATTTCCCCCACCTCCGCCTTTTGCTTGTGCGTTTCCCCAGCCATCTGGCCGGCCACTGTGGAAACCAATTACCAGACTAAACAAATGTTTGATTCTGGTAATTGTCGTATTGTTTACTAGTCAACATCAGTCCAATTAAACCGAAGGAGAGGCTCAAGGTGAGTTGAGGAGAGCAGCTGTCAGCTCAGTGTTTCTCTGCTGAAAAGGAGGAACAAAGTCATCTCTTGGGAACCAACAAGAAGGAAAGGAGGGGCAAAGTAACATGAGAGCAATTTATTAAAGCATGTGCAAAGGAAAATAGCTCAAAGGGATGGAGGAAAAGGGAAATAGGGCTGGCCCATTAACATCAGAAGTGATGTTTGTGAGTTCTGGCATTCTGTTTGTGAGTTATGGTGGTTAAGTTCAGTTTATGCTATCACAATGCACTTTTTCAGTTGTTGCAAATGTCAGAATTCTTTACTGAGTGCACAATGGCCAAAATTCCCCCAAACCCACCTTGTAAATGATGCAGTCCCTCATCCGCGCACCCACAACATGGCTTTTTCCATCTTTTGTACAGCAGAAGAATCAGTGGAGAAACATACGGCTATTTTTCCTGGAAGTGGACCTACAGCAGGGATGTCGTCTAAAGGAATTGTGTGAGGATGCTTGGGATGGCTGTTGCAGCACATCGAGCTACTGGTAAATACATGGATATGTCTCAGCTGATCCCTCCTTATCTCCAAGGATATGGAAAAAGCCTTGCTGGGGATGGTGCTGAGTCAGTAAAATGTGGGCTTTGGGGCTGTTTGTGTGTAGCACTAGGAGATGTAGCTCTGGAAAAGTAATTCTGTGCTTATGACATCTGTCTCTTGATGCAGGATCTCAGTCTGAACTTAAAAGAATTGTTGTTCTTGTTGTTGATGTTGTCCTTGTTGTGTGCCTTCAAGTTGTTTCTGACTTATGGCAGTCCTATCATGGTATTTTCTGGGGCTGAAAGTGTGTGACTTACCCAAGGTCACCCACTGGCTTTCTATGGTCGAGCAGGGAATCGAACTTTGGGCCATTCTGCACTAGAGTGTTATGGTGCTATTATTCCATTTTTAACATCCTATGGAGTCCTGGATTTTGAGGCCCCTTCCTAAACTGCAAGTCCCAGGATTATATAGGATGTTGAAAGTGGAATAATAGTACTATAACACTCTAGTGCAGAAATGGCCTTGGTCTCCAGTTGTAGTCCAATGCTTAAACTATCACAACACACTGGCTCTCGTCTAAAAGGAGCACAAAAAGGCTGAATAGACTGGTGATAGATTAAAAACACATCTACTTTAATTCCTAATTAAAGGAGAGAGAGAGAGAGAGAAAGGCCAAACTCAGGTTATGAGAGTGTTGCTTGTCAACAACATGGGAGAATCTTGTTTTTGTAGAGTTGCCAAGTCAGGACTATCCTGAGTCCTGAGATATGAGGGCCAAAACCTGAGTTCTAGGAGTGCTTGTGCTGTCACAGGCCCTTTCCGCACGACACTCTTATAGTGCGATTATTCCACTTTCAACTTCCTAGGGAATCCTGCGATTTACAGCTTCAGGGCCTTCCCTAGGAGGTTGAAAGTGGAATAATCGCACTATAAGAGTGTCGTGAGGAAAAGACCACAGTGGGTGGGCCCTGCTGTAGCCATTAATCATGATACCCCAAGCATAAATTACAGTTGTGTAGAATATGCCTTTCAAATAAAATCACCAACATATGAGGAAAATAGGTATGCATTTTTTCAAGGCAGTGCTCTCCCTCTGAGTTTCCTCACCCAGAGGACCAGAAAAGAGAAGTGAGGCCCTAAAATCCAGGAGGTAAAGCCTTGAAACTTAAGGCCAGGCCCTGAAAGTTGGAAACCTGAAGATAAGGTTTGAATTGCTTGCCATCCCAGAGAACAGAGATTTGCTGCATTCTAGGAGTTAGTAAATTATTTGGTAGCTAAATAAGTTTGTTGGAACAATTTCAGGCTTCCCCGTCAGTAGCATCTCCCATTCTGAAACAACAAATTCTTTAAAATGCTGGTGGCGGTGCGAGGGGAAGGAAAATATGAAATTGGAGAGGTGGTGACTTGATTCTTGGTGCAGCTTCCGTCCTTGATGTTTGTCCTCCTTCCCCCCCCTTTGGTGGTGTCACTATTGGTGCAATTCTCCCCCCTGCAACTGTTTAACTTCACCCTATTGACTATGGATGAGGCCTTTTGGAGGAGAGGGGGAGAGTGTGATTATTCAGCAGCTGCATCCTACCACCTGCTCCTCCTCATAGAGATTGTACATCTCGCTTCAAGCCAGGGATTGCTGATACTTGTAAAACCACGCTTTGCAACCACCCTTCCGTACGATGTAAAGAAAACTGCAGATTCACCCAGTTTTTGTTCTTGTCCTTCCTTGCTCTGCAAATGGGGGCATTTTCAGAGCCTGAGCTTTGGTGAAACTTCAGAGAAGTGTTTCACTGCTTCATCACTGCCTCCTGCCTTTGGTTTGGTATTCGGCGTGTATCTCCAGGGTGGCATTGATGTACAGGCCTGGATTTTCAGAGTCCGAGGGACATGAATGACTGCTATTAAGAAGGAGAGAGAAAGGAGCCATTATTGATGGAGGGAAGGAAAGATGGGAGGAGAGCATCAGTAAAGATTCTTGCAGGGGCATTCCCAGGGAGAGCTTGGGAAAGTACCCATTGGAGACTACAGCTTCCAGGACTCAACTATCTAGCTAGGGAGTTGTAATCCAAAAAAAATTGTAGTTCAAAAAAGCCTGGAAATTGTTGTCCAAAAAAGTAACTTTTCCAAGCACAACCACAGGACCTAGCCTTGGAATGATTAGTTCTACAGGGAAAGGAACATAGAAATGGGGAGAGGGAAGCTAGATTTAGCTAAAATGAAGATTATTGAATTATTACATTATTATCCTGCTTTTCTTCAGGTGAATTCCCAGGTTGGATTTGGGACAAGCCCCCTATAACTTTAATCAGCTGCCTTTGGAGCAGAAAAGGTATTATAAAGTTCTGTCAACTGAGGCCCTTTCCACATGTTGGGTGTGAATCGGGCAGAAATGGGCAGAAATGGGACTCACCAGATTTTTCCTGAGTCCGGGGGAGTCCGTCGCGAAGAGCAGCAGCGCGAGTTCGGCGCTCCGCAGTTCTCCGGTGTCCAAAATGGCGGCTTCCGGTTGGTTGACGCTCTCCACCAACCGAAGAAGCTCGCCAGCCGAAAGCCCGCCCCAGAAGATCTGCAGGCATGCACGTGCGTGCACCTGCAAATCTGCTCTGGAGTGCGGCGACGGAGCGGGACAGGGTTGCCCGCTCTGTGCTTTTTAAAAACCTCAAAAAAGGTTTTTAAAAAGCACGCTGCGCAACCAGTTCTGGTCGCGCAGAACTGGACTGAGGTGTGGAACTACAAAAAATAGTCCACCCCAGTCCACTCTATGGTGTAGAAGACATCCGTCGGAGGTCGCTCTGCACCATTTTAAATGCCCGGCGCAGAAATGGCCTAAGACAAAGGTCCTTATATTTCCTTACGTTCCAAAACCCAATCACAACTTCAGTCACAACACTCCCTTCCCAGCACAGCTATTGCCTTGCTGATGGAGATAGATGTGGGGAGGGAGTGCAGAAGAGTGTCTAGCTCTGTTCTTATCACCAGTCTCTCTGCTGGTCAGGGAATTGCCATGTTGGGAGAGGGTGAATGCAGCCAAAAGTTGCAATTTGGAAGATAAGTGAGGGCAGCTACTTTTGTCTTCCTTGAGGGAATGTTATGATACCTTGTTCTGCTCCCTATTTCAGGAGCCCTATCCCAGATCCAACCTCACAACCCTGCTTCTATCAAAGGTGAAACCAGCTTAGTGCAATGGTGCCTTAGCTGTTACCACACCCAACATCTCCACTTTGAGGGGTATGCTATTTTTCATTAATCTAATATATAAAAGTCAAAGTTTGTTTGTCTGTGGCTGTGTTGGGTGAAGACCTCATATGATTGGCTGCATAAGAATATTCTATGGAATCCTGGGGCTTGCAGTTTAGGGAGGAGCCTTTAAAATTCTCAGCCAGAGAGCTCTTGGGCCTCAGTCAGCTGCATCTGTCTTGAATAGGTTGGTTGCTATGGAGACGAGGCCTAGCAGCAAGGAGGAAGGCAGCATATTTCCTCAGGAACCCAACCTCTGCATTTTAATACAAACTGAATACAAACTGGATTGGGGAATATGGGGAAGAATTACAGGTACTGGACAAGACAGTTTGGGGAATTTGAGGCACAGGATCTCAAATCGTTCTAACAAGTATTACCTATGGGAAAATAAAATCCCAGGCAATGCCAGGTATATAAACTAGTTATATTTATGGCCAAAATCATATGTGGAGAACTGCTGACTGTATGCATGTAGCCAGGTCAGCGTGCCCAGGTCATAAGTTCAGAAAGGATTAGATGGGAAAGCCCAGCATTGATGGGCTTGGGATGAACCTTTCGAAAGATTGTAAGGCACAAGCACTCCCCAAAACAATAGAAGATGAAACTGTCCAGGTGAAGCAGTAAAGCACCCCTGCTGTGAGCATATCCTACATAGTCCTTTCTCATACCCAACCAAGACATTAAGAGACTGTCATGATTCCCACCAATACTTTGTCACCTAAAGTTAAGACAATCAGCCTATTCCAGACTCCTTTGTCAGCTTGTGGGAAAGCAATTACCACTTTGTCCATGCACCCTCCTTCAGAACAGGAAATAGGGTATAAAAACCCCAGCTCCAACCCCTACAATTTGCAGTTTGTTGGTTGTCATACTGCACGGAGTCCCCCAAATTCCTGTTCCTGCCTGCTACCCTCAAACTCTTCTTTGAGCCATTCTGCTTTGATCTTCTGCTTCAGGACTGGTAAATATCACCCCTTCCCCCAAAATCTCTCTCTGTCCAACCTTTCTCACCTTTCCCTTGAATAGCTTTGTTTGGTTTGTGAGATTGCTTGATTTCTTATGTGTGCCCATTGATTTCCAAGAAAATACTCTGATAACTGGAGTCCTCCCTACAGTTAGTACTGGTACAGACAAATGAAAAGATCCTTCCATTAGTCTCCTCTCACAGGCCTCCCTTGAGCTAATAATTCCCCAAATTCCAATGAGATGCTGGCATTGAAGGTAAACCCCACAGTCCCCCACCTTTTAGGGTAACACAACACCCGTAAAAAGGTTAGAACTCTTTTGTTGTCAGGAGAGAAAGCTGTCCTTCCACAGCTTACTCTCTAACTATTCCTGCACTAGACTGTTACAGTGCTATTATTCCACTTTGCTGTTCCCTAAACTGCAAACCCCAGGAGTCCATAAGATGTTGAAAGTGGAATAATAGCACTATAACAGTCTAGTGTGGAAATGACCACTGTCTCCCTCCCCCCTCCCTCCCCCCTCCCTCCCACATGCACAATTTTATGTCTCCAAAGTTTCACAGATGAGTGAAATTTTCAGATGAAATCAGCCTTGGGAGATGTTTTCCAACCCAGCAATAAATATGTATAAGGTGGAGCTATATGTAACTTTTGAAAAGGAGACTTGAGCCCAATGCTTATGGGATTATGGGAGAACATAGAAGAGTTTTCTTTCTGATAGCCACAAGCCCTGTGCCATGATTCCATTAAGCTTTTGTCAAGTTCTAGCCTTCTGAGAACAATTGCTAAGAAAAGCTGTTTCTCTCTTGCCCATAAGTACAATTTTTCTCCCTTTCCTAATGTGTTCCTGGGTTGATTTAGCTCTTTGCATTGTCTCTGTACATTCAATTAATTACTTCAGAGGTTATTCCACTCTGTCTTAGCCCAAATTCCTCCCGGGGCTACACAGGATTTTCCAGCTCATGTTTCTAATATGGTTGGAGTCTTTGATATGTCTCCCTTGTGGGTTGCAGTTACATAGTTTACTGTGCCACGGATGCACAGACAATGCCCTGATGTAATTTTAGCTTCTGCCAACTCTTTATAAAAGTCTTTCATATTTGGCTGATATTCAGCAGTGAATGTCATGTACTCCAGCAAGTACGCCAGGCCACAACTTGGAATCGACAAAGCTGAAAGGAGCTACGCTGATCGCCATGCCAGAAGTTTGATGCCCCATCCCACCTTGTACCTCACCCACTTCAGTTGAGCTGTCTCAAACAGAAAACGAAACCAGAAGGACCATTTCTGCAATAGACTGTTACAGTGCTATTATTCCACTTTCAATAGCCTATGGAATCCTGAGGTTTGCAGTTTAGGGAGTGGTCCTAAATGGCCAAAATGTTTCAAGACTATGGTATGGGCCACATGATGGGTCATGTCAGAGCTTGGAAATGTACCTTCAGGGGCCCACAAAGCTCAGATTTCCCCAGCCAGCCATATTGAGAATTCTGGGATCTGTAGTCCCTCCAGTAAAACATCCAAGCTCTGGCTCATAAGCAGGGGTGTGTGCACCTACTGGTCTGGATCTACAAGTTTCCTCCTCTGCTTCTCAAACCCCATCCACAGCCATTTCAATCTACACACACACATCAATGGAAACATCCATATGAGTACACACCCACACATTTACAGGACAAAATCAACCCCTTTCTGCTTGCGCCTTTTTCGGGAAATGCATACCCATTGCATTGATCCTCTCTAATTACTCCTGGAGTAGTCCCTAATCTGTTGTTGGGGGCATGAGTCCTACTGAGAATCTGATAACAGCTAGGGACCTTCTGTCGAGAAAAATGTCCATAAATACACAAACACACACAATTTTACATTCTATGCTTTTTTAAAATTGCCTTGGAAATTGAATTTCTTTGGATGGACTAACATGAAACAATGAGAAAAAAACTGCCATGAACAAAGTAAATATTTACCTTAAAATTAACCATAAACTAACTAAACATTTTTGCAATTAATATTTTTGATGTCCATACCTGGATTCCTTGAACTTTTCAGATCCCAAGTTAGAAACATTTCATTTAAACAGAACTACGAGCAAGTCCAGATTGAGATGGATTGGGGCCTTGGAGCAGTTCCAAAAAAGCTCCTCTTATTATACATATGTAAGCTGTTCTAAGAGTGGTGGCATGGAAATTAAATAAACAACAAAGCAGGTCCAAAGTAGAATATATAGCACAAAACCTTACCTGCATGGACCTATTTTCATCCCTGCAACTACAGGTGGATAGACTCAGTCGAGGAAGCCACGGCCCTGAGTCTGCAAGGCTGCTGCTGATAGAGAGACTTTGAGGTTTCTTATTCATAGGGTTGCCACAAGTTAAAGTTGACTTGATGGCAATTAACAACCACCGTCTTTGGTGAGACAGCCTCTTCTCATGCATTTTTTATTCAGTTACTCAATTAATACCCAAAGTGTTGACAGGAACAGAAGCACCAGAAAATTCAGGAAATGAATGTAGAAGGAGTAGAAGCAAGCTGCACCTTTTTCGTTTTGCATAAATACCCCAGCAGGTAAAGGCCCTGGAGCAATTGTGCCAATTGAGCCATTGATAATTTTGCCCTGCTGGTGAAGAAAAGTACATCTCATTACAGTGGGGAGTAACCTGTGTGCCAGCTGTTTGGTTTTAGGTGGTGTTGGGTGGGAGCTGGAGGGCTCCAAATTAGCCTTGTGTTACCATATCCTACCACCCCTCCTAGAAGATATGTAATTTTCATAAACTGGACTTATTAATGACCAGAGAACACAACTGAGGTCATGCTGACTGGAGACGTGTTCAGGGTCATGAAAGTTCAAACAGGATTACGTGGAAAACGCAATGTTAACGGGTTTGTGCTAATCTCTTCAATGCTCTAGGGTCTTGAAAGATGAACTGCCTAGATTGGTGGACAATCAGAGACCATCCCTTTATCTTACCCTACAGAGCTCTTCCCTATACACCCTACCTGACAGACCATCAAGAGATCGTGATGAGTTCCATCAGTGTTTGGTTAAGTTAAGCAATCAGCTCATTCTGGAACTCTTTTGTCAATCATGTGGGAAAGTCATTACAGCTTTGTCAACACATTCCTTCAGAGTGTGAAATAGGGAATGAAAACTGCAGCTTTGACCCCAGTCAATTGTAGTACATTGTACGTGTTGCCTTAGACTGCTGTTCTTCCATGTTACCCTCACTCCGCTGTGACTCCTTCATCAGGACTGGTAACTATCACCCTTTCCACCCAATCTCTCTCTATCCAACCTTTCTTGCCTCGCTTTCCGATAGCCTTACATGGTTCTTAAGAGTGTCTGATTTCTCAGATGTTTGTCAATTTCAATAAAGTACCTTGTTTAATTTTAACTGGAGTCCTCTGTACAGTTAGTGCTGGCATACATAGGTGAGCTATAATTTCCCCAAATTCTAAGGAAACGTTAGCATTGTGGGTGGGCCCCAATGTCCCACCTCTCTTAGGGAAACCCTGGGAGGGTCCCATTCAGCCCATGTGCTCTACTTCCATCATTCCTTGTCTAGGTGCTATGTACTGATGGGCAACTTCAAGGCCTCTGATCCCCATTCTTATACTTATCTTCACACTGAACTTGGACCAGATGTACATTTAGAAGATGGCTTCAAACAGAGGTTGCCATTCTTTGCACAATAGGATGGGAGCCACCCTTTCCTCCTTAGGAAGAGGCAAGGTTTTTTATTCTTTTTTTCTTTCTTTTTTTTAAATACCAGAGATAAGAGGGGGGAATCAAAATCTCTCTCTCTCTCTCCTTCTCCCCCCTCCCCCCCCTCACACACAAATGGCCTCTAGGAGATGTGGGGCCAACTCCACCACATTTTGGAGATCCCTTGGTCCTTTTTTGAAATGAAACGTGGCTTCCACTCACTTCCTGTAATGAAAAAAAGCCTCTCTTGGCTCTAAAATAGCCCAGGAAGGCATCAGAATATGGTAAAAATGTCCCAATCCCCATGTCCCCTAGAGTGTGTTTGGGGGGCACTTGGAGGCAAAAATATTGATTTTTGTATGTGTGTGTGTGTGTGTGGGGGGGAGAGCAGGTATGGTGGGGATATACAGCCCTCAAAGGTCTCCTGGAGAACTAACATGTTCCCCTAGACTTCCACGGTTTCCAATTGCTTCTGAAAACTAATCCCCATCGGTTTAGTAGGACTTAGTCCCAGGAAAACTTGATGAGGTTGAAGGATGAAGCATCCTTTGGAGGCTGCCTATATTTTCTCCATTTTCCTGTAGTCCCCAAAATCACATCACTGTTCCTACCTGCCCTTTCCTTCAGGCAGTATCTTTTCAAACCCCCAAGGTGACATTCCTCCTTGTATCTCAGCCAAGACTAAATTGTCCAAGCCTTTAAGCCAAATGACATGGCTCCTGTGATCAGCCAAATAGCTTTTCTCCTCATTATTCAAACTTAACATCCACTTGTGAAATGCAGTTTCCTGGAGGAGCTGAAATAATGGTGGATGGATACGATGAGCAGGGAATCAGGAAGGGAAACTACCTGTTCTTTGACCAGTGACAGCTGGTGACTTCCATGGTAGGTGGTGAACCTGCTCTGAATTGCAGTCTGAACTTCTAAAAATCTATCCAAGGTGCTGAACCTATTTTGGGGCAGAATTTAGCCCCTTGAATATCTTCTTTAAAGTTCAGGCTAAAAGCTGGAGTGGATTCAGCTTTGTCCTAGTGCCACTAGTTGGAAGCCACTAGCTGCCACTTCAAGCATAGGTGAACATCATGCTAAACGGAGGAAAGAATGAAGGAAGAAGGATAAAACCAACTAAAGACAACTTCGTGCAGATGTCTGAATAAGCACCCAAACAATGTGAACACATCATTGGTGTGACATGGGGGTGTTTAGCTGTTCACACCAATGTTTGTGTGGTCGTTCTGCCTAAAGGTGGGCAAATGTAGAGGGAGCAGGGACTCATTCTCACCCTGTGCCCTCTCCAGGTGGCTGACCAGAAGTGACATCATATCATGGAGAACAAAAGCTTAAGAGGTAACTTGATAGCTATGTTTAAATATTTGAAGGGATGTCCTATGGAAAATGAAGCAAGCTTGTTTTCTGCTGCTCCAGAGATTAGGACATGGAGCAACAGATTCAGACTACAGGAAAAGAGATTCCACCTAAACATTAGAAAGAACTTCCTGATGGTAAGAGCAGTTAGACAGTGGAATGCACTGCCTGAGAGTGTGGTGAAGTCTCCTTCTTCGGAGATTTTTAAACAGACATTGGATGTCCATTTGTCAGGAATCCTTTAATAGTGTATTCCTGCATGGCAGAGGGTTGGACTGAATGATCCTTGTGGTCTCTTCCAACTCTGATTCTATGATCATGGCTGATTTCAATTTGTCTCATTTTTGGCCTTTTCAGAGGGTTCTGGAGTACCGGTAGGTAAGGGGTTGGAAGGGTATATGTGGGAAGCACTGTGTTTTGCAATAGTTTGGAGATGTTTGAGTTTTCTTTGGAGAAAAAAAGAACTTGGACAAAAATTCAAAAATTAGTGTTTTGGGGTTGCACTGTGGATCCATAGGCTACACTTGGCTCTCCTCTGATCTAGATACAACTGTGAACTTGATGTATATTCTGAGTCTAACAGGATTCTTGTACTTGGTTATAAACTGGGAATGAATACAAGTGGAGAGATTTCTGCAGTCACCTAAACCATGTATACACAGATTTGCTGGCATCTTGCTGGTTAGTCCCAAACTAAAGTAGACCCGTTTACTTAATAGTTGAATGGTGAGTGAAGAGATAAGGAAATCCTATTGACTGAATGGATCTACTCTAGTCAGGACTAGTAACAGAAGTGAGACCACTCAGTGTAATGTGTGAACACACTTTTTGTTTTCCCAAACTCTGTTTCTGGAGAACCGCTGAAGGTTTGTCATGCAAGATCCCAAAGGGATTCACTGATCGGCGTTCCACTTCTGGCTTGGTTAAAGCAAGGGTTGGAATTGAGCAGCCCTCTAGATGTTGTTGGGCTGCAAATTTCAGCAGTCCTAGCCAATGGCAAGGAGTGATGGGTGCTACAATTCAACAGCATCTGTAGAGTTACCCTATTTCCACTCTGTGGTTAAACAGAAAGTTATTTCCCCAGGTTTGCGGAGTGCAGCAGAGCCTGAAAGTCATCTGTTACAAAGGCTGAGTTACCTGCCATTAGTTTCTTTTTTTTGGCAATAATTTAGACATAACTGTTAGGTTATATCTGCAACCTAACAAAGGATAATGACATTTCTTTTGCAATGTAATTTAAAATGATGGAGAATCTAGGCATGCTGTGGCAAAGGAGAGTTGTAGACTTGGGGGAAGTCACAAAAGATCAGTTATGTGCAGAAGGGAAATGTGTTTTTCTTTTCCCACCAATGCTGAACACTGTTGGGTGTTGGCATGGAAAGTGTTGCTACACAGGAGCTCACCCTCTCTTAGTACTGTGTTAGTACTTCTGTGGGTCTTATTACCATGGTAACTGAGCCCCTCCCTGGTAAGAACAAAACTGAAATCAAAATATGGCAGATGCCAAGCCACAGACAGTGAGTGTGAGTTTGGCTCACATTGTATCTTATTCTTATTGTGGAATTGTTAACTCCAGTCAGGGAAAACAAACCATTTGCCAACAGCACCAAGTGAATGGATAAAAGAGACGGGCAGGTAACAGATTCTATTCTGAAACAGGTGAGGAAGTGGAGAGCTTCCATGCAGCAGAGTGCAGGATCTGGATTTAGAATCCCAGTGTTGATACATGGCAGTTGCTTCATCTCCTTGCAATGGTGTTCGGTCCTTTTCTGCAGCAGCAGTGGCTGCCCACTATAGGATGATGGCTAAAAACAGGCGGTTTCAGAAACTGGCTGAAGGATTCTGGAAGCTGCAGTCCAAAAGATTATTTTTCCATAATCTGGTCCATCTCCCTCTACATTAGGATGGAAAGCAGGAATGGGAAATGTATGGTCCTCTGGATGGTATGGGACTACAACTCCCACTAGCCCTAGCCAGCATAGACCATGATTAGGAATGCTAGGGGAGGGGTGCTCAATGATTCCTACCCCTGACCTAATTTTAGTTAACTCAGGGAAGGGGAAAGCAACTGCCACTCCGAGAGTTTGCTGGACTGCAGCTCCCATTGTCCCCATCAATGGCTATGCTGGCTCGGGATGATGAGAGCTTCAGTCCAACAAGATCTGGAGAGCCACATATTCTTCCTACTTGATCTGCAACAGACAGTGATCGACATTGCAGCTCTTTTTCATAACTGTGCTTGCCATTTAAAGCAGGGATGAAGAATGCATGGTCCTCTGGACCTTGTACTACCACTCCCATCAGCCTCAGAGCTTGGAGTTGATTGGAGATTAATAATAATAATAATAATAATAATAATAAAATTTATTTATATCCTGCCTCTCCCAACGGATCAAGGCGGTATACAGCAATACATTAAAAGCATTAAATCATAACCCATTCTCCCCACCCACCAACCCATCTAAAACTCCCTAAAACACATTAACTATTAAAGAACAGGAGGACAGTTGGTGGGAGGCGGTGAAGCACTAGTCTGGGGAGGCCTGTTGGAAGAGAACAGTCTTGACCGCTTTTTTAAAGCTGTCCAGACTGGTAAATGTGCCAGGACTCCTCCGGCAGGCCATTCCATAACTTGGGAGTGATGGAAGAGAAGGTCCTCTGGGTAACCGCAGCCAACCGAGTTCTGACCGGCTGCAGTAAATTCCTCCCAGAGGACCTTAGTGTGCGGGGCGGGTTATATGAGTACCCAGCTTGTTGGGGGCATGTATAGAAATGTATTGAAATACATGCTATTTGTAAGTTGTTCGCCACCTTGATCCATATGGAGAGGCGGGATATAAATAAATAATAATAATAAAAATATGGAAGAAGGCGATCCCGCAGGTAGGCTGGCCCCAAGCCACGAAGGGCTTTGAAGGTAAGAACCAGCAACACCTGAAGGCCTTCCTGCCCTCAACTTCAATTTATCAAAGCTGCCATCCTCCAGATTTGTTGGATTGCCGTCCCCAGAATCTCCCTGACTGGGGAATTCTAGGGGTCGTCATCCCACTCCCCTAGAGGGCACCCCTTTGGAGAGAGCGGGTGGCCTCTGGGGCCATATTCCATCTCAGCTCCCTGGCTTCTGCCTCCCTGGCCGGGCTCTTTCCTCCTTCCCCACCCCTTCCCCCCCTCCTTCCCCTTCTCAAAAGAGCGAGAGAGAGAGAGAGAAGGGGAGAGAGGATGCTGGGGAGCGGGCGAGGGAAGGCGCAGCGTCACCGCCTCTTAGCAACGGCGCCTAGCAACCGCTCAGCATCTTTCTCCCGCTGGACCAATCCGGGAAGAGCAAGGGGACTCAGCGGGGCGGCCGCCCTCCCGGCTTTCTGACGGGCAGAGGCGATGCGCTCGTCGCCAGTGGCTTCCAGGGACGAGCCGGAGCTGGAGCGAGGCCGGTGGCTGGGGCGGCAGCAGCAGCAGCAGAGCCGGGAAGGGAAGGGAAGGGACGGAGAGAAGGAGCCGGGGCGCGTCTTCCCCGCCTGGCTTCCACGCTCGGACCCAGGTAAGCGAGGGGGACCCCTGGCCTCTGCATTTGGTATCCCTGCAGAGCTGCAGGCAAGGAAAGAGGCTGCCTTGCCGAGCCCGAACTTTCCCCAAAGCAGAAGAGTTTGGGGGAGGACTTCGGAGGCAAGGAACAGCCTAGCAAACCCCGGGTTCACTTCCAGAGGTTTGTGCAAAACCAGCATTTTAAAGGTTTACGACTGATGTTGAAAGGATCGTTTTTTGAATCCCCTTCAACTTTGACCCCACCCTCCTCTTTCAGCACTTTAACTGTGGATATGGATGTGCTATGCATGTATGTAGGTTCATAGAATAATAGAATCTTAGAGTTGGAAGAGACCCAGGGGCCATCCAGTCCAACCCCCTGCTATGCAGGAACACCCATCAAAGCATTCCCAACAGACGGCCATCCAGCCTCTGCTTAAAAACCTCCAAAGAAGAAGGAGACTCCACCACACTCCCAGGCAGCATATTCCACTGCCAGATAGCTCTGACCGTCATGTATGTATGTGTATGTATGTACACACATACACACACACGTACACACACGTACACACCTGAGATTTAAATATTAGTTCTATATTCTCTAGTTCTATATTCTCTATCCTGCCTTGAGCCTTGGGGGGAGAAAAATTTATTATTATTTATTATTAAATTTATTATTATTATTATTATTATTATTATTATTATTATTATTATTATTATTATTCCACCATTGCATCTGAGGAAATGGATTGTAATCTGCAAAAGCTCCTGACAAAATGAATTGGTTAGTCTTCAAGCTGCCACTCAAAACTCCGTTTCTTCCTCCTCCTCCCAGTTCTTTTTATTCTGATTCCCACTATTTATTTATTTATATTTATTATTCATTGCTGGATGGCCAGCAACGAAGGTCATGGTACTATAGGACCTTTCAATTTGCTAGATATTCTTCTTATTTTTTTTGGTGTCAGGGTGGTAATATGGACCTCTGAGCATACACAAAGCACACCCTTCTTCCATTCTCAAGCTCTCAGCGTGAGCTCAGAACCAACTGGGCTTGGAGGAGGGAAGAAGCATAACATAAAACAAGGAACAAAACAGGTATAAGGAAAAAAAATCAGCAATAGGATGACTCAAGCTTAAGTCAGTCAGAATAGTGTTACTCTTTGTATCAATAAGATACTGAGAGAGAGAAAGAGAAAGAGAGAGAATACAAGAAATTAGGGTTAGGAATCATTACTATTCATATTAGTCAGATATGAATTGCTAGTAGAGGAAGCACAAATATTAAGAAATTTAGCTGCTTGACACCTCTGATGGACAGTAGCTCCCCAAAGCCTCAGAAACTCTTTCCTGAAGCTGCCGAGACCTTCTAAAGGGGGATAGTTCTGCAGGCATTGCATGCTCTCCTATATTACCTCTGGACTATTTTGCCTCTCCAAGCAAGAACAGGGCACCTCTGAGACTGAGCAAAGTGTATTCCTCTTTCCAATCTGTCATGTAAGCTCACAGAGTACTTCCCCTCACCTCCACCCATATGGGTTGGAGGGAGCAGCCCTCAGCCCAAGACATTTTGCTACCAGCAGATGGCAACCTCTCTTCTATTTGTGGTGCATAAATGTCCAAACTCTAGCCAGGTTCTTTGAGCCACATGAGACAGGAAAAGGCCCAGGGGCATCTCTACTCAAGCCTGGTAACTAAGGAAGGCTAGAAAAATTGTGCCCATTTCATGACATCCTGGATCTGTTGTGTAAGGCAACTGCCTTGTGCTCCCTTATAACAGGACCAGCCTATAGGTTTTTAAGGCAGGTGGGTCTAGCTTCTTCGGCACTTCAGCCAACAGACAGTCTCTGAAAGCCCAGGAAATTTGTTGTTCCCCCTTTCTTAGTTTTGTGGTCTCGCCACATTTGCCAGTGTATAAGATGCACCCGTGTATAAGATGCACCCCATTTATACACTGGCAAATACTATTTCCCGGCACACCGGCATATAAGGTGCACCCCATTTTCAAACAGCATTTTTTGGGGAAAAAAAGGGAGTCTTATCTGCCAGCAAATACAGCATTTTAAATTGCTGGCAGGTGTTTGCTTAATGACTTGGAGGAAGTTTTCTCTCTGTTCCTTGACTGATGAGATTTCAATCATTTGAAAGGGAGAGTAAAAAAACCAAAAAGATTTCCAGGAACGATTTTTCTTCTCTGTGTGAAGTGTAGGGGAGATGTAGTATAAAATTAGTAGCCGAGTTGCAAGATGTATAGAAATATTTCAAAATACATGCTATTTGTAAGTTGTTCGCCGCCTCGATCCATATGGAGAGGCGGGATACAAATAAATAAATAAATAAATAAAAAAGTAAGTCTCCCCCCCACCCCAAAGTTCCTCCTTCCTGATAGTTCCCCAAATTAATCTGGCCTTCAAATTTTCCCATCTTGGTGCCCTTCAGATCTGTTGGACTACTGACTATAGTCCCCATCATGCACTATAACCCGCTCTGTCTGGGCATGATGGGAGCAGTAGTGCAATAACTCAGAGAAGGTACTAGGCTGGAGAAGAAGCGAAACATTTCATGTTCGAAAGTCTTGAAAAGTAACCATGGTGACGCTGCCAAAGTTCTTGCATCCGTGTGAAATGGCCTCCTCCCTAGATGAGGCAACTATCTATATATAGATGGCTCGTATAAAATCTGTGCCAGGATGGAAGGATCATACTCAATTCCCCCATTTTATAGCAACAGCTGATGCATGTTTCCCCGGTATCACCGAGCAATGCATTTTTATCAGTTTTTTTTTTAAATAGTTACACTTTAGATTCTGAAGAATTGCTAGGGTTTGACTTTTTTTTTAAATCTGTAAATAACTTCATTTAAATCACAGAAAGACGTTCCAGAAATATATTTTAAACCTATCCTGTCCCTTTGCAAATTTCTTCATGACTACATTGAGCAGACATAACAACTCCGTCTTTACACATATTTTTTTAATAAATATTTTTATTAGATTTTATTAAAAAAAAAAAGAAAGAAAAAGGGGAAAAATTTACATTCCAGAGTTACATATTCCATAGTTTCCATGGTTTCCCCCTCGATACAATATCTTCCTATTATATACATCTAATATCTACCTATTTCCCCCCGCAATGCTCTAGTGCGTAATACATGATACATAATACATAATTAACACTCAATCAAAATTACTTCATAATTCACTTGACTGGAATGAAGTACTTTACACATATTTTTGATGTAGCTGATTAGATTCAAAATAGGTACACACATTCTTTGATAGGTGTTCTTGTTGTGTGCCTTCAAGTTGTTTCTGACTTATGGTGACCATAAAGCAAACTTATCATGTGGTTTTCTGCTGCCGGCCCCTCCCTAAACTGCAAACCCCAGGATTCCATAGGATGTTGAAAGTGGAATCATAGCGCTATAACAGTCTAGTGTGGAAATGGGCTAAATGAGGAACTGGACGCCAGTCTCCAGGGTTATAGTTGAGCACCATGCTGGCTCTATTTATATGCATATTTTTCTATATAATATGGACAAACAGGGCGAAAATATCAGGGCTGGCTCTATCATTAGGCAAAGTGAGGCAACTGCCTCAATGAGCAGTGCCAGTGGTAGCAATACCACTTGTATTCCTCCTTAGCCCTCCTGCCAGTCTCCTCTGTTGTAGGTCAGGTGTGTATGTAACTCTGAACCTGTCCTGTACCCACTAAACTAGCTCTATGCCGTAGAAGATGCTACGCTGAATGGAGAGTGTGTATGGTTACCATTCTGTCTTTTTGCCCCAGGCAGCAACATGTCTTGGGACTGCCCAAAGGGGGGACAAATCAGAGGCATTACCTAAATATATGTTACTTATGAACTAGGGGATCCCTTTGGCCACACACCAGTAGCCAAACCCCCACATTTCATCCCTACAGCTCCTAGGAAGGGTTTTCATAAAGATTGTTGAGATATTATACGTGTGCTTTAAACAGTCAAAAAGTACCATAGAGATGCTAATTATTGGCTGGAATCCTGTGGGTTATTCCCAGCTGGAATAAGACCCACTCAACCAGTTGCTATAGGTAAGGTAAGTCCGATTGATTCAATGCTCCAATCCATATCCTGGCCGACAGTAGGCTCTTGGCCATTATTGTCTCTGATTAATCAGTAATACATGCTGATTGTTCTTCAACAACCACTAATTAGTCAATCAAATATATACATTTGACTTACGTGTGGTTAATAACTTTAAATGTTTTGTTATTGTGAGCCTTTAGGTCATCTCTGACTTATGGCAAACCCATCACCAGGTTTTCTTGGCAAGATTCGTTCAGAGGTGTCTTGCCATTGCCTTCCTCCAAGGCTGAGAGAGTGTGACTTGCCCCAGGTCCCCGAGTGGGTTTTCATGGCCAGATGAGGATTTGAACCCTGGACTCTATATCATGCTGGCTCTCTTAAATATTTAATAGGTTGCTTAAATAAAAAGTGAATATACTGCTGCATTTCCAGTTTTGTTATGCCACATTTGAAAGCAAATGTTGCAATTTTTCCATTAAGACTGGAGCAATCTTTTCTGGCTGGGGATGGTACATGAAATTAGGAAATTCAGTGCTAAGGTGCCTTCATTGTCCCCTTGTCACTGTTTTGATTTCGGCAGATGGCAGAGATGATGTTGTATAAGCTATCAAGTACCAAAAGTCATCCCACATTTTATGTGTCAAGTATCATCAGATGCCAAGTCCCACTGTAAACCAACCATCCAATCAAATGCAAAATTCAAGGCATGGAGGGTCACCAAGACAGTAACTAAGAAAAGATTGTGCTGTGAATTTCTCTGTGCTACTATATTTCAAATACTGAGATAACCTAGCAATGAACAAAACTATCTGGTTTGCTCTAGCTAGGAATAGAATAATAGAATCATAGAAATGTAGTTGGAAGAGACCCCAGGGGCCATCCAGTCCAACCCCCTGCCATGCAGGAACACCCTCAAAGCACTCCCGACAGATGGCCATCCAGCCTCTGCTTAAAAACCTCCAAGAAAGGAGACTCCACTACACTCCGAGGCAGCAGATTCCACTGCCAGACAGCCCTGACTGTCAGGAAGTTCTTCCTGCGGTTCAGGTGGAATCTCCTTTCCTGCAGCTTGAATCCATTGCTCCTTGTCCTAGTCTCTGGAGCAGCAGAAAACAAGCCCTCTCCTTCCTCTGCATGGCATCCCTTCAAATATTTAAACATGGCTATCATAGTATTGCCACCAACTTAGCCTCACTCCATGATTAAGGATCTTTAGTCACAACTGAGAGCCTGGAAAACTTGCTTTTTTGGACAACAGCACCCAGAATTTCCCTGTCAGATGAGTTACCCCCCAAAAAATCAATCCATCCATCCATCCATCCATCCATCCATCCATCCATCCATATAAACTAGTGCTCTAAAACCTATTATTAGCCTTGTCTGGAGAAGAATTGACATTAAACGATTGAGTCACAGAATTAGAGTTGTAAGAGACCAGTGCCGTCTAGTCCAACCACCTGCTATGCAGGAATACACTATCAGATTCCCCATGACATTCCCAAAAGATGGTCATCCAGCCTCTGTTTAAAAACCTCCAAAAAAAAGAGACTCCACCACACTCCAAGGCAGTGCATCCCACTGTCGAACTGATCTTACCATCGAGAAGTTCTTTCTAATGTTTAGGTGGAATCTCTCTTCCTGTATTTTGAAGCCATTGCTCCATGTCCTAGTCTCTGGAACAGCTATGTTAGTCTGCATCCCTTCAAATATTTAAATATAGCTATAATGTCACCTCTTAATCTTCTCTTCTCCAGGCTAAACATACCAAGCTCCATAACCCTCTTCTCATAGGGCATGGTTTCCAGGCCTTTTACCATTTTGATTGCTCTCCTCTGGACACATTCCAGCTTGTCAATGTCCTTGCTGAAGGGTGGTGCTCAGAACTGAACACAATATTTCAGGTGGGGTCTGACCAAAGCAGAATAGAATGGTACTATTACTTCCCACAACCTACACTATACTCCTATTGGTGCTTTCCAGAATTGCAATGGCTTTTTAGTTGCTGCATCACACTGTTAACTCATGTTCAGCTTGTGGTCTACCAAGACTCCTAGCTCCCTTTCATGTCTACTTTGGTTGAGCCAAGTGTCACCCATCCTATATCTGTGCAGTTCATTTCTTTCTGCCCAAGTGTAGTAGCTCACATTTCTTCCTGTTAAAATTCATTTTGTTAGTTTTGGCCCATCTCTCGAATCTATTAAAATCATTTTGAATTCTGATCCAGTCCTCTGAGATATTAGCTACTGGTCCTAATTTGAATTAGTTGGATTTACTTTCATGTTGATATTAAACAGTTGAGTCAATGGATCTGCTCTAGTTGAAACTAACCAACAGGATTCAGTCAATGTTTTCCAGATCTGGAACAACTAGGCAGTGTGATCTGTGCTTGGTAACCTTTTAAAAGAGGCTAAAATTCTCAATGATGACCAGGGTGAGTGTCTTGCTTCAGTTCTCCTTCCTCCCCTTTCCTGACTAAACAGCTGACTTCAGGTTTTTCCCACTTGATGTGGCATCACCTGCTGTCTTGCAAGCTGCAGTTTAGGATGATTCTTGAAGCAGTCATCAGATTTTCAAAGATCCATCTACCCAATAGGATCCAACACCAAAAGTGGCAGGGCAGCATTCCATCGAAAAGTCATGGGAGAAAAATTCATGTCATCCATTAAGACACATCTACATTAGGCATCTCCACTGAGAAGACCAGTGGTTGCTCTGCATGTCATACATCCAATCTCTTTGGAGAAGGCCATGTGAATGCAAATGCCCACACGGTGATGCTTTGATCTGTATGATGGTTACATTGTCTTGGTTGCAAATTCTGTACCATTCTGGCATGAGTGACGACCACTCTTCTGCAGCTTGGCCTTTTCCAGAGTTATTGGACTACAATTCCCATAACCCCACTCCACTAGCCTTTCATCTGGAAGGCTCCAGGTCAGTGGTTCTCAACCTGTGGGTCAGGACCCCTTTGGGGGTCGAATGACCCTTTCACAAGGGTCGCCTAAGACCATCGGAAAATACATATTTCTGATGGTCTTAGGCTCAATTTCCTCGGTAGTGGTGCGCAAGCGCGAGCCACGTGCTTGCGTCCTCCTGCCCCCTGTTCAGAAGGGACTGAAATCGCTCCCCTTCTCCGCTACCGGGAGAACCTCCCATCTGACAGGCCAGCTTGGGGAGGCGGCAGCAGCATGGGGGGCAGCCCCCCTCCTTGCCACGGCCCCTGCCCCACTCGCCACGGAGGGGGGTGCTGCGGAAGGGCTGGGGGGCTGCAAGGCGGCGCTTTTCCAGGGGGGCGAGCTGCGCCCAGCGCAAAAGACAAAGGCACTGGGATTCTTCCCCCCTCCCGGCCAGGGTCGACACTCTGGAAACTTTTCCCACACTGCCCCCCCAACGGAAACGAGAGCGAAGCAGAAGCAGAGCCCCGGGGGGTTCTCAGAGTTTTTTCCTGGGGGAGATGTGCGGCTCCTCTTTCCCTCCCTGCCTGCCCCCCTGTTCCTGGCTAGTGAGGCGGCCTTTGCTGGGGGGGGGCATTGTAAATAATAAATAAATAATTTTATGGTTGGGGGTCACCACAACATGAGGAACTGTATTAAAGGGTCGCGGCATTAGGAAGGTTGAGAACCACTGCTCCAGGTTGTGGGAAGCTGGTGTACTTCTTTCTCCTAGGTCAGGTGTATTCAAAAACATAGCCATGTCAGTCTGCAATTCTGCAGATTTTGCAGTAGACCTATGAGAGCAGTTAGTCTCATATGTAGGTGTGTGGATCATGTTTAGTTAAAATAGCTACATGGGGATTCGACAAACGGCAGTAACATGTATCTGTATTCCAGATGTGGGGACAAAGAACAAGGAATGGGAAATGAACCTGTGCCAGGTTTGTAGGCTTCTCAAGATGGAGCTTTGATCTTATCTATCAAGGCAATTCTTATGACCTTCCACATGATTTGGAGCAGAGGTGGGCCACATGTGGATCTGAGGCTCCATGTGGTCCAGAGCTACTTTTAGTGGCCTGTGGCTTCTCTAGATTCCCTGGACCGCCCTTCTTCCACTCCCCGAAAAAGTCAATTGCCTCTCCTGGGAGTTTCCAGCAGAGGCAAGTCACCTTTTAGATGGTTGCAGGGTAGTTTGGCGCTGTTTAGCAGAAGAAGATAACTATTTTTTTTCCTAAACCAGAAGTAGATTTCTAGCCACTTCCTGTTCTGTTTTGGGCTTTAGGCATTTCTGGCAGTCTATGTGGCCCCCAGAGAGCTCCAAAATTTAGTCCTTGACCTACTGCAATTGCCCACTTGAACCCTGGAGCATTGAGATGTATGATCTATTCACCTGTCTAGTGAAAAGATAAGCTGTTTCAGTGTGTCAGACGTACCCGGACTCAGCACATTAGAGCTCTTTAATAAACATTCCCAAATTGGAGAATGAAAGATGACTTCTGGAGCCATGTCCATGAGCCATTGCAATTAGTATTAATTATGTATACCTAGCTTTTCCTTCTTCTTGTACTTCAGAGAGATCTCATAGCCACACTTAAGTGGTGCCATTGAAATCGATAGGACATGTTCCCAAATCAATAGGTTTAAGGTTGAAGAGTTCATATAAGACAAATGCTTGGGTAAATGTTTCTTTCCTCATTGTTGGATCTCACCCTAATATGGAATATGGTGATGGCTACTGTAACATCCTCTTTTGGACCTGGAAGGGATAGGAGCTGGAAGAGAATGACTTGCTCAGGGCAAATTTGCAGCTGAGGTAGGATTGGAACCCATGTCCACGTCTAACTACTCTTGATAATAAGCAGTGGCCAAGAGGAAGGAAGGGAAAGAAAGAGAATTTGATTTTTGAAAATCTTTGAATTAAATTTATTTTAAACCATGTATTCAAATTATGAAATCATTTATTTTACCTGTTCTCTCTAATACTGTTTTTAACTGGTTTTGGGATAAAATTATTTGTCAAAATCCGTTTGGTTTTCAATTGCTTGTTCAAATTACTCAACATTTTAAACAAGATTCACATTTAAAGTAATTTAAGTCTGTTAATTTATTTCATGATTATAATCATGTTGGTTTATTTATTTTAACCTCTTTTGGCATGTTTAAAAGTTTAATTAATTTAAAATTCAGTCTGTGCAGAACAACTGTGTATGGAGTCGGGGTCCTGTCCATTGGGGCTTCCTTTTTGATGGAGCGGTGAATCCACTCTGGTTTTTAGCCTGAACTTTAAAGGAGCTATTGGAGAGGCTGAACTTATGTTGAGGATAGAGTTCAGCATTGTGCAGAACTTCTTTAAAGCTTAAATTAAAACCTGGAGAAGATTCTATTGGAAGCAAAGAGGCATCAATGCTTCAATAAAACAATCTGTGAATTTTCCCCCCTAGCAACATAAATATAAGCTAGCATCCTGTTCATTGCTTGTGCAATCACCTTGGACCAAACCCATTCCCATTGCCCTGCAACTGCACCACACAAATTCCACACTTGGGAGTCATGACACTCTCTGGATGTTGCTGGACTAAAGCTCCCAGCATCCCTAGGCAGAAAAATGGTGAGGAATGCTGAGAGATGCAGTACAAAAAATAAAAAATAAAAAAATCTGAAAGCTGTATAGTACCCTCCCATGTTCTAGAAAATTGCAAGTGTCTTTAGGAAATTGCTGGATTATAACCTCCCTCCCCAAAAGATGAACCTAAGAATTTGTTCGGGTGGGAAGAGGCAAGCTTCAGGTCAGGTGCAACAGTTTTCACTTTCCTTCCTCTTCTCTCTTGCTTTCTCTCTCTCCTTCCTTCCCTCTAGGATTCATTTTAACAGGTGTTTGCTCAGCAGAACTGCGTGGGAAGCAATGCTAACTGAACCTGTGCAAAGGGAGAAACTCATTAGAGCCGCTGAAAAGACTGCAGAGAGGCGCTTCTTGGATTGATTCAGCACTGCAAGGTACAACAACTTTAAGTGAGCAACAAGCACGTGCCAGCAATGGCAAGTGAGCAGAGACCCTCCCGATGCTTTGAACGACAACTCCCATCATTCTCCAACCACTGGCCATGCTGGCCAGGGGCTAATGGGGTTTGTAGTCTGAACCATCTCATATGTGCCAGTCTGGGAAAGACTGTCGAACACCTGTGGTGGCAACACTCAAGTGGAGAGAAATCTAATCTGTCAATCTTATTGTCCTTGAATATCTTGGAATGGCTCTGTCACCCATGGCCGTTCTTGATCATTTCCCATGTTTACATGGGGTTGTGGGTCTCTCTTTGTCCATGCGTTTTCCTTCACATAAATTTGTGCTTATTTTTGTATGCATTTCTAAAAGTACACATTTTTGTGTACCTTTATTGAATGTTCACATTTTTGTACACTTATTTTGCATTGCCTGTTTGAGTATATTTTCTGAACACATCCACTGTTTTGTGAGCATTTTTTTTTCTGGAAGGCATTGTGAGTCTTGCAAATATATAGATTTCTGAGGCATGATGCATTGTGTCAGCCATCTCAAAAGACTCAAAATGGGCATTTTCATGTGGTGATGGGAATCCAAGTATTTTCTTTCCCCAACTTAGAGAGAATTTCTATCTGGCAGTGGAATATGCTGCCAGGGACTGTGGTGGAGTCTCCTTCTTTGGAGGTTTTTAAGGAGAGGCTGGATGGCCATCTGTTGGGAGTGCTTTGATGTGGGTTCCTGTATGACAGAATGGGGTTGGACTGGATGGCCCCTGGGGTCTCTTCCAACTCTATGATTCTGTGATTCTGCTCTGCTCTGTAGCTGTGCTGCAGCACCACCACTTCAGATGTCCAGAAAGTGGTACTGTGGGCCTCATCGGGCACTGAGCAAATGGCACAAGAAAGACAACAGTCCTATATAGCCCTTCATACTTGCCATCTTTAGTTCGAATGCTCAGTTGGTCAGAGCTAGTTTAAGAATCATTCATAGACAGGTTCTTCTTACCTATTTTTCTGCGGGACTGTCCAGTTAATGCCCTGTTTGCTTCCAGTTTCCTGACTGTCATAGCAACCTTCAGCTCTAGCCAAGTGTTAGGGCGACATTATATGACCAAATTGGCATGTTAAGAAACTTGGGAGAGCAGATTAGAAAAGAGTTCTGTAGAGGCAGTTCAGATTGCACCACCAGATGGCCAGACGGCAACCCTGCATTTAGATCTGGAGTTGGAAAGGCTGCTTTTTAAAAACTTCAACTCCCAGAATCCTCCAGTCACTGTGTATCTATTGACTGGAGGACTGCAGAGGCTGTAGTCCAAAAGTAGCTTCCCACTAGCTCTTCCTAAGCTTACAACTCTGAGTTTTGGATTAAATTTTGAGCTGGTTACATTGCGAAAACAACTGGAAGGGTGGCTTCATAGTTTGTATCTGTGATCTCCTAAATCAAGTTCCACGGTCTCATTTTTTTGGCCCAAAGTACTCTTTGTAAGAATGTAAGTGTAGACCAAAGATCTGTCTTCTCCAGACATTAATTACTGTGCGTCCTGTATGAGAAAGATAGGGAAAATCCTCTTCCTGAGACTCTGAAAAGCCATGGCCCATGAGAATAAACAGGAATAAGGGAATTTCCTAAAAGCATTTTAGTAGTTTCAGATTGTTACTGCTATTGCTACTGTTATTACTGCGACTGTGATTAGCACAATTACAAGAAATGACACTGCTTTGAATATACCACATCCTGTAATCCTGCATTGATCCCTAGATTCTTGGATAGACTATGAATTGTTGTTGTTGTGTTGTTGCTATATTTCTATAGCACCCTTAACGTACATGGCACTTGATAAGTGAAAAAACAACTAAACAGTTCTTTGCCCTCACACTTACAATCCAATTAAGACATGGCAGAAGGAGAAAAGGGGATGGAAGCATGGGAAGGGAATAAGTCTAGCAGATAACTGCCTTTTCTTCTCTCCCTCAGAGGCCAGGGCAGCAGCAGTTGGGATGGATGGAGGGCCTTTTGTCTGGTTCTAGGCCTAGGCATGATGTGGGGGTGGGGAGCAGGTGAGGAAGGGGGGGGAATGCAGCACAGAATAGAGAGAGAAGTAGTACAGGAATATCTAGCTAAACAGGCAGAAGTCATTTCTGAAATGCTCACAATAATCTTTGAGAACTCTTGGAGAACAGGAGAAGTCCCAGAAGACTGGAGGAGGGCAAATGTCATCCCCATCTTCAAGAAGGGAAAAAAGAGGACCCAAATAATTATCACCCTGTCAGCCTGACATCAATACCAGGAAAGATCCTAGAGCAGATCATTAAACAGTCAGTTTGTAATTACTTAGAAAGCAAAGCCATAATCACTAAGAGTCAACATGGATTTCTCAGAAATAAGTCATATCAGACTAATCTTATCTCTTTTTATCATAGGGTTACAAGCTTGATAGATGAAGGGAATGCTGTAGATGTAGCCTATCTTGACATCAGTGAGGCTTTGACAAAGTTCTCCACGACATTCTTGCAAAAAAGCTAGTAAAATGCAGGCTGGGCAGGGCTACTGTTAGGTGGATTGGTAATTGGTTGACCAACTGAAGCCAAAGGGTGCTCACCAATGGCTGCCTTTCATCCTGGAGAGAAGTGACTAGTGGGGTGCCACAGGATTCTGTGCTGGGCCCAGTGCTATTCAACATCTTCATCAACGACTTGAATGAAGGAGTAGAGGGCATGCTGATCAAATTTGCAGATGACACCAAATTGGGAGGGTTTGCTAATATGCCAGAGGACAGGATCAAATTTCAAAATGACCATGACAGATTGGAGAGCTGGGCCAGAGCTAACAAAATGAATTTCAACAGAGAGAAATGTAAAGTCCTACACTTAGGCAGAAAAAAATGGAATGCACAAATATAGGATGGGGGACGCATGGCTGGATAGCAGTATCTGTGAAAGGGATCTAGGAGTCTTGGTAGATCACAAGCTGGACATGAGTCAGCAGTGTGATGTGGCAGCCAAGAAAGCCAACGTGATTCTTGGTTGCATCAATAGGAGTATGGTGTCTACATCAAGGGAAGTAATGGTACCATTCTATTCTGCATTGGTTAGACCTCATTTGGAATACCGTGTCCAATTCTGGGCACCTCAATTCAAGAAGGATATCGACAAGCTGGATCATGTCCAAAGGCGGGCAACCAATATGGTGAAGGGTCTGGAAGCCATGCCCTATGAGGAACAGCTTAGGGAGCTGAGGATCTTTAGTCTGCAGAAGAGAAGGTTAATAGGGGACATGATAGCCATGTTTAAATGTTTGAAGGGATGTCATGTCAAGGAGGGAGCAGGCTTGTCTTCTGCTGCTCCAGAGACTAGGACAAGGAGCAATGGATTCAAGCTGCAGGAAAGGAGATTCCATCTGAACCTCAGGAAGAACTTCTGATGGTCAGAGTTGTCTGGCAGTGGAATATGCTGCCTCCATGGAGTGTGGTGGAGTCTCCTTCTTCGGAGGTTTTTAAGCAGAAGCTGGATGGCCATCTGTTGGGAGTGCTTTGATGAGTGTTCCTGCATAGCAGGGAGTTGGACTGGATGGCCCCTGTGGTCTCTTCCAACTCTATGATTCTATGGAGCTGTGTCTGCCTCTTCTTCTCTCCCCCTGAGACCAGGGCAATGGTAGCTGGGGTGGAGGGAGGGCCTCTCATCTGATTCTGGGCCTAGGCAAATAGGCAAATACTCATTTTGTTTCAACAGGCCTTTGGGAATCAACTACTCATGGGGGAAGCACTTTTAATAATGTGCTGTATGGTCTATATTTTTGTTGTTGTTGTTAACTGCTATTGTGTTGACTTTGACTTATTGTGATTTCATGAATGAGAGATCTCTAAATATCAACAGTCCAGGTCCTGCAAGCTTAGGACAGTGGTTTTCTTGGCCATTTCCGCAGTAGACTGTTATAGTGCTATGATTCCACTTTCAACATCCTATGGAATCCTGGGGTTTGCAGTTTTGGGAGGGGCCAGATGGCCCCTCCTGAAACTGCAAACCCCAGGATTCCATAGGATGTTGAAAGTGGAATCATAGCGCTATAACCAATCTACTGAGGAAATGGCCCTTGGTGTGTCCATCCATCTGTAATGTGGTCTTCCTCTTTTCCTATTACCTTCTACCTTGCCAAGCATTATCGTCTTTTCTAGCGAGTTATGTCTCCTCATGATATATCCAAAGTACAGCCTTAGCTTAGTCATCTTGGTTTCTAGGCTTGAGATTTCCCTTTCAAATGATGATCAAAGAAGAGCTTGGAAGAAACCAAGCCATGTAAAAGAATGTTCCTTCAAAGAAGACACATCAGTGTAAGGACTTCCTCAGGCATGGTATCATAGAATTGGAAGGGGCCTCATGGGCCACTGAGTCCAATCCCTTCCTCAACGCAGAATCTCTAGCTAAAGCATCTCCAGCAGGTAGCTGTCCAATTTCTTTCTGAAGACTTTCAGAGAAGGAACAAGGAAGGATTACATTCCTTTGTGTGCATTGCTTTCCTCCTAGTTGTTCAGGATAAGCCAAATGGCTTCTGGGTGTAGCTTCACCCTCTAGACTCAAACAGCCACTGGTTAACTGTGGTGTCCAGCTGTCCAGGCACCATCCAGTTGCCTTTGTGTAGCTGGGGAGAGGGGAGGGACAGGACTCATGTTCCTGGATTTCCAGCATCATGTTCATGACATACAGAGGCATAACTCCAACTTTGTATTTGTCTTTTTGTGGCCATTGCAGAGGGAGGTGTCCATTATCCTCCTTGTGTAACAACCCCTGACCACTGAATCCACCTGTCTCCTGTTCTTCCTTCCACAGATATTTAATAGATGGGAGAGGGGGAGAGATATCCATGCAGCATCCAGCTGTGGCCATTTCCATCCTACACTGTTTTAGTGCTATTATTCCACTTTCAACATCCTATGGAATCCTGGGCCTTGCAGTGTAGAGAGGGGCATTTAGAATTCTCAGCCAGAGAGCTCTTTGGCCTCAGTAAACTACAAACCCCAGAATTCCCTAGGAAGTTAAAAGTGGAATAATTGCTCTATAGCAGTGTAGTGCGGAAATGGCCTCTGTTCCTATAGTTGAATGTACAAGGACAATGTCAGTCCCAGATGATGGTGTCATCATTTTGCCCCAGAAATTTTGAACCCATCCGCTGAACACTGCTATAATTCCTGCTCAAATATTTAATGTTTTCATAAGAAGATAGACTCATATAATCATAGAGCAGGAAGAGGCCACAAGGACCATCCAGTCCAACCCCATTCTGCCATGCAGGAACACATCAAAGCATTCCTGACAGATGGTCATCTAGCCTCTGTTTAAAAAGCTCCAAGAAGATGACTCCACCACACTCCCAGGCAGCATATTCCACTGTCAAACTGCTCTTACCATCAGGAAGTTCTTCCTAATGTTTAAATGGAATCTCTTTTCCTGAAGTCTTGAAGCCATTTCTCCACATCTGGGAAAGATACAGGCATTCATCTAGTTATCAGCAATGCTAACATGAAAATTATATGAACTTGTCTGACCTAATAAGTAACATGCATGAGATGTTACATGCATGTTGATTTTATTTCTGTCTGAATAATCATTTGTATAGTAAGATGCATTGATGCAGTACTCTTGGACATGCTGGACAAACCCAAATGGTATGCAACACCTTACTCTTTTATATCATAATGGGGGTGTCTGCTTCAGAATTGATACTGTCGCTTATGCTCCAATAATCTATGAAACCCTGCCAAGTATTAATTGAATTGTTCTTTCTCTGTCCTCCTTTTTCAAGTTTTAAATACACTCTGCCAGTGCAGCTTCGTTCTCAGCATCCCAAAATCTTTCGATTCCACTCCTGCGTCAGTGTCCTTTCCACATTTTGCCAACACTTCTGAGGCAATTACGTTAAAAAGTTATTTCAATAGCCTTCAAGAGGGATAACGTATCTTGCATATCTGAACAGAAAGAACAAGTCCTGAGGATTTTGCAGCTCCCTGTCAGTGCAACTGAATTCAGTGGTCACTTCATCTCAGGAAAGTGTGCATAGGATCTGCAATCAATGTCAGATTGCTGGTGAATTTTATATGGACCGCATTTTTAATTGAGTCATCATAATATGCTGTTCCCAGACCAATTTGTTACTGTTATTCACCATTATGTTAGTTTTAGCTTATTGCAACCTATGAATGAGAAACCTCTAAGAGCACGGGCCATCATTTGTCCTGCTCCGGTTTTGCAAACACAGGACTGTGGTTTTCTTGACTGAATCAATCCATCTGTAACGCAGTCTTCCTCTTCCTCCAACTTTACTGGACATTAATTGTCTTTTCCAAGCAGTCATGTGGTCTCATGATATGTCCAAGATATAATAGCCTCAGTTTAGTTATTTTTGTACTTCTAGAATCATAGAACTGTAGATCTGGACGACAATGATGTAGACTTGAGTCCGACTCAAGTCAGACTTAAGTTGCTTCAGTGACTTGACTTGGACTCGACTTGGCTGTAAATGATGCACTGACTCGACTCGACTCGAGACTTGTATATTTTTAATGACTGACTTGATGCCCTTCGTTTAGTAACATAACGCCTTCATCCAGAAACCTTATGACTTTGAACAATGCCTCCATGTCTTCTTGCCTACTAGTCACATGACAATCTCTCTCAAGCCCAAAGTGTGGTTGCCTTTCTCAGAGGGGAGCAGCAAACAGGTTAGGCAATGAGCTTGAGGCAGGCTTGAGGGCTATTCAGCAGCCTGTCCCTGCTGCATATCAGAGGAGCCTTCTAAAATGTTTCCTAAGAGCAAAAGACTAGAGAGCTGGGTATGTTTAGTCTGCAGAAGAGAAGGTTAAGAGGGGACATGATAGCCATGTTTAAATATTTGAAGGGATGCCATGCAGAGGAAGGAGAGGGCTTGTTTTCTGCTGCTCCAGAGACTAGGACAAGGAGCAATGGATTCAAGTTACAGGAAAGGAGATTCCACCTGAACCTCAGGAAGAACTTCCTGACAGTCAGGGCTGTCCGGCAGTGGAATATGTTGCCTCAGAGTGTAGTGGAGTCTCCTTCCTTGGAGGTCTTTAAACAGAGGCTAGATGGCCATCTGTCAGGAGTGCTTTGAGGGTGTTCCTGCATGGTAGGGGGTTGGACTGGATGGCCCCTGTGGTCTCTTCCAACTCTACATTTCTATTTCTATGATTCTGTGAAAAGACAAGACTTGCCCCCAGGGTGCAGGGTGCATTTCTCAGAGGGGAACAGCAAATGTGTTAGGCAATGGGCTTGAAGACGAAGGATCTTTCCTTCTAAAGCTTTTGAATCTTCAATAATGGGCAGTAAGATAGGATCCTATTTCCTACTTCTGAAGCCGCAGATGGCAAAATTGCAAATGTGGACAGCTGACTCTGCTTAAATTGTTAAAACTGACTTTATGGGCTCTGTCCAGAAATTCTGGAATATAAGTTGAGGTATAAAGTTGGCTTCCAGACTTGAGACTTGACTTGAAAGTATCTTCAAGGACTTGAGATTTGACTTGAGAGCTGAAGGTAGAGACTTGAGACTTGACTTGAGACTTCCTGACTTTGGTATTTAATTATATATCTTTATATTCAAGGATCTTATCTAGTTCTATAGGAGAGTTTAGCTATCTGTAAGACTCCAACAGCATCCTGCCCTGAGACTCAAGGTGACTTACAGAACAAAAACAACTAAAGACATAACAGCTAGCATCCTGTGAGGCAGTTATTGTGGAAGCTAGAAATATGGCTTCATAAATATTTCATATTCATGTTTACAATCATGGCACCACTACTATGGTCACAAATTCTCCTAAAACCCACCTTCAAAGCCAGGGAGCTGCACTTAGTGAAGGAGTTTTGAGACTTTGTTGGGAGGGCACTGAAAGATGACTTGTCCAGCATCTTTACACCTGCAAGGAGTTGTGACAAGACCTTGCAGGGGTCCCTGCTCCTGTTCATCACACTGCAGCTCAGTGGCAGAAATGGGGCAGGCCCTGTTTTGCTCAGTATGGCTGTATGGCTTTTATGATGGCCTTTAGAGTGTCGTATCAGGAGACAGAGCACAGCTACGACGTTGCAGCTACTACATGTTCCATTCAGGATCTCAGCCAATGTAGCTAAAAACATACAGAGAGTTAGGTTAAAATAGTTTTATGGGCTACGCAATTCAAACATGCTGGCACTATGGCCATTTCTGCCCTACATGTTATAGTGCTATTATTCTACTATCAAAATCCTGTGGAATTTTGGGGTTTGTAGTTTCCTGAGGTCAAAGAGCTCTCTGGCTGAGAATTCTAAATGCCTCTCCCTAAACTGCAAATCCCAGGATTCCATAGGAGGTTGATAGTGGAATAGCAGCACTTTAACACTGTAGTGCGGAAACGGTGCCATCAACTTTTCCCTAGCAAGCTGTGAATCTCACTTGGAAGGAAGGAAAGGATCCTTCCTCCTTGCTGTATCCCAGCAAAAACCTGCTAATGCAAAGTCTTTGGATAGTTGCCCACAGATCCGATAAGAAGGACACCCTTGAGACACTCCCTTCTCCTTAGTTATTGAGGCAAAGCATTCCTCCTGCCAAGAACATTGCCGTATATCCCATGATGTCAACATGGTTCTGTCTCCTCCTGGAGAGTCAAAGTCAATTTCAATTTGGGCTCCAAGTTCTCTTCTCGCACACTTTTCAAGAGACACTTGGAATGGCCACTCCGTTTGCTCTGATCCTCCTTACCCAACTATTTTCTATACTGATCATTAAACAAACAAAAAAACAAAAAACAAAACAAAACAACCCCCCCCCCAAAACCCCCCAGACAAACAGTTTTGGTCATATAGGATCACTACTTTATATATTTTTTTAAATTAAAACCTAAAACATAAATCAAGGAACATACAAACAAGTCTATATCAGTTGCTTTTCATAAAGATAGGTAGATCTCTAATAAAGCTTGAAATATGATCAATAAAACATAATAGTCTTATGATATATCATGCTATACCCTTTATATACACATAGGCCCTTTTCGCACGGGCTTTCTCTCGCGAAATAGCCCCGTGAGCCTCGCGGGAGCGGGAGCGTTGCTCTGCACAACACACTCCCACTTCTGCCGCTCTCATGGGGCTGCAGCGGTGCGATTGCGGTTTTTTTGATTTTCGCTTCGAAGCGAAAATCGCCCGCGCTCGCGCAACGCTCCCGGCGCCCATGCGCGCTTACCTGCTGTGCGGAGCATCGGAGAGGCGGCCGGGTCGCACTTCCTTCCCTCCGCGGTGCCCACAGCTCCCACAGGCCCCTGCGGAAGGAAGCGGCGGGGCGCTAGCGCGACGGACGCGCCAGAAGGAAGCGCCTGCAGAAGGAACGAGGGGGGAAGCGGCAGCCTCCCGGAGGAGGCTTCTCGCGCGAGCCGCCCTCCCCCCTCGCGCGAGAAGCCTCAACGCGAAAAGGGCCATAGTATATATACTATTTATCTTAACATTCTTGGGATCCGCCTACCCACTTTCTTGCTTCTTCATTCCAATTCCATTCATTCTTCTTCCTCCCTGGTTTCCTGACTAGTTGTCCTTGTACAACACACGTGCTATATACCTGAGGATCCGTTATCTTGTTTATTTACACTACTTTGTATTGATATTAAATAACAGAAACATAATAGGTCTTTAAGTTTGCTTCTAATTTAATAATATTAATACTATATAATGTTACGTCAAGATGGACATTTTTCCTCACTTTTGCTTAACATTTCTATTTTTCATAAATATGACCTTTGGAGGCTGTATATTATAGTAACACCACCCACCTTTTTAATGAGGAGCCGGAAATCAAATTTATATTCCCTGTAGTTAATGTTTGTAGTGAAGTAGTTTAGTTTGTTGTTTGTTTGTTTGTCTAGTAGGGTAGTTTAATCTTGGAATTAGGCTTATCTTCCCTATATGTTGTTTTATCTCATATCAATATTATGTTAACAGAAATATTTTTTAAAAAACAGACAAACTGCAGTCATTTCCATACCACATTGTTATGGTGCTATTATTCCACTTTCAACATCCTGTGGAATCCTGGGATTTGCAGTGTAGGGAGGGGCATTTAGAATTCTCAGCCAGAGAGCTCTTTGGCCTCAGGAAACTACAAACCCCAGAACTCCACAGGAGACTGAAAATGGAATAATAGCACTATAACTGTAGAGTGGAAATAGCCTGTGATAGTAACAGGCTGTAGATGGATGTGTTGGTTTTTGAAGCAACCCCCAAAAAAATCAGAGAGAAAAAAATGTCCATGGCGGGGAGACAGATGGGGGGATAATAATGAATTTCAGCTTCTATTGCAGCCATGGGCAACCTGTGCCTATGCAACTGAGCCTATGGAGTCCTAATTTCTGGCCATTTCTGGCTGGCCAGCCGTCCGGCCCCTCCCAAAACTGCAAACCCCAGGATTCCAGAGGATGTTGAAAGTGGAATCATCGCGCTATAACAGGCTAGTGTGGAAATGGCCTCAATTGTGATCGATCTACCCTTCCGCAACAGGGATTATCTTTCCCTTTGAGAGCATGGAAGAGATCCTTTTGTTGGATTACAGTCCCCAGATCCCATTGGTATGGATATAAGCATACAGGGTGGGATTTCTGAGAGCTATGGCTAAAAAAAAAGTGATTTTTTGGAGCTCTTAACAGGAGTGGAAAAGACAAGATGGGCTTTCCTACTTTTCCACCTAGCTCTGTCCAATCTGCCAGTGGTTTCAGCCCTTCTCCTGGCTGTCTGACTACACTGTGAGAGATTATCCTGGAGGAAGTGTGACCTGTGACATAACATGGCTGTCAGCTGCTGCTTTAGTGACAGTGTGGCAAGAAAAGAGACACACCAATGAACTAACAGGCATGTGGCCATAGAATCCAGAGAATGGGAAAGTATGCAAAGGGATCTGATGAAAACGACTTAACTCTACGAAAGCTTATGCTACCAACTTCTTTCTCTCAATTATAGTGCTATTATTCCATTATAGTGAAGGAGCAGAAGATTCACTCATTATTCCACTGTTATAGTGCTATTATTCCACTTTCAACATCCTGTGGAATTCTGGGGTTTGTAGTTTACTGGGGCAAAAGAGCTCTGTGGCTGAGAATTCTAAATGCCCCTCCCGAAACTGCAAATCCCAGGATTCCATAAGATGTTCAAAGTGGAATAATAGCACTATAACAGAATAGTGTGGAAAGACCCTTAGTCTCAAATGTACTGCAAGACCCTTTTGCATATTGATCCAGACTAATGCGGCTGTGTCTCTGAATTCTGCCGAGAACAGAAAAGTTATGTTTTTGAACAATAGCTCCCAGAATCCTCTAGTCAGCATGCCTACTGGCCATGAAAGCCCCACATCGTTGTTGCTGGCTACCATCCTGTTCAGTGTCTGTGATGCTGTAAGCTAACCTTACAACCTTATGAGTTTTGGCATTCTCATTTACAATCACGGCCCCATTATATTCGTCACAAATGCCTCCTAAAACTCATTTTAAAAATTGGGTAGCTGCACCAATTGACAGTGTTCTGAAATGCTGTTGCAGTCATAGAATATTAGAATCGCAGAGTTGGAAGACACTGCAAGGGCCATTGAGTCCAACCCCCTCCCAGGCATGAATGCACAATCAAAGGCCATTTCCGCACAACACTCTTCTAGTGCAATGATTCCACTTTCAACCTCCTATGGAATCCTGGGGTTTGCAGTTCCGGGAGGGGCCGGCTGGCCCCTCCCGGAACTGCAAACCCCAGGATTCCATAGGAGGTTGAAAGCGGAATCATCGCACTATAAAAGTGACATGCAGAAATGGCCAAAGCATTCCCAACAGATGGCCATCCAGTCCCTGTTTGTTCTTGTGTATTGAAAACTACCCAAGATCATCATCATTGTCATCAGTCAAGTCTCCTTTGGTGCCACTCCTGAAAAGACTCTGAAAAGTGGTTTTGCTCTGCTTATTTGAAGAACCCAATATAACCTATCCTGGTGTCATTCCATAGAGTTTTCTGATATAGACAGAAAAAACCATTTCTCTGTTCCCTTGAATGCTTTGATTCATTCCCACTCTAAATATTATACCTTGGGAAAGTCTCCTTTCCTTTCCTTTCCTTTCCTTTCCTTTCCTTTCCTTTCCTTTCCTTTCCTTTTCTTGAAAAATGTTCTACTGCACTTCATAACTGTTAGGCCATTTCCGCACTATGCTGTTATAGTGCTTTTATTCCACTTTCAACATCCTATGGAATCCTGGAGTTCATAGTTTAGAGACAGGCCTTTAGAATTCTCAGCCAGAGAGCAGTTTGGCCTCAGTAAGCCAGAAACCCCAGAATTCTTACAGGATATTGAAAGTGGAATAATAGCACTATAATAGTGCAGTGCGGAAATAGCCTTAGTGCTTGCAAAGAGTTGCGTGGTATGGGCTTGTATTTTTGATGTGACAACACTGCCACCATGTGTTAAAAGTGAGAACTACTCCCAATAACATATAGATGTCAAATTGTCAATGCTGGGTCTGTCCCCTGATAGCTTATTTAGGATGGGCTATGACCAGGCTAAATCAGTCAATAAGCAAAGTATCTTTGATATTGAACGCTAAACAGATTTGGCCTGTTCTCCATCCTTTATTGCTAGTGAGCAGGACAAGTATCACATGTTGCCACGGGCCTATTTAAAAATTTTAGAACTGCCCAAACATCGTTTGGCTTTTACTCTAGCGCGTTGCCGTAGTCTTCCATCCGCTGTCCTTGATGGACGATATAAAAAAATTCCCTATTTGGAAAGATACTGTCCTATCGTTCCACCACCTCTCATCAATTGTCCTTTGTTTTTAATTTGTTTTAATAATTAATGTGTTTTAGGGGGATAGAAGGGTTGGTGGGTGGGGAGGATGGGGTACATTTTAATGTTTTAATGTATTTATATATTCCTGTAATGCCGCCTCGATCCACTGGGAGAGGCGGGATAAAAATAAATTATTATTATTATTATTATTATTATTATTATTATTATTATTATTATTATTATTCCGGTCAGATTAAAACGGTTGAACATATGCTTTTTCAATGTATGTTCTATAGAAATTTAAGGACTGATATCATCTCCCCAATTCTTCGGGAACACCCAGGTGGTTCTGAATCATTTTATACCTTCCTATTGTTATCAGATACGAACTCTGATATAACATACAAGGTTGCTAAATTCTGTGCTGCAGCTATGAGAGTAAGACAAAAGATGTTGGCTAGTGAGTAGATGCATATTGTATATCTTGTAAACCTTGTGAGACTGTTGTACCTCAGTAGTACTGCATTCTTGACCAAGCTTTTATATGTATTATTTATTCATGTTTTATGTTTACTTGTATCAGTACTTAGGTTTTTGGCCCTTGGTGCTGTTTTGATGTAATCTTTTTACTGGTCTATGATCGTAATAAACAATATCTATCTATCTATCTATCTATCTATCTATCTATCTATCTATCTATCTATCTATGTTTAGTCTACAGAAGAGAAGGTTAAGAGGGGACATGATAGCCATGTTTAAATATTTGAAGGGATGCCACGTAGAGGAAGGAGAGGGCTCGTTTTCTGCTGCTCCAGAGACCAGGACAAGGAGCAATGGATTCAAGCTGCAGGAAAGGAGATTCCACCTGAACCTCAGGAAGAACTTCCTGACGGTCAGGGCTGTCCGGCAGTGGAATATGCTGCCTCGGAGTGTAGTGGAGGCTCCTTCCTTGGAGGTTTTTAAGCAGAGGCTGGATGGCCATCTGTCGGGAGTGCTTTGAGGGTGTTCCTGCATGGCAGGGGGTTGCACTGGATGGCCTGTGTGGTCTCTTCCAACTCTACATTTTTATGATTCTATCTATCTATCTATCTATCTATCTATCTATCTATCTATCTATCTATCTATCTATCTATCTGTCTATCTATCTATCATATAGATGTGATAAAAACGATTTGCCAAGTGAAACACTAACCTTTCTAACTCGTGTTTGAAGTGCTAGAAGGGAGCAAGAGCTTGTTCCAGTTTATCACCAAGAGAAGGATCCACTGCATGGGCATTGATTTCATCTCCATGGGAGGAATAGCACTCTGTACCAACCAGGAGTGTGGATGGCCTTGTCATCACGGGGAAAGTGAATCTTGTGCTCCCTCAGATTGTTCTGATGATTCCGGGCTTGATTCCTTCAGAGGTCTGGTACAGGCAGAGCTTCAGTCCAACTCAGAGCAGCTGCTAAAGGTGTGGTGGTAAAATCAAGGACAGATTCACTGCCTGAGAGACAGCATAGTGTAGTGGCTTCAAGTGTTGGACAAGAACCTCAAGAGTTTTTTTTTATTATTTTTTATTTATTTATTTGTATCCCGCCTCTCCATATGGATCGAGGCGGCGAACAACTTACAAATAGCATGTATTTCGAAACATTTCTATATATGCCCCCAACAAGCTGGGTACTCATTTTACTGACCTGTGGAAGGATGGAAGGCTTAGTCAACCTTGGAGCCAGGCAGGATCGAACTCACAACCTTGTGGCTTGCAGTACTGGCATTTAACCACTGCGCCACCAGGGCTTGTTGTTAACTGCCATCAAGCCAACTTTGACTTATGGTGACCCTATGAATGAGACATCTCCAAGTCACCCCCATCCTCAACAGCCCTGCTCAGCTCTTGCAGATTCAGGGACATGTCTTTCTTGATTGAATCCATCCATCTGTAATGCAGTCTTCTTTTCTTACTACCTTCCGTCTCACCAACCATTATTGTCTTTTCTAGTGAGTCATGCCTTCTCATGATATGGCCAAAGTACAACAACCTCAGTTTAGCCATCTGGGCTTCTAGGGAGAGTTTGGGCTTGATTTGCTCTAAGATTCACTCATTTGTCTTTTTAGCAGTCTAGGGTGTCTGTAGAACTCTTCTCCAGCACATTTCAAATTATTTTCTTCCTTTCCGCGTTCTTCACAATCCAGCTTTCATAACCCTACAAGGAAACTGGAAATACAATAGCATGGACAATCCTGATTTTAGTATTCAATGACATCTCTTTGCACTTCAGGATCTTGTCCATTTCCTTCATAGTTGCCCTTCCATGTCTTAGCCTTCTTCTGATTTCTTGACTGCAATCTCCATTCTGATTAATGACTGAGCCAAGGTATGAAAAATGTTGAACTGTTTCTACATCTTCAGCATCTGCTTAAGGTTATGGTCATTATTTTTGTTTTCTTAACACCCAACTGCAAACCTGCTTCTGTACTTTCTGCCTTGACTTTCTTCAGTAATTGCTCCAAGTCTCTCTGTTTTCTGCTACTAGTGTGGTATCATTTGCATATTGATGCTCCTTTCTCCAATGTTCATACCTCCTTCCTCCAAGTCTAATCCTGCTTTCCATGTAATATGTTATACAAGTTAAATAAATGTTGGCCATTTCCGCACTAGACTTTTATAGCGCTATGATTCCACTTGAAACATCCTATGGAATCCTAGAGTTTGCAGTTTAGGGAGGGGCCTCTAAGGCCCTTCTCTAAACTGCAAACTCCAGGACTATTTCCGCACTAGCCTGCTATAGCTCTATGATTCCACTTGCAACATCCTGTGGAATCCTGGGGTTTGCAGTTTCGGGAGGGGCTCACCGGCCCCTCCCGAAACTGCAAACCCCATGATTCCATAGGATGTTTCAAGTGGAATCATACTACTATAAAAGTCTAGTGGGGAAATGGCTAGAGTGATAAAATGCAGCCTTGCCTGACCCTCTCTGCCAACTGGAAACCATTTGTTTCTCTGTGTTCTGTCCTAACACTAGCCTCTTAAGGCCAGGATTCAAATCCCGACTGAACCTTGAGAATGTACTAGGTGACTTTGGGTGAGTCATACTCTCTCAGCCTAAAAGCAAGGCAACAGAAAGTCTCCTCTGAATAAATCTTGCCAAGAAAGCCTAGGAGAGGCTTGACTTATAGTTGACTCATGGCAACAACTGTTCCTTGGCCGTGAAGCAGTTACCCAACTGCCATGTGTGCTGGTTGGCTTTCCTGGGCATTAGATCAATGCACGGAAGGAAAGGCTAATTGCTAGAAACACTATCAGCCATTAGTCAAGTTGGCTGCAGTTATTTAAAAAAAAGAAAAGAATTATGGGTGCCACAATTCAAGAAGGATTTTGACAAGTTGGAATGTGTACAGAGGAGGGTGACCAAAATGGTAAAAGGTCTGGAAACCATGGCCTGTGAGGAGCAGTGTAGGGAACTAAGTATATTTAGCCTGGAGAAGAGAAGGTTAAGACATGGCATGATAGCCATGGTTTATATATTTGAAAAGATGTCATATGGAAAATGGAGCAAACTTCTTTTCTGCTGCTCTGGAGACTAGGGCCCTTTTCGCATGGCATTTTCCATGTGAAAGGGCCTCTCGAGTGTTGTGCACATGTGAGGAGCAGTCCAAATGACACACTCACATTTGCATGAGCGAGTAGGCACTGCTCATGCACTTTTTCATTTTCAGCTTTAAGCAGAAAATGGTGCGCAGTGCGCATCGCTTTAGAGCCCCTCACACACTTGCCGTGCGTGTGGAGCCTCGGGAGCTGGGCCGGTCATGCTTTCTGTCTTAGTGCGGCCTGGGAAGGTCCCAGGCTGCACTGCAAAAGGAAGAGGTGGGGCTCTCGTGCAAGCAGGAAGCTCGTGCAGAGCTGAAGAAACCCGGACGCGAGGGCCTCTCACAAGAGGCTGCTCGTGCGAGCACCGCACCCCAGCGCTGAGAAAAGGTGATCTGCAGAAAGGGCCTAGGACACAGAGCAATGGTGGACACAGAGCAATGGCTTCAAACTACAGGAAAAGAGATTCTACCCAAACATTGGGCCCTTCCGCACTAGCCTGTTATAGCGCAATGATTCCACTTTCAACATCCTCTGGAATCCTGGCTGGCCCCTCCCGAAACTGCAAACCCCAGGATTCCAGAGGATGTTGAAAGTGGAATCATCGCGCTATAACAGGCTAGTGCGGAAATCCCAATTAAGAAGAACTTCTTGATGGTAAGAGCAGTTCAATGGTGGAATTAGCTGCCTGGGAGTCTGGTGAAGTTCTCCTTCTTTGGAGATTTTTAAAGAGAGGTTGGATGGCCAACTGTCAGGAATGCTCTTGATGGTGTATTCCTGCACGGCAAGCGGTTGGACTCGATGGCCCTTGTGGTCTTTTTCAGCTCTATGATTTTATGATCTTCTCAATTCACTAACAGGGTCTTACTGCATTTCTGCAATGCACCTATGAGTTTGTAATGTTACAAAACATAGACTGTGAAACAAATCTCAGCCACACACACAGACACATGTATATAAGAGTGTATTTATGTTTATCATTTTTTTTTGTTGGTGTTTTGTGTACTTATTAGAATTAAAACTAAGAAAAACTGCACAGCCACAGAAATAAAGCACACAGTGTGCAAATGAATGCTCTGCGAAGGAAGAAGGGAACATTCTCCAAATGCTACTTATGACAAATTCTTCTCGTTTGCACAGCGGATCCAAGCCTTGTATCGACAAATACCTTAACAACGTCGAAAGTAGCCTATTTTAAGAGGAAATATGCAGAAGAAGAAGAAGATTTACATCAAGATTACCAGGGGTATTTTCCAAAAGTGAGTATTTGCGGGTGAGGGATTGAATGGAAGAGTAGAATTAATGGATTTTTTTGATTTTTTTTTTTTTTTTTTAAATCAAACAAATTTAACTTGTAAGAGTGGCAAATCCTGAAGCTGGAGAAATAAAAATGCAACAGGTCTGGCTGATAGGGATCCTAAAAGCAAAAATATAAAGGTCCCAATTTGTACTACAATGAAATTCAAAAATAGACAAATTAAACCCAGTGCTAAAATGGCTTCGAAAATAAAAATCTGACAGATTATTTAGCCTTCCTGCCGTGTGGGAATCCATAGATGAAGCAATCCCAAGAGACAGCTAAAGAACCCTTGAGAGAAGATTCTAGTATTCCTTGTCTTTTTTTTTTTAAAAATTATTATTAAAAACATAAAAAGTCAATATCTAACATTCATTCACATCTCAGTCCAAACCACATGCACTCACTTCTTCTTAAGTGGTCTTGGAAAAAGAAATTCTTTGCACTTTATATCTTTTCCCCCCTATGTTTAAATCACAGAACGGATCCAGTATACATTGAATAACCTCCTACCTTTAATATAGATCCAGTTATAACATTATGTATATGTATATTTACATATAATCTAGGCCATTTCTGCACCACAGTCTTATAGCGCGATCATTCCACTTTCAACCTCCTATGGAATCCTGGGGTTTGCAGTTTTGGGAGGGGCTGGCCAGCCCCTCCCGAAACTGCAAACCCCAGGATTCCATAGGAGGTTGAAAGTAGAATGATAGCGCTATAAGACTGTAGTGCGGAAATGGCCCTAGATGTATAAAGTTCATGTTTACTTTCCTTACTAAAAGTTGGCTGTCACCAATTCACCTCCTTCATTCTTCGAACGAGACATTACCATCTCCCACTTTTTCTCAGATATATCTATAGTCTCCTCTTTGATTCGGCACGTTAGTTTATCCATCCACATAATATCAACCCAATTTTATCACCCAATCATTTATTGTTGGGAGTGTATTTTGTTTCCATCTCTGAGTTAATATAATTCGTGCAGCTGCAGTCCTATAAGACTAATTTCCCTTTGTCTCATTTCTAAATTATCTCCCACTATTCCTAAAAAATACATTTCAGGTGTCATTGGCATTTTAATGTTTGAATTTTCTTTTTCAATGTCTATATGTAAAGACTCCCAGAATGTCCTAATTTTTACACATGACACCAAAGATGGTAAAATGTACTTCTCTTTGATTCACATTTCCAAGAACTAGGGTCATATTTTTATACAATTTAGATAATTTATTAGATGACAGATATCATCTAAAATGCATTTTATATCAGTTTTCTCTTGTAGTAATGTAAACTTCATCCTTTAGGTCCATGTTTTTCCCACTGTATTGTTTCAATTTGATGCCCTATATTTTGGGCCCATTTAACTGTTGTTTCTTTTACCATTTCTTCTTCAGTATCCCAATCTGTCTATCATCTATCTATCTATCTATCTATCTATCTATCTATCTATCTATCCATCCATCTCTATTTTAGTGTTTTCTGTAGATAATATTGTTTCTAACTCAGAAGGTTTTTCCTGAATTCCATTTATTTTTATTTTTAAGTCTCTCCCTAAGTTGTCTGTATAAAAGCCAATGACAAATTATTTCATCATTTTGGATTTTTTTCTTGTGTTCTTATGCTGTAATACTTCCTTTGAAATGTCAATAAATCTTCATGTTTGATCCATTTGTCTCATCAATTTTTGTATTTTGTAGAAAGCCTCATGTGATGAAACCCAGAGAGGTGTTTTGGGGCAACATCAAACTCTGTTTCTTTCATATCTTCAAAAATGATTTTCTTATATAATGATTATTAAAATTAATCACATCCTCGCCATACCATAAGAATATGTACCATCCAAATCTTATGTCTTCACCTTCAAATTGTAGTAATCTCTCATTTTTTAAACTTATAATTCCTCCACTCATTCTAAGCAACAGGCATGTTATTGAAGTTTAAAGTTTGGTAAGCCCAAGACCCCTCTTTCTTTTTTATCTTGTAAAGTCTTCTGTTTTTTTCTAACCACTCCAAAAGAAGTCTTGGATATCTTTTTGCCACTTTTTAAAGATTATTTCATCATCAATTATTGGTATAGTTTGGAACAAAAATAGCAGTTTAGGTAAAGCATTAATCTTTATAGCTTCTGTTCCTCCTAATTTTAAATTCTTCCACTTCTTAAAATCTGGTTTAACTTCTGTCCATGTTTTTTCATAATTGTTTTTGAATAAATCAGAATTCCTTGTCATTATATTTATCCCTAAATATTTTCTTTTTTACTTATACTATATCCAGAAGTCTCCTATAATTTTTTCTGTTCAGATTTAATGATATTCCTAGTCAATATATTTGTCTTATCTCCATTCACCTTTAATCTAGATATATTGCCAAAGTCTGTGATAGTACTTCTTAATTCTCCTGTACTATCCAGTGGATCTTACACACACACACACACACACACCCAACCCAACACAAACCAAACCAAACCAAAAAACATAGATCATCAGCAAATTACCTCTGTTTATTGGACTTCTTTGTCTTGTTCCTCTTTATATGTTTATACTCCTTGTTTTTTAAATTATTTATTAAAACTTGTGCTGCCATCTGGTTAGTATATATTTCTTTAATCCATCGCATATAATTATCTCTCATCCTCATCTTCTCCAACAATTCTTCCATGAAAATCCAAGTAACATTATTAAATGCTTTTTCAATATCTAGAAAAATTAGGGCCAAATATCTTATTGGGATGCCGTTCATAGTATTCAATTATACCTAAAACTGTTCTTGTATTTCCCTTTAGGTAGGAATCCATTTTGATCTTCTTGGATCCAGTCTTTTAGTACTTTTTAAGTCTGTTTGCAAGAATAGAAGTGAATATTTTGCAGTCTGCATTTAGAAATGATATAGATCTATAATTTTCATGTTTGTTTGGTCATGGTCTTCTTTGTGGATCAAAACAATATTAGCTTCTCTCCAAGTTTTAGGGGATTTACCCTCCACTACTGTTTTTTTCAAATGGCATGATTAAGTCATCTTCCACTGTTTTGTAATATATAGCAGTCAGTCCATCCGGACATGGTGCCTTATCTTTTTCACACTTTTGAGATGCTTCTGTAATTTCAGCAATTGTTACTGGATGGTTTAATTGTTCTCTTTGTTTCCCAGAGAATGCAGGAATCTTTAGATGAAGCAATCCCAAGAGACAACTAAAGCACCTCTGAGAGTAGAATCTAGTATTATTCCATGTCCATAGTAACATTATCAATCTTCACTAGTCTGTGCCAACCTGGTTCCCAGCACCATCCTCCTTTGGCCAGCATGGCCATTGACAGCAGACACTACAGCAAGAACTTTAAATGTCCTATCCAAGGTGCTGAACTCTACTCTGCAAATAAAATTAGGACCTTGCAGAGCACTTTTCAAGTCCAGGCTAGAATGGATTGGCATAAAAGCAATCAGCCACAAAGTGTTAGTTTTCAAAAGTGGCTACAGAATCTAAAATCACGGTATCATTTAAAGCAGGAATGGGCAACATGTGTGCTCCCTTCAGCTACATGAGGCCCTTAGCCAGTTTTGGGCCCTTTCCACTCCTCCTGAAAAAGTCCTCCCCCAAAATAAGAGTTTAGTAATCTGTGCCTACAGTAAAGTGGATCCCATCTTCCCCAGCTTGGTGCCAACCTGGTCCCAAGGTTTGGGAAATTTGCTAGCAGTGTTGGTTGCTGTTTTGGGTGAAGGTTTGAAGAACTTTGGGGGACTTCAGGGGGCACAAAAGGGGGGCCCATGGGCCACATGCAGCCTATGGGATGCACAATGCCCACTACGTTGAGAGAGGATCAGGTGATAGGCTGACATGTATTTCTCTAACTTTTTAGACCTTTGTCTGATCTGTTCTTCCAGCTCAGCTCTGTGCTAAATGAGTTTTCTGCTCTAATCCTTCACTAATATCCTTTCCTCCTGCTTTGTAATTACCATAGCACCTGATCCTACCTGAAGATCGGACTTGTATTTTGAAACTTTCTCTGCAGAAGCTTCAGTTTCTGGAAGACCCTGAGGTCTATCTCCGCCGGTCAGTCTTGATTAACAATTTGCTGCGAAAGATTCACCTAGAGACCGAGCAGGAACGCTATGAGTACTTTAAGGGAGCCCCGTGCTGTAGGACTGCCTACTCAGATGCGAGAAAACGGCTGAAGTTCATGGTGCAGGAATGCCGGTCTCAGTCCCTTTATTACGAAGAGCTGCATTCGTATCATATCGTGCCTTACGAACCTACGGAGAATGCCATTTATGAAGTGGGCTATTCCGGTGGCCATTTGGGGGAAAATTCTCAGTTGCTTATTTATCAGATGAAGTAAGGTGGCTTTTCTTTTTCAAAGACCCACGGCTTCTTCCCGAATGCCTGGGGTGGCTTTTAAGCATGTGAAAGGTTCCAAATGTAAGGGAAGATCTTCAGCTGTATTAAGGAGTGTTCCAGCAATTGCGTTCAGGACTTAGGCCTCTTGGTTGTAAAAACGACTTGCTATCTGTAAGAAATCAGTGCAATAGAGGGATTTCTAGGAAGCAGAAAGGCCTTTAACATAGTTGTGGTGGGCTTTTCAATTGTCTGTCTGTACATAATTGAATTAACACTAGCAGCTCAACTCTACCACTCTTCCCGTGAAAGTTAAACTGAATATAAGAGATTGATGCGATAGCAAAAATTTGGTGAGGATTAAAACAGGGTGATAGTTCATTTCCCAGAAGGGTTGAGATAAGAGGTACATTTTCTGTATGGGATTCTTTAGTACTGGAAGGATTCTTTGCTGTTAAAAGTTCAGATTTCATTCTCATCCTTTTTCCATGGGGAGTGGGGGTGGTCTTAAGGCACTCAGTATTAACTGTTCAGCAACTGATGGGATTAGAAATTCATTTCCTGGTTACTGTTCTGGTAGCTTTGAAATTCAGTAAATTTAAGCAAAACAGTGATCTGGGGATAGGCTGCCAGAAAAAGAAAGAAAAATTGCATGCACCTGCTAATCTCGGCTTTTTCAACATATTTCTGACTCCTTCTGAAGTTTCTGAACCAGAGTGTACAAGCATTACTGTCTTGGACTACAAGTCCCAGAATCCTCCAGCCTGCATAGGCAATAGCCATGCTGCCTGGGGGATTCTGTGCATTGCAGTCTAAAAGGTAATGTTTCCAGGCTCTGTGTGGAACAAAGCAAAGGGAGGACCTACTGTACTGCTAGTCAGTCTTCACGCTTGTGGGGCTACTTTGTTATTTTTTTTTTAAATCTACAACCCCAATACAACTCCAATAGCATTATGGCCATTTCCGCACGAGCCTGTTATAGCGCGATGATTCCACTTTCAACCTCCTCTGGAATCCTGGGGTTTGCAGTTTCGGGAGGGGCCAGCCGGCCCCTCCCGAAACTGCAAACCCCAGGATTCCAGAGGAGGTTGAAAGTGGAATCATCGCGCTATAACAGGCTCGTGCAGAAATGGCCTATGACCAACTTGGTGCATAATAGTAATGAAGTGGGCATAAATATATAGAATTAAGAAACAGATGCTTCTGACCACCTGCTCATCGGAAGAATTTGTTTTTTTCCAGAAATGAATTCGCTATATTCTCTTTAGCACAGTGGTTCTTAACCTGAGGTCCTGGGAGCCCTCACAGGGGGTCCGGGGACCCCTGCTATATGGACATATCCAAGATTACCCAGTGTCTGAGTGGGGATTTGAATCCTAGTCTCCAGAAGCCTCTAATAAAGAAGTTGAACATTTACATAAATATTTGAATATTTAAATCTAAATATCTAAGTCTTGAGTTAAGTCTTGGAGGACCCTGGCACCAAATTATATTTACAGTGAGTTCCCAGTAAAGAAAAGATTAAGAACCACTGCTTTAGGACATCTCTCAAAACCTCAGTTCATTTCAGTAGTCTAAATTAGGGTGGAGAAAGTCTGTTGTTGTTGTTGCTACTGTTAAACAATTGTAGGCAGAAATTCTTGCCAATGTCTTGCACATTGCTCTATCAGAAGAGGTTGATCTATCTTCTGTCCACTGTTGGCCTATTAGTATCAGTATTAATGCTTTGTCCGATAAGTGTGCATGTGTGTGTATGTGCATGTGTGAGAGTGATAAGGGCAGACCGTACGATAAAGTCAGTGAACAGTGTGTAATGGCCATAAATGCAGAACTTAGAAAAAAAAAAGAATGTTAGTTTTGGGGACCACTACTGGGCAAATTGGCTAGTGGATGCTGGGAGTTTTAGTCCATAAAGTTAGCTTTTCAAGCCCTGAAGAAGAGATCAGTCTACTTAGTGTTGTCATAGCGTTTGCTGTGGATGTAGATATCTAGTTGGCATTCGTGAAATTTTCAGGCTCTTCTAGCACATCACACAAAGAAGGAGGTTAATGGGTTTGTGAGGATTGGTCAGAAGCGCTGCAGCTGCAAAAGGGGTGTGCTCTGAAAATGCCAAAGAAGAGAATTGGAGAGAGGAGTTTGCAAAAGGACATGACACCCAAACCTAGGGATCCATGCCTGATCCTGCTTAGCTTCTGACATTAGATTACAGAAGATAGCCTTGGGGTAGAAGAAATCTCTGTCCCAAAGCTCATTTCAGCATTGCCAACTCCAGAAAGGGGCAACGGTTTCTCTGTCAAGGGACACATTTCATCACATCTAATCTCTTGAGGGCCATGTATCAGTAATGACTGGGGCCATAGCCAACAACGGTCAGGGCCAGAACCAAAAGGAGGTGAGAAAGCCATTTTTTAAAAATTTATCCACCACTTTCCTCTGTCTCCTAGTCCAGCAGATTGCTAGGAAAGGCAAAGATGGCTCTTGAAAAGAGCCAGATTATTTGCTTATGGAGGGCTACTGAAATTCAACTGAGGACCATAAGTGTCCCATGGTCCACCTTTCGTATACACTGGATAACAGCTCCTCTCCAGTGGGAGTTTTTCGAGGTACTACTACCCAATACCCTCTGATCTGGGAGCAGCATAAGTTTAACCTGGGGAATTTCTGTACACAGAGCCTATGCTGTTCTCTTCAAGCTATAGCCATCTCCCTTCTATTTGTTCCTGTCCTTTTGAAGCCTATATGCAAATGCTTTCCTCATTGGAAAGTGGTTCATTTTTATTTCTTTGATTAACAATAAGGAGAATTAGGGCCAAGAATAAGCGGTAGGATGCTATGAGGAGTTGCTCAAGCTCCTTTGTTCATAGATAGCCTTGAAATGACCTTGGATGCTTTGATTCCTGGTGAATTATATTTCAGACAGAAGGGAGTATATAAGCAGTACTTCCAGTTTAGCAGGTGAGATGGGAGGTTGAGGTGTGCTTAAGAGAACAGTGGCTTCTTTTACTGAATGTTCAATAGAATGCTGCATGCTTTTTCTAACGCTTTTTTTAAAAAAAAGTCTTGGATCTGTAGATAACTAAAACCAAGGGCATAAACTTGTTGCTATTGACATCATGGGTTTGGCATACTGCAGAGAACCCAGCTTAGTTGAAATCAGTAGTTTAAATCAACCTAGACAGTTTTTTCTTGAGAACCTTTGAATATACTCATTGGGTGCTTCAACATATTTTGTGGAATGATAGCACCTTCTGCCCAACTTCTCCAGGCTCTTTCATAGAATCACAGAATCATAGAATCATGGAGTTGGAAGAGACTACTGGGGCCATCCAGTCCAACCCCTTGCCATTCAGGAACCCACATCAAAGCACTCCTGACAGATGGCCATCCAGCCTCTGCTTAAAAGCCTCCAAAGAAGGAGACTCCACCACACTCTGAAGCAGCATATTGCTCTGGACAGCTCTGACGATCAGGAAGTTCTTCCTAAGGTTTAGGTGGAATCTTTTGCTACAGTTTGAATCCATTGCTCCTTGTTCTAGTTTCTGGAGCAGCAGAAAACCAGCCTGCTCCCTTCTCAACATGACACCCCTTCAAATATTTAAATATGGCTATCATGTCTCCTCTTAAGCTTTTCTTCCGCAGACTAAACATATCCATCTCCCTAAGCCGCTCCTCATAGGGCATGGTTTCCAGACCCTTTCCTTAGTCCCATTATTTTACAAATTAGAGATGGGGAGGCAGTGGTCCTCCAGATGTCTGCAACTCTTACTATCACTGATCACTGGCTATGTGAGCTGTGAGCTGATGCTGCTGGGGTGCTGGACTCCAACAACATCTGGAAGGCTTCCCAGCACTGATTTTAGTATGATTGCCAGATGTTGATGGCATCTAGAGATGCTGTTAACAACAACACCTGAAGTCAAATTGGTGGCTACTCTTCTGGCAGGGCAATCACAGGATTTCAAGGATTCTTGATAAGTAACATAGCAAAAATTTCTCAGAGGCTTCTGCACTTCCATGGGATGTCACTGGGTTTCATCAACAATGACAACTGAATGAGATGAAATGTCTGCTTCAGTGAAATCATACAGTTGGAAGGGATCTTAGTGGTCAACTAGTCCAATCTACTGATGAATGCAGGATTGGCAATACAGGTTTGCAAACTACAACACATCTGATAGCTGGTCATTCAACAAGACTAGTGAGTATCTCAGAGGAACCCTCCTCCAAGTTCTCTTTTGATGCAGTATCTCTAGTAACTGGTTTTACTCAAGGTTTTCAGGCATTCTGGGGAATGGATGGAGCCACATATCTGTCCTGCCCACAGTGTCCCTATACACAATGGTCCCTCCATTATCAGAGTCCTGATCACACAGAGGACAGAATCCTGTTGGTGTCTTACCCTTGTGTAAGTTCTTGTGGAAGTGGTTGGACATTTTGGCCCAATGGAGAATGCCCATCTTCAGTTCAGGTCTGAGGAGGTGGAGTTGCAGATTTGGTGCTGTTGTGCACATAGATGTGTGTGTGTACAATTTTTTATACATTGGTTGCACATTTAGTATGTTGATCAGTTGTGTAACATAGGTATTCAACACAAAGCTTGTGTGGGACATATAATGTGTAGGTCCACATGCAGGAATTTAAGCCATTCTACCCTGATGTAAGTTCTTAGCCAACATGTCCAACTCGTGTTCAGTTTAATGTGTTTAGAGGTGAGATGTTCAGACCTCATTGCGAATTGTTTGAAAGGACAAGGCTTTGCATGCATGGGCACACTGAGGTAGGAACAGCTTGCATGAACTCATCCTTGATCTCACGTTATGCTTTGTGCATGGCTGAGAATGCATGAAGAGGGCTTCCTCGGGACAGGGAGTGCATCTCAGTGCCAAATGGTGCAATATTTACTTACTTACATACATAAATCACCTCAAACACCTGGAATACTGTATCCAGTTCTGGGAATCAGAGTTCAAGAGGTATATTGACAAGCTGGAACATATTTAGGTAAGGGCAATCAAGATGAACAAAGGTCTGGAAACCAAGGCCATTTCCTCACCACACTGTTATAGTGCTATTATTCCATTTTCAACATCCTATGGAATCCTGGGGTTTGCAGTTTAGGGAGGGGCATCTTTGGCCTCAGAAAACTGCAAACTCCAGAATTCCACAGGATGTTGTAACTGGAACAATAGCACTATAACAGTCTAGTACAGAACTGGCCCAAGCCTTAGTGATTGTGGAGTTGGCTATGTTTAGTTTGGAGAAGAGAAGAATGAGAAGTGAGATGACAGATATCTTTAAATATCTGAAGGTGTGTCATGTAGAGGATAGAGCAAGCTGCTCCAGAGATTAGAGTATAAACCAATGGGTTTAAATTACAGGAGAAGAGATTCCACCTAAACATTGGGAAGAATATTTTTTTAAGGTAAATGCTCTTTGACAGTGGAATGGATTGCTTCATTGAGTGATTGACTTTCCATCTTGGGAGGTCTTTAAATAGAGGTTGCATGGGCATCTTTCAAGAATGCTTTAGCTGTATTCCTGCATGGTGGGAGATTGGACTTGATAGCTCTTGTGGCCCCTTTCAGCTCCGTGATACTATGATTCCAAGTGTCCAGGATCTTGCCAATGCTCAGATCATCTGGATGTTGGTTGTTGCAGTTTTCCTAAATTTGTTTGAGAACAAGAATTATTTCCCAGGGGAAATCAATTATAGACCCAACAAAGTCTTGATGATCATATCTTTAAAAGCTGAGGGCACCTGGAGGACTTGGGCCCAGGTCAAAGTCTGCCCATTTGGACATGTGAATGCTATCAACATTTCTACCTTGGTTTGTATTCATGTGAATGTAGCCAGCTAGATTAATTTCTCCGTGCCTCAGCTTCAAGTTCAAGAACTGTATAAACTGTGTACCCACTTCTGGAAATATTCTCTTTCTCCATTGAATGGGCAAGTTGTTGTTTCTGGAATAACATGTATTCTGCATTTTCTTTTCCTTTTTTGAGTATTTCTGTGGCTGATGAATGTGTGTGTGTGGTTGAGTTATATGGAATATTGTGCCTTAAAGTCTCCTTCTTGTGTGAATTTTCATTTCCTCTCTGTGAAAACTGTATATAGTGTGCTATAGCTGAGGATGATTTGATGCTCTATGAAGATCCAGTGCTTGGTACTTGGGTCTAACAAAAGCCATTGTTCTCTACATACGCTGATGGGACATCAGAACGTAGCCAGCCCTAAAAACCCACACTTACATCCTGAGACCCATGTTGTTTTGCTTTTCAGTGTCTTACCCTGTGTATAAAATGTTTGGTTTTAACTACAGCTGAGTCATACACACTGTAGGCATGATCTAAAATCCACTCAGAAAAGTGGTGTGACAGTGGAATAAATCGCCTCATTGAGTGATGGACTCTCCATCTTGGGGGGGGGTTAAACAGAGGTTGGATGGGCATCTTTCAGGAATGTGTGGCCCTGCAAAACAGCTTGGAGGGATAGCTAGTTTTGAGACTTTCATACTCTTTTGAGTGTACAGGTTGAACCTCCCTTATCTGGAAATCTGAAATTGAAAAGCCTCCAAGTAACAAAACTTTCTGACACTAGCTGCCACCTTTTGCCTTCAAGGTGACAATTGTGGTGGTCTTGCTCTTTGACTCTCAGATTTGAGCCACTGCCTCAAAGGTGCAAGTTTGTGGCTGGTGGCAAAAGAGAGAGACCGAGGACCTATGAAAATGGCAAGAAGTGTGGATTTGCACTGAGTGCTACGCTTGGATTTGTTGGGAATTAGACTTTCCCAGGGTGTTAGTCCTTTTTGGGAAATTCTATGAAAGCTATAACTCTTAGGAATCAGCTTTCTTTTAGCTGAATAGCAGAAAAAGCATGCCCCAATCTCTGTGTGGCTTCCCTGAACTAAAATTGACTAAGAAAACAAAACAAGGCAGGCAGTTTCAGATTACAAATGTAAAAAGAATTACTAATGATTTTTTTTAATTTACATGTGCATTGGGGGAGTCTACATCCTAGCTGGCTAACAAATAGATTAGGTAGGATAATAGCTTCATTCTTAACTCAACATCTTCTTGATGGAGATGTGAAGCATGGTTAGAGAGAAGGAAGTAGAAGGAAAAATGGCGAAGAAGAGAGAGAGGTCTGAGGAGTGGGTTTTGTTATAAGGCTGATGACCCTAGGAACTATCCTGGGTCACATTATCTGGTTACCTGGATACCAAGGGTATTTATAGCCATGCATGTAAATGACACAAAAGCAAGTGGTGAGACTTTAAGGTGAGAAAGCAGAAGGCTTTGTCATGCAAAGGAAAAAGAGATTGTATGTTTCTGAAGCCCCCCCTTGCCCTAGAACTTATCCTAGGGGAGAGACAATGCTGGAATTTTCCGACAGAAATCCTGCCATTTCACATATCCTCAGTCTCTCTCCAGCCTTGTGTCTCATACACAACACAAGTAGTGAATGACTGAGATGCAAGACTATCCCCAAAAGGCACTGTATTCTGGAAAAAAAGAAAGAAAGAAAGAATTTTTTTTTTTTTTAAACATGGAACACTTCAGGTCCCAAGTATTTCAGATAAGGGATACTCAACCTGGCCGTTTTTGGGGGTAGGTGGGGTGAGTGGGGGGTGGAAATATAGCAACAACAAAAGATGGAGAGAACTACCTTCCCTGCAGGCTCCCAGAGGAGGATTTCATCTTTTAAATAGGATGAAGATTCCCTTGCATTGTTTAACATTAAAAAAAAAACTTTTTTTTTTCAAAACTTGAAGTGGTCCTTGGGCCACACTTAGGGTTTTCTTTTGTGGGGGGAGGGTGGATTTTTGGAACTGTACGGGGTTCTCAGGGCAGAAGATTGCTCCCTCAACCTGCCCCACTTGGCCACCCCAGCTGGAATTATCTATTACTGTGTGTGTAGTGTAACTTTACTTAGCTACAAAGCAGAAGGGCTAAGGAACCCTGTTAATGATGGCAAAGATACGTAACAGGACACAGGCAAGAGCATCCCAATCTACATTGGCCTCTACCAATGTGCATTGGCCCTCCAATATGCATTGGAACTCAGGCACAATGGGACTGATGCACATTGGTCTCAAAGAGCACATGTCACTTCACTGGCTCCCTTAGTACCATAGCAGCAGCCGGTTATGGAAGTGCCCAATTCTAATTCCCACATGTGTAAGTCCACTTAGGAAGATGCAAGCCCTCAACAGGACTTCTGTTTCTGACTTATTTCTGACTTATTTCTGACTTACAGCGACCCTCATGCAAACCTATCATAGTTCATCAATGTATCTTTCTTTGCAAGATTTGTTCAGAGGGATTTTGCTGTTGCCTTCCTCTGAGGATGAGAGAGTAGGACTTGGCCAAGGTCTCCCAGTGGGTTTCCATGGCCAAGTAGGGATTCAACACCTGATCTCTAGAACTATAGTCCAGTGCTCAAAGTACTATACCACCCTGGCTCACAGATTGTACTGCATAGTAATTCAACATGTTGGAATCTCTGTCCTGTGCCTCTCTGTTCTCTGCTGAGGCTTATCTCTAAAATTCTTCTTTTTTTAAATCAATAATTACAGCTGTAAAAAGAAACAGGCTTTTTGCACATTCCTTTTTTTTTTCAACTTGTGCAATTAAACAATCATTTTTAATTATAAAGTAACTACATTTAATAATTTTAAATTAAATTATTAAATTTATATTTTAAAGTGCAGCACTTTTTAAAAACACATTTTAAAATGTTAGTTTCCTTCTGTCCCACTTTTAAGTGTTACTTTTCTCCTCGGTTCCAAAGAAGGACACAGAGAAGAGGGAGAGATTGAAGAGCTTGGGAAAGTTACTCCTTTGGCCTGCAGTGGCCATGTTGGTAAGCTGTAGCCTCAAAAAGGCAACCTTGTTGAACTCTGCCCCCAGACTCTGAGGAGGCACATTTTGAAAAACATTACTGTGAATATGAATGTACATAATTCATTAGTGACATTTCATAACCCAGTATTTCCTGTAGAAATTGAAACAGAAGCAATGATAGCAGAATGCTAGAACAGCAGTGCGGTGAGAGGCATATACTCATCTCTCTGCAGGAAGGCCTTTAAATCATCTTTTCCTGTTTCTCTCTGGTCAGTGGGAAGCTGAAACTGCTTTGGGGTTTCAGTCCATGTAAGCTATCCAAGGTTCTGAACTTTATCTCCAAAATAGATTCAGCACTCTGGATAGCTCTTTCAAACTTTGACCTAACATCAAGAAAAGATTCCTCACCCCTTTGACACAGAAGCCATTCAATGCTGCAGATTTTCACCAATGTTACTAGCGTCCCAGCATTCCCAGATTCTCCATGGGTGCAGGAGAGTATCTAGGACCTATGATAGTTGGGTCTTCAGAAGAAGAAGTGATGATGTATCTAGGGAAAGAAGCAAACCGGCAGAAAACCGAGGTGGAGGCCCAGGAGGTATGACTCATCTGCAAGTCTTCAGGGTAAGACCACCCCCAGATTGTTTCTTGGGCATTTATAATCCCTTGTGACACTTTTCCACAATAGATGACAACATAATGGTAGCAATCACATACTCACTTAATTGGGAATAAGCTCCTTTGGATTCAATGGGACTTTGTTCTGTGTGCACACATACTGTAAAAGTTGCAGACCTAGACACTATCAAAAATACAACACTGCTCAAAGCAGCCATTACTAGAACCTATTTGGATCTTTTATTCAGACTTTGAGGTGATGTGGGATTTGATGGTATAGGGCTGGGATGGATGACATGATATATATGTTGTACAATCAACAAAATATTTTGGACCTATTTGAGACCTACCTGAAAGGTTTTTAATAAATACATGTATATGTGCATGGTATTACTAATAAAATTCTATTTCTATTGAAAACATGAGTGTGTTGTGATGGGTCTATAATATGGTGTGTGTGTATGTGTGTGTGTGTGTATATATATATTTGGCCAAAAGTCCCTGTATGTATTCTTGTGTATTCATGGAATTCTTTCATGTCAGTGGTGCTGTTCATTTTGTTGACAACAGGAAATCTTCATATCAACCAACAGTATATAGGAAAATCTGCTTCCGTCATTTGAATGAATAGGGGAAATACTTGCTGCTGTTCATCATGCCCTGGATAACTCTCAATGCACAGACTCCATTTAGAGGTAGACAGCAGTGTTTATTTGTGACAAGCTAGCAAAACAGCTCACTTCTTCCAAAGTTACTGAGACTAAGAAAGACATGGCGTTCAAAGGTTTTATACCTTCACATACAAATTCATGTATACATCATCCCACATCTTTTGACATTTACTAGACTTGCATTTGTTTACCTGTCTTTCATCCTTGTGGCTGGGACATGTTTATCTCTAGGACTGAATGGGATGCAGCTGTGTCAGTTCATGTGGAATCATAGCATTATAACTGGGCAATGTGAAAGGACATTAGGAAAAAGATAATATCCAAAAGTATAAAAAATATACATGCTGATTTTCAAGAACTAGAATGAGATTTAGAAGGAGGAGGAGGAGGAGGAGGAGGAGAAGGAGGAGAATTTTAAACTCAAATCATCCATCTGTTTCCTCTCTGTTGTAGAGTTTTAATATTCTTTATTACTTAAGAACTGCCATAAAACAATAAAGAGAACAGTCCCTAGAGAAGGACAGAAAACAGAATTGTGGTTAGTGGTTTATAAGCTTATAAGCATGACTTACACATTCCAGAAAGTATGACTTGTTCTGGATGGGGTGCAAGGGGCTATTTTTTTGCCCTTTGTACCCTGTCCAAACCATCTTTCTAGACAATTGTCAAGCCCTGAGATTGGCAGCTGCTTATGGTTGGGGTGGAGGGGAAAGAGAGAAGCAATTCTGAGGAGGAAGGAGCAGCTGGTCTTTGTTCCAAGGGGAAGAAAAATGATGGTGCATTCCACCCAAGAGTGCACTGTTATTTATTTCCCCTAGAAGCCCAGACCATCTGCAGTTTCTTTCTCTGAATTGGCTCCTCCCTCTATTCCCTCCTCATAAGTAAGAAACAGCTGCAGCAGCCTCTTGGGGCTTGGTAGCTAGCAGGGTGTGGGGACATAGACCTGTGCTGAGATGATTTTACATTGTACCCACTCAGTGTAGGAACTCAACCGGAGTATCCAAGGCTGAAGCCTGCAGAGCTTTTCAGCTAATAGAGACCATCTTCTAGCATCTTGAGATCTGTCTCTTTTCTCTTTTACGAGTTTTATTGGGTGCTCTCCAGTTTTTTTCTTCTTTCTGCTAGTGGATGAACAACAGGGTAGGGAGCTCAAAGTCTGGGAGTAGCTATTGAGGAAGCTCTGTTTTTCATCACCACCATATTTGCCTCTGAGGATGGTGGGACCATGAGAAGCTCCTCTTCAAGATTTCAAAGCTCAGACAGGCTAACATGAGACCATGGCCCTTTCTGCACCTTACGTGGTCGCAGAGACATCTGATGCAGGTCTCGGTGTTAGCCCTGCTGGGGGAGCGCAATAGGAGCGCTCCCCTCTGTGCTGGCTGCTTCTGTGTTCCAGGAAGCACAATGTCCATACCTCTTCCTGCTGCAATGCTGCCAGTACTGTCCCAGGCTGCACTGGGGCAGGAAGTGAAGCCACTGTGCTTCCAGGGCCTCAGCAGATAAGGTAACTGCAGGCATGTGGAGGGGTGGCAGCCTGATCGCCAGTCATAGACAGGGAAAACCTATTTATGATTTGTGGCATAATCGTGTCACCTGGAGGCTGGAGAAAGATAGGATGGTGACAATGTCATGCACAAGCATCATCCTGTTCTCATCATTCTCCCATCCTCATGGTGGGTTGGGAATGCTGAGCAGAAAGGATGAATGTGGTCTCTTCATGCCCTTAAGGGGCATGTGTCTGCAGAGGAAAGCCATATGTCTGCAGAGGAGAACTCTATTTGTGTAGGTTCTTCACAGAGTTTAGAAGCCATATGTCTGCAGAGGAGAACTCTATTTCTATAGGTTCTTCACAGGGTTTAGAAGCCAGAAAAGTAGGGCAGACAGCCATGAAAATCATCTTCATCAAGAAAGAAAGCTGACCTGTTGGCTCCTAAGCTCAAGAGGCAGCAAGGCAACTTTATCTCCTGATGCAGGTGGGTATCTCTTCCATTCTTGCCTTCCTGTCATTACCGTGGCCACTGTAACTCTGCCACTCTGCTGCCATAGTCACACTGGCCAATACAATCTTGGCCTATATGAACACTCTCACTGCAGAAGCTACCCCTTAAGGGCATGAAGAGCTGTAGAGAATGGCAACAAGAATGTGATGGAGGTGCCATGACCAACAGGAGATGAACTTCTGAATAGGGCTATAGTTAATAAGTTAGTTAGTTGAATAAGGTTATAGTTAAAAATACAAGGTGAGCAACTGAATAGGACTGTCGGAGCCCTGAATAAGGCTTTTGTTCTAATTCTATTAAAGCCTTCCTTTATCAAGTGTGCTTTGATTATTCCTTTGTTCTAATGAGTGGATGACAAGTCTTTGGTTTTTTGTATGTACCACTGCCAAAAGGGATGTGAGTTAAGCCCAGAACTATTTTAGGAAAGCAATAATAAATCACGAGATACCAATTTAAGCTATTTTCATTTAGAGTGACACTCCAAAAGCACAAGTGTCTTGAGGCAGAAAAGATCCATTGTACTAAAATAAGATTCTGGGAATTACAACTGAAGAATTATCACAAGGAAGCAAAAGCGGGCAAAACCGGGAAAACTGCAACAGCCACACATGGTAGATTAGCTGTGATTCGTACCTGAGGTTATACAAAATTCTTGCTAAACTCTAATCCAGTGGGGATAGCAATTTGGCACATGATAACCATGCAAAAAGTCTGTGCCTGTTGAATTGAAGACTGTGGACAACCAAGTCATTGTTCCATTTCAGGAGGAGTTCAGTGGAAGAACAGCAGACCAGGAAGTTGCCCTATTAAAGATTTGGAACCATCTGAAGCCAATATTCTGTTTGGAGCTGGGAGAGAATACATTTCTGCCATTGTACTTATTTGGAGGTTTGGGAACGGAAAGGTGGCAGGCCAAGTGGTAGTGTAAGGAGGATTTGCTGATCTATCTTCAAGGCCAATCAGTGTTTGCTTGGGTTGGAATGGGTACAGCTGTGTTCAGGCACTGTCTGATGCAATGGCATAGCTAGAGCATTTGCTGCCTGGGGGGCAATCCCTGAGTTTGCTGTCCCTCTCAGGGGAGGGAGGGCCTATTCAAAATACCAAATGAAAACTGCTCCATTGGCATTGGGTGATTGGGCTCGAGTGAGCATGCTTAGAGGGGGTGCTTTGCATGCATTCAGAGGCACACCGGCATTCCCGCAGCACTGAGGGCCCTCCCTCCCTCCCTCCATCCTTCCCTCCCTTCTCTGAGGCTTAGCTCAGTTAGGCTTATCCATGGTCTTGGAGGTGGGTGAGGGGAAGGCAGACTCCTCTCCCCACCTCCTCGGGGCTCCTCTTCTCTTCTCCTCTCCTTTCCTCCTTTTCTCCCTCTCTCCTTCTCTAACTGACCTGAGGTCCATTGGCGTTGGTGCCACTGCTTTGGCTGGAAACAGTTTTGACTCCAGATTGGGAGGAAGAGAGGGAGGGGAGGGGAGGGGAGGTGGGCGGGTAATGGATGCCCCCCTTTCTCAAGGTGGCATACCCCCTTCACCAGACCTCTCTGGGAAGCTCCAGTGCCCATCTAGGTGCTGGGCATCTGCCAGAGTGTGGAGGGTGGCCCGGTGGCACCCTGAAAAATGTGCCACCCAGGGTGGACTGCCCCCTCTGCACTCTGCTAGCTATGCCACTGGTCTGATGCCTGTTGTACAGCCTGCCAGAACTGTTGCAAAGGGAGGTATTTGATACCTCTTCAGACAATGACAGAAAAAGTAATTATGCTAGTGTAACATCTCAAGAAGATTCCGTCCCAAGTGTTTAAATAGGTCACTGGTAGGCCAGAGGTTTCTAGTTCCTCCCCCTCTTAGAAAGTAACTGATGCTCAAGCGAAAAATGCTTAAATCATCAGATACAAGGTAGTGTTCTGCTAGTGACATATGTGCATGCATGTGACTTGCATGTGGTTGCATCCCTTTTTATTTTTGGATGGGGCACAGGGAGCTATTCTGTAGTGATCAAGTTTGAAGATTCAATTTGGGATGACACCCAAATTTTACCTGTTAAATATGACACATACATTAGATGGAACACCAGCTAAGAGACACTGGAGAATTATATTGTACATGGTGACGACGGCCCTTGTTGAATATGCACGACTTTGGAAAAATGAAACTACACCCACAATGGAACAGTGGTGGACAGCTTTTATGGAAAACAGAAATGCGGGCATACTTACACAAAGACTGAAAGGGAAATCAGATGAGGATATTAACAAAGAGTGGAAGATTGTTACAGATTTAGGTTGAGGGTTGACAGAGGGCATACATTTGTCATGATAACAATTATTATACAGTTAACAGTTAAGGAAATATCATGTAACAAGTAAAGTAGAGATATATAGCAGGAACTAGCAAATCATAGATTATTAACATATTATTGCGATAGGGGGTATAACAAATAGAGGGAATATCAATAATTGTAATCCAGAAAGGAAAGGAAGAAGGAATAACATTACATGTAAACACTGCAGAAATTATTGTTTGTTTTATCTGTTGAAATGTGAATAAAATTATTTAAAAAAAACCTCCTGGCAGTCGTCAAGCCTTGGAAAAGATTACTGTGGTTTACTGATGGGAGGGTGGGTGTGACAGCCTCTTGCTTCGATCAGATTGGAGTGGCCATTCCCAATCTGATCAGGCACTCTGTCTTTATTACACAGCTCTGCCTTCCCTCCTGATAACACCGCCTTTGTGTAAAAGGGTGAGCGGTTCTCAATGTTTGCTCATTCAATCGCTTTATGTTTTCTTTGTTTCTTTGCTGTTTGCAACTCAGCTGAGTCAGTATTTATAAAAATAAACTGTGACATTTATTAAGATAACCTACAGAATAGTGTATTAGAGTTCATAGGCAGGTCAAAGTTAACACATTTCTTCAGTGTACTTCTAGATAGTTCCTTTATGTCTTTAGACTCTCCTATAAAGCACATGTATCATAAACAGCCCTTTGGCTACACTACCACCAAAGGCTCAACTCACAATCTAGGTCACACTCTCTGACCAGATTCAACCTGCATTTCCGCACTAGCCTGTTATAGCGCGATGATTCCACTTTCAACCTCCTCTGGAATCCTGGGGTTTGCAGTTTCGGGAGGGGCCGGCCGGCCCCTCCCGAAACTGCAAACCCCAGGATTCCAGAGGAGGTTGAAAGTGGAATCATCGCGCTATAACAGGCTAGTGCAGAAATGGCCAACTAGTGTTCAATTGCTCTTCTGCCTCTCAGTAGGCTTCCGGTGAGAATTAAACCCTTGCCTCACAGTCACACCCTCTGATTCACTAAGGATCTCTCCTCCATGGCTTCTTGCTGGAAATCTTACCGAAGAAGTAAAAAACAATAGCTGATACTTGGCTTTATATAATTTTTTTCTCTTAGCCACCAGCCCCTCCCATTCACTATTCGGTTGGGTTTCTCTCATGAGGAGCTATTCTGATTGCCTAGCAACCTGCTTCCAGGCTGCTCTGGCACTCCAGAGAGCCATACTCCCCAGAATTTGGTCATAGTGGGTAATTCAGATGATAAAGATGTAACTGGTCTGGTTTCTGGAGAAAGAAAAAGGAGGGAGTACATCATCTGTGGGCACACTTCCATTTCTTTCCCCCTCTAAGCCAAAATAGCTGCATTGTCCTCCTCTGAATTCCTTTCCCTTTCTATCCCCTTCCCCATTGGTAAGCAGCACTAGAGGCCCTTCCCAGGCCTTGACCACTGCTGGACCACTGGGAGGACATGAAACTGTGCAGGCGGCACACTCTACTCCACTTGCTTCATGGAGGATCTCAGGTCATTTCCACACTACATTGTTATAGTGCTATTATTCCACTTTCAACATTCTGTGGAATTCTGAGGTTTATAGTTTACTGAGGCCAAAGAGCTCTCTAGTGGAGAATTCTAAATGCCCCTCCCTAAACTACAAACCCTAGGATTCAATAGGATGTTGAAAGTGGAATAATAGCACTATGACTTCATCACCATCAAGTTTATTTGTCTGTTGAACAATGTCCATTACAAAATATTGCAAAAGCACTGCAGGAAAATTATAATAATGCACCCAGCCTGCTTACCAATAAGAATCAACAAAATACAAAATACAGAGGAAATACAAGAATAAAATCAAATAAAATTACAGGGGAAAATGCCAGGGCAGCAATAAAGCTACAAGAATTGGTCCCCTTTGCAGTCCACTGCTGAAGTTTTCAGAAATTTGCAGTGGATCTTTTGGGCTGCAAAGGTGGCCGGCCACCTTAAGTGTTACAGATTTGGAGTGGTCTGCCAATAGGTCAGAAATAATATTAGGCAGCGTCCAACTTGCCCTCACTTTCAAAAGGTCTCCCAGGAAATGTTTCCTGGGGTAATAGTACTATAACAGTGTAGTGCAGACATGGCCTCAGTCCTTGACTCCAGTTGTAGTGTTTTCAGAGTCACTCAGACCTTGTAAGTGGCTCTCCTTTTACAGATGTCTCTGAAAGAGTGGTGTCTTCTTGGGATTTATTCTGAGCATGACTCATCACATGGAAGTTGAACCCTTGGCTGACAAATCACAAGGTCAAAACTGTTCCTGACTTCTTTATGTACGGTTAGGATCAGAATCATGCTTTTGTGTGGACAATATAGACCCTCTGCAGTGATGGCTGGTGGTTTCTCAGTGAGAATGTCAGTCTGCTCTGGGTTCTAATCTTAGACTGTGAGGGAACTAGTCAAGAGTGCAGAATTGTATCTGCAAAACATGTTCAGCACCTTGGACAGTTTCTTTAAATTTCATATTAAATGTGTCCAAAACAGAGTGGCCAGATTGCTATGGGTTGGCAGCTGATCTGTGGGTGTCTGCAATGGAATCATCCCTAAATTTCACCTATTTAGACATTTTTGAACCAAATGAGGAAAGAACATCTTTTGAATCCAACTAAAGGAGCATTATGGGAAGCAAGTTAAGAATCTAGGTAGAATTAATGCCATCTCTCAGGGTTTTTTTGTACTGTTGTTGCACATTTCTGTGTGAAATCTGTGTGAGACATGAATGCAAGAACTTGGCCTGTGCTATGGGGATCTTCTGCCTCTCACCAGCTGATATCAGGGTTGCATAGCATATGTTGGTGTTCTTTAGTATAAATCTTCTTGTGCAGATGGATTGTATTATGCACTCCTTGTATTGAATGGCATCTGAACCTGGAGAGCAAACGTGCAATTGAATGTTCATGTGCATCCCTGAGCACTGTTAATCTATGAACAATGCACAGTGTCTATGAGCAATGCACAATACACATTGGAGTGTGTAATATGTATCGTGAGCAACTCTGCTTCTGTACCTTTCAGCTGCCAGAAGATGTTCCTTATTGGACAAAAATGCCCATCTGCTTCTATGTGGCAACTTAACATGTATGTAAGATGCCAACAGAATTCTGGCCTAGATGACCTTTTGAGAATTATTGGCTGGTTCTTCAGCTCTCCAAAATTGTGAAGAACTGAGGCTAGAAATTCTCTCGAATAATATCAAAGGTGAAATTTTCATGCTCCTTTTTTGAAACCATATGTGGATAAGTGTTGAATGTGGCTTAAACCTCCTCAGGGCCCAAAGTCTTATCTTCTCACTCCATCCTCTTGAGCTTTACTGGAAGGACAAACAGGTTGACCAAGTGTCCTAGGTACCTTGGGGTGTTCTCCAGAGTACCCTAGCTTAGATCCTTAGATACCTCTTTCCCTGCCCATTCTGACCAATGTTGAAACAACATCTGCTAACCAAATCACAGAGTGAATGAGAAACAACAAAGAGGTAAAAGGCAAGTAGAAAAGGTATCCCAATAGTCAGTCAGAGACACTCCCAAATTCCCATTTAAACTCAAGATGGGTGGCTAGATATCTCCTTAATAATTCTTAGATCTGAAATGCCTTTGCTGTTTACTGTTGCAAAACATGGATGGAGGGACAGAAGTGGAAGAAAGATAAAAAAATTAATATTCTTTATTTATCCCTGACTTTCTCAATCTGAGTGTTGTAGACAGAAATATCTGGAGGGACAAGGTTTCCTCACACCTGTTACACAACACTGACAGCAAATCCTGCCTGCTTGGCTACAATCATAGGCCCTTTTTGCACGCAGTTTCTGTAGCGCTAGTGCCTCTTGAGTGTCGCGTAAATGGGAGCGTCGGTCTGTATGATGCACTCCCATTCACGTGACGCTCACGAGCCTAAAGCAAGACGTGTACGCATTTTCTTATTTTCGACTCTAAGCCGAAAATACTGCGCAGTTGCGCAATGCTTGCGGGGCCCTCGCACACTTAACTGCGTGCAGTGCGTCGGACGAGTGGGCCGGTCGCGCTTCCTCCCCCAGTGCAGCCTACAGCTCCCAGACTGCACTGTGGAAGGAAGGGGCGGGGTGCGACCGGCAAACAGCTGCGGGAGGCAGAAGGGCTGATGTGAGCAGCTCGCGCAAACAGCTGCTCGTGCGAGCGCCACCCCCCACCACCATGACAAAGGTAAGGTGCGAAAAGGGCCGTAGTCAGGGTGAGTAAAATGTGGCTCTTCAGGGTGTTTTTGCAGGCCTTGCTCTCTCCAGACATCCAGACTGAACTTTTTCTGCTGCTTCCAAAAGAGAGAATTGCTTTTCCTGGAAGTCTCCGGGAGAAGCAATGCAGCTTTTAATTAAGCTTAAGGCCTTCCTGCCTTATACACCCCTCACTCTTAAAGCATAGATTTCTGGCCACTTCCAGCTTTTTGGAGGTATTTCTGGCGGTCCCTATAGCCCCAGGTGGATCTCAGGGGAGCATATTGGTCCCCAGATCTCTGAACTAAGTAGATGAAACTGTGATGAATGGTGAAGATTGAACCAAGAGCAATACTTCACAGAAATCAGTGGACACAAGCCTTCTCCTCCTCCTTGTCCTCATCCTCGTCCTCGTCCTCGTCCTCTTTATATCATGCTTTTGTCCTTGAAAGGACTCAAAGTGACTTACAACTTTAAAAAGAACACATGGTTAAAAACATTACGACTTCTCTATTATGTAAGAAGGAATCTCTACGATTATGCCTGCTCTGACATATGTGTAGATCATCTAAATACAAAGGAAATATACTTTTTTTTCAAGACCACAGCTTTCATTCCTAAGCAATTTTATACAAACAAATTCAGTTGTGTGCCTTCAAGTTGTTTTTGACTCATGGCAACCCTAAGGCAAACCTATCATGGGGGTTTCTAGGGCTGAGAGAGTGTGATGTGCCCAAGGTCACCCAGTGGGTTTCCATGGCCAAGTGGGGAATCGAACCCTACACCACACTGGCTTTCCATAGAGCCATTAGGCACAATTAAATGAGCCAAAAATTACAATTTGTATGAGTTTGGATTGCAGATTCCAAAACAAAATCTCAACTTCTTCCTGAGGTGATATACCTTAGTGTTTCTGAGGAAAATAAAGCTGTTTTGTCATACGACTAAGAGAGTCTCTTAAGTGAAGTCCACAGTGCACATCCCAAGAAGAGAACTTTTGGAAATGTAGACAGATACTCAGAGATCTAACGGTGGGGTGGAGGTGCAGAGGAGAGGTCAAAACTGGCAGGTAGGTTGTTACTAATTTTGTCTACTTGCAGGTTATTTCCTGGAGAGAGAGAGAGAGCAAATTGCTTTGCTGATCTGTTATCACTGAAACATCCATAAATACAAAGACTTATATAAGCATTATATCTACTTTGAAGTTCTTTCCATGTTCATTGTAGCTGATGGTCAAGTAAATTTGCATTGCAGGCAGGCTTTCTTATTCTGGGAGCATGCATTGATCATCACATTCTTAATATATCTTAGCGCTTGACCATTTAATACACTTGTGACTGGTCATTCCAGAGAAGGGTAAACTACACAGGAATCTTGGCGGTGCAATTTGGCCAGATCATTTTGCGGTAAAGACGTAGGCCCATGTTGCACTCCCCTGTTCCAGGGTCCACACAGATACTTTAATGCATTCATCCAATCTCATTTCTTCTGATGTTGAAAATTTTACTGTAAAAAAATTGAAAAGACTTTCAGACTCTCTTTTCTGCTGTAGATGGTGCTCTTGAGCTGAAAAGTTGAGTGGAGTGGATCTGTTAATGTTTCCGTGCATGCTGATAAATATTGCGTGCTTCCATCCTTCTTTAGTCTAGTGGATTAAAAAAAAACCCTACCGTATTTGCCCTGAGTATTCAGAGTACAAGAAAGAGAATGCACAACTGGTTAGCCTTAAAATCTCTTAAAAATCTATCAGGGCCAGGAAACTGCCAAAAGGCTAACAGTTCCTTATATTTACTCATACTGTATTTTAGACTCTAGGAAGTACAAACTGGGTTGGTTGGTTTAAATATAGGGGCCAAAGAAAATTCTCCAGCATTCTGACCCTATTCTTATTTGTGATGTTTAAATAAAAATCATCATGGCTGGAATTCAGTATAGAGACTTGAGTCTATGTAAATGGACTTACATCTGCAGAACATAGAATTGAAAAGTTTTGCAATGTCTGTACAGTCCTCCCTCCAGATTCACGGGTTTGACCTTCACAAATCTGATTATGTGTAAGGCATGTACCTGCCTTCCCCTTCCCATTCCTTTGCATTCCTCACCCCAGGCTTGCAAGGCTTGAGTTTAAAATGGATGTTTTTTCCTTTAGGGTGAGCAAAGCACACCCCCCCCCCGCTGGAGATGGGTCCTCTCTGCCACATGACTGCATATTCTGCTGTGTAATGGCCATTGATTGGGCAGGTACTCTTTTTGCTCCTACCTCCCCCCTCTGGGAGGAATCTCCTTTCTCAAGATGGCAATTGAAAGTAGAACCCAGCACTCCGCTCTTCTCTGTCTAAGGGGAAAGTATTGGTAAGCCCTTTACCTTGTCTTTTTTCTTCCCCTTGGAAGCATTAGGTCAAGAGGCAAGGGAATGGGAGGGGAGAGCTCCAGAGGAGAATGGGAGGGGGATTGTGGGGGGAGTTATTCACAGTTTTTCCACTTTAATGAAGGTTCTATGCCCTGAACCCTTGTAAATGTAGTGGGGACACTATATTCAGCAAAGGTCAGCAAGAGGCTGCTACGATGTTACTACATAGGGGACCCAGTAAAGTGACTGTTGCACATTGGAACAATGGTGGAGACTGCTAATGCTCATTGGTAGAGCCTGATGAGTATGAGGGCACTGTCTAGGGAGTGCCAATGCACATCAGTAAACCCTGATATACTTTGGGACACTCTTGGAGGTACCTTGATAAGCATCTCTGTAATTCACTAAATACTTCAATACTTCTTTCAATGCCTCTAGGGCTACCAGAGAGCTGAGGGGGAAGCCCTGTTCTCTGCTGCCCTAGAGGGTAGGACCTGGTCCAACAGTTTGAAGTTACAGGAGAGTAGATTTTGAATTCATCATTAGAAGGAAGTTCTTGACAGTAAGAATGATTTGGCAGTGGAAGCAACTGCCTAGAGCAGTGGTGGGGTCTTCCTCTCTGGACATCTTCAAAAAAAGGCTGAACAGCTCTGTGCTGAGGATGCTCTAGTTGGAGAACTTGCATTGGGCGGAGGTTGGACTCAATGGCTTATGGAGCCCCTTCCAACTCTATGATCATATAGCTAGCAGGTTTTTGTAGTGCCTCTGCTACATAGCTACATATGCATTAAGTTACTCAACATAGACTGCAACATAGAATCATGGACAAACTTTCTATTTACTAATTGCAATACTCATATATGCCAGCATATAAGATGCACCCGTGTATAAAATGCACCCCATTTATACACTGGCAAATACTATCTGCTGGTGTGTAAGACACACCAGAGTATAAGATGCACCCCATTTTCAAACAGTATTTTTCAGGGAAAAACATGAATCTTATACATCAGCAAATATAGTATTTTTTGGGTTTTTTCCCCTACCTAAATAAAGCATTAATCAGATATAGTAATGTAAACAAACAGTTAAGTTAAAATATAAATTTGAAAAGCTCTTTATACGGAGGTTTAAGCTAGGAGAATTTGCCTGAGGAATTTTTGTACTTGAATGATCACTGTGAATTAGTAAGAGCTAATAAAGGGCTTTTTTGAGTGACCATGCAGATGTGAGCTGTAGTTGTTGTTCTTTTTATGTTCCTTTTATGTGCCTTCAGGTCAACTCTGACTATAACAGACACATTTTCTGGATAAGGTTTGTTCAGAGGAGGTTTGCTATTGCCTTCCTCTGAGGCTGAGAGAGTGGGACTTGCTCAAGGTCAGCTGGTGGGTTTATGTGGCTGAGCAGTTATTTGAACCCTAGTCTTCTGGTCCAAGACTCAAACCACTGCATGATACTGGCTCTCATTGTACCTTGATGACTTCCAAAACTGATGCTTGTGAGACAGCAAGCAGTGACCAGAGAGTTCACTTGCTTTTCCTACAGGTGGCAGCAAAACTTAAGATGTCTAAAACCCTGGGCTTATGTCTGAGTTCCAAGATAAACTTTTTTGCACGGTGAATCCAGAAGTCCAAGCTATGAGACATCAAGCAATAATAATCATTAGCACTGCCATCCAGTTGAGGAAACCTTAAGCAAATTAGTCACATAACTTATCCAGTGGAATCTTTTAGTGTATAGGATTGTAACTGAGCAATCTTATGGAGACCAAAGAGGGAGAATCCAAAGCAAGAAAACTGATACAGTCGGTCTTCCACATTTGCAGGTCTGACTTTCATTGATATGATTATGTGCGAGTTTCTCCAACCCCTGCCTGCATCTTATGTGCTTCTTTTTCAGGGGAACCTTCCTTCTTAGTGGCTCTGATCAGGCTGTATAGCCCTTGAAAACCTACTTCTGATCCTCCTCCTCCTCCTCTTCCACCAGCCACTGCCGGGCTAGCTAAAGAAGGTTCACACCCCAATTTCTCAGCACCACAAATCACCTCCTGATTCCCTCTTCCACACAAGGAAGGAGATGGGTGACAGTGAGGAAGTATAGGGCCACCATGATGGCCATTTCCGCACTAGCCTGTTATAGCGCGATGATTCCACTTTCAACATCCTCTGGAATCCTGGGGTTTGCAGTTTAGGGAGGGCCACCCGGCCCCTCCCGAAACTGCAAACCCCAGGATTCCAGAGGATGTTGAAAGTGGAATCATCGCGCTATAACAGGCTAGTGCGGAAATGGCCGATGACTCACCTCCTGTCCCTCTCCTTTCTCTTATCTGCTTTGGATCCTGGGTGCCTGTTCTCCGCACCTTGCCTCAGTCCCCTTCCCACACACACACACACACACACACACATTGATATTTGTGATTTTTGCAAGAATCCTGTACTTCTAACCCTACAGAATGTGGAGGGCCAACTGTATATCCAAATGTTACCCTAAAAATTGGGGGTCCTGCGAGGGGCGCCCGGCTTTGCCAATCAAAATACCAAAGGTGAGGAAATTAAACTCAGAGCACGGTTTTAGCTAGCAAGACGCAGGGTAACGCAGCGAGATCTTTCACCGTATGTCTACGGCTTCAGGTCAGAGAGACAATCAACAGGATTTTAAATAAACAAGCACAACTTTATTAAACATAAACAGTAGAATCAGCAACACCCACACTAACTAACTTAAAGAATAAGAAGGAAAGAGAATTGAGGGAAGAGCGGGTGATACGACACCTAGTCACGTTGTCCTGAAGAACTGGAGTGGAGGAAGATGGGCTCAGCTGGATGCTGAGGGGAACTCCTGAACAAACCAGCAGTGGGACGAGATGGATGTTCAAGGGGAACCAAAGAAGTTCCAAAACTGGAAACCTTATATAGGGTGGATCATGCCTGTCGGCTATGGCAAACCAAATAGGAATAAAAGGAGTTTCGATGCTAGACAAAAGGATCTGGTGAGGTCAGTGTTAACATGGTCGGATTTGCATTGAAAGACAAAAGAGTAGCCGGTGAGTTGATGGTCCTCTGAAAAGTATGGTTTGGCGGGAAACCACACCGCTATTGTGGAGTGTGGGTATGGGAGTCCCCTGAAACTACATGAGGCTTAAGAATTGCTGGCTTGAATGGGGAATGGAATGTGAACTACTAATCAGCCGCAGCCAGTACGTGCATGTTTCGGAAAACAACCCAAACACGTGCAGTGGGGCTGCCAAGCAGAGTCTAGCCAGGGCCGAATTAAGTGATATCAAAGCAATATCTAGGAGCCCCCATTTGGGATATCATAGCCGGCATAACACAAAGCCCTACTGACCTTGCACCAGCAGGATGGAAGGCATATGTATATGGTCTTCTATTCCATGTCTTTTTTTTTACCAGACCACTGTTTTCCTTTAAAGATTTTTTCACCCGACTGGTTGCAATAGGAAAGGAAATAAGTATGCAGTCACCCTTTTCTCACCATCCCAGGAGTATGTCAGGGAAGTGACAGGGCTTTGGATCTACTGTGTGCAAAGCTTTGCCTGATCTAATCTCGAAAAGCCCCTGTTTTGCCATTTCTATCAGAGCACTGGTGATGGAGCACAAAGTTTCTGCAACCATGATACGGAACTTTACAGAGAAAGACTTCTGCTCAAGGACCTCTTTCTCTGAAGTCAGTGAAGAAGTTCTTTCAAAACACTCCAAGTGTTTTGGACATCAACACCCACAATCCTTGACTATTGGCCATGCTGAGTGGGGCTGATGGGACCTGTAGGCCCAAACATGAAGAGCACTAAAGGTTTTTCCACACCTGCATTGTCTTATGTTCCATCCCCTGCAGATTATAGAACTGCAGTCTGAACTGAGTAACTGACTAATATGTTTGCATCTGCATGCATGGTCTTGGGCAAGTCCACACTCTTAGCCTTATAGGAAGGGAATGGCAAACCTTATTCAAATGGATCTTGCCAAGAAAATTCCACAGTAATTTTACCTTAGGGACACCATAACTCAGTAAAGATTAGAAGGCACAAAGCACACATATGTGAGAAAAACAACAGTTCAAATGGAGAAGCAGATTTTATTGTCAGGTACTCTATGCACATTTTGGTGCCTCCCATTTGCAGAGTTTACTTACATTTAAAATGGGTCTAAATCCAATTTTTGGTCCCAGATAGAGAAGACCAATTCTATCAATGGCATTTACAAGGGGACTGATTTACCATCAAGCAACTGAGTCAACTAATCTACTCTGATTGGGACTAGCAACTGGATTTAGGCCATAGCCTTAGAAATATCCAATGCCACTTTAAAGTTAAGCAAATTGTTTTGAATCAGTTAATCTGACTGATCAGTTGATGAAATGTAACTTTCCTAGTAACAACTTTTGTGATTCCCTTCATATTATATCAGCTCATTGATTATGTATTCGCATTATGTTACCCTTTACAAATGTACTGAGCTCCATAAATGTGTGCGTATCCAAGGCAGCAATTTTTCACTAGAATAGTCATTGGGCAAACTATAGTTGCATAGATCTCGCAGACAGAATCTGAGTTTAAAATAGAATTCAGTATTTGAATTTTGACGTTAAAGTTTGACGTTAAAATTTGAAAGCCTGTCATTTGCATTCATTCATCAATCCACAGGGATGTTGCTTCACAGGTTCAATGAAATAATAATCTTAGTGCAAAATTTAACAACTGGCTTTTGTAAGTTGTTAGATGCTGCTAAATGCTAGCTGTTATTTCATTCTGCTATAAAGCAGAATGGCCAATAATGAGTGACAGCTGGGAACTGATAAGTGAGAATGACTGTATTATGATTGTATGGGAGAGGGAAATGCATGTTCAAACAGTTGAGATAAACATTGTATTGTGATACACAAATGTAACAAGTGGAGTGAATTTCAAGAAATGAAGACCAGATCAGAGTGGAAGATGAGAAACAATTCATGTAAAACTACAGGTTAAAGAATCTTTTTTTATTTGTGAAATTTAATAAAATTATTATTAAAAAAAAACCAGGGGTTGCCTAATAGCTAAACTTCACCCGATATTCATAAACTGAGAGCACACTTATTACAACCTTTTCAAACTTGGAGCTCTCCAGATATGCTGCACCACAACTCCCAGCATCCCCAGCCAGCATAATGGCATAGTTGGGGAAAGTTCACTTAGAATATGTTGCTATTAAGAATTCATAGAAGAAACATTGGTAAGGGACATCAGATGGAAAGGAGATTTGGGGCAGTTAGAGATATACTAACAAAAATGTATGAAAGTTATGCCTGTGTATGTAACTTTCTTGGGCCCTTTTTGCACGGCATTTTCAATGCGAAAGGGCCCCTTGAGCATCATGCACATGTGAGGAGCAGTCCACAAGACGCACCCACATTTGCTCAATGCTCCAGGGCCCGACAGGGGCCGCACATGCATTTTTTCATTTTTGGCTTGAAGCTGAAAATGCTGCGTGGTCATGCATTGCTCCTGGGCCCCGTGTGCACTTATCTTGCATGTGGAGCCTTGGGAGCTGGGCCGGTCATGCTTCCTGTCCCAGTGCAGCCTGGGAAGGTCACAGGCTACACTGCGAAAGGAAGAGGCAGGGCTATTGTGCGAGCAGGAAGCTTGTGCGGAGCTGAAGAAACCTGGACGCGAGGGCCTCTCACAAGAGGCTGCTCGTGCAAGCACCGCACCCCAGCGCTGAAAATAGGCGAGTTGCAGAAAGGGCCTTGGTTGCAGCAGATGAAGGAACGGAGCAGCTCCATCTGTAATAACTTGTATCCTGAGCCACCTCTCTATTCTCTGGCTAGATGATTCTTTCCAGGGCCATTCAGTGGCCAGGAGAAGATGAGGGTGGCAACTGGCCATTCATGTTCCTACTGTCTCTGATAGGAAGAAAAGGACATCTCTCTTGGACTTTGTTAATGCCAAACATTAATGCCAAAATAGTTCCAGGAGGATGACCTCATTTTCCTGAAGCCAGCTTCAGGAATGGAGCCAGCTGGCTACCCCAGCTGCCCTTTGTGTTCCTCCCATTCTCCCCAGCTGCGGAATAGCTGTGGTAAGTTGAGCATCCAGGGTGTGGCTGTCAGCCTTAATTGCATGTCTCAGAACTTTATGATCTGCCTGTGTGTTGCAGGTTCTCTGCCATTTTCTCCATGGATTGGATTCAGACCTAATCATTTTCATTGGCTTGGAATCAGATCTAGTCATACTTAGAGAAGCATGAAGTCAATTAACTGAGTCATGGTTAACTCCCCTATTAATTTCAGTGGTCTATACTAGGTTCAAGATAACTAAGCCACAATCAGTTCACTGGAAACAGGAATTCTTCTCCTCTCCATCTTCCTTGTCCAAAAGAAGATCTACTTCAGTAATTCCTAACCTAGCAACTTCCACATGTTTTAGATCACAGATTCATTCATCCATGGCTGTTGGCAACCCTGGCTGGGGCAAATGGGTATTACAGTCCAAAATGTCAGGAGCTTTCCAGATTGGGAGCAGTTGGTCACTTTGGTTGGAGGTAGCTGCTGAAACTCTGAGAGACATGTATCTTTAGATACATTAGAGGTTCAAATTAGATGTTAAGGGGACTTTACATTTCCTTTCTATTTACATTTCCATGTTTTCTAACTCACAACATTTCCTCTGAGATACATATCTCAGAAACTAGAACTTGCTAATTAAGCTGTATTTTCAGTGACCAAGCACCAAAGAAAGCACACCAAAAGCAAGATATGTAGACGAGGAATAGTTCATACTATGGAAAACATGCAATTTACCATCAGAGAGAACACTTCTTCTAAAAAAGATGAAAGTTTGCTTTCCCCCCCTTTTTTTACCTTGAACCATACCTTGTCCAGAAACTGTTTCCCTGCTCTTTGGTGACTAATACTTTTCCCATTGCTCACTTAGCATCATTTAAACCAGGAAAGAAAGGTTACAAGGACGGAAGAAATGTGAGAAATAACAACTTGTACCATCCAGCAGGCATCCTCTTCTCTCTTTGTGTTTGTGTGTATGTGCAGAGGGACATTGATTTCTTTTTGAGATGCTTTCTCTTTGTTTTCCTATTTCTTTTTTTGCTGCGCCCTTCTAGAAGACATAAGCCTTGCCAGTTTATTCAGTTGTTCTGTACTTTTAGTATTTTGCTGCTGTTACAGAGGCATTCCGTCTGTGATCCCTGTGAATTCATGTTGTATTCTCCTCCTTTAGTATTTGAGCATAATAAAGAATCTAATAATGTGTTTATGTTGAACCAAAAAATAAATGAATAAATAAATTGCATTTAGAAGCAGCTCTGGAGTTACCGTGGAACAATCAATCAGGTGGGAATGCCATTTGGTTTCTAACCTGTAACTCTTCATAAAATTGTGGATACTTTGGAGTGAAACAATTCCCAAATCTTAAACTAAATCAGACAATTCAGAAACATTTGGGAGTGATCTGTATTGAAAAAGAGCTCCTCTGAAATGGATTGAACCTCAGTACTCCTGAAGATTCATTTCTGTTTGCAATTCAGGACATTTCTGCACTACACAGTTATAGTGCTATTATTCCACTTTCAACATGGTATGGAATACTGGGGTTTGCAGGTTAGGGAGGGGCATTTAGAACTCCCAGCCACAGAGCTCTTTGGCCTCAGAAAACTACAAACCCCAGAATTCCACAGGATGTAGAAAGTGAAATAATAGTACTATAACAGTGTAGTGCGGAAATGATCTCAGACCTATTTCAGTTTGTTCATTTCAGTTTGGATTTGGAGGGACACAGAAAATAAAACATCCTTTCTCTAGTTTTCTGTACAATGGAAATATTAGACAGGAAAAGGAAGGATTTGGTGAAAGGGGCTGTAATTTCTTGGCTGGCACCTCTCACGTCTAATCACAGCGAATGTTTGCACTGGGGTTCTCCGGTCTTAGTGTTTTGCGGGTGAATGGGATGGTGAACTAGTTTGTAGCAGGATAGATCCATATTCAGCACTTTTACGAGTTTTCTCTCAAAAGAAGGGAAATGTTAATAATGCTTTGTTGGAGTCTTTAGCTGCCTGGAGGGGATAACACTATGTGTCTGCTTGAAAATGCTGGATGTGCAAATCTTTTCTCCTCTGCAACTCTATGTCCCAGATCCACCATCCATCTCTGTCCCACTGGAATTTTACACCTTCAGTGCCCCATGAGCAGAAAACCATGATGCCTTCCTTTTTCATCCACCAAAAATCCCAAGACCTGCATCTGTCCTCCTGAAATGGTTGTGGTTGTTGCCTAGGGATACTTCAGTTTCAAACAATTGCCTAAAGATGCAGAGATGGGCTTGATGTGGCCTGTGAGAGTTTTCCAGCAGCAATGTTCTTCTTTTGTAGTTGGCAATCAATGGCTGGAGATAAAACAGCTATGTAAAGTCTAAGGAAAAACTTGCTGAGAATAGAAAACTTGCTGTTTTGCAGCCCAGAAAGCTGCTCTATGGGACTGAGCTGTGTTTTGTAGACTGGGAAGCTGTTCTATGGAACTGATCTGTGCTTTGCAGACTGAAAAGCTGTTCTATGGAAGTGAACTGTGCTTTGCAGACTGAAAAGCTGTTCTATGGAAGTGAACTGTGCTTTGCAGACTGAAAAGCTGTTCTATGGAAGTGAACTGTGCTTTGAAGGCTGGGAAGCAATTGTGTTGCTGCTTTCATAGAATCATCAAGTTGAAACAGCCTCATAGACCATAGAGACCAACTGTATTTCTCCGGACCCCATGCGCATAGTACTGAGCTGTGCTTTGCAAGACTGTTTCCGATTATGTCTGAGTAGACATGTATAATACTGAACAGTGATTTTTAAGCTTGTGAGAAAATGGCTAAATTGATCCCTCCAGCTGCCTTGAGGCCCTTTTCACATGCATTTTTTTTGCGCGAGTGCCCCTTGAGCGTCGCATGAATGGGAGCGTTGCTCTGTACGACGCACTCCCACTCGTGCGACGCTCACGAGGCTAAAGCGGGGCGCACACGCATTTTTTAATTTTTGGCTGTAAGCCGAAAATACTGCGTGCTTGCGCAATGCTCGCGGTGCCCTCGCGCATTTACCTGCGTGCGGTGCTTCAGTGAGCCGGGCCAGTCGCGCTTCCTTCCCCCAGCGCAGCCTACAGCTCCCAGACTGCGCTGCGGAAGGAAGGGGCAGCGTGCTAATGCAACAGTCGCGCTACCAGGAAGCTGATGCAGGAGGCAGAAGGGCTGTTGTGAGCGGCTCGCGCGAGCGCCGCTCCCCACAGTTGTGATGAAGGTAAGGTGTGAAAAGGGCCTCTGATGGGAAAAGATATGGGAGAGCTTAAGTGGTTCTCAACCTTTGGATTTTTAGTGGTTTTGGACTTCAGTTCCCAGAATCCCTGATGATGGGCTATGCTATTTGGGATTTCTGGGAGCCAAAGTCCCAAACAACTGGAGGATCCCAGGTTGAGAAACATTTGGGGGACTTTTATATATTTCTTTAGCACCATCACTGTACATGAGACTCTACAAGTAAAAGAACAACCCAAATAGTTCCCTGCTCTCAGGCTTATAGCTTAATTCAGACATCACACAAAATGAAGGGAATGGCAGTATGGGAGAGGATTAAGACCAGCAGATACTGCCTCTTCTTCTCTCTTTCTGAGGCCAGGTCAGTGGAAGTTGGATGGAGGGAGGACCTGTCATCTGCTTCTGGACCTAGGCATGATGGAGCTATGGCTGCCTCTTCTCTTCCTCTGAAGCCATGGCAGTGGCAGCTGCAACAGAGGGAGAGCCCTTCGTCTGCTTCTGGGCCTAGACGTGATGGAGCTATACTTGCTCCTTCTTCTCTTCCTTTGATGCCAAGTGGGAGTTGGGATAGGCGGGGGTGGTGGTGGTTTTCGTCTGCTTTGGGGACTAGGCATGATGAAGACTTCATATCTTTTCCTCCAAAGATGATAGAATGTCTGGCATGGTGGGAGGAGATCATGTTAAGTGGATGAACGTCAAGTAAGGAGTTTAAAAAACATCCTCTCTCCCCTGTTTTCCACTCAGCCCAAAGTCTTCGACAGCAGGATTACATTTAAAAAAAAAAAAAGGAAAAAAAATCCCATATAGAACCAGGCAACTCAAAAATAAAACGCTGTTAGAATTGTGTATATGTGTTTGTGTATAAAACTTTTTGGATTCCCCTAAAGATAGATGACATTGGACCTACAGTTCTTTAATATTTCCTCATTGTGTTTGCTGAGGGTGGCCGGAGCAGAAAAGGCTAATCCTACAGACAGAAGTAAATATACTGAGTGGTGTAAAGCTGGAATATTTACAGAGCACTGGAGTATGAAGCTCCACTCCTAGCTGTATCAATAATTCAGCTGTCTTGCTGGTTTCTGACTGCAAGCTGAGAGTTTCTGATTGTAAGAAACATCCAACAGATGGATTTAACATTGCCACTGCTTTCCTGCAGAAGGTTGAAGTGATCTGAAGAAGGGGTTTGCATAATAATAATATTGTTGGCCAGAATCCTGGTGACGACTTATCTCTTTGTAAGTAGACTTACATCTGCTAGAGTTAGAATTGGGCACTTCTGTAACATCCATATCCAGCAAAGGGCTCCTGGTACACTATTACACCGAGAAGCCTGCGAATTGACAGATGCGCATGAATATTGATGAAGATTGATGCACAGCAGGGCCAATGCACAAAATGCCCTGTTAATATCGATAGTATCTTATCCCTAAAGGCACCAGATCCCATCTGATTGTGGAAGCTAAGCAGAGTCAGCCCTGGTTACTACTTGGATGGGAGACCACCAATGAATACCAGGTGCTGTGCACTATATTTCAGAGGAAGAAACTGGGAAAACCACCTCTAAATTTTCCTTGCCTAAGAAAACCCTATGAAATTCATGGGCTCGTCGTAAGTTGGCAGGTGACTTGAAGGCACATACACACATAAAAATCATATCAATATTTCATTTTGTCTAAAAGCTTGGTTTATTTATTTATAGAATCAGCATCATAGAGGTGGAAGAGACCACAAGGGCTATCATGTCCAACCCCCTGCCATACAGGAATACACAATCAAAGAATTCACAACAGATAGCCATCCAGCCTCTGTTTAAAAATCTCCAAAGAAGGGGGGAACACCACACTCCAAGGCAGCAGATTCCACTGTTGAACTGCTCTTATTACCAGGAAAAGAGATGCCACCTAAACATTAGGAAGAACTTCCTGACACTAAGATCAGTTCAACAGTGGAATTTGCTGCTGCCTTGGAACATGGCGGAGTCTCCCTCTTTGGAGGATTTTAAAAAGAGGCTGGATGGCCATTGTCAGGAATGCTTTGATTGTGTATTCCTGCATGGCAGGAGGTTGGACTGGATGGCCCTTGCAGCCTCTTCCAGTTCTATGATTCATCCAAACATCTGAAATCCAAAATGCTCCAAAATCTGAAACTTTTTGAGTCATGAATGATGCGGATGCCAAACAACCACAGGTTGTCCATATGGGTGGCTGAGATACTGACACTTGTGCTTTCTGCAGGTCTAATATACAGAAACTTGTTTGATACACAAAATTATTAAAAATGTTGTATAAAATTACATGCATACTACGTGTATAAGGTGTATATGAAACATAAATACATTTTTGTTTAGATTTGGATCTCATCTCCAAAACATCTCATTGAGTATATACAAATATTGCAAAATCTGGAAAAAATCCCAAATCCGAAACATATCTGGTCCTAAGCATTTCAGATGAGGGATACTCAACCTGTAATGGTATAGGAAACTGGAAGCATTCATTTAGTCCAGCAGTAGGTTCCCTTCAACCATGAAATAAACTCAGGTACAGCTGCCTTGATCTGACAGAGCAAAACAATGACAAGGGAAGGGAAGGAAATGATCAAATGTTTCAGCTAGAGGTTATATAACTAAATGAAGGGTGTATCTCAGAGTACACTCACTTGAACATAAATTCCACTGAGTTTGGCAAGATTTCCTTCCAAGTAATCATGCTTAGGAATGAATCATTCAGAGATACTTGATTTCCATGTTTACCAGGCAGATGCCTGCACTGGGCAATGAGATTTACTTCTAGTGTTAACATATAAAGACTGAGAACATGCATAAGTCATGCTGCAAAAGCAGACCCAAAAAGGGAGCACTGCCCAACGGATCCATTCTCTTGATAGTGGCAGAAGCAGAGTTGTGTAGAAGCATGCTCCTCTGTGCCTTGTCTTTGCAAGTTGTTCCTTGTGCCTCGTGTGTAAAGGGTGTGCATTGTGGTTGTGCATCATATGCATTGTACATTGTGATGGTGCATTGTAAACTTTGCATGGAGGATATGCATTCTATCCTTTGCATTGCAGATGTGCTTCATGCATTATGCACTGCGCAATGGTACCTGCTCATTGACATGTGTTGTGTAATGCTGCTATTCTGCATGAGGGTTGCATAGTGCTAGTGTAGTGTATCTTTGCTTCTGGACATTTACATTACACTGAGGGGATGTTGGATTGCAGTTGGAATGTAATTTTACACTCCTGGAGTTACATGATGATTATGCATTAGTAATCTGTAACACTTGCCTAACATCAATGTGCATATGTGAAATACATGGTTGTAGTGTGAAATGCACATCTGTATGCACAATTCACATGTATAATGCACATTTGCATGTGTGATGGCCAATGGTACCCCATCTATGATTCTACTTCCACAACTTTCAACTAAACATAGACTTCTGCTACAAATTATTGTTACCCCAAAAGGTGGGAGACCTTGAGGTCCACTAGCAATGCCAGTGTCTCTTTAGGAAGGTGGGGAATTGACTTCCGGTGGTGCGAACGTGGCGTCCAGTCGGGATCCGCGAAGTGGCGGTATCCCGATGCCCAGGGGAGATCGGTAACTCAAACTATTTGCGATCGTACTGAGAGGAGTGTCACCCCTGGGGAAGGGGGAACGCAGGGCGATTCGAAGGGGGCCCATTGGCGGCAAGTAGCGAGTGGAAAGGAAGAAAGAAGACCCTTGCCGAATGAAGTAAGAAACGACGGGCCGGAGAGTCGCCATTATCTCCCCGGGTGCCAACAAAAGGCACGACCCACAGCACTACCAACCGCTAATAAATTCGTTAAGCGTGATAAGTAACTTTTCTCCTTACCAGCTGGGTAAGTTTGTCCGACGTCCCTTTTTTGAGGATAAGCGGGTGGTGAATAAATCCAGCCCCCAAAGAGGAAAAGCAGTGGAGAATTTTGGCTGTTTTGCGTTGGGGACTCTCTAGCAGCCTTTAACAATCCCCCAGTTGAAAACTTTAAGCTTCAGGACTTTTATAAAAATAGGAAGAAATAGTGGCTTCGTTGTAAAGGGGTGAAGAAGAAAGATAACAAAGAAAGAAAGCTATCGTGAACCAGTAAAGTCCGTGCAGATTGCTGGGGGGATGCAGCGGAGCGGAATGGCGGAGAAGCGGCTGCGACGGGGGAAGCAGAGCGGACGAAAAAGATTTGGAGGACCTAGAAATTGTAAAGTTCGTGTTCCTGTGGTGGTGAAGCATAAAAAGCTTGGACTTTTATATTTGATTTGAAAGTTAACAGTTAGAGACGCTGTTGTTGCTTCTTTTTTTCTCCCCTCTTCGGATTTTGGGGTTGTTGTTTTTTTCCCCCCTATCTCTTCTGGGCACCACTGTCGTCCCTGTTATCCAGGAGGAGTGTCGATTAGCAAGCCATAGAGAAGAGAGGATAGAAAGTGAAAGGAAGTGAAAGAGGGTGACGAGATCGGCAAAATCAACAGAGACGGTGTCCGAGGGTTGAGAGGTGGAGTCAGAGATGTAGGAGAAGAACGGAGACGAGAAAGATAAAGACAGATTCAGTGGTAAGAGTGGCGACGACGTAGTGGAGAAGACGGAGCCGTCAAGGTGAAGAAGGAGGTGGAAGTGAGGGAGACGGATTTAACGGAGAGGGGCGAGAAGATGGTATTGAGAGTGGTATACTGAAAGCGGTGTAGCAGCGAAGAAAGTGAAGAGTGCAGCGAGTATAGTAAAAGATCTGAAGGCAGAAAACAGCGACCGGGGATAGTCAGTGGATGAGTGGGTGAGGGGAGAGAATAAAACAAGAAAGGTTGACTTAAGCTTTGATTCAGCACAAACCCCGCAGTAATATTTTACAAGATAACAAATCAAAAGGAGGAGGGTGGTTGGAAAAACTGGCAAACACGAATTATTGATAGAAGACGTGACAACTTATCCTTTTTTTTTTCTTTTTCCCAATCTTTTTTTTCTTTTCTTTGTTGCTAACTCTCCTCTCCTGTGGACAATCTAATCATTGTGGGTAATTTGACTATCGTTAAGAACTACTGAGATAGCCCTTTTGTGTGAAAGAAACCATTGAAAGATAGATACTACTGAATTTTATTGTTACTGTTATTGTTCTAACAGAAATTTATTGGGGGGGTGAGAGGAAAAAAAAGGAACAAAAAGGAAAGAAAGGAAAACTGTATTAAGAGATAAAGTTGGTAACCTGACTTTCTTTTGAAGAAATTTTGAGGTTTGGTTTTTGAAAAGTGCTTCCTTATCTTCGGATAATAAAAATAGTTTGAGAGAGTTAGTAAATCAGGACTCATAAAGAAGAATATATAAAAAAAAGAGAGAAAGAGAAGCACTGAAAATTCAATTACAGCTAGCTAAGTCCAAAAAGATAAGGAGGCACTTATAAATCTTTTATTATTTGACTTAAAAAGAACTCAATCTAATATTTGTACTAACAAATATCGGGTTCATTTGTTATTAATATAAAACAACATTGAATAACCAAATTTGACTAATAACGAAAACTGATCAATTAATTGTATAGGCCTACAGATCTCTGAGATTAAAGCTGAGAACTAAGGTCAAGGGATAAACTAAGAGAAGGCAGAAAACGAAGACAAGGCGTAAAGGTACAAATACCTGAAAGATAAGGACGCGATTAAAACTACAGACAGAGACGAAAAGGAAGGAGAGAGAAAGGAAGGAGAAAAAGAAGGACTAAGCAAAGATGATGAGTGCAGGGAAGAGGAAAGCAACAGAGGGAAACCAAACCCAGATACAATCTCTACTACAAAGAAGAGCTTCCTTAGAAACGAAACCCCCAGTAAATGAGCCTAGGACAACTACGGTGGAAAATCTCAATGTGATGCAAGGTGGCGGCTCTGATATTTTGGAAGAATTTCAAAAATTAACATTGACATTCAAGAACGAGATGCGTGAAACGAGATCAGAAATGAAACAAGAAATGAAACAAATAAGATCTGAGATGAAGACAGATTTTAAAAAAGAACTGGAGAAGCTCAACAATAAATTCGATAACATAACAAAAGAACTGAAATTGGTGAATGAGAAAGTTAATCTGTTGGAAGAGAAAACTCAAGTGTCTGAAACCCACATCAAGAAGATGGAAGATAGAATGGACGGGTTGGAAAAACCACCCTAACATTAGAAATAAAAAACAGAAGTAAATCAATTAAAATAAGAGGACTTCAAGAACTTCCTCAGGAAGATTTGTACGAAAGAATAGTACACTCTCTGGCTCATTTTATAGATTGGTCTCCTGAACAACTGGACCTTGAAATTGATAGAGTCTTCCGAGTAAACTCGGCAATAGCAAGAAACAGGAAGATACCGAGGGATATTGTGATATATTTCCTTAGGGAAAGGGTGAAGGACTTGGTGCTTCATCGCAGTTACTCAAAAAGGTTGGTTGTGGAGGGAGAAGAATTAAAAATTTTCAAAGATATTCATCCGATGGTTCTGAAGACAAGGAAAGACTACAACTTCATTACTCAAGCCTTAAGAAACCTAGGAATCAGATACACCTGGGAAAAATCAGAAGGAATCTCCTTCATCTGGGGACAAAAAAGAATAACTTTAAATTCGACGACCAAAGCTAGAGACTTTTGGAAAAGATATAAAGTAGACTTGATGAAGGGAGATGATAAAATGCGAGATCAAGAGGAACAGACTGGAAAAATGAGTAGGCAGAGATCTCAAGAAACAGAAAATAACCAGGTGAAAAAAGGTAAACAAGAAAGAGACATCAACAAGAAGGAAGATGAAGAAGAGCTAAGAGAACCAGGTGAAGAAAATTCCAAAGATGAAGAGGTGGATGATGAGGAGGTGGCAGCTAAACTGATTGATCCGGAATTAGAAGCAGAATCAGACGATCTAGAAGAAGGCGAGGAATAAAGAAAAGGTTTAGAGGTATAAAGCCGGGGGGGGGGTAAGAAGTAGATTTAAATATGAAATTAAAACTAGCGTCATGGAATGTACGAGGTTTAAATTCAATATATAAACGAAAATGTATATTTCATCAACTAGAAAAACTTGATTTAGATATCATTGCCCTGCAAGAAATACATATAAAAGAAAAAGATTTAAGATACATCAGGAATCCTAAATTGGGAAATTTGTTTGTGTCAGTTATAGGGAAGAAAAAGAAGGGTGTAGCCATCTATGTTAGTAAGAAATGGGAAGCAAGACAAATTTTAGAGGACGACAAAGGCCAAGTGATAGGATTAGAGGTAAAAATTAAAGATACTAAATTTGCAGTAATTTCAGTTTATGGCCCCCTTGATAATAAAAGCAGATTCTACTCTAAATTGTTAGACAGCATATTAGACATTGAACTAAAGGACCATAAGTTGATTCTAATGGGAGATTGGAATGGGGTATTAAATCCATTGAAAGATAGGTTAAACCAAAGAAAGAATGATAAAAAAAGTTTGAGTAGGCAAGGGAAACTCCCGAGATCTTTTTTTGAAATGATGGAACATCTACAGATCGTTGATGTATGGAGACATGTCTATGCAGACAAGAATGAATATACATATTTTTCGGATCACCACAAATCCTGGTCCAGGATCGATATGTTTCTCCTTTCAGCCGATATGATCAAAAATGTGGGGGAAATAAAGTTGTCCCTAGAACACTCTCGGATCACAGTCTGCTATTATTATCGATGTACTTAGGTAAAGAGAAAAAGACCTGGAGGCTCAATGACAATCTGTTGAAAAACCAACAAGTTGTAGAAAAGACTAAGAAAGAATTAAAAAACTTTTTCGAAAATAATTTAGACAAAGGTCAATCAGTACAGATTGTTTGGGAGACAAGCAAGGTGGTCATGAGAGGTTTCTTTATTGGTCAGCAGGTTTGGATAGTGAAAAACAGAAAGCTAAAAGAATCTAAAATAATGGAGATGTTAAATGATAGAGAAAATAAATTGAAGATCAACCCACAAGACTCTGGTATTTTAAAAGAAGTACAAATGCTGAGAAAGCAGTTGTCACTATTAATAACAGATGAAATTGAGAGAAAACTGAGATATACAAAACAAAAACATTTCGAGCATGTCAACAAAATAGGGAGATGGCTTGCTTATAAGTTAAGGAAGGAAAAAGAAAAAAGATGTATTACAGCCATACAAGATAATCAAAAAATCCAATATCAACAAACTAAAATTAAAAATGTATTTGTTAATTATTTTGAAGAACTCTTTCAAGAGAAGGAACCCAGGCAAGAAAAAACAGAAAACATAAGAAAATATTTGGAGCGTGTAGACATAAAAAAAATCCCTTCGGAACAAAAAGAAGATTTAGACAAACCAGTTACGTTACAGGAAGTGAGAGATGCAATTAAAGAATTGAAAATCGATAAAGCCCCTGGGCCGGACGGTTTTTCGGCTTTATATTATAAGGTTTTCTGTGACGAATTAAGTGTGATATTGGTGAGATTATTAAACGAGATAAATTATGGTACAATTCCAAATTCATGGAAGGAGTCCAACATCGCTCTAATTCCGAAAGAAGGGAAAGATTTGTTAGACAAAAAAAATTATCGGCCAATTTCCCTATTGAATATCGATTATAAGATATATGCAAAGATATTAGCAGAGCGCTTAAAAAAATATTAATAGAATGGGTACATGAAGACCAAAATGATTTCCTTCCGGGAAGACATCTTAAAAATAATATAAGAATTTTATTAGATACAATCGAATATTACCATAAAAACAACCAGAAAAATTTAGGGCTATTATTTTTGGATGCCGAAAAGGCATTCGATAATGTAGACTGGACGTTTATGCTAGAAACTTTATATAGGATCGGTCTAGGAACAAGATTTAGAGAGTGGATCAGAGCAATTTACACTGAACAAAAAGCCCGTTTGATTATAAATGGAGAAATCTCAAAGCAATTTGGAATATATAAAGGAACTCGTCAGGGCTGTCCGCTCTCTCCATTATTATTTATAATATGTTTGGAGGTCTTGAATAACAATATAAGAAATGAAAGGAGGATAAGAGGAGTCAGAGTAAAAACACACGAATATAAACTGCAGGCGTTTGCAGATGACCTAGTAATAATAATGGAGGAGCCTATTAACAGTATTGGAATAGTTATGGAAATTATACATCAATATGGAGAGGTAGCAGGTCTTAAGATTAATAAAGACAAATCTTTATTGATGACTAAAAACATGACGAGTAGACAAGAAAAGGATTTGGTGGAATCAACAGGTCTGGGAGTAACAAAAAAAATAAGATATTTAGGGATGATAATATCAAAAAATAATTCAGAATTATACGAAAACAACTACAATAAGATTTGGGGAGAGATTAAAAAAGAATTAGAAAGATGGAAACGATTGCAATTATCTATGCTTGGGAAGATCTCTGCAATTAAAATGAAAATCCTCCCTAAACTTCTCTTTTTATTTCAAAACCTCCCTATAATAATTAACGAGAAACCTTTCAAAAATTGGCAACAGGAGCTGAGTAAGTTTATATGGAATGGCAGGAAACCATGGATAAAGATCAAATATTTAAAAGACGCGAAGGAGAAGGGGGGCCTGAATCTACCAGATTTAAAAATCTATTACGAAGCTTCTGCAATTTGTTGGGCTCGCGAATGGGTAAAGTTAGATAATGAAAGATTATTGAGCCTCGAGGGCTTTAATAATTATTTCGGCTGGCACGCATACCTATGGTATGATAAGCATAAAGTTAATAAAGAATACATGGATCATTATATTAGAAAAGCGGTCCTCCAAGTGTGGTTGAGAGTCAGGAATAAGATCTATCTGAAGGTACCATATTGGGTTTCACCACATGAAGCCTTTTATAGATTGGAAAAAATCAAGATGAAAGAGTGGTTGACATACGGGGATATAATAAAAAAAAACAAGAAGGAACACGATCGAATTGAAGAGTAGAGAAGAATTGATGCAAGAAGGATATAATTCTCATTGGTTTTTATATGGTCAAATATGCACCAAACTTAGATCAGATATGAAAATGAGAGGAATCTCTTTAGAAGATACCGACTTAGATAAGGTGTTGAATACAAATGAGAAAGGCCAATTAAGCAAGATTTACAGAATTTTGTTGAATTTAGAGATGGAAAAAGAAGTCGTAAAAGATAATATGTTACGATGGGCACAAGATTTGGGTAAACCCTTATCGTTAGATTATTGGGAAGAAGCGTGGAAACTTAATTTGAAATTCACCAAAAGCAACAATTTGAAAGAGAACTATATAAAAATCTTTTATAGATGGTATCTAACCCCAGTAAAAATTGCAAAAATGAAAAAAAGCAAATTACCAGCTAAATGTTGGAAGTGTTCAAAAGTAGGCTCCTTCTTCCACTGTTGGTGGAAATGTAAGGAAGCCCAGAAATATTGGGTGCAAGTTCATGAAAAGATGGTTAGTTGTTTGAAAACTAACTTTCCAATTTCAGCTGAAATATTTCTTTTAAATATGTTCAACGATATAGATGTGAAGGTGAGAAAGAAATACTGGAGAGTCATCTGTTATATGGTCTATGCAGCGAGAATCGTGTTCGCAAAGATGTGGAAAGACTCAGCCATACCAACAGTAGAAGATTGGATCAACAAACTATATGATTTGGCTGAAATGGATAAACTTACGTTAAAATTAGCAAATCACAGTAAAGAGAAGTTTAGTGAAGATTGGGATATCGTAAACCCTTTATGGGAAGAACAATGGGGAAAACTTGCATTAATCAGTTTATATGAATGATTAGAGTAGATGGGTTTATAAATTTGGTGTTGATCTGTTTTGTGTAAATAATAGGACTGGATAAGGATATAATGCAAAAAAGAGTAGTCATTATGAAAAACATTAAGGTTTAGCAGGATGATCTAAATATGGAAGTAACTATGCTCGGCTGGTTAGTGAGAGGAAGTCAAAGAATGAAAGGGTTAATATATGGGTATGGATGTTGTTACAAAATTGTTTGATTTAGAAAGATATGATAAGTAAATCTGACGATATTTGAAGATTTTTAAGTACTTCTGTAATCCTACTATAAAGCCTTGTGTGTGGCTTAGAATATAGTGTGTATTTGTGTTTATGGATTTATTTATTTGTTAGCTCATATCTCTTCTGTAAGAAAAGCTAACAATGATGTTGTATTGTATTGTGTGTATGTTTGTACTTATGTGTTTTTCTTTTGTATGTTTTTCTTTTTTATGTGAATTTAATAAATCCTATTTTTAATAATAATAAAAAAAAAGGAAGGTGGGGAATTGTAGCTCAAAAAGAGTCCTGCAACAGGGGGGTAACTATGGGAACTTTTGACCTGTGTATATTTGTACTAACTGCAAGACACCAGTTGAAAGTCAAAAGAATGCTTCATTGTGGGATTCACAGACATGTGCAAGAAATCAAGCAGGCTAAGGAACCATACAAGGCTAGTGAAGGGAAAGGAGAGAAAGGTTGGGTAGACAGAGATTTCAAGTGTGATATTTACGGGTCCTGGAACAGAGGATTGAAGAAAGGTGTCTCAAACATGAGAGTTTGAGGGCAGCATGGAAGAAAAAGAGTCTGGGGTGCAGTGTGACACCCAAAGTGCTAGCATTTTGCCGTGTTGCAAAATTACCTGGGCTGGAGCTGAGGTTTTATACCCTTTCTCCTATCCTGAAGGGGTGATTGTTAGTTGCTTTCTGGCAGAGTAAACAAATGGGGTCTGGAATGGACTGATTGTCTTACTTTGGGTGACAAAACATTGATGGGGGTCCTGACAGTCTCATAATGTCTTATTTGGGTAAAGTTAATGGGAAAGGTTTTGGTAGGAAATGCACACAGCAGGGGTGCTTACCTGCTGCATCTGGGCAGTTTTGCTGACTATTGTGTTTCGCTGTTGGATCATTGACAGGACTATTGGAAGTCTGTTTATTCTGGACTTTCTTGCTTAACCCTTCTTGACCTTATGACTCGGCCATGCTGACCTGGACCATGTGTACAGCCAGAGTCCTGCTTGCCACATGTTTCCCAGCCATAAATGTCCAATTTTTATACACTATTTCATGCCAGTTAAATGATATTTCTTACCAATCATGCTATGCCATGTGATAGGGTTAAGGTGTGGTAACACTACAGACTTCTGTAGGGAATTTATGTATGTGTAAATCATTAGGAAGATAGCAGCCAAAGAACTGGATTATAAAGCTGCAATTGTCAATACTTTGCTAGGATGGGGGGTGAATTCCACTCAACACAACAGAATCTTTTTCTTAACATGCAAAACTGGGCTTAAAAATGGTATATTAAACTTGTTTTTAACTGTGTGAGAGAGACTGGAGGCATTGAACAACATCCAGCATTGAAGGCTGTTGGAAAGAGTAATCATGAGACAACTTTTCAAAAGCATGCATGTACCACATGAAGCCATACCTTTCTCATATGCTTTCAAACCTTTCAGAAGACTTTTTGGAATACACTTCCCAGAATGTTAACCAGCATAGCCTGTACATTTTGTATACATCAGTAAGGAGAATAATGTGGCCTTCCAGATTTTGCTGGACTGCAGATTTCTACATGGAAGCCAGTGTGATATCGTGTCCTCTCTGTTGGACTTCCACTCTGTAGACCAAGGTTTGAATCCCGACTCAACAATGGGAACCCACTGAGTACCTTGGGCAAGTCACACTCTCTCAGCCTCAGAGAAAGAAAACTCCATGATAGGTTCACTTTAGGGTCACCATAAATCAGAAATGACTTGAAACTGTCAGCATTCCTTATCAGGCTGGGTAGGCTTGTTGGAGCCTGCAGTCCCACATCTAGAGGGCCACACGACTCCTGTCCAGGAACAGATGTATCTTTAATGCTGTGGTGCACCACATAGAATCCATTAATTAATTTCATGGGACCCATGAAATTAAAACAGAGGATGACTGTGGCTAGGGATAGAGACAATGTTATAAGCTCCTCCTTTTGCTTCTCTCCCAACTGGCTCTGGTTCCACACACCATCCAGGACATCCTTGGCCACTGGCTGCATCTTCTGACAGATTTTCCCCCAATATCTGTGTCCTTCATAGGAAAATGTCATGTATTATTGCCTGAGAAATTAATGAGGCTACCAGAATATTCTAAAGTGAAACGTCATAATTATGTAAGAAGAAAGAGAAAATAAAATAAAATTGAGTGCCTGGAATCTTAAAGCATGTTGCTGTACTTTTTTGGATTTTACTCAGTTAACAATCACTTAAGTTGAGGTCCGTGTGTTGTCTTAAAATATACATGAGGGACGTTAGAAGATTCTCAATTGCCCTCTCATTAGTATGAGTAACAAGAATATTAACTGGTTGTATTGACCAATTATATGAATACCCTCTGTTTTGTTAACTCCTGTATGAAACTATTATTGCTGAAATCAGGAGTACATTCCCTACATCAGTGATAGCCCTGTTTGTGAACATTATGATACTTACAGATAAGTTACACACTGCTCTGTTCTTCCAGACAGCCGACGGAAGAGTTAGATACGAAATAACAAATAGTCAGTCTTAAGTGAAATGCTAATCTTGCTGGTGTATATTTTATTCTGCTTTCCTAATAAAGAAAAGACTATAAAAATGTGAAGCTTGAAGAATAAAGTTATCCTTCTGGATCACTACTGCAAGTAGGTTGGACTGAACGCAATTCTGATTGTTACCCTGTATTATGGGGGTCCCAGGAAGGACACCCAAATAACCAAGCAAAACACAAGATGGGGAAATTAACTTGAGCACTCTCTTAGGCTAACGAGAGGCAGGGTAACTTTAGCTGGGACCTTTTAACCCTATGTATACAGCGTCAGGTCAGAAAAGCAGTCAGACAGTTTTAAAATAGTAAAAATAATAATAGCTTTATTACAGGACAAACAATGAATAAGACACCACATGCACACAGCTAACTAGAAATTAGAAATGAGAGTTTTCAGGGGGAATGGGTGATATGACACCTTTTCTCATAGTTCTAGAGAAAATGGAGGATTGCAGGGAAGAAAGCTCAGCACGGTTCACTGAGGGAGCAACTCACTGGACAAACCGACAGCAAGGCGGGATAGCAGTCCGGAGTGATCCGAGGAGTGCTTGGAATGGGGGGGGGTTATAGGGTGGATTGTGCTTACAGGTCATGCCATGCTTGGTGAGAACAAAGGAAATTTGGAGCGGGACAAAAGCATTCGAAAAGGTCAGGTTTTACATGATTAGCTTAGCGCTGGACAACAATAGTGTAGCCAGTATGCAAATGGCTCAGCATAAAGAAAGTGCTGGCTCTCAACAGAGCATCTTTGTGTAGAGTCGCGCTTAAGCAAGGTGTGTCTGCAAGAAGATGGTCCCTGAAGCAACGGAGAGGCATTAATCTGCCTGCCTAAATGGGGATTGGAATGTCCAACCATTAATGGCCGTGCCTGTTTATGTGCTTCTCCGGTGGCCCTTGCAAACACGTGGAGCAGGGTGGCAGAGAAAGATCAAATGAAGGCCAAATAAGTTTGATATCAAGAGATATTTAGTGCTATCACCAGGCATGTCAGAACCATGGTAACACTGATTATCAGCAGGATCCTTTGGCCAAAGAAACTCTTTTGTTTGTTTTATTGTATTGCATACTTTGCATTCTGTGTTGCTGCCTCACTTCCTACCCACTTTCAGAGCTTTTGTGCAACCCATTTGGATACGATGGGTATGAGATTTCGACCCGCTCACACATGAGTGTAACCATTTCATATAAAGATGAGCATTCGTAGATGGTGCTTAACTGCCTGTCCGTGCCTTCCACACTTGGCATTTCCCATTCCACAATGGATCAATAAGCAGGCACGAGGGCAGATAACACAAAGGGTTCCACAAAGTTTGCATTCAACAGGGACATAATTCTTTGCTCAGTTTGTTCTAGATAGAAGGAAGGAATAAATAATTTTAACTATTTGCATTCTGTTGCAAGAAAATCTTTGCAAACTACAGTTTTCCAAGACATATTTTGCAGGACTTAATCTGTATCAAATTCATACCTGGTATTTTTGTACAAAACTCACCATTTTCTACACAGAAATGTTTTCTGTGGAAAAAATGGTGCACATTTTGTGCAGAATAAGTTCCAAACTGTGATGCTTCTTTTCAGTTCTGGATTCTTCTCATCAGATTTTTTTCATTTTTTAAAAAAATGATTATGAAATAGTTATTAAGAATTAATAACAACAATAATGTCAAGATTACATTACATCAAAAAATTGGTATAATGTGACATATTGTATGCTATAAGTAATAGATGTGCATAGGAATAAATATACCAAAGCAAAAACAAAGCCAAAGATCTTCTTTAAACTTTCATCTAATAAAGGAACGGATGCTTAGGCATATATCAGCTACCAACAAATAAATATAACACAATTTCAGTAGAATTTCACCACTATATATCAATGTAAATTTATTAATTGTAGCATATCTTAGTAAATTCAATTAATTGTTATAATCTTATTGACCCTGTGTGATTTATTAATTTTTCCTTTTGGGTCTTATCTCTGTTCTTTTCATTAGATTTTATTGATACTTGAGGGTTTTTTTTTTGTTTTTTTTTTCTTTTCCCCAAATATTTTGGATATTCTTTCTTCCTTTATATTCACCAGAAGGCTGGTGTAGCACACAAACATGCTGTAAGATTTCTCCTAATATCTTCGCTGCCCTGTTTCACAGCATATCTGCAGGCACAGAGGAAATCTATTTTTTTAGGACAGCTTTCCAATTTGGCAAATAGCCTAACACCTGTAAAAAAAACCCCAAACCTACAACATAACAATGATTGCTTTCATCAGCGGTATTGACCTCAATGGTGTTGCGTGGGGAAGAAATAATGTCTATTGATTGGAGATAACAGCTTCCTGTGTTCACAATCTGAGGAACTTGTACTTCCTTTTCAGATGAATGGGCATGACAGAGTCAGCATGTTACCCTGTGTTTTGGGGGGTCCCGGGAGGGGCGCCCAGATTGCCAAATATAAAGTACCAATTGGGGAAAATTAGCTGGAGCACTCTTTTGGCTAGCGAGAGGCAGGGTAACTTTGCAAGGATCTTGAAACCCAATGTCTACGGCTTCAGGTCAGGGAACAGGCATGCAAGTTTAAAAGTAACCAAAATAACAGTTTTATTGAAAATAAACAGGAAACAAACACCACACACACACACACACACTAACTAACTGGAAAGCAGAATTGGAGAGCTTAGGGATGGGTAATACGACACCTGGTCTCGTTGTCCTGGAGAGAAGAGAAGGGGTTCTGAAGAAGAAAGCTCAGCGTGGCCGGCTGAGGGGAGTTTCCTTAGACAACCAGCAGCAAGGTGGGATGGCAGTCCAAAGTAGTCCGAAGACCATTTGGAAATGCGGGGTTTTTATAGGGGAGTTTGTGCCTACCGGCTCTGGCAAGCCAGGTGAGAACAAAGGGAGTTTTAGCGCTAGACAAAGGATTTGGAAAGGTCAAATTTAGCATGATGAGCTTAACGCTCGATGACAATAGTTTGGTCAGTATGTAAATGTCTTGTTTACCGGTCCGGCTCTGCTGAGAGCCGTGCAGCTATTGTGAAGTTTGCAAGTGGAAGTTCCCTGAAGCTACGAGCGAAGCTTGGGTTGCTGGCCTTAATAGGATCTGGAATGTGAAAACCATTAGCGGCCGCACCCTGTCCGTGCTTGTCTGGAGAACCTCGCAAACACGTGGAGTGGGGTGGCTGGAAAAGGGTCAAGCTAAGGCCGAATTGTTTGATATCAAAATGATATCTGGGGGTCCTCACCTACAGTGCCATAACAGAAGTTACAAGCATAGATTAATGGCTGGATATTTTATTATTACTTTAAGAAGATGACTGTCATGATATACAAGCTGAGATATATAGATCTGACAGTCTTTTTCCGGCTGCTTTCTTATTGTCCTAGTGGAATTTTTATTCTGTGCTGGTTCTGTTCCACACTGAGAAACATTTCTTTTTCCCCCCACAATGAAATTCATGTATATTTTTTCCCTACAGTTATGTGCCTCCCTCAGAATACATATTATCCCAAATATGGGTTGAATCTCCCTTATCTCGAAATCCGAAAGCCTTCAAAACCAAAACTTTTTGCCACCAGCTGCCCGTGTCTACCTTTGAGATGGTGGTTGCAGTGTCATGCTCGTTTATGGAATCATAAAGCTGGAAGAAACCAAAAGGGCCATCAAGTCTGATTGCCTGCCATGCAGGAATATACAAACAAAGCACTCCTGACAGATGGCCATCCAGCCTCTGTTTAAAAACCTTCAAAGAAGGAGACTCCACCGCACTCCCAGGCAGCATATTCCACTGTCAAACTGCTCTTATTGTCAGGAAGTTCACCATTTTAGAGATCCTCAGTCTCTCTCCAGCTTCAGGTCTCATATACAACACAAATAGCAAACAAATGAGATGCAAATTTATTCCGAAAAAGGTACTGTATTCCAAATCCATGAATGAATGAATCAATGACTAGGAAATACGGAACACTTCTGGTCCCAAGCAACTTCTGCAGGCAGTTTTCCATTGACATGCCAAGGTGCATCTTCCCCAATGTATCCAGTAGTGAAAATGACCTTAAACTACCAGGGCAACCTGACACGAGAGCAGAAAACAACTGTACGCCTGGGGCAAGTTAATATATGGAACTTTTTACAAGCATTTTTCTCTGTGTATGTTCCAAAGAAGCTTTGATAGCAATGTGTGAACAAGGTCTAAAAGCTACAAATAGTATCTTAGGATGCAATCCCACCCTGGGGTTGTATAGTGTAAATCTTTGCACAGGGAGTTATGCATCAGCTGTGTTATGCTACACACCATTTGTATTGCATGGCAACCTTGCCCACATAAACCAAGGCCATTTCCACAATACACTGTTATAGTGCTATTATTCCACTTTTAACATCCTGTGGAATCCTGGGGTTTGCAATTTAGGGAGGGGCATTTAGAATCCTCAGCCAGAGAGCCCTTTGGACTCAGGAAACTACAAACTCCAGAATTCCACAGGATGTTGAAAGTGAAATAATAGCACTATAACAGTATAGTGCCGAAATGGCCCAAGGCAGCAAATGTGCAACCCAGCGCACAATCAAATATGCAATGTGCAGTGTACAACTATGCCCAGTGTGCAGGGCACCTTCCTTCAAAATTGCACTGCATGAGCAATTCTGCTCCTACCTTGAACTGAACTTTGAATTGAATGCAGATGTTCTCCATCAGACAAAAACGTCCAACCACTTTTGTAGGGGAATTTATGCATGTGTGAGACACCAATAGGATTCCAGCCCTGGAGCTGTTATTCACAGGATGTTTACCAGAATCAGGAGGAAATGGTTATGTCCCCTAGATTTCATTATATGATCTGTCTCTTTCAGCTTCCTGTTTCTAGGGTTACCTTATAAAAGAGGTAACAACCTTCCATGTCACACTTACGATATGATGAACCAACTGTCCTGAGGAGCCTCATTTCATCGTTGTGGAACTGATGATATATGCCTCCAGGTTGACTCCTACGGTAGGGTTTTCTTGCCAAGATTTGTTCAGAGGAAGTTTTCCATTGTGTTCTTTTGAGGCTAGAGAGGGTAACTTGCCCAAGGCTACTCACTAGGTTTTCTAAGGCTGAGCAGGGATTTGAACTCTGGTCTCCCAGAGTGCTAGTCCAACTGTAAACCCACTATCCTGACAACCTAATTAGCAACACACACACACACATATATATTGGCAGATATGTTTAATTGGCATAAAATAGAAATCACATACAATGACTGGATAAGGCCACGTGGAAGAGGATCTGACTGAAAAACAGGTCAGAGATGATCTCAGAGCATGGCTGTGTTCAACTTAATGGCTCTTGCAAGGAGAACAAAAGGCATCTCCTGAGAGAAGAGCAGAATCCCCTGTGGTTTGCATATCCTCTGGAAAAGCTATAAAAACTGACCACCAACTTAATTTGACTCCCAGTTGTTGGAACCTTCAAAGGAAGCATTTTAGGTTGATTGATAACTCTGAGTCAGGAAAACAGGAAGATTTCAAACAAATATATAATTGCACCATCCTTACACCTATCCTTTTGCTGATCCCTGATTACACTGCCATAAAAATCTTTTACCCCATCTGCCTGTGTCTGGCATTTGTCCTTTCCCAGAAAAAGAGTCTGCCCCCCAGGCACGCTTGCAATATTTTTGCATTCCCTTTTGGGGCTTTAGCTAGCTTTTCTCTCTCTCTGACTCTCTCAAATTTCTTCCTTTCTCCTTCTCTCTCTTTGTTTTATCGATCTGTCCCTGCGTTTTCCCAAAACAGTAGCCTTCAGGGTCAGGTGCTGTATATTTGCTTTTGTCCATGCAACTCTTTCCTCACTTAAGATTTTCAAACTCAGTAGTCCTTGTGTGCTTGTCTGAGTGAATGCTTTGTGTCAGTGTAAGGAAATTTTGCCTATTCTACCAAATAAAAGGACACTTGACTTGTCTCCTTCTCATGCAGTCTGACCCTGTAAACATAAGATAAAAGGTCTTGCTGTGTTGCCCTGCCCTCCATTTTGCCAAGTTGTGTTCTGCTAATTTCCCCAACCTTTGTAAAATCCAAGTGTTCCCCCAGGAACCCCCAGAAGCCAGGGTAACACAACCACTGCACCACAATTCCTGTTTTCATGGTCAAAACTCTTATTAAAGCATTGTCTCCTCTTTAGCATAGTTTGCACCTATCTGCCAACTGACCTCTCCCCCCACTGCTAATTTCCTTTTATTTAACTTCAGTCTGGTGGAAGGTATTCCTAACTATGGTCAGCATTATCGTGCTACAACTGGGATTATTTTACACTGTTTGAACTTGTTTTAAATTAGTTTTAAGTGATACATGTAATATAGTTTTAATCTTTTACAGCTATTCTTATTGGTTGGCATTCTATTGGATGATCACAACCAGAGCAGACCCATTCAATTTATTCTTGAATGGTGATTCAACACATAGGTAAATCTTACTGACTCAATGGGTCTGCTTGGGTCAAAACTAAACAACAGGATTTAAGCCATTGCTATTTATTTCCCTAAATTGATTTTATAGTATGCTGCCCTGAAATCCTCAGATATGACGCAGGGTATACATATTTTAATAAATAAAAATAAATGAAGCACTGTTACTAATTAGAAACATCCCAAGGAACTAAGAGATTTCTTATAGTTGTCACCTCCCAAACACTTTTCTGTGGAAGTTAGGTTGGCATCTCAGAACATGGACCACCATCTGAAGAGCAGATCTGAGATCAAAGACTGCTGTCTTGTAATATGTTGGCAGCACTGGGATTAAGTAACTCTTTGGAGGCAATATTATGACAAGAGAAGGAAAAAAGAAGAACAGAAATAATGAGCCAAGACTGCCTGGCTGTGGAAAAGCCTCGCCATGGCACTGACAGAAACACAATGCAAACCTTTTAATCTCGGGGCTCTACAATACTCCACGGTTAGCAAAGATGTCAAGCAATACAATTACGGGATGACGAAAAGATTTCTAACAGTGCATGTTGAAAGTGGGGGGGGCAGAGATTTTGGGATTACTAAGTATGGGAGTACAGCCAGCCTTGACAATATCACAGAAGTACAAATAGGGGAAAAATAAATTGGAATTGCACAGCAAAAATGTAATGGAAAATTAAGCCATCACACAATCCCCTGCCATGCGGGAAACATCATCAAAGCATTCCAACAGATAGCCATCCATCTTCTGTTTAAAAACCTCCAAAGAAGGAGACCCCACCACACTCTGAGGCAGCAGATTCCACTGTCAAGCTGCTCTTACTGTCAGGAAGTTCTTCCTAATGTTCAGATGGAATCTCTTTTCCTGATGTTTGAAGCCACTGCTCCACGTCCTAGTCTGTGGATCAGCAGAAAATAGGCTTGCTCCATCCTCCGTATGACAGCCCTTCAAATATTTAAACACAGCTATCATTTTGCCTCTTAACCTTCTCTTCTCCAGGTTAAACATACCCAGCTCCCTAAGTCACCTCTTATAAGGCCATTTTGGTCACCCTCCTTGGACACGTTCCAGTTTGTCAGTATCCTTCCTGAACTGTGGTGCCCAGAACTGGACACAATATTCCAGGTGAGGTCTGATGAAAGCAGTAGAGAGTGGTACTATCACTTCCTTTGGCCTAGGCACTATACTTCTGTTGATGCAGGCCAGACTTTGAACTCTCTATGCATGTCAGCAGATCCATCAGGCAAGTCCCTTCTTAGGGATTTCACACCTATTTCACAAATATGCCAGATGGCCTTCAGCCAAGATCCTTGCCTCTGTCTGTAATGCCAGGCTCACTTGTTGAAGCAGGGAAGGGGCTTCAAAGAATATGAAGGGCTGCCACCTGCAATGAAAAGGGCTGCATGTCAGGTAGCCCTGTTCATTGGTAACCTTGACAGCATCCTGGTATTGAGAACAGTTGTGGTTGTGTGCCTACAAGTCATTGCCAATTTATGGCAATCCCAAGGTGAACTATCATGGGGTTTTCTTGGCAAGATTTATTCTGAGGAGGTTGGCCATTGCATTTCTCTGAGGTTGAGAAAGTGTGACTTGTTCAAGGTCACCCAGTAGATTTCTGCAGCTGAGCAAGGATTCAAGCCCTGGTCTTCCAGAATATTAGTCAAAAATTCAAGCCTCTAGAGCATATGGGCTGATGTGGATTTCCTCAAAAAGAGGATAATGTCGTCTTGTCAGAGTACAATTCCCTGCCTGTGCCTTTCTGCCAGCAAAGGAAGGAAGGCAATAGTACTTGCCCAAGAAAAGGAGGCAATGGGGGGTATCCAATGCAAACAATGGAGTGGAGCTCAGTGCAACTGATCCAAAGTCAAGGTCAAATCCAAAAGGCCCAGAATGCCAAAGGTCAGTCCAAAAGGGTCAAGAGAGCCAGAACACAAGGGTCGTGGGAGCTTGAGTAGCAATTTGCTACAACCAAACAGCAAGCCACGCCAATAGACTTATATGCTGACAAAAACAGGTGTTACTCATCATTGTTCTGTTTACTCAGTCTTGCCCAGACTGCTTCCCTCCGAGCTGCTCGTTTCTATCTCCTCCGTGACTGAAGGCTGGTGGGGGGAGGTGGATCTAATTCCTCTAAATCATTGCTGGTCCCCTCGCCCACTGACACCAGTCGCAACAACTCTCTCTCAGCTTGTCCTTCAGCTGATGAGGGTGTTTCCAAGATAGTTTGGTCTACCACTGACTCTTTTTCTGGCACAATCAATTGCTCATCAACCTCAGAGCTGTCATCTATCATACTGTTACCCTGTATGTTGGGGGGTCCCGGGAGGGGAGCCCAGATTGCCAAATAAAATACCAATTGGGGGAAATTAGCTGGAGCACTCTTTTGGCTAACGAGAGGCAGGGTAACTTTAGCAAGGATCTTTAACCCTATGTATACAGCGGCGGGTCAGAGAGTGGCTAGACAAGGTTTCATAGTAACAAACAATATTTTATTAAAGACAAAAACACAAAAGACAAGACATAAACTAACTAAGCTGGAAATAGAAACGGAGATTTGTTTGGGAAGGCAACACGACACCTGGTCTCGTAGTCCTGGAGAGAAGTAGGGTTCCGGGGAAGAAAGCTCAGTGTGGTTAGCTGAGGGGAGTTCCTTAGACAACCGACAGCAAGGCGGGATGGTAGTCCAAAGTAGTCCAAAGACCGTTTGGAAATGCGAGGTTTTTATAGGGGAGTTTATGCCTACCGGCTATGGCAAGCCAGGTGAGAACAAAAGGAGTTTTAGCACTGGACAAAGGATTTGGCAAAGGTCAAGTTTACATGATTGGATTTGCTCTTGATGACAATAGCGTGGCCGGTACGTTGATGGCCCAACATAAAGGAATGACTTGGCTGAGAGCCGTGCTACTATTGTGAACTTTGCAGATGGAAGTTCCCTGAAGCTACAGGCGAGGCTTGAGTTGCTGGCCTCAATAGGGTCTGGAATGTAAAACCATTAGCGGCCGCACTCTGTCCGTGCTTGTCCAGAGAACCTCGCAAACACGTGGAGTGAGGTGGCTGGAAAAAGTCAAGCTAAGGCCGAATTGTTTGATATCAAAGTGATATCTGGGGTCCTCACCCACAGTGCCATAGCGGAACTAACAATACAATCCACCTGTTAATATGGTTTTGTTCTTGTATACCTGAATGGAGAATGGGGGGTAGAAGGAGAGATATGTGCATTATCTTGAGCTTGGTGAAGGAAAGGTAGGATAGATATGTAACCAACTAACTGCCTAGCATTTGTCTGTATACTCCCCGATCACCCTGTCCCACATGCTCTAACTATCCTCATTTGGCAGAGACAATCTTTCCAAGCATTCCACTGATGTTGCCTAACCCTTATGACTCCCATTCAAGATATATTAGTATTATCAGTAGGGGAGCATGATGGATGGTTAGTAGTACAGCCATCCCTCCACATTCGCTTGGGTTAGGGGCACAGGAGCCCCGTGAAAGCGGAAAAACCGTGAATAACTCTAGGCCCTCCCAAACCATATTTAACACACAAAAAAGTATGATCACCATATTCAACCTACCATGGATTCCTTTGTGGCATCAGGGTTCCTTCAGAAGGCAGAAGTGGGTGGCTGGTGGGGCTTATTGCCACCTTCACTGCTGCCCCACACCATTTTTAATAGGGACTTGCAAGCCCCGTTTGCAGTTTCTCAGTCCCACGAGGCTTGCAGTCCCTATTAAAAATGGCATAGGGAGGCAGCAGAGGTGACAGCAAATAATCTGTGAATAATCAAATCCACAAAAGTGAAACTCACAAATGTGAAGGGCTGACTGTATGTGTTCCCATTGCCCTGGTTAATTACTTGTTCCTAGCCGATACCCTCCAACTGCCCCAATTTGGCTGGGGGAGTCCCAAATAAATTGTCTCTCATCCTTGTTTTAAAGCTGCCTTTAAAATGAGCCAGTTTCTCTTTCCTCTTTCCATTTCCCCCCTTTGTCCTCAGCTTAACTTTAATTGCTGAAAAATGAGTTCAAAGTTCAAAAGTAGTTTGTATTCAATTAACTCAGTGAGAGGAGTGGAATCTTGCCCTTCCCTGTAGGGTCGGGCAAAGCTAACTGCTGCAGCTTCTCTAACTTTTACCATCTTGGGTACCCTCTGATATTGCTTGGCTACCCACATCTTGCTTTTCATCTGTGAAATATTGGAGGGTGTGCCATACAGGTCCATTGCTAACAATGTTTTTGAGTATCTTCAACTTGTTTTTGTCTGGCAAGAAAATTAAATGCAATGTGCACCCCTATAAACTCACCTCAGTTTCTGCCTATATTCTGGAGAGATTGCATTGTTCAAAAATATGCTGCATTGTTCTGCCATGGCTAGACATGATATTATTTCTTATTGCCTCCTAGTCAAGCTGCGTTTGGAACTGGCATCTGTAGATCTGATTAGTTCTGATGTCTGTTTTCAAGCACTGATTGATTGTTCTTATGTAGAATTTCAATCATTCCATTTAGACCAGGAGTAGGGAAATTGCAGATAGCAGGCTGCACATGAGGCTCTGGACACCACTATTTTAGCCCTCAAAGCCATTCACTGATCCCTTTAAAAATCTTGAATGCCACAAATATTAAAAAACATTTTTGAATAATTTCTCTGCAATTCTGGTCCTCCAAAGGTGCCAAAAACAACCACATAAATGCAGTGGTTTGGCTTCCTAAGCTCCCTAAATCAATTTCTTCAGAGCCCACTCTAAAAACCTATTTCTTCAGCCAAAAATCATTCCAAAATGGCAACAGGAAGAGACATTCTGGCCACCCTTTTCTTGTTCTCCCCAGAAGCAGCAAAACCTCTCTCTGGCTCCATTCTTGGCTACTCCAGTTGTAGCCTGGACAGCCTTCAGTTTAATATGATTCAACTTTCCATTTTTCCTTCTGCTGCAGCAGCAGGGATGGACTACAACTCCCATGATCCTTCACCACAGTTGGCTAAGTCTCATGGGAATTGTAGTCCAGGAACAACTGAAGGGTCACAGGTTGCCCACTGGTCTCAACTCCACATTTGATCCTCTGTATTTAGGAGTTGCCTGCCATTCAGATCAAGGGCCTTTCCACACTACACAGCTATCACACTATAATTTCACTTTAACTACCCTGACTGCCACCTAAGGAGTCCTGGGATTTGTAGTTTTGGGAGGTACTGGAAGCTCTCTGGCTGAGAATTCTAAATCTCTCTCTCTAAACTGCAAATCTCATGATTCCACAGAACAGAATGGTGGCAGTTAAAGTGGAATCATAGAGCGATAGTTGTGTAGTGCAGAAGGGCCCCATGTTTCATCCCAGATTAACACAGCATGCAAGATGGCTGAGGTCACATTATTGCTTATCCATTTCTACACACTCTGACATGAAGGATCCTGTGCTTCTTGTAACTACCTCGGCAAGACTGACATGAATAAAGTTCATAGAAGGCATAACCAAGGAGGCTGAGCAATTCCCTAGTCAGCTAGAAAGAGAAGTTTGGCTGGCAGGAGGTTGGATTCATTTTCTGTTTTGTTTTGGCGCTTGACAGCTTAGCCTCATCAGGTAGCTGCAGATTTGTGCCTTGGAGAAAAGCTGTTGACTTTCCAAAATTACATACAGCCTGCAGAAATGTACCAAGGAAGGAGCCCAGGGCTAAACAGACTCTGCCTTGCTGGTAGAAAAAATATTGCCGGGTAGTCCATTCTATTATGAATTTGGATTGGGATAAAGGTAAGGTACAACACATGGGCAGGAAAAACCAACTGCACAAATACAAGACGGATGACCCCTGGCTTGATATCTGTACATGTGAAAAGAAGCTAGGGCATAACATAACCTAGCAGCTGTTATAAAATATAGAATTATCTTTTTAATCTTTTTCAATTCTTTCTGAGATCCCAACATATTAAGCAAATATATTTCTTGTTTCATTTCGAACCTCAAATTTTATAATCTTCTGAATTGTGTTGTGGGCTTTTTTCCAAAAATTCTTGGCTAAGTAACACATCCACCACATATGGTAATAAGTGCCTGAAGTGCCTCACATTTCCAACATGTTCCATTCCCTGCTTTGGAAAGAGAACATTGGCCCAACTGTGGATGAATGGACTTCAAGTTCCCTGTCAACGTATGGCAACCCCATGAATTTCATAGGATTTTCTTAGGCAAAGAATCCTGAGAGGTGGTTTTGTCAGTTCCTTCCTCTGAAACATAGCTTACAGCACCTGGTATTGGTTGGGCTCTCCCATTCAAGTATTAACCCGAGCTGACTCTGCTTAGCTTCCAAGATCAAAAGGGATCTGCTGTTTTTAGGGTATTTAGGACCATCTTCTATCTCTACAATTCTATAATTCTGTCCTACCAGCGTGAGTAAGCTAGTTCCCATGATAGAGCCTTGCTAAACTTGCAGCAGTAGAATGCAAGACAAGAAAAAGTTCTTTGTGTTTTTGTCTTCCCTTTCCTGATTTCTGTCCTCTCAGGACTCATACAGAAGGGAAAAAAAGTCTCTGAAAGTATTGAATTTTCAGTGTTTTTTTTTTTTTTTTTAGTATAGTTGCATATTCCCAGGTCTACATCCAAACTCTTTCTTAAGATATCATGAGTTTCTCTTACTCACCTCTCCCTAGACTCATGCAACATTTCACAAATTGATTTCCACCAATGTCCACCGAGCCTTCTTTATTATTATTCAGGCGTTACAGGCAAAGTGCTAAAGGGCTTTTGCAAGCTTGTTTTCTGCTGCTTCAGAGCCTAGGACACAGAGCAATGGCTTAAGAGCTGAGATAGCTGGGTATGTTTAGCCTGGAGAAGAGAAGGTTAAGAAGCAACTTGATAGCTCTGTTTAAATATTTGAAGGGATGCCATACGGAGAGTGGAGCAAGCTTATTTTCTGCTGCTCCAGAGACTAGGATACAGAGAAATGGCTTCAAACTTCAGGAAAAGAGATTCTTGTGGAAATTCCCTCTTCAATGCAATCATTAAAGGTACAGAAGCCCTCTCTGTTACCACGGTACTGTCATACCTGGTGATAGCACTAGATATCTCTTGATATCAAACTTATTTGGCCTTCATTTGACCTTTCTCTGCTACCCTGCTCCACGTGTTTGCAAGGGCCACTGGACAAGTACGTCAACAGACGCGGCCGTTAATGGTTGGACATTCCAATCCCCATTTAGGCAGGCACATTAATGCCTCTCTGTTGCTTCAGGGACCATTTTCTTGCAGACACACCTTGTTTAAGCGCAAATTTACACAAAGACGCTCGGCCGAGAGCCAGCACTTTCTTTATGCTGAGACATTTGCATACTGGCTATACTATTGTCATCCAGCGCTAAGCTCATCATGTAAAACCTGACCTTTTCCAACGCTTTTGTCCCGATCCACATTCTCTTTGTTCTCACCGAGCATGGCACGGCCTGTAGGTAAAATCCACCCTATAAAAAGTTCCCAATTCTGAGCCCTCCTCGGAACACTCTGGACTGCTATCCTGCCTTGCTGTCGGTCTGTCCAGCGAGTCGCCCCCTCAGCGAACCGCGCCGAGCTTTCTTCCCTGCAATTCTCCGTTTTCTCCAGGACTACGAGAAAAGGTGTCGTTTCACCCATTCCCCCGAAAACTCTCATTTCCAATTTCTAGTTAGCTGTGTGTATGTGGTGTCTTTTCTGTTATTTGTCCTTTAATAAAGCTATTATTATCTTTACTATTTTAAAACACTGTCTGACTGCTCTTCTGACCTGACGCTGTATACATAGGGTTACAAGATTCCAGCTAAAGTTACCCTGCCTCTCGTTAGCTTAAGAGAATGCTCGAGTTAATTTCCCCATCTTGTGTTTTTATTTGGTTATTTGGGCGTCCCTCCCGGGACCCCCACAATACAGGGTAACATCTCCAGTTGTCAATCTAGAAACCCACGCTCCAAGTGCTCCTTATTCCTTCTCATTGACTCAGTCCTATCAGAGTTACTGTCATAAATGAGAACATGTCACTTTGTCAGGCCCTTATTTCCCTAAATTAGGAGGAACTTCCTGATGGTGAGAGCCGTTTGACAGTGGAATACATTGCCTGGGAGTGTGGTAGAGTCTCCTTCTTTGGAGGTTTTTAAACAGAAGTTGGATGGTTATCTGTCAGGAATACTTTGATGGTATATTCCTGCATGGAAGCAGGTTAGACAGGATGACCCTTGTGGTCTCTTCCAGTTCTATGATTCTATAATACTATGATTCAATATTGCAATGGTTAAACATTGGAACTATTTTGTTTTTGTGCAAACTTTCCTCTTTCCCTGTCTTGATCTCAGTTGAATCTGGATCCTGGAAACAATAGGTGGGTTTAATGGTAGTGATCAACTTAACTTGTTTGGCATAGTAATGCAAACAGACAGCCAAGTAGAGATACATTTCACTTAGGTTAATTTACACTGACCTGGGAAATGGGAATGAAATTCCTTGGTAATGCTGGGAGTTCCCAGGAAATACTTTGGGAAGAATAAAATCGCCAAAATAAAATCAGTTTGTACAAAATGTGAGACATCCAGAAAGATTTTTCTCATCCAGAAGGGTTCTCAATTATCTCAATTAGAAGCAAATTAACTTTACAGGCTCCAAAGATGGCACCCCACCCCCACTCCTGCTTCCAGGACTGTGGCCATTTCTGCCCTACACTGTTCTAGTTAGGGATGGGACGAATCCAGAATTTTCCGAATCTGAATCCAGATCCAAATCCCTGGAAGATTCTGGGAATCCACAAATCTCACATATCTCAAATCTTTTGAATCCTTTTTTAAAAAAAGAGTTTAAAAAGCAAGGGAAAGAAGCATAATCTTGTCTCTCAGCCTTAGCAAAAGCCTGGGCAAAGGCAAACCTCCCTCTGAAGAAATCTGGCCAAGACAATTGTCCTAGTTTTGCCTCAGGATCTTCCCAGATTGAAAATGACATGAAGCCCCTTTCTACACAGGCAGGAAAATGTGGATTAATCCCACATTTTCCTGACTGTGTAAACAGGGCCACATACTACAGTAGAGAGATAATCCAGGTCAAAACTGGCTTTTCTTTGCATAGCTCCTTCTGGCATCCTGGGGTTGGTAGTTTGATGATGCACCAGCACACATTGGCAGAGAAGGCTGTGACACCTTGTAAAACGCCAAACCCCAGAATTGTATCTGAAAGAGGTTTGCAAGAGAGCTCTGCAAAGGAATGTTTCAGCTGTCCTTGAAATCTCAAGCCTGTAGCTTCCAGTCAAGTACTGTACTTAAATATGAAAAATTCAATTTAAATATCTTAGAATACAAGCCCAAATGTAATTTGTGAAATTGTCAGCAAAGGCCATTATTACTCCAAGGGAAAACCTCACCTACTTACTATCTTCCCCTGTATGTATGGTCTCCCAGGTTTTCAGCTGTCCCAGTCTCCCTGGTTTTCAGGCGTCCTGGTCTCCCTGGCTTTCAGGCGTTCCGGTCTCCAACAATCTATTTAGTTGCCGGATTTGAAAGATTCTGTTTGCCTATTTTGGCACAGGGATTCGGGAATCTCGAATCTTTACCCAGGATTTGAGGATTCAAGGATTCGGTTGGCCCATCCCTAGTTCTAATGCTATTATTCCACTATCAATAGCCTATGGCATCCTGGGCTTTGCAGTTTAGGGATGGGCATTTAGAATTCTTGGCCAGAGCGCTCTTTGGGCTCAGTAAACTACAAACCCCAGAATTCCACAGGATGTTGAAAGTAGAATAATAACACTATAACAGCGTTGGGTGGAAATGGCCTGTGTCTATATTACAAGGTTACAGAAGTTTGAAACCATATTAAATATCATAGCTCCATGTTATAGAATCTTGGAATCTGCAATCTGGAGAGATAATTAGAATTCTCTGCTCCATAGTCTAAAACCTGAAGTATATCTGCACTTCACAGTTAATAGCATTAATACAGGAAGCCCTCCACCTTTTGACACTCTGTTATCTGATGACTCCACAGAGGTTCCACTGTTTCGTCACTTCTTCTTGCCTATTGAGGCTGGTTTGGAATTGCTCACACATCCATGCTGCTTGCAAATAGAACTGCAAAGAAGAAAAAGGAGCTACTCCCGCTGAGAGACTTTGCATGCTGTGCACATGTGGTTGGTAACAAGTGAGCCTCCTTAAGTCTCATTCATGGTATAGTACAAGGGGTCCCCTTTTCAACCAGTTCCTTTTTCTGACAGTGCTCCAGTCCCTAACTTGTCAGATGAGAGGGGGAAGCCTGTACCACTTCTTTTTTGTTTGAGTTACATAGCCTGGAGAAGAGAAAGTTAAGAGGTGACATGATAACCATATTTAAATACTTGAAGGGATGCCATATGGAAGAAGGGATGCCATATGGGGAAAACTTCTTTTCTGCTGCTCCAGAGGCTAGGACATAGAGCAATGGCTTCAAACTACAGCAAAAGAGATTCCGTCTAAATATTAGAAAGAATTTCCCGATAATAAGAGCTGTTTGACAGCGGAATATGCTGCCTCAGAGTGTGGTGGAGTCTTCTTCTCCAGAGATTTTTAATCAGAGGCTGGATGGCTATCTGTTGAGAATTTTTGATTTTGTACTCCTGGATGGCAGAATGGAGTTGGACTGGATAGCCCTTATGGTTTCCTTCCCTTTTTGCACCTTAACTTTGTCACGGCAGTGGGGCAGTTGTGCGACCGTGCGACCGTCGCACTAGTACCCTGCCTCTTTCCGTTCGCAGCGCAGCCTCGGAGCTGTAGGCTGCCCTGGGGAAGGAAGCGTGACCGGGCCGGCTTGTTTGGCGCACCGCACACGGGTAAGTGCGCGAGGTCCCCGCGAACATTGTGCGGCCGTGTAGTATTTTCGGCTTAGAGCCGAAAATAAAAAATGCACGTGTGGCCTGCTTTAGGCTCGTGAGCGTTGTGTGAGTGGGAGTGCGTTGTATGGACCGACGCTCCCATTCACACGACGCTAAGGGGCCCTCGCACAAAAAAACCCAAAAAACTGTGTGCAAAAAGGGCCTATGACTCTTAAACATTTCAGCTCTCTGAGTGTCAGTGCACTATAGTTCCCAAGTCTCAATTATGAGCCAGAAGATCATTCGTTTTGTCCCGCTACAGTCACAAGGTTGAGCCACAGCCCGCTTTTCAACATTTAGCAGGTGAAAATGGGACTCTTATGTGTCTGTAGTAATGCTACTGCTTCTGCATCATCAATCACTGCGTGTGAGTCTCTTCTGCAGTTAACAGTGTTTAAGCCTGAGTCCTTGGGGGATCTCAGAGACTGTAAGGCAGAGGTCATGTGGTCCCCTGGGTGCTGATAAACTGCAACCTCCAGCATTCCTCACTATTTTTTGTATTTTGTATTTTGTCATTGCTGGAAGCTGCCAAAGGGCCAAACAATTCTTACCCTTGTTATAAGGGAAAAACAAGAAAAGGGGTGATATTTAAGTGATCTGGGCTTATCTTAGAAAGAAGTGATTAGCACACCCCCTAACATTCACAGATTAAAACTGGGAGATATGTCAGCCTCCAGAGAGAGGCTCTCGCGTCCAGGGTCTTTCGGCTCTGCATGAGCTTCCTGCTCACACAAGAGCCCCGCCTCTTTGCAGTGCAGCCTGGGACCTTCCCAGGCTGCACTGGACAGGAAGCGTGACCCGCCCGGCTCCTGAGGCTCCACACGCAAGGTAAGCATGCACAGGGCCCCGGAGCGATGAGCAACCATGCACCATTTTCGGCTTAAAACCGAAAATAAAAAAAATGTGTGCATGGTCCCTGCCAGGCCCTGGAGCGTCGTGTAAATGTGAGTGTGGTTTGCCATCTATACTCCATGTGAATAAGGTTTGCCATCTATACTCCAATGCTACTTGGCTACATGGCCCTTTTTGCACATCATTTTTGAAGAGAAAGGGCCCCTCAAGCATCGTGCACATGTGAAGAGTGGCCCACTCTTCACATGTGCACGATGCTTGAGGGGCCCTTTCTCATCAAAAATGATGGCAAAAAGGGCCATGTAGCCAAGTAGCATTGGAGTATAGATGGCAAACCTTATCAATGAGGGAGAACACACAAACATTACTAATGAGGAAGAATACACAAAGTAAGAGGAGTTACATCAGTTTCCTTTTGCCTGAATCTGCTGGGGAAGACAAGATGCCTTCTCTTCTCCTCTCCCTGCTATTGAATTAGCTGAATGTAAACTACTTTTCTGTTTTGAACTCATTCTTTTTTGAGCAGTTAAAGTTAAGCTGAGGACAAATGGGCAAACTGGGACATTGGAAAAGCAGCTGAAAAAGTGAGATGACAGAGAATTAATTGGGATTGTTCCTGACAAACTGGGACAGTTGGAGGGTAAGGACCAGGGACAAGTATTTAACCAGGACAATTGGAACATTTGCTACTACCCATCCACCACACTTCCCTATCAGAAATACTAATATATCATGTATGCAGGTTGTAAGGATTATGTAAAATCAGTGGAATGTTCTGAGTAACTGTAATATGTTCCATAAACAAAAAGTATGATTATGATAATGTTTCTCAAGGAAGCTGAAATCATTTGGCCTCTCTTTCTCTACCTCATGCCATACCTGAGCCCTGTCAGGCTTGGGTTGGAAACCTGTCACTTCTTATTTCTTAATTGTATAGCCAGCGGCACTGCTGACTTTAACAATACTCTTTACTCTTCATTGAAATGCTTCTATAATCATGTCAGAACAAATGCATCAAAAAACCAAACAAGAAGCTTGAACTAACGGGTCATTCGGTTGCCTTAACGAGCTCTCTGCTTCAGTCAGTCCAGTTCATTCTCCAGCAGCCCAATTCTGTTTAGGTCATTTAAAATTTATGGTATTTGTCCTCCACCCCCATACCCTTTCACAGGACTGAAAAAGGACTTTGTGTTCTGGTGTTTATCTTTTTTAGAAGACATGTCTTGCAAAAATGGCAATTTAGTTGTTAAAGCATCCTCACTTGCCTTCATTCTTAACTGCCATTACTTGAATTCACTAACGCCAATATGTAGCCAGATTGTTATCACAGTTGTGATATGTCTGGTGAGAGCACTAGATATCCTTTTGATATCAAATAATTTGGCCTTTGCTTGACCTTTCTCTGCCACCCTACCCCACGTGTTTGCAGAGGTCTTCTGGACAAGCACGTCTGGGGTGCGGTCGTTAATGGTTGTACATTATAAAACCCCATTCAGGCAGGCAATTTAAGCCTCTCCGTTGCTTTAGGGAAAAACCTCCCTGCAAACCGGCTCTGCTCAGCTTGGATCTACGCAAAGCCGCACGGCCGAGAGCCGAGCCATTCTTTTGTATTGGGCCATCAGCGTACCGGCCACGCTATTGTCATTAAGAGCTAAACCAATCATGCAAAATCTGACCTTTCCCAACTCCTTTGTCCAACACAAAATCTCCTTTGTTCTCACCGAGCACAACATAGCTGTAGGTAAAATCCACCCTATAAAAAGTGCCCACCTTTGGGACGTCTTCAGACTATTTTGGACTTCCATCCCACCTTGCTGCCGGCTGTCTAAGGAAACTCCCCTCAGCTACCCACACTGAGCTTTCTCTCCCAAAACCCCGCTTCTCTCCAGGACTACGAGACCAGGTGTTGTATTGCCTTTCCCAAAAAGCTTTCCATTTCTATTTCTCAGTTAGTTAGTTTATGTCTTGTCTTACGTGTTTCTTGTCTTTAATAAAATATTGTATGTTACTTTATAAACCTTCTTTAGCCACTCTCTGATCTGATGCTGTATACATAGGGTTAAAGATCCTTGCTAAAGTTACCCTGCCTCTCGTTTAGCTGAGAGAGTGCTTGAGTTAATTTCCCCAATTTGTGTTTTTATTTGGTAATTTGGGCGGCCCTCCCAGGACCCCCAACATACAGGGTAACAAGAGGAGATTGGCTCTGCAGTTGGGTGACTGTGATGGAGCTGTGGCTATGTGGAGTGCCTGAGCAGCCTAGAAATGGGGTGCCAGGCAGTCAGAATAGCTCCTCAGAAGAGAAATCCAGCTCATTAGTGTGTGGGAGGGGATGGTGGCTGAGAGGAAAAAAAAATATATAAAGGCCCACACTGATTCTTTTTTGGGCAGCCCTTCAATGTGAATTCTTACCAGAGAGAGCTGTGGAGTAACGTGCCTCAGTCAGTCAGGGAGGGTAACTGTGTGGGAAGGGTTTAATTCTCAGGAGAAGCCTAGTGATAGGCAGAAGAGTAATTAAACCATTGTGGAATCTGGTCAGAAAATGTGACTTAGATTGGGGGTTGAGCCTTTGGTGAAAGTGTAGCTCTCCGTCTATAGGATGTTGAAAGTGGAATAATAGCACTATAACAGTCTAGTGTGGAAATGGTCAGAGTGTCAGTTCAAAGGAGTAGCCAGCAGCCTAGTCAGCATACAAAGTGAGGGTCAAGTGTAAGGAAGCCTGGAAGTGTGGTAAGCCTGAGAAGCAGGCCAGCCTTAGGCACAAGTTGCTAAGGAACCCAAAGAGCTTTCTGGATAGGAGAGAAACAGCCTATTCGTCCTTGGGATGAAATGAGCTTTCTGGGTAGGGAGCCCTATAGTAGGGCATGACTTACATTTTTAAAGCAGATTTCTTCTGGGAGAGGGAAGGATTTGGTGAATTAAGAGTTTGTTTTCCTTAGAGGCCTAACGAGAAGCAAGGGGAAGACTAAGGCCATTTCTGCACTACACTGTAGTAGTGCTATTATTCCACTTTCACCACCCTGTGGAATGCTGGGGTTTGCAGTTTAGGGAGGGACATTCAGAATTCTCAGCCAGAGAGCTCTTTGGCTTCAGGAAACTACAAACCCCAGAATTCCACAGGATGTTGAAAGTGGCATAATAGCACTATTACAGTGTAGTGTGGAAATGGCCTAAATCTTTTTTGAGTGAGTTAGGAAATAAAACCTTGACTTGAGGAGTAGCGCTTTGAGCTAGGGAAGCCAAAGGTTTGAGTGGGTATAGAAACCTTATCTCTGAACACTGAATTGAACTGAAAAATTTGGTTAGACATTTTGGAAATTTCTAGTTTGTCTGTATATACTTATAAAACACAATACTTTTTTCCCTGTTTATTATTTAATAAAGATACTATTCTATTTTTAGACTTTTAAAAATTATTATTTATTTGTATCCCGCCTCTCCATATGGATCAAGGCGGCGAACAACTTACAAATAGCATGTGTTTTGAAACATTTCTATACGTGTCCCCAACAAGCTGGGTACTCATTTTACCAACCTGCGAAAGGATGGAAGGCTGAGTCAACCTTGGAGCCCGGCAGGATCGAACTCACAACCTTGTGGCTTGTAGTACTGGCATTTAACCACTGCACCACCAGGGCTCCTTCCTTGACTCAGCAGAGTACCGTTCTTCAGTTCTAACGGTATAGAGACATGGTACCACAGATATTCAAATGCTTTTGAATATCAGCAGAAACGCTTTACTCCTTTACTACTAGGGTGGTGGTTTTGGGGAGAAAAACAGGATTGAATAAGAACAGTGGAGGGTGGCAGGGTGCTATAGAGAGACTGGGAAAGCAGCCTCCTTCTTCAGTCTAAGTGAAAAGAAAAGCAGGCCTATACCTGGTCTCACCCCAACTCCACATTAAGGTTTTTCAGGAATGCAACTCAAGGATCAAAAGAGGATACTGTTGCTTCCACCAGAAATAACAGTTGTCTGCAATGGACAATCTGCAATGGACACCCTATCTCTGGTTTTTATTGGCCTGCAGCCTCCCTAGTTGTTTGCCTGGTCAAGTTTTCCCTATATAAATGCTCTGAGTCTCATGCGCTCTCCTTTTCTCAGCTATGCTGGTCTGCAGTAAGTATTGTCCTGTTCCATCTCTATGTTGTGGTTGTTGGGGAAGATCCTGTCTGTGTTTGCACCTGAGTCCTGAGGTTAGGACATGACACATTCCCACTTTGGACATTAAGGCCCTTTTTGCACGCAGTTTCTGTAGCACGAGGGCCCCTTGAGCATCGCATGAATGGGAGCATCGGTCTGTACGACGCACTCTCATTCACGTGATGCTCACGAGCCTAAAGCGGGACACGTGCGCATTTTATTATTTTTGGCTGGGAGCCAAAAATACTGAATGGTCACGCAATGCTCCCGGGGTCCTCGCACACTTACCTGTGTGCGGTGCATTGGATGAGCGGGCCGGTCACGCTTCCTCCCCCAGCACAGCCCACAGCTCCCAGACTGCACTGTGGAAGGAAGGGGCGGGGCATTTGTGCGACGCTCGCGTGACCAGCAAACAGCTGCGGGAGGCAGAAGGGCTGCCATGAGCAGCTCGCGTAAACAGCTGCTTGCGCGAGCGCTACCTCCCATTGCCGCAATGAAGGTAAGATGCGAAAAGAGCCTAAGTGTTGATTAAGCCTTCCTGTGCAATTCCCCTTGCCCCAGCCTAACCCAACTCATATAGTTGTTGGTTCTTAAGATAAAATAGAGGTATATATGATGTGTACATATATGTTTGCTGCTGTTGTTATGCATTTTCAAGTCCTCACAAACCTACAGCAACCCTGTCATAGGATTTTCTTGGCAGGACTTATTCAGAAGAGGTTTGCCAATGCGTTTCTTGGTTGTATTAATAGGAATATGCTGTCTAGATCAAGGAAGGTAATACTACTACTCTATTCTGCTTTGGTCAGACCTCATCTGGAATACTGTGTCCAGTTTTGGGCACCTCATTTCAAGAAGGATATCAACAAGCAGGAGCGTGTCCAGAGGAAGGTGACCAAAATGGTGAAGCGTCTGGAAGCCATGCCCTATGAGGAGCGGCCTAGGGAGCTTGGTATGTTTAGTCTGCAGAAGAGAAGGTTAAGAGGGGACACAATAGCCATGTTTAAATATTTGAAGGGATGTCATATTGAAGAGGGAACAAGCTTATTTTCTGATGCTTCAGAGACTATGGCCCTTTTCACACTTTAGCTTTTTGCACTGCTGGGTTGGGGTTCTTGCATGAGAAGGCTTGGAAGGAATGCTGCCGTGTCCCTGCAGCTTCAGCTCCGCAGTTCCTTCCTCCTTGTGCAAGCGCTCCGCCTCTTCCATCCACAGTGCAGCCTGGGACCTCCCAGGCTGCACTGAGGACAGGATGCATGACTAGCCCGGCTCCTGAGGCACTGCATGCCAGGTAAGTGTGTGCAGGGCCCCGGAGCGATGCATGACCGAGCAGCATTTTTAGCTTTGAGCTGAAAATGAAAAGGTGCATGTGCAGTCCATGTCTGGCCCTTGAGCGCTGCATAAATGTGAGTGCGTCATGCAGACTGCTCCTCACATTTACGTGACGTTCAAGGGGCCCTTTCACTTCAAAAACACTGTGCGAAAAGCCAGTATGACAAGGAGCAATGGATTCAAACTACAGGAAAAGAGATTCTACCTAAACTTCAGGAAGAACCTTCTGATGGTCAATGCTGTTCAGCAGTAGAATATGCTGCCTCAGAGTCTCCTTCTTTTGGAGGTTTTTAAGCAGAGGCTGGATGGCCAACTGTTGGGAGTGCTTCGATGTGTGTTCCTACATAGCAGAAGGTTGGACTGTATGGCCCCTGGGGTCTCTTCCAACTCTATGATTCTATAACCCCTCTATGAGTGAAAGATAGTGACTTCCTCAAGGTCACCCAATGGGTTTCCATGGATGAACAGAGACTCAGTCTCCCAGATGCCTAGTTGGACATCAAACCACTATACCATATTGCCTTTTTGTAAATATGTGTAGAACTATGTAAACTACCTTCACTGCCTCCTTTGAGGCATAGAGGTAATAAAGGTAATAAACAAAAGACCAGGATTCATAGAGGCATTACTCTCAATTATTCATCCTTTGCTTCCAAGAGATAGTAATAAAGAAAATGCTGGTATTATGCAGTTCTTTGTAAGAGGGACCAGTGCTAAGGTCCTACCTTAGGCTGGGGTAGTGTACATCTCCACATACAAAGCTATGAATTTGTTGTGCTACACAGTTCTGTGTTGAATTGGAACACACCACAACTGAATGCATAACAGGGAGCACAACTGAATGTACATGCACACCTGCACGTATAATGGGATTGAGTGTGCAGTTCTGCTTTGGCACCATAGTGCTGAATGTGGGCCTTACATATGGGACAAAAAAAATGACCCACAGTGGAACATGCATGAAACACCACAAAACTCTGACCATGATGTATCTGTAGCTGTTCTTCACTAAAAGAGCTTTTCCACATCCAGTTTCTCCTTTCCTCCAGGGGATGAATTATGGATTGCTTTTGCTTGTAAAGCCCTTTCTCTTAATGCATTTATTTCTTTGCTCCATGAAAAATATTCATTTATTTTTAAACCTGTACATCCTCGTGGGGTCTTGTTCACATGCTTAAGATGGTACATTAATGCATTGCTCCTGTTACTCTCCCCCTACGTCCTACATCTCCTGCTGAAGGTAGGGACGCTAATCTTATAAACCTTCCTAAGGTAGCCATTCTCTACTGAATTAAACAACTTGCTGCATCAAAAAATTGTGCTCATCACTTCACATAGCTGTGCTTCATTGACTATTCCTTCTGCAAATTACACTCATGGCAAATTCATCAAGGCTTACAAAGAGAACAACTTGTACAGGCAGTGATAGAAAATTCTACTTTTTCCCCATAAAAGACAATTTAAAATTGCCTGGCAGGATAGAATTTATAGAGAGATCTCCTTTCATTTAAATGGAACATGTTCTACTGAAACTAGGCAAAAAGTATAGAAAAACCTAGTAGTGCCTTCCATTTAGAAGGAAGAGGATTACTGTGGCCACGTGTCTTACTTTAGAGAAGGCAGTCCTCTTGAAGTGCTGTATGAAGACAGTGCTTTAACTTGAATGGCTGACCAGTCCAGATTATCATAGGAATCCTGTTGGTCTTTTATGTAAGTATTATTTCCCCCATGGAAGTGTTTCCGTATATGTACAATGTTCACTTTCATTTCCAGGTCATGGAAACAGAGTTGTACATGCAGTGCAGTTGCAAACATGGATATATTTAGTTGTGCATCCTTTTGCACATTCACATGGATATTTGGTTGGATGTCCAGTTGTGCCTCCCACTGTGGTTTGATACATTTGATACAGGCATTTGCCCAACTTAAGTCCCTGAAGCTGGAATGCCTTTGTATTAGACAGCAGTATGTCAAGAAAGATATTGACAAGCTGGAACATGTCGAGAGGAGGGCAACCAAAATGGTGAAGGGTTTGGAAACCATGCCCTATGAGGAGATAGTTAGGGAGCTAAGTATGTTTAGCCTGATGAACAGAAGGTTAAGGGGAGACATGATAGCCATGTTTAAATATTTGAAGGGATGTTATGTTGAAGATGGAGCAAACTTGTTTGCTACTGCTCCAGAAACTAGGACACAGAGCAATGGATTCAAATGACAGGAAAAGAGATTTCACCTAAACATCAGGAAGAACTTCTTGACAGTCAGGGCTGTTTGGCAGTGGAATATGCTGCCCCAGAGTGTGTGGAGTCTCCTTCTTTGGAAGTTTTTAAGCAGATGGCTAGATGGCCATTTGCTGGGGGTGCTTTAAGTGTTGTTCCTCCATGGCAGGATGTTGGACTTGATGGCCATTGTGGCCTCTTCCAACTCTATATTTCTATGATTCTATGTTATAAGAATAGATGCATGCTGGTTCCAGGCCTGTAGGCAACCTAATTATGGAGATAAACTTGAAAGCCTGGAAGGGAATAAAAGTAAATGATTGACTTACAACAAATCTAACTATATAGGGTTACTGGCTGATGCAATCTGAATGGAAGGCAGCCAAGAACCAACTGTACTCAGTGTCTGACATCTAAGATCTTTGTTTTGATTGGATGAGAGAGATGTTTATATAAAGGAAGCATGTAATTGTTGCTGTGTGCCTTCAAGTCATTTCTGACTTATGGTGATCCTAAAGCAACCTTGTCATGGGGTTTTCCTGGCAGAATTTCTTCTAGGGAGGTTTGCATTTGCCTTCCCCTGAGGCTGAGTCCAAGGTCACCCAATACATTTCATAGCCATGTTACCCCAAAATGTGGGTGACTCAGGGGTCCACCCGTGATGCCAGTACCTCCACGTGACAGAAGGGAATTAATTAGCTCAGAATTAGGAGGCCTGAGAGAGGGAGGCAAGTTAGTGAGATCTTTCCATCAATGTTTACAGGGTCACACAGGAAAGAACCAGCCAGGGATTTTAAAAAATGAATAAAATGTGGTTTATTGAAAAAGGTTCACACAAGCACACAAAGATCTAAACACTTGCCCATCCACACAAGGACTAGCCAAAGGAAAGTGGAGGAAAGTGTGGACAGAGGACTTCCAGGGTTGAGGTGATATTTGCCAGTCTGGAGAGCAGTGAGGAAAATGGCAATGTGGCTTAGGTATGCACCTAAGGACAGTTCTCATTTGGGAATCAAACAGATAGTGTGGCATTCAGGAAGGCAAGAGAGTGCACTGAATTGCATGAAACTGGGGGTTCTTGTACTCTCTCTCAGTCGTGCAGACAATGGGAGTTGCAACACATACAATGAAGTCCAGACAGAGCTAATGGTCTTAGTGTTTAGATAACAGAAAGGTAAAGATCAAGTGGGCAGGGAGTTAGAACTGTCAGCACTACAAATATTAGTGTACAAATTGTTTTAAACACACACATAGGAGATAGATTGTAACACTTTGGTACAATTCTAAAAGAGATCAGAGGGCTATTATGAGAAGCAAACCTAGACTGTGAAAGGTCTATGTAAATAGTGCCACTGAGAACAGTGGTTTTTATTATTATTATTATTATTATTATTATTATTATTATTATTATTATTATTATTATTATTTATTTGTATCCTGCCTCTCCATATGGATCGAGGTGGCGAACAACTTACAAATAGCATGTATTTCTATACATATTTCTATACATGCCCCCAACAAGCTGGGTGCTCATTTTACCGACCTGCGAAAGGATGGAAGGCTGAGTCAACCTTGGAGCCGGGCAGGATCAAACTCACAACCTTGTGGCTTGCAGTACTGCCATTTAACCACTGCACCACCAGGGCTCCCTGCTTGTTATCGGTGTTACAAGAATAAATATTAATATAAAGCTACAACTTCTTAATTTCATTATAGACCAAGGCATAAGAAATACTTAGGGGGGATATGGATGTTGATCTGATTCTTGAATAAGACTAGGTTTTGCAGTCTTGAAAGCCCAGATGATCAATATGACAAATTCCAGAAAATTTGAACAGTCATAGACTGACAGGTATAAGAGAAAGAACCTTCAATCTTCTTTTTTTCAAACTCATATTTATTAATTTTAATACAGACTAATTCACAACAACAGAAAGAAAGGAGGAAAAGAAAAAAATTGTGCATAAATATAGATGCACAGCTGAAATTAAATTTAAGTGAGATTAAATTGAACTAAACTAAAACCAAGACAAAATATTAGAACAGATTTTCACATTTTAAAAATTAGATCTGATCATTTCAACTGATTTTTTTTTCTTTTTTACAAATCCAGCTTTCTCCTAACATGGTGCTCCCAAAGATATTGGAATCATCTGTAGGCAACATCATAGGAATTGTGGTCCATTGCATCTAGAAGACACTTGGTTTAATTAGTTTATTATTATTACAATCAACAGATCAGATAAGAACAAATATAAACAAAGAATTAAAATAGCATCAAAAATTGCATACGAATAAATGTTAATATTTGCAAATCATGGTTTTGTTGTAAAAGCAAAAAATTAAAATTTAATCATCATATAGTTTCATAATAACATTTTAACCATGTTTGTCAACAAACCAGAGCAGCAGCACAAAAGCTGTCCACTTTATTTGTTACTAAAGGATATAATCTGCCAGCAAATAGTGTGTATAGAACTCATCAGTTCTTCCAGAGATACTTTGGAGAATTGTATGGATATAGGTATGTTGAAGACCAGTATAATAACACAAGCCCTACTGTCTCCACTGAGCCAGCTCCTTCATATGGTATTTTATATTTTTAATATATATATTAAATTTTTCCAAAGTGAATGCTTTTTTGAATTTTGGAATTAGTCAAATGATTTGCTGGCAAAAAAGCCTGGCCAGTATCTAATAAAGTCAGCGCAAGCAGTCGTTACACTTACTTGATGTTGCAGCTCATTGTCTATAATATGCTGGTATGTTTCCTTTTTTGCTTTCATATATCCCATTGCCAGAATAGTAGCTTGTGAGAAACCCAAATTGGCTAATTTCCCATCCAATGTCTTTTTCCACTTAAAGCAAAACCCATCCATTAATACCAGGGGGACCAAGTCTACTGGAGTAAATAACATTTTTAGCCAGAAATTTAATTTAAGGATCCATACCCGTTACTCAATCAACATTTGGCCTGTTTCTAAATGTAGAATAGCATTTGGCACACAGCTAGGGAAACCAAAGATAACTTGCAAAAATTTTGTTGGGGTGGATTCCAGGGAAGTAAAATTGCTATATGTGCACCACTGCGCACCATATACATCTTTGTGAAGACCTTAGCATTGAAGACCTGCAGAACTGATGGTACATGTTGGTCTCCTTTGGAGAAGAAGAAAGATATAAGAGATTTGATACTTCTCTGACTGTTTGCAATGGCATTAAAAGCTTGAGCTTTCAGGAGCCTGAAGATTGGAAAATCACTACCAAATATTTATAAGATTTTTGCTGCTCAATTGGATGATTAGTTATTTGTCATTTATGTGTCTCCTGTTTCCTGCTAAATACTAAGACTTTGGACTTACTGTAGTTGATTACTAACTTTTCAGTATTACAGTAACTGCCCAAAGATTTTAATAATCACCGCAGGCTAACTGATGTTGGAGAGAGCAGTATCACACCATCTGCATAGAGAGATGACAAAGGTCTACCTGCTAGGTTTGGTGGGTGAAAGTTTGGGCCAGACAAGCTCCCAACTAAGGAGTTAATATATATATATATATTAAACAAAAAAAGAGCGAACACACAGCCTTGTCTAACACCTGAATATGTTGGAATAGATTTAATGAGGTGTCCTACCCTATCACATCTCACTTCCAGACATGTTTTGGTATAAAGGCTGTGGATCAGAGTCAGGAGATGCTTATCAATATTGGTTATTTCTAATTTCTACCACAGTCTGTCTCTGGGGATCAAATCAAAAGCAAATTTGAAATCAATGAAGGCTGTGTAAAGAGCCCCTTTGGACACACAGATGAGTATTTAGCCACAAGATGATGTAAAACTAAACCATTGTCCCCAGTAGAGCATCTTGGTCTGAATCCTGTCTGCTCATCAGCCTAGAAATTTACCTCTTCCAACCATATTGTTAATTTTTCCAGAAGATGATGGGCATGCAGCTTACTGATGACACTTAAGCTGATTGGCCTGTAGTTTACAGGCTCTGATCTTTTTCTTTCTTAGAATGATAGCAAGCCCCCAATCCTCTGGTATACATGCAAAGCGATCATTGTGCGTAAATTGTGCCACTAAGACTGAGACCCCCCAACTCCTATTTACTATAAGCATCCTAGGAGGAATATTATCACGCCCTGGTGCTTTACCCCTTTGAAGTTTAGATATAAGCCCATTGATTTCAGAGATGGTAACAAGGGGCCAGTCTGAGAGGTGCTGCAGTGTAGCTTGTGAATTCTCATACTCCAATTGCCTTGCGGTAAACAAGCTGGTAAAATGTGATTCCCAGGTCTTAACAGGAATACAGGAATCTGCTAGCCCTATTTTACAATCTAATCCCTGGGGACTATCCTCCAAAAGGTACAAGACTCCTGCTGCCTGATGCAATGATTAGTTTCTCCCAAATGGCTCTCATTGCTAATCCCCTTTCCCCCCCTAATGAACTTTTTGTATCTTTTCTTTAACAAGAACCATTCAGATGGTAGAGATAGCAAATTCAATTCTCTATATCTCTTGTAATGGCTTATTAGAAGATTCTTCAAATCCAGACATTCCTGGTCACACCAAGGTGTAGATCTAAAGAAAGCAGTCTTTTGTGTTCCGGGATTATTACGAGTCAAACACATTTGTAAAGATAAAACCAACGCCTGATATAAATTCAGGGCCTTTTCAAGGGATCTTGTTAATAAGAGAGACTCCCGTATTCTAAGACTGTTTTCTGAATATAGCAATGCAGTTACAGCATCTTCCACCTTAGCTGACCATCTCACATTAGCTGCTCTTATTTCTATCTCTGTATTCAATGATGGTTCAAAATCAGCATGCACATTCTGATTTAGGAAGGACAGAGAGAGATTTAAAGTGTAGTGATCACTCTTGGTACGAGTACCCACTTCAAAACTATGGACCAGATTCAGCAGCTTATAAGAGATAATAGTATAATCGATAGTTGAAGCACCATGACCAGTCAAGAAAGTATTTTCTCTTGGTCTGTCCCCATCCACATCACCATTTAGTAATACTAAACCTAAATTATTGATCATCCATAGAAGACCGAGCCCAGAGTAATTGCAGATGCAGTCTTTAGATTGCCTATCAGGAATTGGGCAGGCTGCTTCTGTTTCGGGAGCATGTTCATCAAAATGGCTATAAAGAGCTTCATCATTTCAACCAATTCTGGCATTAAAATCTCCTGCCAAAATTAAAGAACCATTGAGATATGATGACACCATCTTACTAATAAATTTTTGTAAATCTACCCATCTGTCGTGTATTTGTTTTCTTTGTTATAATGGAGACAAGTACACATTGATTAGTAGTAAAGTAAATGCTTGAAACTTAATTACCAATGAGAGTGCCATATTAGCCATCCAAATAAAATTAACATGGATGGCTCGAAGCTTAGTGGAAATCAAAACCCCAAGCCCTCCTTTAGGATAGCCTCTTCTACAACCAGGTTCAGCTTTTAATGAGAAACAAATGCATCCAGCTCCAGCTCCTCCTCCTCCCACTTCTCTTGAAGGAACACTACATCATATCTCCTGATAAAATCTTGAAAGGAGGGATCCACAGCCTTTCCCCACCAACTTGCAACATTCCAAGAGATAAATGTCAGTTGGGAGCCCTGCTGATGAACCAAAGGTTACTCACATATAGATAGATCTGTGATCATTCCTTTCCCTCTATCAGAAGGGTTAAGCCTCTCCAAGGAGGACACCCAAACTCCCTGCATTATTCCCTTACCCTGGGAGTCTGACGAATTAATCTCTCACACTATATAAAATAAAGGATAATAAATAATTAATAAAAGATAAAAACAAAGCAAACTATTTCATCCATACTTGTTGCGTGTCTTTAAGCCATTTCTGACTTATGGAAACAGTAAGGTGAACCTATCATGGGATTTTCTGGAGCTGAGGGTGTCTGATATGCTCAAAATCACCAGTGGGTTTCCATGGCCAAGTGGGGAATTGAAACCTTATCTCCAGGATCATATCCAATATCCAAATCACTATACCACACTGGCTCTCATCCATACTGCTGCTACATAATTTAAATCTCAAAGGCCGCCTACTGTATTTGTTGGTGTGTAAGGTGCACTTTCCCCTCAAAAAAATGCCTTCCGAAAATGGAGTATGTCTTATACACCAGCAAATATGATAACTCCTGCCAGGGCATAGGAAAGCCAGGGGGATGAAAGGAATGCTCGCACAAGTGCCTGGGTGGGGAGAAGTCCTGCCAAGGCAAAAAGGAAAGGAAAGGCGCTTTTCTGTTCCTTTTCACCTGGGAGGAAGTTCTCTCCACCAAGGTAGAGACAACAGGAACAGGGGAGAAAGGAGCTTTCTCTCGTTCTCTTCTCTCTCTCTCTCTCTCTCTCTCTCTCTCTCACACACACACACACACACACCCCGGAGCCTTCCTGTTCTTTTTCCCTCAGCAGGGGAGTCTCTTCACAAGGCAGAGAGGACAGGAATGGGGAGAAAGGAGCTTTACACACACACACTCTTCCTGTTCTCTTTGCCTTGGCAGGGAAGTCTCCTTGCAAGGCAGAGATGACAGGAACGGGGAGAAAGGAGCTTCTTTCACTTTCACACACACCCCTTCTTGTTCTTTCTGTCTCAACAGGGTGCCCCCGCCAGGCTGAAATGACAGGAAGCGGTGGGCGGGGTACTAAAATATTTTTTCCTAAGGAATACAGTCTGAAAATAGGGTGCGTCTTATACACTGGTGCATCTAATACACCGGCAAATAAAAAGGTCTTAACAGGGGAAAAAGAGCAGTGAGAGGGTCAACTGGATCTCCCATGGAAGGGAGTTCCGCAGCTTAGGAGCAACCATTGAGAAAGCTCTCTTCTGTGACCGCACTAAACATGTCTCTGAGGAGGATGGGACTGAGAGAAAGATCTTCTTTAAGCTCAAAGAGAATAGATACCTATAGAACTTCATAATATAGTTAGCATGTGTCTGAACAACAGTCTCACGACAGTATCCTTTAGAATCAACCATTAGTGCACGGATAGAATCATTCCAATCCCAATCGCCGTCATTGTTTGCCACTCATAACGAACCCCTGATTGTCTCAAAAGCTGTTAGAAGTCCAGTACAGTTAGCACAGTTGCTCTTTCCCTATCTTTTTCTCAGTACAGCTTAACTCTCAGGGCAATCAATGCTGCTTCAGCGTCAGAACCAAACCAGTGAAAGCAATCTAGATAATTGCTATCATCTGGGCATATTTATTATTTCGTAGACTATGATACGTGACATGCAGTGTCATTAGGTATCTGACAACTCATGAGATCTTACGATTGTTTTGGCAGCTATCAGATAAGGGATGCTTATAGTAAAACATTCAGCTTTTATATTTTGAGTTTTAAATTTGACATTCAACTTGGGGAAGTGAATTTTGAAGTAAAAATGTGAGTGACATATGTTTCTCCATTTATATTACCTGCAGGAACATAAGTCTTCAATGGTGCAGCAAGAGGATGAGTCAGGATACTGCAAATAGTTTAGCTGACTCTTTGCCAGTCTCCCATTAGTGATTTTTTTTGGTTTTTTTTTGTTTGGCCATTTCCACACTGCACTGTTATAGTGCTATTATTCCACTTTCAACATGCTATGGAATCCTGGAGTTTGTCGTTTAAGGAGGGGCAATTGGAATTCTCAGCCAGAGAGCTCTTTGGCCTCAGGAAACTACAAACCCCAGGATTCCACAGAATGTTAAAAGTGAAATAATAGCACTATAACAGTGTAGGGCAGAAGTTGCCTTGTTTGCATATTAGTTCTCACTCTTTTTCCAATAATAGGACTCAGGGCAGCTTACACCTTTTTAAAAGAGCAATACAGAATAAAAACTATATTAAACCATCACTAAAAAGTATAAATATAAGAGTTATTTAAAAACAAACAATTTGTAAAGTTAAAACCTTTAAGATTCACTATGGCCATTTCCGCATGTGGAGGGGGAAACGGGGGAAAACATACTAAAACGGAGCTTACCAGCAGCCGGGTAAGTCCGTCGCCATGCATAGCAGCGCGAGCTCACTGCTCCGCACTCCTCCGGTGTCCAAAATGGTGGCTTTGGCATCCAAAATGGTGGCTTCCGGCTGGCAGAGGCTCTCCACCAACCAGAGAAGCTTGCCAGTCGAAAGCCCACACCAGGCAGATCTGCAGGCATGCACTAGTGCGCGCCTGCAAATCTGCACCAGAGCGCCGCGATGGAGCTGCACGGGGCTGTGCACTCTGTGCTTTTTAAAAACCTCTGAAAAGAGGTTTTTTAAAAACATGTGGCACCACCAGTTCCAGTCGCTTCAGAGTGGATTGAGGTGCGGAACTACGATAAAGTAGTCCACCCCAATCCACTCCACTGTGCAGACGACCTCTGTCGGAGTTTGCTCTGCACTGTTTTAAAACCCTGGTGCGGAAAGGGCCTAAAAGACTATACACAAACCAACAGAACAGGACAATGCATCATTAAAAGACTACATACAACCCCCCCAAACCCCCCCCAAAACAAAAACAAAACAAGACAACACATCCCAGTCACTGTCTAAAAGTATGACAGTATAAGACTGTTTTAACTTGCCAGCAAAAGGAGAGCAAGGATAGAGCTATCCTTGTGTTTGAATCTTTCAACTTCAGAGGGTAAGTTATGACACCGGGGCTTCTTGGGCAAGTTAAGCCTTGTTCAGGCTACAGTGCCTCCCTGAATTTTTGGTCATTCTTTATTCTTGAATTCCAGATTGCTGGCTGACCTTGCCTCTCAGTTTGCCCTTGCTTCTTGGCTCGTGGCTTCTGTCTGGTTCATCTCAATACTGAAAACCAATTAGCTTGGAACCTGTGGAATTCTGTTGCCCTAAATGTGGAGAACATGTGGTCTTCTAGATATTATTGAACTATAACTCCCATCATCTTTCATTATTGACCAGGCTGAGAATTGCTGATGAGAGTTCTCAATATATGAAAGGGCCACATATTCCCCAACCTTGGGCTGCTGAGTTGGGTTGACCACATGAAGGCTACCTCCTTCTTTCTTCTTCTTACTTACCGCTTTTCAATATTTTCCTGGAGATGCTGACCAATACTCAAATATATGGAATATACTAAAAAATAACCTGCTCATGGAATCCAAAGAACCATACTCTTTGTTCTGGACACTTAGCCTTCTGATAAGGATTGTTATTTAAATTAGCACCTTAGAATCCATTTAAGAGAAAAATACATAGCATTGCCAAACCAGTGAAAGAGTCATTTTGAGCAAGACTTTTCCTCTGCAGTCTTTTGCTATGTGGTGGGGTTCTTATAATGGATTCTCATTTGAGTTAGAAGAACCTGACCCACACCAGCAGCTTAACTTCAGCAAAGTGACATTATTTTCCTTCTTCTCCTGACAACTAAACCAAGGGAGTCCATTTTTAATCTATAATTGCACTCTGTAAAATGGCAGGAGGGCATTCTTTTGAGAAACTGGGTTGGCACTTGGGAGGGTAGATTAATTCTGTTTGTTTGACCAGAGGCAGACAAAGTGGAATTTAGGATGGAAGAATTTGAGAAGACTTCTGCAGGGGAAACTAGGTTGGCCTGGAAAGGTCAGTTTTTTGGACATCACTCCATGAATTCTCCATTTAATCTGGGCACTGTAATTATTTAAAAAAATCACTTTTTCAAGTCATGGTCCAGTAGCCTATTTTCCCCAATACACAACCCAGGCCATTCTGCACTAGCCTGTTATACTGCGATGATTCCACTTTCACATCCTCTGGAATCCTGGGATTTGCAGTTTTGGGAGGGGCAGGTTGGCCCCTCCTGAAACTGCAAACCCCAGGATTCCAGAGGATGTTGAAAGTGGAATCACCACGCTATAACAGGCTAGTGCGGAAATGGGCCCAGTTTCTATGGAAAGCCTGTGAGCAGGGCCTGGACACCACAGTTTCTTATAATTATTCCTCAGCAATGCACTTTTGGGCCCAAGGCTAGGAGCAAGGTGGAATACAAATCGGATAAAGAAATGTATAGTCAAAGACAAGCTGCTTCTTACTCTGGAGGTATCATATATTGTGAATAGCAGTGACTAAAGGCATTTCTGCATCACACTGCTCTAGTGCTATTATTTCACTTTCAACATCCTGTGAAATTCTGGGGTTTGTAGTTTCCTGAGGCCAAAGAGCTCTCCAGCTGAGAATTCTAAATGCCCCTCCCTAAACTGCAAACCCCAGGATTCCAGAGGATGTTCAATGCACTATAACAGGGTAGTGCAGAATTGACCAAAGATTCTTTTTTGTTGTGGTTGTGAGCTTTTAAGTCCATTGTCATTTACTGGGTAACCTACACTCTACAAACAACATTCTGAGGTAGACAGTAGGTTTATTTGTAGAAAATGCAAGCAATACATCACACTTCTTCTGAAGTTGCTGGGACAAAGGCATTCATGGAGCTTACATCTTTTACAGGTACACTTCCAAAATTTAAGTCCCTTTTCGCACGTAGGTCATTAGCGCAATGAGGGAGAGCCCTCGCGCTATTGTAAATTTCGCAAAAAAGCCCCTTGCACTCCGCACACAGCAGGGCATTTGCGAGAGAGCACCGGTCCCCATCCGGTGCCTTTTCCGCATGTGAGTGTCAAGGGCCATGCCCAGGTCCCTCCCTGTCCCCGCCCCACCGGCCCTGATTGGCCGGTGGGTTTTTTTTCTATTTTTTTTTCAGTCCACCGTGCTAATGTTAGCACGATAGATCCTGCCAACGGGTCATCGCAGCAGCCCCAAGGGCAGCCCAGTAGCAGGGCTCACTCCTCCTAACGAGCCGCCCCGGAAAAGGTGGAGACTGGCTGGAAGCATTGCAGCTGTGACGCAGCTGGAGCAGCAGCCCTCCCCACTACGCCGATGACCCGCCATGGAGCCTGGCGAGACAGAGCTCCTCGGGACACTGGCAATACAGCTGTATATGAACAACGTGACTGCTGTGCGAGCCTGGACGGCAGGACAGCGGCGGTGGGGCGGGGGAGCCGTCGTGGGGGCGGCTGTGGCTGTCTGCACCCGAGCAGCCGCCACCACCACTGCCTCCACAGCATCCGACGGGGAGCAGCTAACCGATCCCCACGTCGCAGTGCATGCCTGGCTGGGCACCCTTCCGCGCCCCCAGAGATGGTGGATCAGGACCCGTGTGCAACAAGACTGGTGGCTCCAGGAAGTGCTGGCAACCTGGGATGACGAAACGTGGCTGTACCACTTCAGAATGACACGGGCCACCCTCTTCGAAATCGTGGAACATCTGCGCCCACAGCTTCAGCGCGCCACTACCGTCATGAGGGTGCCCATCTCTGTAGAGGAGCGGGTCGCCGTCGCGATCTGGTGGCTCTCCACTCCCCTAACCTACAGGAAGACCGCCAACACCTTCGGACTCGGAATCTCCACTGTGGCAGAGATCGGCGTGGAAGTCTGCCTCGCCATAGAACATGTCCTGCTGAGCACCACTGTCTGCCTGCACAACCACAGCACGGTGAGTCCGCTCAGCAGTAGCAGCTGTGCATCAGGCAGCATGACCGTCTGGCGACTGCCATGTCATGCACAGCCATGGCGCGTGCCCCCTCCCATCCCCACAGCTCAGGTGGCACGCTGCCACTAGGGACACATAGCCGGGGCCGGTGGGCGGGCGTCACCAGGCAGGGGGCGGCGGCTCCACCCTCCTGTCAGTCCCCGCCTCCCCGAGCCATGTCACGTCCCAGTGGCGTCAGCGAAGCCCCCAAGACATTGATGTCCCCTGTTGATGGCAGTTTCACATCCCACCTTTAGGTCATGGACGGCTTCGAGGCCATGGGATTCCCCCAGTGTATTGGCACCGTGGACGGGACCCATATCCCCGTACGGTCCCCGAAAGCACGGGCACAGGAGTTCCTCAACAGAAAGGACAGCTTCTCCATCCTGCTGCAAGGCCTGACGGATCATTCCGGGCAGTTCCTGGATATTGAGTTGGGGTATACGGGTCGCACCCATGATGCACATGTCTTCTGCCACTCAGCCCTGTGGCAGGCCATGGAGGCCAAGCGATTCGTCCCCGGCAACCCGACCGTCACCATCCACGGCGTGCGGGTCGGGCCTGTCATCTTGGCAGATGGAGCCTACCCCTTGGGACGGTGGCTCATGAAGCCCTACAGAGGTCGCCTAAACCCCCAGCAAATGGCCTACAACAGAGTATTCCATCAGTGCCGCAATGTCGTGGAGCGTGCCTTTGGTAGGCTGAAGGCCAGATGGGGCTGCCTGTCAGCTCCACTGACCGTCTCGGAGCCTAATTTCCTGCCGGTCGTCGCTGCCTGCGTGGTCCTGCACAACATATGCGAAAGCAAGGGCCATGCACTGCATCCCAGTCTCCCCCCGCCCGCACCCGTCACCATCCCCCCAGGTGCCTACGTCTACGTGGCACACGATCAGAGGAGGCTGCGGGAGGGCCAGAGGGTCAGGGACGCCATCGCCAGAATGATCGCTGGCTGATCCACTGTCTCCGCCCCCAGCCGCAGCCAAAGACACCGTGTGCCTTCCCTCCCCGATCTGGTGACGAAACATGGAAGCACAGCACGTATTCTGTATGCATCAGCCTTTGCCTCTGTGAATAAATGGTACACGTGGTGCCCCATGACCCCTTGTGTGGACCCTCATTGCCATAAGCACAGCATGCTCGCGCTGCCAGCATGGTCCGTGGTCCCCGTTGGCAGAGGGAGGGGGGAGACACGCCACGGGAACATCAGAGGGCATGCCGAGGGGCAGCCAGTGCAGGAGAGGCGCCCATGACTGAGGCATCCCTGTCACACCCACTCTTAACTGCTGGGCAGGAAGGACACAGACATGGTGGCAGGAATGTGTGTTTATTAGGCAGTCTCCGTACGCGGTGACAGGCAGGCAGCAGAGGGAACCCATGCCGGGCAGCGAGTGCCAGATGTTGTTCCCTGTTTGCCGCCGGCAGCAATGCTCACCAGCAGAGCAGAAGCAGGTCCCCACCCGGGCACCAGAAGGCATAGAGAAGGCAAGCAGTTAACGTCCCTTCCCTGCAGAGATGTCCTCCCCTACTTCAGGCAAGGCAAGCCAAATCATGGGCTATAGCGTTGCACTCTCTTTCGCGCACGTCTCCCCGTCTCAACAGCAGCCTCCTCTTGGGACAGCCCCTCAGGAGGCGGCTGGGCAACAGAGGGAAGCCCGGCCATCCCTTGTTGCGATGTGGAGGGGACCGCAGAGGAAGCCAGGGGAGTGGAGCCACCGCCCGAAGGGCGAGACCCCAGCTTGCGCAGTATGGCAGACATGAGCCTGTTTGTGCTGCGCATCTCCTCCACCACACCTTCCTGGCACTCTGCGTTCCTGTCCACATCCTCCCTGTGCGTGTCGACCAGTTGCTGGAGAATGGCATTGGTAGCAGTCAGCGCTGTCTCCATCCCTCTCTGGTGCGCCCTCCGCTCGGCTGCCGAGGCATCATGCAGCTCCCGTGAGTGCTGCATGATGGCCGTGGCAATTGCCTCGCCCCTACGCCCTGTGTGGTCCCTCGCCCGGGCAGCCACCATCCTTGAGCGGGGAGACATCGCCGCAGTGCTGTGGATCCGCCGCTTCGCTCACTCGGACCTGGCTCTGGAAGGAACACAGACAAGTTGTCAGTCCAGGGAGCAGAACAACCCCCGCCCCCGGTGCCCTGTGGGCTCGCAACACATTTCCGGACGGCCAGAAACATGAGGGAGGGACACAGGCCCCTGCTGCACGGGTGCCACACTGGCAGCATCTATGGTTCACTGGGCAGCGCCTCTATGGGAGGGCTCTGCACCATCCGGCCACGGTGTAGAGGTCTTTTCTCATCATGCTTACCAGGGCGAAAAAGCCCTGAGTCGGTGGCCACGCTCCCTAACATGGCCTCGTCATCGGCCGACTCCTCGCTTCCCTGGCCGCCGCCAGCGCCCTCGAAACTACCCACGCTGCCTTGGCCACTAGGCAGGGGTTGGCTGCAGCTTCCCATGCTGTCCTCATCTGGCATATTGTCCTCCACTCGTGCCGCAGACCCTGTCAAGAGCATGACACCACACACTGTCTACTTGAGCAGATGGCTGGCGACAGGCCCCCCTGGCACCCAGTGACAGCTGACGCCCTGGCTCCCGATGGCTGTGCCCAATGGCAGCGTGGCCACATCGGCCACGCATGCCTGGGGTGGCACGGAGGGACTTTCCTGTTGCATACAGGGGGAACGTGGGCACGAGGGGGCCGCGGGATCCGAGGGCTGGACATAGAGATGTTACCCATGGAGTGCCATGTTTCTGCATCACACGCACACACAAGTAGTCACGGCCAACGGAGCAGCACCAGGTGTGCCTCAGTGCCATAGGGACCCCACCGGGGGCCGTGCTGCAGAAGCGGGTGCGTGGCGCTTACCATGGCACACGTCACCGTGTCACCTGCCGTGCTTCTCCAGGCCAGGCCTCCTGAGCTCACTCTGCCCTTGGCTTCCCCCCGCTTCCTGCGTCCACTGATGAGCCACTGTGCCATGTTTTCCCTATGCCCGCTCAGTTGACATTCCTGAACTGCAAGGGCTGCCAGACTGGGAGCCGCTTATCAGCAGCCCACATTCCAACCCTGTCGCCTCCCTGCTATCCCAGACATGCACCTGCATCCAAGGCCTGAGAACTGCCCGGCTCCTGGCACTACCATTCGGGCTGTTCCCACGGGAAACCAACAGCCCAGAGCGGAGCGCGGGGGAGGCAGCCCGGGCTCCGGAGGGGACTCCAGGTCCCATCGCTTCCCCTGTGCCTGGCAGCCTGTGGGGCAGACAGTGGGTTCCGGCCCAGTGCCCCACGTGCCACCGCCGCCAGCCCAGGAGGCCCCTTCCCCCAGGGACATTCCTACCGGTCGACACTGCAGGGCTGTCATCCTTGGTCTGAGATGCATCCATGGGCTCTTCCTCGGGTGCGGCAACCCTGGTGTCTGCGCGTCCACCGCCACCACCATGGACCAGTTTGAGGCTAGAGGCGACACGCTTCGGGGCCACGCTCGCATCCCCACGGAGGATGTCATGGAGTTGCCTATAGTAGGGGCAGGTGGCGGGCTGCGCTCCCGTCATGCGGTTATGGGCGAGGACCCGGCAGTACTCCTGGTGCATCATTTTCGTCTTGTTCCTACATTCCACGGCTGTCCGGCGGTGACCCTTGCGTCCCATCTCTGCTGCGATCTCCTGGAACACTTGTATGTTCCTCTGGCTACTGCGCAGGAGCTCCTGATACCTTGGCTGGCCCCAGATCTCTAGGAGATCCTCGATCTCAGCGGGCCACCATGCTATTCCTCTCCCTTGAACCCTCTCGGGGGAGGCGGGCGCGTCCATGTTGCCTTCCTGCGGTGCACCGGGGGGCACACGTTTCCCCTTGGAGCTTTGGCTGGAGGCGCGGGCAGGCACGAGAGCCCCTGCCCACGTAGTAACGTGCTAACGATGGAACCGAGGAACTCCTGGCAAGGGACTGGCAGCCGCCCCTATGGGCGACCTCAGAAACTAAAAGGAAAGCCCGTCTGGGCTGCCTGCCTGTCGCTGTGTGATGACAGCCGTGTCTATTTGAAAAAGCCCCCTGGAGGGCAAAGGAAGTGGCCAGCTCAGGACCGTTGGAACTAGGGGTGGAGTGAGTGTGGGTTCCTGTTTGCATGGTGAGGCGAGTGTGTCTGTGCGTGGCGTCTGAGTGGTTGTTGTGTGTTGTGTGCGTGTTGTGTGTATGGTACGTCGCGGGTGCGTGTGGGCATGCCTCGGGAGGGGACCCTGTGAGCCGACGATGAGGTGCAGGTTCTCCTGTCCCTCGTGGCGACCAGCGAGGGCGTGGATGTGCTTATGAAGAGCACCCCACTGCCCAGCAAGGCCCTGTACGAGGGCCTTGCGGCTGGCCTCACGGCCAAGGGCTTTGAACGGACGGCAGCCCAGGTCACCAACAAGTTCAAGGCCCTAAAGTGTCGTTTTTTTGACACAATGGAGCTGTTCCGTGGCCATCCGCCCCCACATGCCCGGCCGAAGTTCTTCGCGGCCATGTTCCGCATATGGAAGGCGGTGGGAAAGCCCAGGTGGGCCGAGAGACACAAGGGCGGTAAGTGACAACGCACATGCCCATGTTGTCCCTGCTCCCATGCCACCATGGCCCTGTGAGGGGGGCGACAACCAAGCCATGGACGGCCAGGCCATGGTGCCACCTCACTCATTGCTGGCCTCTGGCCTCGGTGGCCACCTGAAAGGGCTGCCCCAAGGGACAACCGTGGGGGACGGACGCCTCACTACCACCCCCTCGCTTCTGTTCTTCCCGCAGGAGCACGGAGGCGTCTTGTCCACGCGCCCACGGCCGCTGCGGGACAGCCCGGGACACGACGGCGAGGTAGATGTCCCCGCGCCACCCTGCCCATGGGATTCCCTATGCAGAGACAGTGGCAGTGCCCCTCTGGGGGCGGTGCCGTGGCCCCTGCCACTGTCCGTGCAGTAGTCTCTGTCCGGGCCACCCAGCTAGATCCACTTTTGCCCCCCGCTTGCAGCTCGCCGCGGGATGAGGCCTCTGCCAGAGTCCTCCCAGTCCTCGGAGGGGGAGGGGACGTCGGGGAGCTGTCTGCAAGCGCGCGCCCCTGCTCCTGTGACGCCTGAGGCTGCCAGTACAGGTGAGGACCCCCGTCCTGCCATGCAGTCCCGCAGACCAGCAGGGCTGCCCACTGCCAGACCCCCTGCCTACTATGGCCAGCGGCCACACTGCATTTGTGCTGCTGTCAGGGAATCCTGCCTGGGCTCTCCATCCTCCTGGGGGGGGGCTGGGCGGCTGCAGCTGTGGCTGATCCTGCTGTCGTTGCTCCCCCAGCTGCATCTGGCACCACCCCCCAGGGACTGTCCACCACCACCACCACCACGTTGGAGGAGGATGTTGGCGTGGCGGATGATGGCGCCGGGAGCTTGCCGACAGCGGGGCCGAGCCATGTGCCTGGTGAGTGGCGATGGGACTGGCCTGCTGGCACACGGACAGTCATGTGTGAACCTCTCCCAGCTTCCCTGCACACGGAAGCTCGGGAATCTTTCCCCCCTGAGCTTTTGCTGTCATGTCATCCCTGATAGGAGAGGGACCTGTCCTCCTCCAGCAGTGGATGGCCGGCGTGGAGCCCTTGGGGGCGACTGTGCGGCGTGTGGCTTCTCCGGCGCTGGCGGCTGGCGACGAAGGTGAGTACGGGGAGGGTGGTGTCCTGACGGGGGTCCCCCTGTCCCAGGCCTGTCCGCAGTGATGGTGGTTGCCTGTGGGAGCTTCGGCAACTCCTGTGCAGCCATGGCCACACAGTGACAGATTGCTGCTCCCACAGGTGTGGCTGGAGTCGTCCACGGGCCAGAGCTACCCACGGTGCCGGACTTGCTCCTGCGACTGCGGGAACTGGAGGAGCGGGTGGCCTCGTCGGAGGAGCACAACAGGAGGGAATGTGAGTGTCACGGCGGCTACTGCCCAACCACCCCTTGGGGCATGCTGTAGGGGCCGCCGCCGGGCTTTCCGTGGCCACACTAACGCTTTGGTGTCCACCTGTCTATCCCCTGCAGATGAGACCCTCCTGAGGTCCGTGGAGGCAATGGCTACGGCTGTGGCTCAGAGGCTGGGGTTTCTGGAGGCCACGGTCCAACACCGCCTAGCCGCCATGGAGCAGACCGTTGCACAGCTGCTCCAGTGGAGGGAGCAGGTCACGGGGCCTCGGTGAAGTGCCTCTGGCGGCGCCCGCTGTATATAGTTGTCTGTTGTGTGTTGAATGTATATAGTTGTGTATTTTTTGTATGTTGGTTGTTTGCTTATATGTTGAGATTCTGTGCAATAAATGTTTTCCGTTTGTAAACAGTAGTGTGTGGTTCTTTCTGCGGAGCGGGGGAGGTGAATTGGGGCGCCCTCACACTCCAGCTAGCCCAGTGAACCTCTCGAGAGAGACATCCAAGTGTAGACAGGTGGTAGGAAGAGGTGTAGTGTGTGGCTACTGTGTTCCTTGATGTTGGAGCTGCAGAAGAGGAGAAGGCCAAAGGAAGGTTGTTTCCAGTCCTGCTCCAGACGTTCAGAATGGGTGCATTGCGACAACAGTACAAAGGAGTGACCCAAGGATATTCTATTTAGCTAGTCAGAGTGGGGAGTGGCTGTCTCGTGGCCAGTGGATAGGGATTGGACTCAGCCAAGGGCAACTTGGCATGTCTGTGAGTGGGACAGGGAAATAGATGGGAGGGTCCTCCATTGGGGTGGGCGGTGGGTCGGCTACTGCAGTGGCGGGGAAATGGGGTTGTCGCTGTGCTGTCGAACTGGGCTGACCCTCAGCCTGGAGGAGACGCTGGTCCGTGCTACTGTGCTAACGGGCTACTGTGCTAACGTGCTAATGATAGCGCTGGTTTTTTTTAAAAAAGTTGCCCAGACCCCGGGGGCTGCTGTCGTCTCGAGTGCGGCGACGCAACCCCGGGGTGGGCTCTTGCAGCGATGTGTCGGGCAGTGTTCCTTGAGGCCATGGCGGCAGCGGCGTCTCTGTTGCTGGGCGGCGCTTCCCGCCCAGCTACAGAGTTGCTGCGTGACGGACAGCCAGCTGGGACTGCCTGCACCCCGCCCACTCCCGGATCCTTCGCGTAAGAGGGCTCCGCAGGCCCGCGGGTTGCGTGAGCGATACGTAAAGGAGGTCATTTTCGCTTCCAGGCGAAAATGAAAAACGCGACTCCAGCACTACTCACGATCGCGACAGCCCCGGGTCGGCGGGAACGTCATGCGGTACGGCGGCTCGTGAAGGGGGGAGGGAGCGTGTTTAATACGCTTTCAAACCGCCATGCGAAAAGGGCCTAAGTGTGCAAAGCTGTGATTGGAGTGGATCACACAATTTCTCAGACAGTTCCCAGACCTGTGTTTGGTTCCTACTTCTCACCATACTTGACCTGAGCACATATTTCCTGCCCCTTATCTTAGAGGCACTGGGATCCCAAAGCACAAGCCTCAACACTTTCATTTCCCCCCACCTTTGATCTCCCCCTCACTAAATACATTGTAGCCATAGGCAATAAAGCAATTAACCATTGATACTTTGCAACCATCCAGGCAGGCTCAGAACAGATACATTGTTGCAATAATCAATTAGCACTGGATACTTTGTATCATTACAACTCAGCTTAATGATATTCTACAGCAGTTAGTTCTACACTGATTACAATACACTATTTCAATACGTGTCCAGCAGACCAACATATGGCAGAGGTTACATATCCTGACATCTACTCTGACTTATGGCAACCATAAGGTGAACGTACCATGGGGTTTGCTTGGCAAGATGAAGTTTGCCATTATCTTCCTCTTAGGCTGAGAGAGTGTGACTTGTCCAAGGGGGTTTCCATGGCTGAGCAGGGATCTGAAAACTGGTTTCCTGAAGTGCTAGTCAAAAAGTCAGACCACGTCACCACACTGGATGTCACAGACGTTCATATCTTCCATGAATTTATCCAACATCTTCTAAGTTGGTGGCCACCACTAGAAACTCCACAATCTATCTACTCTGTGGGTCATTGGAAAAGATAATAATGCTCAGCAAAGAGGAAAGCCATCGGAAAAGAGGAAGACTGCACCACAAAGGTGGATTGATTTGATCAAGGAAGACATGGTTGCTCTGCGTTTGCAAGGCTAGAGCAGGGTAGTTGATGACCAAAATTCTTGGGGGTCTCTTTTCATGGGGCATTTCCACACTACACTGTATAGTGCTATTATTCCACTTTCTTTCTTTTAAAAAAATAATTTTATTAAATGTTCACAAATAAAATGTACATTTATAATTGTAATTTCACATGAACTATTTTTTGATCTTCCACACTGATCTAGATTTCATTTTCTGTACTTCTTTTACCTGTTACGTTTATGTACCACAATACGATGTTAATTTTACATGATAGTTCATACATTTCCCTCTTCACATTCCAGCTCCATGGTATTTTACTGTCGCCCCTTCATATATTATCATAACCATGAATTAGGCATTTCCATTTGGCAATTCCCAGCAATTACCCATTACAATTTGCCATTCTGCTTTTATCTCCCCATCCAATTTCCCCTTTAATCTCTGAGAGACTATGTCTGCATTTCTGCTTTCAATAAATGTTCTCCACCATTGTTCAATTGTGGGTATTTGCTGAGTTTTCCAAAATTTAGCATATTCTATTCGAGCTGTTGTTGTCATATACAGTATAATTTTCCAGTGTCTCTTTATATCAGTACCCTCAAATACATTTTTCATTAACAAATACAATTCTGGTATTTTAGCAAATTGAACCTTCAATATCTCACACATCTTTTTAGGTATTTCACTCCAATATTTCTATGCCTTGGGACATGTCCACCACATATGAAATGTTGTTCTGACCTCTTTCTGATATTTCCAACACAATCCAGTAGCTGTATTATAAATCTTTTTTAATTTATCTGGTGTCATGTACCATCTATGAAACAACTTAAAATAGTTCTCTTTTAGGTTCTGAGCCGATGTAAATTTTTGTGTCCTTTTCCAGTTCTGTTGCCAAACCTCTAATTAAATTGAATGTCCAATATTTTGAGCCCACAAGATCATAGCTGACTTAACCGTTTCCTCTTGCCTTTCCTGTAGTAAAACTTCTTGATATATATGGGCTAGTAAATGAGGTGGATTATCAAGCTGGTTGATTACTCCTATTTTCTCTTTGGATTCTATTCCATATGTTTTTAAGTCCATCTGAAATCTTTCAGTTAACTGTCTATAGGGAAACCAACTTAATAATATTCCTTCCTGTTCAAGTTTTTCTCTTGATTTGATCGTAAACTCATTTAATGTGGATTTCTCTAATATATCCTCATGTCACAGCCATCTCTCTATTTCAGTCCATCTTCCAAAGAAAGCTTCTTGAGGGGATACCTACATGGGAAGCTGCCTTATGTTTTTACTCTTGTACTCATTCCATATTTTCAGAAGCGATTTTCTAACATAATGATGCATGAAGTCTTTATCTATTTTTGCTTTATCATAAAACATATAGGCATGCCATCCCATCCCCATGTCTGCTCCTTCCAATGCTAGCATTCTCATGTCTTGTAGATCAATCCAATCTTTTATCCATGTAAATGCCACAGCTTTATAATATATCTGAAAATCTGGTAGCCCCATTCCTCCTCTGGATGTCTGGTCCATCATAATATTCCATTTTATCCTTGGCTTTTTCCTTTGCCATATAAATTTAGTCAGTTCTTTCCTCCACTGCATTTGTTATAATGGGAAGGTTTTGAAACAAAAAGTTCATCTTAGGAAGTATGTTCATTTTTATTGCCGCTATCCTCTCCATCATTGACAAATTCATAGAAGTCCACCTTTCCAAATCTTTTGTTATTTCTTTCCATTTTTTCTCATAATTGTTTTGAAATAGCTCATTATTTCTTTTTGCTATCCAGACACCTAGATAATTTGCTTTCTGTACTTTGATAAATCCTGTTATGGATGCTAGTTCCTTCTCCTCTTTCTCTGTCATATTGTTCATTAATAGAACTGTTTTTTCTTTATTAACCTTATTAGTCCACTTTCAATATCCTATAGAATTCTGGGATTTGCAGTTTAGGGAGGGGTGTTTAGAATTCTCAGCCAAAGAGCTCTTTGGCCTCAGTAAACTACAAACCCCAGAATTCCACGGGATGTTGAAAGTGGAATAATAGCACTATAACAGTGTAGTGCATGAGCCAAAGGCAACTTGATGGTAAATAACACACAAGAACACAATTTGAACAGTAATACTTCCTTTTATCTGCTCTGAATCTCCTACCAATTAGATTCATTGGACAGCTGTCATTTGAAAGTGACTTGATTTGTGTTAAAACGGTCTCTCATCAATGAGCTCCAGTCAAGCAATAGTGATCCATATGCAAGTTGCTCACTGAATGGACACTGGATGTGCAGAATCACTACATCCTCCCTCAGTATTACACCTGAAAGGAAACATAGCCATTGTCTAAAAGCTGTCAGTAGACACAGAGCATCACAAGACCCCAAGTCTGATGCAGAGTTTCTGGCCCTTTTCGCACACAGTTTTTTTTTGTGCGAGGGCCCCTTGAGCATCGCGTGAATGGGAGCATCAGTCCGTACGATGCACTCCCACTCATGCGACGCTCACGAGCGTAAAGCGGGCTGTGCACGCATTTTCTTATTTTCGGCTCTAAGCCGAAAATACTGCGCGGTCGCACAATGCTCGCGGGACCCTCGTGCACCTACCTGCATGTGGTGCGCCGAACAAGCCGGCCTGGTCGCGCTTCCTCCCCCAGCGCAGCCTACAGCTCCCAGGCTGCGCTGTGAAACAAAGGGGCGGGGCGGTAGCGCGATGGTTGGGCAACTGGCAAGCCGCTGCAGGAGGCAGAAGGGCTGCCATGAGTGGCTTGCGCAAATGGCTGCTCGTGCGAGCACCGCTCCCCACTGCCGCGATGAAGGTAAGGTGCGAAAAGGGCCTCTGTCTTGACCTTGCAGTTCCGATACAAAACTTCTGCTCTCACTTGATAATTTTGTCTAAGTCCTCACAAAAGGTACAGCTTCCCCACTTAACATTGATATAATCTGCTAGCATTAGATTTTGGTTTGGTTTTTTTTAAAATCTCACATCTCTCTTTGATTCTGTTCTTTTACTTCCTGTCTCCTTCATAATGAAAGAGAACAGCTGCCTAGTTCACTTCTTCCAAAAGCCAGGCAAGGCAAATTGGTCACAATGGATCGTGGATAGACATCTCTAGACATTATGCTGTTGGGTAAAAAATATGCACATCCAAGCTTTTTCCCCCAGAAACATTTGCACATAGTTCCTGGTGGGAGGCTACTGTCATCTCATACCCTCTAATATTTCACAGATAAAAACAGGGACACACATGGCTTAGCACTATCAGAGACTGGTCAAAAAGCCAAAAGTTAATAATGATGAAGATCACCCAAACTAACAGAGGCTGCAGTAGTTTGCTTTTGCACGAACCTACTGTGAAGGCAAAGATTCCACCTCCTTCTCTCATCTCCCCCGTGCTGGGTTAAAAGAGTCCAACCAAGTTTGCAGGTTAAACTCAGGCCTTTTCCGCAGCACCTTCCCATCCCGCCATGGGGATGGGAGAAGGACAAGACTATGATGACATTTCTGCATGATGTCATTGTGGTCCCGTCCTCCTATCCTCAAGCAATGCAATTGTGTGTTAAATCATTGACAGGTTTTCTCTTCAATGACTCACAATCGCACCACCACCCTGCACGTTCCTGTCCTGCAAAAGGGCAGGAAGCAGCTTGGTGGTGCTTCCTGCCCCAGCACAGCCTGGGAAATTGTCATGGGCTTCCAGGACCTAGACTCAGACTCAGAGTCTGAGACAGCAGAACCTGCTCTTAGCCCGGGCACAGAGACTGTAACTACAGAACCTATAAAGCAGACAGTACCACCATCCACCCCAGAGACAGAACAGGGGGCAGTGCCAGCCCCAGTGGGGAGCCCTGCTCCTTATGACACAGAGAATGACTTACCAATACCTGCCTTCACCCAGCGTAGACACCAGAAAGGACTCCTATCCCGCTTTCAGTGAATTTATGCCAAGCAGCAATTAATCAAGCACCAGCTGTGCTGATTTCTGAACCTATAAGAGCTGAGCCCTTCCCCTCCAGCTCTTATCAGTGATTAACTGACCTTTTTTCCTCCTATGCTTCTGATTGTTTCCCTTGCCTGTTGTTCTTGCCTCTGGCTTGTGTTTATATTGCCTGCATCTGATTTATAGACCTTGCTGGGACTGTTATTTGCTTCTCATTTGTAAGACTGTTTCCTTGCTAAACTAAACTGACTAATTACTTTGCTGCTAAAACCTCTTGCCATATGTGTTATCAACTGCCTCTGGCTGCTAGCCCAGACCGAGTGTGGACACCCAGCTGCACTGCAGAAGGAAGTGGCACGTCCATTGCACTCCCTTCCGCAGGGAGCCAGTCCTGTGTGGAGAGGAGTGTGCTGTTGTGATCCCATCCCAGCAGAAATCGGACACTGACACAAGAAGGTAAGCTGCAGAAAGGGCCTCAGTTTGCAGCAGCTGAAGTAGGCTGAGGACAAAGGAGGAAAGTAGGAGAGAGAGCAACTGGCCAGGAAATTTTAAAAGCAGCTGAAAAAGAGACAATAGAGGATTAATTAGGACAGTTGGAGAATATGACATCTAGCTATGCCAGTTGAGAAATGAAAACATGGAGCTGGGATAAAGAAACAGCAGCCCATTTCCCCCCCTCTCTCTTTTTACTTATATAAGAACATTAGTGGAGCCATGCTGGGTCAGACTAAAGTCTTAACTAGTTTAGCATTCTGTTCACACAGTGGGAAACCAATTGTCCATAGAAGGCCCATAAGCAGGGTATGACTGCATATCCTGCTTATGAGTGCATATCCTCTTATTTATTTCCCAGTAAAGGATATATAAGGATATTGGAAGGAACGTATATCTACTATATAAAAGTCAAAGTTTGTCTGTGAGAAAATAAAAATCCTGGCCAAAGCCGGGTAAATATGCTAGTCCATCATAACTCGTAGGCCTTGATCACCTCATTGTAACTTCTTCCTACATTTCAGGGCTGACCCAAGATGTTTAGTAAAAAAGCAGAAACTGGGGAGCACCCACTGCAATGGAGACACATCTTAAGATGCTCAAAAGGTGGTTGTTTTGTTAGTAAAAAAGCCCCAAAAGGTAAAAAGGAGCCTTTTAAACTAATAAAACAACCATCTTTTGAGTATCTTGAGATATATGTCCGCTTTCTTCCTAAGATATCTGCCACCTACAGCAAACAGTAAGAACATTTCCGCATGACACTCTTATAGCGCGATGATTCCACTTTCAATCTCCTATGGAATCTTAGGGCCAGCCCCTCCCGGAACTACAAACCCCAGGATTCCATAGGAGGTTGAAAGTGGAATCATCGCGCTATAAGAGTGTCGTGCGAAAATGGTCCACGATGGTTCCTCTCCTATTCCATGTATAAAAGCTGACCTGATCAGCAAGTGAGCCTTATTTCAACACTTGTGAAGTGACAGCGGCCTACATCTCACCTGAAAGTAGCCGATAGCCTAGTGGGTGTGCGGTCACACATTGCTCTATTTCAGATTTATCACCCTTAAGCTGCTGTCAAAGGTGACTGATTCCACTCAGACCTAACAGTAAAAACGACCCTACTGCTTAATAGCATTATAACAGTGTCGTGCGGAAGTGGCCATAAGCATACACAACTGGCTAATGTATGAGTTTGCTGTCTTTTCAATAGGGCCCAAGGTGCTAAAGTTTTGGCCTCTTATGCCCCCTGTCCATCCCTGCACCCTGGCAACTATCAAGGGCTGCTCCTACTGCTGCTTTTTACCAGCAAAGCGGGAGGAAAAGAAGGAGAGAGGAAGAGCTCTGTGTGTCAGCTAACAAAGAAGTGGCTGGTCATGACTGCCTGGGGAAGAGAAACCCAGGGTGTGCTCCCTTTTGGGGGACAGAACACTTCTCTCTCCTCCTTGTAGTCAAACTAGTCTCTTCTTTGTCATTTGAGTTTCATTACCCTCCCTTTCTGGCTGAGCCAGTAAAGAGCTGCAGCAAGGCCACCCCTCATTCCAGGAGTGACAGCTACTGGCAGAAGAAGGCGCATAACTGTGCAAGCAAAGCATGAGGCTTCCTCCAGAATCTTAGCCAAAATGCATGAATTCTAGCTTAGCCTGTATCTTGCCTCTCCCGGCTACGGTAATTTTTAACTTTTAAATAAACGTTGCAAGTAATAGTAGCACAATTTAGGTTGTTGCCTGAAGGTGTTAACGGCTAAAGCCAGGGATCTTTTGCAGTACAGAAGTTAGAGTGTTGAACTGGGATCTGGGAAATCCAGGTTCAGTTCTCCCTGAGCCATGAAACTCCCTGCATGGCCTTGGGCCAGTCACTCCATTTTAGCCTTTTGCTACCTCAGAGGGTGCTTTGAGGATAAAGCAGGAAGGATGAGAGCCACGTAGCTTACCTTGAGCTCACTGGAGGAAAGTAACATTAATTCATGTTGTTACTATTTGCTTTGACCATTGCAAACTGCATATAATGCAATATCTCCCAGTCTATACGTAGTAGCATAAGAAACTGCCATGTGCTGAGCCAGAAGATTAGTTCATCTACTCCTATATTGTCAGCTTAGACTGGCAGCAGCTCTGCAGGGCTTCAGGCACAGTTCCTTCCTAGCACTGCCAGGAGATCCCTGCAATTCCCTCACGGTATCTCACCTAAGTACTAAGTAAGTGTGCTCCTACTTAGGCCCTTTTTGCATGGCATTTGCCATGCGAAAGGGCCCCTTGAGCGTCGCGTGAATGTGAGGAGCGGTCCTCACGACGCATTCACAATTGCACAATGCTCCAAGGTCTGGCAGGCGCCACTCGCACACTTTTTCATTTTTGGCTTTGAGCTGAAAATGGTGCACAATTGCGCATCGCTCCAGGGCTCTGCGCACACTTGCTGTGCGTGCGGAGCTCCAGAGCCATGGCGCTCGTGCTTCCTGCCCCGGCGCAGCCTAGGAAACACAGGAAGAGGCGGGATTCTCGTGCGAGTGGGCGGCAACTGCGGAGCTGAAGGAACCGGGATGCGAGAGCTTCTCGGTGGAGGCTGCTTGCATGATCCCCGCATCCCAGCTCCATGAAAAGGTGCGTTGCGGAAAGGGCCTTAGCTTCTGAAATCAGATGAGATCAGGTATGTTCGGATTGGTATGGTAATAATTAGTCAAGTATTCTGTTTATATAATAAAATCCCTTTTTTTTAATGGTGAAAAGCCTACCCTGTCACCATTCAAAGACTTCACTCTAAAAACAGAACACCAGGCCAAATAATCTCAATCATGTAATGGGTTTCCACTTTACCTCCACATTCTTACTGAAGAGAACATCAGTTTGGCTGGCCTAGCTCTCATGCTACTGCAGTATGTCTTTGATTTAAGTTATCTCATCCTAAAAATATTCTAAATATAGCCTAGTGTTTGTGTGTGTATCTATTTATACACACACTTTGGCAAAGTACATTAAAGCACCTTTAGATTCACTAACGGATGAAAGCTCTTCCAAATGGCATCAAAGTGCATTCTTCTTTTGTTTCTGTAGCCTTTACTCAGGTCTGTACAGCTCATTAAGAAATTGCCATTGGATTCCAAAGAGTAAGAATACACATGTCTTCCTTCCAGCAGGAGCTGATCCTTCCCATTTCAAGTGGGGAATTTATTCTGGGTTTTAGACAAGACTTAAAAAGAGTTCTCCAAAGTGACAGAACCTGTTCCCCCAATAGGTTCAGAACCTTGGATAGCTCCCTCCAAGTTGGGATGAAAACCTGGAGTGAATTCACCATTCCACTGACAGGGGATTTACTAGTTCGGAAGAATTTACTGGAAGAAAACTGCTGCTTTTCTTCTAAAGGACCACTTTATGTTCAAGATTGTCTGGTTCCTCCATTCTGGAAGCAAAGGCCTAGAAAGTGCGACCAAAAGCTCCCATACCCATTGATGTTATCTGGCTTGCAGAATGCTGTGGGACAAAGGGATCTGGCTCTCTGCTCAAATGTTTTCTGTTCCTTCTGGGAGTGGCCATCCTACAAAACTAGATGTTGACCTGAACATTGAGTGAGACTTCCAGAAAAATGGCAAGGAAACTTGGTGAGCTTTCATATCCTCCCCACCCCAGTTGTGAGTTTTCTATGCTTATAATATACTACCATATTTACCTGGCATTGCCCAGGATTTTGTTTTCTCATCGGTAACACTTGTTAGAAATACCTTAGGAATTACCTTACCTTACTTTAGGAATTAGATGTGGTTGTATTTCACAGGTTTGAAATCCTGTGTCTAATTCCCCAAACTGTGTTGTCTAGTATCTGAAACTTTTCCCCATATTCCCTGATCCAATCTGTATTCAGAGTTGTCAACATACAGAGATTCAGTTTCTGAGGGAAAACACTATCCTCCTCCTCCTTGCTGCTAGGCCTCATCTTGCTGCTAAGCCCCGTCTCCATAGCAGCCAGCCTGAGGGCCAAGGCCTCTCTGGCTGAGAATTCTAAAGGCCCCTTCTTAAACTGCAAACTCCAAGATTCCATAGAATCTTCACAGGCAGCCAGTCGTATGAGGTCTTCTCTGCCTGACACGGACAAAGAGACAAATTTTGACTTTTATATATTAGACTAGCTTATTTACCTGATATTGCCTGAGATTTTATTTTCCTCTTAAGAACTCACCAAACTGCCTTCTCTGATACCTACAACTTTTTCTCATATTTCCCAATGCTATCTGTATTCAGAGTTATTTGCGTTCCTGAAGGAATGCACTGTCCTCCTTCTTGCTGCTAGGCCTCATCTCCATAGAAATTGGCCTATTCCAGCACCTATAACTGATCTCCATATTCCCCAATCCAATCTGTATTCAGAGTTCTTAACATACAGAGAGTCTGGTTTCTGAGGGAATGCACTGCCCTTCATGTTGCTGATAGGCCTCGTCTCCATAGCAACTGGCCTAAGAGCTTTTGGCTGAGAATTCTAAAGGCCCCTTCCTGAACTGCCAGCCCCAGGATTCCATAGAATCTTCACAGCCAGTCAATCATATGAGGTCTTCTTACCTCACACAGCCAATCGTATGAGGTCTTTGCCTGCCCGACGCAGATAAGCAGACAAACTCTTGGGCCCTTTGCGCACGCAGTTTCTTTTGCGAGAAGGCCCCTTGAGCGTCACATAAATGGGAGCAGCGGTCTGTATGACGCACTCCCATTTATGCAAAGCTCACGAGCCTAAAGTGGGCCGCGCACAGATTTTTTTATTTTCGGCTCTAAGCCGAAAATACTGCGCGGTCGTGCAATGCTCCTGGGGCCTTTGCGCACTTGCCTGCATTGTGGTGCATCGGGCAAGCTGGGCTGGTTGCACTTCCTCCCTCAGCACAGCCTACAGCTCCCAGGCTGCACTGTGGAAGGAAGGGGTGGGGTGTTCGCGTGATGGCCGCACGACGGGCAACCCACCTGCGGGAGAATGGAGGAGCGATGCGAGGGCCTTGCGCAAGAGGCTGCTTGCGCGAAAGGCACCCCCCACCTCTGCGAGCAGGTAATGTGCAGAAAGGGCCTTACCTTTATATAGTAGATGTGATCCAGAAAGCAGGCATTTACTAGTTATTCAAAAAGATCTCTACAATAACATCAGCAATGCAGTTACTTCAGCAGCGGCAGTGAAGCCACTCAAGGTGAAGCTCACTCTGTAGAGATAAGGATGTTATACTTTGAAATGTTTGGGAAACTCTTTCTGTGGAGGTGAGGGATGTGATTCTTCTTAAAATTTATTTCTGTGGTGGAGGTGGGGGGGATACAGGTTCTTCAATTTTCTGCCCATTGTGAGAACATCTTCAAAATCTGGGAAGTTTTCAAAGAGATTCTTGCATCAAGGAGGAAATCTGCCTCTTAGAGACTCACTATTTGCTGCCTTCCCAACATGGGTATATAGTAGACAAGGGAGCATAGGAGGTCACTGGCGATCATCCAGTCATGTTCCAAATGGTGCACAAGGATGCAAGCATCATCTAGAACTTTTGGGAAGACCTCTGGAAATGGTCTCAGAAGATGAAGTTGGGTCTTTCCACACTACACTATTATAGTGCTATTATTCCACATCTAACATCCTGTGGAATTCTGAGGTTTGTAGTTTACTGAGGCCCAAGAGCTCTCTGACTGAGAATTCTAAAGGCCCCTCCCTAAACTGCACACCCCAGGATTCCACAAGAAGTTGAAAGTGGAATAATAGCACTATAACACTGTAGTGTAGAAAGGTCCACTGTCATTGTGAGGATACTGTCACAACCTAGCCAGATGATCCTTGGCTGTCCCCAACCTTCTCCAATCACTCCATGGCTGTGTTAGGGGGAGAAAAAAAGTGAGTCTTGGCAGGGGTGAAGCAGTCTTCTAGCACTATTTGAAAATTTGGAAGGGATGGTGTTAAAAAGGGACTTCTCATTGGAACATGGTCTTTGTTCAGAATTTATCCCATCAGGGTTTCTCAACATCCAAGAAGCCTCTTTGTCATTTTCCCCTACCTTCAAGTCTTTTTTATTTTTGTTCTTTCCCTAATGTACAGCTGGGTGATTTCTCCCTGGGCCTATGCATGTGTCAGCACTTTTCAGGAGAAAGGAGAAAATATATTTAAAGATCAGCAGAAAGTCAGATCAGGCCTCTGGTGAGATCAGTATTATGGTGTGCATTTGCTTATAGTCCAACTCAGGAATTCAGTTCTTGGGGCAATGTCTGGTTTGTTGTGAGGACCCTGGTGATGACAGCAGAAGGAAGGTGAATGATCTTTGCTTTTAGGTGTTATTGCTTAATTTCTTTTAAGAATCTCTATGTCAACAAGGATTGTACCTGTGACTTTCTTGCACTCTGAGCCAGTTCATCAAGCCTGGCTGAGCTGGGAGGCTGAAGGAATGAGGACCCCAGAATTATTACAAGGGGTGACAGGGAACTGGGTGCTTGTAACTGAGTTTTGCTCTCTGTGTTCTGATGTCAGAGCATCTTGAGATATCAGCCCTAATTCCTTCACCTGCCCAGCTACCTTGGCTTCCCGAATCTCTCTCCAGGGACTGTGGTTTGAGATTCGTGGCACCTGCCATTGAGCTTGCATAATTTAGAGAACTCTTTGAATAAAGCATGTCTGACAAAGCTTCACCTCGACACATTTTGGAAGCCAGTTCCTCCACCCAAGAGCTGGTGAATATGATTTGAAATGAAGAGTTGAGGGCGGATTGAAGCTGACAAGGCTCCATGTTTCTTTCTGGATGGCTGCCTTCCGTCCGTTGCACCAAACAGAAAACTGTCTTTGGGGTATTTTGTGGGGTGGTAAACAAAATGGAGGACAGCTGAGAGAGCCTGAGTGCTGCCACTAGCTGCAACTTCAACTTTACTCATTCAATTACTATAAAGAGAAATGGAAGGAGACAATGATTGCTTTTTTTCCTTCACCATTTCAAGCACCTTTTTTATTTTTATTTTTGCCAGTCCTCTGAGCACCTTTAGGTAGACATGAACCAAAGCACAAAACAAATAAGGCAGCAATTTTTCTGAAGGTTCCTGTTGTTTTTCCTCTCACCCTACAAGTTCAGCTCAAGGCTGAGGTCAGATGAAGGGCAATTTGACAGCCAGTGGACTCACTCCCTGCCACAATGCTGGAGGGAAAATGAAGCAGAAGAAACATTGCTGGTTCAGAAGTTTGGAAACAGCCTGAGGGGCAGACATCCTGGAGGTAATAGGTTCATGTTGTTCTTTTACATCATTTTGGCCTTCATCAGCATCTGCTTACGTTGAAAACACACCTACGTCAGGGAACAAATTTGCAGCTTCCTTCTTGATGAGCTAGCTTTCAAGATTCACGGAGATTTTAATACAGGTGAGCATTTCATCATAAAATGGCCTGAGCTGATCTCTGAGGTCAACGACATGGTCAAGCTGGAGCAAGTCCAGAGGAGGGCGACCAAAATGGTGAGCGGCCTGGAAGACATGCCCTATGAGGATAGACTTAGAGAGCTGGGTATGTTTAGTCTGCAGAAGAGGTTAAGAGGGGACATGATAGCCATGTTTAAATATTTGAAGGGATGCCATGTAGAGAAGGGAGTGGGCTTGTTTTCTGCTGCTCCAGAGACCAGGACAAGGAGCAATGGATTCAAGCTGCAGGAAAGGAGATTCCACTGAACCTCAGGAAGAACTTCCTGATGGTCAGGGCTGTCCAGCAGTAGAATATGCTGCCTTGGAGTGTAGTGGAGTCTCCTTCCTTGGAGGTTTTTAAGCAGAGGCTGGATGGCCATCTGTCGGGAGTGCTTTGAGGGTGTTCCTGCATGGCAGGGGGTTGGACTGGATGGCCCGTGTGGTCTCTTCCAACTCTACATTTCTATGATTCTATAACTCCTTTCCACCATGCATTTGAATCATGTTAAAGAAGCAATCCTAATACCACTGAAATCCAATCTCATTTTACTAAATGCTGACTGAGGAGGAGATGTCAGCCAATAAAGGCACACCCAGCCGTGTGTGTGTGTGTGTGTGTGTGTGTCCGTCCGTCCAGTGTAAGGTTTTCAAAACAGTGATAAGGGACAGTTGAAATTCATGCTGTGCAGGGCTGGCAATCAAGAAATATCTATGAATACATTTGTGTTCTTCTGAAATAACAAATGACAGTATTGATTTTGGTAACTTAGCCAGGTATACCTTTGTAATGCTAACATATTGCCCACATCCATCAATTACATGATGTACTCGTTTCTGTCTTTATGAAGGATCCACACTCCAAAATTTGGGATTTTTTTGGGCATCTTGTTCAATCTATATGAAAGGAAAAACTTTCCAACCCTCAAACAGTGAATATCCCTCCAGACCCCAAATAAGGGACATCTCTTCTAATAAAGGACATCTAGCAGTCCGTGTGTGTCTGTTTGTTATATAGTTTTGCTATTTTCTTTGGAGAGGGTCAGCCCAGCGACATATTCTTTGAGGACCCCACTAACAATTTATTACACCTTGAGGTCTGAGTACTGGTATGTACTTGTTTAGTAAGCAGATTAGCAGAGGAAGTGTACAGGGATAACATAATGGTCATCCACTGCCCTTTGAAGCAAGAGTGAAAGAATGAAGGAACTCAACCATTCTGGGCCCTTCATGAAAGGCTAGAGATGTGTGATTCTGGAATCAGTTGATCATCAAGATTCTGAACAGTAGTGGCAGTACTCCATTTTAAACTGCCAATAGTTCAGTGTTAACTCAGGATTTGGCAGAATATGGGGGGGGGATACTCTTTTGAACTACAACTTCCAGAGTTGATCATGCTTCTCTTGCTGGTAGGATGCTCTGGAAGTTGTAGTCTATACAAGTAATTTTTCCAAGCTCTGGGTTTAGGCCCCTAAACAAGGGGTGGAGCTATTATTACTCGTGGCTAGAGTTTTGCTGAGAGTCAGGCCCTTTCTGCACCTTACCTCTTTCCGGCACAGGGGTACTGGGATCACGTGAGCAGCCTCTTGTGAGAGGCTCTTGCGTCCCTGCTGTTTTGGCTCCACAGCTGCTGCTTGCTGGCTGGCAGGCAGTGTAGGGGTTCTGCCTCTTCCTTCTGCAGTACAGCCAGGCATTTTCCTAGGCTGTGCTGGGGGAGGAAGCGTGAGGGCTGCATCTCTAGAGGCTCTGCACGCACAGTAAGTGCATGTAGGGCCCCAAATTGATGTGTGATCGTGCACCATTTTCAGCCACAAGCCAAAAATGAAATAGTGTGCAATTGGCGCCTGCCGGCCCTGGCAGCATCACGCAACTGTGAGGATGTTGTCTGAAACACTCCTCGCAATTGCTCGACGCTCTGGAGGCCCTTTTGCATGGCAAATGCTATGTGAAAAGGGCCTCAGAGCGGTCTAGTGAACAGGCTTCTGGGAGATGAAGATCTGAATCCCTGCTCCACCATGGAAACCTACTGGGTGACTTTGGGCCAGTCACGCTTTCTCAGCCTCAGAGAAAGGCAATGGCCTTGCCCTGTGTTACATTTGCCTTAGGATTGTCATAAGTCAGATATGACTTAAAGGCACACAACAAAAAACATTTTGCTGCTTGTTATTGTTTGTTCTCAGGTTGGCTTTCTTGTGTAGCAATTCTATAAATGAGAGATTTCTAGGAGCCCTGGTCATTAACAGTCCTACTCAGGTCTTGCAAGCTTGGGGCTCTGGCTTCCTTAAGTCAGCCCATCTATAATATGGGCCCTTTTCTCATGGTATTTTCCATGCGAAAGAGGGCCTGGAGTGTCGCGCGATTGTGAGGAGCGATCTGCACGATGCACTCACAATCATGCAACGTTCCAGGTGTGCGATCACGCATTGCTCCCGGGTCCCGCGTGCACTTACCTGGTGTGTGGAGCCTACAGAGCCACCCTGGTCACACTTCCTTCCCCAGCGCAGCCTGGGAAACTCCCAGGCTGAGCTGCAGAAGGAAGAAGCAGGGCTCTCATGTGAGTAGGCAGCTCATGTGGAGCCAAAGGACCCCAGACGTGAGAGCCTCTCTCCGGAGTCTGCTCGTGCGATCCCCGCACCCCAGCACCAGAAAAAGGTAAGGTGCAGAAAGGGCCATGGTCTTCCTCTTTTCCTACTGTCTTCCACTTTACTGAGCATTATTGTCTTTTCCAGTGTGTTACCCCAAAACATGGGTGACTCAGGGGTCTACCCATGATGCCAATACCTCCATGTGGCAATGGGAAATTAATTAGTTCAATTAGGAGGCCTGCTAAAGGGGGTAACCCAATGAGATCTTTCACCAATGTTTACAGGGTCTTTGCAGGAAAGAACCAGCCAGAGATTCCAAAATAAACTAAAATGTGTAGTGGAATTAATAACACATACACACACGTGATTCAAACACTCACACAAGAGCTAACTGAAAGGAAAGGGAGGAAAGGCTGTTGATGGCAAAGTTTCATGGAGTGGGCAATATTTACCATTCCAGAACAGCAATGAAGCAACATTGTAGCTTAGACTTGTGTCTTAGGGCAGTACACAGAGTGACAGCATGGCTACCAGCAAGTGAAGTACTGCATCAAACTGCTGAAAATTGAGGGTTTCTAAACTCTATTTCCCTCCCTGAAGAGGTGTGAGTTAATTGCTTTCTGGCAGAGTAAACAAAAGAGGTCTGGAATGGACTGATTGTTTCAATGCCTTGGTTGGGTAATGTGACTAAGGGAAGGTTTCAACAAGAAATGCACACAGTAGGAATGTTTGCCTGCTGCAGCTGGGCAGCTTCTTTGACTATTGTTTTCTCAGGTCAGGCAGTTGAGAGGATTATCTTAGAGCCTTTAGCCTAGGCTTTCCCAGCTAATCCACAGCGAACTTATGCCTTGGCTATACTGAGGTCACCTCTGATCTACTTTTGCCCATCTTCCCAGCCAGCATCTCTTCACATGGCCTTTCAGCTATATGCATATATAACTTAATTTCATGCCAATTAATATTTGTGAAATAGACCATATCAAAGCATGGGAGTGTATGGCTGCTAACAGTTGAATCATGTCATCTCATGATATGCCCAAAGTACAATAGCCCCAGTTAAGTTATTTTGGCTTATAGTGAGAATTCATGCTTGATTTGTTCTCTCATTTATAGGGTTGCCACCATTTAGTTGCCTTTTTAGCATTCTGTTAGATCCACACAACTATTTCAAAACAGTTCTATTATTACGATTTATTTAATAAGGTTAGGATTTACCTATGTGTCGATGCCCTGTTCTCTTAGCATTTCACAAATGAAAACTGGGACATATATAGCCAACGACTTCAGAGCTTGGTCAAGATGGCAGAAGTTATGAAGACATGTTTTAAAAAAATGCAGCAATGGCTTGTTCATACCTGAGATTACTGGAAAGGACCAGATTCTGCCCTTCCTCTCCACTTCCCCTGCCAAGTTAATTGAATGCAAGCTATTTTTGTACTTAGAACTCAGTTTGCACAATTGAATTAAGCTGAGGGGAAAAGGGGGAGCAGGACAGATAAACTGGGACATTTTAAAAGCAGCTGAAAGGATGGGATGACAGAGGATGAACTGAGACTGTCCCTGCCAAATTGGAGCAGTTGGAAGGCATGCGATTCATCATTCATTCTATCTACTCCAGCTGGGACTAAGCAACAGGAATAACCAATGCCGAGGGTAAAAAGTTTTCCAAGCATTTAGTACTTTGTTTCTAAGCTCCTAAGCAATTCTAAACAAGCTGTCTGTCTTCTTCAAAGAACTGTGTCAAAAGTCAATAATTGACTGTGAACACGCATTTGTTCACAGAAAGAATGACAGCTATGTTAGAATGATCGGTTGTCTATTCTCCTGTATTGCAATTTATGTTAAGCAACTCCCATGCACAATTGCTCTCTTTGGAAGCAAAATAAAAATCCTGATGTTTCAATAAATCTCTGTCCACCTGATCAGACTACTGTTGTAGCCAATCTGTCAGTGGGGCTGAGATCACAGAATTATAGAATTGTAGAGCTGGAAGACACCACAAGGGTCATTGAATCCAACCCCCTGCCATGTAGGAATACAAAGCATTCCTGACAGATGGCCATGTGTTTAAAAACCTCCAAAGAAAGAGACTTTAGTACACTCTGAAGCAGTGTATTCCACTGTTGAACTGCTCCTACCATCGGGAAACATTTTTCTAATGTTTATATGGAATCTCTTTTCCTGAAGTTTGAAGTCATTGCTCTGTGTCCCAGTTTCTGAAGCAGCAGAAAACAGGCTTGGTCTATCCTCCATATTTAAACATAGCTATCATGCTGCCAAGGTGTTCCCTCTTGGCCAAGAGTAATTGTGTGTGTGTGTGTGTGTGTGTGTGTGCGTGTGTGTGTGCGTATGTGTGTGTGTGTGTGTGTGTGTGTGTGTGTGAGAGAGAGAGAGAGAGACTCCTTCTCAACTTGATTGAGGGTTCAGTTTCAGCTCCATGATTCTACCTGAGAAACAAGGGTGGATTAGCATTTCAGTCATGCTTAACACTAACAGGATTGAGACCAGAATGATCTCTATGGGCCTACCTCCTTCTTCCACCATCACTCCCTCACTTTCCCCCTGGCTCTGGAGCACAACTCTCTCTTATATATAGGGTGAAATGGGGCAGTTTCTCTCATATTCTTTTTTTTTTTTTAAAAAAGTTTAAATCTCAGTGAATTCTTAAATGAATTGAAATGCAATCACATTGCTGCTTCAGCAGTATAGCTCTTGGAGGGGGAAAAATGAGGACATTTCCCCCCATTAAGGATTCAGTGTCGTGCCCTGCTTCCAGAACATGGACTCTGACTCAGAGTCTGAAACAGGGGGCATGCCAGGACCCGCTGTACAGGAAGAGGTTACAGTGCCATAAACAGAACAGAATCCTGCCCCGTCAGATACAGCAGATAACCTAACCGTACCTACCTTTGCTGAGTGTAGACAACAGAGAGAGAGCCTATGGCCCTTTTCGCACGGGCCTTTTCTCGCGTGACAGTCCCGTGAGCCTCGTGGGAGTGGGAGCGTCGCTCTGCACGACGCACTCCCACTTCTGCCGGGCTCACGGGGCTGAAGCGGCGCGAGCGCAGGTTTTTTGATTTTCGCTTCGAAGGGAAAATCACCCGCGCTTGCGCAACGTTCCCGGCGCCCGTGCGCACTTACCTCTTGTGCGGAGCGTCGGGAGCCGGCCGGGTCGCGCTTCCTTCCCTCCGCCCCTATGGAAGGAAGGGACGGGGTGGGGCGCTAGCGCGACAGATGCGACATGTCCTGCTTCGCATGCGCGCACGCGGGGGGTGGGACGGACGTGACAAGCGCCTTTCTCGTGTGCACGCGGGGGGCGGACGCGACAAGCGCCTTTCTCACGCGCTCGCGGGGGATGGAGGGGACAGGCTCCTTTCTCGCGCACGCGGGGGGGGATGGAGGGGACAGGCTCCTTTCTCGCGCGCGTGGGGGGGATGGAGGGGACAGGCTCCTTTCTCACGCGCGCGGGGGGGGAATGGACGGACGCGTGAGCCGCCTGTGGAAGGAAGGAGGGGGGAAGTGGCAGCCTCCCAGAGAAGGCTTCTTGCGCGAGCCGCCCTCCTCCGTCGCGCGAGCGCCGGCACTGTGAAAAGGGCCTATGCCAATCCCAGAGAAGATATAACAGGCAACAATTAATCAGGCAACAGTTGCATTAGGTGGCTGACCTATATAGCTGCTGCCCTTCCTCTCCAGAAGTTGTCAGAGCTTATCTGACCTCTCTGTTTGCTGGATGCCTTGCTGAACTCTGTGCTTGACTCTGGATTACCCTGATTCTGGATTACCCTGACTGATTTTGGACTTGCTGCCTTTGAAATCTATTGGACTTTATTTTGACCTTGTGCCTACTGAATAAAAGTAAATAATGAGCTGGGAGCTATTTAGTTGTTTTTTGTTTTTGAATTACCAGCTGTGCTGCTGAGACTGACATAGGACATTCTGCCCACTCTCAATGAAATTTTCTTTCAGTCCTCAAATTTCTGGCATTGCAGTAATTTAAAGCTTCAGCTCAATTTTTAGAGATGCAGTTTAGACATCTAAAGAAAAAGAGGAATGTTCCCAAGAGAATGTGAATGCAGCAAATAGGATTGTTGTAGCTGTGAACAATTTTCAGTATCTTATTCTCTGTAATGCTAGAAACTTTGGGACTGAAGGAAAAAATCACTGGCGAGGCAGAGTTCTTATTTGTTGAGACAATATCTTCATTTTGTCCTCTCCCTGTAGCAGCATCACTGTCTCAGAGGGAGATAAAGGGCAGGCAGGCAGGTTCTCCAAAGGCCTCAATGGTCTCAAATGCGTACCATTTCACAGATCAAAACTGAGATATATGGGGTCAGGCCATATTGGACAGTCATCAAAGTGGCAAAAGTTATTAAATGAGGAAGAACACACATGTTAGGCAAGGCTGTAGCAGTTTGCTTTTGTTTGAGTCTATAAGGAAGTGCAAATTTGAGCCTCCTCTTTACCTTACTGGGTGTGGAGAAGAAAGGCAAGCACCTGGGCAAAAGGCAAGGAAACTGGGAGGGAAGGCACATGTGGGCCTTTGTCTCCCCCTGGCTAAATTAATTGAATGCAAACTACAAACTCTCCCTGAAGTACTGTGGCCAGTTCTGGGTACCACAGTTCAAGAAGGATATTGACAACAGGTGGGTGACCAAAATGGCAAAAGGCCTGGAAACCATGCCTTATGAGGAGTGACTTAGAGAGTTGGGTATGCTTAGCCTGGAGAAGAGAAGGTTAAGAGGTGACGTGATAGCTATATTTTAATGTTTGAAGAGATGTCATATGGAAGATGGAGCAAGCTTGTTTCCTGCTGCTCCAGAGATTAGGCTATGGCTTCAGGAAAAGAGATTCCATCTGAACATTAGGAAGAACTTCTTGATGATAAGAGCAGTTCGACAGTGGAATATGCTATCTAGGAATGTGGTGGAGTCTCCTTCTTTGGAGGTTTTTAAACAGAGGCTGGATAGTCATCTGTCAGGAATGCTTTGATGCTGTATTCCTGCATGGCAGGGAATTGGACTCAATGACTGTTGTGGTCTCGTCTAGCTCTATGATTCTACTTTTGTATTTTGAACTTTATTTGCAGCAGTTGAAGGAAGCTGAGGGAGGGCAAAGCGGAAGAATGGGAGGAAGAAAACAAGACAGGGACATTTTAAAAGCAGCTGAAAAAGTGGGACTGGAGAGGATTGTTTGGACCATCCCTGCCAAATGTGACACCAAAGACACCCCAGCCACAAATATCTGAGCCAAGGACTTGGGCCATACCAGCTCTTTTCTGGAGAGTGGTATCACTATAGAGGATTGTTGAGAGTGAGATAAAAGACCATCAGCAGTACTGGGGATAATGGAGTCAGTTGTTGAGACATGTTGGGAAACTTCAGGCAACAAGTGGAAGGGTTGTGCCTTATCTCTCCATTCTTAGCACACCGAAAATTGAAACTAAATTCCATGTGGATCTATGGAAGAGGAAGAATTGGACAGGGAAAAGAAATCTTCCCACCTTCCCTTTGATGCTAGAAGCCAAAACATTTTGGCAGCCCACCCACCTATGCATGGTTATTCTGCTGCCAGGTACTCATCAAATTATGACAACCCTATGAATGAGAGACCCCTGCCATACATTGTTCTTTACCTCCTCATTTTATCCTTACAACAATCCTGTGATGTAGATCAGGCCAAAAGAGATCACTCGCTTGAAGAAACTTAGTGGCTGGAATTCTGTCAGGGACTTGTTGTTGTTGTTAATTGTTGTCAAGTCAACTTCGACTTTTGGTGACTCTATGAATCAGAGATCTCCAGTTCACCCTATGCTCAATTGCTTTGCTCAGGTCTTGCAGATTTAGGGACGTTATCTTCCATGATTGAGTCTATCCATCTATAAAGTAGTTTTCCTCTTTTTCTACTGCCTTCTACCTTACCGAGCATTATTTCTTTTCTAGTAAGCCATGGTATAGACAAAGTAAAACAGCCTCAGTTTAGTCATCTGGCTTCTAGGAAGAGTTTAGGCTTGATTTGCTCTATATTATATTGATATTAGTTTTTGTTTTTAGCAGTTTAGTGTATTCTTCTCCAGCACCACACTTCAAATGAGTTGATTTCTTTCTATCTGCTTTCTTCACTGTCCAGCTTTCACAAGCATACATAGAAAATGGAAATTTAATGGCGTGGACAATACTAACTTTAGTATTCAATGATTTATCTTGACACTTCAGGATCTTGTCTAGTTCTGCTACCCTGTATGTTGGGGATCCTGGGAGGGGCGCCCAAATAACCAAACAACAACACAAGATGGAGAAATCAGTCTCGAGCACTCTCTTAAGGTAACGAGAGGCAGGATAACTTTAGCTAGGATCTTTTACCCTATGTCTACGGCTCCAGGTCAGAAAGCGTAGCCAGACAAGGTTTTAAAATAGTAAAAATAACATTTGTTGAGGACAAACAACATAAAAGACACACCATGCACACAGCTAACTAGAAATAGAAATGGAGAGCTTTTGGGGAATGGGTATTATGACACCTGGTCTCATAGTCCTGGAGAGAAGAGGAGGTTGCAGGGAAGGAAGCTCAGCGCGGTTCGCTGAGGGGAGTTCACTGGACAAACCGACAGCAGGGCGGGATGGAAGTCCAAAGTGTTCCGAGGAAGTCTCGAAAATGGGGACTTTTTATAGGGTGGATTTTACCTACAGGCTATGCCATGCTCGGTGAGAACAAAGGAAATTTGTAGCTGGACAAAGGAGTTGGAAAAGGTCAGATTTTGCATGATGGGTTTAGCGCTCGATGACAATAGTATGACCACTATGTAAATGGCCCAGCATAAAGGAATGGCTTGGCTCTTGGCCGTGCGTCTTTGTGTAGATTCGCGCTGAGGAAAGCCGGTTTGCAAGAAGGTTTTTCCCTAAAGCATCGGAGAGGCTTAAGTTGCCTGCCTGCCTGAGGTTTGGAATGTACAACCATTAACGGCCGCGCCCCAGACGTGCTTGTCCAGGGGACCTCTGCAAACACGTGGAGTAGGGTGGCAGAGAAAGGTCAAGTAAAGGCCAAATTATTTGATATCAAAAGGATATCTACTGCTCTCACCAGACGTATCATAACTGATAACAGTTCCTTCATAGCTGCCCTTCCAAATCCTCGTCATCTTCTGATTTTTTGACTGCAGTCTCCATTCTGATTAATGACTGGGCCAAGGTATAGAAAATCTTTAACTATTTCTATGTCCTCATTGTCTGCTTTAAGGTTATATAATTCATCTGTGGGCATTATTTTTTTTCTTAATGTTCAACTGGAAATCTGCCTTTGCTCTTTCTGCCTTGATTTGCTATACACACATATGTGTGTATAGTAAAATGTTAATAGTTTTTTTTCTAAAGTTCCACGAGGCCTGAGAATGATCCTTTTCCCAGCTGTATTGGCTTTCAGGGTGACTGGGCTTTACATTTTCATTTCCTTATTTGGAAGAATACAAAAATCCTTAAAATCATGGCCACCTTGGAGAAGGGGGTGGCAGTTAACAGCTGGTAGGCATCCATGTCAGTGGAAGTAATGAATTTGTTCCACATTTTAGTCTAATCTTTCAAGGAGTTTTCCAAGGCCACTTCCGCACTACACTGTTTTAGTGCTATTATTCCACTTTCAACATCCTACGGAATCCTGGAGTTTGCCTGAGGCCCCTCCCTAAACTGCAAACCCCAGGATTCCATAGGATGTTGAAAGTGGAATAATAGCCTGATAAAGGTCTAGGGAGGAAACGGCCCAAGAATCTGCACCCCTTCTCTCAAACAGATCAAGCATCTGCAAAATCTGCTTTAAAGTTTAGACTAAAACTTGGAATAGATTATCTGCTCCACTGAGATGGAGGCCACCCACTTGCTTCTGAATGTTAGGATGAAAGGGCAAGCAAGTGCCATGATTTTAATGCTACCTGAACAGGACAATATCTCCCACAACTCTATGAGCTTAGACTATGGGAATTTTCTTTTTATTCCCTTCTGACTGGCAATGCATGTGGGTGGTGTACTAAATTGCACAGTCTATTTTATTTGTCAAACTCAACCAACCGAGATTTTGGAGTGCATTTGTGGGTGGTATTTGGTATCATCAGACTGAAGTGGTTTTTTAGAAGCTGCCTGATCCATAAAACCAGCAGGGTGACCATTTGAGGAGGGTAAAAAGAAAAGTGTTTCCCCCACCCAGTTGCTACAAGAGATAATTCTTAAATTGGATTGTCCCAAGATTTTATGCTACCTGAGGCAAAGGAGAGAATGCCCCTCCTCCCACTTCAACAAGCAAATACACTGGATCGACAGCTGAATTTTATGTTTATGCTGGCTATACAACAGCATCCAGATCACAGCAGGCTTTTTTCAAGGGTCCAAGACAGAAAGTGTGGCATGCACAGCTCTGTCTTTCGAAAGAAGGGAATGGCTGGCAGGCTGCTAATATCACCAGCTTCAAGTCATCCTGCATTTACGTCCTCCCTCTACATTTGCGGGTTTGGCCTTCACAAATTTGATTATTTGTGAGGAGTGTGCATGCCTTCTCCTTTCTCCTCCTCCCATTTCCTTAGTTTTTACTGGGTGTGGAGAAGAAAGTCAAGCACCTGGGCAAAAGGCAAGGAAATAGGAGGGGAGGTTCTCCCCTCTGGAGCTCTTCCTCCCACTCCCTTGCCTTTGGACCAGGCTCTGAGAACTCACACAGAGGCAAAAGGCAAGGGAAGAGGAGGGAAAGGCTCACATGTGCACCTTCTTTCTCCCCTCTGGAGCCCCCCCCATTCCCTTGCTTTTGGCTTCAGTGTGCAAATGGTCAGGGGATAAGACAAGGGGAGCCCTGGAAGTGAGTGGGAGAGGAAATGCAGGGAGGAGTTATTAACAGTTTTTCCACTTTCATAAGGGTTCTACATCCTGAACCCTCGAAAAAGTGGAGAGGCCACTGTAATCTATTCCACCTGAAGGATCTATGTCTTTGCCTATTTCTATCTTATATTGCAAGCAGGAAGAATTTCAAAATTGTTATCCTTGTTGGTTAAGATGACCAACTTTGTTTGCCTGAACCTCATTCTGCAGTACAGCCAATATATGCATGGTATTTACCTATATGTTGATTCACCATTCAGTAATTGCTTCAATGTGTTAGCCTTATTGTGTGTCTGCAAAACATTGTTTTTCCACAATTTTTTTTTGTACAAAACCCAATGTTCTTGCACAAAATGTTTTTTGCAGAATGTTGTTTGCTTTCAAGCAATGTCTTTTGCACAAACAATATTTTTTGCCAAAAAACTCAAAATATGAAATAACAAATATAGGATGGGGTACACGTGGCTGGGTAGCAGTACATGTGAAAGGGATCTAGGAGTCTTCATAGACCACAAGCTGAACATGAGTCAGCAGTGTGATGCGGCAGCCAAGAAAGCCAATGCAATCCTTGGCTGCATCAATAGGAGTATGGTGTCTAGATCGAGGGAGGTACTGGTACCACTCTACTCTGCTTTGGTTAGACCCCATCTTGAATACTGCGTCCAGTTCTGGGCACCCCAATTCAAGAGGGACATTGACAAGCTGGAGCAAGTCCAGAGGAGGGCGACCAAAATGGTGAGAGGCCTGGAAACCATGCCCTATGGGGATAGACTTAGAGAGCTGGGTATGTTTAGTCTGCAGAAGAGAAGGTTAAGAGGGGACATGATAGCCATGTTTAAATATTTGAAGGGATGCCAGTAGAGGAAGGAGAAGGCTTGTTTTCTGCTGCTCCAGAGACCAGGACAAGGAGCAATGGATTCAAGCTGCAGGAAAGGAGATCCCACCTGAACCTCAGGAAGAACTTCCTGACAGTCAGGTCTGTCCGGCAGTGGAATATGCTGCCTCGGAGTGTAGTGGAGGCTCCTTCCTTGGAGGTTTTTAAGCAGAGGCTAGATGGCCATCTGTCGGGAGTGCTTTGAGGGTGTTCCTGCATGGCAGGGGGTTGGACTGGATGGCCCCTGTGGTCTCTTCCAACTCTACATTTCTATGATTCTATGATTCTATGCAGATTTTCAATGAGATGTCTCAGTGTGCCAAGACACTCTTCGGTTAGAGAATTTATGAACATCTGTAACATCCCTATTCCATTTTCATCATACAGGGAAACTTCTGTTTAGAGATGATGAGAAAGTTTGTTTGATCTGCATTTTTGACTGAACCAGCTAATTTGCTCTGTCCAGACTAATGTATGGATTGGATCATGAATGTCCTTCAAACTATGCATCTTGCTAACATTTCAATGTACCTTAGATCTCCCAAACTGCATACAAAAATCCTTTTTTTTTTTAGGGGAGAATGCACAAAAAAGTAAAAGCAAACATACATGCTGATTTTTTTTTAAAGCAAATCACAGCCTGAAGCAGAAATTAGACAGAATTATGACTGAATCCCATGCAAAACAGATGCATTCCGTATTCATCCATCCCTACTTCTGTGATAGTCCAGCTTGAATCAACAGATCAAAACATGCATTTTATTGCTGGAAAGTGAACTAAGTGCAAGGAAGATTGAGTTTTGTTGACACACAGCCATTCATCATCTTGTTGCTGCTCACTGCTTTAAGGGCTACAAATTTACCTCTGTAAATAAAAACATGGCAATGCCACTGAGTAAAATCACCACACTTCTTTTTGCTATTTCAGGAACTACTGGGCTTAAAGTGCTGAAATTCATCTCAATAATGCCAAGTTCAGCTGTAAAGAAAGAAGGAAAGGAGGGGGATGAGTAGGGAGAAGAGGAGGAAAAGGAGAGCGTATGCTATTGGATTTTCTCTGTGTAATTGCGTTTGTTCTTTAATCACAAAGTAACAGTCTTTTGGCTGCAAAATGACTGTCGTTGCCACATGCACTCTCCTGTATCTTCCAAATCCTTCCTTTTTTTTTTTTTTGGCAAATGCTGCATATTGTACAAAGGCAACAACTGAGTTATTAATCATGTCTGCCAGGCTGGGGCTGCAATAAAGTTCTGTCTGGAAGCAAACCAAAGATCTGACTCACACAGCTTTAACATCCTACAACTATTCTCCAGGTAAGCATTGGTAACTTTGGGAGTGTAGGGTGGGAGAGAGAGAAGAAACCTCTCTGTTCAACAAGGAACCAGAAGTGTAAGGGGAGGAGAGCTCTTCCTTGGACATGAACTCTGTTACTGCTGAATTTCAGAGCCCCACTGACCTATGGCAACCCTAAGGCAAACTTATCATGGGGTTTTCTTGACAAGATTTCTTCAGGGGGGTTTGCCTTTGTCTTCCTCTGACATTGAGAAGGTGTGGCTTGATCAAGATCACCCAGTGGGTTTCCATGTCTGAATGTCAATTTCAACCCAGGTCTTCCAGAGTGTGAGACTGAGTCCAACACTACATCATGTGAGTTTTCATATTTTTTCTTAAGGGAACCACAAATGCTTTATTTTCATATGTGTGTCTACAGTGTTATCTCAAATATATCCAGAACATGATGATATCTCTGAAACTGGATGGAAAAATCACTTTACCCTCTTGCCCGATGAAACCAAAAGGGTACCCCATCCCCCCTCCTAAATGGATTACTATGGTGTCCCATAGAAGTGCTGCTGATCCTGCTGATATTGTGATAGATGATGGCTCAGAGCAATTGATTGTGCCAGAAACAGAGCCAGTGACAGAACAAACTATCTTGCCAACATCCACACCAGCTGAAAGACAAGCTGAGATGAAATTGTTGCAGCCAGTGCCAGAGGGAGAAGGGGCCAGTAATGATTTAGAGGAATTAGATCCACCTTTGCGCCCCAGCCCTCAACTATGGAGGAGCTAAAACAGAGCAGCTTAGAGAGAAGCCATTTTGGTGAGATTGAGAAAACAGAACAATGATGAGAAACATCTGTTCTCCTTGGCTATATAAGTCTGTCAGCATGGCTTGCTGTTTGGTTGTAGCAAATCACTACTCAAGCTCCTATGACCCTTGTATTCCAGCTTCTTGACCTTTTGGACTGACTTTTGGCATTCTTCACTTTTGGATTGACCTTGACTTCTGCTCAACTCAGCGTTTCTACTTGATTGTTAGCACTGGACACTCCCCGCTGCCTCCTCCTCTTGGGCAAGTACTATCTCTTTCCTTCCCTTGCTGGCAGATAAGCACGGGCTGGGAGTTGAGCTCGAACAGATAATCTCTTACAATCCGTCTTTTGATTAGAAGGCTCTAGAGCATGTACTGCCTTCTCCCTGATCAAGCATTATTGTCTTTTCTAGTGAGTCACATTTTCTGATGATATGGCCAAAGCATGACAGCCTCAGTTTAGTCATCTTGGCTTCTAGGGAGAGTTCAGGCTTGATTTGTTCTAGGACCCTGTCCAGGGTATTTGTAGAACTCGTCTCCAGGATCACATTTCAAAGTAGTTGATTTTATTCCTATCACTTCTTTTTACTGTCCAGCTTTCACGACCATACATAGATATTGGAAACATGACAGTATGGACAATCCTGAATGCACAAGTCATGCTATGCCAAAAAATCACCACTGTGCAACCGATGTATTCTGATGATAGGGGCAGAAATAGGGTTGCACAGACAGCATGTACATCTGTGCCTCATCTTTACAAGTTATGCATTACATGCTGTAATTGTGCATTTTATATTTTGCATTGCAGTTGTGCATGCTAAACTGTGCACTGTGGTTCTGAAATCCCCATGCTTTGCATTGTGATTGTGCATTGTGCATTGAGCAATGGCACATAGTAATTGACATGTGTTGTACAATGTTGCTATTCTGCATGGGTTTGTGCAGTGCTTACATAGAATATCTCCACATGCAAATATCCATGCTGCACTAAAGGGATGTTGGATTGCAGCCAGAATGTTTTATGGCACAGCGAGGATTTGAATCTGGATCACCCAAATCCAGGTCCAGCCCTCTTAATTGCTATACCACAGTGGCAATATGTAGATCTTTTATGGGAAATGGTGAAAGCACCTAGTGATCAGAAGGGTTGTTTTTACCTCTACAATATCAGCAGAAGGATTCCTTTTGTAAGAGAAGCCATGCATATTCATGGATTGCTATCTCCATAATTTATGGGCATACTTAATGGAACATAAGCCTTTAATTCACCTCCTTAAACAAAAGTGTGCAGTTTGTTTCTTGGAATGCCAAAATGACTTACAAGATAAATTTATTCCCCCAAGACAAATCATTTTCTCTCTATTGGCTCTAAATTATTTGATCTCATTTTAATGAGCATAAAGCCTCTTGAGGAAGCCAAGTTGTACACTGTTGGAAAACCCAGATGTATTTGTTTGCCATTACTGTAGTGGGAATGGTAGCTTTAATATTTCTAGATCACCTGACATTAGGGTTCACGGGTGTCCTATCTTCTGCAGGATGTATTTGGGAGCTTGACATCCAGTCCTGTATTGAAGCCATACAAGATGCCCCAAACCAATATTCTTCAGATGTCAGCCATGTTCCTAATGGACCAGACCTTGAGTATTCATACCTTCCAACATTTCTCCGCTGAAAACTGGGATACATCAGGCCAAGCAACACCAGAGAGTGGTCAAGTTGGCCAAAGTTGTTGAGGAAGAACACACAGGCTGGGAGAGGTTGCAGCAGCTTGCTTTTTGCAGATATTAATGGGAAGAGCAAGATTCTGCCCCTTCCCTTGGCTGAATTAATTGACTGTGAACTCCTTTTGCACTTTGAATCCAGTTTATGGCAACTGAAGTAAGCTAAGGCTAAAAGGGGAAAGTGGAAGCAGGAGGAAGAAATAGACCTTTTAAAAGCAGTGGAGAAAGTGGGACAATAGAGAATTCATTGGGATTGTCCCTGCCAAGCTGGGACACTTGGGTAGCATGAGTGATTAGTATGCAGCAAGATGCCTTTACACATCAAATGCTGGAGGCCTGCCTGCTGGGGTGGTGACTGGAATGATGCTGCATTTCTTATTCCCCCCAGCTGTCATGTCCTGGGTAACTTACTCTGAAGAACTTTACTCAAAGTTTCAAAACAAAAAAGTTTATTTCAGGAAAGCAAGCAACACAGCAATATTAACAAAAAGTTACTGCAACTACAGCATCAGAGTGTATGGTGCACATATCGGAGGTTCATCAAAACCTTATATGTTTGATCATCCCACCAACACCAGGGCCCTTTTCGCACGGGCTTTCCCGAGCGAAATAGCCCCGTGAGCCGTGCGGGAGTGGGAGCGCCGCTCCACACGACGCACTCCCACTTCCGGCGCTCTCACGGGGCTGCAGCGGCGCGAGCGCGGGGTTTTTGATTTTCGCTTCCAAGCGAAAATCACCCCGCGCTCGCGCAACGCTCCCAGCGCCCACCCACACTTACCTGTTGTGCGGTGCGTCGGAGAGGCGGCCGGGTAGCGCTTCCTTCTGTCCGCTCCTGCGGAAGGAAGGGGTAGGGCGGGGCGCTTGCGTGACGGATGCGATGGCATCCTGCTTCGCGCGGGTGGGGGGCTGCTCGCGACAGCCTCCCGCTTCACGCGCGTGGGGGGTGGGTGGGCGCGACTGTCGCTCGCTCCTGGCGCGCGCGGGGGGTGGGTGGGCGTGACTGTCGCTCACTTCCTGCGTGCGCGGGGGTCGGCGCGAGAGGCTCCTGCTTCTCGCGCAAGCGGGGGAGGATGGACGCGCGAGCCGCCTCTGCCTCCGGGACGCTGCCGCTTCCCCACTTGTTCCTTCGCCTGCGGAAGGAACGAGCGGGGAACCGTCAGGCTCTCGGAAGAGGCTTTTCGCGCAAGCCGCCCACCCCGGCTCACGCAAAAAGCCTCAGTGCAAAAAGGGCCCAGCAGTTTCCCAGGCTCCAATTTCATCATGGGAGACAGGGCAAGTTCCTGTATCCAGTATTCTCATAACACCTTCTTGTTATTCTGTTGTTTTCCCCCATCCTTTGATCTCCCATTCCTTATGACTGCTGCAAGATGACTTTGAACACACAGCAATTGCCCATTTGGAGCCTAATTATATATTAAATGTTACAACTGGATGCATTGCTGCAAGAAGCAATGGATACACTTTAGCGCTTAGCAGGCCTTGCCTAGTGAATCTACTGCCTCTATACTAATGTATATGCTGGTGCTTATGCATGACAGGACCATCCTGAAACCAGCCCCAAATTATGCCTTGCATGCTATTTTGCAGCTAGAACTACTCTACATTTCCCTTTCCACATTCATGGGGGTTAGAGATGTATGACTCCCCACAAAAGTGGAAAAACTACAAATGTCTCTAGGCTCCCCAAATCTGTGTGCCACATCAATCAAAATGTGTGTCTGTGGGAAGAGGGCCAAAGCATGCTGGGGAGACTGGGCACTCAGGGTCCAAACTGGGTCATGAAAAGGAGAGGGGAAAAGGGTGAGTTGGCATGGTGGTCGTATACTTCCTTCCTCTTGCCTGTCTTCTTCTTTGGGTGTAGGGAGGGCATCAGGAGAGGGTTCGTGGTGCTGAAAAATCAAGGTGTTGGGGGGGGGATTTCCCTGATAAGGAGAGAAAAGTGACCTGAAAACACAATCAGATATGAACCAATGCCACCATCTTTAGTTGGCCAGGCAGTGGCTGGTGGTGATGGTGCTGGAGGTGGCGGAGGATCGGAGATGGGTTTTTAAAGGGCCATGAAGCTTGATCAAATCTGTGGATAATCAAATCCATGAAAGTTAAATCCGTGGAAGCCGAGGTTCGACTCTTATCTTTCCTCTCGCTTCTTCTGATACATTGTCCAGTTCTGTCTAGCCCTGGTCCCCGATTTGAGGAGGTTCATGACTGAGGGTCCCAGGAGGGACACCTAAATAACCAAACAACAACACAACTTTGGGGAAAATTAGCTGGAGCGCTCACTAAAGCTAGTGAGAGGCAGGGTAACTTAGCAGGATCTTGCAACCCAGTGTCTACGGGGCCAGGTCAGTCAAGCCGCCAGATGGGTTAAAACAATAAAAATGGTGTTTATTAAATACAGAAAAATATTCAAGACACCACAGTCACACAGATAACTAAAGAATCAGAGATTGACTTGGAATAGGGGTTCTTAGAGGGAAAGGGGTGATACAACACCTGTCTCATAGTCCTGGACCTTGAGGGCGAAGCGATCCGGGGTTGAGCAGTCTCAGTTAGACCCCATCTTGAATACTGTGTCCAGTTCTGGGCACCCCAATTCAAGAAGGATATTGACAAGCTGGAGCAAGTCCAGAGGAGGGCGACCAAAATAGTGAAGGGTCTGGAAGCCATGCCCTATAAGGACAGACTTAGAGAGCTGAGTATGTTTAGTCTAAAGAAGAGAAGGTTAAGAGGGGACACGATAGCCATGTTTAAAGATTTGAAGGGATGCCATGTAGAGGAGGGAGTGGGCTTGTTTTCTGCTGCTGCAGAGACCAGGACAAGGAGCAATGGATCCAAGCTGCAGGAAAGGAGATTCTACCTGAACCTCAGGAAGAACTTCCTGACAGTCAGGGGTGTCCGGCAGTGGAATCTGCTGCCTCGGAGTGTAGTGGAGGCTCCTTCCTTGGAGGTTTTTAGGCAGAAGCTTGATGGCCATCTGTCGGGAGTGCTTTGAGGGTGTTCCTGCATGGCAGGGGGTTGGACTGGATGGTCCCTGTGGTCTCTTCCAACTCTACATTTCTATGATTCTATGATTCAGTTACTGAAACTGAGGGGAAGGTTCACCAAGCAGGGCGGTGGCAAGGTGGGATGGAACTCAGGAGCGATCCGAGGAAGGTCTCGGAATCAGGGGTTTTTATAGGGAGAAATGTGACTGCAGGCTATACCTTACTCGTTGAGAACAATGCGTTTTAGGCATGGGACAAAGCTTTGGAAAGGTCAGAATTTAGCTGATTGAATCAGAGCCGAATTAACAATAGTGTAGCCAGTATGCAAATGCAGAGCACTTAGTACAGCTTTGTCAGGTTACCTGCTCGGGGCAGGGAGCCTTTGTTAGTATCGTGCATATGCAATGAGGTGTTTTCCGGAGAGGTCCCTGAAGCGACGAACTGGCTCTGTCTGGCCTGCCTGGGTGGAGAATGGAATGTCCAGCAATTATCGGCCGTGCCTGTTTACGTGCTTGTCTGGAGGCCTCACAAACATGTGGAGCGGGGTGGCAGAGGAAAGCTGAATTGTTTGATATCAAAGTGATATCGAGTACTATCTCCAGGTAGACCTGGACCGCAGTAACACTTGCAGGACACTTTCAAGGGAAGTCTCAAATCAAGTCTCAAGTCTGGGAGATAACTTTATACCCCAACCTATATTCCAGAATTTCTGGAGAGAGTTGAATAAAGTCAGTTTTCACAATTCAAGTAGCGTCACCCCTCCACATTTGCGATTTTGTCATCTGAAGGAGGGAATCATAGAATCATAGAATCATAGAAATTCAGAGTTGGAAGAGACCACACAGGCCATCCAGTCCAACCCCCTGCCATGCAGGAACACCCTCAAATCAATCCCGACAGATGGCCATCAAGCCTCTGCTTTAAAACCTCCAAGGAAGGAGACTCCACTACACTCCGAATGGGATCCTTCTTACTCCCACTTCCTGAAGCTGGAAGCTTTTGTGTCAATGGGCATAGAAGATGGTAAAAGATTAGTGTTTTAGTAATGTGTTATAGTTTTAGATTATTATTATTCTTTAATAATATTTAATAATAACACTATTACTATTATTACTATCCTCCTCCTCTCCCTCTCCCTCCCCTTCTTCTTGAATCCTAACCTGGGAAAAAAGCTGGGTATAAATAAAGAAAATAATTAGTTTAGTTTAGCTTAGTTTTAGCTTTGGCTATACATATATATTGTATGCTCTTTTCTTTTTCTTTCTTTCTTTTTTTCCTTCTATATGTTGATTAGCCTGTAGTGAGTCAGTTTGTCTGTATTAAAATTAATAAAATATGAATTTAAAAAAAATAGTCTTACAGGCAGAACTATTGGTGCTTGAAACAAATCCTTTGTCTTCATTTTTTATCAAAATGAGGCAGTCAGTATAATCCATCACATAGTGTCTGATCTCAGATACGTTGCTGTGAATATATATTGAAGTGTGAGTGTGAGGGGGTGGAGTGTTAATTTTTCTGCTAGTGGTGCTAGCAAAAACTACACAGGCTTTTGTAGTGTACTGTAAGGGAAGGATCTGTCAAAGAAATTTCTCAACAGCCATCCTACAAAATTATGGTCTGTCACTTTAAAACAAACAAACAAAAAGAGCGATAACAGAATAGGAAAAACTGCAACCAAAGCCTCCTTTGGAACTGTGGTTATCAATTCTACCTAACCTCCCACTTTTCTTAATATGTTGCATAAACCAGTCATTTTTATTTCACATTTTGGTTCCCCGTCCCCACCGCCTACTGGAGAATTTACCTGTGCTTGCAGACTTGTGTGGTGAGAGGCTTTGCAAAACATATTTCGCTTTATGAAAGCATTTTTATTGCTTTTCTCTCTCTCCCGCCTTTCTCCTATCTTTCTGAAATTTTGTAGAGCTTACTCTGTCAATCTATAAAGTACATATCGTGGGTGCTTGAAAAAATAACAAACAGAGAGAGACAGAGGCGGAAAGGGCTCCCCCACAGTTGTTATTATTATGGCTGCTTTTGTTGTTGGATTATGTTTGCCCCAGAATAAAGGCTTTATAAAGCTTAATTCAAAGAGATAGTTTGGAGTGCAAACTCTATTCCGTGTATATATACAGAACAGCATATTTCCCTTCATGCCGCCATACACGTGTTTTTGAGGTGGTCAGCTAAAGAAGTGAAAGAAATTGACACTGGATGAGTTTGGTCAGGTTGCTAAAACACTTCTTCTTCTTTTTATTAAATTTTTATTGATTATACAGGAGAAACAAAAAAACAAAAAAAGTAAAACACCATGACCCTTTTCGCATTAAGTCTTCTCGCGCGAGCGGGGGAGGGCGGCTCGCGCAAGAAGCCTTCTCCGGGAGGCTGCCGCTTCCCCCTCCCTTCCTTCCACAGGCGAAGGAACAAGCGGGGAAGCGGCAGCCTCCCGGAGGTGGCGGCAGCTCGCGTGTCCGTCCATTCCCCCCCCGCGTGTGCGAGAAAGGCGCTCGTCCCGTCCGCCCCCCCGCGCGCGCGAGAGAAAGGCGCTCGTCCCGTCCGCCCCCCGCGCACGAGAGAGAAAGGCACTCGTTCCGTCCGCCCCCCCGCGCGTGCACGCGAAGCAGGACGTGTCGCGTCCGTTGCGCTAGCGCCCCCCCGTCCCTTCCTTCCGCAGGGGCGGAGGGAAGGAAGCATGACCCGGCCGGCTCCCGGACGCTCCGCACGAGAGGTAAGTGCGCGCGGGCACCGGGAGCTTTGCGCAAGCGCGGGTGATTTTCGCTAGGAAAATCACCCGCTTCAGCCCCGTGAGCCCGGCGGAAGTGGGAGTGCGTCGTGCGGAGCGACGCTCCCACTCCCGCGAGGCTCACGGGGCTGTTGCGTGAGAAAAGGCCTATGCGAAAAGGGCCCATGTGATACACATAATAGTGAAACAAAGAAATTTCAACAAAAACAAGCTTAGATTATTATTTCTCTCCAATACCATTACAATCATAAACTTATTCAGCTTATTCTATATCATACTACTTGTATACTTTTGTTACCTATCTCTAAATCTCATTCTCATTATACTCATTATTATTATAATAATTTCATTCTTAATTCTATATTTCCCCCTTACATTTAATCTATTACTATTACTAAATATAATCTTATTACTTAACGTATCAAACTATTTCTAAAGGTAAACCCACTCCCCAAAGCTGATTATGTTTCAACTTACTTTTTTTTTGTTATACAAAAAAATTAAACAACACAAATCCAATATAAACAATACACCACATAATTAACAAAAAAGGTGAATAAACCCACCCCCAGAGCCAACTTTTTATTTAATCCAGTTTCCAAAATTGCCATTCGTCTTGTGAAAGGGTAGCTTTACCATCACTAAAACCATCGCTAAAACACTTCTTTAAATAAACATATGCCTAAAGCATTAGAAAACTTACTCTTTTTTGGCCTATAGTTGGCATTCTGTATGCCTGCTTGCAGATGACACCAAATTAGGAAGGGTAGCTAACACTCCAGAGGACAGGATCAGAATTCAAAATGATCGGAATAGATTAGGGAGCTGGGCCAAAACTAGCAAAATGAATTTCAGCAGGGGGAAGATTAAGGTACTACACTTGGGCAGAAAAAAATGACAATCACAAATATAAGATGGGCGATACCTGGCATGACCAAAGTATATGTGAAAAGGATCTAGGAGTCTTGGTAGACCACAAGCTGAACGTGAGTCAGCAGTGTGATGCGGCAGCTAAAAAAGCCAGTGTGATTCTGGGCTGCATCAATAGGAGTAGAGTGTCTAGGTCAAGGGACAGTAACAGTATCACTCTGTTTTGCTTTGGTCAGACTATACCTGGAATACTGTGTCCAGTTCTGAGCACCATAGTTAAAGAAGGATATTGACAAGCTGAAACATGTTCAGAGGAGAGTAAAAGGTCTGGGAAACGTGCCCTATGAGGAGTGGCTTAGGATGCTGAGCATGTATAGCTTGGAGAAGAGAAGGTGAAGAGGCGATATGATTACTATGTTTAAATACTTGAAGGATGTCCTATGAAGGATGGAGCAAGTCTGTTTTCTGCTGCTCCAGAGACTCGGATGCGGAGCAATGGCTTTAAACTTCATGTAAAGAGATTCCACCTCAACGTTAGGAAGAACTTCCTGGTGGTAAGAGCAGCAGCGGAATATACTTCCTGGGAGTGTGGTGAAGTCTCCTTCTTTGGAGGTTTTTAAACAGAGGCTCGATGGCCATCTGTTGGGAATGCTTTGATGGTGTATTCCTGTATGGCAGGAGGTTGGACTCAATGGCCATTGTGGTTTCTTCCAGCTGTATGATTCTATGGATTCATAAGATAGAGGTACAAATCTGTAACTGTTCTGTACTCACACAGTAGGATGGGCTTTCTCATCAAGCCAACAATCTTCCACCATTGAAGATTGCCCTCTGTACCTCTAACCAGGACCAGCTTTACCTGGTAAGGTGAAGTGGACACATGAAGGAGCAGAGCTGAGATATTAACACTTTGCTTTGGGTATGTTTGTGTGTGTTTAGAGTGCCTTTAGATGCTCAGGCAGCAAAACATCTTGGGCTGCTTGTCTGCATAGCTTCAGTTTGTGTGGTTGGAGAACCCATATTTTGAAGGTAACTGTACCTCTGAAGTCAACAGTCAGGTACTCAGGTAGCCTGACATGCTTAAAGTGATTTAATGGTATTACTTCTGCATGACCAGTTTGGGCAGAATGCAATCTTCATGCTTTTTGTTATATCTGCACAGTGAGTAAAAAACACTTGAGACCTAGGCCATTTCTGCACTAGACTGTTATAGTGCTATTATTCCACTTTCAACATCCTGTGGCATTCTGGGGTTTGTAGTTTCCTGGGGCCAAAGAGCTCTCTGGCTGAGAATTCTAAATGCCCTTCCCTAAACTGCAAACTCCAGAATTCCATAGGATGTTGCAAGCAGAAAAATAGCACTATAACAGAGTAGTGCGGAAATCGACCGAGTCAGCCTGGGGGTTTTTGGGAACCGCAGTCCAAAAACTAACTTGCCCAAGCTTGGCTTTGCATGTCATTTTTCTGAATGTTTCGGAGCTATGGTGTGATTATTTTTTTTTAAAAAAAATGTACCTCATTAATACAGAAGTGTCTGAAATGAGGAGCCGCCAGCCTTCTGCTGTGACTTTTCATTTGCTCACCGAAAAACTCCATTCTTTGAGGCCTGTGTGGGTGGTGATGGATGGAAGTCAGAAGCACCGCTATGAAAAGCAAGCAGGCTGCTGATATTGCATTCTGCTGTCCCTGCTCCCCTCCTTAAATTCAGAAAAAGTACTTTTCCTTTGTCATCATAACAGCAGACTTAATATCAAAATGTCTGTCTGGTCCATCTTAGGGATGTCTGACAATCATCCTTCCTCCTCCTCAGATTGTCAGTATAGCAATGGATTTAATAGTTTTCTAAGTTTATTTGAGTTTACTAGCACATAACGTTTTTTATACATGTTTTCAATATAAAAATCGCAGGTCCACAGGAGTCTGTAATCTGATTCGGCTAGAAAAAGGTGATATTTCACTCCAGAAGCTTGCAATCATAATAAAACCTTAGCATCTTAGTAACATTTTTAGATGGAACTGGGAAAAGGTAGACTGTTTTTTTTCTTGGATGATTCCCAGCAGCCATGCTGGAGGATGGATTCTGAGAAACTAAATTTGCAAAGCTCTGCTTTAGAGAGTATCAAGAGACTCACAAGCCTTGCTCATTAGACCTTATGATATAATATTCTATATTCCCATATTGCAGAAAAGAGGGCAGAGGAGGCTAAAAGGTAGTAACTTCTTTAATATCAATTACTCACAACAGAGCTGAGACAAAGGCCATTTCCACACTAGACTGTTTCCACACTAGACTGTTATAGTGCTTGGGACCCCTCCCTCAACTGCAACCACAGCATTCCATAGGATGTTGAAAGTAGAATAATAGCACTATAACAGTCGAGTGCAGAAATGCCCAAAATTTGAACCAGCGGCTCATAGCTCTTATCAGGACCTACCTACATGCCGGTCTTTCTGATCTGCTCCTTTTGTGGATGTTTGGATTATCATTCCCACAAGTGCTCCTGGTGTCTGAGAACCAGAAGTGTACAAGCACACAGGGAGAGAAGTTTCTGATTATTGCTTTCAAAAATCGAAGCACCTTACTTTGAAGGTAAGTGAACATATGCAGAGCTCTAGGGTAGAGGGTGGTTTTGTTTTTTGTTTTTTTGGCAAGGAAGGACCAAAGGGAAATGGAAATCATTGGCTTCCATGTCAAGTGGGTGGTGAATCTACTCCAGGCCTCAACCTTAACTTTAAAGCGTTATGCAAGGGATTGAACCCTGTCCCCCAAATAGGTTCAACACCTTGTGAAGCTCCTTTGATGTCTAGAGTAAAACATGGAAAATGTTCCCCACACCAGACTTTCTATTAACAAGAAGAAAATTGTGAAATTACTTATTGCTTCCTTTGAGATGAAAGTTTGTAAAGAATTACATCCCTTAAGGACATAGTAACTTTGTGCATGTGCAGAAATGACAGAAGTATTGAAGAAAGGAGCAGACTCTTGCGCAGCCGCTCTTGTTGTTATGTGCTGTCCAGTTGACTTTGAGGCCCTTTTCGCATGGGCTTTCTGTCGCGCGAGAGCCCCCTAAGCCTCACGGGAATGGGAGCGTCGCTCTGCACGATGCACTCCCACTTCCACGGCGCTCACGGGGCTGATGCTGTGCGAGCGCATATTTTTTTATTTTCGGCTTGAACCAAAAATAAACGGAGCTTGCACAAGTCTCCCGGCGGCACCACGCGCTTACCGGAATGCGGAGCGCCGTTGCAGGCGAGCCTGTCACTCTACCTCCCCGCTTCCGCCCCCAGCGCCGCCTACAGCTCCCAGGGAGCGCTGCGGAAGCTGGGGGTGTGGCTGAGGAGCGCCCGTCGCACACAAAGACTCCGCGTGCGGTAAGGAGGTGGGGGAAAGCGGCGGGGTTGCGGGAGAGGGTTGCTGCACGAGCCATCCTCCTCCGTTGCGCGAGTGCTGGCGCTGCGAAAAGAGCCTGACTTAATGCCAGCCCTATGATTGAGAGATCTCCAGGATATCCTATTAGTAACAGTTCTCTTGCAAACTCAAGGCTCTGGCTGCCTTGACTGAGTATCCAACTGTAATGCAGTCTTCTTTTTTCCCTTACTGTCTTCCACTTTACCAAGCATTATCTTCTCTTTTTAATGAATCATGTTGTCTTATGATTTTTTCCCCAAATTATTATAGCTTCAGATAGCCTTGAGCAATGATGGAGGACTAAAGGGGAAAGAAATGCAGGAGAGAAAAGAAAAACAAGCACAGACAAAGCTGGTTCCAGGATTTTGTGTGAGGGTGATGTTAGAGTAGCAACCTTTGCAATGTATATACACTCTACACTCTAACTGCTAGGCCATTTCTGCACTATACTGTTATAGTGTTATTATTCTACTTTCAACATCCTGTGCAATTCTGGGGTTTGTAGTTTACTGAGGCTAAACAGCTCTCTGGCTGAGAATTATAAATACCTCTCCCTAAACTACAAACTCCAGAATTCCACAGGATGATGAAAGTGGAATAATGCACTATAACAGTGTAGTGCGGAAATGGCCCTAGTTTGCATGAAAGTGACTTCCTGTTTATTGGCTTAATCACACTCACTCTTCTTCTGAGCATGAAGTAGGTGGGGCTTAGGGGTGAATTTATCTTTATCAGTGCATAATTGCTTCCATCAACATTCCACCAGGGATGTATTTAAGTCTTTTACTCCAAGTCTCAAGTCAAGTCTCAAGTCCTTGCAAGATATCTTCAAGTCAAGTCTCAGATCAAGTCTCAAGCCTGAGAGCCAACTTTATACCCGAACCTATATACCAGAATATGTGCACGTGGTCAAATAAAGTCAGTTTTCACAATTTAGGTAGAGTTGGCCCTCCACATTTTGCGATTTTGCCATCCACAGCTTTGGAAGTAGGGAATAAGATCTCTTTTACTCTCTCTTCCTGAAACTGGAGGCTTTTGCATCAATGGGCATAAAAGAGTCTGCAGCTTTGGAAGTGGGGAACAGGTTGCTTCTTACTTCCCATTTATGAAGCTGGAGGCTTTTTTGAAAGGGAGGAATAGAATTCTTCTTATACCCCATTATTGAAGCTTCAAAGGCTTTAGAAGGAAGGATCCTTCCTCTTCAAACCCATTGTCTAACACATTTGCTGATTCTCTCTGAGAAACATATCCTGCACTCTGGAGGAGAGTATTGCCTTCTCTGTCTGGAGAAGTTTTAGAAGGCTCCCCTGATATGCAGTGGTGACAGGTTACTGAGCAGACCTCAAAGTTGCCTCAAGCCCATTGCCTAACTCATTTGCTGTTTTCTTCCAACAAAATTCACCCACACTTTCAGCTTGAGACAGATTGTCCTGTGACCAGTAGGCAAAAAAGGGATGGAAGCCTTGTTCAGAGTTGTAAGGTTTCTGGATGAATGTGTTACGTGACTGATTCAAGGGTGGCACGTCAGTCACTAAAACAAACAAGTCACGAGTCTAGTTGAGTCAGTGTGTCATTTATTGCTGAGTCGAGCCCGAGTCAAGTCACTAAAGTGACTTAAGTCTGACTTGAGTCTGAGTCAATTGACTCGAGTCTATGGACCTTTCCGCGCGTTACCTGCTCGCGGAGGTGGGGGGTGCTGTTCGCGCAAGCAGCCTCTTGTGCGAGGCACTCACATCGCTCCTCTGTTCTCCTACAGTTGGCTTCCTGGTTACGCAACTGTTGCGCTAGCGCCCCACCCCTTCCTTCCACAGCGCAACCTGGGAGCTGTAGGCTGCGCTGGGGGAGGAAGTGAAACCGGCCCGCTCATCTGACTCACTGCACGGCAGGTGAATGCACGAGGGCCCCCGGAGCATTGCGCAACCACGCAGTATTTTTGGCTCCCAGCCGAAAATAATAAAATGCGCGCGCATCCCGTTTTAGGTTCGTGAGCGTCGCGTGAATGGGAGTGCGTCGTACAGACTGACAGGCTCAAGGGACCCTCTCGCAACAGAAACTGTGTGCGAAAAGAGCCTATATCTCTGCATTCCACCATGGCAGACCTTTATGGTACTGTAAACCCCAGGGTTCCATAGGATGTTGAAAGTGGAATCAGAGCACTATGACAGGCTAGTGCAGAAATGGCCTGCCTCTGGAAAGAGTAGAGTTTGAGAAAAATTACTATTTTAGACTAAAAACTCCACAGACTCCCAGTCAGTGTAATTATAGACCAAGGTCTCTGAAAACAAACAAACAAATAAAGAGGCTATCTCCATGTCCCATTCTTTCCTGGTCTGCAAGTGGAGAAGTGTGACTCTCTCAGATTTTGCTAATTAGAAGCTTTGTATGCATCGAAACATATGGCCCATGCTTTCTTGCCTTCTGAAACCCTAAGGCTGTCTTGATTTATTTACAGTCACGATGGGGACAGCCATGCCCTTTCATTCCCACAGTGGAGATGCGGTGCCTTGAGTCACCATAGTGGAAGATGAGCAGTAATAATTAATGCAGGCCAGATTGCGATTGCTTCAGTTATTTTCTTACGGTTAGCAAATTCAGGCTGATGGATAATCAGCAATGTGGCAGAATCCAGCTTGAAATGTACCTATGATGTACCCATGGGGTTAACATGTTTTCGTTTGGTTGTATATACTGAAATTATTTATCTTCTGCCACCTGGTGTGTTGTGGTTTTATATTATGCTTTTTATATTTGTAATTGACTGTTAAAAGTCTGTAAAAATGAACTGTGGTTAGTGTGTGTGTGTGTGTGTGTGTAGAGAGAGAGAGAGAGAGAGAGAGAGAATGGCGGGGGGGGGAATTGGGGACTACTACCTATCTCCTCCTTTGCTGTTTCTCCCAAATTGAGGAAATTGTTATCTGCAGGGCTGTCCAGTAATTGTCACGCCCTGCTTCCAGAATATGGACTCTGACTCAGAGTCTGAAACAGGGGACATGCCAGGACCTGCTGTACAGGAAGAGGTTACAGTGCCACAAACAGAACGGGGACAGTCCCAGCTCCAACAGAGAGTCCTGCCCCTTCAGACACAGAAGATAACTTATCTGTACCCACCTTTGCTGAGCGAAGAGAGTTTATGTTGATCCGAGACAATTTATAACCAGCAACAATTAGGCCACAACTGTGTTAGGCAGCTGACCTGTATAGCTGTCTCCTCTCCCCTCCAGAAGTTATCAGAGCTTACCTGACGTCTCTATTTGCTGGATGCCTTGCTGAACTCTGTGCCTGACTTTGAATTACCCTGACTAACTTTGGACTTGCTTGCCTTCAAATTCTGTTGGACTTTATTTTTTACCTTGTGCTTACTGAATAAAAGTGAGTAATGAGCTGGGAGCTCTTCTGAGACTGAGATAGGACAGTAATCAAGAGACGGCAAATAGTTGGACTGAGGAGCAATTGACAAGCCCCAGTGAGACAGCAGGAGCTCAACAGGTCCAACTATAAAAAGCAGCACTGTAACCATAGGAAAAGGGGTTTCAGGAAGTTGAAATAGCAGGCCTGTGGAGATGGTAATGGACTTATCCCTAGAGAAGAGAAAGCCCTGGATGAAAGTTAAAGCAGGGATAGGAGGAACAATCCAGCAGATAAGGGAGAAAAATAATCTTCTGGACCACAATTCAGAGTAGAATAACTGAGTTTCTGCAGCAGAAGAGCTGAGTGTGGAATGGGGCAGGAGAGGGAATCTTTGAATGGAATGGGGATGGTGTAGTGATTTATTTGTTTGTTTGCTTAGTAAGGACCAAGGTCCTCAATCATCAGGAAGTCAGGTCCTTTAGACCTGAAAGGCAAGTGTCCCCCTCATCCCATGAACCTGTATGGAAAGAAAATATTTGTAATAAATATATGATTTGGGAGTGCATTCGGACTCTCACTAGTCCCTTCTACTCCTCTACTGATGATTTTCTGGACTGGTTTCTATTGTATATTATTATTTGGAGTGAGCTGCAGTGAATCCCTTTGCAATCTTGCTCACTCGTGCTGGGTGCTGGGATAATTAAAATGAAAAATTGTCCGGAAACCCCTTTGCCATTTATTTTTCTCTTGACTTCTCACTCCTTTCCCCTCCTCTCTTCTCATTCTACTTTTTAAAAATCTATTATCACCTCCTCCTTCTCCTCTTCCATCTTTTGACCCACCTACTGTTAGTTATAAAATTAAGGTAAGATGGGTACAGTAGATATATGATCCTTATAACTGAAAATGCTACAGAAGACAGTTCCTGAATGCAAAACTTGTTGTCTACCACTGATCCCTGAAGACCACATTTCTTTATTGAGTTTTGGAAACAGAAAAGATGTAGAATTCAGTTGTTCAGAAAAATGTTTTCCACATGCTCAGAAATGACCTGAGAATTGTCCACTCTTGATTCACCTGATAAGCTATCCATCTATTGTTGTACTTGTGGTGGATCAGTGCCCTCAAAACAAAAGAAATCAGCCTTTCACTTTTCATAAAGAAGGCATTTGAAAAGTAACTGAAGTGTCCGTGTTGGTGGAGGGAAAAGAGAGATGCAGGTCAGTGACAAACCAAATTTGAAGAGGTTGTAAAATGAGATCCCATGCTTGGGACAGCCTTTCTCAACCTGATAGTTGTCACACATGGTGGACTCTAATCATTCCCAGTAACAATCTTATTGTGGACTTTGTAGTCCAAATGGGGAACAATTACAGGTTGGAGACAGATTACTTTAAAAGAGCAAAAAGAGCTCTTTTCTTCTGAAAATCCATAAGCTATGAATGATTACAGTAGCCCCTCCACATTCAGAAGCATAGAACCCTCGCAAAAGTGGAAAAATCATGAATAACTCCCACCTCTGTGATTCCTCTCCAGAGCTCCCCCCTCCAATTCCTTTGCCTCTGGTCTCAGCATTGGTGGTGGTGGTGGAGGAGACACAGTAAAGGGCTTACTGGTATTCTCCCCTCAAAGGGAGAAGAACACAGTTCTTCCCTTCTAGCTGCTTATGGTGGTCATCTTGAAAGGGGGGCAGTAGGAACAAAGAAAGCACCTGACCAATCAGCAGCCATTACACAGCAGAAAGTGCAGCCACATGGGAGAGAGGACAGGTCTCCAGCAGTGGGAGGGGGGTTTTGCTCACTCAAAAAGAAAAAAACATCCCTTGTAAACACAAGCCTGGCAAGCCTGGGATGAGCAATGCAAGGGAATGGGAGGAGGAAAAAGGAGAGGGGAGGCAAGCACGTGCCTCACAAATAATCAGATTCATCAAGGTTAAACCCATGAATGTAGAGAGAGGACTGTATTTCTTGAAGATTAATAATTAGTTTAAATAGTAGTTTAAACTAATATAGAATATAGAATTAGTTGATGTGATTATAATTGATTATAAGTGACTTTATTAATTCAGTAGGTATATAATTAGGATGATAAGTATGATTAGCAACAGGTAATGGCTGGTATAAATTTAAGGTATAATCAGTATAGCTGTTTATTTACTATGAGCTGTTTGCAACAAGAGCAGGAACCAATTCTTTTTTTCAGTTATCTATGGATTTTTTTAGGGATGGGCCAACCAAATCCTTGAATCCTTGGCAAGGATTTGAGATTTGCAGATCCAAATCCCCAGGGCAAAATCGGCAAACAGAATCTTTTGAATCCGGAAATGCCCGCTGCCCCCCCATTCCCCCCTCACGTTCCAACCCTCCATGCAGGAGCAGTGTGCAGGGCACACTAGAGCCTGCGCTCACACGAGCACCCAGTATCAGGCCTGCAAGAGCAAGTAGGGCTGGCGATGGCCATGTTCCTGAAAGCCCCAGGGCCTGAGCTCGTGTGAGTGCACGGGATCAGACCCACAGGGGTGAGTAGGTTCCTGCATGCCCCGGAGCCTGAGCTCGCTGCAGCAGTTGTGTGAAAATAGGATCATTGCCACTTCTCTGCACCCCCACCACTGCTGCCGGTGCAGACACTTCAGAGATGGCCTGCAGGGATGTGCAGAGTGAATTATCACTTTTTAAACCCTTTTTTAAAAAAAGGATTCAAAAGATTTGAGATTTGCAAAATTTGTGGATTCCCAGAACCTTCCAGGGATTCAGATCTTGGACAATTCTGAACTTGTCTCATCCCTAATTTTTTTAGTTAGTTGTAATTTTGTTAGGTTCTTGGTGTTTTTCTTTATGTATTGTTTTGTGGTGTTGTTGTTTTGTGTTTGTTTAATCACTTTTTTAATTTAAAAAAAGAAAATATGTTCCATACTGTTCTCTGTAGATCCCGTGGTCTGGTCACCAGCCAGTGTCTTGCTTACCAAGCCATTTAATGATAACACAGTGAATCAAACAATTCTAATCATTAGTGCTTATGTCAGTGAATTAATTTTCCTAGTGCTAATGTCTAATGCAGTTGGATTACATTTCAGACCCAAAGTTCCAAACTCTGAGATTTAACTTCCAAGTCCACTACCACCTCTCCCACACTTATGAGAGCTCAATTTAAAGATTTTTGTTCAGCCTGACGCAAGCTTAAATGCCACGGTAGATAGGACTTTAACATTAGTTTTGACACATAGGATTCATCAGGTATGCACAAAAGCTTTTTCCACAAAGGCTGGTGAATAACGTCCCTTGTATTCGCCTTCCCATGATATTCTCCCCTATATTTATTTCCCTGCAGAATTATTCAGCTTGTGATTTACAACTGAAACTAATTAAGATTCCATATAATGATGAAGCTGTTCTTTCAAGAATGGATCATTGTGATAGCAGAAATCCTTCAGAGATAGTCAGAGAACATGTAACAGAACGTGTAACTTGAGAACAAAAAGCTATACAGTAAAACACATCATAGACTATTTGAGATTATATTCTGGAAAAGGGGTGAGAACCTTCCCCTACCATAATTTTCCTGCGCTTTTGTCAACAGGGCAAGGAGTGCAACTCACAAAAATGTTATTGAATCCTGTTATTTCAGATGGATCTTCTTTTTCGATTATTATAAAGCAAAATATTGCTAGTAATTTGAAGACACTTATCTCACAGTTGCCAATCTCTGATGAATGTGTATGGGTACATTGTTGGAAAAATCCATCCTTTCCACCATTACAGCAGCACTTATTGAAATTTCTAGACCTGACCAAAAGCTAATAAACGCACTTTTCAGGGGACAGAGAATATGCCAATCAGCAAATGTGGCTGGTAAATGATGTGCTTTGTTCTTTATGAGGATTGATATGACAGACATGCTAGTCTAAGGAGAAATTTATTCCTGTAATGATTACAGTGTAATCTGTTTCCTTCCTAATTAATGAATGAGTGTGTGTTTATGAACTAAATGTATTTGTACGTTAAATAAAATGCAGTATATTTGATTTGTAAGAATGTAGCAAGGAAAGCTTTTATTTATATGAAGACAAGGGGAAGCTTTTTCCCCCGATTAAATTTTCCTGTGGTTGTGTGTGTGGTGCGTCAAACTATTCATTATACTTACTAGGTAGCTGTGATAATGGGGCTTCTCATATAGCATATGAGCTACATTTCCGCCCTATGCTGTTATAGTGCTATTATTCCGCTTTCAACCTCCTATGGAATTCTAAGGTTTGCAGTTTAGGGAGGGCCCGTTAGAATTCTCAACCAGAGAGCTCTTGGGCCTCAGTAAACTACAAACCCCAGAATTCCATAGGATATTGAAAGTGGAATAATAGCACTAGAACAGTTTTGTGTGGAAATGGCCATAGTGTGCATATGTCTCTTTTGGTCATTGCAAAGGTTGATGTTCTCTCCCTCCCTCTGCAATCCACAAAGCTCCTCCTTGAAACCCACTGTTTAGTTGCTCAAACTCCCACCCCCATGTCCATTCAGTGGATGATGGAAAGCAGAGAGGATTGGAAAAGCAACTGGATTTATCCCCATTGCCAGGCAAAGAATTATTACATCATCAGAGGGAGGTAATGCCATTTCCTGCACAGGAAATGCTGTTTTCTGTGCAAAACCATGTGCAAATTTTCTGCAGAATAAGTCCTCAGCTGCAAAGATTCGTATCATGCCAGAACTCTTCTTGTCACTTTTTTTGGAAAAGTGGAAGCCACCTTCTGTCCCACTCTGGGAGAAATACAAATATAAATATTGAGAAATATAAATATAATAAATATCAATATAATAGACAAATAATGAAACGGATTAAAGTTCATCTTCTGATATGTCAGGTCAATACTGACAGTTTTTAGCGGGTACCGTGTCTTCCTCGTTCATTTTGGATAAGGAAAAACAAAGGGTCCCACATTATGCACAGAAATTGCATAACGGGCTGGAACCTGGAATGGATCCCTTGTGTTATATGTGGGCCTATTGTACTTATTCTTCAACAGATGAATAGCCATGCACACTGCACGTAGCAAAAGACACCCACATTGGCAGAAATTTCTCTTACTGGGTACTCAGTTGGGTCAGTATTCCCCCACACCCGCCCCCTACACCCAGAAAGAGAATCCCTGTTTAGACACTCTAAATGCTTGGACCAGGTGTGGGAGGGAAGGCTGGGGATGTGTGGGTCATAAAATGCTCTCTGTGGGTGTTTATCAAGTTGGCAGTCCTATGTCTTCTTTCCCCTATTGCACCAATTAAAACACAAGCCTATGTATGGTTGCCAGTTTAGTGCTGGGAGCAGCAACCTTTGCATGCCTAACTAACTGGCTAGTTTGTTTGCATGCCTATTGTAAGCATAGAGAGATAACTTAGAGAGAACTTCCTGTTTGTTGGTTAACACCTCTTCCTCCAGCACGTACACATTCCTTGTTCTTTAAAAGGTTATCTTGCCATTTACTCCCCCCTCTCTTTTGCCTTCGCCTTTTGACCTGAAAGCATGCTCTGAGATTTCCCAACAGGGATCGTTGGCAGCAAGCATGTGAGTACTTAATTTTCTTCCTACCGTCTTCAAGAATTGAACCTGTATAGACTATGTACAAGATTTTGTGAGTAAATTCTTTTATATTTTTAACCAAACCGTTTTTGTGTTTATTTTGAGCTAGATTAAGTGTGTTTGGGGTGGTCTTACAGAAGTGCGACTAGTGATCTCTTCAACTTCCGTTTTTGTGCAATTACTAAAATACTCTGCTGATTGAGGCCCTTTTTGCACGGACCTTTTCTCGCGCGACAGCCCCGTGAGCCTCGCGGGAGTGGGAGCGTCGCTCCGCACGACGCACTCCCACTTCTGCCGGGCTCACGGGGCTGAAGCAGCGCGAGTGCGGGTTTTTTGATTTTCGCTTGGAAGCGAAAATCACCCGCGCTCGCGTAACGCTCCTGGTGCCCGCACACACTGCGCTTCCTTCCCTCCGCCCCTGCGGAAGGAAGGGACGGGGCGGGGCGCTAGCGTGACGGACGCGACATGTCCTGCTTCGCGTGCACGCACGCGGGGGGGCGGACGCAACAAGCGCCTTTCTCGCGCACGCGCGCAGAGGGGGATGGAGGGGACAGGATCCTTTCTCGCGCGCGCGGGGGGGAATGGACGGACGCGCGAGCTGCCGCCGCCTCCAGGAGGCTGCCGCTTCCCCGCTCGTTCCTTCGCCTGCGGAAGGAAGGAGGGGGGAAGTGGCAGCCTCCCGGAGAAGGCTTCTTGCGCGAGCTGCCCTCCTCCGTTGCGCGAGCGCCGGTGCTGCGAAAAGGGCCTGAGAATCTCATTACCAAGGTCTCTCAATATTCAATTTTTTTTTCAATTTCCCCAACATTTAGTTCCTTCATAGTTATTGTGATTTCAGGGTCCTGACCTGTGACCTTGTGGTGGCCCCATGTGATGTCACAGATGGTGAGCCTTGGTGTTGTTATGAGACATTAACTACCAACCATACTTGCTCCATGTATGTCATTCAAATTTTTTAAAAAAATCTAACAAAAGAGAATGTAAATACTCACACACTTTTCAATACAGTGTTCTGTTGGAAAATTCTAGCTTTCTCCCTCCTCGCTTCTTCTAGGACAAATGGGGCTTAGCTAGCACAGAGTTAATTTTCTTTTGCATCTGAATGCCCTTTAGCCTCTCACCTAACGTCTCAACTGTTGCTCTGTGTAATTTAAAAAGATTGGCTGTGGTATCCAGACCATGTGACCCAGGATGATGATGATGATGATGATGATGATGTTAATGATGATGATGATGATAATATTTCTATCCTGCCTCTCCCCATGGATTGAGGCGGCGAACAACAATAATACATTAAATACATTAAAAACATTAAAAACATACCCAGTCCTCCCCACCCACCAACCCATCTCCCTGGAGATGCACCCTGGAGTCTGTCACTGGCCTTACACAGAAGACCACACCTCTCTCTCTTTGCCCTGTTGCCACCTTCTCTCTGCTATGATAGCCTCTCCACCAAGAAGTTAGTGAGTTAAGAATGAGGCTACTATATTCCCTAAATCTTTTGTTAGTTAGTTAGCATCGAGTCTCTCCAATGCATACGTAATTGTAAAGTTTATTAGTAAATCCTTTAAGTTTGGAATCTGAAACTGCCTGCCTTATTTTGCTTTCCAAGTCAGTCTCCTTTCAGGGAACCCACACAGAGATTGGGACATGCTTTTTCTGACTCTGCTAAAAGAAGGCTAATTCCTTACAGCTTTAGCTTTCATAGAATTTCCCCAAAGGGCTAACACCCTGGGAAAGTCTAACTCCCAACATATTCTCATCCTGAGATTCTTCCCACTCTGAGGACCAGATAAGAGAGTCCAGATCCTGTCATTCAGGGTCAGGCCTAGAGATCTGAGGGCCCTAATGCTGTGAGCGAAAGAAATATCCGTGCAAACTGTTTCTTTCCTTTGCATCATCTGCAAAACAATCTAGTTGTAGTCTTTTGCATACTAGCAAGCTTATATTATATATCTTTTAACCAAAGCCCTCATGCAAGTTCTGTTGCCTTTTCTACAGATACCTCATTTTTATTCAAATGTCTAATACGATAAGGCATTAGAGACCTCATTTCCCAAAGTGCAACTCTTCATATTTTTCATATTAAGCCAAATGTCTTTCATGCTATAATGAATGATTATTTTCCTGCACTGACTTGGTTGAACTGTGAAAGAAATGTACAGCTTTACATTCTTAGCAGATCCTTAAAAGTGTTTGATTTCCACCGAGGTATACAGAACCCAGACATTAAAGCTGCCAGGGGCTTAGAAATATTGCTGTTCAATACGAGCCCAGAACAAAATGAGCATAACCTAGTAAAGAGAGAAGCTGTAAATCGCTGATGCGAATGCTGGCACTAGGAGAAGCTATAAATAGATGAGTTTATGAAGTCGGAGTGGATATGATGGCATTAAAAAAAGAGATCTACCTGGGAATATGGTTATCTACGCACAAATACAAAGTACAAAATAATGGCAAGAGGAGAGAACATATGCAGCTGTATTCTACAGATCTGGAATTACAGTCCATCTGTCTATCAGAGCATGCAGTGGCTGTATGAGAAATCAGGCAGGTGGCCATACATCCTACTTTATAGGGAACTGTTCTCTATTTGTGGCTATCCCCACACCTTTTGCTTGAAGGATTGCTCAATCTAAGTCTGGTTTAAAGAGAAAGAGCTGTAGGGAATAAGAGCAGAGACAGGGGCCCTTTTCTCATTGAGGCTTCTCGCACGAGCGGGGAGGGCAGCTCGTGCGAGAAGGCTCCTCCGGGAGGCTGCCGTTTCCCCCTCGTTCCTTCCGCAGGAGAAGGAACGAGGGGGAAGCGGCAGCCCCCCGGAGGAGCCTTGTCGCGTCCGTCCCCCCCGCGCGAAGCTGTCGCGTCCATCGCGCTAGCGCCCCACGCCGCCCCTTCCTTCCGCAGGGGCGGAGGGAAGGAAGTGCGACCCGGCCGTCTCCCCGACGCTCCGCACAGGAGGTAAGTGCGTGTGGGTGCCGGGAGCGTTGCGCGAGCGCGGGTGATTTTCGCTTTGAGGCGAAAATCAAAAAACCCGCGATCGCACCGCTGCAGCCCCGTGAGCGTGGCGGAAGTGGGAGTGCGTCGTGCAGAGCGACGCTCCCACTCCCGCGAGGCTCATGGGGCTGTCGCGCGACAGAAAGCCCGTGCGAAAAGGGCCAGGGTCAGAGTTAGTCACTTTTGCATGCCCATACTCACTGTTTCCTAGTTTGTCAATTTCTAGTTTGTTTTCTTTTCCATACCCATTCTCTTGCTGCATCACTCTGACCTACAGCCATTTTTCTCTTCCCTCCATCAAAGCATGAATTTGATTATAAAAAAGTATTTGTAAATATACCTACTTTTATATGTTTTACAAAGAAGACTAAGCAAGTTTCTTTTCTGCTAGACCATTATGTATGTATGTGTGCATGTGTGCGCATTGGACTTGTTGTTGTTCACCTTCTGCCTGACCCATTGTTCATCCTGCTTGTGGGATCCAGTATTATCTATCACATTTCCCAGTACTAAGGTGGGAGTTTTGTGGCTCTCCAGATCTTGTGAGGCTCCAATTCCCAGCTTTCCTCACTATCGGCAATGCTGGATAGGACTGAAGGGAGTTGTAGTGCAACAACATCTGGACAGCTAACCAATTCCAATCACTAGCCTAGACAGCAGATTAAGCAGTTGGCATCCAAGACCTCTCTTCACAAGGGTTTAATTCTCAGAGTGAGTGATAGTCTTTTAGTTCAGAAATGGGAGCAATAGGACTTGTGATGTAAAAGAAGAGAGGTACAGACTCCCAGCCCAGTATCCTGCCAAGGCTGCCCTGTCCAGTAAAGAGTTTGGAGAAAGTCACTTTTTTGGGGTATAGCTTCCAAATTCCCTAACCCAGCATGGCCAAGATGTATTCTGCAAAGAAAGCAGAGGTACAAATATTTATTTTCAGATCTGCAAAGAAACAACTCAGGCAAAGCCACAATTACTTGTATCTCACCCTGTATATGAAGATTTCCAGGTGGCATAGAATAAATCAGATTAAGACAATCAATAACAAAAACAGTAACTTAAAAGACTAAAAATAGATTAAATCATTTAACATTTTAAACCAGATAATTTAAAATGACTTAGAACAATTATAATAATTAAGCAATTCTGTTAAAAGCTCAAAGTTAAAACAGTTTCAAACTTGTTGTTGTTGTTGTGTGCCTTCAAGTCATATCCACCTTATGGCAACCCTAAGGTGAACCTATCATGGAGTTTTCTGGGGCTGAGAGTGTGTGATGTGCCCAAGGTTGCTCTATGGCTGAGCGAGGAATCAGACCTGGTGTCCTGGGTCATAGTCCAACAGTCAAACTACTACATTATGCTGGGTCTCAGTTTCAAACTTACTCAGACAAAATAAAGGAGATAAATCCACAACATGCAACATGCTGCATAGTTTTAGACCCAACATTCTCCCTAAATAGAAATGTCTTTCATTTCTGTCTGAAAGAGAGAAAAGAGAGAACCAACCCAACCTCATGTGGGAGAAAGTTCCACAGTTTGGGAGCAGTCACCGAGAAGGTTCTCTCCCATCTCCTCAATAAATGTGTCTGTGACATTGCAGGCTCTGACACCCATGACATCAACAAGGGGTGTCTCTAGGTCCTAGGTTTTGAGTCTGGAACTCTCTGGACCTGGGATTCTCTTGTCCCAGCAACCCTACCAGTTGCTGATCAGTGTATATATGTGTGAGTGTGAGCGGGTGTGTCTGGGCTCATTCTGGCCACTCTTGAGCAATAAGAGAAGGAGTCTTACACTGGGATCAGAAGCTGTTCTTTCCTCCCTCCATGCTCAAGAGCAGCTAGAATAAACCTAGGCACAACCAAATAGGTGATCAGTAGCTAGTAGGGGCGCCAGATCTCAGGGTCTGGCCCTGATTCTACGATTTTTGTGGGTCATCCCCAGGAAGGAGAAGGGTGTAAATTCTCCAGTTTTGGTGGGCTCACCTCCAGGCAAGAGAAAAAGGATAGGTGCAAATCTCCAGCTCAGCTAGTAGAGGAACATCTTGCTCTAGTTTGCCAGGCTCAATTGATTTGATGTTCAACTTACAAAAACTCTTGGGGGTACGTACGTGTCTATGTTTTCAGTTTCTTCTTTCTCTTCCAGTTCCTGTTGTACCAGGGTTCACCCTGTGTTCTGGTCTGCATCTGTCCTCTGGCTAGTAGAAAGTTTGTTGTTGTTGTGTGCCTTCAAGTCACTTCTGACTTATGGAGACTCTTAAGGTGAACCTATCATGAGATTTTCTGGTGCTGAGAGTAGGTTTCCATGGCTGAGCAGGGAACTGAACCCTGGTTTCCAGTATTATAGTGCAAAGCTCAAACCACTACACAACAACTAGATTAAATGTTCCCTAACCCATCTCCCCAAGTAAATGAGAAGGAATAACCCCTGAATATCACCTTGATCTGGGAACGGCCCCTTTAGTTAAGATTTCTGTCTTAATTCCCCAAAGGAAAATATGCTCTCTCTCTTGATCTCTTGTGTGAATGACAATTGTTGAGCAACTGTGGGTGGAACTTAATGCAAATGCTTAATGTCATCATCCAGGGCTGTCCTGAGGTCTCAGGTTTTGACTCACAAACTTCAGGGCCCACAAAGATCCTGAACTGGCAACCCTAGTGGCCAAGAGGTGGAGCTGCACCCAGGAGCACTCTGAACATTTCCACACAATGCTCTGATGATTCCACTTTCAACCTCCTATGGAATCCTGGGGTTTGCAGTTCTGGGAAGGGCCGGCCGGCCCCTTCCGGAACTGCAAACCCCAGGATTCCATAGGAGGTTGAAAGTGGAATCATCGTGCCATAAGAGTGTCATGTGGAAATGGCCTCTGGCTGTTGTGTATTGTGGGGAGCAGCTGAGCAGAAGGAGCAGCTTCCCCCAACTCCAGTACCTCCCATAAGTACCCTGGCAGAGAGTTCCATTCTGCCAGCAGAGTGTAGCATCTCAACCATGATATGGAAAGAAGTCAATTGAGCATGTCATGTTCAACAGCAATTTAGACCTGCACTCTCCAGTGGAGGCTTTAGCACTGGCAATGAGTGCACAATCATGGATAATGGTTGTGGATGAATGTTGGAAATTTCCAGCATTTTCTCTCCCTACTCTTGTTCTAGGGCAAGATAGCATAGAGTTTCTTTTTCCTTTGCATGACAAAGGCTTCTGCTTTCTCACCTAAAAGTCTCACCATTTCCTCTTACGTTATTGCAATCCATGGCTATAAATACTTTTGGTATCCAGCTAACCAGATCACGTGACCCAAGATAGTTCCTGGGGTCATTGGCCTTATAAAAGATCCCACTTCTTAGACCTCTCTCTCTTCTTTACCACTTTTTTTTTTTTTTGCTTCTACTTCCTTCTCTTTGACCATGTTTTGCATCTCCACCAAGAAGATGATGAGTTAAGAATGAAGCTACTGTCTTACCTAATCTATTTGTTAGCTAGTTAGGATCTAGGCTCCCCAGTGCATACATAATTGTAAGATCTATTAGTACATTTTTCTAAGTTTGTAATCTGAACCTGCCTGCCTTATTTTGTTAGCTAATGTCAGTTCAGGGAAGCAACATGGAGCTCAGGGTGTGCTTTTTCTGCTACTCTGCTAAAAGAAGGCTGATTCCTAACAGTTTTAGCATTCATGGAATTTCCCAAAAAGGGGCTAACATCCTGGGAAACTTTAATTCCCAACAGATAATACTAATGATGTGCACATTTGTAATTCACTTGTATTTTGCAGAGACCACATTATCCTTTGCAGGCAAGTGCTCTGAATACGAGACATTTATGGGAAAATGGAATTTTCCAGGAAAATAAGGGTTTAAAACTTCACTAGCACTTCATTCTTTTAAGATACACATTCCAAGCCAGCGCCCTGGCATATTGTACTGTTCTTGGGGTCAAAACCCATTGAAAATTAATCCCACAGCCCTAGGCAGCAATGTAATGTAGAACATGGAGAAGCAGTCCCTTGTCATTGTTGTGAGATGTGTAACAGCTGACATTTATGCTCCGTAATAATTCAGGAACCCAGTGGGGAAGCTCTGTAGAAACAAGCCAATGGAGGAGAAAATGTGTTCCTGAAATATCAGTTATAACAGTGTAAATAACATTTACATTTCAAGGGAAACCAACTGCTGTTTGGGGGATGCACAGTTCCTTTGGGGAGTTCAAGCTGTCATGCCCTCCAACAATTCACAGACAAAATCCGGGACACGTATGGCCAAGCGAAATCAGAGTGCAATCGGGACGGCAAAAGTTATTAGTGAGAAAGAATGAACCAGGAAAGGCTGCTGCACTTTGCATTTGCCTGAACATCCTGGGAAGGGTGAGTTTCCACCCCTGTCATCTCATCTCTCTCTTCCTGAGTTGAGTAAAAACTACTTTTGCACTTTGTTTTCAGTTTGCAGTAATGGAAGTAACCTGAGGACAAAGGAGGAAAGTGTGGGGAGGAGAGAGAATCTGGGACATTTTAAAAACAGCTGAAAAAGTGGGACAACAGAAGATGGTGTCAGGGTATCCAGAATGTTAGTATGGTGCGTTTAATGTGTTTTTCTGGTGGACAAAGCTCTGGTTAAAAAGTTCTGGTTAAAAAGCTTACATCATGTTCTGTAAGGTTACACCTTCCTTCTTTTTCTTACTTCTCTGATGTTTTTACCTTGACTTGTTTATCGTATGCTTCTAGACAGCTGTCTGAAGCACTCTGTTTATCATGTATCCTGCTTTTGCTTCAATAAACCGTAGTCTAGCCTAAGTGCAATGCTTTTGAGTGGCTGTTTTCCTGTCTGGAGCAATTGCCAAGGGAATAATAGCACAGCTTCATGGTTCTGCACTCTGCACATGTTCAGGTGAGCTCAAGTAGGCACCCTGACAGATGGATCAAGTCTGCCACAATATAAATTGGGGAAGTTGGCAGGTATGGGCAGCCCCTAATCATGAACAGCCCTATATGGAAACCAGAGTGTGCTGCCTTATACTGAATTACATTTTTGGTCCTTTCACCTAGGGGGTGCATATAGCTCCCAGGTTTGTTTTTGAGTCTCTCAACCCCTCCCTAAATGAATTGTCTTTCCTAGAAGACTCCAGGGATGGCAACTCACTTTTTAAATGGGTTGCAGGGCTCACCTGCAGAGTTTCAAATTTTACCAACTTCACATTTTCCATAGCCAGAAGTTGGCTTCTGACCATTTCCAGTTTTGTTCATTTTGGCACTGTGCAGGCCTGGCAGAAGCTATTCAAAGCAGAACAGTCTATACCACTCAATTCTGCTTTGGTCAGACTCCGAGATGGAACCATGGCAGTTAAAACAGAATCAGAGGGTTGTAATTGTGTATTGTGAAAGGACTCCAGGTAGAGCTAGGAGAGATTCTCCTCCAAAGATAGATCTTCCAGGCACAGATACATTGATATGAACTGATAAATAAGAAGGAATAAATATAGTTAAATGTGACCCTAAAATTCATGGAAGCATATATTAGGGATGGGGAAAACATTGTCCTGTTTCCTTACTTGCTTTAATTCATTACTACATCTACATAGGAAACATGAAATGCACTGATATAGAACGGGGGACACCTGGCATGAAAGCAGTACATGTAAAAAGGATCTAAGGGGCTTAGAAGACTACAACCTCAATATGAGCCAACAGTGTGACAAAGAGGCCAAAAAAGCCAATTAAATTCTAAACTGCATCAAGAGGAACTAGTGTCCACATCAGGGGGAAATAATAAGTTGCCCTGAGATCTTTTTAATGCAGGTCATGGTATAATCATTTTTAATGCATATTTTAGTAAGTAAATAAGCAGCGTAACTCTATTCTGCTTTGGTTAGACGTCACTTGGAATACTGTGTCCCCTTCTGAGCTCCTCAGTTCAAGAAGGATATTAACAAGTTGGAATGCGTCCAGAAAAGAGAGACCAAGAGGACCAGAAGTCTGCAGAAATGGCCTTGGTTTTCAGACTTCTGGTCCTCTTGGTCTCTCTTTTCTGGACACATTCCAACTTGTTAATATCCTTCTTGAACTGTGGAGTTCAGAAGGGGACACAGTATTCCAAGTGCTATTATTATTATAGTGCTATTATTCCACTTTCAACATCCTATGGAATCCTGGAGTTTGCAGTTTAGGGATGGGCCTTTGAGACTCCTTCCTAAACTGCAAATCCCAGGATTCTATAGAATGTTGAATGTGGAATAATAGCACTGTAACAGTCTAGTGCAGAAATGGCCCAAGTCCTATGAGGAATGACTGGGGGAGCTGGCTATGCTTTACTTGGAGAGGAGGAGAGATGTGACATGATCGCCTTTAAATATCTGAAGGGGTGTCATGCCGAAGAGGGAGCAAGCTTGTTTTCTGCTGCTCCAGAGACCAGAACATGAACCAATGGATTCAAATTACAAGAAAAGAGATTCCATCTAAACATTAGGAAGAACTTCTTTACTGTGAGACTTGTTTGACAGGGGAATAGACTGCCTCAGTGGTGGTAGACTCTTTGTCTTTGAACAGAGATTGAGTGGCCATTTCTCAGCAATGCTTTAGTTGTGCATTCCTGCATAGCAGGGAGTTGGACTTAATGGCCCTTGTGGTCCCTCTCAACTCTAAGGCCATTTCCACACTACACTCTTATAGTGTGATTATTCCGCTTTCAACATCCTATGGAATCCTGGAGTTTGCAGTTTTGGGAGAGGCAGCCTGGCCCCTCCCGAAACTGCAAACCCCAGGATTCCATAGGGTGTTGAAAGTGAAATAATCGCGCTATAAGAGTGTAGTGCGGAAATGACCTAAGATTCTATGATTCTGTGAACTTGTCAGCTTTCTCCCAACATGGGACCCAAGGTAGCTTACAAGGATAAAGACTGAGTGATTGATTTCATGGACACTCTAGCTTTTATCCCAACTGAGTTATTTTTCAGTATTTGCAGTTCTCAGAGGCTTGTGATGTAATTTTGACAACACTAATGAGTGGTAAAAACATACATAGAGGAGAAAGTGCTAAACATTAGGAAGAAGTTTCTGACAGTCACAGGTGTACCTAGGGTGGGGCAAGTAGGGTACATGCCCCCGGTGCCAATTCCAGTGGGTGCAAAAAAGCAGTGCTGGAAGCAGCAGAGGAGGAGGAGAAGGGGAAGGAGGAAGGAGAAGTGACCCTAGAGGTAGGGGGGCAACTTCAATGCTGGCACTACGTGCTGTTTATGCTAGATATGCCTCTGCTGATGTTAAGAGCTGTTCAACAGTGGAATACACTGCTGTCTTGGAGTGTGGTGGAGTCTCCTTCTTTGGAGGTTTTTAAACAGGGGTTGGATGGCCATCTGTCGGAAATGTTTTGATGGTTTATTGCTGCATGACAGACTGGGGTTGGAGTTGACTGCCCTTGGGGTCTCTTCCAGCAATATGATTCTATTGCTTTTTGCACAAAAACACTATGCCAAGAAAAATGTGTTGAATGAAGAAATGGGAAAGAACAAATTAAAGAGTGAATGCATGAGGAAATTGGGAGAAAGCAAAACTGACAGATTCATCCAACTCTAGCATGGCAGGGTTGGATATAATGATAAACTGGAAGTTCTCCTGGTTCAGCTTGAATGGTGTGTGTGTGTGTGTGTGTTTAAAACAGGGAAACACTGCACTGAAACTTTCACAGCTCTCTTCTTTTTATTGCATCTCTCAGATTCATGGCACTACTTGTAGAACTGGTAAATAATCTCCAACTGTCCCAATTTGAGAGAGATCATCCTGATTTAATCCTCTGCCATCCTACTTTTGTGAATACTTTTAAAATGCCCTAAATTCTGTCTCTTCCTCCCACTTTATGCCTTGTCCTCAGCTTACTTCAACTGCTGCGAATAGAATCCAAATTATGAAAGTAGTTAGCATTCAGTTAACTCGGCCAGAGGGAGAGGAGAGGGTACATTTTGCTTTTTCTTGTAGATTCAGACCAAAGCAAAATGCTGCAGCCTCTCTTAATCTTCCTCATTAATAATTTTTGCTGTCTTAACGACACTCTCATGTTGCTTGGTTCCACAATTTTTCATCTCTGAGATATCAAAGAGTTTGTTTCTATTTTTGACCAGTTTCTAAATCCAGATACAGTCGCGTAAGAAAGGGATGAGAGACACAGTAGCTTTATGATTTAATTTGGCATTTAAATATTCTATTTTATCCTGGCCTTGATGATATTAGTGACCCAAGTTTCAAAGCGCAGCTTTTTTTCTTAGCATAAATCCTCCATTAGACTATATTTCAACTCTATCTAATATGATTTATTGATATATTAAAACCGATCTGTCATGGTGTCTCTTTCATTATTCTAGAAACCAAGCAATTTAATAGCCACGAAAACTGGGTTCAAAATAGTTTTTGCAACAATACCACAGTATTAAATCAAAGGATATTAAGAGAAACATGGAAACAGTGGAAACCTTTTTCCCTTAATTATGGGCATTAACATGCTTTATAATCTCATTAAGCTAATTGCATTGCTTTAGAATGGGCCTCTTAGAGGCAGGATGGGAAAACAGCAAAACTAAACTAACTGAATATTTGATTTAAGGTGAGAACACTAAAATGTTAGTTTTAAGTAGCCCTAATATGCGGTATCATTATCCATTTCCCATCCTCCCCCAGTGGTGAGATGTGCTGCTTTGGCTTTGGTTTCCTTTGGACAAAGCGCGGCAGACTTGTGTCATTTCTTTCTCATTCTACAGTTAACCCTCCACATTCACTAGGGTTGGGGTGCAGGACAGAGAGAAATGTAGGGTCCTGCACTTGGGCAGAAAAAATGAAAGTCACAAGTATAGGATGGGAGACGTGTGGCTGGATAGCAATACGTGTGAAAAGGATCTAGGAGTCTTGGTAGATCACAAGCTGAACATGAGTCAGCAGTGTGACGTGGCAGCCAAGAAAGCCAACACAATTCTTGGTTGCATCAATAGGAGTATGGTGTCTAGATCGAGGGAGGTAATGGTACCACTTTGTTCTGCATTGGTTAGGCCTCATTTGGAATATTGTGTCCAGTTCTGGGCACCTCAATTCAAGAAGGATATCGACAAGCTGGAATGTGTCCAGAAAGGGTGATCAAAATGGTGAGGGGTCTGGAAGCCACGCCCTATGAGGAACACCTTAGCGAGCTGGGTATGTTTAGTCTGCAGAGGAGAAGGTTATGAGGGGACATGATAGCCATGTTTAAATGTTTGAAGGGATGTCATGTTGAAGAGGGAGCAGGCTTGTTCTCTACTGCTCCAGAGACTAGGGCCCTTTCCGCACGAGCGAATTAGAATGTGCCAGTGCGTCCTATCACGGAGGTCGTCTGCACCTTGGAGCAGACTAGGTCCAGACTATTTATCTTAGTTCCGCACCTCAGTCCGCTCTGAAATGCCCCCAAGTGGTCCTCCAGTGCGCTTTTTGAAGAATGGAAGAAAACTGGTCTTTTATTTTTCGGAGCGCGCCATTGCGTTCCTGCTTACTTGTGCAGATACACAGGTTTGCACCAATGCGAGCCTGCGACCTGCGGAGCGTGGGCTGTAGGAGTAGAGAGCTTCAGCGGTTGGTCCAGACCCGGAAACAGCCAGAAGCCACCATTTTGTCAGCCGAAGCAGTGCGGATCTAAGACCTCGCACTGCTCCGATTCACCCTGGACCAGATGGAGGAGCCCTGCGGAAGGACTTAAGGGAGAGTCCGCGTTACTGCAGACCCAAAGCAGCGGTAACTAATGGCATGGAGCGATTCCCTCACCTCATGCGGAAATAGTCTAGGACAAGGACCAATGGATTCAAGCTGCAGGAAATGAGATTCCACTTGAACCTCAGGAAGAACTTCCTGACGGTCAGAACTGTTTGGCAGTGGAATATGCTGCCTGGGAGTGGTTGAGTCTCCTTCTTTGGAGGTTTTTAAGCAGAGGCTGGATGGTCATCTGTTGGGAATGCTTTGATGTGTGTTCCTGCATAGCAGGGGGTTGGACTGGATGGCCTCTAGGGTCTCTTCCAACTCTATGATTCTATAACCCAGCAAAAGTGGAACAATTGCAAATATCAAAATGCATTTCCGTGTCTGTGGAAAGAGGACCAAGGCATGGTGAGGAGAGTAGGCACGCAGAGTCCAAACCAGGTCAGGGAAAGGGGGTGGGTTGGCATGGTCACCCTATACTTGCTTTCTCTCCTCCATCTCCTTCCTTGCATGTAGGGAGCATCAGGAGAGGGTTTGTGGTGTTGAGAAATCAGGCTGTGATCTATCTCTAGCTGGCTGGGCAATGGCTGGTGGAAGAGGACGAGGAGGACCAGAGATGGGTTTTTAAAGGGCTGCACAGTCTGATCAGAGCTGCCAAGGGGGAAGGTTCCCCTGGAAAAGAAGTGCCTGAGATGTGAGGGCACGCGTTGCAGAAACTTGCAAATAATCAAATTCACGGAATTCAAACTTGCAAATGTGAAGGTATGACTATATCTGCTTTATCTCCAAATGGTAAAGAAGGAATCGATAGAGGTGCAGAGGGAGGTGGCAGTGGCAAAATGAAGGTGTCTCTTCCAATGAGAATTCTGTCTGCTCAAATGAAATTTTCTTTCAGGCCCAAAATTTCTCCCTTTGCAGAGACTGAGGCCATTTCCGCACTAGACTGTTATAGATTTATTATTCCACTTTCGACATCCTATGGAATCCTGGGGTTTGCAGTTTTGGGAGGGGCCGGCAGCCCGTCCTGAAACTGCAAACCCCAGGATTCCATAGGATGTTGAAAGTGGAGTCATAGCACTATAACAGGCTAGTGCGGAAATGGCCCTAGTATCCATAATGAATGAATTAATTAATTTCCTGTCTTTCTCACAATATGGGGCCCAAAGAGGCGAGCTTCTTATGATTGTTTTACAACTGTGGTACAGAGCAGATACTGATAACAAGTTCTCCTGGTTACAAGGGCGACAGTCTTCATAAAAAAACATTCCTCAAAGTGGTTTATTTTAATATATATAAGTTATAAAAAATGAGGAGCAGAGATGCATACCTCTATGCGGGCAGGAAAATCACAGAAAAGAATGACCTTCAGTTATTGCAGAATTAAAAAAATACAGACAGAAGAATCAAGAGATACCCTCAGTGAAAGGTTGCAGTCTATTAAAAATATTTTCTTTCTTTCTTTCTTTCTTTCTTTCTTTCTTTCTTTCTTTCTTTCTTTCTTTCTTTCTTTCTTTCTGTCTCTCTCTCTCTCCTTGGCACTGCATACCCTTTTTGGCAGAAAGACTCAACCACAATGGAAATTCTGAGAATGAGTTTTAAAGAAAGCCTCTTTTGTTGTGAATGACTAATAACACATTTTAAAAACTGCCTTTAACAATAAATGGAATTACATAAAATGACTGAATAATTAGTAGCTACCAGCTTGACAGTGCTTTATTAAAACAGCTATGGGGCCTTGCTAAAATTAACATTATTTATGTTACAGGAAGACTAGAAACAAGTAAAAACTAACAAGGAGCAGGTGGATGTGGAAACAGGCAGGAGGCTGCGCTGTTGCAGTAGGGGCTGACTTTAGTATTTAACTTTCTGGGAGATCTACCTATATAAAACACCAAACATGCCATGGAAGATATGGTGATAGATGAACTGCCTCTCAGATAATTTCTTCCACTGCTATTGCATTTCTCACTTAGACATTCCTGATAAAACCCATTCTTTAAAATTTAGAGTCTAATTAGAGATTAGGACAAGGCACAATGACTTCAAACTTCAGGAAAATAGATTCCACCTAAACATTAGGAAGAACTTCCTGATGGTAAGAGCAGTTTAACAGTGGAATATGCTGCCTGGGAGTGTGGTGGAGTCTCCTTCTTTAGAGGTTTGTAAACAGAGTTTGGATGGCCATTTTGGGAATGTCTCGATGGTTTATTCCTGCATGGCAGAATGGGGTTGGACTGGATGACCCTTGTGGTGTCTTCCAGCTCTATGATTCTAAATTATTGGATTGGAGAAGGAGAGAGTACAGATGCGGGGCTTTATCTGCTGTTTCAAGATAGTGAATGGAAGGATATAGAGCAGTAGTGGGCAACTTTTAGGGGTAAGGAGATTCTCCCAGGACTTTCTGGAGAGGAGTTACCAGTCTCATGGCACCCTCTGGGCTTGCAAAGAATGGCTATACCTCTTTGACTTGCCAGGTAGAGGCAAATCTCAAAGCACAAATGGAGAAAGAGACAGTTCTATTTTACTCGATGAGTTGAATTTAAAGCCTGAACATCCGTGTCCTCTTAGTAACATAAGCAAATATATGCAATACCATTGAACTAGGCATAGAATCATTGAGCTGGGAGGGAGTATAAAGTTTTTCTAGTCCAACTTCCTGCTGTGTGGAAATTCATTTCTTAATCAACCCTGAAGGATGGCACAACCCTGAAGGGGAGTCAACCACCTTCTGAGGTAGACCATTCCACTGTTGAACAGCTCTTACTATCAGAAAATTCTTCTAAGGTAGTCAGGTCATCCTTAGCTATTCAGTTTTCAGGTGCCTTCATGTAAGAAATGACCGTAGCAAAGAGCACGGCTCTTTGGGCACAATAAATAGTTGTGTGTATGCACCTTTAAGTCTCCTGTTGACTTATGGTGACCCCAAGAATTTCATAGGGTTGTCTTAGGCAAGGAATGCTCACAAGTGCTCACAAGTGGTTTTGCCAGTTCCTTCCTCTGAAATACAGCCTACAGCAACTGGTATTCGTTTGTGGTCTCCCAACCAAATACTAACCAGGACTGATCCTACTTAGCTTCCAAGATCAGATAAAATGTGGTACCTTTCTGCTATTTAGGTAGAGAGAAAAACTGGGACATTTTAGAAGCAGCTGAAAAAGTAGGGCAACAGAGCACCTTCTGAGGCTGAGAGGGTGTGATTTGCCTGAGGTCACCCGGTGGATTTCCATGGCTGAATGGGGATTCAAACCCTGGTCCCCAGAGCTGTAGTCCAACTCTCAAACCACTACACCCAAGTGGCTCGCTGTCACAATGTACCTTGCTACTGGGAGAGGACTGGAAGCTCCTCCTCTCTCACAGCCCCTCTCAGCGGTCTCTCCAAGTTGAATTGTTAACTACAGGCCCTGTAGGGTTTCTCCACCAAATGGCCAAGCCAATAATTCATAGGATTTACATTGACTATTGGCAACAGTCCTCTAATCAGGCATGTGAAGATAATAATAGCTACAATCCTGTTCGTGGATACATAAGTTCCCTTATAGAAGCAATTGGGTGTTTTTGGCCAGCGTGGAACAACCATACTGAGTCTATTGTTGTGGAAGCTGAGTTGTATGTGCATGCCACTGTAATGGTCGTGCACTGTACATGGATGAATGTTGCACATGGACATACATTGTGCCTTATGCACATGGATGCAACTGCATTGCACATTCACTTGGACATAGCTGTAATTCATTTATGAGGTTGTGCTGAACAGTCACTACATAACTCCATGAAGACAATGGCCTTTTCCGCAGCCTTTTAACGCTGCTGGGTTGGGGTCTTCGCACGAGAAGTCTGGGCAGGCAGGCTCTCGCAAGCCTCCTGCTTCAGCTCTGCAGCTCCTTCCTGCCCATGCCCCTTCCTTCCTTCCTTCCTTCCGCAGTGCAGCCTGGGAGTTGGAGGCTGCACTGAGGAGAGGATGCGCGACCGGCCTGGCTCCAGAGGCTCTGCACGACAGGTGAGTGCAGCCCAGGCCCGTGAGCATTGCACAAGTGCGGGTCATTTTTGGCTAAAAGCCAAAAATAAAAAAATGCATGTGCGCTGCACGCGAGGCCCTTGAGCGTCGCATAAATGGGAGTGCATCATGCAGACCACTCCTCACATTTACACGACGCTCAAGGGACCCTTTCGCTTGCAAACTGCCGTGTGAAAAGGGCCAATGTTATTCTCCATGTCCTCAATGTAAAACATTAGCCAACATACATGTGAAGGGCTTTGATTTTTTTTCTTTCTCTTTCTCGTTCTCTTGCATCTTAGTTCCAAAGTGACTTTCCTAGTCTAGGCTTGTACACTGTGGGAGTTCTTTCAGAAATCCAGTCCAAACTCCTTCAATGAATCTCTAGTGTCACTCATTTTCTGCTCACTTATTCTTCACAGTGGGAACCAAGGGCCTCTTTACCTCCTGTGGCTTTGCTCAGCTTTGCTTGGCTTTTTGACAAAGGGAGAATCATCACACATGGATTGGAAAGGAAAAAAGGGGCCATTCCTGGACAAAGGAAGAAGAGAGGGAACCAGTAACAACAACATACACCCAACTGTCTCCATTTGGCAGTTCCAATTAAAGGGTAAATCCCCTATTGTGGACTTTGGATTATTTGCATCTGCTTTGTATTTTTATTTAGGGCTTTGAGGTTGCCTAACATGGCCTCAGTCCTATCTATTGGTTAGTCACAGCTACAGTAGATCTGTTGAATCAATTGTAGAAGGGTGAGTCAACACACAGGTAAATTCCATTCATTTCATAGGGTTGCAGATTGGTTGCAGTAACCAACAGGAGTCAGGCCAAAAAGTGCTGAGCAGCAAGATTTCTGTAAGCAAGTCCTATACTTCCCTGCCTACAAATTCTGCTTTGTGGTGTGCGTGTGATTTGGGTGATGTTGGTTGTTGTGTACCTTCAAGTCATTTATGACTCATGGTGACCATAGTGTCCTATCTCAGTCCTGGCACAGCTGATAAAACAAACAAAACAAACTGAATATCTCCCAATTCATTACTTACTTCCAGGCAGTAAGCATGGAGACATAAACAAAGTCCAACATAAATAAATTCTGATGGGATTTCATGGCAAGGGAGTGTCAAAGGTCAGTCCAAGTATTTGTCAAGGCATCCAGCAGGGTAGAAGGTCAGATAAGCTCTGACAACTCCTGGAGGGGAAGGACGCCAGCTAAATAGACCCAAAGCCTAGCGTAGCTGTGACTTGATTGATTGTTGCCAGTTATAAATTCTGAGAGAGTGATGCTGAGTCTCTCTTTGCTGCCTGTACTCTGCAAAGGGGGACTCTAGTAAGTGTTCTTCTACATCTAAAGAGGCAGGACTCTCCGCTGGAGCTGGCACTGCCCCCGTTCTGTTTCTGGCACTGTAACTTCTCTCTGTACAGTCTCTGGCATGCCCTCAGTTTCAGATTCTGAGTCAGAGTCCATGCTCTGGCAGCAGAGCATGACACATAGGGGGCTTTCTTGGCAAGATTTGGTCAGAGGGGGTTTGCCTTTGCCAAAAGTGACCCAGAGGGGATTTGAACCCTGTTCTCAAGAGTTCCAGGCCCTTTTTGCATGGCATTTTCCATGCGCAAGGGTGCCTGCAGCGTCGCGCAATTGTGGGGAGCGATCTGCATGATGCACTCACAATCCCTTGATGCTCCAGGGGCCGGCAGGTGCTGATCACACACCTTTTCATTTTTGGCTAGAAGCTGAAAATGGTGCATGATCGCGCATTGTTCCTGGGCCCCACGTGCACTTACCTGGCGTGTGGAGCCTCTGGAGCCGCGCCGGTCGTGCTTCCTGCCCCAGTGCAGCCTGGGAAGGTCCCAGGCTGCATTGCAGAAGGAAGAGGAAGGTCTCTCCTGTGAGCAGGCAGCTCGTGCAGAGCTCAAGCAGCAGGGACACGAGAGCCTCTCGCCAGAAGCTGCTCGTGCGATCCCCGCACCCCAGTGCCAGAAAAAGGTAAGGTGCAGAAAGGGCCCTAGTCTGGTGTAGTGGTTTGAGAGATCGTACATGGTCGGAGATTGTACATGTACAGGATTGGGTGATTAAACAGTGAGCCCTCCACTTTCACAGGGCTTAGGAATGCAAGACTCCTACAAAAATGGCAAAATGCAAATAAAAATCATCAACACTATTTTTTAAAAAACCTGGGAACACTAGGAATTTCTAGGTCCACTAGCAAGATTCTATGGTCAACTTGTGGTGGAAGTGGGCTTTATAGTCATACTGTAGGACCCAGCAATGCCTAGAGAAGTGCTCTCTCTAAGAATCTCTAGGTCCTCCAGCATGATTCTATGGTTCACTTCCACTGTGTGTTGTGCCTTGCACATCCATGTGCACTGCATGACTGTGTTGTTAGGCTTGATATTTGGTGCTCTGTAACTTGCTATAGAATTAATACTTGATAATCATTAACTGTGATATTAATTGCTTTTAGACACTCAGGGCTCATCAAACAACCTTGCTTTAGAATTGTTTGTTCTGCCTAGTACATGTCAATGATCAGTATGTACAAGCAAAGAACTCTTGAAGCATCAGAGAGGTCTTCAGGGATGAGCCAGGGTCACACAGACTCATCAAATTAAGGGTCAGATAAAATGTAACATCTGTACAAGCTATAACGCTGCTAATGCTGATGCATGAATCTTTTCTTCTGTGTAAGCATTCTTTAATATAAACATAAAAATGATATAAGAAGGGAAGCCTGAAAGAGTAAATCATCCTTCATTCTTTGGATGGATCCTTTGGCCAAAGTTACGTGTGTGTGTCTTTCTCTCTTTCCTTCTCGTTTCTACCTTCCTACCTTGTGTTTGGGGGTTCAAGTCAGCTCTGTGTCCTCCTGGGGAATACAGTGAGGTGTGCTTTGTTTATCCACATTAACAGTGTGAAGTGGCACCATGTGTGCAATTCTGCTTCCTTGGCCTTTAACTGGGTACAGCCATTTAGCTGCTTTGGTAGGAAAGCCTGCCTCCCCCCGCCCCAAGAACCAACCCTGTATATGCCACCAACAGGATATGGGCATAGCTTTCAGTAGACTGTGGATGTATAAGTACAAAAACTACCTTGTAGTTTGGCCAGAAGAATATATGTTGGAACCTGGGAAGGCCCTGCTTCTGATTACACCCAAATCGTGCACTTGCTAGCATGCTTCATCTTTTCCACTCAAGCAAATGAATGACTATTGTGACATTCAAATCTCTTCTGCTTCCCTGACAGACATTTATCCCCTTTCCTTTTTGTAAGATTTTGATATTTAAAATGACCATCTGGTTCGACAGAGCCACTGAATGAATAATAGATCAAACATCTCTTTGGTGCATTTAATCAATGATGTACATTTTTGCTTGCCTTCATCAGAACAGCATTCAGCTTAGATTTGCTACATAGACTCTCCTACATAATGTGATCCAATGATTAAGTCTCCCTTGCCCTTCCTTTTTCTTCTTCTTCTTTTTTTAATCTAAAGACAGTCATTTCTTGGCAACTGCAGGTATCAAAGGACATGGTTTAAGACAAGTTGAGACTCCTAAATTGTTGAAAGACAGAACAGTTCCTTTCCTGTCAACAGTATTTTACAGATATCTGATGCTGGCTTATCACCCAGTACAAGTGTAATCCAGCAAGTGTTGAGCAGACAGATGTGTCAAGTCCATTTCTGCCTAGCCAAGAAACAAATCAAATGGTTTAAGCAGTCCCAAACCAAAAACCAAAATGAAAACGACAAATCTCCAATAAACAGTACAAAATCAAAATGTGTTTCTACTCTGCACAATCATACTTCTTTGATACCACTTTAACTGCCATGGTTGCATCCAAAAGAAACCTGGGATTTGTAGTTTCAAGAAGTGTTTGGAATTCTCTATCAGACTGCTCTGGTGTCTTACTAAACTGTCAGTCCCAAGATTCCATTGGTTTCAGCCATGGCTATTGCTGTATAGCTAAATAGCTTGGGGCCATGATAACTGAAGGAACATTTTTCTCATCAATGCCTGCCCAAGGATTCAGATCCACCAGAGGTTCCTCCTCCTTGTCCTACCACAGGGGCAATGGGATGGAGGAACATTCAGGAAGGACCTTCATAGCTGTGACACCCCATTCTACCTTTTTCTTGAATGCCCAACTGGTCTCAACATTGGTTTCTTTTCACTGCCAGGTCAAGACATGACCTTTTCTTAAGGCTTTTGGACCCCCATTTACAATGGGCCCTCCACTTTCATGAGGTTCAGGGTGCAGAACACTTGTGAAAAACCATGAATAACTCCCCACCCCTGTGATCTTCCTCTCATTCCCTTATCTTTTGTGCACTGGGGCCAGAGGCAAGGGAATGGGAGAGGGGAACTCTGGAGGGAAGAAGAAAGGTGTGTTCGTGCCTCCCTCCCATTTCTTTGCCTTTTGTCCAGGCACTTGCCTTCCTTCTCTGTGCCTTGCAAAACACAAGGGAACAGAGAATGGGAGGAGGAGAAAGGGGCAGGGAGGCATGTAGCACCTAGCAAATAATCAAATTTGTGAAGGTCAAACCCACACATTTGGAAGGAGGACTGCATTTATAAGCATGCATGTTGAATGGCATTGAGTATGAGACTTAAATCTTCATGAGTGGATTTACATGTGGAGGAAATAGAAATAAGCAGCTTTGCCATGTCCATATTCTTCTAGAGATTGCAGTGATATTACTGTGTATGAGCATCTGTTGCACAATGGTGGAGAGACCAAAGCATTATGACCCAATGTGTAATGTGTACCAATGTGCATCAGGGTGCTAGGGAGTCCTGGAGCACAACAGGAGCACCTGATACTCATTGGTGCACTCTTGCCAATGCCCAGATATGCATCTTTGCTATTCACTAACAAGATTTCATTGAGCTTTTCCAATGTATAGAATCATAGAATTGGAAGAGACCACAGGGGCCATTCAGTCCAACCCTCTACCATGCAAGAACCCACATAAAAGCACTCCTGACAGATGGTCATCCAGCCTCTGCTTTAAAACCTCCAAGGAAGGAGACTCCACCACACTCCGAGACAACATTTTCTGCTGCCAAACAGCTCTGACCGTCAGGAAGTTCTTCCTGAGCTTTAGGTGGAAATCTCTTTTCCTGCAGCTTCAATCCATTGCTCCTTGTCCTAGTCTCTAGAGCAATGGAAAACAAGCCCAGTCCCTCCTTGACATGACATCCCTTGAAATATGTAAACATGGCTATCATGTCCCTTCTTCTGCAGACTAAACATACCCAGCTCCTTAAGCTGTTCTTCATAGGGCATGGCTTCCAGACCCTTCACCATTTTGGTCGCCCTCCCTCTGGACAAGTTCCAACTTGTTGATATCCTTCCTGAATTGTGGTGCCCAGAATGGGATACAATATTCCAGATGAGGTCTGACTAGCTAAGAATTCATAAAGTTATGCATCACAGTCAGTGATTTAGAATCTCAGTCATGGTTTTTAAAAACTCGTTTAGATTTTTTAAGCTGTTCTAACATATGCAGATGGTTTAATGTGCTTTTATCTTGTTTAAATTATTTATTGATTTTAACCTAGGCTTTTTAAAATAGGGTGGCATCCTTTTGAGCAGTTATGAATAATCTGCACTTTCACATTTATAAGAGTCTGGTGTTCTATGTTCACAATCATGGCGCTATTTCCACAGTTGCATATACTCCCAAACTTACCTTAGAATCCTGCAGCCATGCCACAGTTATAGTACTACTATTCCACTTTCAACATCTTGTGGAATTCTGGGCTTTGTATTTTCCTGAGGCCAAAGAGCTCTCTGGCTGAGAATTCTATAGGCCTTTCCCTAAACTGCAAACCCCAGGATTCCATAGGATAGTGAAAGTGGAATAATAGCACTATAACAGTACAGTGCAGAAATGGCCCATGCCAGTCAAATAAAAGACACAAAGGAGAAAAGATTTTTTAAAAAAACTTTTTGGCTGAAAACTAAGTTTTCTAAGCTCAAATCAGCTCTAGATAGAACAATAGAATACGAAAAACAACAAGTTCTTCTCAGCTCTGTTTTTAACACCTTTCCAAGCACTGCTTTTAATGACATGTGGGAGATGTCCAACTAAAGGAAGATCTCTAATATCTCTCCAATATCTGAGCACCACACCTTTCCCAATCTATTTTTAGTATTTTTTGTAAAAAACTGGGAGTTGTAGTTCTACCCAAAAAGTTTTCAGAATTTGCTCTTGTTATGTTCCAATTAGACAGTCCCATTTCTTGGCTGCCTGTCTTCTTTCTCAGCCTCCTCCTTTGTTCTTGCAAAGACAAGGCATAGAGGAACATGCTGTCTGTGCAATTCTGCTTCCACTGCAATCAGCAGAGTACTTCCACTATGCAATGGTGACTTTTTTGTCCCATATGTGTCGTATGACTATGCATGTCCCTAACAGAATTCTGGCCTATGCTGGCGAAAGTGCTGGCAGAAGACGGGGAAAAGTCTGTGGGCACAGTGAAAGTGAAGGAAGCGTGGCACTGGAGAAAAAATCCTGGACCTAGCAGATACTATCAGTCTTCCCTTGCCACCACTGCTCAACTGCATAAAAAGGACAGCCACTGACGTAATTAACCCACCGGACCTTAGTCCAAATCTGCCATCTTCAAGCAGCCTAGTTCTCCAAGGACTCAGTTCCCTCTCTCTTATTTCCACCTGTTGGCACTGTATATAACAACATAGTCGCATAGGTGTAGTGTATCAAAAGGGTTCTAGTCTTGAAAAATAATGTTTCCAAACTCTAGAAAATGCCATCAACAACTCTTTAAAAAATAATGGTTACATCTTCTGTACTGGCCAGAAAAGAAAGAGTTTTTGCCCTTGCAAGCTGTAAACCTTTAATTCTAGTTTTGTGTTTCATAATATTTTCTCTAGTAAAGCAAATCATTGCTGAAACGAAAAGGAAAGTTGGGAGAGAGAATGCCTCCTCCATAATTTTGCTGTAGTTAGAGATATTGTGTGTTCCAAAGTGAGGAGGGCAAATGATTGATATCACAGATGCTAACTCAATTTTGCACCACTGTTATCTTCCATCAATCTTGCCACACTCATCTAACAAAAATAAAGCGGTGGAATAATTTTCCGAGGAAGAGCTTCTCCCCTGTGATGTTATGTATTATTCCAGCATCCTCTTTTGAAATTGGAAAGGGCCTTATTCTTTTGCAAAGTGAATTATATTTTCATACATTTGGCTTGTTTTTCCAGATACTCCAATTGCTAGGCAACTGGGCTAGAGGACGAAAAGCGGAAACTCCGTAGCCATTGTGAAAGCAGCTCATTTTGGCAGTAGATGTTATGATAATGATCTCAGTGAAGTTAACGATAAACCCCCATCTACACATGACACATAATGAGGTGGTACATTGAGGTCAGAGAAGGTTTGCTATAACACTTAAGGAATAGGGTGGAGAAGAATAATTTTTTGTCTATTTTTGTGTGTAAAAGAAGTTTTTTACTTGCCTGCAAGAAGCCAACACTTTGATGCAGGGTGGTTAGGGTCAAGGTACACACAATCTTCTGTTGTCTTGTACCCAAGAGACTTTTAAAAATGGCTTTCCAAAGCCAAAGTCACTGCACAAATCTATATGTTTGAACAGACTTGTGTGTGGTGGGGAAGATCTTTGTTAGTTCTTTTCTTGCAACTGTTAATGGATCTGATGTCAGTGAAGTGATGAAGCTGCTCCAGATTATAGTCTGAATGTGAAGAGAGCTACCCAAAGAGGTGAACGTGTTTGGGTGGTAGCTGTGGGGGCAAAAGGGTGCCTAGACGCCCTGCAGTTGCCCATCCCCATCGTATACGAAAAAAGGAGGTTGCTGATTTTAAGGCTGAAGGCATGTTAGGGGTGCTGCATGGATTTCTAGAGAATCTGATGCAAAACAGTAGATTTTCAGCTTGATTAGATAACTGAGGCTTCTGCCATCTCTATGCTGGACTTCAGACATCAGGGAAGTACCCCAAAGCACAGGGAGAGAGGAGTACAACTTGTGGCCCTTCTGATGTGATTGGACTGTAACTCTTATCTGCCCTAGCCATCATAGCTAACAGTGGTGGATCATGGGATCTATTGCTCCATGACAATTGGAGGGTCACACCATTCTCAGCTCTGCTTTACAAATGAGTGGCATTTGTTCTCAGTTTTTTATAACAAAAAGATGAAAACTGCAAGGTATTGCCTGCAGGATGTGCATGCTCATCCCTTGATTGCTGCAACACTGAACAATGGTTAGCTCAGATTCACAGTTTAGTGCAACGCTAACACAGAGATGACCTGGCTATAGAGAGTCAGGATTAGGTGTACATCTTACGATGGCTTGGATTCAGCAGGAATTCATCCCATGGGCCTATGGCTTTGTTGTCCGTGGGGCATTGAATCTCCTCTGAGCTTTACACTGAACTTTAAAGAAACTATCCAATGGGCTGAGCCTATGGGAAGGTTACAAATCAACATCCTGTTGTTGTTTTAGTTGGTCCTTGGTCAGCTTTACCAGTTAAGTTGCTGCTCATAGTCTGGTAAAAGCTTCCCAGATTGGCACAGAGAGGACTTATTACCATCTCTCCAAGAATTAAAGCATTTGTTTTGGAACCATAATCTCAAAGATCTTCTAACCCAGGGGTTTTTCTTGTATTAATTGGGAGAAGGATTTACATCATTGGGTGATATGCCCCATTATGTCTTTCTTAATGTGATCAGTTTTTTTCTTTTTCTAGTTTAACTTGAAAATGAAACAGCCTAAAACCTATCTTTTCAATTTGTTGAAATGGAGTTCACGAAAGGCCTTGATGAATGATGTAAAAACCTAACATTAATAGCTAAAAATCTGCTTCTGACTTCCAATTTAAATTGAGAAATGGCCAATTTGCAGCCATCGGCGGTTGAACTCACTGCCTTTTTAAAACATAGATAGATTTTCTTCCCTTCACTATTCTTATGTTCTGATGTACTTGTGGATTCATGTGATTTGTGCCAGTGAGGAAGGAAAAGGCAGGCAGTAAAGGACTAGGAAGAACATTTAGGGATGGGCGAGAAATTCACTGGTTCGCATTTTAGTGCAAGATTACCCATTTTGCAGCTCCTGGACTTGAATACATACCCTCTTGCCATGATTGTGTTTCTAGAATTGTGAGCTCAATGGCTAAGTCATGGTCCTACAAGTGATGGGACAGACATGGCATTTATTACAAGCAGTGACATCCATACAAATTAAACCTGTTGAAAGCCCTTCTAAAGTACAATTATAGAAAATACATGGTCTCCTTCCTTCCTTCCTTCCTTCCTTCCTTCCTTCCTTCCTTCCTTCCTTCCTTCCTTCCTTCCTTCCTTCCTTCCTTCCTTCAATATCTGGCCTCCCTATTTTGTTCTAGGGATGTCAGCAGAATCTAGATTTTCCCTGTTCCAAAATGGTGATATCCTTGTGATGCCAAACTGCCTTGTCTTGATGGATTGGAGGTGAGGTGGGAAGGATCCCTGACTGGAATCTTGTTGGTGACTTGCGTGTTTTGTTGCCCTAAAGAAACAATTGGGCATTTTTGTCTGATGGATAATATCCATGTTCAGTTCAAGACTGTAGAGGCAGAGTTGTACTTGCAGCGCCATTGGGTATGGATATGCACTGAGCATGGGTGTGAAATGTGCATTGATGTACATTAATGTGCATTGTATGCTGATGCACAGGGATGTTGGGCTGTGCATTTGGTTACACATTTGGTGTCTTGGTTCATTTCTCAAGGCTGTTATTCACTGTGTTGAATGTAGTATAGTTGAACGTAGCATAGTGCTGTATTGTGTGCTGTGTTGCGACTTGGCATACATAGGTGCACCCTGATGTAGGATCTCAGCCATTCACCTTCTTTGTAAAGTGATGGATGATGATGATGATGATGACAGCAAAAGAGATTAAAATAAAAGAGACAAAAGAAAAAGCACATTTATGCATATGAGTATTAGTGCATCTTGCAAGAAAAACACACACATTATTTTCCGCACAGTGCGCCCTCCGTATATGCAGGGGTTCTGTTCCAGGAACATTCACATAAAACAAAAAACCCCATGAATGCTCCATTCTATTATTGTTAATAGATGCAAAGTATGCACACTTGTGTTGGTGCAAGCATGCGCCCAGCGCATCCATCGACAATAATGGGAAACGAGGCTTTCTGCAACCTCACATTTATGTGTGTGGAGGTCACACCAGGAGAAGGCATGTTGTATAATTTTCCACGGTCAACCTACTAATACGAAAAAGGCAGAAAGAACACTCTATTGACCAAAGAGTGGATGAGAATCCCTGACTTAGTGAAATATATGTGAGGCATGATATGTTTAATTTGTACACTACTCTAGACAGGACGTTTGGACTAGTACTACATTCTTAGGTGCTTGGCTTTGCACCTTGCATCTCATCATCCTATATGGACAAACAACCAGGGTTAAAAAGGACAGGAGTATAACTTCCCTTGCATTTTGCATGGGGGAGAAGGGAGTAGACCATGATGGGTATCTTTGGCTGGCTTTGACCGCTCTGACTTACATTGAGCTGCCTTCTAATCACAGACAGACATTTCTTTAGGTTGATGGTGTCACTTCCTTTTTATTCATACTCTTTCCTTCAGAGAAGAATAATTTTCTGTGTATCTTCATCTTCATTAGAGCAAGGATTTGTTTCACCTTTCTTATTTCAATGTAGTATTAATAATAACTATCAGCTTCCCCTCTCTCCCGCAAGTGAAGAGTCTGAGTGGGATTACATTCCAGAGGTGAAGTGGGGCATTCTGATACTTCAGAAGGCAAAATTGCTTAATAAGGCTGCCAACTTGCTCTGCTAATGAACAGATCATAACCAAGATGAAAGAATTCTTCAGCCTGCTTCATTTCAAGGGGAGAAAAAAAAAATCCTGCCTATGACTGTCCAGAATGTCCCATCACTTAATGTGTTATGTCCCAATAAAGTCAATGTGAGTTGCTTCTAAGTTGTCATGCAACCCAATGCTCACTTAACCAGGAGCAAGTTCCACTGAAGTCCACAGTGATGTATTTAAATCCTTTACTCCAGGGCCCTTTCCACACGTGGTTATTAAGGCGGGCCAATGCATCTTGCCATGGAGGTCTTCTGCACCTTGGAGTGGATTAGATTCAGTTTATTTACCTTTGTTCCGCACGCAATTCCAACTAAATGTGCCCCCATGTGGTGGTAAAGCGTGCTATTTGAAAACCAGAGGAAATCAGTTTTCCAGTTTTCCAGATCGATCCAATCCATACTTTCACAGTAGTGCAGACACGTACATTTGCGCTAATGCGAATAGGTTGTCAGGGGAGGGCTCATGGGAGGGGCTGGGGGTAGTATGGACTTACACATGTACACATGTACGCAATGATGTACTAAACCATGCCAAAAAAAAGGGGGGGCAATCACAGATGATGGGGCGGGGTGAGGGGAGTAGCGGGAGTGGCCACGGCAGAGGCAATGTGGAGTCATGAACTCGCACTCCTCCAAATCAGAATGGAACATACACCATAGCTGTGCAGAAGGAAATGAGGGAAAGTCTGCCTTGTTTCGAGCCCAGAAAATCTGGTGAGAAATGGCACGAACTGATTCACCAGCTTCATGCAGAAAGGGCCCAAGTCTCAAGTCAAATCTCAAGTCCTTGAAGATACTTTCAAATCAAGTCTCAAGTCAAGTTTCAAGTCTGGGGGCCAACTTTATACCCCAACCTATATTCCAGAATTTCTGGACAGAGTCAAATAAAATCAGTTTTAACAATTTAAGCAGAGTCAGCCCTCCACATTTGTGATTTTGTTATCTGAATATTCAGAAGTAGGGAACAGGATCCTTCTTACTTCCCATTTTGGAAGCTGGAGGACTTTTCAGAAGTGAAGAATAGGATCCTTCTTAACCCCCATTACTGAAGCTTCAAAAGCTTTAGAAGGAAGGATCCTTCCTCCTTGAGCCTGTTGGCTAACACATTTGTTGTTCCTCTCTGAAAAATACACGCTACACTCTAGGGGATGAATCTTGCCTTCTACTGTTACGAAAAGTTTTAGAAGGCTCCTCCAATTTGCAGCAGGGACACGCTGCTGAGCAGACCTCAAGCCCATTGCCTAACCTGTTTGCTGCATCCACACTTTGGGCTTGAGACAGATCCTCATGTGCCCAGTAGGGAAAAAGAGATGGAGCCATAGTTCAAAGTCGTAAGGTTTCTGGATGAATGTGCTATGTTACTGAACCAAGGGCACCAAGTCAGTCACTAAAGATATAAAAGTCTCGAGTCAAGTCGAGTCTGTGCATTATTTATTGTTGAGTCAAGTCTGAGTTAAGTCACTGAGGTGACTTATGTCTGACTTGACTCCGAGTCAGTCGACTCAAGTCTACATCACTGGAAGTCAATGGGAGTTACTTCCGTGTAGACATGCAGTGCTATCAGGAATGTTTTGAAGGAGAAAGGTCAGATAGTGACCAGAGGACCAAATCGAAGTACAACCTTGCTGAAAAAAATAGAAAATGAATATGTTGTCAGCTCTACAGCTTTTCAGTTAAGTTAAACATGTACAACACATTCTGAGCCATGTTCTAAAGCTGCAAGATACAAAGAACAAATGTGAAATACATAATTTGGAACTAATGCCTGGTATTCAGTGTTGCAATTACAGATTCATAAGCTGGAATTTTAGCTCTGCAACTGCTTTGTATTCTACATAATCTTACTGTAAAAACTATAAAAATAACCATCCCAGCCCACCTTAAGAGCCAGCAACCAGTGAAAGAGGTCAATTCAGTGAAAGAGATCTATTCAGCTTCTGATCAGGGTGCAAAGAGGATGACCTTGTCACCCTCACATCCTGTTAGCGAATGAGGCTGCACCAGTAAGAAACAGGACTCCATCACAAGTCTTTGTTTTGTCCTCATTGGTGGGAGGGGGTGGAAATGTCATCCTTCTTCTCTTGATATGGATGCTGGCTCCTAAGGTGGGCTGGGGAGATCTGGGCCAGTAAATGTTACTTAGTTATACAGCCTAACTCAGTAGCTGATGTAAAATATCAGTGAACGCTTGCTTGTTATTGGTGAGCTTGTATGGCTGTCATAACCTCTTGTTGCTTCACTGCTGTCACTATATGGTTTTGTAAGAATTCCACATAAGTTTGGTTTAACTGCCTGTTAATCAGCACACTCTGAGCATAAATGCCATGGTCACTTCAGTCTAAATAATCTGAAGTGTCTAATATCCTGACAGACTGTTTTCAAACCTTAAGTATCTTCTCTAGAAATTTTCCTGCTACAATCTTTCCCTGAAATATTTTCTCTCTACAAATCCTATATACTCTTACTTGGGTGCAAATCCCACTGAAGTCAGGTGTGTGGTGGACAGTGGCTTCCATATTAATGGGGTAGTGAATCCACTCCAGATTTTAATCTAGGCTTCAGTGAGCTGTTTAAGATGCTGAACTTTAGCCGTAAATAGCTTCAGTACCCTGGAGAGATCCTTTATAGCTAGCCAAACCCTGAAGTGGACTCATTGCCCCACTGACATGGAAGTGACCAATGGTGCATGTTATTTCTGAGTCGACATACAACTCAACCTGAATTCTATGTTTACTAAGAAATGACCCAGACTGCCCCCACTCCACTTTCCTGTCTTTTATTTGTGTATCTACTATTCCCCTAGGAAGCTCTCAGAACTTTGTTAGACCCTGTCTCCAAATTCAGAGCCAACTCACTCTGGTCAGATTTATTCCCTGCATTCTGGCCAGCATTCTTTGTACAGAGTAAATGGTCTGCCTGCCTCTTGTTACAAAATTAACAGCAACTGAATTTTTCTTTGATTGCTGCAGGGCTTCTGGTTGGGTCCACATGTAGGAAACGGAACCATTTAGCCATCAAACATCTTGAAAGCAATTAGAGCTGGCTGAATAGATCGTTAGGAAATTTAAATTCTTCTTCCACATTAGCAAGCACTAAGCCAGGAGGGATCAGTCCTGAGCTCTGCAGTGGATCTATTATATCACTTTATAATGCTTAGTACATTTTCAAGAACTGCTTGGGAATGTGCCTTTTTTAGATTATGTTTCCTAGAATCCATGTGTGCCATGGGATTCTGGGAACTACAGTCCAAAAAAGGAACTTGTCCAAGCTTTGCTTTTAAATTTAGTGGTGGCCTTGTTTCTAGAAGCTTGGGAGAGTACAACATACATGCAACTAAATTGTATAGTTTCCTATCCCCATCATTTCCTTAGCTTTCATTTTGTTCCTCTGATTATATAATGTACCTGAACAAGCTACATTTTATGGCAGGGAATAATAGCAGATCTGGGCTGCAGGGACTGGGAGGAATGAGTTTAAAAGATTTTTTAACCCATTCCTAGATACTATTTCCTGTTTAAAACCATCTGCTGTGTGTTTTTGTTTTCTTTTTGTTTTTTTGGCTGCTTTACGGATAAAGAAATACCTTGAATCTTAAAACTGTGTTTGGAAGAGGCCATAAGGACCACACACTGCTATGCAGGAATACACAATTAAAGTACTCTTGGAAGATATTTATCTAACCTCTGCTTAAAGACCTTAAAAAAAAAAAGAGGCACCACCTTTCAAACACCAAGAAGGTGTTCCTAAAATTTAGCCGGAATCTCTTTTCTTGTAATTTGAATCCACTGGTTCCAGACTCTGGAGTGGCAGAAAACAAACATCCTTCATCTTCTGCATGACGTCATGTGCTGGATAAGCCATAAGCCACTAACTTCACTTTGAGGTAGACAGTAGCTTTTATTTGTAGAAAATGCAGGCAACTTCTGAAGTTGCTGAGACTAAAGCAGACATGAAGTTTATACCTCATATAGATACAGCTCCCAATTTCAGGCACACAAAGCTGTGACTGGAAAGGATCATAAATCTAGCATCACCCCATTTCTTCTGACAGTTCGCAGACCCACATTTGATTCCAATTTCTCATCCTTAAGGCATGCACATATTTCCTGCCTCTTATCTTAGATACACTAGGTTCTCAAAACAGACACCTTTTCATCCATTCTCTCCCACCACACCAAATACATTGTAGCAATAGGCAATAATTCAATTAACCAATTGTTATATTGTAATAATACTGGCAAGCTCCAAACAGATACCTTATTGCAATGATAAATTAGAACTGGTTACAACTGAGCTTATGGAGTTCTACAGCAGTACGTCTACATTGGCTACAATACACTATTTCAATATTCATCCAGCAAACCAACATATGTCAGCAGATATGTATCCTGATAATGATATCCCTTTGGGTATTTAAATGTGGCTATCATATTACCAGCCCAAGGAGGACAAACATGTTTAGTTATATCATACTATTTACTGGGGAATTTTTCCTAGAAAAGGAACATTCTATATGTGTTGGAGCAGGGTGAGTATGGATGCAGTGGGGCATTTTTGGAAAGAGTGTGGCTGACTGCAGCAGGAGCAAGAGCAATCAACACTTCAAGCAAGCAATCTGAACAATCAGTACTCCAAGATTTTGTAAAAAGAAATGATGGCCATAATTCTATATTGCAGACTATGCAGAACTTGGCTCATACTTAGCTACATAGTGGTGTTAGCTGGGGAACCTTCCTAGTGAATTGTGAAGATGCATGTCAGAGTACTGGAAGGAGTGTTCCGATGCACATTGGGTTCTACTGATGCACATTGTTAGCCCCTAGTCAATGTCCTGATGAACACTGGAGTGTCTGATATGCCTGTTACCCACTGGGAATGATGTCTATCAGTCCAGACGCACTTTGAGACCAATGTGCAATGGTCACTTCGCTAATGCCCCCACATAATAACTCATGGCAGCCCCTTGCTGAATATGGACATCATGAAACTGCTTATTTCTATTTCCCACAGACATAAGTCCCATACTGAACTCCAGCTGATCCTTTCTTTCATCCTGGAGCTCAAGGGAGGGAGGTTGACAAGCAGTCTCCAGTTTAAGCATCAAGAAGATCTAGTCCTGTTCACCTTCACAGCTTCTTCACTTCAAAGTGAAAAAGAACTTATCAGCATCAATGCTGGTGGCAAGGGGTGGTTTCCATGTCAGCAGGGCAGTGAATCCACTCCAGGTTTTAGACTGAGCTGCACAAAATTCTGAACCTATTTTGGGGATAGTTTTCAATACTTTGCTTACTTAAAATTCAGAATCAGAGTGGCCTCACCACCCACCGACATAGGCAGTGGCTACCATGGATCAGTGCAAAACAAACAGGTCTAGGCTTGCGCATCAAGAGTTGATCTTTGGGAAATGTATATTAGATAACTTAGCAATAGCAATAGCATGTGTATTTCTATATTGCTTATCAGCTAAGTGCTCTCTAAGCTGTTTACAATGTTTTTAGCTAATTGCACCCAACAAGTTGGGTACTCATTTTACCAACCTGCGGAAGGATGGAAGGCTGAGTCAACCTGGAGCCCGGCAGGATCAAACTTACAACCTTGTGGCTGCAGTACTGGCATTTAACCACTGCACCACCAGGGCTCCCTAACTTAGATACATTCAAAGAGGTCACTTCCATTGATGGTTGCTCATCAGGTTGGCTATATAACATCAGTGAAGTATCAGAGGCACCAACCCTTTGTTGGGCTGGAATTCATGATTGCAGTTATACATTTATAACTGATTCCAGCCCACAATCTATACATATTCAATAGCGTAGGGGATATCATAAAAGTCCCCCAATCTTGACTTATCAGTTATCAGCCATTGCAAGTTGTGAGGGCTCTATTCTCGTCAGTGGTGCATAGCAGACTGATTTCCAAACCCCCCTTGTGAGTGATTTTTGATGTGAACAGGAATTGTGACAGAGATCTCCTGGGCCATTTCCACATGACACTCTTATAGCACGATTATTCCACTTTCAACATCCTGTGGAATCCTGGGGTTTGCAGTTTAGGGAGGGGCCTGCGGAAATGGCCCTGCTTCTGACTGTCAGACCAGAGATTGCTGATTGGAGGGGTTGGAAATGCCATTCTGCTGTGCTCTGACTGAAAGCAGAACAAATCCACATCACTTGCAGAAGATGTTACCCAGCAAGTCTGGATTGTGGCCAGGAGATTCTGTGGCCAGGAGATTCACATTCAAAAAGGAGAGGTGCAGTGTTAATGGGAGATTTCAATTATTCTGATATTTGCTGGCAGTCAAACTGTGCCAAGACTGCAAGGTCCAACAGGTTCCTCGCTTGCCTTGCAGACAATTTCATGGTCCAGAAGGTGGAAGTGGCCACAAGGGGGTCAGCAATTTTAGATCTGATTCTGACCAGCAGAGATGAACTTGTTCATGAGGTGAAGGTGGTGTGATCCTTAGGGAGGAGTGACCATCCTAAACTTTAAAAAAGCCAATTTCTCTAAACTTAGGGAGTTCCTTGCTGAAGTCCCGTGGTCAAGAATACTAAAAGAGAAAGGTGTTCATGATGGATGTGAGTTTCTTATAAGTGAGATACTGAAGGCACAATTGAAAACTGTGCCAGTAAGAGGAAAAATGGCAGGTGTCTAAAGAAACCAGAATAGTTGATAGAAGAACTCTCAGCTGAGCTAAGGGTTAAAAGAAACATGTACAGGAAATGGAAGAATGGTGAAACCATGAAAGAGGAATTCAATCAAATAGCCAGGAGATGTAGGGAGTATGTGTCTTCTGCTCCCTGAAACCCTCTGGATGGATCTCTGCCTCTTTTGGATTGGACCTTGACTTGGCTTGGCTTGTGTTTTCCTGGTGTTTGGTGTATTCGGACTCCCCAAGTGTTCGTGACCTCTGTCCTTCCTTGCTGGCTGTAGCCCGGCAGGGGGAGATTCCTGGTACAGAGGAATGCTCATATAGGGCTCAATTCAGACCTAATCATAGAGCAGACCTGCTGAATTCTGTGAGACATAGGCCCTTTCTGTACCGGACTATTAAAACGGTGCAGAGCGACCTCTGATGGAGGTCTTCTGCACTGTAGAGTGGACTGGGGCAGACTACTTTTTGTAGTTCTGCACCTCAGTCTGGTTCAGAGTGACTGGAACTGGTTGCGCAGTGTGTTTTTTAAACACCTCTTTTTAGAGGTTTTTAAAAAGCACAGAGCATGCTCCGGTGCAGATTTGCAGGCGCGCACAAGTGCTTGCCTGCAGATCTGCTGGGGACGGGCTTTAGGTTGGCGAGCTTCTCTGGTTGGTGGAGAGCCTCCACCAACCGGAAGCTGCCATTTTGGACTCCGGAGCAGTGCGGAGTGATGAGCTCGCACTGCTCCTCGTCCTGACGGACTCGCCCGGACACTCAGGAAGTCTGGTGAGTCCCGTTTTTGCCCGGTTATTTTCCCACATGCAGAAAGGGCCATAGTTTAGTTATGCTGACTAACTGAAGTGTCACTGATTTTATTGGATCTACCACCATAAGTTTGGCTGAGTCATCCAGTCCATGGCCTGCCATTTGGAAAACTGTTTCCCAATGACTTCACATTTGCTATCTCCCTTCCTCTCTTTGCAGCAACATGAGTTGGCATGCAGAGTCAGAATTCTTTAACAGGGTCAGCTCAGTTGTGGAGCCCTGCGGATGTGGTGAATCAGTTTTTACAGAACTCCGGAAAGGTTGACCTGGGTCATCTTCCTTTTTCTGTAAACTCAGCATCTAAAGCTGGGACTTTGTTTCTGTTGTTAGTCTGGCACAGTAGAGAAGTCCAGATGTCCAGCCCTTGGGTAACTTTTCATCTCCCTTGACCTCATTCCTAGCTGCTGGCAGACCCTCTTGTGTTATGCTGTGCTTTGAGGCAGACACTATAAAAAGTTCTCTCAGCCCACATAGACATGGCTGTAACATGGGTCATGAGGTCAACTGCTATCTCCAATTTTCCACATGGATAGCCATGTTAGTCTGTTCCAGCAAAACCAATAAAGATTTTTTAGGAACTTTAAGGAGTAATAGAGACAATAATGCCATATAGATGCTGCATGCCTGTGATGAGTCAGGTTCTCTGTATAGCACACATAAGCTTGTGACAGAATATGTTGGTCTACAAATCCACCTCTCTTCTCCCTGATGCTTAAATTTCTTCCTCTGTTCCTTCATAAATGTCATGTTAAAAAAAATAGGATCGAGGGAGAAAAGAAATTGAGATAAAATGTAGGTGGAAGTGATTCTTTTGGACCAATCAGTTCAGAATTTGGAAGAGTGCAATTTTGGTCTGTGCAGGAAAAAAACAATGAGAATGGTGTAATAGGCTGAGTGTAGGGCTGAGAGAAGTTACTTAGTTTCCTGAATCCCCTGTCAGAATGCTAGCTGAGACATTATAGGAGCTGCAGTTTAACAAATTAGTGTTTCTGTCCTCTCTCTCTCTCTCTCTCTCTCTCTCTCTCTCTCTCTCCCCCTCCCTTCGCATGTATTTGCACAAATATAAATCTGCATATGTGAGGATCAATTTGGGAGTGCCAGTGTAACATGGCAGAATATTTGGCAACTGTGTTTATCTCAGTGTTCCACCTTTAGGGGTACATATTTTCAAGGACCATATAAACCCATCAAGGGGAACTCTGGATTCCTTTCTAGTGACCCTTCTCTGATTCCCCCTTTGAAATTCAGGAGGTAAGTGAATGTAGCTAAGGAGTCTTGATTGATGGTGCCCTCTTATCAGCAGTGTTTTCCAGAGTGGGAAACTGGCATCTGCCTTCTCTGATTGGCACCTCCCTTGCAGTGGTGTAAAGACCAGATGAAAATGATTTGATTTGCCTCTCCTTTGAACTGAACTGTGATTTATAAATTTCCTGTCACTTTTGAGTTAGCTTGCAGCATTTATAGTTTTGCTTTTTTGTTATTCCTAAGAACATAAGAAGAATCCTGCTTAACACTCTTAACCAGTCTAACATTTTATTCTCATAGTGGTCAACCACATGCCCCCTAGCAGGCCATGAGCACAGTAACACACTCCTGCTCATGTTCCCCAATGATGGGTAATTTAGAAGCATGGTCTGTTATTTTTGTTTGATGTTATGTGCCATCCAGTTGACTTCAATATAGGACAATCTATGAAAGAGAGACCTTTGAAGGATCTTATTATTAACAACCCTGCTCAGATCTTGCAGTCTCAGGGTCATGACTTCCTCTACCGAGTCCATCCGTTTTGCTGTTATCTTAATCTAGAAGCTACCTTGAAAAGGTTGGTAAACCGAAAATAGGTGATAGACCTTTAAAACCACAGTTGCAGTCTCCAGAAGTAATTATTACAATCTCATTAGTGACCACCTATGCCTGAGTAGTTCAGCACTGCTTGTCCCTCAATATTGCCATGTGTAGTGACTGCCATGCTTTTTACTTGACTGATCTCTTGGTTGTCAGGGTGTGAGGTATGCACTTCAGAGCATGTGCAGAGTGCAGAAAGTAGGACGCAGTGCCAAAACGCTGCCAGCTTGCTCTAGGCAAGAAAAATTAGCCATGCAGGCTCATTGCATTAAGGCTAAGTGCTGTTTAATCAAACACAGCACAAGCATTAGGGCTTCGGGCAGCATGCCTAGAAGCAAAGCGACAGGTACAAAAACAGCATGGAAGACAGACAAACAGTATGGCCAGAGGCAGTATCAAAGTGACCAAAGGCAAGACCTAAGGCAGTTTACAGAGCACAATCCAAACCTTTTTAAGGGCTTAACCACACCCAGGTATAGATTGAGTGATCCAGTGCATTCACAGCATATATTCTCTCCATGCTGGATAGCAGTACGTGTGAAAGGGATCTAGGAGTCTTCATAGACCACAAGCTGAACATGAGTCAGCAGTGTGATGCGGCAGCCAAGAAAGCCAATGCAATTCTCGGCTGCATCAATAGGAGTATGGTGTCTAGATCAAGGGAGGTACTGGTACCACTCTACTCTGCTTTGGTTAGACCCCATCTTGAATACTGTGTCCAGTTCTGGGCACCCCAATTCAAGAAGGATATTGACAAGCTGGAGCAAGTCCAGAGGAGGGCGACCAAAATGGTGAGAGGCCTGGAAGCCATGCCCTATGAGGATAGACTTAGAGAGCTGGGTATGTTCAGTCTGTAGAAGAGGAGGTTAAGAGGGGACATGATAGCCATGTTTAAATATTTGAAGGGATGCCACGTAGAGGAGGGAGAAGGCTTGTTTTCTGCTGCTCCAGAGACCAGGACAAGGAGCAATGGATTCAAGCTGCAGGAAAGGAGATTCCACCTGAACCTCAGGAAGAACTTCCTGACAGTCAGGGCTGTCCGGCAGTGGAATCTGTTGCCTCGGAGTGTAGTGGAGTCTCCTTCCTTGGAGGTTTTTAAGCAGAGGCTTGATGGCCATCTGTCGGAATTGATTTGAGGGTGTTCCTGCATGGCAGGGGGTTGGACTGGATGGCCTGTGTGGTCTCTTCCAACTCTGAATTTCTATGATTCTATGATTCTCCTGAGGCAGGACCTTAAGAGGCAAGCTAGCTGTAACAATCCTTGCAGCTGCACTGGCAAGGTCACATTACCTCATCTCTCTGTCCACCAAAAAAACCTTCTTGGACACACCACACTCACATTCTGAATGCCCTGACATTGCTGAATGAAGGGCAGTTAGGCAGTGTCTGGCTGTGTTCCAGCAGCCAGCTGCAAGAAGAAGTTCTCTGGGGTTCCCTGCAAGACCAGAAGGATGGTGTCATCTTCACTGTTCCAGCCACCTGTTGCCTAGCCATTCCTGTTTTCCCCTCAGCCACTAAATGGCCATGGAGGTGTTGCAGGTACTTAAAGATAAGGAGACCACAGAGTTAAGAAAAAGAGAAGTTTATTTAACGCGCAGGCTTAGGCTGGGTCATCCCAAAAAGCCAAAAGCCCTGAAGCAAGATTACACAGTTATTTTATAGGCACAGCATATAAGTTTCATTTTCCTTGGTCCACCCAAGTCCGCCCCCCGTTGAATCTCTCAACACAGCACATTTCTCCTCCCTTTGTTTATATTTCAGTAAGTCACTCTGACCAACTTAAGCAACCTTTATTCTCAATACCAGGATCCACGCTTATCTGCTTTCAACCCAGCCAGGCATTCTGCACCTTGACATTTCACCCACTTCTGAGCTGCTTCTAAGCTGCTTCTATATTTCTGTTAATTCTTCTGCTATAACTATGAGCATATCGAGGCAAGCTAGACTAACCCTCTCCAGTTGCTGCTTCATTGATTTGGTACACTTTCAGGAGAATCTTTTCCCAACATTCTATAGACTTAACCATATTTTATAATTATATATGGGGTCTCTGCTTCAGAGGTGTCCTAGCAGCAGACCAGTAAGTAAAGACTGCAGAGAGGAGGAAGGGAGGGTAGTTACCACCAGCAGTACTCTACACCCCAGTAGTGTGATCTAGGATAGCAGCATATGTTTCCAATTTCTGATCTGGATGTAATGCCCTTGTCCGGCTTTTAGACGGCTTTGGCTAAGATTCTACATCAGGGTTATATAATGTAAATCTCCACTGATTTGTCTACGAGTGATCATGCCCCAAATGGAGCGCCATCACCATGATTATCTTCTCCTCACTTCCTTACCGCACCACTCCTGAATAAGAAGAAGTCCTGAGGGAAGTCCTGTTGCTGCCCTTAAAGGCCTAAATTCAATGGTTGGTCCTAGTTTGAGTTGACCCATTGAACAGATCAATGAATGGAACAATTATGCCACTTACATAAGTATTGGCTTAGACAACTAGGTAATGGTACCACTCTATTCTGCATTGGTTAGGCCTCATTTGGAACACTGTGTCCAGTTCTGGGCACCTCAATTCAAGAAGGATGTTGACAAGCTGGAATGTGTCCAGAGGAAGGCGACCAAAATGTTGAAGGGTCCAGAAGCCATGCCCTATGAGGAATGGCTTAGGGAGCTGGGTATGTTTACTCTGCAGAAGAGAAGGTTAAGAGGGGACATGATAGTCATGTTGAGGAGGGAGAAGTCATGCTGAGGAGGGAGCAGGCTTGTTCTCTACCATTCCAGAGACTAGGACAAGGAGCAATGGATTCAAACTGCAGGAAAGGAGATTCCACTTGAACCTCAGGAAGATCTTCCTGATGGTCAGAGCTGTCTGGCAGTGGAATATGCTGCCTGGGAGTGTGGTGGAGTCTCCTTCTTTGGAGGTTCTTAAGCAGAGGTTGGATGGCCATCTGTTAGGACTGCTTTGAGGGTGTTCCTGCATAGCAGGTGGTTGGACTCGATGGCCCCTGGGGTCTCGTCCAACTCTATGATTCTATGAACTATATTGATTCAATGGGCCTACTTTAGTTGAGACTAATAATAATATTTAAACCACAGATTCAGCAAGGCCCTATGAAAAACAGCTATCTGTTCAATATGGAGGACCCCGGCTGTTAACAGGCTTAATTGGCACATGTTAATGAGCCTTTCTGCTATATTTCTTAAATATATTATAAATAAATATATTAAAATATCAGCAACTGTGCTCAGCCAAGGGAAACCCACTTTGGGCAACTCACACTATCTCAGCCTCAGAGGAAGGCAAAGGCAAATGCCCTCTGAACAAAGAAAACCTCACGACAGGTTTGCCTGAGGGTTGTCATAAGTTGGAAACATCTTGAAGGCACACAACAAGAACAAGAAAAAGAACAACAACAAAAAAAAAAACAGTTGCAACACAGCCGTGCTTACTTAAAGGCTTCATCACCAGTTGTATAGGATATTGCGAGACAAGACTGTCTTCTTAGGAAGTATAGGATAAAAAGGAGGAAGCAGGGGAGAGAACACTTCTAATTCCAGCACATGTATCAGGCTTTTGTGATGGATTATGAGAGAGGTTGCTTTGTTTCTCTCCACTGAAGCTGTTTTGTAAGTAATGACCTTGGCACACAGTTCCCAGGAGATCGTAGGGATAAGAATGTAAAATTTGAATTTTACGGGGACAGCCTTTCTCTCATTTAAATAAAGCCCAGAGCTTCTCATACCTCTCCTTCCTGGTGATGTGTGGAATCTTTAGCTTTCTATCTCTCCCTCAGCACCAATTAAAGGTTTTAGAGTTGTTTTCTGCCCTATTGAAGAAATTGGAATCAGCACTGGTTCCAGAAACCAACAGCCTCTTGACAGGACAGAAAGTGAGGCCAAGGCTAATTCTTGCCTGCCTTCTTCTTTTGGGATGCACTTAAAATCTGGCCAGCTGGGAAGCACTGTGGCTGCAAGCCATCAAAAAAAGAGGACCTTTTCGCACTTTACCTCATTGCAGCAGCGGGGAGCGGCACTCATTTGAGCAGCTCACGACAGCCCTTTTTGCCTCCCGTATGCCTTCTTTCTAGCGCAACCGTTGCACAAGCGCCCCGCCCCTTTCTTCTGCAGTGCAGTCTGGGAGTTGTAGGCTGCGTGGGGGAAGGAAGCGTGACCGGGCCGCCTTGCCGACACACCGCACAGATGTAAGTGCGCGAGGGCGCAGCGAGCATTGCGCAAGCGCGGGGCATTTTCAGCTTAAAGCCGAAAATCAAAAAATGTGTGCGCGCCCCACTTTAGCCTCATGAGCGTCACGTGAGTGGGAGTGCATCATACGGAGCGCCGCTCCCACTCATGCAACGCTCAAGGGGCACTCGCGCAAAAAAAAAAAAAAAGCATGCAAAAAGGGACAAGGAGACATGTCACCAAAAAAGGACACAAATTTGCCTAAAAATTTGCATTTGCTGATTTATATGCACAGATGAAAGTTCAGTATGGATTGCCGTAGTTTAAATAGAAATACTGTCCAGGCCACTCCTCCTATTGAGTAAAGGGAAGCAATTACCTCTGGCCTTCCATGAAAGACCACCAAATAGTGCTTTAGTTTGTTGGTGCGGTATTTTTATTCCCAGTGAGATATGCTTGTGGGATTTTCTCTCTCAGGTGCCAGAATAACCTGGTCAACTTTGCATACTCTGGTCAAAGTTGTTTCTGAATCTGGTGAAATGTAAAATTCTGCCCACATATTTACAAGGAGGCCTGGGCACTGTAAAGGAAGAATGTAAGTCATTAGCGGAACACCAGTGTGTAGGAGCTCTCCTGGCACAATATCCAGCAGCCATTGTGCTGCTTAGCGAATCTGCTCCATGCCTTCTTATGCAATGTCAGAAAAATTCATCCCACTAACCCTGAAGTCCAAAGAAGATCCTGTCCTATGCATCTAAGGCCATTTCCGCATGATGTCAGTATCCTGCAATAGCAACAGATTGTTTTCGGTTCAGGAGCTGTGCTACTGCACGACATCGTCAGTATCGAACTGCTATCTCATCTCCAAGCATCACCAAACTGCTGTAATCTATTTCCAGAAAAAATCCATTCAGCACCTCCTTTAGCGCTTCAATCCCATCAGCTGGCTCACTGTGGAAACGTACTAGTGCTTGATAGCACTTCCTGTTATCGTGGATCCAGCAGTGGGCAGGATGTGGACGTGCCCAGCTTTTTCCTCCCTCAGCGACTCCCATGGCATAGCAACTTCAAAAGTTATCACTTCTCCATGTATATATTATAAATTTCTCCTTTGTGTTAGAACTTTTTATTTTTTAAAATACATTTTTGGGCATTATAGCACAAAAATGCAATAGTATACTGGTGTGTTTAGTATGGCTTCCAAAGGGGAGGGAGACAACCAATCAGGGACGATGGGGTGGGGTGATGGCAAGAAAAGGGAGTGGCGAAGGATGCTGTAGTGCAGAAGGAACACCGGTGGCCATACTGCTGCTCATCTGCTTAAGGTGGATGGATGCAAAAAACAGCATTCCTAATCTTCTACCACTGCATGAGTGGCAATGTTGAGATTGCAATGGATATTGTGCTAATGGCAACTAGTGCGGAAATGGCCTCAATCTGGGCAGTGGAATGGGTGGGATGCCATTTACTATTCTGTGTCAGGGAGGGGCAATGCCTTGGGGCTTGCCATGTAACTCTTGGTGGTCTACTTCAAGAAGCTCTTATAGTTCTTCATCTTTCAACAGGAGCTGCATTGGACAGCTCTTCAAAGACCTCAACTCCTGGCGCCAGTCTTAAAGTAGCAAAAACATGGTTGAACATACAGGGATTCAAAGCCAGACCTGCACAAAGTAATGAAGGTTTTCTGGCTGGAGGGGCAAATCTTCAGTTCCAGTCTCTCTCACACATTTGCACATTTTTAAAAGGCCTTCCCTAAGTATGAATAAATTGGAACTCTCCGACATTTCATGGATAACAACTGGGGCACAGCTGAGCTACCTGAGAAGGGTGCCACAAAAAGAGAAATGTTAGCAATGAGGAAGAGCAAAGAACCTTGGAACTTTTGGACAGGCACACCTCGGTTAACAAAACGTCTGACAAAAAAAAGTTCCTTTTTACACTTTGTCCTCTCCAGAGTTTAGGTTCTACCCTGCTGAGTTAATTGAATGCATAGTATGTTGTTGTTGTTATTGTGTGTCTTCAAGCTGTTTCTGACTTATGGTGACCCTAAGGCAAACCTATCACAGGGTTTTCTTAGTGAGAGCTGTTCAGAGGGGATTTGTCTTTGCCTTCATCTGAGGGTGAGAGAGTGTGACTTGCCCAAGACCATCCAGTAGATTTTTATACCTGAGCGGGAATTTGTAATTTGCAACAATTAAAGTCATGATGGGGTGGAAAAGACACATGGAAAGCATCTGAGACAGTGGGAAGGCAGAGAAGTGAGCTTGGCTGCCCAACCTAAACCAGGTTAGTTGTAGGTCTGTATACTTGAACATTTGGGTAAGTTCTTACAAAATAAATAATGAGTCAGATGACAGCAGCAGCAAGCTTGGAGTGCATGGAGGGGGGCGGGAGGGGGCGTGGCCACAGGGCATGGGGGCATGGCCGCAGTGTGGGAGGTGTGGCCATAGTGTGTGGGAGCATGGCTGTGGTGCATGGGAGTGTGGCCATGGTGCGGGGGGGCATGGCTACATGCGGGAGGGGTGTGGCCACGCACAGGGGGCAATTTGTTGCAAAGTACAAATTCCCGCTCAGGGCACAGATGCCCCAAAAACATTGCCACTGGGGGTGAAACACCCCCATTGCCCTCCTGTCCCTACACAACTGGATGACATACTTCTCCATCCCAAGAACCAACGCATAAAGAACTCTTGTGATTCTTTGCATTGGAGTTTTTTGGTTTTTTTTTTTTTGAAAACTTCTCCTAGTGACTATGATAAGCTGTGGTGTTCTGGAATTGTAATTCCCCTGAAAAGTAAACTTTCCACACTCTGCTCTGAAGACTTCAGAGCAGCAACCTATGATTATAGGCTGCTGTCGCTGAAGAGGGCCATCAGGAGAACATTGCTTAATTGGCTCTGATGAAGCTATTAAGCGAAAGCGAGCCTGCCTCTTGAGTTTAAATAGTCTGACAGTGTTCCTTTTGGGCACAGATTTGCTCCCAGGGTTCTGAGCAGAAAGAAACCAAGGCCATTAATGCGGATTCCGAACGCAATCACTGGGAAAAAAGTCCACGATAAACATGTCAGATTACATAAGCAGGCTCCTCCTCATTTCTTCCTTCTCTTGCAAACATAAACCTGGCACAATCCTTTGAAATAGGAAGTTGGGCCCTGAATTAAAAGAAACTCATAAACAGCTAATGGAGTTTTTTTCTCTGGCAGTATTCTTCAGGTCAGCTACTGTCTGCCTCAACAATACTTCAGGCCCCTTATGTAACTTTAATGACATGGAAATTTAGCGTCATACTTTTCAAACAAAGACAACAACTTTTCAAACAAAGCCAATCTCAGAGACAGAAATATAACATATATGAGGCAAAGGCGGGGATTCAATATAGCAGTTAAAATTTGTAACTGGGGCCATTTCTGCACTTCACTGTTATAGCGCTAATTATTATTCCACTTTCAACATCCTGTGGAATCCTGAGGTTTGCAGTTTAGGGAGGGGCATTTAAAATTCTCAGCCAGAGAGTTCTTTAGCCTCAATCAACTACAAACCCCAGAATTTCACAGGATATTGAAAGTGGAATAATAGCATTAAAATTATAGATCTGTAACTGCTCTGTATTCTCTTACTGTAAGACTACATAAATGCCACCCTAGCCCACCTTAAGACCCAGCAGCCTAACTGGAAAGTGAAAGAGGTTCATTCAGCTTCTGACTGGGGCACAAAGAGGATGACATTTCCAGCCCTTGTCAGAGGCCCCACTGAGGCCCTTTTCGCACATTACCCGTTTGCGCAGCTGGGGGGGGGCGTCTCACGTGAAAAGCCTCAGCAGGAACGCTGCCGCTTCTCTGGTGCTTGAGCTCTGCAGCGCTTCCTGGTTGCGCGAGCATTGTGTGAGCACCCTGCCCCTTCCTACCACAGCTCAACCTGGGAATTGTAGGCTAGCGCTGCGGCAGGAAGTGTGACCGGCCCAGCTCCCGATGCACCTCACAGCAGGTAAGTGCGTGTGGGCTCCGGGAGCATTGTGTGACTGCACACCATTTTCGGCTTAAAGCCGAAAATAAAAAGGTGCGCGTCCACTCTGCATCTGGCTCTTGAGCGTTGTGTAAATGGGAGCACGTCGTAATGACTGCCGCTCCCGTTTATGTGATGCTCAAGGGGCCCTCCTGCAAAAGAAACTGCGTGCAAAAAGGGCCTGAGTTAGGCTTCTCAGGCATGTTAGTTGGATCGCTTAACTCCTCATCTGCTCTGATGCCATATTACCGATCACTTTGCTGTTTGGGTGTTGGGAGGGGCAGGGCGACCAGAGCCTGGGAACCGTGGTCAACTGGTATGGCCCGAAGTTGTGTGGGAAAGAACGCAAACCTCTGCGAGGGAGAGCAGAAACCGAAACCTGTCCTGCTTCTTCAGTTCTGAAAAAAGCAGTAGATTCTTCCATGAAGCCTGGTTATTGAGTTAGATGGAGACGGGACATTACACCCCTCTCCCACCTGCAACTAAGTTTGTGACAATCAGAAGCAGCACCTCTTGTCCTTGTCACAGCCTCACTTGCTGTTGGGAGAGGGGTGGAAACCACATCCTCCTTGTGCCCTGATGAGAAGCTGCATGGACCTCTTTTACCTGATCTGACTGCTGGCTCTGAACATGGGCCGTGAGATGTTACTGGGGCCATTTCTGCACTACACTGTTATAATGCTATTATTCCACTTTCAACATCCTATGGAACCCTGTAGTTTGCAGTTTAGGGAGGGTCATTTAAAATTCCCAGCCAGATTGCTCAGTAAACTACATACTCTGGAATTCCACAGGATGTTGAAAGTGGAATAATAGCACTAGAACAGTGCAGAGAGGAAATGGCCTTATGTAAAGTCAAAGACTGGAATCCATGGTTTGCTGTGGTTTTTTTCGGGCTATGAGGCCATATTCTAGTAGTATTTGCTCCTGATGTTTCACTTGCATCTGTGGCTGCCATTTTCAGAGGATCTGGAGACATGGAGGTAGAACGGAGTATATACTTGTGTGATCCCCGTGTGGGAGGGATTTGCATTTGTGATGTATTAGTGATGCAGCTGGCCTGTGAGATAGCCCACTGTTGAGTGAACTAGCCCCCTGGGTTGTGTTGTTACTCAGAGGATATGCATAACAGTTGTGTGTGCATTTAAGTACTGGTTAACAATCCATTATATTGTTTCCTGTAGAGAGACCTCCTGAGTCTAGGTGGTGTTCATTGTCATATTTTTGAGTTTTGATTTTAGTGTGTGTTTTTTTAGTTATACACACAGCATATATACATGGTTAGTTATGCACGTGTAACGAAGTAGCTGATGTACAATATTGGAGATTGTTACTTCCTCCCTGATCTCTTTTGCCTATTTCTTGTCCCCTAATATTTTTCTCCCAGACCTAGACCAATTAATTTTTGGATTACAACTCCAAAAATCCCATGGACAACATGAGTAGTTTCATCTGGGAAAAACAATACTTTAAAAAAGTTAGTATAGCTTGAGTGCTTCCTAGTTCTCTCTGCAATCCTGGGTCAGGTTTGCATATTTAGAAAAAAAACTTATCTAAAAAAAAATACTACTGATCTTCTGGTGAGCAAACTGACATCATAGCACCTACCCCTTGTTCTTCCTAGTGCTTTGAGAATTGGAGAGCTGTGAAGCAATATGTAATAAACGTCCTTATTGAAGGTTATTTTATGAGCCAATAATCTACTTCACAAATGTTTGGCTTTCAGTGTTAAAAGGTTACCCACCTGAGAGTTACATTATTGCTTCATAAACTACACAATATTCCCAAAGAACACCCATTCTAGAAGTCATGGAAGAGGAGGCTGTGAAGGACAGATTCACTTCTGTGGGTGTAAAAATGCCTCCTGTATTGGAGGCAGAATCTTTCTCAATATTGATTTGTTGGAGAACATGCGCTGGAAGATATTCCTATTATAAGACTTCATTCTTGCTTGTGGGCTGCCTGGAGGCACCAGCTCAGCCACTGTGGAAACAAAATGTGTGGAATTCTGGAGTTTGTAGTTTCCTGAGGCCAAAAAGCTCTCTGGCTGACAGTTCTAAAGTCCTCTCCCTAAACTGCAAACCCCAGGATTCCATGGGATGTTGGAAGTGGAACAATAGGGCTATAGCAGTGTAGTACACAAACAGTCAATGTCACAAGATTCCACAAGATTGGTTTACTCAACTGTGCATGCCAGCGACTGAGCAGTCTCTAGCAGTTAAATCTAATCTCCAGTCCCACTAGAGCAGTGGTTCTCAACCTTCCTAATGTTGTGACCCTTTAATACAGTTCCTCATGTTGTGGTGACCCTTAACCATAAAATTATTTATTATTTACAATGTCTCCCCCCCAGCAAAGGCCGCCTCGCCAGCCATGAATGGGGGGGGCAGGGAGGGAAAGAGGAGCCACGCGTCTTCCCCAGGAAAAAACTCCGAGAACCCCCCTCCAGGTTCTGCTTCTGCTTTGCTCTCGTTTCCGCTGGGGGGCAGTGTGGGAAAAGTTTCCAGAGTGTCGACCCTGCCCGGGGGGGGAGGAATCCCAGAGCCTTTGTCTTTTGCGCCGGGCGCAGCTCGCCCCCCAGAAAAGTGCTGCCTTGCGGCCCCCTGGCCCTTCTGCAGCGCCCCCCTCCATGGCGAGTGGGGCAGGGGCCATGGTGAGGAGGGGGCCTGCCCCCCGTGCTGCCGCCGCCCCCCAAGCTGGCCCGTCAGATGGGAGGTTCTCCCAGTAGCGGAGAAGAGGGGCGATTTCAGTCCCTTCTGAACGGGGCAGGAGGACGTGAGCGTGTGGCTTGCGCTTGCGCACCACCACCGAGGAGGGAATGGAGCCTAAGACCATCGGAAATACGTATTTTCTGATGGTCTTAGGTGACCCCTGTGAAAGAGTTGTTCGACCCCCAAAGGGGTCGCGACCCACAGGTTGAGAACTGCTGCCCTAGAGTCAACCCTTTGACTCTATAGGATGACTGTTAGGCCATTTCTCACTAGACTGTTATAGTGCTATTATTCCACTTTCAACCTCCTATGGAACCCTGGGGTTTGCAGTTTACGGAGGGGCCTTTAGAATTCTCAACCAGAGGGCCAGCCGGTTTTTCATTTATTTATTTATTTTTGGTCAAGTTTTAGGAAGATATTTGCAAATTTTGCAGCATTTTTTAGTGAATCAAACAAGATTCTCCCTCATCTTATTGTGAGGGGTTGCAAAGGGGACAAAAGATGGGGAATGTCCTGAAGCCACCGTGGATCCTATTTGAGAGAAAGGCAGGACATAGAGGCAATCAATCAATAAATAAACTGTGCAAGGGGAGATTGGTTCACATGACATTAAATTTTGCCAAGGTTACGCTCTCTGGCTATTTCTGTACTACACTGTTATAGTGCTATTATTCCACTTTCAACATCTTGTGGAATCCTGGGGTTTGCAATTTAGGGAGGGGCATTTAGAATTCCCATCCAGGGAACTCTTTGGTCTCAGTAAACTACAAGCCACAGAATTCCACAGGATGTTGAAGGTGGAATAATAGCACTATAACAGTATAGGACAGAAACAGCCTTACTTCAGGTTCTTGTTGACATGGGGATTCCAGCAATGTTATTTCACACAAAAAAAGTTTTCCAAGTGTTGGTGCCAAGTGAAGGGCTGTCTTTTGGGCCCCGTCCTCCATTTTAATTTTCTGCCACGCCACTGTTAAAGACAATACAAAGATTTTAAACTTATTGATTAAAAAAGGAATTCTAATACATTATAATACAGTAGCCATTGGATTTTCACTTCCATATAAAGAAGGAATAAATACAAAACAAATAAAATTCTTCCTATGTATCTTCTTCTAGTATTAATTTTACCATTGTTATTTTCTAGTTATTGATCCATTTATCTTTCCATTTATTATTCTTATATTTTCAGCATTCAATTGCATTTGTTCTGAGGTCTTGCCATTGCCCTTCTCTGAGCATAAGGCAATTTCTGCATTACCCTGTTTTAGTGCTATTATTCCACTTTCAACATCCTCTGGAATCCTGGGGTTTGCAGTTTAGGGAGGCGCCTTTAGAATTCTCAACCAGAGAGCTCTTTGGCCACAGTAAATGGCAAACCCCAGAATTCCACAGGATATTGAAAGTAGAATAATAGCAGTATAACAGTGCAGAGTGGAAATTGCCACTGTCAGAGACAGAATCCCTTTGTATAGTAATTGTTGGAGAATAAAAGATGGAGAATGCTACTGTACTCACATCTGAAGGGAAACAGAGTTCGCTTAAGTAAAGGGTTGGCTATTGCATGAAGGTAATGATGGATTCAACAGTTTTTTGGACTGATGACCCATGACACTTCCAACGTCCTTATGGTTTTAGTGGAAAAATGCAGGAATTAATAATTTCCAAAGTTTTTCTTCCCACAGGATGTGATGATGGGCTTTTTTGTCCTTTAGCCTTCAATGGTGTTTCAGATTTACAGCCTTTTTTTCTTGCAAAAAAAAAAATCATTTGCAAAAAAATGCAAGTATGAAGATGAGTATTTCTGTCCACTAATCTTGAATGGTTTTTCACACTTAGAGACTTTTTTTTTGCCAATAAACAAACAATCATTTGCACACAAAAAATTGTGTATACCTATGTAGAGAAAATGGTTCACGTGCGAATAGTTTTGCTCAGAAAACAGTCCATGTGGCACAAATGCATACGTTGTTTTCTTTCTGTATACTGTTTTTGGTGCCCCATAAAAAAACTACATTTTGGGGGGCAAAAAGTCCCAAAGTATTAAGAATAACTCATCGTAGACAGAGTGTGGTATTTGCCATGGGAGGTGCTTGTCCCATATTGCTTAATAGTGGGGCCAGCCCTGTGTCTTGTGGAAATTTCTCCAACTGTATTCGGAATAAACGTGCATTCAGGGTATAACGTCACTAATGTAAGGCCCTTTTTGCACGGGCTTTCTCTGCAAAATAGCCCCGTGAGCCTCGTGGGAATGGGAGCGTCGCTCTGCACGACGCACTCCCACTTCCGCGGCGCTCACGGGGCTGAAGCAGCGCAAGCGTGGATTTTTTTATTTTTGGCTTGAAGTGAAAATAAACGGCGCTCGCACAAGGCTCCCGGCAGCATCCCGCACTTACCGGAGTGCGGAGCGCCGTCGCAGGCGGGCCTGTCGCACTTCCTCCCCGCTTCCGCTCCCCGCGGCGCCTACATCTCCCAGGGAGCGCTGCGGAAGCTGGGGGCGTGGCTGAAGAGCGCCCATTGCGCAAGAAGACTCTACATGCGGTAAGGAGGCGGGGGGAAGCGGCGGCGTTGTGGGAGAGGGTTCTCGCGTGAGCCGCCCTCCTCCATCGCGCAAGTGCCGGCGCTGTCTTGTTTGCTTTAATTGAATACCTTTTTACTCATTCTAGCCAGGTGTCCCATTTGTATTGGTATCAATACCTTGATGTAAAGGCAGCACAATTTACTGGCTGCTTTAGGATGTGTGTTTTTCTTTTTTTGGTCACAGGTTGGTATTTTAAGCCCAATTCATCAGAGACTTCACCTAAAAGAAAACACAGCCCATATATATATATATTATGTGACAGCCATAAATCAGTCCTGTTTAAGAACAGCCAGCAACTGTCTTTGTCTGGATGGCCTAAAAGCAACATTTAGAGTTCACAATGTTAGCACCAGTTAGAGGGAAAGTAAAGTCACCCGCAAGTAAGATTAAAGATAAACATCTGCTGTTGTTTTTTCAGGCTTTACCCTTAAATAGTTCTGAAACTGCTTGCACTGGATAATGATGTTCAAAGTAACTTTTGTTACTGCCTGAGATTAAACTACACAAACAGGGGAAAGAGTTTGTTGTCATAAGGGTTGTCGGTTCCAGTGGCAGGTTCATAAATTTCCACCTTAATGGTTTAATCATTAATGGTTTAATCGTTAAGGACAAATCTTAACGACTGAAGATATACACTATGAAACAACTGCAACAACAACAAAGAGCAATTTGGCTTGCAAAGCGTGTGAGAGGAGTTTATACCATCAAGCAACCTTTCTGCACTACACTGTCATAGTGCTATTATTCCACTTTCAATCTTGTACAGAATTTTGGAGTTTGTAGTTTACTGAGGCCGCAGAACTCTCTGGCTGAGGATTCTAAACGTCCCTCCCTAAACTGCAAACCCCAGAATTCTGTAGGACGGTGAAAGTGGAATAATAACACTATAACAGTATAGTGCAGAAAGCCCCCAATTGCCAATATGAAGAAGTGTAGCGTGCTAGACTTGGTGACAGTGCTCCCAAATAGGCAGAGTTGTCAGGCTGCTATCCTTATGGCTAGGTATTGATTAAAAGTAGGGATGGAAAATAATTTGGTTGAAGTTGAGATTCTTGAAAGAAATATCCATCTCACACTCCTCAAGAGCTGTTGGGAGTCAGAAACACACCTTTCAAGGGAAACTCACACATTTGTGAAGCTTTTGATGCCTTTCAGAAAATAACACTCTGCAAAAATGTGAGTGTATTGTATAACTGTAAGTGGCTAAAAATGTGTACACTTAAAAAATTGGTAAATATATGCTTTAGTGTGCAACTGTGTGGGGCCTCATGGCGAATTCCCCCCAGGCTCTCCTTCAGGCCATGTTCCTTACAAATCCAAAAACCTCAATTTCCCTCTATAGTCCTTCTCAAAACAACAGCAGGAAGAGACTTTCCATCATTGCTCCCACCATTTCCGGAGAAACTGCAGGAGAAAATGGATGTATTTGGGGGACTGTTATGCAGTTCTGGGATGCTTCTGGGGATCAGAGTATTTTTTTCAAGTTTTCCCAGATTTGGGTGGTATTATGTGGGACAAAAATTGCCTGAAAATCATGCCAATCTTTAAAAACAAATAGAGGGGGAGGGATTGGGAAGCTTTAGAAGAGCTACAGGGACCACAGAAGTAGGGTCCAGAGGCTGGATGTGGCCTCCAGGCTGCCCACACTGCTTTAGTTAATTGGAAAAATGCGTACAAAAATGGCATATCTTAAGACTGGTAGGGACAAAATGTGGCCTGTTTTGTGATTCTTGACCTCTCCGTACTCTGACAAAGAAAGGAAAATCCTAGAGAAGTCACAGATCACTTTTTCAATAGCTAGCAGATTTCCCCCCACTGTGTTTAATGTTTTTTTTTAAAGACAACAACAGTTTTTCAAAACTAGAAGTAGTCTTTTGGCTATTCCCAAAGGGTTTTTTGGAGGTGAGGTTGAAGTCCATGTGTCCCCTGGAGAATTCCAGGGGCAGAAAACTGTAGTTGCCCACTCCTGCCCTATACTAAATGTGTAGAATGGTACATACATTAGGAGACCTTAGACCCCCATAATTGCATGGGATACGTTCGAGGACTTACCATGGCTAGCAAAAAAATGTGAATGATACTACTGCTATTGTTTTCTATGAGATGAGCAATGTAGGTGTTGAGATGAGAGGAGTTTTGAGAGGAGGTGCTGAAACTTGACAGAACGTGACAAAAAATTGCAACTAAGGCCGTTTCCGCCCTACACTGTTATAGCACTATTATTCCACTTTCAACCTCCTATGGAAACCTGGGGTTCGCAGTTTAGGAAGAGGCATTTAGAATTCTCAGCCAGAGAGCTTTTTGGCCTCAGGAAACTACAAACCCCAGAATTGGGATGTTGAAAGTGGAATAATAGCACTAGAACAGTGCAGTGCAGAAATGGTCTAAGAGAAAGGGGGGTTTGTTGCCATTATTTGTATTCCAAAGCCACTACACAATTGTGAAAAACATAAAAAATAACAACATGTGGCCCAAAGCCAAATTTTTTTCCTATGTAGGAGGCCAATAGGTCATTACTAGCCTATTGCTAGTAGTGTTAGGCTAGTATTGATCTTGTGATGATCTGTCAGAAGATCATCATCACAAGGTGGATCATCAGAAGGCAATCCTGGATTATAGTGTCACGATGATTTCAATTGTTGGGTCTTGATCTCAGGAGCAGACAAGGTAGATATTGATGGTTGGGGATTCTCTGAGGGTTCCTCTCTCTCTTTCTTTTTAATTAATCAAAAGTCTTGCCACAGAGGTTGTAATCCTTCAGTGGTTGTCTGGGTGATTTTAGTGCTGTGCTCCATCCAAGGATCATATTCCATAATGTTGTCCTTTAGTATCTGAGTAATTTGAAACACTTTGACAAATTTCTCTGACTGGTTGTGCTTCCGTTTCTTCTTCCTCTTCCTCTGAAGACATCCTAAGTTCCTTCAGTTACCCATTGGATAACACTTCATCATGGCCATTGATAGGTTTCTCCACTTCCTCATCCAGCAGGGAAGCAAATCCTTCTCCACCAAGTTGCCTTGCTGTGTGGATGATTTTCCTACCTTCTCCATCAATCTCTAGGATGGCCTGAAAATCATCCACAGATTTTTCCAGCAGGCATTTACAGTTTCATTTTACAGGTATTGCTGCTAACGGAGTTTAAATTTTACCAGCCTGTGTCTTAGTCCCCTCATGTCCAGAAAGGGGACTAGCCTTTGCCTGAATTGAGATCCTTCCAGACCAACTGAGTTGCAACAGAAACATTTGATGTAAAATGTGAACCTGTGATTATAACACCTCCATGTTTCTTCTACTATTGGTTCTCTCAACTAAAGTAAATGGGCGGACTATTGACTGTTCAGCAATTGGTCTGTTCAGCTCTGAGCCTGAAAGAATGTGACTTGCCCGTGGTTATCCAGTTGGTTTCCATGGTGAAGCAGGGATTTGAATGTTGGTCTCCCAGAGTCCAGTCCAACACTCAGACCACTACATTACATAGATCTTCCTATCCACATATGCTCCACATTTCAGAGATAAAACCCAGGACACAGATGGCAAAATTATGAATAAGGAGAACACTCAAGGTACAATACTATCTTGATGGTGCATTGTGATTTGGTGCAACTAAGTGTACCTTATGCATGGGTGCCCATGTAAAGTGTAAATTGCACAACACACAAGATGCATCCATGCACAAACATTCACCAAGCACAATATCCATTAATAATCAATGTGTGACCATGTACACCAGCTCCATATGCAGACTGCTGCTTTTGAAATTTTTGAACTAAATATGACTTGTGTGCATTAGGCAAAAATGCCCAATTTACACATATATAAGACATCAACAAGATGCCAGCCCTTTTCTCAGAAAATCTGGGGGGGATTCTATTTTGGTGCAGTGATGAATCAGCTCCAAGTTTTAGTCTGAATGTAGAAGAAGTTCTCCAAAGTGCTGAACTCCATCCCCCAAATACGTTCAATAACTTGGATAGCTCCTTTGAAGTTCAGACTAAAACCCAGAGCGGATTGACTGCCCCACTGTCTGTTTGTTCTAATAATTTAATGGAAATCAATAAAAATATTCATTAAAAAAAACTAACAGGCTCCACTGACCAGAATATCTGAGCATTATGGCACATACATTCCCAGTGAGAACAGCCTTTCTCCTGAAGATAAATAGAAGCTTCTGCCACAGTTATGGGTTCATTAATAGCTGATGTTCACAAGTGGTCGAGAGGGAGCTCATGAAAGGATGCCAGGTAATTCATCCATATTGTACTTGTCCTAGCAGAAGATATTGCCTTCTTGGTGAAACAACAAGAAACCGAAGCCTGTCTCTTTTTCTGAATGACATAAGGAGTCATTGGTTTAAGGACAAGTGAGACAAAACACTTCCTTCTAACCAAAACTTTGGATTGGTTTGCTTTTTTTTTTTTGGATTGCATCTCCTAGAATTATCTATTCATTGGTTATTCTGGCTGGAGGATTGTGAGAATTTTAGCTTATTCTAAGCGATTTCAGGGAGTTTACCACACCCAAACAGCTTTCTTTCCTTTTAAAACAAAATGTCACTTCTGGCCTGTCAAAATGGCACCCATGTCACGATGGTGTGTAGTGCTCCAGAAGAGAAAAAGTGGAAACATATAGCCTTTCTGGCACTGGAGTGTGTCTCCCCTTGGTTGGTATAATGGTATATCCAGCTCTGCATATAACTTCACCAACAACTGAAACCCACTTCTCATTCAGCTGCCTAAGCTATAGCCCAAGGCTTTTCAAGCGGTGTGCCGCGAAATGTAAGTGTGTCACCTGAAGTGTGTAGGTGTCACCTACAATCTTGGAAATGTAAGTTGTTATTTATAAATCATATATTTTTAAAAATATATGAAAGGTTTTCTTGAGATATGTTGTGTCCTCATACATTTTGTTATTACAATTTATGTACGCATCTCTATCTCTTATAAGGGGTTAGTTTGCCAGTAAAATTGAATTACTGTGTCGTGAAATGATGCATGTCTAAAAAAGTGTGCCACCAACATGAAAAGTTTGGAAAGCTCTGCTGTAGCCTTTTCAGCTCAGTGTTAAATCATGTTCTTCTCACCATTATTAAGAACCAAGTGGGGAAGAATATTTGAAAATATTTGAAAAATGGTTAAAAAAAACCCCATATTTTTTGAGTGTCAAGAAACCCTGATGAAGAGAGATCTGGACTGATGAGAATTTTTATAGTTTGGGATTTATTCTTTGAAAAATTGACACACTTTTTGTGAAGATACAAACCAAAAACTATGTGCAAATTTTGCACCTGAATAAGTCTACAGTTACAGTATTTTTGGTGCAGCATTTTCTGCACAGAAATATATATTTACATGTGTGTATATGTGTATACACACAGACAGACAGACACAAACACACAGACACATTTTGCTCAGAAAATGCTGTTCCCTGCAGAGAAAATGTTGTTTTCTTCACAAAAATACCATGTATGAATTTTGCTGAGAATACATTTGTTGTGGAGCGCCTTAAGTTGTCTCTGAGTTATGATGACCCTAAGGCAAACTTTGCATGGGTTTTTCTTGGCAAGATTTGTTCAGAGAGGGTTTGCCCTTGCCTTCCTCTGAGCCCACAGGATTTGCCCAAGGTCATCCAGTGGATTTCCATGGCTGACCTGGGACTGAACCCTGGTATCCCAGAGTCACAGTCCAACACTCAAACCACACTGGCTCTACCAAAATGCAAACAGTCTTTGAAAATTGTGCATTTTTCAAAGACTTTCTTGCAGCGGGAAAAAATGGCTAAAATTCCTCATTGCTTCGAGAGTGAACTTGGCAAAGAATTACATCCCTAGTGTAAGAGGAGTGCTTTGTGAGGCCATACCTGTGGTCCTACTGGAGGGTGTATTGATTCGCTCAGTCTTCCCTCCTCATTTAGAACTGGAGGAATGCACATGGTGGACTGCTTTTCTTCAGAGGAATCCATCCTGTTAGCCAGGAGGGAGACAAAGGACTGCTCCTGAAGGAAACAGAGAAACGCTATGAGTGCTCAAAACCCGGTTCTAAATCTTATGGAAACTCTTAATGAGGACTACAGGAGACAGCAATGAAGTGGAAGGAAAGAATTATGAGAAGCTGTCCAGGGACCTGTTTTTAAAACTTTAGAACATCTGCCTTTATATGAGTGTAGCCTCTTGGGTGCTGAAAATGTTGTAATTTTTTTTAAAGAAAAATATAATTTATGTGTGTGCACACCCTCAGAAGTTAAAAATATTAATGGTTAGGCATTACTTGTTGATTTGTGCATGTGTGTGTATGGGGAGAGGCTCATGGAGCCACGGGGGGAGGGGAGGTCCACTGTTTCACATCGACTGAACTGTTACCCTAAAAGGTAGAGGACCTTGGGGTCCACCTGCAATGCCAGCGTCTCCTTAGAAATAGGGGAAATTATAGCTCAAAAAAGGCCTGTGACGGGAGGGTAATGGCAGGCTGTTTTCACCTCTGTATAGCAGTACTAACTGTAGAGAACAGTCTACATTGAGAATTAGCAAACACACAAGGAATCAGACACAAGCCAAGAACCATACAAGACTATTGGAAAATGAGACAAGAAAGGTGGGATAGAGAGAAATTGAGTGAAATGGATGATAGTTACCATTCCTGAAGTAGAAAGTAGAAGCAGAATGGTTCAAACAGCAAGTTTGAGGGTAGCACAGAGGAACAGAGATCTGCATGCCACATATTATGTCCAGAGCACTAAAAGTTACTGGGGTTGGAGCTAGAGTTTTTATATCCTATTTGTCGCTCTGAAGGAGGGTGCATGGACAAAGACATAATGGCTTTCCCATGAAACTGACAAGCAGGCTGATTGTCTTAACTTTAAGTGACAAACATTGCTGGGAGTCCTGACAATCTCTTAATGCTTTGGTCAGATAGTGTGAATGGGAAAGATCTTGGTAGGATATGCTCACAGTAGGGGTCCTGATTGCTTTACCTGGGCAGTTTTGCCTTCTATTGTTTTGAGGAGTGCTTGCAACTTACAGTTTTTAGAAAAAATTATCCCAAGACCATCAGCATCAGGGTTTCCTGCCTAATCTTCTCTGAATTTATGGTCTGAAGGAGGTCATCATGACCTGGTATATACCTACAGACAGTGCATTTTCAAATGTGTTTCAGCCATGAAATATGTCCATTTATGAAAATACCACATCCTGCAGAGTAGGGGTGTATGGTGTGGTAACAGAATCTAACGGTTGGTGAACAGTGGGTTATATCAACATGCATTTTTCTCTGGCTCCCCTTCCTTCCCTCTCAAATACTGCATGGCTTTGGGAGTGGCAGCATCACCTGTCCTCCTAAACTATCCCAAGTGACAGGGATGTTAAGAAACCAGTAGATTTCCCATGGTAACTGGTAGCTGCAAAGTCAGTGGAGCAGTGTCTCCACTCTGGGTTTCAGTCCACATATTTGAGAAGCTGAAGCTGTTTAGGGAAAGGAATCAGTACCTTGCTTAGCTCCCTTTGCATTTCAGATTGAAGTAGAGATTAGGACCATTTCTGCCCAACCCTATTATTCCACCTTCAATATCCTGTGGGATTCTGGAGTTTGTAGTTTGCTGAGGCCAAAGAGTTCTCTGGCTGAGAATTCTAAATGCCCCTCCCCAAACTGCAAACCCCAGGATTCCACAGGATGTTGAAAGTGGAATCATAGCACTATAACAGTCTAGTGTGGAAGTAGGCTGGTTTAACCACCTTCCTGGCATGGAAGATACCAGTTACCACTAGCAGACTCAAACTAAGCCCCCCAAAGCTGAAGAACAGCTCTGTAATCATTTCTAGCTGCATTATAGCCATTTTGAGGATGGTTGGGTTGTTTCAGGAAGAGTCTCTGGGGTCTATCTTTGACATGCCTATTTCTACCACAACTAGCTGTTATGAACAGTCGCATAACATGAAGAGGTGCCTGATGTTTCCTTTTCCCTCCTCATGCCATTCTCCTTGTGTATAGTTATCTGCTCATATGGTAAGCCCAAAGGCAGAGACTGTCTTATTTTTCTTCATCTTGCACTTGCTCTGGGATCCTTTCTGGTTGAAGAGTGGAACATAAATCTTTAAATACAAACAAACAATTATTATTATTATTATTATTATTATTATTATTATTATTATTATTATCATCATCATCATCATCATCACTACTACTACTACTACTATCATCATCATCATCCTCTTTATTTATACCCTGCTTTTTCCCCAGGTTGGGACTCAAAGCAGATTACAACAATTAAAAAGACATAGTTAAAACCCATAAAATACAAAAGATAAAACATAGTTAAACAATCAGAAAGAAAACAATGTTAAAATACATATTTAAGAGATACATAACAGGATTTGTGAAACAATGAAGCTACAATTTCTTATGATTCCTGAATTGTATTTGTTAAATACAACAGACTCAGTAGATGGCGTGAATATAAAGAAATATTGGAGAATATTATTATATATGATAACAACTGCACATATTGAATACGCTAAGGTATGGAAAACACAGCAAATACCTACAATAGAACAATGGTGGGGCACCTTGATTGAAAATAAAAACGCTGACATAGTCTCAAAGATTGAAAGGGAAATCAGATGATGAAATTCAGAAAGACTGGCAAACTGTAGGTGATTGCTGGGTGACCTTTGATGGAAGTCTATAATTCATGGTAATATGTGGAAAAATTTCATTGTGATGATTACAGTCGATATCATGAAGCAAGAATATGGAAAATGGAAATGCTATGTACCAATGTGTAAAATAGCTGAAAAATGCAGTACAAAGATATAACAATGTTAAGAGATATTGGAAATGAAATCTAGATCAGTTTGGAAGATTCAAGAAACAATTCATGTGAAATAGCAATAATAAATGTTTGTTTTAATTGTGAAATTTCAATAAAATGATTTAAAAAAAAATACATATTTAAAAACTCACACACTCCTCAGCAAGACAATATCCAGCACATTCTGTCAGGCAGGCCATGTATAATCACACACTGAATGCCTGTCTTAATAAAGGTGTCTTTACTTGATTGCAGAAGGATAGTAGGAAGGGTGCCAGTCTGACTTCTCTGTGACTGTGAATATTTATGTTTAAATGCAACGTTTAAATGAAATGGAAATATTTATGTTTAAATAACTGGAGTCTAGTACTATGAAAGAAAGAAAATAAAAAAATTATTTCTATTTCCTAAGGCTGTGGGACATTGGAAAGTTACTTCTGCTAATTTCTACCATGATGAGTGTGTGGTTTGTGCGCGCACACCTCCAGGTCGTCTGTCAACTTATGGTGGCTCCATGAATTTTGTAGTGTTTTCTTAGGCAAGGAATACTCAGAGGTGGTTTTGCCAGTTCCTTCCTCTGAAATATAGCCTACAACGCCAGGTCTTCATTGACAGTCTCCCATCCAAGCACTAACCAGAGCTCACTCTGCATAGCTTCCAAGATCAGATGAGATTTGGTGCCTTTTGGGTGTTTAGGCATGCCTGACTGAATTTCACGGTTGCTCCCCAGAAACTATTATATGCTATGAAAGAAAAAGCCATGCTTATGGCTTAAGACTGCTTATGTAAGATTTCTGTGCTGCAAAAGGATTGCTCAGCTGTACAGTACATGACTGAAAAGTTACAACAAGAGATGCTGTTCATGTAGTGAAGAGAAAGGCATTTTGATTTCTTTCGGACTATATCTTATGATACAGAACCAGAACTCCTTCTATTTGTGGTTCCACTTTTCATTTGTAATGTAGTTAACCTTGGCCACGTTACTTATTTATTTGCTGAAACGCATCTGTCCAACCGGATATAAAGCAATAAAAACCACCCCAGTAAAACTATCTGATCATAATGTCATTCATCTCTTTGAATCTGTCTCCCTGTTTTCAAACTCTGCTGGTTAAAAGGTTCAAAACTACTCCTTTGCTGAATGTGAATTTCCCCCTTGTCCTGATGGCTCATTCTCTCCTTTCTTAAATCTTGCTAGAATAGGGTTGGCAGATAAATCAGCTCTAGAATAGCCATGTTTACTGTTTCCCATAGGGACTGAAATTTCTCTCTGTCTCATTCTCTGTATGAAAGTTCCAGGGATGGATGGTCCCTCATCCATTTGTGAAAAATGCAGGAACAATTAAGACTGCACTTCAATAACACTTAAATGAGAGTACATCTCCCTGAACACAGTGGGGATGACTTCTGAGATGAGAAGACATTTTAAGAGTGCACTGGAAATATTTGAAAGGCTGTCGTATCAAGGAGGGAAAGAGCTTGTTTTCCACTGCTCAAGAAACTAGGACAAGGAGCAATGGATTCAAGCTACAAGAAAAGAGATTCCACCTGAACCTCAAGAATTTCTGATGGTCAGAGCTGTTTGTCTGTGGAATCTGCTTCCTCAGAGTGTGGTGGAGCCTCCTTCTTTGGACTTTTTGACAGAGGCTTGGATGGCCATCTGTCGGGAATGCTTAGATGTGTGTTCCTGCATAGCAGGGCATTGGACTGGATGGCTCCTGTGGCCTCTTCCAATTCTGTGATCCTATGAGAGACCTTCAAGTCACCCTACCATCAACAGCCCTTCTCAGGTCTTGCAAACTGAGGGCCATGGCTTCCTTGATGGAGTCTATCCATCTGTAATGTGGTCTTCCTCTTTATCTATTGCCTTCTAATTTATCAAGTATTGTCTTTTCTAATGAGTCTTGTCTTCTCTTGATATGTTCAAAGTAGCACAGGCTCAGTTTAAATTTCTGACCAAAAATAGGAATAGATTCACCATCTCCACTGACATGGAAGCTGCCATCCACCCTTGGTGAATCCTAATGTGCAGTGAACTACTCTGTACCTCCCAGATGAATGAGTAGATCAGAATTTCCAGTGCATATTTCCAATATGAACAGTATAAATTTCATTTTTCTGTCTTCCTATGCTCTTTCTCTTTCCCTCTTTACCTAAAGAAGGTTGATAATCTACTTGAATTATTTAAACCTATCAACTCATCATATGAGGAGGTTCATCTCTCTCTTTCTCCTTTCTATTCTTTTTTCTTCCCCTTCTTTTTGTTTTGTTTTGTTTTCCTTCTCTTCTTGTCTTTTTCTTTCTTCATTTCTTTTACTTCACCAACTCCTTAGTGTCAAGAAAAGGTTGGACCAAACCTGTGTTGTGGGTTAAGTGCACCTGTGAAAAGCCATGTGACTTTAGCTGAGTCATGCTGAGTCATGCTGATGAGCAATCAGGGGAGAAGGTTGCTTCAGGTGTGGGGAGACTGCAAAGATTGGCAGGATTGCATCAGCTAGTGTGGGTATAAATGTAGCTGAGAGCTAGTGAACAAGTTGCACATAGTGCTTGATGCATCTGCTGGAGGCTCTGTCAGAAAGAGCAAGCACAGGGATGCTGGAATGCCTTCTGGAGATTCTTGTAAATATGTACACATTGTAAGTGAAGAATAAATTGCCTCCTTGATGGAAGAGAACAATTGGCATGGGTGAGTTTTTACTGGCTACAGTGCATTGCTGCTAAGATATTCTCTGCTGCTGGGCATGCTTCCAAAGCTGTGGGAGCAATCTCTGCTATATTTTGGGCATGACACTTAGTAAGGTTTATGTTTGTTAATTTGATCAATATAAAGTAATTTTACTTTTTTCTCTTTGTACAATATACATTGAGCAAGAACAATGTTTAAAATTTTGCTCATGCTATGTTATTATTCTATATCTGAATAGGTGCCTGTGTAAATATCTCAAGATCTGACCTTTAATAAAAATAATTTAAAAAAGAAAAAGGATTTCTTACCCACTGAGCTACACCAAGCTGCTTTCTTTTGTCTTTCTGAATTCCAGTGTTGCAAAGAACCAACAGTTCCACTCTCTCCAAAGTTTTTCACTGAGAACATTAAATATTCTTTTCTAATCAGCCTTCTCTAGTGTTGATTGACATGCCTCATTTGATCTCACCCTGAATAATTGTGATCAGCAAGTTAATTTCAAATGCCTTCAGGAAAATAGCAGAGAGACTTGAAGTGTCCATGGGATTTGAATCTCTCTCTCTGTCTGCCTCTTTTAACAGGAGAATGAAAATTCATAAGATTTCCAAAATAAGCACACAATTCTTTCTGTCAGTCTAATGAGACAAAACCAGTTGAACCAAGCACTTTACACAATGACACCATTATGGGTTAAGTCAGGCAAATCACATGTCACCACCATTCAGACCTAGGAAATCTGAGTTCTGTTTTGTCTCACATGCAGATTTGTAAAACCTCTACTTTGTGTCCCAAATGTGGATCAGCAATGAACTGAATAGAAATTCTCTCTCAATTGCACTGGTTTGAGCATGGGACTACAACTCTGGAGACGAGAGTTAGATTCCCCACTTAAAATTATAGAATCATCGTAGAATCACAGAATTGGGAAAGACCAGAGGTGCCATCCAGTCCAACCCCCTGCCACACAGGAACACATATCAAAGCACTCCTGACAAATGGCCATCCAGCCTCTGCTTAAAAACCTCCAAAGAAGGAGACTCCACCACACTCTGAGGCAACGCATTCCACTGCTGGACAGCTCTGACAGTCAGGAAGTTCTTCCTGAGGTTCAGGTGGAATCTCCTTTCCTACAGTTGGAATCCACTGCTCCTTGTCCTAGTCTCTGGAGCAGTAGAAAACAAGCCCAGTTCCTTCTTGACATGATATCCCTTCAAATATTTAAGCATGGCTATCATGTCCCCTCTTCTGCAGACTAAACATATCCAGCTCCCTAAGCCACTTCTCATAGGGCATGGCTTTCAGACCCTTCACCATTTTGGTCACCCTCTTCTGTACATGCTCCAGCTTATCGATACCTTTCTTGAATTGAGGTGCCCAGAACTGGAAACAATATTCCAGATAAGGTCTAACCAAAGCAGAAGAGAGTGGTACCATTACTTCTTCTGATATAGACACCATCCTTGGCCATGGAAACCCACTGGCTGACCTTGGATGCATCACACACTCTGAACCCCTGAAAACCCTATGATAGGTTCACCTTAGGATTGCCATAAATTGGAAGTGACTTGAAGGCGCACAGCAACAACAACTTAAATTGGTACATGTGTTCCCAGGATGGAGAGGACCATGTTATACCTGGTACCCTAATTCAGCACCAGGATGGTTGAATACACAGGGATTTAAATCCTGACTTTTATGAGGCTATTACTCAAAGCCTTGATGGATAATTTTTTTTTAACTAGTTCTTTTCATTCCAGATATGAGGAAATTTGCAAATCTTGGTAATTATGATCAAAAAATGAAATGGAATTCTTACACATCTTTATTTTTTCATGATTTTTCAACTACATTGTGTGCAGTCACCAATTACAACCCAGAGCAGAGTGTACATGTTATATAGTATATGGTCCCTGCTATTCAGACTATACTTAGCTACATATTAAGTCTCTCTCTCCCACACTAGCCATCCTGTGCAAAGTCTCTTTCCATTCTCCCTCCTCAAGAGCAAAATAACCACGGATGTAGAATTGCTTTCTGTGGATTTGGGCCATTACACCTCACTGAGTCCCCCAACCAAGTATTTGTCTGATGTCTTGTACTCTGAGGTTATTTAACCGACATCTAAGACAATGAAAAAGAGACTTACTTTTGGCCCTAGTGTCATTCTGATGACAGTTTTGAGCCATTAGTTTGAGGCTTTTGCTGGAGGGCAGCATGCTTACTGAGCCATCCTCAAGGGTCTCATCCATCCTTTTCCAGCACAAGTTCAATTTCTGGACTGCTAGCTGAGTTCTGATGAAGAGGAGAGACCTTTCTGGAGTGAAACTCAATTGGTTTTGATCAATCCACAGGAGGGTTCAAGAAAGCATTTCTTCCTTGTCTCACCATCTTAATTGACCAAGGAAGAGTTCTGCTGATTTTTCAAGTTGGCAATGAGGAGGAAGGGAAGGAAGAGGAGGATTAAAAAAACCCAATAACTCTGCAATGTGAGAAGTTTGGAGCCTCAGCATTTGGCAGAAATATAACTTCCAGAGTAGATTCTCATTTTAAATTCTAAGAAACAACTGTGAGTAAGGTCTTATGACCAGGAGAGCCGCTGATTACAGGGTGACCTCAAAGTCTCTCATTCATAGAGTCACCATAAGTCAAAGTCATCTTAATGCCTAGTAAATAAATGGTTGCCTCAAGCTTGTCTTTTTTTTTAAGGGAAAGGTTGTGAAACCCAGCTGTAAAGGCACATTGAGTCCTCCCCCTTCCTCCAACTTCTTAAAATCACTCTGTGATGTGGCAATGAGTCTTCTCATGAAACACAGCATCATATTTAACATATTTGCTCTACTCCATGATATGGTTTAATTGGCAAAATATTTAATCATCATGAAATATGCATTGTATCCTGCTATAACTGGGAATCTTGTTGGCAAAAAGGAACTGGCTGCACACATGTGTTGCAAAACTAGATCAGAATGGGACCTCAGAGCATGGCTAGGTCATAGCCAAGGAACTGCAGGACAATGGACTTGCAGATGTCCCTCAACAACTCAATCTTGAGAAACAATAGTGCCCGAAACTGCTTTCACAGAATGACTGATTGTCTTTGACCATTTCCCTTTGTCCACAGAAACTTGCTTTTTGTCCCCTCACCTGTCCGACCATTAAGGAGCTATCATGATTCCCATTAGCCCCTTTGTCACCATTAGCTTGTTCCAGAGTCCACTGTCCACTCCGTGGACTCCATTGTCAACTCTGTCAGAAAGCCATTAACACTTTCCCCCTCAGGGTAGAAAAAGAGTATTTAAACTCTGTCTCCAAGTCAGATAGCTCATAGTATTTTTGGCATACTGGCTATCACTCTGCCACTCCAATTCCCATTCTGATACTACCCTTGAACCCTTAGTCTGAGTCTTCTCTTCACTTCTGGATAAGTAAATATCACCCACATTGCCCTATTTTCTTGCTACCCAAACCTTTTCTCCCTTTTCCTTCATTTAGTTTTGTATGATTGTGAGACTGCTTGGATGTTGTGTGTGTGTGACTGTTAATTCCCCAATAAGACAAACGAGCTTATTTTTGAATCTCCGGCTTGTTTTTCCCTGCATTAGATGTACAGAAAAATTTTCTGCATATACTCAGAGACTTTCAAATCATATTAGCTTAGGAATGGTCCACTCGTGATTCACTGACCATTCTTTCTAACTATCCACTAATTACTACATGTGCGGTGGATTGGTGCCCTTGAACTGAAGTAATTCACTCCTTATTAACCTTCAACAAATATGGCATTTCAAGAGTGAGTGAGTTGATGGAGGTAGAAAGAAAAGAGGGATCCAGGTGAATGACAAATTGCATTGCAAAGTTTTAAATTGTTAAATTGTTAAACATGCTTTTAGACTGTTTAAATTATTTCTTGTTGTTCAAATGTAATTTTTATCCTCAGTTGTTTTAAATTGATTTTTACCTCTATTACAATCCTGCAGTATAGGATAGGCAATGCATATTTTAAAAATAGACAAATGTGATTCAACAGCTGGCCCAGAATTGAATGTGAACCAAAGAGGACAGATTGGTGCACCCATTTTAAAACTGTGTGTGTTTTCCTGGAATGAATGGAGGAAGACGGACTATATCCTTTCCTTCCTTTTCCCCCCAATATCATCTAAAACGTTGGACTTGATGGATAAAATGTCTGAGTAGTCTTGGATCAAAATTTGGGACACATCTTTCGTGGCCAACAAAATGCAATTTGCAGTGTTTAGGACCGAGTGGTCCCCTCAGTTCTTCTCAGTGGCAAGAGCACAGTAATTGACCAAATAAATCATTGCGATCTGTCTTTTGTTAAGGCAAAAGGAAGATTACATGGCACCAAACCTGAGTTGCTTTTGAGAGAACAAACTGTAGAATGGCCTTCATGATTGCTCTTCAATTTGTTTCTTAACTGACAGGGTGAGAATTGCCAGCCTTCTCAAATTAATCTGTTGAACCTTTTATTTATATGGTGGCTAAACTGTATTAAGGATTGGTGACACGTTTCCATCTCATTTCCCCCACAGAAAAGAATAGTGGGTGCTGTGCGCCTTTTTTTTTTCCTTTTCTTTTTCAGCAACCTTTTCAGTAAGGCAATTATACTGATACAATGCAACAACCGGCTAAGCAGTGAATACAGCCTTCCCTCCACATTTGCTAGGGTTAGAGGCAAAGGACCTCCGTGAAAGTGAAAAAACCGTGAATAACTCTAGGCCTTCCCAAGCCATATTTAACACACACAAAAAGTATGATCACCATATTCAACCCACCATGAATTCCTTTGAGGCATCAGGGTTCCTTCACAAGGCAGAAGTGGGTGGCTGGTGGGGCTATGCCACCTCTAGTCCTGTCCCACTTCATCTTTAATAGGGACTTACAAGTCTAATTCTCAGTTTCTCAGCCTCAGGAGGCTTGCAGTCCCTATTAAAAATGGCATAGGGAGGCAGCAGAGGTGACAGCAAATAATCTGTGAATAATCAAATCTGCAAAAGTGAAACCTGCAAATGTGGAGGGCCGACTGTAATGCTACAATTTTGTTTCTTAGCCTCTACTCTTCTTCTTATTTTTATCCAAATGGGCAACATACAATGGAAAAGACAGGGTGAAATTTATGCTTTTCTCACACGTCTTAGTTAAGTGGAACACTTCAGATCTCAAAATGCTGGTTTTTTTTCCTCCAGCCAAAAACTTTGAACAGCATAGCACCATGCTATGGGGTGGCTTATTAATGGGGAACACCATGTAGTACATAGAAGTGGCTCTTGAAGGGTAAGGCTTAAAAACCAATAGCAAATTCCTTTCCCTTGACTATCTGTAGTTACAACTGGTTAGAAGATACTGGACAGTTTTGTACTGTATGTTTCTGTTGACTGCTTAGTTTTTTTTTTAATACATCCATCATATAGAGATGGTTTTTGTCTTTTGTTTTCTTGTGATTCCAAAAGGAGGAAAAGTCCTGAAAGAACTTTGCTTCAAACTAAAAAGTTTTCAAAAGACACCAAGGAAATTTAGGTCATAGTTTAGCCCTTGTACCCCCTTTCTTAATCCATTACTGCCAGCTCAGATCCTATTGTTGTATGCACGAAATTAAGATTTTTTAAAATCTAGCATGCAGCATTTTATACTTTTCTACACTGACTCTCCTTCGCCAATGCTCATTCAAGTAGTTTTAGAAAGACTTTTCAGAGCTCTTCACAATCCTTTTTCTTTTTAAAATCACCTTGGCTACTTTGATATCAGCAGTAAATCTGACCGACAATTCTAAATCATTTATGAATAAGTTAACAAGCACTGGTTCTAAAACAAATCCTCTTGGATCCCACTGTTTGTGTTTCCTCATTGTGAGAACCATCCTTTTATCCCCACTCTGTGCTTCATGTCCTTTAACTAGCTACTACTCCATAGGATAATCTCACTTCTTATTCCATGAATGTTGCACTACCTAAGGAGCATTTTACGCTGGACTTTGTCGCAAGCTTTTTCATGTATCCAATATTGACACAGAGCGATGGTTTGAAACTACAGGAAAAGAGATTCCACCTAAACACTGGGAAGAACTTCCTGATGGTAAGAGCAGTTTGACAGTGGAATACACTGCTTGGAGAGTGGTGGAGTCTCCTTCTTTGGAATTTTTTAAACAGAAGCTGGATGGTCCTCTGTTGGGAGTGCTTTGATCAATCACATAGGGATGGGGCAGTGTTGGGGGGGTTGATTCACCCCAAGTGGCAATGTTTTTGGGGCGTCCTTGCCCTTAGCCATGCCCCTCCATGCCCTGGTCATGCCCCCACATGCCCTGGCCACACCCCATGCACTGCAGCCACACCCCCACACCTACTGGCCCTGCCCCTTGTGCCGTAGTCCCTCCAAGCTCCACCACTGACTTTGATGGTGCATTCTTGCATGGCAGGGGTTGGATTCACTTACCATTGTGGTCACTTCCAGCTCTATGATACTGTGATTGAGTTTCTCCTATACATCAGCTTATTAAATTAGGAGAAAGTAACTTAACTTTATTCAAAATAGGGGATTGCAATAGCTATACATCAGGGATGTAAATCTTTAACTCTTGTTCCTGAGATAAGGGGGAAAAAAATCATATTTTCCCTATCCAACTTTGAATGGATTTTTGACATTTTTTTTCGCCTGAACTACTTGCACTTGCAAAGTAGATATTTGTGCAAATTGTCATTTGTGTGTATGTGCGTTTAAATGACAATTGCTGCTGCCTTGCTGCATGGACTTTCTAAACATATCAGCACTGGATGTATTGTTTTGTGTCTTTTTGATCAAGCGCCCTGCTCCTCTGTGCTAGCTGTGCACGTGTGTGTTTTCCTTAACAAAAAGGGACAAGGCTAGAGTTGCATAGAGGCTCATTGAGCAAATTGCAAGGAAAGCAATCAAAAACTGTTCAGTATTTTGTTCTTGTTGTTGTTTTTGTGTGCCTTCAAGTCATTGCTGACTTAAGGTGAACTTATCATGGGGTTTTCTGGGGCTGAGAGTGTGTCACATCCCCAAGGTCACCTAGTGGGTTTCCATGGCCAAGCAGGGAATTGAAACCGGGTCTCCAAGGTTGTAGTCTAACTCTCAAGCCACTATGCCACACTGGCTCTCCTGCTGAAGGCAAAATCTTTGCATCGCTTCTCAGTAGAAGTGTCATTCTTCAGTATTTTTTTTTTTTTTTGCCTCAAAGGAAGCAACAAGTAATTTTAGCAATTCTCTTCCTCCTGCAAGAAAGCCTTGAAAAGTAATGCTATTTTTGAAACCTATTTCCAATTCAGAATATCTTTTCTACAAAATTCACTTGATTCACATGAGAAAGAGCTTTTTTTTTTGCACAAGATAATATTTGTGCAAAGAAATATTCTGTGCAAATCAGTCACATGCAGATTTTGCACAGTTGTTGTTCCCAATCACAGCACAAAACAACCACATGTGAATTTTCAGTCCGCATGCACAATACTGTGCAATGCGTGATGCATATCCATGTGCAATAGCACCCACATGGGGGACTCTGCTTCTGCAGTGTTCAACACATTCTTCACAATCACAGTCATTCCACATTCAACAAAAACATCCACCCACTTCCACAGAGGAACTTGTATAAGACACAAATAAGTTTCTGGCTAAACTTATGATTGGCCCTTTACTTGGAAAAATGCACATTGTTTTGATTTGCCCTTAGGCTAAATAACTGGCAAAGTTTAAGAATTTCTTCTATGAGGAAATTATCCACACACGACCCTGGGATCTCTGACCATTATGGCAGCTGGATTTTTTCAAGTACATTTCAGCTCACATGCATCTTTAATGTCCAGAGACAGAAAAGATATTATTATTGTAAATTTGCCACTTCATTTTTAGAATCACTTCAGTTTCATTGATCATTAAAGGCTGGCAATTCCTCGGACTGTGTTATGCAGGAAGAGAACGAGGAAATGAGGGGTATTAGAAATAATTAATTGCATCAAATTTAAATTTTCATCAGTAGTTTTCAGAAAGTAATTTAAATTTAATAACATTAGTGTGACTAATGTCCATTATGCTGGCTGCTCTTTCCTCGGTGGTTGTTAACTCTGCCTGGCCAACATTCAGAGCCCATCTGATGGCTCTATTTAAGCCAATGAATAAAAAGAGAGGAACTGATTATGGGAAAGTAAAAGTAGTTCTCTCTAGACCTTAAGTCTCCTTATTCTTCTTCAGTTTTGGGAAAGTAAAAGTAGATCTGTCCAGGCTCTAAGCCTTTCTTATTCTTGTTTTCTGTGTGCCCTCCATCAAATTCTGCTTTGCTGCCTATATTAAGAAAATAATAATCAGAGCCAATCAGGGATCACATTACAAATGTGATGTCATTATGCTACGGAGCTCATCAGTTGCTATGTAATGATTTCACTGTTTGCAGCTGAAGCCAATTCAAGGTGAGACTTATGCTTTTATTTTGTCCAATCCCCTCTCTAAATGTAGGGAATCCTCTTGTCTGCTGTCAACACCACCACTGAAAAACATAAAATGGGAGGGCCATTTTGCAGCCATCAAAAGCGTTCATACAAAACACACTGCTCCAACTCCCATTTGCTGTCATATAAAACATGTATTGCTATCGGGAACATAGCAGAGACATTTTTATTAAAGGAGCATTTTAGAGAGTCATGTGCCAAGGAAACCTCATATATGCTGTCCCGTTTAATATAAGTTTACTTGCATTCTCTTATCATTTGGTTGAAAATAGGTGTGGTATGCTCACATCTACCTCTTTTCCCAACCAAAGAATGAGATAAATATTTAATTGTTTTGTGTATAAAGAAGGAAATACCATCACTGTGATGCAGTGCTTTCAGCATTCCTTTCCTATATATTTACAATGTCAGGAAAACCAAGGGAACAGCTCACCTGAAGTTTTTTTTTTCAGGGTTTTGCACATCTAAAAGTTCATTCTCCTGAGTTCTGTTGCTTTAAGATTTCTTATACTTTAACCAGCCTTTTACAGGTGATTTCCAGTATCCACTAAAGCATAAGGTGCCCTTGCAAGATTATTTGGGGCAAGTAGACTGATGTAGCATAGGATCTCCAGTTTCTCTCAGCAATAACTCCTAGCATGAATCCCTTAACCTACTCTTTTGGAATCATTGTCATCAAGCAACCAGGTGCGTAGGCTAGAGTTTGGGAACTTGCAACCAACAAAATATTCTGGGAAGGTTTTCTCTCAAAACAAGTCTTAGACATTTTCAACATACAGTCACCCCTCCACTTTCACTAGGGTTAGGGGCACAGAACCCCCATGAAAGTGAAAAAAAAACGTGAATAACTCTAGGCTCTCCCAAATCATATTTAACACACACAAAAAGTATGATCACCATATTCAACCCACCATGGATTCCTTTGAGGCATCAGGATTCCTTCACAAGGCAGAAGTAGGGGGCTGCTGGGGCTGACTGCCACCTCCACTGCTGCCCCACACCATTTTTAATAGGGACTTGCAAGCCTCGTTCTCAGTTTCTCAGTCTCATGAGGCTTGCAGTCCCTATTAAAAATGGCATAGGGAGACAGCAGAGGTGACAGCAAATAATATGTGAATAATCAAATCCGCAAAAGTGAAACCTTCAAATGTGGAGGGCTGAGTATGTACTTTTAGTTTTACAATTCAGTTATGATGCGTCTTACTAGGCAATTACTTATGGAGCGTTGATGCAACTACCAAGACTCTACTCTGTTCACCATTCAGTCTCACCAATTGATGAGGTTCTGATGGAACATCTCCTGCTGATTTGCCCAGGTGGCTGGACTCAGTAGGGGCCTCATTGTGAGGGGTCTCAAGTTGGCAAACACAATTAGAACTATTTAATATAGGATTGGAAATATTTGGGAGGGCAGGGGGCTAAATTTCAATTAGGGAAGTGTCTTCATGTTGCACTCTAACAGTGGTTGATGCTGAGGGTGTTGGGATTTAGAGTTTCCCCAGGTGTTAGCCCTTTTTTGGGAAACTCTATGAAAGCTAAAATTCTTAGGAATCAGCCTTCTTTTAGAAGAGTATCAGAAAAAGCATGTCCCAATTTCTGTGTTGCTCCCCTGAACTGAAACCACTTAAGAAAACAAAACAAGGCAGTGTTACTACAGTTCAGGCCGACCTGGTGATAGCACTAGATATCGTTTTTGATATCAAATTCATTCGGCCTTCCTCTGCCAACCTGCTCCACGTGTTTGCGAGGCCTCCGGAGAAGCACGTACACAGGTGCAGCCGGTAAGTGTTGGACATTCCATTCTCCACCCAGGCAGGCAGAACAGAGCCACTCCGTTGCTTCAGGGACCTCCCTGCAAACACCTCTTGCTTAAGCGCGACTCTAAACAAAGACGCCCGGCCTCACGCCAAAAGTCTGACAATGCCAAGCAATTTGCATACTGGCTGTACTATTGTTAAATTTGCACTAAGCTCATCATGTTAAGCTTGACCTTTCCCAAAGCTTTGTCCCGCTCTAAACTCACATTGTTCTCACTGAGTATGGCATGGCCTGTAGGCACAGTTCACCCTATAAAAACTCCCCGATTCCGAGACCACCTCGGATCGCTCCTGAGTTTCATCCAGCCTTGCTGCTGTTTTTGTCCGGTGAGTTCCTCTCGGCCTCCATGCTGAGTTTCTTCCCGACCATCTTCAGTTTCTGCAGGACTACGAGAAAAGGTGTCATATCACCCATTTCCCCCGAAACTCCCATTTCTAATTCCTTAAGTTAGCTGTGTATGTTTGTGGTGTCATCACTGTTTGTTTATCCTTTAATAAAGATATCATTTTGCTATTTTAAAACTGCCTGACTGCTTAACTGACCTGACCCTGTAGACATTGGGTTACAAGATCCCTGCTAAGTTACCCTGCCTCTCGCTAGCTTAAGAGAGTGCTCCAGTTAATTTCCCCAACTTTACGTTTGTGTTTGGTTATTTGGTTGCCCCTCCCAGGACCCCCAGAGAACAGGGTAACAGCAGGCAGGCAGTTTCAGGTTACAAACTTAGAAAAAATTATTAATGGATTTTCCAATTACATATGCATTGGAGCAGCCTATATCCTAACTAGCTAATGAATAGATTAGGTAAGACAGTAGCTTCAGTCTTAACTTGCCATCTTCTTGATGGAGATGAGAAGCATAGCCAGAGAGAAGGAAGTAGAAGTAAAAATGGCAAAGGAGAGAGAAGTGGGGTCTTTTATAAGGAACTATCCTGGGTCACATGATTTGGTTACCTGGATAGCAAGGGTATTTATAGCCAGGAATTTAAATAACACAAGAGCGGGTGGTGAGACTTTTAGATGAGAAAGCAGAAGGCTTTGTTGTGCAAAGGAAAAATAAACTCTGTGCTACCTAAGCTCCACTTGCCCTAGAACAACTGTAGTGGGGGAGAGTGCTGAAATTTTGCAACAGAGAAGACAGAGCAGAGCCAACTCAAAGTGGGCAGGACTGAATGTAAACCTTATCTATTTTGACATTTTCCCACCAAGTATACAAATCACAGTTCAATGCTATACATGTGTTTTCAGAAGTAAGTCCCAGTGTAAAAGCTTCTCAGGGAATAAACTGCAGCTCAGTTCCATGCAACAACTTTCTGTTTACAAACTTGACTTGTTCCACGAAACATCTTCCTGGTTTGCAAACTAGAGAAAATGTTCCATGTAAAAGCTTCCTAGGGTTCAGATGAGAGCTCCTATTGCTAGCAAAACCTTTCTAGGCTACTAAGCAGAGTACCTGTTCTATGCAAAACCTTCTCTGGCAGCAGCCACAACTCATTTTCATACAAAACCAGAGGGCTTCAGGAGGAACCCTGTGGGCCTCATCTAGTCCTTGGGCAGGAGGATTCCAAATCCTGACTCCACATATACTTAAACATTTGGTGATGCCATCATGTGTTGATGCAATTTGGAATGAATGTTGTTTTCCTTCTGCTCCACTTACCCCCTTCTCTTATGCAATAAAATATCTTGATTAGTATTTTCTGCCTTGATATCCATATCAGCTTTCAAATCATTTTCACATTAAATTGAATACCATATAGACTAGTTTTAATTAATTCAGGAGTACACTCCCCACAATCTACCATTAAGAAAGAGTCCCTTCAACATTTATTGGGAGTGCTTCCTAAAGTATTGAGAGTGGGTTTGTTTGGGGTTTTTTTTTTTTGGGAAAGTTTGCTTCCAAAATATTCTCTTAAACCAGTGATTCTCTTTAAGGACACACACACCCAACAAAAAGTGATGCGCTCTGCAGTATATCAAGTGAGGTCAAGATCCATGCCAGCTATTCCAGGGCCTCTGTGTGTGTACCTGAAGGTGGCATCAGTAGGTGACCATTTTAATTTGCAGTATAGTTCCGCTTTCTGCCATGGCAGAAAATTACAATGGAGGCCAGGGCCCAAAAGACAGCCCTTCATTTGGCACCAACACTTGGAAAATTTATTTTTCATGAACTAACATTGCTAGAATGCCAATGTCGGCAAGAGCCTGAAGTAAAGCCTTTTCTGCACTAGATTGTTACAGTGCTGCTATTCCACTTTCAACATCCTGTGGAATTCTGGGGCTTGTCGTTTACTGCGACTGAAGAACTCTCTGGTTGAGAATTTTAAAGGCCCTTCCTTAAACTGTAAAACCACAGGATTCCATAGGATGTTGAAAGTGAAATAATAGCACTATAACAGTCTCATGCAGAAATGGCCCAACTGTTCCACTGAAGCCCACTCCAAACCTGGAGCTATCCTGAACACACATATTTCTCCAGTTGCCTTTCTGTCTTTATTAAGAAAACATTTCATATCACACTAGTCAATAAGCACCTTTTAAAGCCACGTGGAATGTTTTGTGTGTGTGTGTGTGTGGGGAGATGTGACAAGCTGTACTAAGTCCAAAGGACTGAGTGAAAATATATTGCCACAAAATACTCATTACTGCTAACAAAGCAACCTAAAAGAGGTTCATTTTAGATTCCACAAATGAGTGAAATGTTCATCTCCCCCAGAATGTTAGAGGGAAATAAAATTAAGCTGACAAGGATAATTTTCTGTTTCTAAAATAATCAGTCTTGGCCACTGGATCACAGGTGTTTTCACTTTCCAATTTATTCCTTAATTACATTTTCTTTTCAGAAGTTTTGCTCTGACTTCAAGTGTCATAATTCATCAGTCTCCCTTTCTGATTGCTTTGCTGCATCCGGCCTTGAGGAAGCCAAGCAAAAACTAGAGCCAAAGAGAATATGGATCTGGCCAACTATAGAATGTCTATATGTCTTGCTTTATAGAGATAAAGAGCCATGAACAGTCATAGGTAGGGCCTTGAGATTGCCCTATAGCAGTGTTTACCAGGCAGTAGACTGAGAAAGATGCATACAGGCAATCTAGTCACAAATTTCCCAACCATTCTGCTCCTCTTAGGGTAATTCATCAGATTCAGGGGAGATTCAAGCTCAGATCCTCTTCATACTGGTTTTAACACTTCCCAAGGCAAGGGAGGGGGCTTCCTTCTAAAGCTAACAAATCTATAAATGGATCACACTCAAAACTTCATCCAGGCTTCATAATTCAGGAAGGCAGATAGTCTATCAGCCTGAAAAACTTTTTCTGTGATAAATACCAAGGGAGGGAGGGAGGAATAATGCCACCTTCTAATCCTGGGACACGTTTTATGGAGGGGCTACCAAATGCTGTACTTTGCTGGAGGGACTGCAACAGAGGCAATTTCTTCTGTCTTCCTAATGCTATTACAGATTTACTATCAAAAGGAACAACCACCACCTCAAACGGAAATCCAGGTGCCATTACTTTCAAACCTCTGCACCTGACCATCTGAAACTTTGTCTCTTTCTGGTCTGTAGATACAACTAAAATGTCTACTGATAACCAACTGCCCTGAAAAATCATGTAGGAGAAAGGAATAAACAATTGACTTTCCACCCCTGCCAAACTGGGGAATTCCTCTTCCACAGAAACTGCTGTGCATGACCTCTTGACTTCACTATTATGGACCATCTCTATTTTGTCTGCTGTCTTAAGGACACTGATTCCTATGGCATCAAGGGGGATATGTGTGGTTTTTTTTTTGCTATTCTTGTTGGCAGTACAGTACACCCTCTGTATATACAGAGGCTCTGTTCCAGGAACCCATATGTTTTTAAAAAAGTGAATATTCACATCCTCTTATCTTCAACGGACATGATGTGGAAACATGGGCCCACCATGTCCATTGACGATAAAGGATGTAACACTTTGTGCGATCTCAAATTTGCTCATGCTGAGGTCATACCACAAGAGGATGCACTGTAGTTCTAAGAGATGACTGATGCCACATCCAAATCTTGTGATATCAACCTGTATACATTTTTCATAACCTGAGTGGCTTGTAGAATTTTTACCATGTAGATTTTGGCTCCTATGTTATGCGCTTCCTGAGACTTCCTGCACTGCTCTAGCTAATTGTGACTGCTCCTATGCAGAACTGTCTAACTGAGATTTTTTTTTTAATAAACCTTGCCTTTGTAAGAAGATAAAATAAAACATGCCTTTTTGATGAGAAATCTTGTCTTCCATTAAAAGCAAACAACCTTTCAGAACTGGTGCTTCCTTCCTGGGTGAGTCACATGTGTGATGCTTCCCATGATCACATAGCAAATGGGATTATGTCATGATGCTGTACAACAGATCAGTTTTGTCTCAGGAATCCTGCCACTGGGAGCAGGTCTCCAGGGTTTCAGGCAGGATTCCTTCTTAGCCCAACCTGGATATGCTTAGATTTGAACCTGGAATCTTCTGCATGTACATAATATGTCAGAGGCATATGTAGGATGGAGCAACTAGGCTATGCGCCCTAGGCGCCAAAGCCCAGAGGGGTGCCCTCCTGCCCATCATGCCTGCCACTACCAACATGCCTGCCACCACCTCCCCCATGCTCCTTGTTGCCCCCCCACTCCCGCCACCTCCTACTTGTCGTTGTCCCCACAGGGATCCTTCTTGGCCCAGTGTGTTGGTGGCAGCAGTAGCAGTGGGGACCCAATTTCCACACTTGCCCCAGGTGCTGCTGAGCCTAGGTATGCCAATGTAGCATGTGCTCCTACTGTGTACCCTTGTAGTCCCTTCCAACTCTAAGATTCTATGATTCTATAGAAGTGCTTTAATTGTGCATTCCTGCATGGCAAATAGTTGAACTGAATAGCCCTTGTGGTCCTTTCCAACTTGAAGATTCTGTGATTCTGTAGTTCGGTACCACTCAGCTATCTCCATTCCCATAGCGTTTCCTGGCTATGGGAACAAAGAGAGTACTGTACCATACTGCTCAGGAAACATTCTAAAGCATCCATCACATATAATGTTAGTTGCTCTTCTTTTGCTCTGCATCTCTCAGACAGAGTGCACTCTTTTTTTTTACACTGTATTTTTGTCATCCGTACAACCTGAAAGCCTATTAGCAGAGCCTTTCTTTCTTTTTTTAGCTTTTACCAGTAGTAGTACAGATTTAATCTGACGTGAAGCTTGCTAATGTATTTGAACAAGGCCATCTCATTAGTACCAAAGTGCTCACTGTGCCTTTGCTAGCACGTATACTGGGGGAGGATGGCACACGCTTTACAAGTTCTGAAGTCGTGTTCTGCACATGGCCTAGTTCTGGGGATGCTTCAGTGGGGCGCAAAGGAAGGGCCCAGGGCAAAACATGTGGACTTTGTCTAAAGGACATATAAGGTGAGGCCTTTCCCTTCCTGCATGCCTCTTTTTGCCTGACAGTGTTTGTTCCTCTGCATTTAACACCCAGGGGGCTGCAGTGTCAAGAGTGTTCTTAGAGATGGTGATCCAAGGAGAAATAAATGGGACATGATTCTTTCCCTCCCCACACTGCCATTTAGCAAGAATCATTTTCATGGAGAGCTGTGCAGCAAACATGCAAGGTGTGTTTAAGTGTTTGGAGAGAAAGCGAGGGACAAGGGCCATTTCCACACTACACTCTTATAGCGCGATTATTCTACTTTCAACATCCTATGGAATCCTGGGGTTTGCAGTTTGGGGAGGGGCCAGTCGGCCCCTCCCAAAACTGCAAACCCCAAGATTCCATAGGAAGTTGAACGTGGAATAATTGCGCTATAAGAGTGTAGTGCAGAAATGGTCAAAGTCATATACTACCATGAAGTCAAGGAGAAGGGCCCTAAGACTCTCAGTAAGATTGCTTATGGATATCTTCCAATATTCTTTAAAAAAACCCACAAAACAAAATAAAACCAGTGCTAGAATAATTATGATAATTCCCTTTATCCTTTCAACAAGGAAGGGTGGTTTCTTAGGATCAAAACCTACAATGTGTTCATATAATGTAATGCAGTGATTCAGAACTTGGGCTACAAAACAGAACATTTAGGGATACAGGAAAAAAGGTTGAATAATGGTGGACAAAATACAATCCAAAAGTTGTGAAATTAATTGAATGTTATGACAAGTGATGGAGTGGTTTACCTTTGTTATTTAACCTCAAGAAAAGTCCCATTACCTTACTTTGTTATTTTAGCAAATTGATTGGATCATTTGAGTTCTGAATGTTAATATACATGCACTGTCTGTTCACCTATTATTCGATTGCTTTTCAATCCCATTACTGGGCTATTTATTTACAGTTACAAATTTGGAATAACAGCAACTATATTAATTACAAACATTTTGTCAACATGAAGGGTACAGTTTATGGAAAATGGGCTGCCAAAGGTTATGCAAGTGGGGAAAAAAAAGGTTGGGAAGCACTGATAAAATGTAAGGCATGGATTGTGCTATGTGATCCCTGTGTTGCATGGCAACATTGCACCATGGAACCAAGATGCCCAATGTGCAATGGAGTGCACAATGAAATGTGCATGTGCAGCCATGAACCATGGATATCCATGTGCCATGTGCACCTACGCATGCCACAATTCGGCATGTTCAACTCTGCTCCTACAACCTTGAACTGAATGAAGATGTTTTGCTCTCTCCAAAAATGTTCAAAGACTTATTTAGGGAGCTTCTTCATGCATAAAACACCAACAGGATTCTGGCCTTAGCATCCAGAATGCTCTATGTGATGGGGGTGGAGTGATAGACTATATAAGTTCCGTTCATCCCCCGTCCCATCCCTCTTTGGATCTTCAGCAGATAGTAGAGGGAGAATATGAGTCTTCAGTGATCACCTTTGGTAAACTTTTTGCTGTAGGGTAGGGTTCTGTAAGCTGGGGTGTTGGGAAGGAAGCTACCCTTGAGGTAAACCTGGGATTCAGGCTCTCACTTATAGAGTTCTGCCACTTGGGTGGGAGTCCCTGGGTCACCTTCAAATTATGCCCAGTAAGGGAGCAACCCAAGTTGGATTGGCCTTGGGGCTGAGGAGTTTTGCCCAAGGGAAGGCTGAGGTTGTCAAGGGGTGATCCCTGTCCTCAGTTGGCCCACATGAGGTTGCTCCCCACTCTTGCTTCATTTCCAGGGCAACGCATCTTAAATAGGTTAAGTCAAATAAAGTGGCCCACATATAACCCAATTTTCTGTCTCTAGTCTCATTCCATGCTTGGTTATCAAACATTTGACTGTTTATAACAATTGGCACATTAAGACAGCATTCCCATCAGAGTTATGGAGGTCTTTAAGAATACTGTGGTGTGATCTGAAACCCATTAGGATGGGGTGGACTACACTTTACCTTCTTTAAATGGTACAGCAGTCTGTTAGCAATCAACGGAAAGGGAAGAAAGGAAAAGTAGACCAGCTAAATCAATGGAACTTAGCTAAGGCCATTTCCACATCTGACTGGTTCCCGTTGTTGTCCTGATAAAAATCCCAGCAATGCCTTTGCCAGAAAGGGAACGCAATGTGAACACTCCCCTCTGCACCTGCGCAGCTCCTTGCAGAAGAGAACATGAGCACCTTCCTTCTGCAGAGTAGCTGGCCTCTTTCCTGTGCTGCATTGGGGAAGGAAGCACCTACATCGTGTTTCTTCCCATTCCCCATGGTTGGTGGTGATGAGAATGTTACACGATCATGGGCCATTAACATTTTTGCCCGTTAATGGAAAATCCTATGATTGCGATGGGTGGGGACGCGTTGGCAGCGGGACTGTGATGATGTTGTGCAAAAGAACAACTTGCGGATCACTGCCAACAAGTCTCCATCGTGGGACAGAGATGCCATGCAGAAATGGCCTAAGTGTTGAACTACCAAACTCTGATTGATTTGACAGATCTGCTGCATTTGAGGTTTAACAACTGGATTTAAGCCAAAACTTTTCAAAAGTCCTTTCACGTGATGGATTCATGGAGATTAATGTATAGATGGGAGAAGTCAAGTTTGCATCCACTGGCCTTATCCACAGCCTCCAAGGATTCTGTGAGTTAGAATCCTTGCAGTGGCAGCTCGTGGTCTATGTCAGCTGGGTAGTAAATCTACTTTTAATTTTAGTCCATATTTTAAAGTAGCAAGTGAAGATGCTGAACCCTGAACCCTAACCCTCAAAATTGGTTCAGCTACTTTAACGTTCAGATTAAAACTTCAACTGGATTCAACTGGATAAGAAAGCTCCCAACTACCACTAGAATCTTAGCCTCCCAGGACAAAGAAGAGCATCCATGGAGGGAAAACACATGCATTGTTAGTGTGTCAGCTTATCTGCCACTATCTACCTGCATCACCAATGCCACCTGCCTGATGACATCCCCTTGCAAACTTAGCTCTGCCAACATCCACTTGCTTCTCTATTCATGTCCTCTAATTTCCCTCCAACCACCTCACTTACTCTAGATTTGAAAGCCAATCTCCACCAGATTTTGAATGCTTATCCTAGCCATGTAGTAGCTCAATGCCAATTTGTTCCAGTGCCTAGACATACACAGACACCAGTAGCTGTCTCAGCCACATTCTGTGTTCTAACACATGGACACAAACACACTTAAGGTGACATCTATAAAGAAACATCTGCTGGCTACCCTCAATTCTTTAACAATTAGCTTCAGAAGATGATCTTCCACTGGCTTACATCCACCAGCTTCCATTTTACCATATCCACAGTGTTCTAAATACAAACTCCACCAGCGTTTGCCTATCAATACCTGTCAGCTTGTAATAGATCTGTTGGCTGGCACTGATCAGCTTCTGGCCATGATCAACTTCAGGCCATTTCCACATGAAAGGGAAGGAGTGGTTCACCGTGTGTCAAGAGAGGTGTTTTTATACTCTGATTCAGAAACTGTGCTCTCTGCACACACACCCATTTACATCGTACCACTATGGAGAACAGTGGTTGCTGCATCCACAACAGCAAGTCCCTAGCCACTCCCATTCGCCTCCCTCAACCTGCCCCACCATTGCTGATTGGTCTGGTTTTTTTTAAAACACACACATTTTAAACACATTTCTGCATTGCTACAGTTGTGCTTAGGTATGTATGTTTGTTGATACGTGGAAAAAAACAGTCTTATCAGTCCGTTACCAGATCCACTCTCTTTCCACTGTCTGTCTAATTCATGAAGACAATAATGATGGCAGCCTGTCCTTTGATGGGCAATGAGAGATAAGGATGGAAATGACAGAAAGGACAGTCTGGGAATTCCCATAGCCAGCCACTTCTGCAATGCAAATCAATGCTATGCTTCTGCATGTAGGTGAAAACCGAAGCAGAACCAATTCGGGAGATTTACATGGGAGTTTTTCCGGTTTTCACATACAACAGTTTTGCATCACAGTGGACCATTCTAGGAGCAGAAAACATGCAGAACCATGAGGAAAACTACAATGCTAAAATGGTTCAATGTGCAGATGTGACGGAGAGGATTCAATGCCACTGCAATGTATCAACCTCATGTGGAAAGGTCCTCAGAAAGCCAACTTGACTCTGAATAAGTATACTGCTTTTGTTAGTGACTGGAGTCTTCTCAGTGACTTACAGTTTTGATGGCATTGCTCAAGGAGGTATCTTTTTTTTTAATTTTTATTAAAAGTTTATCTCAAAAATAACCCCCCCTCACTTCCACGCCTAAATCTTCCAGCTGAAATTGCTTATTTCCATTCCATTACAAACATAATTTCTATCTTACAGAGAGAAGAACGGTTACATTATTTCTTCTTTGATTTCTCATACATTTATATCCTTACCCAGTCCAATACTCTTTTCCATTCTTTCTCAAAGTTCTGGATAGATTTATCCTTCAAAGAAAATGCCAACTTTTCCATCTCTATCATATCCAGAACTTTTAACTTCCATTCTTCTTTATCAATATGTTTCTTTTCTTTCCAGTGCTGCACATATGTCAACCTTGCAGCAGTTATTAGGTATAATAATATCTTCTGATGACTCCTTATTTCCCTTTGTTGCCCTAGCATATTTAAAAGATAAAGCTCCGGTTTCATTTCAAAATTCAGCTTGCAAATTCTTTGGATTTTGTCATGTACTCCCTTCCAATTTTTTTTTTTTTGCTATCTTACATGTCCATCACATATGGAAAAAAGACCCTGTCTTTTCATCACACTTCCAACAATTTGAATTCCCATTTTTCATTATTTTTTGTAATCTTTCTGGGGTCATATACCATCTGTAAAACATTTTATAAAAGTTTTCTCTTAAATTTAAGTTTGGTGTAAATTTTATGTTTATTTTCCACACTCTTTCCCAAGTTTCTAATTCAATTGAATGTCCCAAATTCTGTGCTCATCTAGCCATTGTACCTTTAACTACTTCTCATTCCATTTCTCTTTTCAACAATAATTTATAAAATTTGGAAATTCTTTTCTTTTGGTTATCTTTCATCAATACATCTAATTTATTCTCTTTTCTCTCATATCCATATAGTTTTTGGTCCATTCTAAATCTTTCTCTGAGTTGTCTCCGTGGAAACCAATTTAGTTCATGCTCTTCAGCCTTTAATTCTTCTTCTGTACACATTCTTGATTTGTCACCCTCCCATTTCAATAACTCTTGATATGTTAGTAAATTTCCTTGTTTTGCTGGGGCAATTTTATAAGCTCCTTGTGGTGAGGTCCATACTGGTAGTTTTGTATAAAATTTTTGCTTTATTTGTGACCAAACCTTCAACAATGTCTTTCGAATGCAATGATTTTTAAACTCTTTATTCACTGTAGATCTATTGTAACATAGATCTCCATGCCATCCAAATCTATTGTTTATTTCTTCTAAGTCTTTAGTGGTTGTGTTTTCTAATTGAATCCAGTCTTTGATCCAATCTAAACAACATGCATGGTAATAGATTTTTAATGATGGTAAGTCAAGTCCTCCTGTCTCTTTTGCATCTTTAAGTATTTTAAATCTAATTCTTGGTTTTTTCCCCTACCAAATAAATTTTTGTAGGGTCTTTTCCCATTCCTTAAATATCTTCTCTTTCCCTATTATTGGTAAGTTTTGAAAGAGGAACATAAGCTTTGGTAGTAAAGACATTTTAAAAGCATTTATCCTACCCAAGAAGGATAAATTTAAATTTTTCCGTTTCTCCATCTCACTTTTAATTTCTTTCCATGTTCTTGAATAATTGTTTTCGAATGGTTCTTGATTCTTTTTCTAGTATCTACTTGCACATTTTTTCCTAGGCTGCATGAAAACAGCTGGCAGGAGGTGGAGCTGTGCCTGGATGCAGCTCCACCCCTTGGCCCAAACATCCACTGATTGACTGCAGAGAGTTCGCTTGCTCTGTCACTTGACTTGCAGTCATTGCCTTCTCCAGTTCTAGTGTTAAGGATCCATCATCAAATGGGATCTTTACCCTTGTCTTCTTACCCCATGACTCATTTTATGGTGGGATCACTGCCTCCTATCTGCCAACTTGTCTCTGGCAGTGCCAGCCACATAAGGACAGTGGTGTGGGCAGTGTGGTTCACCCCAGGCAGCAATGTTTTTGGGGCCCATAGCCAAACTACTGCATGCCCTGGTCATGCCTCCATGCACCACAGCCATGCCTCCTCACACCACAGCCCTGCCCCCTGACTGCAGCCTCGCCCCCCTCCCACCCCCCCTCCCCACACTCCAAGCTCCGCCACTGGTCAGTGCATGCCCATAAAGCTCAAGGTTCAGCGTGAAGGACTTATGGAGGCTTACTTGGGACTGACAGCACGCAGGCAGCTTGCAAAGTCTCTCAGCCAGCTTGGTGCCTTTCCCCCTCCCCAGCTCACTTTGGAAGCAGCACGTGTGTGCAAGTGGTCCCAAGAGTGCCTCCCTAGGCAATAAGAACTGATGAAAAAGCAGAACCCCTACCGAATTAATGGAACTTGTCCTTAATTTGGAAGCATCAAAAGAGCAAGTTTTCAGATACTGGGGTGTCAAAAGGCAGGGGCTTCCTATAATAGGCATGCTTTAGGGTTGCCATAAGTAGGAAATGACTTGAAGACATACAACAACAGCAAAAAGAATGGTCGCTTTGTATGGATAGGTCATTTCTCATTTCACACTGAGAAGCTCTGTTAAATGTTTCCAAAGACACAGGTGAAAACAATCCAGAGAAATCAATGGAGGAAAACAAAGAACTTAATGCAGCAGGGACCCCCTACCCCACCCCTCCACTCAAAGCAGAGTAGAGAAAAAGTCAAAAGACCACATGCTGGATTAGCATACTTGGAAAGCATGGAATGCTGACTGACTGTTGGAAAAGGAATTGAGATATTTGGGGGAAAAGATGAATGGACCAGATGGAATGGAATCCTGAACTGATGCACGGCCTGCTGCAACATTTTGTCACAGGATCCCACTTCTTTCTATCTCAGATTTTTAGTGTGAGACTGCAGTGTGATTCCCATGTTAATTCAAGTAGTGGAAATGGTATCTCAGTTATCAGAAGTACAGGAACCATTCAAGCACATCATTGCCCTTTTTTTTTTAATGAAATAAAAACCAGAGCCTTCCATCTCACACAGCTGGTGTGTTCTGGCTTGGCTGAATATAAAAAGTTGCTGTAAGGGAAAAGCTCTTAATTGGGTTATGTTCAATACTTTAATTAGATTTACGTAAAGGCACGCCATGATGCTATTCTGGCAGTCAATGGCTGGAAGAGGATTTGGATATGTGTGTGTGTGCATGTTTAAATCTCAACAGAAATTTAAAAAAAATATGCTCATGTACATCAGCAAGCTTTTATATGTCATCATGCCCAAGAAAAACATAAAAGAGAGACCTTTAACTTGATTAATGGCACTCTTTGAGAGGATCAAAGCCTTGCTGAATAATTAACACAACGGCTTGTTTCATTTTGCAACGTGACTTTCTATCTGAGCTCTTTGAGTTTTTAAATATATCAGAATGCAAGTATCCCCCACCACCAGAAGGGACTTTTAATGACTGAGGAAGGGTGGATTTTTATTGCAAGGATCGTAAGCCATGATTGCCACCTCAGGAAGCAAACTGCTTTCAGATTTGCAAAGGACAAGCAGCAAATGAAAAAGGAAGAAATAATGTTAGTGTACTTCTCCTCGTACTGGCAAAATGACTTCTGAGTATTCTTTGCCTAAGAAAACCCTATGAAATTCATGAGGTCACCATAAGTCCACAGGTGACTTGAAGTATATACACACACGCATTCTTTCTTGCGTATGGATGTGTGAAAGCTGGATGGTGAACAAAGCTTATATTTTGAAAAAATCAACACACTGCTCTTCTAGTGTTTCCTTGACAAGATTTATTCAGGGGGTTATCTTTGCTTAACTCTAAAACTAAGGCCATTTCCGCACTAGACTGTTATAGTGGTATTATTCCGCTTTCAACATCCTGTGGAATCTTGGGGTTTGCAGTTTAGGGAGGGGCTTCAAAGGCCCCTCTCTAAACTGCAAACCCCAGGATTCATAGCATGTTGAAAATGGAATAATACCACTATAACAGTCTAGTGCGGAAATGGCGTAAGAGAGCAAGATCTCCAGTTTTCATGGAGATTCAAACCCTGGTGTCCCAGAGTCAAAGTCAAACAGTTAAGCCATTACACTATGTGGTTGAATTATGAAATTGAAAGATGAAATTTCACATTCAGGTTTCCTTTTTCAGATTTAAAGGCTCACATTTAGGATCCAAATTGCTCAAGTATAAATCCACAGAGACACTTGCCTTTTATGTTAAGAAAACCAAGTTGTCACCTGACTTGATACATTACTGCTGAGGAAAGAGCGCCATACCGCTCATCATTTGGTGATCTCTTGCCAACAGCATTATTTTCTGCTGTGTTCCTATGGCTGCCCTTCACCTGAGAAGACCCAAGTTTTGCATGCCATGTACATTGGGGCTATAACAATCTCTAAAATGCTTCGGCGAGTACAAATTGTGCCTGCCGTGTGGAACATCTGTTTGCACATAACTGCTGCGAAGTGGACGCGTGCCATGTCTGGAGGGACTCCTGCGGAGGCAGCTCTCCGTAAAGTCAACAAACACAGCTTGTGCGCTCTTCTTAAATGTGAATTAGGATCACACCGGTGATGAAAATTCAGCCCATTAAGAGGACATGGAGAAACACGACATCAGTCCTACGTGTACCTTTTCTCATAACTCTCCATGAGTGCAGCCAGGGATCAGAATCAGTGTGTTGATATTAATTACATTGCTCTCTACACTTTATTCCACGCAATTTCAGGGCAAAGAAATGAAATGGGAGTGGGGGCATTTTCAATTGCTAAATTGTTTTCCTCATTACTACGTCCCTTCCACCATTCCCATCAGTTGTTCCACACTTAGCAGTGGGAAACTTCAGTGTCTGGAGATTTTTCCTGGATTTAACCATAGGCTTTCTCCCACTTTGGATGTAGGAACTGATAGGAATTCTATGGCAGTTCGTTTCTGATAAGACTTTAGCAAATTTCTTCATGCCCAAAGTGAAAAGAACCTGGAATTTTAAAAAGAATTAGACATGAGAGAAACTGAAACTGATAAATGGCAGAGGTAGTAACTTTTGCTTGCCTATGCTCAGTAACTGCTACTTTGTATGTTTGCAGACTTCTTGTTTGCTCCATCATATTCACTCTTTTCTCACCTCACCCTACCCTGCAGCCATTTTTCTCCTTTCCCCCATCTCTCCTTCAACAGTCCCTGTGTTTTGACTATGCACAACACTTTGTAAGTAAAGCTACTTTTATATGTTTTTCAGAGAAGATTAATCTTGTTTGTGTCCTAGACTCTGCATGTGGGTGGGTAGGCATGGGATTGATTGTTGTTCAGCTTCTGCTTTGCCAATCTGATTACTCTGCTTAAGAGATCCACTGCTGTCTCTCACATTTTCTAACAATAAATTCATCCCCTCAGGCCCAGGCCTTTGAATTCTCAGCTATCACTTACGGAACAGCTTGTTGGCTTTAGCTGCAAGCAGCCCTGGACAAAAGAAGTGAATGGGATAAAAAGCTGTCTGTCTTCATCCGTGGATGAGCTTGTTGGTTAGGGCTCTTACCTAAACAGAAGGAAATATTTGATATAATAAATAATGGAACTTTTTGGTTAAGATTTTATTGTACAGGGGAAAAGTATGTTTTGTTTTAACTTTTAGTGATTTCTTTTATTGCAACTTTAGTAACAAAATTTTATATAACAGCATCAAAGCTGATACCTAGTGCAATAAAGTTGGTAATGAGGAAGCTTTATTATTTTTCATATTGCCTCAAATGAACAACAGGCTATATATATCAGTTCTTGGATGGATATATGTAGATATAGATATAGATTCTGACATGGAATCTTGCCTTTCTGTGCTGTTACAAGCTCACAAATGTCCCAGCTGCCTCTGGGCTTTCTGAACACCACCTAATTCAAAATGTACCCATAGAGGTCTTTTATGAGCACAGAGCTGCTGATCTGTTTGGCAAAGGACTTAGCCCTCTGAAATGATTTTTTAAAAAAATGGAAGAGAGCTTAGCTAAGCTGCTTTCTCCCTTCTGAGGAGGACTGAAGTCCATCCTGCCAAGATTATTATTTTTTGTACTTGTGATTAAGTCTGACAGAACTTGAAAACCTCTTGTTGTTCATTTCTGAACACAAAAGGCTACTTGTAACAAAGGGAATGGTTATCCCAGTTGGGCAGACTATTCCATTTCATTTGAGCAGAGCTCTCTCAGGGGCTGATGCTGGATTAAAAGGGACCAAAGAATGGGGTGGGGAGACAAAAAGAGGAGAACTTGGCCTATTTGGAAATAAGGAGCCCCAGAGGGACATAAAACAGCATTTGACACTTACAGGAGTGATGCATTGAGAGATTAAATGGAGAATTCATTTACCAGAAAAGAAAAAGAATCAAGGTCTGTCTGTATGTGTGTGTGTGTGTGTGTGTACATATATATAGTTGTAAATTATAATCAAGTTGACATTGTCTTATGACTACCCTATGAATGAGAGATCTCCAAGTTACCAGTGACACCAACTGTGAGGATTACTCTCAAGCAATCCCATCACTGTGGACAAATGTGGGTTTTCTTCCCTATAACCTACCAAATGTGAAGATCTCCAGGATGCTCCTTGTAAATACCAAGAATGAGGACTTTCCCTGATCCCCATCTCTGCCACAATGGAAGGACCTCCTCCTGCCCGATCTATGTGACACCCACTGTGAAGACTATCCAAATGGTTTCTAGGTACATATAGAGATTTATGGAACTTCTGTCCTCAATGCTGTCACCACAGACACCTTATCTGAATCCAAGCTCTCAGACAATGGCAGTTCCAGAAGCCAGAAGTGTTTAATAGCAAAAACAAATCTTTGTTTACAGAAGTTAAACATATCAAAGCAGATTAAATATTATGTTTAAAACACCACACTCTCCCACACATTCACTCTGCTCAAGCTAATTTAGATCCCTTCTGCACCACCCTCCCATCCTGCCATGGGGACAGGAGAAGGAGGGGACCATGATGATGCTTCTGCTTGACATTGTCATGGTCCCATCCTTCTCCCATCCCCAGGAAGTGCAATCATTCCTGTCAATGAACCACAACTGAGCCACCTCCCTGCACTTTCCTGTCCTGTGGAAGCCCAGGAAGAGTGATGATTACACCTGCTGCCCCAGCGCAACCTGGGAAAGTACTTGGCTGTGCTGCAGAAGGAAGAGGCATGGCCATTGCGGTCGGGGTTACCCTCCATATTTGACTGGTTGAATGGGAATTGATCCTGGCAATTGCACTCCTTTCTGCGGGGAGCCAACTGGTGTGGAGAGGAGTGGTCTCATCGTGCTGCCATCCCGGTGGAGTCACTGCTGGGATCCCCACCGGACATCTTTGCAAAACAGGTAGGGTACAGAAAGGACCTTAGATGCTTACCAAGCATCCAACTCAAACTCCTTTTTCTCACTCCAATTGTAGCCTCACTCAAACCCTTTTCAAACTCTTTTCTAACTATACTCTTCTGAAACCCCAGGCAAAACTGAACTACCACTCGAAACAAGCTCCCAGCTGTCATTCACCAGCTGTTATCTCCAGCCTCAGCAAAGCTCTTCCTCAATTAGCATTCACTTCAACATTCTGTTTCTCCCTCCTCCCAACAGCACCTGACCTCATATTCTAATACACCAGCAATAAATCAAACAACATTTTTGAATACAAACTGATGATTGGCAGTCACTAGAAGCAAATATAAGAAAATGTAATTTTCTTTTTCTTTTTTCCATTTTCCAATTTTGCCTTGAGACCTTGGAGTCTCTTATTATAGAAATTAAACAGTTGTTATGAGGGTACTTCTTCATATCTGCTAGAACTCTGCTAATCATAAATTCTGGCAATCAGTAACGCGTGGTCAAGAAGCAGAAATGTTCTTATGTATGCATTTGCTATGTATTTTTTTAAATATTTTTTTCAACACCTGTACCCTCTTTTTTCAATGAAAAAGCAAATCAAAATAGAAGACAGTTCTGTAGTCAGCTTGATTAGTGAAAATATATTTAGCACACTGTATCTCTAAACCTATAGGCTCTGTTCAGAAGCATAAAGGACAAGTAGAGGAGACAGTACTTGTAAATATAAGTTGAAAAGAGTCAGCATAAAAATGATTTCTATTATTTTGCAAGTCACAAATGAAATACATTGATTCCTATACACAGGAAGGCTATTCAGATAATTAGTTTGAAGCATGGTTGTTGTTGGGTTTTTTTTGATACTTCATTCACTTTGAAAGGAAAAATTAATGTAAATGCGGTACTGAAATATCTAGCCAAATGTCATAGAAAAAGTTCCTTGAATTGTAGCTTTTAAAAGAAAGGAAGGAGGGTTCCTCATTGCTCAGAAATAAATCACCACCATGCAGCATATGCCTCCAGTCCAAGGACTGAGGTAGTGGTTTTGTTACCACACCTCACACACATACCCAAAATGGCAAAATTGGCAAGAAATATTATTTTCATATAAAGCTGGACACTTATGGTTGGAAAGCAAGTGGCAGGGAGGGCACTGGTTGTAAGCATCTTTCCAGGACAGATGACCTCAGTGTGGACAGGTCATAAATTAAAGAGGATTAGGTGGGAAAGCCCGATGTTAATGGGCTTTCAATAATCCTTTCACTAGTACAGGCAACTAAGACAATAGGAGATGAAACTCCCCAAAGGAAGCAATCAAAGACCAACATCCTGTTACTCTGCTCCATGGAAGCTTCCCTTTTGTCCCCTTACCTGTCCAAACATTAAGAGACTATTATGACTCCCACCATTGCTTTGTCACCTAAAGTAAGACAATCAGTCCATTCCAGATCCCTCTCTGCAAAGAGTTATTAATACTCACCCTTTCAGAGTACGAAAAAGGGTATTTAAACCCTAGCTCTATCCCTGGCAAATTGTAGTACATTGGGTATCATGCTGCACCCCAGGCTCTTGTTCCTTTGTGCTACCCTCAAGCTCTTGTTTGTGCCACTCCATTTCAACCTTCTTCTGGACTGGTAAATATCAACCTCTGCACCCAAAATCTCTCTCACTCCAACCTCTCTCACTTCTGTCTTCACTAGCCTTCTATGGTTTGTGATTTCTTGTGTGTGTGTCTGTTGATTTCCAATAAAACCTTCAACTGGAGTCCTACAGTTACTACTGGTATACATAGGTGAAAAGATTGTTCTGTAACTGCCCTCTCACAGGCCTCCTTTAAGCTGTAATTCCCCCAGTTTCTAAGGAGACACTGGCACTACCAGTGGACCTCAAGTCTCCACCTTTTGGGGTAAACAGCCTTGGGTGGCAGATGCTCGGAAGTGACAGCAAGGTATACAGTAACAGAAAACGGTGCTCCCAAGTGGTAGCCCTCTGCCCCTAAGATGGCCTGCTGCCTTAGCTCTTCCTGAGTGAAAACTGAGGAGGGCTCCTATACCTTTAATGGTTGTGTATGTTACCCTGATTTCTGGGGTCCCTTGGGGGACACCTCAATGTGTTCCACGTGATGGGGAATGGAAACTAGCCAGAGCACGAGCAATATCAATGCGAGACGCAGGATAACCTAGCAGGGTCTTTTTACCCAGTTTTTATGGGGTCAGACCAAGCCAAAAACCAAAGAAAAATGTCCAATAAATGATTTTATTGAATGAAAATCTCATGAAGCAACGCAATCACTCACACACTCACTCACTCAAGACCTATTAAGAAGCAAAAGAGAGGAATCTGAAAAGGGGAATATTGAAGGGGGTGTAGCAGGGGTAATACTGCACCTTGTCCTGAAGTCCTCAGTCTGGGAAAAACAGCAGAGAAGTGGGGCTCAGCATGGAGAGGGCTGAGGGGATTACTCAACAGACAGAGCAACGTCTGCTGGGATGACCAGGAGTGATCCAAAGAAACACTCAAAAACTGGGACTATTTGTAGGGGAAGAAGTACCTGGAGGGCTAATCCTTTCCTGGGAAGAACAACGGGTGTTGCAACGAGAAAGAAGCTCCACAATGGTAACTTCCTTTATGTGAGGAGATTACAGGGTGTTGCCAAAGTCTCAGGATCTTTGGCTGCATTTGGTTGTGGTGTGACTTCATGTAAATGGTCCTCACCTGATAGAATATTTGCTCAACTTGGGGCAAACATGCTAATCCTCTCAAGTTGACTTCTCAGGGGCTGAGGACCCTTTGTTTATTGTGGGTTTGCACAGCTTGAGGTCTCCTGGGGATACGTGACTGGGGATTTTACTGGCCTGACCTGGTTTTCGATCGTTTGACCATTGCTGCCTATGTGCCCATCCAGGTGACCTCTCAGGCACATTGAATCATTTTTTAATATTAAAATTGTAGACCCTGGGACAGGGTTTACCAGTGAGATAACAAGTAGAAGAAGGAATTTCAGCAGGTAATGTTTGTTACTTGGCTGGCTTACAAGCACCTGTTGAAATTCCCTTTTCCACACAACCATTAATGGTACAGGTTGTGCCATCAGGCTTCAATCTAGTGGCCTTACCAGCTGCTTTTTCAGGTGGAGGGTGCCGTGTTTTTCCATTGCCAATGTTGAAAAGATTCTGGTGGCTGAGTTAGCTGAGGAGTTGTATTTGTAATCAAAGAAGTTTCCAAATATTGGTGCTTTCCCCTAGTGTAGAGAGAATGTTTCTCTGTGCAGTTTCCTGTTGTGTGCGGAGGAAGAGAAGAAAGGGAAAGACCATTTCTGCACTAAACTGTTATAGCGCTATCATTCCACTTTCAACGTCCTATGGAATCCTGGGGTTTGCTGTTTAGGGAGGGGATGGCCAGCCCCTCCCTAAACGGAAAACCTCTGGATTCCATAGGATGTTGAAAGTGGAATAATAGAGCCATAACAGCCTAGTGTGGAAACGGCCAAAGAGAAAGAGAAGGAGGAGGAGGAGGAGCAGCTAAACATGTGCCCTGAAAAATTTGGAGAAGTGACACTACCAACAGCTAATAGTGCTTTGGATCACCCTGTGGTCTAGGAAGAGCCAGCATGGTGTAGTGATTTGAGTGTTGGACGATGACCTTGGAAAGCAGGTTATGATTCCCGGCACAGTCATGGAAACCCATTGGGTGACTTTGCATGCATTTCATACCCTCAGCCCCATAAAACATGGTGATAAATTGTCTTAAGGTCAGCTGACTTGAAGGCACATAGCAACAACAACAACGGTCTGGGAGGCACCTATTAAAAATAGACATGAACTATTCCTTTCCCCTCTCCCTGGGTACATATGCCAGGAAGACACAGACCATACTTAATGTATACAAATAAGATAAAATTTATCAAGTGCATACAAAACCACATAAAATTGAAAAGGGAAAGAAAAAAAAACCTTGCTCAGAATCTTGTGTGGAAGTTACAGCTTTGTAAGTGGGGTTACATACGTGGAAACTGGGCAGTTCTGCAACATCCATATCCAGGAGAGGGCTGCAATTACATTACCATATAGCTGAGCCAGCAAAATGATCATTCGCAATGGGACTGATGTGCATTGAGTACCACTGTGCATCAGACACTCTTGCCATTGTGTCATTACACATCTTCACAACTAACTAAGAGGATTTCTTTCTTTTTCTTTTTCTTTTTTTTTGTATATATTTTATTAAGGCTTAAGTTGAAAAATAAAAAAAACCCTTCCCCACTTCCAAGTCTCTCTTTCTGATTTAGTCTGTGTTTACGTTCCATTCATACATTATTTCTGTTTAAAGGATAGTCTTACATTGTTACATTTGAGATTATTACATTACAACTTAATACTTTACCTATAACATTATTAACTAACATTACCAACAATCTTTCTTTATTCCTTCCTTTTCTTATCCTGTGTCTTTACCCAGTTCAAAACTTCTTTCCATTCTCTTTCAAAGTTCTGGGTTGGCTTATTTTTAAGTGAGAAAGTTAACTTTTCTATCTCTACCATATCCAGAACTTTTAATTTCCATTGTTTTATATCAACATAGTTTCTTTCTTCCCAATATTGTGCATATGTCAATCTTGCAGCAGTTATCACATACAACAATGTCTTCTGATGAGATCTTATTTCTCTTTGTTGCCCTAACATGTTTAACAAATAAAATTCTGGCTTCATTTCAAAGTTTAAACTATCACTAAGAGGATTTCTTAGTGCCTCTGCTACTTAGCTAAATATGTGTAAATTTATATTAAATGAAAGGTGAAAGGATTGTGATGACTGTTATATTATTTCTTCTCTCAAAATTTTTTTATTTCCTTTTGTTTCCCCTAAAACTAGCTGCTTTAATTGCAAAAAAGCCAGGATTTTCTTTCACTAGTTGGTTAGAACCTGGCAGAAGAAGGCTTGTCCTCAACACTCCTCCCAATTTCACATATGCAGTGGTGTAGCTATAAGGAGGAGGCAAAAGGAGGACCTTGCCTCTTCCAAATATGAATTCTTCCCATTCCAGTGAAATTTTTCTCTAGTCCTCAAATTTCTAGCATTCAACTGCAGTAATACCCCAGTTGAGCATTTGGAAAATACCATTTAGGCATCCAAAGAAAAAGGGCAGACAAAATGACCAAGGAAATGCAAACACAGTGTTCTAGGCAGCAACAATTTTCAGTGTCTCACTTTCTACAGTACTAGAAACTTGCGGGACTAAAGGGAAATTTTATTTGGGGGACAGAATTCTTCTTTTTTGGGCCATGTTCTCATTCCCCAACCCCAACAGCTATACCCCTGCCCGTATACATAAAGAGGGTAAAATATAACATTATCTAGAAGTGGAATAAAACTGACATTCCAGTAAAGAGTGGGTTAGATCTTCTAACTTCACTTACACCACACATACAATCTATTTGGTCCTGGGATGCTCTGGAATCTTCTTTGTTGCATTGTGTCTATTTGCTTGAACCAGAAATGGATGAAAGCTGTACATTTCATCGGGCATTGGAAAACCTGCATTCTTCTGTCTCCCATTTTTGTAACAAGAGATTCCATACTGTAATCTGAGAAGCATCCCCTTGGCTAAGTTGTTAGGGCACGATGTAACCATCTGGCAATGGAGTGACAACATTCTAAACTAGGAACACGTAAGAAAACAGGCTACCAAATATTCTCTCTCCTCTGCGCTGATGGCTGTTTTATATTTCAACCAGCTGAGCAAAATGGAAAGTGATTGCTTACACTTTGCAGGAGCATTCTCATCTGCCAGACATGTGGAATCTGCAGTTACTTAGCCTGGGGGGTTTCTGGTAGTCTTAATGAAGCTGAATGTAAATTACTATTCATGCGAATCAAGTTGAGAAAGTTTGCAAGGTAGAGTGTGATGGATGGGAGGGGGGAATCCTATTTAGGTGTCAATCAAATCAACATTCCTGTTAGTGACTTACACCTGAATAAGTTCTCCTGAAGAAACAGACCCACTACATTTGGCATTAGTCAGTCTCATCTGGCGTACTGCATTGAGTTCTGGGCACCTCATTTTAAGAAGGACGTAGACAAGCTGAAACAGGTTCAGAAAAGGGCAGCAAGGGTGATCAGAGGTAGGAGAACAAAACACATGAGGAAAGCTTGAAAGAGCTGGGCGTGTTCAGCTTGGTGAAGGGAGAACTGAGGGATGACATGATTGCACGCTTTAAAAACCTCAAGGGTTCTCACGGAGATCAGTTTTGTCCTCCGCTCTCCCAGAAGGTAGGACCAGGTTTTATGGTTTTAAATAGGGATGGGCCAACCGAATCCTCGAATCCTGGGTAAGGATTTGAGATTCCTGAACCGAATCCCTGTGCCAAAATAGACAAATGGAATCTTTCGAATCTGCCAACTAAATAGATTGTCGGAGACTGGGATGCCTGAAAACCAGGGAGAATGGGATGCCTGAAAAACTGGGAGACCATACATACAGGGGAAGATAGTAAGTAGGTGAGGTTTTCCCTTGCAGTAATAATGGCCTTTGCTAACAATTTCACAACTTACATCTGAGATTGTATTCTAAGATATTTAAATTAAACATTTCATATTTAAGTTCAGTACTTGACTGGAAACTACAGGCTTGAGATTTCAAGGGCAGCTGAAACATTCCTTTGCAGAGCTCCCCTGCAAACCTCTTTCAGGCACAATTCCGGGGGTTTGGAGTTTTACAAGGTGTCACAGCCCTCTCTGCCAATGTGTGCTAGTGCATCATCAAACTACAAACCCCAGGATGCCAGAAGGAGCTATGCAAAGAAAAGCCGGTTTTGACCTGGGTTATCTCTCTACTGTAGTATGTGGCCCTGTTTTCACAGGCAGGAAAATGTGGGATTAATCCACATTTTCCTGCCTGTGTAGAAAGGGCCTTCATGTCATTTTCAATCTGGGGAGATCTGGAGGCAAAACTAGGACAATTGTCTTGGTCAGATTTCTTCAGAGGGAGGCTTGCCTTTTCCGAGGATTTTGCTAAGGCTGAGAGACTGTGTCTTGCCCAAGATTTTCCTTCTTTCCCTTGCTTTTTAAACTCTTTTTAAAAAAAGGATTCGAAAGATTCAAGATTTGTGAGATTCGTGGATTCCCAGAACCTTCCAGGGATCCGGATTCAAATTCAGAAAAGTCTGGATTCATTCCATCCCTAATTTTAAATTGCAGGTGGGGAGATTTTGATTGATCATTAGAAGGAACTTCTTGACTGTGAGAGCAGATTGGCAATGGAGCCAATTGCCCAGAGAGGTGAGGGGGGGACTCCTTCTCTGGATGGCTTCAAAAAGAGGCTGGACAGCTACCTGTTGGAGATGCTGTAGCTGGATTTAGCAGGGTGTAGGACTTGATAGCCCATGAAGCCCCTTTCAACTATATGATTCCATGACCTTGAGTAACTCATATCCTCTTAGGCCATTTCCACACTATCCTGTAATGGTGCTATTATTCCACTTTCAACATTCTGTGGAATTCTGAGGTTTGTAGTTTCCTGAGGCCAAAGAGCTCTCTGGCTGAGAATTCTCAATGACCCTCACTAAACTGCAAACCTCAGGATTCCAAAGGATGTTGAAAGTGAAATAATAGCACTATAACACTGTAGTGTGGAAATGGCCTTAGCCTCAGAGAAGGGCAGTGGCAAACCCCTCGGAACAAATGCAATTGAATGCTAGAAATGTAAGATTAATAAATGAAAATATAAATGGATCAATAACTAGAAAATCACAATGGTAAAATTAATACTAGAAGAAGATACATAGGAAGAATTTTGTTTTGTATTTATTCCTACTTTATATGAAAATGAAAATCTAACGATGACTGTATTATAATGTATTATAATTCCTTTTTTTAATTAAGAACTTTAAAATCTTTGTATTATCTTTAACAGTGGTTGGTTTTGTTAACGTAAATAATAAAAAAGATTTTTTTAAAAAACAAATCTTGCCAAGAAAACCCAAGGACAGGGTTGCTGTTAAGTCAGAGGCGCATAAGGTGCATAATGACAATGGCTCTGTATTGATTCATTGATTGTATTTGTAGGCTGCCTTTCTCCTGGAACTGGGACCCTGTTATGATGCTGAGTCCTTTGCCACACTTTGGCCAAGTGGTTCTAGGAAACATTATCTTTTTGGACTAAACTTCCCAGAATCTCCCAGGAAGTATAATCAGTGGACGAATTGTACCACTCTATTCTGCATTGGTTAGGCCTCGTTTGGATTACTGTGTCCCATTCTGGGCACCTCAGTTCAAGAAGGATGTTGACAAGCTGGAACGTGTCCAGAGGAGGGCGACCAAAATGGTGAAGGGTCTGGAAGCCATGAAGCCCTATCAAGAACGCCTTAGGGAGCTGGGTATGTTTAGTCTGCAGAAGAGAAGGTTAAGAGGGGACATGACAGCCATGTTTAAATATTTGAAGGGATGTCATGTTGAGGAGGGAGCAGGCTTGTTTTCTGCTGCTCCAGAGACTAGTACAAGGAGCAATAGATTCAAGCTGCAGGAAAGGAGATTCCACTTGAACCTCAGGAAGAACTTCCTGATGGTCAGAGCTGTCCGGCAGTGGAATATGCTGCCTTGGAGTGTGGCGGAGTCTCCTTCTTAAGGTTCTTAAGCAGAGGTTGGATGGCCATCTGTTGGGAATTCTTTGATGGTTGTTCCTGCATAACAGGGGGTTGGACTCGATGGCTCCCGAGGTCTCTTCCAACTCCGTGATTCTATGATTCTATTCTATGATTCTATGAATTCAATGAGTGGGGTTGTCCAAAAAGTAATTCTGACTTGATCTAACTAGTCTGCCTATCAAACTGGGCTGAGATATCTAATCCCCTTCCTAAACAGAAACTGATTAGACAAGCTGGTGAAATATAATTCTTCCTTTACCTTTATAGTTTTTTTTTTAAAGGATCCCTTTCTAGCTTTACAGATTTCTTGCTCAACAGTCCAATCAATGCAAAGTTCAACAAGGTGATACTTAAGCAGCTGTTCATGAGCTCACCAACTGGCCTCTGTTGTCCATATCCTGCATGATCTGTAAGATGAAGCTCCCAGGAAATCCCCAACTGAAGGTTTGTGCCCTTAGAGTGACAAAGGGGGCTCACACCCGAATCCTGCAAGCTGGGGCCAGATCATGACTTCTGACCAGTTAGCCATGGGTGCCCCCAGAGGCTAGGAAACTGTATTGCTTTCTGGACCATGGAAAGCCCAGGAAGTCTATCAGCATTTTGGCAAGGCTCCTGGCAATCCTCACAAATATGTCTGATCTAAGGGCTGCAAGTTTGAACAAACTCAATTGATTACAACATTTTTGAAGTCTGAGATGTATAGCATTAAAGTGGATATAATTTTTTTTTTTTAAAAAACACCCCTTTCCTTTCTCACTATTCAAAAGTATCTATAATTGTATTTTCTTTAAAAAAATCATCATAACCATGGTAATGATTTTAAATTATTATTGTTTTCACAGTCCACCAAATCTTACTGACTAGACTTTTGGACCATCGACGATTCAGATTCTATCCAAGAAATGAGGAATGCATGAGGTATGACTGGATAGTGTGGCAGTTTCCAAGCTTTCTATAATTGTCAGAAAAAAGGAGACTAGTCTGCATATGCTTATGGATGGTCCAAGTTTATTCTTTAAAAAGCTCAACGTTTTGGCCTGCATATAGATTAATTGACCTTCTTCAGGGGCACAAATCCAATCTACAACAGAAATTTCTGGGGTTGCTGTAGCTTGGATTTATGCTCCTGAAGAAGGCCAATTCAAACAGACCAAAACGTGTTGGGCTTTATAAAGAATAAACTTGGACCATCTATTAGCATGTGGAACTTAGTCCGTTTTTCTTTCCTGCTGATTTATTACATGTGCTTTTGAGTACTTATTCCTGTTTCTATGATTGTGCTGTTACATCCATATGTTTTGTCAGTTCATTTGAAACTGGACGATGATGATGATGATTGTTGGAATCCAGCACTGCAGTCACAGATTCATAACCTAGAGCTAGAGATCCATAACTGCTCTATATCCAGCTATGCTGTGCATTCAGGATTGTAGTGATGTTGCCATGATCATAAATGCTGCCCAAAAACTACCTTAAACATAAGGACCTGTTCCAAGCCACAGAGGTCTGTGACATGGGCCATTTCCACACGGGGTTTTTAAAATGGGGCAGAGCATCCTCCAGAGAGGACGTCTGCACCTGGGAGTGGACTGGGTTGGACCTACTTAACGTAGATCTGCACCCCAGCCTGCTCCAGAACGACCCCAAGTGGTCATCCAGCGTGCTTTCGAAAGACCACTAAAAACAGGTCTTTCAAAAGCACGGGGAGCGCCACTGCGAGCCTGCTTCCTTATGCAGATTTGCAGGCTCGCATTGGTGCGAGCCTGTGATCTGCTGGGGGCAAGCTTTAAGGTGGCGAGCTTCAGCGGTTGATCGAGGCCCTCGACCAACAAGAAGCCACCATTTTCATCCCCGGAGGAGTGCAGAGTGGCAACCATGCGCTGCTCCGGAGCAGCGTGGACTGGACCGGGGAGCCCAAAAGTCTGGTAAGTAGCATCACAGAGCGATTCTCTCGCCCCGTGTGGAAATGGCCATGGTTAAATGGGACACTTCAGGATAATGTGGCCAGCTCCTTCCCACCTCCAAGCTATGGCAGAGAAGTTCATCTTCATTGCACAATGGCTCATGAAGGCAAAGCTGGCTATCTAAACCTGAAGCATTTCAGTTGACTACGGCCATAAACCTCCACCGCTCAGAGCAGCTCCTGAGAGCATAAGATCAGTACCTTAGGTCACTTGCAGTTACATTTACATAATTGCAAATGCAATGGAGGATCTTGGTAATTATTAGTAATTCACTTTATATCCTGTCTTTACCTGAAAAGTGTGACTCAAGGAGTCTTACAAAAATTAAAATGAGAACAGATAAAGGCAAATGTAAAGGATAAGTTAAACACCTACAAAAAATTATTGTTGGAATGCAATTAAACTGTCTATAGAATAAAAATCTTTTAAAAAATGCACTAAAAAGACAAATGGAACAACACTTTCAAAAGCTGCCATTTGTAATTAAATGCCAACACCAATGATATTTGTTAGTTGTAACAGTTAACATTTCAAATTATTTTAATTCAATCCTCTGTGCATGTTTGTGTGTGTGTGTGTGTGTAAATGGCATGAACAAACCATTCTGAACAAATCTGGCACTAATGTGTTGTTAAACATTAATGACACTTCTGAAATTTAAAACTACTTTTCCAAGAAATCATAACTTAATATAATTTAATTGATTTTACAATTTTCACTAAAACAATTAGGATTGATATTTGTTGTTGTCATGTGCCTTCAATTCAATTCCAACTTATGATGACTTTATCATTGTTTTGCTTGGCAAGATTTATTCACAGAGAAATTGACCATTACCTTCCTCTGAGGCTGAGAAAGTGTGACTTGCTCATGGTCATCCAGTAAGTCTCCATGCCCGAGTGGGGATTTGAACCCTGTTCTCAGCACTCAAACTACCACACTGCACTAGCTCTCTGTCCATGTACCAGTTTCCATATGCACCTTAATGAATTAGCTATTTACACTAATCTTTTTGAGAATATGGTTAGCTTTAACACAGATGTTCCCATGATCTCCTGTTTGAAATAGAGCAGTAACCACAGGAAGATGAGAGTAGGGATGCCGTGGCAGCCATGTGGTAGTTGCAGTGGATAATTCTGACTTTAGTCTTCATTTTGGTCAAGACTGAGGCCATTTCTGCACTACACTCTTATAGTGCGATTATTCCACTTTCAATATCCTCTGGAATCCTGGGGTTTGCAGTTTCGGGAGGGGCCGCCTGGCCCCTCAACATCGGAGCCTAGAGGGTTGGTGCTTTATTTTTAAACCCAATTTGGCAGCTGATAATTGGAAGAAAAGTTTCTGCCCTCTTAGCCCTTAATGAAATCTTCATGGGAGATTTAAAAAAAAGAAAAGAAAAGAAAAACAACTAACTAACCTAGATTATGACTACTTCCAAGTTTTATTTTTAGCTCTACCTAATCTCTTTCAAGTTGTTCTGTAAAGCCTACCAGCATTCAAGTGTGTGTATAAAAGAGGAAGCTTCAAAGATGCCATCTGTGTGAAATGTCATCATTAGCATTTTATGGTGTCTTTAGAGTGCCTATGATTCAAGCCTGGATGATTTCATTTCAGCATTGTTAAAAAAAAGGAATTATTTAGAAAACGGGGCCAAAAATCCCCACTTCCTAATCGAGAGACCTCTTCTGAACTGAAGGTGGCATCATCCTTTTTCTAGTGTGTGCGTGCATTATGTGTGCATTTGAATAATTTTGGGTAGGGAGACAAAACTATATGTTTAAGCCAATCATTTCGATAATGCCAAAAAGATTTGCTCACCTATACTTATCTTTCTCCCCATTTCCTTTTTAAATAAAGCAGTTCTGATTTCAGCTCTGGAAGCTACAATGGTGTGTAGGGGGGAGAGACTCTCCAAGTGGTTGTCATGGTTATGGAATCCCATAAGATGTCATATGTTCCTGCATCTGCTTGGGGAAACATATAACCGAAGAGGTAAACTTCCACTGCTCACTGCAAACCTATTTTCGGAGACAACAGTTTTCATGACAATATGAAGCGCTCCCCTGTAAACACAAAAAAATATGCTCACGCTTTGGCTTTGTTTCAAAGCACAATTGCATGGAGTTCTGTGTTTCACCCTTCCCCCAGCTAAAACCAGCCTGGGCAAACTACTAGTCAGAGCAGAGAGAAAAATGGAGCAGAGATGCTGGTTAACCTTTTCCCTTCCGGTTACTGTTCAAGCTTCCCCAAACTGCCTAAAGAGAGAAAAGGAAGGAGTTGTGTGTTAAGAAGGTTACCCCAAAACATGGGTGACTTTGAGGTCCATACACGATGCCAGAGGTCCATTCATGATGCCAGTGCCTTTGTGAAAAAGAGGGGAATATTAGCTCAAAAAGGAGGCCTGTGACTAGCAGGATCTTTTACACCTGTATATACTGGTACTAATGCAGGAACACCAGCCAGAGATTCAAAGAATATATATATATAGCAATAGCATTTATTTCTATACCGCTTATCAACTGAGTGTTATCTAAGCGGTTTACAATGTATTTTAGCTAATTGCACCCAACAAGCTGGGTACTCATTTTACCGACCTGCGGAAGGATGGAAGGCTGAGTCAACCTTGGAGCCGGGCAGGATCGAACTCACAACCTTGTGGTTGCAGTACTAGCGTTTAACCACTGCGCCACCAGGGCGCAGAATATTTGTTTTACTGGGGAATTCTGGGGAATTAACAGTCACACACACACACAAGATCAAAGCAGTCTCACAATCACACAAGGCTAACTGAAGGAAAAGGGAGGAAAAACTGGATAGCAAAAGTTAGGGTAAAGTGGGTGATATTTATCTATCTGGAGAGAAGAAAGGAAGCAATGTAACTCAGACAAAGATCTGAGGGTAGTACAAGAATTGGAATTAGAGCAACAGAGTGACAGCTTATATCCAGAGCTATCTGGTTAAGCTATCTGGCTCAGAGCCAGGGTTTAAATACTCTTTTTCCACCTTGAGAGGGAAAGTGTTAATGGTTCTCTGGCAGAGTGGACAATGGGGTTTGGAATGAGCTAATGGCTCTAGTATTAGGTGACAAAGGACTGATGTGAATTGTGATAGCTTCTTTATGGTAGGACAGGTGAAAGGACAAAAAGGAGAATTTTGTGGACAGAGGAAAACGATAAAACACAATCAGTTGCTCTGTGGAGGCAGTTGTCCAAGCTTGGTCTGGGTTGGCAGCCAGGAGAAGCTGATAACAAACACAAGTCAGAAACTGAGCAGTAACTTAAGTGGTCAGTTTACTGAAAAAAGGAAACAGCTTTGCAAATGCGAAGAAATAAGGGTCCCAACAATGTCCGTAAATCAGAGGCGGGCAAAAACAAACACAAGTCAAAGGCAGAAACACAGGCAAGGGAAGCAAACAGAAGCATGCATGGGAAAAATAGTCAATTGCTGACAAAGGCTAGAGGGGAAAGGCTCAGTTCTTATAGGCTCCAGGGTCAGCGCAGCTGGTGTCTGATTAATTGGTGCTTGGCATAAATTTGCTGGGAGTGACACAGGAGACCTTTTTGGTGTCTATGCTGAGTGAAGGTAGGTACGGCTAGATCATTCTCTGTGGCAGAGTGAGCAGGGGTCCCTGCTGGGGCTGACACTTCTGTCCCTGGGGCAGGTGGTGGTACTGTCTGCTCTGCAGGTTCTGCTGCAGCAGTCTCTGGCCCTTTCCACATGTGTGGGGGAAACGGGTGAAAATGCCTGAAAACGGAGCTTACCAGCAGCCGGGCAAGTCCGTCGCCAAGCGGAGCAGTGTGAGCTCGCTGCTCCATTGTCGTCCTGCATCCCAAATGGCGGCTTCCGGTTGGTGGAGGCTTTCCACCAACCGGAGAAGCTCGCCAGCTGGAAGCCTGCCCCCGGCAGATCTGCAGGTACACACTTGCGCATCTGCAAATCTGCTTCTGAGCTGGGCAACGGAGCGGCACGGGGTTGCACGTTCCCTGGTTTTTAAAAACCTCTAAAAAGAAGTTTTTAAAAACCACGCTGCACGACCAGCTCTGATCGCTCCTGCGTGGATTGAGGTGTGGAGCTACAAAAAGTAGTCCACGCCAGTCCACCCTATGGTGCAGAAAACCTCCATTGGAGGTCGCTCGGCACCATTTTAAAATGCTAATGTGGAAATGGCCTTTGTGTCAGGGCTGAGAGCAGGTTCTGCTGCCTCAGACTCTGAGTCTAAGTCAAGGTCCTGGAAGCCCATGACAGCAGTCTTGGGCACTATTGTTTCTATAGAGTTGAGTCACTGATGGACATTTGCAAATCCATTATCACTGGAGGTTGACCTACTTGACCTACTCTGACCTACATTAGCATGTTCTGCCTGTCTTCTTACTCCAGCATGGTGTTGCAGTCGTAGCACTGTGTGATTATCCAAATATCCAATTAAATGATATTTGCCGATTAAATTATATCATGGAATGGAGGTGTATGGCCCAATAATGGGGGGAGGATTATTTTGATCTCTTCCTTTTACTTCCCCAAGCCACAACTGGGACCAGCCAGTGGTATATTTTTGCTATCTACCTGGTTTGTAGAGCTGGAAAAGGAGTAGAATGGGAAACCCAAACAATAAGCAGGCTTCAAGAGGCATCTGAATATCCCCCTTTTTCCTCCCATATCCAAAACACAAAGAAGTTCAGAAGCTTCTTCACACTGATTAAAATCTTTTTCTTGTATTTTTGATATTGTATTTTGGAAGGTTTTTTGCTAAAATTCTGTTTCCACGAAAAACACTGGCTGGAATCCCTTATCATAGTGTACATTAGTAACTTTATGTATACTCAGCCATGTCGCAGAGGCACTAAGAAATCCTGTTAGTAAATTAGGAACATGTGTAATGGGATACCAGCAAGAGTGTCCTGATCCATAGTGGGAGCGACGTATATCAGTCTCCATATGCATTGTGTTGGGAATAGCAACCTTTGCACACTCTGAATTCTCTGCTAATCAGATTGCATGATCACTCCATAAATTTGGGGAGAAAACTCAAGATTACTTCCTGTTTGTTTGTTCACACCCACTCTGTTCCTCTAGTACAGTGGTTCTCAACCTTCCTAATGCCGTGACCCCTTAATATAGTTCCTCATTTTGTGGTGACCCCCAACCATAAAATCATTTTTGTTTTTATTTATTTATTTATTTATTTATTTATTAGTTAGTTAGTTAGTTGGTTAGTTATTTCCAACATCAAATAGATTGGAAACACTGCCCTAAATCACTGCTCTGGATAGACTTCTAATGCCTAAAAACTGGTAACCCTCTCCCCCTTTTTTAAGCACAGAAAGCGTCCATCAATGCCAGAATTAAGGCAGTAGTTCTAGTTCTGAATGTTGGGTTTCCACAGTTCAAAAAGGCAGTCACTCCCAAAGGCAATGCCGAAACAGCCCACATTTTACACGAGGCGCAGGGAGGAAAGGACAGGGAGAGAGGAAAGATGGCGGCGGCATAAGCAGACGCGTTTTGTTTCACTCCCTCCCTTCCTCCCTCCCTTAAAGGGAGTGCGGACGCTGAACATACAAAAAGCGAGGAATGCAAGACAGTCAGGGCGAAGAACACAACACGTGCATGTGGCAAGCGCCAAGGGTCCACGCACAACAAAAGCGAGAGGAGAAAGTCATCCTGGCTATTTCTGCACTAGAGTGTTATAGCACTATTATTCCACTTTCACCATCCTATGGAATCCTGGGGTTTGCAATTTGAACCCCAGCGCAGGGTCTCAGAAGCACTGCTCCCATTGGCTGTGAGGCCACCTTCTTTTAAAAGGGGGGCAGGATTGAGGAGTGGCGACCCCTGTGAAATGGTCGTCCGACCCCCCAAAGAAGTCCCGATCCCCAGGTTGAGAACCACTACTCTAGTACAAGGTAGCAGCATGGAGAGAAGGCTTCCCCTGGCAGATTCATATAGGGAGATACGGTCTTTCAAATAGTTTGGACCTAAGCTGTATAGGGCTTTATACATCGTGCCGAGCACTTTGAATGTGCCCAGAAATGAAAGGGTAGCCAGTGAAGTCGTTTTAACAACAGAGCTATTTGGACCCTATAACTGGGCTGCCACATTTTGAACCAGCTGAACTTTTTGAACAGTTTCCAAAGGAAGTCCCATGTAGACTGTTGCCTTTCCACACTACAGGGTTACAGTGCTATTATTCCACTTTCAACATCCTGTGGTATTCTGGGGTTTGTAGTTTACGGAGGCCAAAGCATTCTCTGGCTGAGAATTCTAAATGGAATTCTAAATAGAATGTTGAAAGTGGAATGTTTAAAAGAGGTGGGTACGATATATCATATGTGGTGGACATGCCCAAAGGTCAAGAAATATTGGATTGAGATACATAACAGGATTTGTGAAATAATGAAGCTACAATTTCCTATGATTCCTGAATTGTATTTGTTAAATATGACAGATTTAGTAGACGGTGTGAATATAAAGAAATATTGGAGAATATTATTATATATGATAACAACTGCACGTATTGAATACGCTAAGGTATGGAAAACACAGCAAATACCCACAATAGAACAATGGTGGGGCACCTTGATTGAAAATAAAAATGCTGACATAGTCTCTCAAAGACTGAAAGGGAAATCAGATGATGAAATTCAGAAAGAATGGCAAATTGTAGGTGATTGCTGGGTGACCTTTGATAGAAGTCTATAATTCATGGTAATATGTGGAAAAATTTCATTGTGATGATTACGGCAAATATCATGAAGCAGGAATATGGTATTGGAAATGCTATGTACTAACGTGTAAAATGGCTGGAAAATGCAGTACAATGATATAACAATATTAAGAGATTTTGGAAATGAAGTCTAGATCAGTTTGGAAGATTCAAGAAATAATTCATGTGAAATAGCAATAATAAATGGTTGTTTTAATTGTGAAACTTTAATAAAATGATATTATAAAGAAAGTGGAACAATAGCATTATAACAGTATAGTGTGGAAAGGCCCTCTTAACCTGGGACCCTTTCACACCACACAGTTATAGCACTAAGATTTCACTTTAACTGCCAGATTTCTGTCCTAGAAATCCTGGGAAATAAAGGCCATTTCCATTTCCACAGTAGCCTGTTATAGCGCTATGATTCCACTTTCAACATCCTATGGAATCCTGGGGTTTGCCGTTTCGGGAGGGGCCAGATGGCCCTTCCCGAAATGGCAAACCCCAGGATTCCATAAGATGTTGAAAGGGGAATCATAGCGCTATAACAGACTAGTGCAGAAATGGCCAAAGTTTAGGGAGAGGCATTTAGACTTCCCAGCCACAGAACTCCAGTGCCTTGTCAAACTGCAAGCCTCAGATTTCCAACAGAGGTGGCCAGGGTAGTTAAAGTGGAATTGGAGAGTTATAACTGTACAGTGCAAAAGGACTCCTGGTTAAAAGATAATGCTAAATAAGCAGAAAAGGAAGGGATTCCAACAGCCTGCCTGCTTGAAAAACTAGGAACTAAGAACAAAACCAAAAACCTCAAGTATAAAAATAACAAATAGCCAGGGAGATGAAACTCTACGTATTCAAAACATACAATAATGTTAATATATACAAACTAACAAATAGCTTAATCAGAATAAATCCACTGTGATATAGCAGCCAACAAACCATCCAATGAAACAATTCAAGTTTAAAAAGAAACAGTCCACAGTCGATAGCTTTGGATTATGTTATCATTTTGATTATTCTTCAGAAGGAATTGTGAGATAAACGTAGGCTGATCAACGACTGGTTAGCCCCTTTTGTGTGACGGCTTTGTAGGTCTATTAAGGCTGTTTTTGTAAATGGAAATTTATAATTAGCCTGGCTTGAGATGCAAGCTAAACAAGAGAGACACATTGCCCTGGCATCCACTCAAGTTTATCTCAGAGTTCTTTCTGAGGAAGAATTGAAATGATAACATAATTTCAGAGCTAGCATCTATGGCATTTGGACTGCTTATTTAGACAATGGGGCTGTTTACTGGTGCAGTTTGTTGTCTGGATATACAGTTGTGAATTTATTTTGATTGTTTTGTCAGTTTGGAGATATTTATGCACATTCTATGTGGAATCCTGTGGATGTTTAATGCACTAAGTTCCCCTACAAATATCACGGGGCATTTTTGTCAATGGCGGAATGACTACATTCAGCTCAAGGCTATGGCAATGGAATTACTCACACAATGCTGTTGTTCATACAGACTCGGGTCATTTCTGCACTACACTCTTATAGTGCGATTATTCCACTTTCAACATCCTATGGAATCCTGGGGTTTGCAGTTTTGGCTGGCCCCTCCCGAAACTGCAAACCACAGGATTCCATAGGATGTTGAAAGTGGAATAATCGCGCTATAAGAGTGTAGTGCTGAAATGGGCTTGGTTGTGCATTCTGTGGCACATTTGATATATAGGTTTAGTTGCACAGTGTTGCCATTCAACACAAGGGTTGTGTACCACAGTCCTGGTGTAATTTTCTCTGCAAAGATCTACAACACAGCCCTAACATAGTATCTTGGCCTAAATATCTGGCATGCTTTTCACTGGAAATACATACGTATGATTAGAAATGCATATGTTTGATTAGAGTTCTGGGAGTGTGGCTATCGCAAGTGCCAGAGCAGCCTAGAAACAGGTTGCCAGACAAGCAGAATGGCTCCTCTGGAGAGAAATCCAGCTCTGTAGTGTGTGGGAGGGGCTGATCCAGTTATCTGTGTGGGAAGTGTCTAATTCTCAGGGAAAGCCTAGAGAGAGGCAGAAGAGTAATTAAAGCATTATAAAATCTGTTCAGAAAGTATGACCCAGATTGGGGGTTGAGTCTTGGGTGAGAGTGTAGTCAAAGGGCTGTTTATGATACTTGTGTTTATATGAGAATTTAAGGATATAAGGAAACTGACTAAAGGTACTTTGAAGAACTGTATTAGCTTTGACCTACATCTGAACTCCAATACTTTGTTCTTTATGTTATTTATAAAGGGGGAAGGCAGAGCTGTGTGAAAAGACAAGGAACTTTATTAGTTTGGGGTGCTTGTTACCCTGATTTCTGGGGGTCCCGTGAGGGACACCTAAGTGCGCGCCAAATATTACAAAGTTGGGAATTAGCAAAGAGCACAAGCTAGCAATACGAGAGGCAGGGCAATGGAGCGAGATCTTTTACCCAGTGTCTACGGGGTCAGGTCGAGTCAAGGAGCAAACAGAAGTAAATAATAATTGTTGTTTTTATTGATATACAGTCAAACACGTGTATGCAACACACTCACACAGAGATCTATAGAAATAAAGGTTGGAGTTGGATAGAGGGATTTTAAGAGGAGGTTTTGTATGGGAAATACTGTCCTGAAGCCCGAGTAGTCTGAAGAAAAAGGTCCGTAGCAGAGGAGATTCTCAGCACGAGGAGCTGAGGGGAAGGCTCGTCGAATGAAGCAACAGCAAGGCAGGATGGAAGCCAAGAGCGATCCGAACGATCCGAGAAAGTGCTCAAAATCAGGGGGTCTTATAGGGGAAAATGTGGCCACAGGCTAGTCCGTTCTCGGGGTTAACAATGGGTTTCGGGCTGGAGACAAAGCCTCCGGAAGGTCAGTATTTTGCATGATTGAGTTATGACAGAGTTGTCAATAGAGTTGCCAGTATGCAAACGCGGAGTGCTTGCCAGTTGAGTATTCGGCTAGTCAAGCCGCCTGCTCAGGGCAGGGAGTCCTTTGTAAGTAGTGTGCATACATAATAGAGTACTTGCCTTTGAGATCTCTTGAAGTGGCGGGTTGGCTATTTCTGGTCTGCCTGTATTTGTTTGGAATGTTTCGGCTATTTGTGGCCGTGCCTGTATGCGTGCTTGTCTGGGGGCCTCGCAAGCACGCAGAGAGGAAGGGATAAAGAAGGCCAAATTATTGATATCAAATGATATCTAATATCCCACAAGTCCGGGCTAGAAACTGCGGTAACAAGCTTCCATACCAGTCTGAGAGAGAAATAAGTAGACCTTGTCACAGGTATAAACATTATTACTTATGTAATACTGGACCACATATATTTTCAGGTGATATACTGGCTTCAGGTTTTAGGGGGTCCTCAACAAAATGCCATCTGGTCATCCCTCTTCTTTGTCCACGGGCCTTTTTGGTGCTGTCAACGACCACATGCCCACGGTGTTGCCATGCAATTTTCCCACAATGTTTCAAAGTTGTTGTTAACTGCTGTCAAGCAGTAGAAGTTGCCAAAATGGACAAACTTACTTGTTTGATAGAAAACAAGCCATATAGTAATTTTTTCAAGATCTGGCAACCGTTAATAGAACATTGACATATGAAAACAGGGACTGACTAACATTCCAAGAGGGAAAATTGACTGAAAACTTGGCTTACAAGAGAGTCTGCAAGTGGGAACTACAGAAGTTGGAGGTTGGTAAACATTTAACTATCCACAGTAATGGTCTTTTTGAAACTGTCAGACTAGGAAAACTTTTCTGTATATATCTCAACATATTGCATATATATTGATTGTAAATTGAATACCATTTAGTGATTATTGTGTGATTATATTGTAGAAAGGTACGTTCAGTGTTACATAAGGTTGTGCTTATTAAGATTATATGCAATATTCTCAAACATGCATCACCAGCTTGAATTTGGAGGAAGCTTTTTTAAATTTATTTGAGGTAATTGAGAACTTTAAAGAAATATATTTGTCTCTTTTTTTTTTTTTTTGGAGGATGGTTTAACAAGAAAATTATCAGCAGGGGAGGAGGTCCTTTTAATGTTAATAGTTTATTATCTGTTGTTGTGTAAATTCCTACCAAAGCATATTTGTCTAAATAGGTAGGATTATATGTGGTCTAGGAAATGTTAGTTGTGCAATCTTAGTACTGGTAACTCTTTTGTGTTAGTGTAATATTATTGTAAGTTTTATGTGTATAAAAGTGGATATGTGCAAGATGTGAAATTTTGTAGGGGTTTTTTGGTGTTATATTTTTCCTTTTCTTTCTTGTTCTGTATTAATAATGTTTTTTAATAAAAAAGAAAACTTCAATTTATGGTAATCCTATGAATGACAGACTTCCATATTGCCCTATCGTCAACCACCCTGCTCAGATCTTGCAGATTTAGGGATGTGTCTTCCTTGATTGAGTCTATCCATCTGTAATGCTTTCGTCCTCTTTTCCTACTGCCTAGGGTAGTGATGCCCAAAACTGAGTCCCTGTATTTGATCAGACCATGATGTTTAGACTACTCTGATGGTTGAGATTTTGTTGCCTGCAGCCTCTGGAAATTGAAGCCCAAGAATATCTAGGGATGAAAGTTTGGGGACTATTGATATAGAGCTCTCTGGGAAACTGAAATGGCACTTCTCATTCTTTTCCTCATGGCTTGAATTTCCCCGGTTCTCTGGAGTGACGCAACTGTGGATTAAAAATGCGGTGACATTTGCCCCAGTTGAAAATACATTTGATGAGCATCTAGTGCACCTGGGGAATGACTGGGCAGAGGGACCATGGAGTAAACGGCTGAGTCATGGGCCTTTTTCGCATCTTACCTTTTTCCGTGACGGGGGAGGGCGTCTCGCGCGAGAAGCCTCCTTCGCGAGGCTGCTGCTTCCCCCACCTTACTTCCGCAGGGCGCTTCGTGATGACGCGACCATCGCACGAGTGCCCCGCCCCTTCCTTCCGCAGGGCACTGTGGGAGCTGTAGGCTCTGTGGGGAATGGAAGCGCTTCCCGCCCGGCTCACCGATGCACTGCACAGAGGTAAGTGCGCGAGGGCGGCATGAGCATTGTGTGAGCGCGGGCTATTTTCGGCTTCAAGCCGAAAATCAAAAAATACGCCCAGGCCCCGCTTCAGCTTCGTGAGCGCCGCGCAAGTGGGAGTGCGTCGTGTGCAGCGGCGCTCCCATTTGCGCGGCGCTCAAGGGGCGCTTGCGCAAAAAAAAAAGTGCGAAAAGGGTCATGATAGTGAAATAATGGCAAGAGGTTGCATCATGCAAATGGCCCTGAGTGATGACATGGAAGCAGGTGTGTATAAAAGAGGGGCATGAGTGTTTGCTTTATCTCTGCATCCTGTACGCTCTGCATCCCATCACTCTGCTCCTGAAACTCTGATGCTGAATCTCTGATGCTGAATCTCTGCCTGTGGATCTGCGTATCCTGTGTATAGATGTATATACTGCAACTGTTAAGATTAAAGCCTCCAGGTATTTTGGATGACAAACTCTGTGTCCATGAGTTTACTAACCAGTGGGTAGAGGGGCCAGAGCTGATGCTGTAGTTGTACTCTGCTGGACATGCTTGTTGCTGCTTGGAAACTCTGCTATGTTATGCTTGCCTCTGGGACACTTTTTGTCCAGAGAGCAGCGGTTCCAGGGAGGATTTTGTGCTGGTGCTGTAAATCATCTCCCATCAGCAACATCAGGAGAAATGAATTTGAATGTTGCCTCCCTAAGCTGGCTTCTTAGTGTTCACTGAATTGTTATCAATGGTGGGACTTCCAAGGCTGTTCCAAGGCTCCGGCAACTGCCTGAGGATGCTGTGTGCCGATGCTGAGCCTGACAAAAGATTTCCAAGGCTGCTTTTTGGCTCTGTTAAAACAACAACAAGAAAGTGTTCCACATCACCCCACCAGAACTCAGTATAATATATAGTGTGGGCATCACTCACGTTGAAAGACCTTCACTGGCCTGCCACATTTCAAATAGTAGGTGACAGTTTTCATGTTGGCTATGAAACTAGGGCTATAAACCTCATTCTTATCTACTAGAGATGGAAAGAATATTTGAGCAGTTTTTGGGAAAAAGGTTGAAAAACTGCTTTCTTAAATGTTGGGAAATCTAAGCTGCTCCTCATAGGGTGTGGTTTCCAGGCCTTTTATCATTGTGGACATCATTCTCTGAGCACGTTTCAGCTTGTCAATATCTTTGTTGAAGCCCTCCTCATCCCCTGCCATTCCCCATTATTTAATTTTTTTCAGGCTGATTTGAGGTGATTTTTTTTTCACTTGGGACCAACCAGATGCCACCCTGACCTCCCATGAGTATAGTGGTTTGCTTCCCTTAGCCCTTCAGAGTCTCCTCACCCTTCATTGAAAACAATGACTGGAAATTGGCCAAAATGGCAGCCAAAAGTGACATTACATCACTGGTTCTCCTGAAATATGCCAGTGCAGCCCATCAGGCAGGCATGGGGATGCCAAGAGCCTGCTCCTCCCCTATGGTTGGCCATCCCAGAGTTAGACTTGGATGCTTTACCACATACACAAGGTCTCCACCAGCCAGTAAACAGCCATATTGCGTGAGGAGTGGGCTGTTGAAGCTAAACGGTGGGTTTCGTGGGGGCGAGGGAAGAGACATGCTGTAGAACTGCATGAACTTTATAGTACGTCTTCCTGGTTCAGAATCTGTTTGCAATTATAGTTATAGGAGCCCCATCTCTACTCAACCTGAGAACCCTACAAGTTCCACTCCTCCAATCCATGCACATAAGCAGAACATTGAAGGTTAGAGATTGTGGACCAGGAATTTTTATTCCTTCCCTGCTGCACAAAGTTTTATCTCTGAGAAAGAATTTTAAACCCAGTTTGTTCATGTCCAGGCAGAACATATCTTTACGCTTGCCTCCTTTTGTTAACTGGGACTCACCCTGTGCCTCATTTGTCTTTTTTGACAAATGACATATCCTTCCCCTTCTGACTGCAATTTGGTCTCTTTTCAGTTTGTCAACTCAGTTGCAAGAAAGCCATTCTTTCCTGCTCCACAAAGACACACCAAGGTGCCTGCAATCTACAGCCCATTTATTCCAGAGGAGGCCAATGGGCTTTAAATGTTTGTTTCCTGGAATAAATGGACTGTGCAGATTGCAGCTACAAGAGACTGATTTGATCAATTGGAGGGGAAGATGAAAAACAAAACTGTATGTTTACTTACCGATTTCTTCAAACTGAAACCCTAATCAAAATGCCACCACTAAGATGGGCACGAACAGCCCCAAGTCTCAGTGGGCAGGAAGGGGATGTCTTACCCTGTCACTGCAGGAAGAGAGGGGCCCTCCTTGCTCCTACCAAGGGCCACTCTGAAGATAGAAGGCAGGTAGCAGCAGCAGCAGGCAATTCCCATTTCCATAAACCAGTGAATCTGCTCCATGTTTTACTATGAACCTTGAAAGACTATCCAAGGTACTGAAGTGATGTGGATGGTGGGTGGGGTAGGATCCACCGCCTTAGAATCATAGAAACATAGAGTTGGAAGAGACTGCAATGGTCATCGAGTCCAACCCCCTGCCATGCAGGAACAAACACTCAAAGCACCCCCAGCAAATGGCCATCCAGCATCTGCTTAAAAACCTCCAAAGAAGAAGACTCCACCACACTCTGAGACAGCATATTCCACTGTCAAATGGCTACTACTGTCAGGAAGTTCTCCATGATGTTTAGGTAAAATCTCTTTTCCTGTAGTTTGAATCCATTGCTCCATGTCTTATTTTCTGGAGCAGCAGAAAACAAGCTTGCTCCATCCTTGACATGACATTCCTTGTATAGTGCCTTTAAAGTTTGGATTAAAAATTGATCAGGTTTACCACCCCTCTAACATGTAAGCTTTGACTCCCTCAGGGTAAGTACAAAAGTAGGGTTGTATTGTAGTGATTTGAACTCTGGTCTCCAGAGTCATCGTTCAACACTCAAATCACTATACTACACTGGCTCTTCCACTGGTTTTACTTATTGTAAAAATGCCTCTCCTGAGTGAAAAATGAGGAAGGGTCCCAAAACAAGGGAAAATCACCCTGCAACCTGTACTCAGTGTTTGGGGGCACATGGCGTTACTCCAGTTATGATATGTCTGGTGAGAGCACTAGCTATCCTTTTGATATCAAATAATTTGGCCTTTGCTTGACCTTTCTCTGCCACCCTTCTCCACGTGTTTGCAGAGGTCCCCTGGACAAGCATGAATTGGGCGCGGCCGTTAATGGTTGTACATTCCAAAACCCCATTCAGGCAGGCAACTTAAGCCTCTCCAATGCTTTAGGGAAAAACTTCCCTGCAAACCGGGTTTGCTCGGTGCATACCTACACAAAGCTGCAATGCCAAGAGCTGAGCCATTCCTTTATGTCGGGCCATCAACGTACTGGCCATACTATTGTCATCCACCACTAAGCTCATCATGCAAAACCTGACCTTTTCCAACCCCTTTGTCCCGCTCTAAAATCCTTTTGTTCTTACCGAGCATAGCATAGCCTGTAGGCACGATCCACTCTATAAAAAGTCCCCACTTTTGGGACAACCTCGGACTACTTTGGACTTCCATCCCACCTTGCTGCCGGTAGTCTGAAGGAACTCCCCTCAGCGAACCCCTTGAGCTCTCTCTCCCCGAACCCTGTCTTTCTCTCCAGGACTACACGACCAGGTGTCGTATTACCCACTCCCTTGAAACTCTCAATTTCCATCTCTAAGTTAGCTAGTATTTGTCGTGTCTTTCGTGTTGCGTGTTCTTAATAAAATATTATTTGTTACTTTAAAACCTTGTCTAGCCGCTCTCTGACCTGATGCTGTATACATAGGGTTAAAGATCTCAGCTAAAGTTACCCTGCCTCTCATTAGCTAAAGAGAGTGCTCGAGTTTAATTTCCCCAACTTGTGCTTTTATTTGGTTATTTGGGTGCTCCTCCCGGGACCCCCAACATACGGGGTAAAAATGGAGGTAATAATAATGTACTTGAGAGTGCAACAGTGATGTGGCCTTCTGATGTCTCAGGGGGCAACATGTCCCCTAACCCACACAGTTCTCCATCCTTGTTCTACACCCTCTTAATTCCAAGAGTAGTACCATCACTCATACCCATTCCATCCTTGATGATAAAGGTAACGGTTGTACTTTGAACAGCATCCTCACTCCCTGTACATCAGAGATAGGTTGTCAGATGGAAGAAAAAAAAGCCCAGCTTCACATCATATGCTGCAGGAGCTTAGATGTGCTTTCTTTGAAGTAAATTCTGTTCTTTTCAATCTGTCTTACTCCCAGCCAAGTGCAGTAAAGGTTGCAACCTGCCATGTGCAAAAGGCCATGGAATCGTGCCATCCCCACAGTGGGTGTCTGTGGATAAAAAAGAAGCGGCGACAGCCTTTTAATGAACTAAAACTTTTCCAGTTTTGCATGCGCTTGTGACCTTTTGTGGAGGAATATCTTAACCTAATGTCTCTGAGCTGTTGGTTTTCTCTTCCTTTCTGTCTGAAGTTCCACCTCTGGAAGCCAATAGAATCCTTGACTCAAAAGCTTTTATGTACTTTCAAGTCTGCCAAAAATCTCTTTCCACAAACAATGGGTGACACTTCTTTTCAAGGAAAAAAAGCACACAGTAACATTAAAAAGTATTGAGTTACTGTGAAAGGGAGGGAATTTTTTGTACAGAAATTTGTATATTTATCAGGAAATTAGCTTTGCTCAAAAACCAAGACAAACAAATAAACTCTTCTTTTTTGTCTTGTCCTTTCACTCATTTCCATGATAGTTGATATTATTTCAGTGAATAAAGATACAATTCAGTTAAATTAGTGCTGAGGATATCAAGGTATAGAAATGTTTCAAAATACATGCTATTTGTAAGTTGTTCGCCACCTCGATCCATATGGAGAGGCGGGATACAAAGAAATAATAATAATAATAAAGGTAAAGGAGGGCTCCTTTTTCCATTTGTGATGGACTTGTAAGAAGGTGATAAGTTATTGATCTAATATTTATGTGTTAATCCAAAGAATTTTAAAGGTGGATCTTGTAATGTCACCAGAAATATTTGTGCTGGGTATTATGGACAAGTAAATATGGATAACTTCCTTGATATATGATAACAGCAGCAATAACACTATTTGCTCAAATCTGAAAACAGACTGAAGCACTGATGATGGAATAGATTTTTAAGGTTGCTGAGCCAGCTCAAATTGCTGAACTAATACGGGTTTTAAAGGATAAGCCAATTGAAGATTTTTTTTGGAAAGATTGGAAACAGTTTATGGATTTTTTGAGCAATTGGAAATCTAACATTGCAATAATCTATGGCTATGGTTACTGGTAATTCTAGTAGGATTACCTAGTTGCATTTGTAATGGTGGAATGATATTGTTTTTCTCTCTCCCTCTCCCACTTCATTGTAGTTTGGCTTGTAGGGGTCATAGCCCTTCTTTGGCCATTTCCGCACGAGTCTGTTATAGCGCGATGATTCCACTTTCAACCTCCTATGGAATCCTGGGGTTTGCAGTTTTGGGAGGGGCCCTAGGATTGCATAGGAGGTTGAAAGTGGAAAAGTTGGTGCTGGAGGGCCAATGTACTGGTTTGAGAGCTGGACTACAATTCTGCAGAGTAAGGTTCGATTCCCTGCTTGGCCATGGAAACCCATACTCTCAGCTTCAGATAACCCCATGATAGGTTCACCTTAGAGCTGCCATAAGCTGAAACAACTTGAAGGCACATGACAACAATAACAAACTTTTTTTTAGCCGGAAAGTAGATCCAGAGCAGAGCAGACAGTGAGCCCTGGCACAACAAGAACTGGGAGAGATGGAAGAAGCTAACTGTAAACAGCATGCATACATAATAAGGGTGTTTGCAGAGAGGCTAACTGATAGGTTCGCCTGAGGGTTGCCTAAATCAGAAACAATGTGAAGGCACACAACAGCAATGATATAATTATAGATCTCTGACTATGCCATATACAGCAAAAATTGTTCTTTCAGGTACATTGGTTGCTATAATGTCTAGTCAAGAAAGTGCTTTCTAAATCAGCAAATTGTTGGACATATAATACTACTAATGTTTCCTTAATGCACATGTTTTGTCCCATAAGAGCTACGTTTGAGGAGGAAGAGCCAGTGTGGTATAATTATCTGAGCATTGGACTACAACCTGGATACCAGGATTTGATTCCCCGCTTGGCCGTGAAAACCCACTGGGTGACCTTGGGCACCTCACACACTCTCAGCACTAGAAAATCCCATGACCTTAGGGTCTCCATAAGTCCCAAATGATACCAAATCGGGAGGGGTTGCTAATATGCCAGAAAACAGGATCAAAATTCAAAATGACCTTGACAGATTGGAGAGCTGGGCCAAAGCTAACAAAATGAATTTCAACAGAGACAAATGTAAGGTCCTGTACTTAGGCAAAAAAAATGGAATGTACAAATATAGGATGGGGGACACCTGGCTGGATAACAGTACATCTGAAAGGGATCTAGGAGTCTTGGTAGATCACAGACTGAACATGAGTCAGCAGTGTGATGTGGCAGCCAAGAAAGCCAACACAATTCTTGGTTGCATCAATAGGAATATGGTGTCTAGATCAAGGGAGGTAATAGTACCACTCTGTTCTGCATTGGTTAGACCTCATTTGTAATACTGTGTCCAGTTCTGGGCACCTCAATTCAAAAAGGATATCAACAAGCTGGAGTGTGTCCAGAGGAGGGCGGCCCAAATGGTGAAGGGTCTGGAAGCCATGAAGCCCTATGAGGAGCAGCTTAGGGAGCTGGGGATGTTTAGTCTATAGAAGAGAAGGCCATGTTTAAATATTTGAAGGGATGTCATGTCAAGGAGGGAGCAGGTTTGTTTTCTGCTGCTCCAGAGATTAGGACAAAGAGCAATGAATTCAAGCTCCAGGAAAGGAGATTCCACCTGAACCTCAGGAAGAACTTCCTGACGGTCAGAGCTGTCTGGCAGTGGAATATGCTGCCTGGGAGTGTGGTGGAGTCTCCTTCTTTGGAGGTTTTCAAGCAGAGGCTGGATGTCCATCTGTTGGGAATGCTTTGATGTGGATTCTGCATAGCAGGTGGTTGGACTTGGATGGCCCCTGTGGTCAATTCCAATTCTGTGATTCTATGACTTGAAGGCACACAATAACAATAACAAATTAGTGTTCAGTATTTTACTTGAGTGTTTTAGTACTGTATTTTCGTTTCAGGGTTTTTTTTCCTTTTCTCTTTCTACCTTTCCTTTTTCTTTTTCCAAATGATTATTTATGTGATTGTAAATTAGATTGTTTGTGTTAAAATTAATAAATAAATAACTGAGAAAAAAATAGATACATTTCATTGAACTTATTTGTGGATGGATTCTTCTCTTTCTTCTGCAGTAGATTAATCCAGTTAAAGCTGGAAAAGTGTTCTCTCCCCCCGCCAAAAAATAAGCCCATGATTTCTATTTGATTTGCTGGCTCATATTTCAATTTTACAGGCAGCTCCTTGGTTTCCAAGGCCGAACCAGATCATTTTGCTGCCTGAAGTGGAGGAGCAAATGCAGCCCTCCTCTAATCACCCAACTCAAGGTGGATCATACCTAAATCCAGTCAACTTATTTGGGTTCATTAAAAAATAAAAATCTTTCAGATTCCTTTCCACCTCACTGGCAGAAAAAAATTACAATAACACCCTGGAACTGACATGTTGTTGGTAGCATATGCAGGCATAGATTAATCTATTTTTGATCACAGCAGAGGTTAGTATTCCCCTCAACCCACTGCATCAAGGAAAGTTCCACCCCTGGAGCACTGAAACATCTCTCATGGTTATTTCCTGCCTGGTAGAGAGTGAAGGCATCACAGAAGCATCCTTGTCCATGTGTCCCTGTTGCCAGATGCAAAATGATTCACATCATCAGGTGAGACCTCTGTGTTACCCTGACTTCCGGGGGTCCCATGGGGGACACCTTGATTCGCTCCAAGTTATAAAGGTTGGGGAAATTAGCGGAGCACTGGCATTAGCAAAACGAGGAGTGTGACCCAACAGGATCCTTTATCCAACTTTATGGGGTCAGGCCAAGCCAAAAAGCCAGACAAATGTACCAAATAAATGAATTTTATAAAATGAATATAGTATCACACACCAACGCACTCACCCACTCACACACACACACAAGGCCTATTGAGAAGGAAAAGAGGTGAAAAATGGACAGGGGATATAGCAAAGGGCATGTAGAGGCAGTGATACTGCACCTATCCTGAAGTCTTCGGTCCAGGAAGCAGCGATAAGAACGGAGTTCAGTGAAGAGATGGCTGAGGGGATCACTCAACTAACAGAGTGCTGGTCTGCTAGTGTGGTGTGGAGTTCTCCAAAGAGACCCTCAAAAACTGGTACTACTAATGGAGCAGAACATATCTCAAGAGCAGGCCCTCTCCTGGGAAGAACTATGGCCAAAATAATAGAAAAATGTTGCACAATAGCAGCTTGATAGTTTGCATGATTGGATCATGTAGAAGTACCTCACCTAGTAGGATTTTGCAAAGTCTGAGTGGGTCAGCCTGGGGAAAACACAATTATCCACCCAGGTTGGCTGGCAACCTTTTGTCTGTGCGAACGTGTTTAGCCTGAGGTCTCCTTGGGCTACGTGACTGGGGATTTTCCTGGCCTGACGTAGTTTCGGTCATTCAACCTCTTAGCCTACATACCCACCTGGGCAACCTCTCTGGCATGGCGGGCATATTTCAAGAAAATTTTCACCTGCAAACGACTCCAGATTTTAAATATGACACAGCACATTGTAGTTTTGCCCCTCCCAAATGGTATGAAAATTGGGGAAAAAAAGAAGCCCCAAAAATGAAAACACAAAGTTTTGTTTCACTTCAGAACAGCAAGGATGGTAAATATGGATTACTTCTTTGATACATGGTTGTGATGAAGTTCTGGGGATACAGCTATCTGAAGTGCCAAGTCAGCCTGGAAGCAGGTTCCTAGGCAACCAGAATAGCTCCTCAGGAGAGAAACCCAGCCCAGTAGTTGGTGGGAGGGGCTGGTGGCTGAGAGAGGAAAAGTTATATAAAGCCAAGTACCTGTTGCATTCAGTCTTTCCCCGAGATTCTAAGCAAAGAGCTAGGGATTGGATACCTTTAGTCTCTCAGAGAAGGTGACTGTAGCCATTTCCGCACTAGAGTGTTATAGCACTATGATTCCACTTTCAACCTCCTATGGAATCCTGGGGTTTCTCAACACTCTAGTGCGGAAATGGCCTGTGTTGGGAGAGCTAATTCTCAGTGGAAGCCTCATAAGAAGCAGAACAGTCATTGAACATTAGTAGAATCTGGTCAGAGAGTGTGACCTAGATTGGGGGTTAAGCCTTTGGCAGGAGTTTAACCAAAGGGCTGTTGTATGATACTTGTGCTTTATATGAGAGTCTAAAAATATAAATGAACTGTCTTAAAAAGTGCACTGAGGAAATGTATTAACCTTGACCTGCATTTAAAATTTGAAATGCTGCTGTATTCTGATTGTTAACTTATTAATGTTATAGTTCCTTTTTATAAATACTGACTCCGCTGAGTTGTATAGAGTACATAAAGTAACACAGAAAACACCATGAAACTATTAAGTTTTAAAACTATTAACCATATAACTGTTAAGTGCTTCTAAACAAACTTTGAAAACCTTCACCCTTTTAAACAAAGGTGGTATTATAAGGGGAAGGCAGAGCTGTATGGTAAAGACAGGGTGTTATCACAGTTATGATATGTCTGGTGAGAGCACTAGATATCCTTTTGATATCAAATAATTCGGCCTTTACTTGACCTCTCTCTGCCACCCTACCCCACGCGTTTGCGAGGGTCCTCTGGGCAAGCACATATTTGGCACAGCCGTTAATGGTTTTACATTCCAGACCCCATTCAGGCAGGCAACTCAAGCCTCTTCGCTGCTTCAGGGAACGCCTCATTGCAAACCAGCTTTGCTCGGCGCGTACCTTCACAAAGCCGCACGGCCAAGAGCCGAGCCATTCCTTTATGTCGGGCCATCAGCGTACTGGCCATACTATTGTCATCCAGCGCTAAGCTAATCATGCAAAACCTGACCTTTTCCAAGTCCTTTGTCCAGCTCCAAAATTCCTTTGCTCTCACCGAGCATAGCATAGCCTGTAGGCACACTCCACCCTATAAAAAGTCCCCACTTTTGGGACTACCTTGGACTACTTTGGACTTCCATCTCGCCTTGCTGCCGGTTATCTAAGGAAACTCCCCTCAGCGAACCCTGCTGAGCTTTCTCTCCCGGAACCCCGTCTTTCTCTCCAGGACTACGAGACCAGGTGTTGTATTACTCTTCCCTAAAGCTCTCCATTTCAATTTCTCAATTAGTTAGTATTTGTCGTGTCTTTCGTATTGCTTGTTCTTAATAAAATATTGTTTGTCATTTTAAAACCTTGTCTAGCCGTTCTCTGACCTGACGCTGTATAGATAGGGTTAAAGATCCTTGCTAAAGTTACCCTGCCTCTCGTTTATCTGAGAGAGTGCTCGAGTTAAATTCCCCCAACTTGTGTTTTTATTTGGCTATTTGGGCGCCCCTCCCGGGACCCCCAACATACAGGGTAACAAGGGCACTTTATCAGATTGGGAGCTAGCACACCAGATATAAGGCCATGTCACGGGGTGACAGCTTCAAGAGTGCTATTTGCCCAGACTTGGGCCATTTCCACGTAAGACTGTTATAGTGCTATTATTCCACTTTCAACATCCTATAGAATCCTGGGCTTTGCATTTAAGTGAGGGGCCTTTGGACTGAAGCATTAATAATAGAAGAATGGGTTGTTATAGCTGCAGATGCCATTCACATTGCACAACTGGTGTGGATTGTAAAACACAGACCAATTGAAGTTTTATTTGAAAGACTAAAAACCATTTATGATTTTTTTTTATCAACAAGAAATCCAATGATATAATAATTTGTGGTTATGGTTATTGGTAATTCAAGCAAGCTCAACGTATATAGATTGTAATAGCATAAAATATGAGATGTTAATCGATTTCTTTCCTTTTCATTACAACTTGTATAAGAGGTTCAGAGGTTTTTTTGTATTTTAGTTAGTGTAAGTGTATTTAGTGGAACAGACTAAGCTTTTTAAGTAATGAGATTTGTTGCGATGTCCTAGTTACAGTTTAGTTTAGTTCAGATTAGTTCTCATTTTTGTTTTACTTATACACGTTATCTTCTTTACGTATATAATCTTCCCTCTACATTTGTGGGTTTGACCTTTGTGAATTTGATTATTTGTGAGGCATGCCTTTCCCCCATTCTCCTCCTCTTATTATCTTGCATTGTGCCAGGAGTGGAGAATGAAGTCAGGTGCGTCCTTGCAAAAGGAAAGGGAATGTGTGGGAGGTACACACATTACCTTCTCGCCTCTGGAGCTCTCCCTCCTGTTCTCATGCATTTGGCCCAGCAGGAGAACACACACTGAAGCAAATGCTAGGGAATGTGGGGGGAAAGTGCATGTGTGCCTTCCTTCTCCCCCTCCCATTCCCTTGCATTCTGCCCTGGCCCAGAGGATGCACACTGAGGCAAAAGGCAAGAGAATGAGGGGTCGGCATGCCCCAGAATGGAATGGGAAGATGAGCACAGTGGGGATTAATCGACAATTTTTCCACTTTTGCAAAGGTTCTGTACCCCCAACCCTCACAAAAGTGGAGGGGCCACTGTAGTTCATTTCATTCTCTTTTCTTCCCCCCTTTTCCTGCCTCTGCAGTTGTGAATGTGTTTGTTTGTATCTCTGAACTAAAATTAAATAACAACGACAATAACAGCAACAACTGCCCTGGTGGTGCAGTAGTTAAATGCCAGTACTGCAAGCCACAAGGTTGTGAGTTCGATCCTGCCCGGCTCCAAGGTTGACTCAGCCTTCCATCCTTCCGTGGGTCGGTAAAATGAGTACCCAGCTTATTTGGGGCATGTACAGAAATGTTTTGAAATACATGCTATTTGTAAGTTGTTTGCTGCCTTGATCCATATGGAGAGGTGGGATACAAATTAATAATAATAATAATAATAATAATAATAATAATAATAATAATAATAAAAAACAGAAAAAGTAGGGCATGTACAAAAAATTGCTCCTGTTCCCAACAACGACTATCTGCCACTATAGTAGAGTTTTAGGCCCTAGCAGCAAGTAACACTGTTGACCAGAATATGGCATAGACCATATATTTTCCTCTCCAGTGTTCCAGAGTTGTAAGTTCCTCTCCAAATGGCTAGAAGTGATCCTGCAACACTTCTTGTTACCATTTTGAGACAGACTCTAATGAAAACAGATATATTTGGGGATGTTGGTGGGTAGGGTTGCCAATTCAAGAACATCCCAGCTCCTGAAGTTTCCAGGCTCAAACCTGAAACCTAGAGATGTCCACAGTATGTTATTAAGTATCTGTATTAAATTTACTCACAGCATGTCATTTAAACACACACACATATACAGAGAATGTTAGGGTGGGTAAATAAACCACTCTTCATCATGTCCCCAGGTGGACATGGAGCTGAATTGAACCCCCAGACACAAGATTGAAAGGAAGGAAGGAAGGAAGGAAGGAAGGAAGGAAGGAAGGAAGGAAGGAAGGAAGGAAGGAAAACACACACACAAAACAACTTTGGCCAAAGTATCCCTCCAAATATCAAAACTGTGTTCAGTATAGCCTACTAACAGTAGCGGTCTTTATTCTTCCATGCTTCCCTTTTTTATAGCATTTTCATGCTTACATAAAAGAAAAGATCCATGCATCAGCATTAGCAGAGTCACAGCTTGTACATGAGTTACATTTTATTTGACCCTTAACATTCCCAAGTCTGCATTTTCCAGTCAACATCCTTGGTCTTTCCCAGAGACATCTTTGATGTTAGCAGTGTCTTTCCCTTCTGCACAATACTATCCACCAACACGTACTAGGCAGAACACACAATTCTAAAGCAAGGTTGTTTGAACAGCCCTGAGTGTCCAAATACTAATCGATACCAAGCGTTAATTCTATAGCAAGTTACCAAGTACCAAGCTTCAAGTGTAACAAGAACATATGTTGTTGTTAGGAAGAGAAACCTCCTATTTAAAGGAGCTGTTCCCTGATCAAGGTGAAATGAAAAAATTGTTCCTTCTCACTTTGGGGACATAAGATAAGGAATGTTTAATCTAGCCTACTTTCCTCTAGCCAGAAGATGGATGCAGAACAGAGTGGAGAGTGAGCCCCTGGCACCATAATAACTGGGAGGAAGGAAGATGCCAACTAAGTAAATATATCGACCACCCCACACCCTGGAGGGTCTTTGCAAATTGCAGCAAGAAATAAATGAAGACTAGCGAATTGTAGCAAGCTGTGCTAGCTAAACTGGAGATTAGCACACATCTCTTTCCTCTTGCCTTCAGCTGAGCTCACCAAAACTGGAAAATTTGCATCCTCTTCCCGTTGGAAGCAAAGAGGCATCAATAAAGTGATTAGTGAGATGGAGCTCTAGAGAGCATGCATGCCCTTTTGTTTCACCTCTCTGTTTCTTTCTTTGATCTGTGTTCTGAAGCCTTTTTGATTGCTGCTTGCTGGCAGAGGTCACTTTCCTCTTCCTAAAGTTACCATAGTTAGTCCTTTGTCTCCCTTGGTCTGGGAAGAGAGCATCTGTGAGGCTCCTTAGAACCAACCATAGAGGCTCTTCTACTAGAATTTAGGCAATTTTCTTTTGTCTATATCCTTGCCTATCCTAAGATGTATTTCCTGAAACAATAAGTGTAAGGTTTCTTTCTTTCTTTCTTTCTTTCTTTCTTTCTTTCTTTCTTTCTTTCTTTCTTTCTTTCTTTCTTTCTTTCTCTTATTTTTTACCTTACAAGAGGAGCCCGAATATCTTCTCCTCATGTTCCATTGGCTATACTACACTCTGCTTGATAGATATGTACCAAATATTCCTTCCTAAGAGAGAACCTATGAAAGCTGGAGACTCAGGGCCAGGTTCTGAGATCTGATGGAGCCAGTGGTAGGTTCTGAGAGGTTGGATCAGTATCATTAGATGGTAGATGCATTTTTGCACGTTTGGGGAGTTCTCTTTGTGGTTTGTGGACAAAATTCTTATCATTAACTTTTACCATCTGATGTTGCTTGGCTTACATGTATCCTCGTTTTCATCTGTGAAATGCTGGAGGGTATGCTGGGGACCAGATTTGAGACTCTGCATGCCCTCTCTGTCAATGATGATAGAAACACAAGAAACCTCTGCCTGATTTCAAGTCAGAGCACCATCCCACTTACCTCAATATTGTGTTCCTCAGCCATCTGTCCTTCTAGGTGTGCTAGGTTATAATTCTCATCAGCCCCAGCCAGAAAGAACCTTAGACCTATTGGCTGAGGATGACAACAATTACAGTCCAAATCATGCAAAGAGCATCATGGTGAGGAAGGCTGGAGATGTTACCCAGAGATGTTAGGATTTGCACCTTACAACTTTTGTGGGAAAAGCTAGTACTTTCCTAAAGAGCTGTGTTACTGCATTTGCTAGCCCAGATTTGAGGCTGCTAGATATTATTTTGATATCAATAATTTGGCTCTCTTCCACCACCTCTCCACGTGTTTCTGAGGCCCCCAGACAAGCACAGAACTAGGCTCGGCCATCAAACGCTGCAATATTACAAAACAATACAGCAGGTCAGAAATAGCCAGATTACCGCTTTAGGAGACCTCTCTGCAAACACCCTCATGCACGCTGTTTACAAAGAGATCCCTGCCCTGAGCAGGCAACTTGGCAAGCTGAATACTCAACTGCCAAGCACTGAGCATTTGCATACTGTCTACCTCTTTGTCAATTCGGACCTAACTCAATCATGTTAAATTTTGACCTTTCCCAAGCTTTGTCTCATGCCCAAAACTCATTGTTTTCCCCAAGTACAGAATAGCCTGCAGTTACGTTTCTCCCTATAAAACCCCCCGATTCCGAGACCTTCCTCAGATTGCTCTGGACTTCCATCCGGCCTTGCTGCCACTTTGTTTGGCGAGTAGTCCCCTCAGTCCCACGTACTGAGACTCCATACCAACGAACTCAATCTGCAGACTATCCAGGCTTCAGGACAGGTTTCGTATCACTCAAATCAACAATCCCTCTCAGAATCCCTCTATACCACTCCAGACTTTACTTTCCTTAGTTACTTGTGTGAGTGTGTTGCATACACTGTCTGTCTGTATTTAATAAAGGTCTCAATTATTCTTACAACTTGGTGTGCTCCTTGGCTTGGCCTGATCCTGTAGACATTGGGTAAAAGATTCCATTGTGTTGCCTTGCTTCCCGCATTGCTAACTTGTGCTCTAGTTAATTTCCCCAAACTTGGTTAATTGAGAGCGCATATAGGTGTCCCTCCCGGGACCCCAAGTAAACAGGGTAACACCTGTGCCAAGACAAACAATAGCAATGGTTAGTAATAAAGTTACAAAGCAAAATAGTCACATAAAATGAAGGCAAGACTGAGGAGCAGATAAAGTGATGACCATTTGCCGGATGAGACTGCAGCTCCTAGAATGTCCCAGCCAGTTTGGCCAGTTACTATGCCGGCAGGTAGAACCTGGAAGTTTTGGCCCAAAGAGGTAACTTTTTTGAAGTCAACATGAACCATGACTCATTTGGGAGATGAGCATATTTTAAACACCCAGACACACATATACTGGTCTTGTTTAGGCATGCCAATTAGTTCCAAAATCATCCCAACTGTGGCAAAAGCATCCCAGAGCTAAACACAAAATGGAGGCCAGCTTCAACCTGGTTCTTGATGGGAAAGATTTTTAATTTTCATTTCAGAAAAATACAGGTGTGGGGCAGTGCAGCTAGGTCTTCTCCTGCTGCTACCCTTTTGTTGGAATGACAGCAGGTTTTTGCCATTCGGCAAGGCAGCCTCTGCAGACCCTTTCACAAGCAATCACCGCTCTTTGGTTACTTGGCTCGTGAGGGGAAGGAAAGAGAAGAAAACAGCTTCATGCCATAGCAGCCTGTAGAGATTGTGATGTGGGATGTTGCCAGCTGACCGGTCATTACTTAATGGCACATGGTGTCACTGTCCTCTTGGCCCTGAGCCGCATGACCACACAGTTTCCAGATATAGCAGCAACTACTGAACAGGCACATCGCTGACCCACGCCAAGCTTCCTATGGTCTTCAACAGGGCTGACTCCTAGTTTGAGGGGATGCTTTGGTAGCCCCCATTTGTGTTGCTGGGCTCCCAGCAATGGACTTAGCTGGTGACAGAAGCAGGTGGGTAGAAGAAGGCACTTTAATAATAAACGTAAATATTTCTAATGTAAATTAAAAACTAGAGTTAGATTAATCTAGGAGCATAATGATAAGACGTAAGAATACAGTTAATTGACGAGATGAATGGAATGCTGGATCAATATATAAGAGGTAATTGATGACAAATAGAGGGTTAGTGCTATAAAACGAATAATAATATTTATTAGCTCTTACAAAAAAAAGCTAGGAAGAAATATTGTAAGTATGTGAAATGGTTCTAATAAGATATTACCACTATATGTTGTATTACTAAAAGATGTACATATCTGTTTTTATTTGTTGTTGTTGTTGTTGTTGTTGTTATTATTATTATTTTTAGAAAATTAATAAAATTATTTTTAAAAAAACCTCAGAAGCTGGTTGGTGGGTTAAGCTGGCGTAACCCCAGTTGTTGGGTTGTTGTTTTTTAGATTAAAAGGTTTGTTTTGTTTTGGTATACTTTTTATTGAAAGTTTGTCTCAAAATAACCCCCCAACACACTTCCATGCTCAAATCTTCCAGTTGAAATGGCTTATTTCCATTCCATTACAAACACAATTTCCATCTTACACAGAGAAGTACAGTTACATTATTTCTTCTTTGATTTCTTATACGTTTATATCCTTATCCAATCCAATACTCTTTTCCATTCTTTCTCAAAGTTCTGGATAGATTTATTCTTCAAAGAAAATCCTAACTTTTCCATCTCTATCATATCCAGGACTTTTAACTTCCATTCTTCTTCATCAATATGTTTCTTTTCTCTCCAGTGCTGCACATATGTCAACCTTGCCGCACTTATTAGATATAATAATATCTTCTGATAACTTCTTATTTCTCTCCCACCAACTGTCCTCTTGTTCTTAATAGTTAATGTGTTTTAGGGTTTTTTAGATGAGTTAGTGGGTGGGGAGGATGGGTTATGTTTTAATTGCTTTTAATGCATCTGATATACTGTTGTAGTACTGCCTCGATCCATTGGGAGAGGCGGGATGTATATTATTATTATTATTATTATTATTATTATTATTATTATTATTATTATTATTATTATTTGTTGCCCTAGCATATTTAACAAATGAAGCTGTGGTTTCATTTCAAAATTCAGCTTACAAATTCTTTGGATTTCGTCATGTACCCCCTTCCAAAAATTTTTTGCTATCTTACATGCTCACCACATATGGAAAAAAGACCCCGTCTTTTCGTCACACTTCCAACAATTTAAATTCCCATTTTTCGTTATTTTTTGTAATCTTTCTGTAATCTTTTTTTTAGATTAAAAGTTTTAATGACTCTAAATACACCTTTGAGATTTCCTTAACTTTTTTATATGTACTCTAGTGCTCTTTTCCCTTACATATTTACACGGGAAGTATTTGAGAACAAAAACCACTATGTTTGCATTTCTACAAGTGTAGCTAGCCAATCTGAGCTGCTTCTTGTAGAAGAATTCACAGAAGCATTGGGAGTAAAATTCAAAGGACAATTCAATGACGTAAACAAACCTTGTTGTATATTTCAGACTAAGTAAAGAGGCTATTAAATGATATTGGAACTTCAAGGATAAGGTGTTTGGAAACAGCTACATAGTAGTTTTACATCCTTGTTTTTTAGCTGTCATGACAGAACACTAGAAACCCCAGTTTAGGTACTTTCTAAGCCTTTGCTCAAGGAGTTATCCAGTAACTCCTTGCACAATGCTCTTGCCCTGGGTGTGCAAGGCAAGCTGGGGGTTCCTGAGTGCAGGTTCCCTTCTCCTTCACACACATTGGCCATTTCCGCACTAGACTGTTATAGCGCTATTATTTCACTTTCAACATCCTATGGAATCCTGGGGTTTGCAGTTTAAGGAGGGGCCAGCCGTCCCCTCCTTAAACTGCAAACCCCAGGATTCCATAGGATGTTGAAAGTGAAATAATAGCGCTATAACAGTCTAGTGCGGAAATGGCCATTGATTGACCATGTAGATGAGGGACACTGAGAGATTTTTTTTTTCAGGCCACAAAACTTCCCTCAAGATGCGTTGAGTTTTTGTGGTGAGGAGGTTGTGAGGAAGCCTAGAAGTGTGGTAGGCCTGAGGAGCAGGCCAGCCTTGGCAACAGGTTGCCAAGGGACCCAAGAAGTTCCACGTAAGAGAGGAACTCAGTCCACTGGTGCATGGGAGGGGCTGAGCTTTCTGAGGAGGAGTTCTATATAAGGGATTGACTTGCATTTTTGTGGCAGATTCCTTCTGGGAGAGAAGGAGGGAGGGTTTTGGTGAATAAGAGTTTTGGTTTTCTTAGAGGCCTCGTGAGAGGCAGAGGACAGACCAAATTCCTTCTGAGTGGGTTAGAAAGTGAGACCCTGACTTAAGGACTAGGACTTTGAGCAGGGGAAGCCAAGGGTCTGGGTGAGTATGAAACCATTGTACCTGAATGCTGAGTTGAGCTGAGGAATCTGGTTAGACATTTTTGGAAGTTCTGTTTTGCCTGTGTATACTTTTAATACCCATACCTTTTCCATGCTTGTTGTTCTAATAAAGAGAACATTCCATTTTTGTAATTTCTGATTTGGAAGTATACTTTTCTTCAGTTTTAAGGGTATAGAGAGATGCTACCACAGATATTCAAATCCTTTTGAATAATACCAGGAGAGCTTTACTCCTTTTCTACTGGAATGGTGGATTTGGGGAGGAAAGCAGGATTGAATAAGAATTGTGGAGAGTGTCAAGGTGCTGTGGAGAGACTGGGAAAGCAGCTGTCCTCTCTAGTCTAGGTGAAAAGAAAAGCAGGCATAGACTTGACTAGTCTGCCCCCTGCATAGAGATGAACTTACAAATCAAGAAAGAAAGAAAGAAAGAAAGAAAGAAAGAAAGAAAGAAAAAAAGAAAGAAAGAAAGAGGAAAGCAGATACAATCCCATCAATCAAGTCAACAGCACGAGAAAACAACCAATGGTGGAAGGTGGTTGCCATGATAGTACTGCTCTGAATTTCCTCTGGGTTTTAGTTTGGAACCTTAAAGGTTCTGTCCAAGGTGCTGAAACTATTCTGGAAGGAGCTCCTTTAAAGTTTAGACCAGCACTGATTTACCATCCCACAGACACAAAAACCACCAGACTCTACTGAAAATAGGCTTTGTTTAAAAATGCACTGCCAAGGCAGCAAGCCATAATAGATTAAATGTACAGTGGAATAAAAGTATTTCATCCCACTCCTAAAATGTAAAAGACAAGAGGCAAACCAAAGCTGTTTTGTGAATCAGTGGCACAGTCTAGATTCCACTTCCAAAAAGAATCCAAGATCCTTTTCACGTGCACTGTGATCAAGCCAGGTGTCACCCATCTTATATCTGTGCATTTCAATTTTTTTTTCTGCCCAAGCGTAGCACTTTCAATAGGGAGAAAATTAAGATACCGCACTTGGGCAGAAATATCTGAAATATAGCCTACAGCATCTGGTATTTCACTGGTGGTCTCCCATTCAAGTACTCACCAGGGCTGACCCTGCTTAGCATCCAAGATCAGATGATGTGGTGCCTTTATCACATTTAGGCTGCCATTATTCCAGAATTAGAAAGGCTTATATATTGTTAACATAGAATGAATGACTACTATGAAAGGAAATTCAACTAGTTAAGCAACAATGTTATTCCCATTCAATGTTGTTATTTAGCTAGCTGTTTTTTTTATTCATAGTGTTATTCATAGGTCTTTGCAATTTTTAGTTTGGATCTAGTTTATGTCACTTTTGTTTAATCCACAGAAAGCAGGGCATTTCACATTGCTTCTTTAAAGATCCTTGAGATAAAGGCATGTACAGCAGCAGAGCTCACAACAGGGTGCATGGACCAGTGCTGGTCCAAGATCCCTCAGCTGCCAGCAGCAAATTTCCAGGAAGGAAAGAAGCAATTATATCCAACGACACAAATATGGTACCAATCCTTTGTGCACTGGAGGGGAGAAAGAAATGCCATTCCACTACATCAGATAGCTTGAGAAGTGCTGAGGCAGGTCTTTCAAGGTAATAACCAGCACTTTGCATTGTGCCCGGGATTTCAATGAAATATGTAAAACTGGTTTCCAAGTCTGTCTCTAATAATAGCACAGTGATAGGAAATGGGAGACGGCGGAGAACACATCATCATGGTTAAGAGGAGAAGTGTGCTTACAACATCCTCCATTTGCTTGCTGATGGATTGCTGACTTCCTTTACCATGCTTGGCATGAGAATCAGTGCCCAAGCTCCCCTGCAGCTGTTTTACTGGAATCGGGGAATGGAACATCTTACAAAGCCACTTTTGCATTTTCAAGTTAAGTAAGCTATTTCGTAGCAATCGATAAATCCCTTTGCTTTGCATGCTTAATGGCCCGACTGGAGCTGACGAATCTACAGATAAATCTTTATTGTCTTGTTGAGGTTGAGCCAAAACTCCCGGAGAGAGTGGATATTTTTAACCGCTAAAGCTCTCTTCGTAGCCAACTGCCTCATCACCCCATTCAATAAAGTGAATTTAGTGCTCAGCAGAAGCATTATGCAGCTCATGTCTCCAAGTACTGCCATTGATTTAAACAGTGGCAACTATGAATGTGAATGGTTGGAGGAATCATTATCCTTATGGTTTCAATCAGGGATGTGCAAAAATATTCTCCAGTTTGGATTTTCCAAGTAAAAAAATAGCTCTTTCAGAGAGAGGAAAGAAATATTTTGTGAACCCCATTTCATTTCCTCTTCTTCAGTGTCATTCCTGGACTACTGTCATTTGTTTCCCACAGGTTGCTGTATTTTTCTTCTTGGATTATGATTTACCATTTTTCTTCTTGGATTATGATTTGCCACTGTGATTATGTAGTGCAGATCATACAAGGGCAAGGGAAAATGAGGGAAATGAGGGCTAGGTAAACAAATACTGAATTTTTTTAGAAAGTGAAACAAAAGAGGAGGAGTGAAGTTTCATCTTCATCTAGAAGAAATTTCTAAGTCCCTAAATATATTGGTTATGTATGTAATGACTCCAATTCTCAGCTACCCTGAGACAGGGAACTTTCAGACTGGGAGGAACAGAAAGGCTGCTTGGTTGGCTACGAAGAGAGCTTTAGTGGTTTAAAATATCCACTCTCTCCAGAAGTTTTGGTTCTTTCTCTTTCTCTCCTCTTTCTAAAAAAGTGTGCCTAGGACCTTATGACACGGAGATGTCCAGCATGGCTCTGCTCACAGCAAGGAAAATTAAAGAAGGTTGAAAGGAGCTTCCTCTTTTCCAGAAAGAATACTTTTATTATTATAAATTTTAATTTAGTTAATTGTATTTATATAGTCATCCCAGAACAGAAGTTCTCTTCGTAGTTCAGTAATCAAATACACCTTTGATATATTTGGACCTAGGAACCACTGCCTGAACTGGGTTTTCTTCTCCTCTTCCCCAACATCTTCTCCTTTGTCGTCTTGTCTTTTAGGCTGGGTTACATGAGAATGGAGAAATGTACAAGTTTGATTTCTCCTCACATTTTAAATCTGTGTCTTTCCATCCTCATATTAGAAAAAAAAAGTAAGTTCTTATTAAACTATTCAAAAATGAGGTGTAACAAAATAAACCCCTATTGCCCTGGTAAAATTCAATAGGTACAAGTGTTGCTAAGTTAGATTAGCCCTGGTTCCTGTTTGGCTGGGAGACCACCAACAAATGCAAAGTGCTGTAGGCTATAGGGCCACTATAAGTCAACAGGTAAGTTGAAGGCACATATGCACATACATATATACAAGTATCTCCAGCCTGGAGAGACTCATGTGATAAAAACAACTTTCCAATTTTGCCCTCTGTTGCTCCCTCAGGTGGTCATTACCCTTCCTATGACCATTGTTTGGGTTGTTTCTCAGGTTTATTGATTGTCTTCCTCCATCCTACAAAGTTGAAATGTCTCTCTCAAGGCTTGATGAAAGGGAGTAAAGAGCATCAATCCAATGGCATGTCAAAGACCGGGCAGTGTGAAAGGCCCACACTCGGTGGAGGCAATAAGGAGTGCATTGTCTCTAAGGACAAATGTGAGCAGAGAGGAAGCAAGCTGGACTTGGTCAAGTGATACAGATGCAAGTGTGTTCTGTGGTCTTCAAAGCATCTCTCGGCAGCAGTGGCTACAACTAGAGCAGTAACAGTCTGAATGAGGAAGAGAAAGAGGCAGAGGCGCATGATTCCCCAGCTGTGATGGGAGCACCATCACTCAGCTCTCACCACACCTGAGACTTGCTGTAGTTCCTCATCACCCACTGCCCAGGTGCCATGTATTCTGACAACTCCAAATGGATGGGGCTCCTTCTTGAGGTGAACATGAATCAACAGTGTGATGTGGCAGCTAAAAAAGCCAATGAGATTCTAGGCTGCGTCAATAGGAGTAGAGTGTCGGGATCAAGGGAAACAATAGTACCACTCTATTCTGCTTTGGTTAGACCTCATCTGGAATACTGCATCTAGTTCTGGGCACCACAATTCCAAAAGGATATTGGCAAGTTGGAATATATCCAGAGGAGGGTGACCAAAAGGGTGAAGGATCTGGAAACTGTGCCTTATGAAGAGCAGCTTAAGGAGCTAGGTATGTTTAGCCTGATGAAAAGAAGGTTGAGAGGTGACACAATAGCCATGTTTAAATATTTGAAGGGATGTCATGTTGAAGATGGAGAAAGCTTGTTTTCTGCTGCTCTGGAGACTAGGACATGGAGCAATGGATTCAAACTACAGGAAAAGAGATTTCACCTAAACATCAGGGAGAATTTCTTGATCATAGGAGCTGATCAACAGTTAAATATGCTGCCTTGGACTGTAGTGGAGTCTCCTTCTTTGGAGGTTTTTAAACAGAGGCTGGATGGCCATTTGCTGGGAGTGCTTTTATGTGTGTTCCTGCATGGCAGGGGGTTGGATTCATTGACTGTTGTGGTTTCTTCGAACTCTATGATTCTTTGACTTTCTAGAAATTGTTATTTATGCCAGGTAAGATCATGGCAAGAAAGTGTGTCCCCTTCAGACATCTTCTGCCACCCACCCCCCGCCTGGCCAGTCATGCCCTTAAACAAAGCAGAGACTCCTTGTAGATTCCCTGCTGGCTGAGAAGTTTGTGTCTGGTATTCAGCAGCTAATACAGCTGGAACCAGCTCTGCAGCCCTAAACTCAGGGCATCAGGCATACGTTTCCTGAAAGCCTCATTCATTTATTAATATTGGCAATATGTAAATCAGGGATGGGATTCATGCAGATCTCCAAATGTGGTTGAACTGCAGCTCCTAGCAATCCACAACATCTGTTTAATCAAAGATTGTAGGAGCATAGAGTTGGAAGAGATGACAAGGGCCATCCAGTCCAACTACTTGCTATGATGGAATCCACAATCAAACCACTCTTGGCAAATGGCCATCCAGCCTCTGTTTAAAACTTTCCAAAGAAGACTCCACCACACTCCCAGGCAGCATATTCCACTGTCAAACAAGTCTTACTATCAGGAAGTTCTTCATGTGTAGATGGAACCTCTTTTCTTCAAGTTTGAAGCCATTGCTCCATGTCCATGTCCTAGCAGCAGAAAACAGGCTTGTTCCATCCTCCATATGACATCCCTTCAAATATTTCAACTTATCTATCATGTTGCCTCTCAACCTTCTCTCTTCCAGGCGAAATATACCTGGCTTCCTAAGCCACTCCTCATGGGGCTTCATGGTTTCCAGGCCTTTAACCATTTTGGTCGCCCTCCTCCGGACATCATTATTCTGTGGTCAGGATTATTAATGAAAATAATTTTGTCCTATGGAGGAGAGTGATGTTAAAAAATGATCTATTCCAAGGATCAAACATGCTGGATACACCACCACTTGAATCTAAAGTATGCTGGAATTTTCAGTCCTAGGCTTTTGGCTTTGGCATGATCCACGATCATAATGCAGCTCTTAAGAACTTTTCTGAAACTGAAGATGCCCTTGGACTAAAAGAGTTTTCTCTCTAAGATATTAGAGAAATATCAGTTTCAGTTTTGATCCCTCCAGGGTTTTTTTTTCAATTGTCAACTCCTTTCCGTCCTGAAGAAATCTGAAGAAATTTTGCTGCACACTTTTTAAAAACAAACTGAAACAAAACCTGTTCCCCCCAAAAGCAAGTCCTTAAAAAAATCCCAACCACTTGCATTTAAAAGAAAAAAGTTGAATTCACCCCAGTTGCAATTTCCTTCTCCTGTTAAATGAAGTTCTTGGTTCCAAGAAAGGTGAGAGGCCAAGTTGTGAAAACTCATTAGAGAGAAATCCAGAAGTTAGGTAAAAACTTGCTCTTTTTAAATTTAAAGCAGGAAAGGCTGGAGAGCAGAAGTCACCCTTATCTAACAGGTTAAAAAAAAAAATGAGGGACATGACAGAAGGGAAAAACCTGACATCTGCCAAAGGAAATGAAAGGGAACGTTGGGTATATTAGACAGGCGGAAAGGAGAGGGATAGCTGCGGTAAACTACATTTATTTACAGTACAATTGATGGAAGAAGTCATTTAGAAAGACTTTGGCTAAGGGACTGTAAAATGAGTTTTAGGAGAGTGGGTACATTTGTGTCTCTCCCACTGTGTAGGCTAAAGATAATCAGAAATAAGATTTAAAGCATTGAATGGGGGAAGGGAGATATTTGTTCATAGAGATTTGACAGAGTCCTCTTGGGGCCCATTCACCCTATAGAATTATAGTGTTATTATTCCACTTTAATTGCCATGGTTTCATCCTATGGAATTGTGGGATTTGCAGTCCAGGGAGAGGCATTTAGAACTCTCAGGCAGAGTGTTCCAATGTTCCACCTAACTACAAACCCTAGAATTCCATAGGATGAAATCATGGCAGTTAAAGTGGAATAAACACTATAATTCTGTAGGGTGAATGGACTCTTGATCAGGGTTGTGCAACTGGATGGGGCCTTGGGACTACTCCACCTCATCATCCCCCCAGCAGATTCCCATTGAAAGGAAAGGGTCAGGGACTGGCTAGAAAGCCAAGGAAAGGTGGATCCATGCTGAAATAAATCTATTCTGAAGCAAAGAAAAGATTAGAAACTTCAGAGTCATTAAACTCTTAGGGATTAAGCATTACTAGAGCTTTCTGACCCTACTGTGGACTAACTAGCACTTTCTACTGTGATGAACCCTGAGTGAGGGCTTGGCAATGGAGGATCCTAGCAATGGAACCCCAGGCTAGCCAAAGAGGGCTAGATAGGGGGAACGAGCAATGGAAATCTAACTGAAAACAGGGAGCTGAGATTCAGAACAGAGAGAGGGGAAGCTGAGAACAGCGTTGAGAGTCGATGTAGAGAGTTGAATGTGGGTGTTTTTGAATCTGAGGGAGAGGAGTGTTGAGCTGGTTTATGAATCCTGACTTACCAAATATCTATTACCTTGACAATGTATTAAATAAAGATTTGATTATATTTTTATAAAGAGCTGCCTTAAGAGAGTATCTATATATTCTGTACTGGGTTACACACACTACCATCAGTGACACAGTCATTGGAGAGATCAATTCACTGCTTGTCTTTATATCTGAAAGGGTGCAGCTTTTGGGAAAACAGTGGAGGGAGATAAACTGGAAGAGAAAGCCAAGGGAGCACAAAAGTTAGAAGGGTGCTGCATTCTTTAGGAAGGGAGAACGGAAGCAGAGCTGATTGTCATAGCCCTGACTTGGGCCCTTTTTGCACCTTACCTTCGTCGTGGCAGTGGGGAGCAGCACTCGTGTGAGCAGCCGCTCACGTGTGCCACTCATGACAGCCCTTCTGCCTCCTGCATCGGCTTCCTGGTAGCGCGACCGTTGTGCTAGTGCCCCACCCCTTCCTTCCGCAGCGCAGTCTGGGAGCTGTAGGCTGTGCTGGGGGAAGGAAGCACGACCAGCCCGGCTCACTGAAGCACCGCACGCAGGTAAATGCGCGAGGGCGCCGCGAGCATTGTACAAGTGCGCAGTATTTTTGGCTTACAGCCTAAAATAAAAAAAAGTGTGCGTGCCCCGCTTTAGCCTCGTGATCATCACGCAAGTGGGAGTGCGTCGTACTGAGCGACGCTCCCATTCACGTGATGCTCAAGGGGCAATCGTGCAAAAAAGAAATGCATGCAAAAAGGGCCTTGGTTCAGAAATCTCCCTGGCTGTTCAGATCCAGACATAGAGTGATGTCAGGACAGGCAGGCCCTGGTGTCTTCGTATCTACTAATACCAATAACAGTCTGAAATGTTAGGAAAAGATTCAGCATGAATTGTTTTTACTTGGTGCTTGCTTGGCAGTTTTTCATTATGGCTTTATGACTATGACAAACTAACATATCTCCAGTATCTTCCTACGATTCTTTTCCAAAACTGCTATAACTGGTAAGGTTTATGTTTGTTACAGTGACAGATTGCTCAGCTTGAATGCTAGGCATCTGGACTGGCACTGTGCATTGTCTGCAAAGTCGCTATGCCTCCTTTCTTGAATCCCAAACTGAGCAAGTTTCCCTTTCATCATCCAGTTGGGAATTAGCTACAACGTACTAAACACAACTATCTTAAGTCTCTTTGATTACAATAGGCCTACGTCATAGCCATGGAGACCAGGGTTTGATTCCCTTCTTAGCCATGGAAACCTACTTGGAAACCTTGGGCATGTCACACACTTTCAGAACCCCCAAAACCCATACATTGTACATCAACATCTATTTAGTAGGTTTGATTTTAAGAATATATTTGAATTAAAAAATGAACCAAACAGATTCAGGATCAGACTTACGGATGTGTAACTTCAAGTTACTTATCTGTAGCAGATCCATGATCCACAACTGTGGAACTATTGCTACAATTGTAACTGCCCCCTACTGCCAGACCTACTTTGCTGGGCATCAGCTACATGGAGAGAAAAGGATCCATACTTCTGATGACTGGAGTGTGGGTGAACAATGTTTCCACCATCTTAACTAAGTTGCACATGTAGAGTTCCAGCCCGTGTAATTAACAGACTTGTTCACATCTTACAAACTCAGCGCCGTGGCTTCCTTGATTATATCACTCCATCCACAATGTAGTCTTCCTCTTTTGCTGCTGCTTCCCACTTTCTTGAGCATTACCAACAGTGATGAAGTTCTGGGGTGTGTGGCTATCTGAAGTGCCAGTGCAGGTTGGAAGCAGGTTGCTAAGCAATCAGAGTAGCACCTTAGGAGAGAAACCCAGCCTAGTAGCGTGTGGCTGCAAAAAAAAGTTATATAAAGACCCTTTTCTCACGGGGTAATTAAATCTTCCCAGGTCGACCTCGAACGGGGGCCTTTTTCACCTTAGAGAGAACTGGGTCGCATTTAATTTTTTTGATTCTCACCTCAATCCGCGCGGGGAAGCCACCATCCAGCATTCGCGCGCACTTTTAAAAAAACAGAAGAAATGTGTTTTTTTTCCTCTAATCCGTGCTCGTCGTTTTGTGAAAAAGCGACGGTGCATACAGATTGGTGCAGGGGATCAAGAGAGGGAGGGATTTAGGCGTGGCCAGCAGAAGCAACAAGACCGCCCCCAGTGCTTTCCAGTGCTGCTATCAAGGCTGAAAGGACCATCATTAGCGAGGCTAGCACCCCAGCAATGTTCGTCAGCAGCTTGTGCTCCATACACAAAACAACAGAAAGCAAGCAGAAAGACAGAGGGGGGGAAATGTCTCCACAGCAGCTCCAAAGAAAGGCGCGGGACAGGGTGGGGGGGTTCGTCTTAGAGCAAATCAAGTCTGAACTCTCACTAGAAGTGAAAATGACTAAACTGAGGCTGTCATGCTTTGGACATGTCATGAGACAAGGTGACTCACTGGGGGGAAAAACAATAACGCTCGATCAAGTGTAAAGCAGTAGGAAAAGAGGGAGACCACACTGAAGGAAGCCACCGCCCTGAGTTTGCAAGACTGATCAGGGATCTTGGACATCTCTCATTCATAGGGTCACCGAAAGTCAAGGTCAACTTGGTGGCAAAAAGCAACAATAAATCAATCAATAAAAATATAATAAAAAATTAAAATAGTTGTTTCACCCACTCTGTAGAGCAAACAGAGCAATGACCTTTTGCAGATCAATAAAGCAACTATAAAATAACCAAGCCAAAGTGGAGTGCTTCTCCACTGACTGTTTTGCATAAGATACGCTTAGCTTTGAAAGAACTATGCTCTGTAGACCTTTTCACACCGTATAATTATGGCACTTACGATTCCACTTTAATTATCATAGCCACATCATATACAATCCTGAGTTATGTAGTCTGGTGAGGCACAACAGCTCTCTGGCTGAGAAATCTACGCACTGCTCCCCAAACTGCCAATTCCAGGTTTCCATACAATATCACTATGGCAGTTAAAGTGAAATCATAGCACTACAAATGAGTACAGGTATACCTCAGTTAACAAAGGCTGTTTCCACACTAGACTGTTATAGCACTATGATTCCACTTGCAACATCCTATGGAATCCTGGGGTTTGCAGTTTCGGGAGGGGCCAGGTGGCCCCTCCCGAAACTGCAAACCCCAGGATTCCATAGGATGTTGCAAGTGGAATCATAGCGCTATAACAGTCTAGTGCAGAAATGGCCCAAGCCTCTGATAAAGAACCTACTTTTTACAGAGACTTTTCATGACTACTTTTCTTCCTCATCCTCATTGTAGCTTGAAGCTTTTTAGCAGGATTGGCATTGGTGGGATGGTGAAGGAAGGGTGGCGAAACACAGATTTTTGGTGGCACGTTTCAGCAATGTGTCTGGCAATAAACAATGCAATAAAAGCTTGTAGTGGGCAAGAATGGGATTCTGCTCTAGTTGACCTTAGTGTAGCCATGTGCGCCTGCCAACAACTGGCAAGGTAAACAGCAAGTGTCACCAGAATTCCTTACTGAGCATGTGTGAACTGCAAAACAGAAAGATAACAGGAGGCCAGATGAAGCCTTCCTCACCAGCTATTTCCAGGATATTAAAAAAAAAACAAAAAAAACAGGTCTGTACATCGGCCACCAAAATGCCAAAATTATAAGAAAAGTTGGAGCTGGTAAAAGGGGGAAAACATGCATTTTGGCAGAAACTTTAAAGTGATCTCTAAAAGATTCAAAGAGTTTTTCTTTACTCACACAAGGCTTATGTCACCTGGGTGTTTCATTTTGCCGATGCATAATGTTAGTTTTGGAGAAAAAGTTTTGCTGAAAGAATTTGAACTGTTTTTCTGACCCTGGAAAAGCCCTGGAAGCTATGCCCAGCGAGAAGCAGCTAAGGAAGCTGGGTATATTTAGCCTGGAGAAAAGAAGGTTAAGCAGCTACATGATAGCCTTGTTTAAATATTTTAAGGGATGTCATATGGAGAATGAAGCAAACTTGTTTTCTGCTGCTCCAGAGACTAGGACATGGAGCAATGGCTTCGAACTACAGGAAAAAAGATTCTTGTTAAACACACCAAACTTCTGACAGTGAGAGCAGTTCGACAATGGAATATGCTGTCTTGGGGTGTGATGGAGTTTCCTTCTTTGGATGTTTTTAAACAAATGCTAGATGGCCATCTGTTGGGGGTGCTTTGGTTGTGTTTTCCTGCATGACAGGAGGCTGGACTCAATGGCCCTTGTGTCTCTTCCAACTCTAGGATTCTATGATTCTTTTTTATGGTGTACAAATCTATCCCTATTCTTTCTTATTCTGCCTCTGGTACCAAATTTTCTTTTACAGAAGTAACGTCCAGGAACACATTGACTTCGTTAACTGAGGTATCTCTGTAATGTGAAAGAGGTCCTGTGTTTTTATTTGACTTTTCATGAAATTTGGGCTAAAACAAACCTGAACACCTGCAGGGATATTGAAATAAGTCAAAATAATTTAATTAAGATTAACAAATTCTACCAAGCATAGGGAGTGTTACTTCCGGTATGGCACCCTGGGTGAGGACCCCCAGATATCATTTTGATATCAAACAATTCGGCCTTAGCTGGACTGGCTTGCAGCTACCGCACTCCACGTGTTTGTGAGGTCCTCCGGACAAGCATGGACATGAGGGAGGCCACTAATGGTTTTACATTCCAGACTCTATTGAGGCCAGCAGCCTAAACTCCGCTTCTAGCTTCAGGGGACTTCCAGCTGCAAACTCCACAATAGCCACATGGCTCTCAGCCAAGCTACTCTTTTATCAGTGTCCTGCCACGTTATTGTCTTCCAGTGCAAATCCTATCATGCTAAACTTAACCTTTCCAGATCCTTTGTCTAGCACCAAAACTCCTTTTGTTCTCACCTAGCTTGCCATAGCCGGTAGGCACAAACTTCCCTATAAAAACCTCTCATTTCCAAACGGCCTTCGGATCACTTTAGACTGCCATCCCGCCTTGCTGCCGGTTGTCTAAGGGACTCCCCTCAGCTCCCCAGGCTGAGCTTTCTTCCCCCAGAACCCCTCTTCTCTCCAGGACTACGAGACAGGACGTATTGCCTTCCCCGAACAATCTCTGTTTCTCTTTTCAGCTAGTTAGTTTATGTTTTGTCCTTCATGTTTTTGTCTTTAATAAAGAATTGTCTGTTATTTGGAAACCTTGTCTAGCTGCTCTCTGCCCCGCCGCTGTATACATTGGGTTTAAAGATCCTTGCAAAGTTACCCTGCCTCTCGCTAGCCAAAACAGTGTTCCAGCTAATTTCCCCCAATTTGGTATTTTATTTGGCAGTGCCCCTCACGGGACCCCCCAAAACTCAGGGTAACAGGAGGAGATCTACATATGTCCTGTACATGCCCCATAGCACCTTTGTTACATGTCTCCAGTTTGTGGCTTCAGCCACTGCTTACTAATTTATTTATACTCCTGTTGTTTTAGATGTTGCCGGTGTTCTGTGACTTCACCACTGATACGGATCAGTGCCTTGAAATGTACTCCTTGATGTCAGAAAGGCATCAGATTCCTCAGTTCATCTTATAATATGAAACTCACTCAGGGACTAAACAAACAGCTTGTGAAACATTTGCCGTTTCTGCTCACTGCCTGTTCTGGCATATTCTGCACATTCACAGCCCTAGGTCATTTCCACACTAGCCTGTTATAACGCTATGATTCCACTTGCAACATCCTATGGAATCCTGGGGTTTGCAGTTTGCAAAAGTGGAATCATAGCGTTATAACAGGCTAGTGTGGAAATGGCCCTAGTAAAAAGGTATGGAGTTATAGTTGGCCCTCCACATTTGCTTAGGAGTAGGGGAATAGGACCCTTGCAGAAGTGGAAAAATTGCAAATGTCAAAATTTGTATGTGTGTGTCTATGGGAAAGGGGCCAAGGTAGGGTAAAAAGAACAGGCAACCAGGATTCAAACCAGATCAGGGAAAGGAGAGCGGAGGGGGAGTCAGCAAGATGGCCCTATGATTCCTCTACCTTGCCTATGTCCTTCCTTAGATGTGTGTATGTGTGGGGGGGTGGCATCCAAGAGAGGGTTTGTGGTGCTGAGAAATTGGGCTGTGAACCATCCTTACCCGACCAGGCACTAGCTGATGGAGGAGGAGGAGAACCAGATATAGGTTTTTAAAGGCTGCATGGCCTGATTGGAGCCACCTAGAGGGAAGATTCCCCTGGAAAAGAAGTGTCTGAGGTGAGGGGGCAGGGGTTGGAGAAATTCACAAACAATCAAATCCATGAAAATCAGATCCACAAATGTGGAGGCGTAACTATATAAATAGGAGGCCATGAAGAGACTTTTTTCCCCCTATCCAGTTGATATTCAAGAGGAAAGATGCAGAATGCTTACAGGTTTTGATGAAAGCCCATAATCTCAAGTCATCCCTGTTGGGGAAGGATAGAGCCCCGTTGCCTATTCTAAGCAGGAAGGAGAACTTAGATCTGTAGTAGACAATTATGTCTCTCCCCAAAGTGTATCTAATCTGTGGATCATTCCAAGTTTGGAAAATTACTTTTGAGAAAATACAACTCCCACAATGTCCTTGCCAATTATCAGTGGGGGATTCTTAGAGATATAGACCAAAAAAAAGAAACATTTCCAAGCTATGAAAGAATTAGGAAAGGGAGGAGAAATACAGCTGCCAATATCACACTGTTGTTGTTCTTGTTGTGTGGCTTCAAGTCATTCAAACTTATGCCAGCCCTAAGGGATTTTCTATCATGGGATTTTCTGGGGCTGAGAGTGTGTGACACACCCAACATAACCCAAGTGGGTTTCCATGGCTGAGCAGGGAATCGAACTCTGGTCTCCAGGGTCATAGTTCAACACTCAAACCACTAAACCACGCTGGCTCTCTCGATATCACAATGCTGTTATCCAAATCAACAGTGAGAACATGCCTAAAATACTGTGCATAGTTAATGCATCTGAGAAAGGACATGGGAAAACTAGAAAAGGTACCCAAAAAATAGTAATCAAATGGCTGAAGTTAACTACCATAAAAAGAAAGGAAGGAACTTTGGGATCTTTTCAGTTTTGAAAAAAGGAGAATAAGGAAGGACATAACTGAACTGTATCAATTTATACACAGTGTGGAGAAAGTGGATCATTCACTTTTCTCTTTCTTCATAATGCAAAGCAGCCAGGGTCACCTACTGAAGCTGAACTGTAGAAGAAGCAGGACAAGAAGGAAGAAACTTCTCCCTCATGCAATGCACAGTGAAACTGTGGAGTTCAGTTTGCCCTAGAAAGAGAAGTAATTGCTATCAGTAGGAGATTAGAATTTGGAACATTGTTCTTTCAGAGAGAGAACATAAAATCAATGGTATGCAATGATTTTTTTTAAAAAAAGCCAGTCGCTTGAGGAAATGGCTGCTAGTTAATAATACTGATACATATTTCTTACAGTTGATTACCTTTTTAAATGTGCTCTCCACAAAGGGGAAACCCGTAAGTCTTTGTAAAATACACGACTATGAGCCACTGAGTATAAATTGTTATGGCTACATGTCGAAAATCAGGAGCCCTCTTGTAGCACCAGGGTGGATGACTTAAACAAGTCATGGCATTATTATACGTCCTTTTCAGACTTTCCCTTCAGGAGGGGAGCAGACCTACCTCTGGTTTGGCCTCAGATTTATTGGAACATTTGTGCATGTCAATTATATGCAGTGGTGTAGGGATGGGGGGGCAAGGAAGGCAGTGCGCCCTGGGCGGCACTTTTTTCGGGATGCACTGCTCCTTGCCTGCTCCCCGCACATCATTGCCCCTCCCCGTGCATCGTTGCCCTGCCACTGCCCCTCCCTAGCTCTCGCCAAGCTATGTCACTGATTATATGGGCATTATCTGATTCTGTTCAGATATTTTGCTGATTTTGTGGACAGAAGGGTAAGGCCAGCAAGTCACTTGTGCTCCTGAAAGCATGGAGAGAAGGCTTTTCCTGTAGGAAAAAAAATGCATATGAAAATCCAGACCTTCATAGGGCAAACCATGGCCCTTCCACAACTCTCTTTCCACAGATGTGGAGGCAATTGCTTTGGCACTATACCAGTAGCTTTAGCCAGAAATTGGAAAAAACTGCTTTGGGGACTACAAATCCCAGAATCTTCCAATCTGTAGCTTGTAATAGTAGTAGTAGTAGTAATAGTAGTAGTAGTTTTAATAGTAGTAGCAGCAGCAGCAGCAGCAGCAGTGCCAGTAGTCAGCAAAGTGCTTTTCAGTGGAGTTTGTCCAATACTTTTTTCTTTCAAGGGCAGGAACAGTTTTTCTACTGAGGGCTGCCTTCCCTTGGAGTTAATTTATTGGGACCATGAACTGGCTGGAGGAGCAAGTATTGCTTAGTTCAGAGAAAGTTTGGAAGTCCAGAGATTCCCAGATGAAAGTCTCTCTCGGCTTCATCTCCCTCTCTCTTCCCCACCCCAGCAGAATGCTAAGGGAGAGACAGATCACTTTTATTGGAAGCGACTAGGAAAGTTAATTTTTGTACTACAGTTCCCAGGATGCCAGCCAGTGTGGCCAGGGCCATGTTAGATGAAATTGCAGTCCAAAACTATAGGTTTGGCAAGCTTTGGTTTTAGCCTACTGTTGTTTGGAAATTCATGGGGAGCAAGCAAAAAGAAAATTACCCTGGTGATAGAAAGGGATGGAGCTGGCTTGCTTTCCTTCCTTCCTTCCCTCCTTCCTTCTTCTTCTCTCTCAGATTAAACTGCTAACATAATATTGCCCTTATACAAATCAATTGTGCAACTCATATGTGGAATACTGCACACAGTTCTGGTCACTGCATCCAAAAAAAAAGGAGGGGATATCACAGAGCTAGGAAAATATGCAGAAAATGGCAATGGAAATGGTAAATCCTGGTCTGAGCGTGTGCACACAACGAGGCACCTTACACAGGAACTTAGCAAGCAGTCTTATACTGAGTCAGACCAATGATCTATCCCTGCATTGACAATTTTGACTGGCAGCAGCCCTCCAGGGTTCCAAGCTGAGCCCTGTCTGGGGATCCCTGGGCATGTCTATAGTGTGTCACCCATCCAAGCACTACCCACACTTAATCTTGCTTAGCTTCCAAAATCAGTTGAAATGTAGTGTGTTCTAAGTGATTTGGTGGAAAGCCTTTACCTTCTTGAGCCATTCTTTTGTACCTCCTTGTGGTTGTTAGTGAAAAACCAAAGAGATCTTGCAAGGCGGAAGTCTGCTCCAATTCCCATGTCCTAGAAGAAAATGAAAACTACGGACTCACCAATGTGACACTGACTAAGGAAGCACCATAGAATCTTAGAGCTGGAAGGGACCACAGAGGCCATTCCTTCCATGCAGGGATACACAATCACAGCACCCCTGAAAGATGTCCATCCAACCTCTGTTTGAAGACCTCCAAAGATGGAGGGTCCATTATAGATGGAATCCTGTTGCTTAGACCCTTTAAGTCAAAGGGATTGATATACATGTTGCGTAACCATTCAACAATTGATTCAATGGGTCTGCTCTAGTTGAGGCAACCCATAAGATTCCAGGCCCTCATCCACATTTCAGCAGCCCTCCTCTTGGAAGGATGCTTGGCTTTCAGCCTGGGAGTCCTTTTCACTCAGCCATCTGAACTGTAATTGACACTGCGGAGTCCAATAATTTTCAAGGTCAGATTCATTTTGTTACAGTCCCTGCACTGTAAAGAGGTGTGAAGTTACATCTAGTGCTAATGTTGAGAAAGGACATGCCAGTCAGGCCCAGAGCTGCACAAGAAAGGAAGAAAGACCTCTATCCAGTGCTCCTGAAGGCATGTGATCAACATTAAACGTGAAGAATCACCAACAAAAGCAAAGAAATTCTCAAAATCTCATGCAGCAGGCAGAAAATGTCTGCAGGTCTTCATTGCTATATGCAAGAATGACATAAGAATGAGGAATGAGAATGTAGAATACAACAACCCGTCTGTGGAGGTCATTGGTATATCTCTGCAGATCAGAGAGCTGTGCCTAAAAAGACAACAGCTTCTACACATCCTGCAATACAGACTTCTGTTACTGCTATAAGTCAAAGGTGGGCCTGATGTAGGGTTCTTAGAGTTCAGGGGGTAATCCTGGATCTCTGGTCCCGGTCAGTCTCAGGAAGGGGAGGAGGAATCTCAGGATGAGAGCAGTGCCTTGAAAAGTGGGTATATGAGAACTATGAGGATGAAAGAATGAAAATTTGAGAGGGTCCCTGTGTCTTTAAAGTTTGTGGCACCAGATACTGTCTAGTTTGGGGTGCAAAGCAGGGTCAGGCCTGGTTATTACTTGGATAGAAGACCAGCAATGAATACCAGGTACTGTAGGCTATATTAAGGTAATGGAAAAACCATCTCTGAATATTCCTTGCTTATGAAAACCCTATCAAATTCATGGGGTCACCATAAGTTGACAGGCTACTTGAAGGCATATAAACACATGCAGGAGAGGGAATTTCAGCAGGTGTTGTTACTTAGTTGTATGACGAACAACATCTGCTGAATCCCTCTTCTACACAACCATGAAAGTTACAGGAGCTCTTCCTAGTTTTCAGTTAACTCCATATTTTCCCTATTTGTCAGTTGTGGAGGGTTTTTTTTTTTTTTTTACTTAAATGTGTTCCATGCTTAACAATATCACTCAGGGCTTCCTTTGTTAGCATCACCAGTCTCCACCCTTTGTGGTATTGCTAATGGATGTCTCTGGTTGTCAAGTTTTGACCTTGAAGTCACAGGGTCTCAAATTGTCTAGACCTCACAATTCTAGCCTGAGGCTTGCTTGGATTCCCAACTGAAATCTCTGGTATTTCTCCATTGGAGCCAAAAGTCCTCCTTTCCAGGTCAAATCAAGCTTACAGGCCCAAGACCTTTTTGTTGCTTGAGGTGAAAGACAAGTTGGTGCCCTCTGCAAAGACCTCACACAGAAGCTGACCAAAGGTGATTCTTACTTCAGCATTGTTGGGGGGCATAAATACAGTTTCCTCATTTTGACATAAGTACCTAATTTTTGCCTGATGGAACAATCAAGAATGAACTGCACCCAGAAGTTTTATGCTCTGTTCTTTTACATGTGGACTAATTGTCTCCTTAAAGCAGTGGTTCTCAAGCTGTGGCTCGCAACCCCTTTGGGGGTTGAACGACCCTTTCACAGGGGTCACCTAAGACCATCAAAAAATATGTATTTCCGATGGTCTTAGGCTCCATTCCCTCCTCTGTGGTGGTGCGCATGCGCGAGCCACGTGCTCGCGTCCTCCTACCCCCTGTTCAGAAGGAACTGAAATTGCTCCCCTTCTCTGCTACCGGGAGAACCTCCCGTCTGACGGGCCAGCTTGGGGGGGGGGCGGCAGCAGCACGGGGGCAGGGCCACGGCCCCTGCCCCACTCGCCACGGAGGGGGGCACTGCAGAAGGACTGGGTGGCCACAAGGAGGTGCTTTTCTGGGGGAGGGCGAGCTGCGCCTGGCGCAAAAGACAAAGGCGCTGGGATCCCCCCCCAGGGTCGACACTCTGGAAACTTTTCCCACACTGCCCCCCCAGCGGAAACGAGAGCTAAGCAGAAGCAGAGCCCGGTGGGGGGTTCTTGGAGTTTTTTCCCGGGGGAGACGCGCGGCTCCTCTTTCCTCCCTGCCCGCTCCTCCCATTCCTGGCCGGCGAGGCGGCCTTTGCCGGGGGGGGGGCATTGTAAATAATAAATAAATAATTTTATGGTTGGGAGTCACCAGAACATGAGGAACTGTATTAAAGGGTCGCGGCATTAGGAAGGTTGAGAACCACTGTCTTAAAGGCACTTTGAAATAGATACAGTCTCCACAGAAAGTAAGAACACCTTTGAATTAGGGCGTCTCTCCCCCTCAACCACAGATTGATATATGCACATCAAGGAAGCACAGTAACATTTTGTTGTGGGGCAGCTGGTTCACCATTTCTGGGTTATACCATAGTAACCATTCCTTTTCCAACCAACTTCTGAACTCGTGAGCTGCCTTATTGGAAGAAAAGTGGAATATATAACAACAATATAAAACAAACAGATTTTCAAGGTATTGTCTAAGGTGCTGAATCTTATCCCCAAAACAGCGTCAATACCTAGGTTAGATCCTTTAAAGTTAGGAATAAAACTGGAAGCTGTACATCTATGCTGCACACTTATAGCAGTGGGCTAGTACTTTAACTGCCATGGCTCCATTCTGTGGAATACTGGGATCTGTAGTTTAACAAGGCACTTGGAGTGGACCAAAAGCTGAACATGAGTCAGCAGTGTGATAAGGTAGCCAAGAAAGCCGACATGTTTCTTGGCTGCATCAATAGGAGTATGGTGTCTATATCAAAGAAGGTAATGGTACCACTCTATTCTGGGGTATATAGGTTAGACCTCATCCGGAATACTGTGTCCATTTCTGGGCACATGAATTCAACAAGGATATCGACAAGTTGGAGCATGTCCAGAAGAGGGCAACCAAAATGGTGAAGGGTCTGGAAGCCATGCCCTGTGAGGAGTGGCTTAGTGAGCTGGGGATGTTTACTCTGCAGAAGAGAAGGTTAAGAGGGGACACGATAGCCATGTTTAAATATTTGAAGGGACGTCATGTCGAGGAGGGAGCGGGCTTGTTTTCCCCTGCTCCAGAGACTAGGACAAGGAGCAATGGATTCAAGCTGCAGGAAAGGAGATTCCACCTGAACCTCAGGAAGAACGTCCTGATGGTCAGGGCTGTCCAGCAGTGGAATATGCTGCCTCGGAGTGTGGTGGCATCTCCTTCTTTGGAGGTTTTTAAGCAGAGGCTGGATGGCCATCTGTTGGGAGTGCTTTGATGTGGGTTCCTGCTTAGCAGGGGTTTGGACTGGATGCCCCTGGGGTCTCTTCCAACTCTGTGATTCTATGAGTTCTTGCAGCAATACAACACCAAACTACAAACCCCAGGATTCCATAGATGGAGCCATGGCAGTTAAAGTGCTATCCCATTGTTATTCTGAAGTGTACTTGTTACTGCATTTGCTAGCCTGGATTTGGGGCTGCTAGATATCATTTTGATATCAATAATTTGGCTTTCTTTCACCACCCCTCTCCACGTGTTTGTGAGGCCCCCAGACAAGCAGAGAACTAGGCTCGGCCACTAAATGCTGCAGTATCCCAGCACAATACAGGCAGGCCAGAAATAGCCAGATCGCCACTTTAGGAGACCTCACTGTAAACACCCTCATTATGTATGCACGCTGTTTACAAAGAGATCCCTGCCCTGAGCAGGTAACTTGGCAAGCTGAATACTCAAAAGCACTGAGCATCTGCATACTGGCTACTCCATTGTCAATTCAGACTTAACTCAATCATGTTAAATTTTGACCTTTCCAAAGCTTTGTCTCGCACCCGAAACTCATTGTTTTCCCCAAGTACGGAATAGTGTGCAGTTACATTTCTCCCTATAAAAACCCCTGATTCCAAGACCTTCCTCAGATCGCTCTGGACTTCCATCCAGCCTTGCTGCCGCTTTGTTTGGTGAGCTTCCCCTCAGTCCCACGTACTGAGACTCTATACCAACGAACTCAATCTTCAGGACAGGTGTCGTATCACCCAATTCAACAATCCCTCTCAAAAATCTCTCTATACCACTCCAACCTTTATTTTCTATAGTTTCTTGTATGAGTGTGTTGCATACACTGTTTGTCTGTATTTAATAAAAATCCCAATTGTTCTTAAACTCGGTGTGCTCCTTGGCTTGGCCTGACCCCATAGACATTGGGTAAAAGATTCCGCTATGTTGCCCTGCCTCTCGCATTGCTAACTTGTGCTCTAGCTAATTTCCCCAAACTTGTTTAATTGTGAGCGCATTTAGGTGTCCCTCCCGGGACCCCCAGTAAACAGTGTAGCAGAGTTACACGCAAGGTTGTTATAATTCTCAAGTGTAGTTACACACTGTGGGTGAAGTCATGAAACAGCCATTTTCCTGCATGCCATGTGGACAGAAAACAGAACAAAATATAAACCACATGCCCTCCAACTTTCCATTTTGGCAGGGGCAATCTTGATGGTTCTCCTGTTCTACTTTTTCAGCTGCTTTTAAAATGTCCTGGCGTCCTTCTCCTCCTCCCACTTTCCTCTTTTCTCCTCGGTTGACTTGAGCTGTTGCAATTGTTGCACACTTGAGTTCAATGTGCAAAAAAGTTTGCACTTGTTTGACTTAGGAAAGGGGAGGAGGAGAGGAGGGGGTGGAATCTTGCACTTTCCAGTATACTCAGGCAAAAGCAAAGGGGAGAGAAAGTGCAAAGAGGAGAGAAACACTTTAAAAACAGTTGAAGAAGTGGAATGACAGAGGATTAACCAGGACAATCCCTGATTATAGATAGGGACAGCCAGAGAGTATGATATTATCCATTCAGGGAACATTGCCAGTAGTGACATCCAGTGCTCCCATCTTTCTTTCTTCATAAAAACAACCACCATATTGAAAAAAAAATAATTAAGTAAACTAATGGCTTGAAAAAGAAGAGCAAATCAAGGACATATGCATTTTCTTGGCACCCATGAAGTCCATGGAAGAGTATAATGCAGGCCTGCAGAATGAAGTGGTATGGTCCAGTCCACAGCAGAAAGCAATACAGGAGGCTCAGTGAAGATAGTGTTGCATCTGTCATTATGATGGGCAGGAATACGGTTGCCAGGTTAAATGTGGGATGCGGACCCTGTATCTTTAATGGTTTTGCAGAAGGGGGAATTTCAGCAAGCAACAGCTACTGAAATTCCCTCTTCTGCATACTCATTAAGGCACGGGGTAGACAAAGTGTAACCCCAAGAGCCATTTTTTGTGGTCTTAGGGCCCTGTGCACATTAGACAAACACAATTCTTTTTGCAGATTTTTCACATTTTTACCCCAAAGTTCCTTCTGGCGGAGGAGAATGGGTGCATTTCCACCATGTTTTGGGCCTACCCTGGGCCAATTTAGGCCCAAGAGAGGCCTTTTTTGAAACAGAAAGTAAAGGAGAAGTGACTTCTACTCACTTCCTGGGTCTAAAACGGCCAGGAAAGCTCCCCAAAATGGAGAAAATGCCCCCTTATCCCCCCAGAGGGCATTTGGAAGCAGAAAACTGATTTTTTTTCTTTCAGGAGTGGGTATAGGGGGAGGTGAGGCCCCCAAGGTCTCCTGGGGGCCTAATGTGTCCCCCTACCTTTCCACAGTTGCTCGTTCCCTTATTTCAGACCTGGTCAGGAAGGAATAATATAGGCAGGCAAAGTTCCCTCGGAACTATTAACCATTTGACTCCAGGGTCCAGTTCCCTCTCAGTTATTTCCCTAATTCTAGGCCATTTATGTCGCTCTAGAAAGCCCAGACTGCAGTGGTTCTCAACCTTCCTAATGTCGCAACCCTTTAACACAGTTCCTCATGTTGTGGTGACCCCCAATCATAAAATTATTTATTTATTATTTACAATGCTTCCCCCACTGGCAAAGGCCGCCTCACCGGCCAGGAATGGTGGAGCAGGGAGGGAAAGAGGAGCCGCGCGTCTCCCCCGGGAAATAGCTCCGAGAACCCCCCCTGGGCTCTGCTTCTGCTTCGCTCTCGTTTCCGCTGGGGGGCAGTGTGGGAAAAGTTTCCAGAGTGTCGACCCTGGCTGGGGGGAGGAATCCCAGCACCTTTGTCTTTTGCACTGGGTGCAGCTCGCCCCCCTAAAAGCACCGCCTTGCGCCCCCCGGCCCTTCCGCAGCGTCCCCCTCCGTGGCGAGTGGGGCAGGGGCCATGGCGAGGAGGGGGCCTGCCCCCCATACTGCCGCCGCCCTCCCAAGCTGGCCCGTCAGATGGGAGGTTCTCCCAGTAGCGGAGAAGGGGAGCGATTTCAGTCCCTTCTGAACATGGGGCAGGAGGACGCGAGCGTGTGGCTTGTGCTTGCGCACCACCACTCCTGCTGTGGTGATGCTGTGGCTGCACGCGCTCCCGCCAAAGGGGGCAGGAGGACGTGAGCACGTGGCTCGCACTTGCGCACCACCACTCCTGGGCCTTTTCTGCACGTTACCTTATCGCGGAGGTGGGGGGTGCCATTTGTGCAAGCAGGTTCTTGCATGAGGCACTCTCTTCGCTGCTCCTTTGTCCCGCAGCTGGCTTCCTGGTCGTGCGACCACCCCTTCCCTTCCTCCCCCAGCGCACCACCACCAAGGAGGGAATCGAGCCTAAGACCATTGGAAATAGGTATTTTCCGATGGTCTTAGGTGACCCCTGTGAAAGGGTCGTTCGACTCCCAAAGGGGTCGTGACCCACAGGTTAAGAACCATTGGCCCAGAGAGAAACCATTGACTTATTTGCATAACCTCACCTCCTCCATTTCAAATTTTGTGTTGCATTGCAGTGTGACAAAGAGAGAGCACTACAAATTGTCAATCCCTCCCCCTCCTGCTCTGTTTCCTTTTGATATTCCATATATCTGCATATGTATGCCAAAAAGTGGCCAGCCCTTCAAAAAAATCATATTCCATGAGATGGTGCCAATCCAAGAAGTTTTCCATAGCTCATCAAGTTTATCAATTTCTTAAACAACACCCCCCAAACCCATTATGGGATGTACGTTGTTGGAAGGTGACTTATGTGTGCAGAAAATAGAACTGAGCAATTTCGCAATGTCTGTATTCACCTAGGGCAGGGCTTTTCAAATGGTGTGTCGTGACACACTGGTGTGTCGCCTGAAGTGTGTAGGTGTGTCACCTACAATCTTGGAAATGTATGTTGTTATTTATAAATCATACATTTTTAAAAATATATGAAAGGTTTTCATGAGATATGTTGTGTCCCCATACATTTTGTTATTACAATTTATGTATGTGTCTGTATCTCTTATAAAGAGTTAGTTTAATCTCCGGTTTGCTACTAAAATGGAATTACTGTGTCATGAAATGATGCACGTCTAAAAAAGCGTGTCACCAACATGAAAAGTTTGGAAAGCTCTGACCTAGGGGCTGCTGTGATGTTACTACCTAAGGCATCTGTTCCATCACTGATGGAATGACTGATACACCATGGCCCAATGTGCAGTAGGCATCCAGACACTGGTTGGGAAATGTTGGCATTCAAGAAGGGTGCCTGATGTGCACCAGAAGAGCCCAATGCACATAAGAACTGCTCAGTGTCCATCAAACATGACTGATGCCTATTGGAGCTAACTGGGTCTCATTGTGTCTCTGCAATATAGCTTAGGTTTCATAAAGTTTTGCAGTGTAGACCATGATACAGAGTCTTGCCCCAATTCATTAAAAAAACAAAACAAACTACAACAGATAACAATCTATGTCAGGCTTGCAGGCTGGTCCCTGATTCTTGAAACGGGACATTTCATTCTCTCTCTTTCTTTTTTTAAACAAAATCCATCCTTTTATTTCATAATAGAGATTATAAATAAATTGAAAGTGTGCATGCAGTCAACTGCATATTATACAAGCAATATCTATGTTAATAACTGTTTTCTTTGGCAGGCCAGAATCCAGCTGGACATGCAGTATTTACATATCAAAATCCATTTTCTGTGTGTTTGTGTGTTCAAGTCATATTGAATGCAAGTGAAAATATATATGCTTTTATATATCTCTATATAATTTATTCTATATATACACATACACACATAGACACACATATATAGCATATCTATAGACACGCCTATATATGTGTGTGCGTGTCTGTGTATGCCTCTGTGTGCATGCCCATTTCACAGTATACATTTAGTATACAAAGAGAAACAGGTATCTGTTAAAAGTGGATTTCATCTTTTTCTGATTCTGGTGACACTGGCCTTGAGACACTAAAAATGTCCTGACAAGGTATTTGGGTTGGTAGCTGAGGAGATAAATGGGATTGGGGAGAAGGTGTCTGCGACGACGTGTTTTTTTCAGACAGTATTTTTAAAATCTCAGCCACCTGCTTCTCCAAGACAGCCATTCTGCTGCTTAGCAGCTGAATATCTTCCTTGAGTTCATGTTTGACCTCCTGGAGGGTAGTTTGTAAGGCCTGTTCAGGAATGGGGTAAAAAGGGTGTTTTGCATCCGCTTGAATAGGGCTGTGTTCCAAAGGGCTGCGGTTCTCACCAGCTTTGTCCAAACGAAGGTCACTTTTAGTTATCCCACTGTCACATGAGTCTGTTTTCCTCAACGGGTTTTTATTCACCCCATTCTCTGAGTCAATACTCTTGGGGTCATCAGACAACAGCCCCATGGACTCTGCCTTGGTGACATTGTTCCACTCTTCCTTCTTCTCTTCTTGGCTCGCCATGCTGTTCTTTAGACGAAGCCATCCTTTCCCATTCCCGTTTTTCACCCTCACGGGGCTAGTAACCTTGAGGCTTTTTTGTTCCTCATTGGGGTTGGGCTTCAGCTCCAGGGCCTCTCGGTTGTTCTGCTTGATGGCCTCATTGGTCTTCACGTAGGACAGAGATGTCTGGATGGGTGTAATCTGAGACACAGTGACCACACTTGTGCCGGTGATGGCGGCACCGTTCTGCATGGTCCGGGTCTCCACCTGGAGAGTATTCCTCTCAGGGTCGATAATCGTTGTGCCTTGGTTCCGCATCTCCTTCTGCTGCTTGAATTTCTGGAAGAGCTTCCGTACAGGATGGTCCACAGGGATGCTCAAGGTCACCTCATTCTTCTGCCTCAGGCGCTCCTCTTCTTCCTTTTTGACATCACTGATTTTTCGGAAGATTATCTGCAAGGGAATAAAACCAAACACATACTAAGAAACAAACAAACTTTTCTAGTGAGGGGAAGAAGGAAATAATGTCTGGAGTGTGACAAAGTATTATGGGTAAAGTGGAAAAAGAGAGAACATGGAGGAAATCAAACAGTACCTTTGGGACTGTAATTTATTTTAGCATGAGATTTCATGGATGTCAATCCACTCACCCACAAAAGCTCCTGCTAAAATAAATCAGCCAATCTCAAGGCTGCTGCTTAATTCCTTCATTTTCACCCCATCTTTTTTTCCATTTTATGCTGAAATAGAGTAACACAGTCTTAGCAAACAAATACTAGGGACTCAGTAAGCACAACACCCACTTCTTTCTTTTTCAAATTTTCTCCGCAAGTTAACTGAGACAAACTGCTGTCATTGGAACAGTTACCTAAATTCAGGCTGGGAGCCTACAATAAAGAGACAGAGATTGGCTAGAATCCTCTATGAAAATTATGTCTTTGCAAGTAGAATTAGAATTGTTCAGTTTCATAATGTCCATATCCAGCAGAGGACTGCTATTATGTAATGCAACACAACTGACAAGTGCACTCCTGCCAGTGTCCCATTATGCATCTTCACAACTCATGTACAGGGTTTTTTTCAGTGCCTTTGCTATTTAGCTATGTGTGTGTAAAGTTACATTAAGCAAAAAGGTGATAGTGAACAACTGTATATTCACAGAGTTATGTATATTTGCACAATGCCATTTCATTAGTGCATTGTGTCATGTGTAACCAAATGTGCATGCACATTGCAGGTGCATGGCACAATGCACACCCACATGTGCCACTCTGGTTCTGCGATTGTGCACTAAACCTTGGACACTCAACATGAAACAGAAATGTCTTATCACTTCCATAGAGAAACTTATGCACGTATAAGACTCTAGCTTAAGTTACAATCATAGAATCACAGAGTTGACAGAGACCACAGGGGCCACTGAGTCCAACCCCCTGCCATGCAGGAATATGCCATCAAAGCATTCCCAGCAGATGGCCATCCAGCCTCTGCTTAAAAATCTTCAAATAAGGAGACTCCACCACACTCCACTGAGGCAGCACATTCCACTTTCTAACTTCTCTTACTAGTAGCAAGTTCTTCCTAATGTTTAGATGGAATCCCTATACTAGTTTCTGCAGCAGCAAAAGGCAGGCTTGCTCCATTCTCCATATGACATTCGTTCAAGTATTTAAACATAGCTATCATGTCATCTCTTAACCTTCTCTCCTCCAGGTTAAACATACCCAGCTCCCTAAGCCACTCCCCATAGGGCATGGTTTCCAGGCCTTCTACCATTTTGGTCACCCTCCTCTGGACATGTTCCAGCTTGTCAATATCCTTCCTGAACTGTGGTGCCCAGAAGTTGACACAGTATTCCAGGTGGGGTCTGACCAAAGCAGAATAGAGTGGTACTATCCCTTCTCTTGACCTAAACACTATACTCCTATGAAGGCAGCCCAGAATCACATTTGCCTTTTTAGCTGTTGCATCACACTCTGACTCATGTTCAGCTTGTGGTCTACTAAGACTCCTAGATCCTTTGCACATGTACTGTGGTCAAGCCAGGTGCCACCCATCTTGTATCTATGCATTTCATTTTTTTCTGCCCAAGTGTAGTACCTTACACTTCTCCCTGTTGAAATTCATTTTGTTAGTTTTAGCTCAGCTCTCTAATCTGTTAAAATCATTTTGAATTCTAATCTTGATCTCTAAGGTGTTAGCTACCCTCCTAATCTGGGGTTGACTTGATGACAATGAACCAACAGCAAAGAAACCAAATGGATTGCAGCCCCAGTGTATCCCTTCTTAGCAACTGGATAACTATCTGCCTTTATATACTTTATTGTTGGTTGTTATCTTACACTATTCCCGATGGGAAGAATTTCCACTGTTCAACAATGGAATAGACTGGCTCAGAGTGCTTTCCATCTCTGGAGGTATTTAAAAAGAGTTCGAATGGGTTTCCCTCAGGAGTGCTTTAGGTTATGTGTTCCTGCATGGCTGGGAGTTGGGACAAGATGATGATGATGATGATGATGATGATGATGATGATGATGATGATGATGATGACAACGACAATGGTGATAGTGAGGGTGATGATTTGTCTTGCACATTTCCCCAAAAATTGGGACTCAATGTAGCTCGCAATTTAAAACAATACCATTAAAAACATACAAAAAGTAAATATTACAATAGAATTAAACTGTTTAAGTATCAAAATAATTACACCTCAGTAAAAGAATAAAACGCAATTAAAAAAGATAAAAAAGTTCATAAGAACAACAGTTAAAACAAATATTTTCTAATTTAAATGTCTGTTTGAAATAAAAGGGTTTTAGCCTGAAGATGAAGTTTCAGAGTCTAGGGGCAGCCATTGAGAAAGCCCTCCCGCACATCCCCACCAATTCTAATTGTGATGGTTGTGGGACTAAGGCCATTTCTGCACTAGACTGTTAATAGTGCTATGATTCCACTTTCAACATCCTATGGAATCCTGGGGTTTGCAAACTACAAACCCAAGGATTCCATAGGATGTTGAAAGTGGAATCATAGCGCTTTTAACAGTCTAGTGCGGAAATGACCTAAGAGAAGGGCCTCCCCTGAAAATCTCAGATCTTGGGCTGGCTCATACAAGGAGTCACAGTCTACCAAATAGCCTGGACCTGAGCTATCATAACAAAGTGCCACAGTGTCATAACAAGCACTTTGAATTGTCCCCGGAAACAAACTGGCAGCCAGTGGTGCTGTTTCAACAGGGACGAGGTATGGGCTCTGTAACCTGCCCTAGTTAACAGTCTGGCTGCAGCACTTTGGACCAGCTGAAGTTTCCAAACACTTTTCAAAGGCAGCTCTTGCAGTCCCTTCCAACTCCATGAATTCATGGGGACAAATTAGGCTATGTTTTACATGCAGCTGAGACCCACGTGGAGATGAGACCCACACAGCAAATAATTTATTAATCCATTTCCTCAAGACAAAACCCAGCGAGGAAAGCAGAACAGACATGATCATATATTTCTGTACAGAACAACCAGCAGCCACATAACTTGAGAGTATCAAGTTAAGAAAGGCGTGTTGATATCTGTTGATGTGTATTATGATGACCACATCACTTCTCGAGCACATGATAAATCCACCAAGAGCAGTTCAAAAAGTCAATGAACTGGCAGAAACAGATGCAAGGGATACAAGTGGCCCTCCACATTTGGGGGTTTAACTTTCATGGATTTATTTAAGAGTTTCTCCAACCCCAGACTCCTCACCTCAAGTGCTTCTTTTCTGGGGAACATTCCTTCTTGGAAGCTCTAATCAGGCTGAGCAGTCCTTTAAGAAACCATCTCTGGTTTAAGAAACCATCTCCACCACCACCAGTTACTGCCTAGTCAGCTCGCTGCCCAATTTCTTGGCACCCCAAACCCATTCCTGTTGCTCCCACCCCACACCCCAAAAAGGAGATGGGTGTGAGAGAGGAAGACCCTTTCCACACCAGGCAATTAGAACATGCCAATGTGTCCTCCGCGTGTGGAGCCCTTCATGGCTTGTGGCCAGCCTACCTGCAGGATCTCCTTCTCCCATATAATCTGCCCCACACATTAAGGTCCTCTGAGAGGAACTTACTGCAGCCAGTCAGAACTAGGTTGGCTGCAATTACCCAGAGGACCTTCTCTTCTATCGCTCCCAAGTTATGGAATGGCCACCGCCTCCCACCAACTGTCCTCTTGTTCTTAATAGTCAATGTGTTTTAGGGGTTTTTAGATGGGTTGGTAGGTGGGGAGGATGGGCTATGTTTTAATTGCTTTTAATGTATTTGATGTGCTGTTGTGCTGCCGCCTCGATCCGTTGGGAGAGGTGGGATATTATCATCATCATCATCATCATCATCATCATCATCTCACGAAGGTCATCTGCACCTTGGAGTGAACTAGGAGCGGACTACTTACCAGAGATCCACACCTCAGTCTGCTCCAAAATGACCCCAAGTGGTCCTCCAGCGTGTTTTCCAAAGACCGCAAAAAACAGGTCTTTATTTTCCTGGAACGTGCCATTGCGTTCCTGCTCCCTTGTGCAGATTCGCAGGCTCACACCAAAGCTGCCATTTTGGAAGCCGGAAGCCGCCATTTTGGAAGCCGGAAGCCGCCATTTTGGAAGCCGGAAGCTACCATTTTGGAAGCCGGAGCAGTGCGGATCTACAGACCTCGCACAGCTCCGATTCACCCTGGACCAAGGAGGGGCCCTGCGGAAGGGCTTCAGGGACAGTCCGCATTGCTTCAGACCCCAGAAGAGGCAGTAGGTAACAGCACGGAGTGATTCCCTTGCCTCATGCGGGAAGGGCCTTCGAAATATAGGGCTACCGGGCCTGTCCATCCCTTTCCCTCTCCTTTTCCCGATCTGGTTTGGACCGTGGGTACCCCCTCTCCCTACCATGCTGCAGCCAGCTTCCCACAGACACATATACACATAGATATTTATGGTTTTCCATTTTTGCAGATGTCCTCCACCCCTAACACTACCAAATGTAGAGGGCCAACTGTATATGACAAACAGATCATTTGTCCTGTATGTGTATTTATTTGGAAGTAAGTGTCATTTAGGCTCATGGGTTTACAGGAAAAAGTACAAGGACCTTAATCCTCTATTCCTCTTCCCTCCTGACTGTGGTTTAAAAATTTAAAATTTTATCCAAGCTCATTTCTGGCTTTCCCCCCCCATTTCTACTTGGAAAAAAGCAAAGTTTTTATAGATATAGTATAAACATCCTGGAGAAATGGAGACATTTGGGTAGATATTCAAAGTGACTCAGATAGCTCATAGTGATTTGCACAAGTGTTCAAAGATAAGCAAATAATATCAAGGACACGTAGCAAGGAGAGATGTCAATCTTTGCTGATTTTGTTCTTGCCTGCTTGCAAGAACGAAGCATTGCAAAAGGTTTGTTTTTAGCTCCACTGGGAAAACCTAACAGCAACATTGGCAGCTGCCTTATACTGGATCAGCACATGAGTCCATCTAGCCCGTTTCCAACCATCTGGAAGTCCATGGTATTCCCTGGTGGTCTCCCATCTAAGTATCAACTGGTTCTGACCCTGCTTAGCTTCCAAAATCATCTCCCGGCCTGAGCCCTCAAACCAGCAGCCACATCAAGCAGCAGGTCTGTTCAGCCAATGATCATAGGGCAGGAGGACATTTCCAGCCTGTTAGAGATCTGCAGGGCAATGAAGACTTGCACAGAAGTCCTGCTTCTGATTGTTACAGCTTGTTTTCTGTAGGGAGGGGGCTACAAACATCCTCCTTCTGCACCCCAGTCACCAGGTGAACTGACCTCTATTGCTTGATATAGCGGTTGGCTGTTAGGAAAGATGGGGAGGCATTTACAGACTGGGGTAGTAGCATAGAAGAATACCATTGTTGTTACATATTGGGTACTTACACATTGGGATCAAACTGATATGGCTAATCTCTGTTCATTATAACAGCTTTATTTTCAGCTCTGAAGGGAAAGCACTTAGACTCTGAGATGAGAGGTCATTGGATATAAGACTCTGTTACCCCAAAAGGTGGGTGACTCAGAGGTTATCTGCAATACCAGTTCCTCTGTAAAACTATGGGGAATATTAGCTCAAAGGGGAGGCCTGCGAGGGGGGGGTAACCTAGCAGAATTTTTTGCACCTCTGTATACCAGTATTAATGCATGAACACAATTTGGAGATCCAAGAAAGTTTTGTTTTGTTTTATTGGAGGAATTAACAATCACACACACACAAGATCCAAGCAGTCTCACAGTCACACAAGGCTAACTGAAGGAAAAGGGAGGAAAAGTTTGATTAGCAAGAGTTTAGGATGACGTGGGTGATATTTACCTATCCTGCAGAGAAGAGACAAAGCAAAGTGGCTCAGACTAAGAATGAGAATTGGAGCAGCAGAATGACAGCAGAGTACTATGAAATATTTGGGTCAGAGCTGAGGTTTAAATACCCTGTTTCCCTGTGAGAGGGAAGGGGCTAATGGCTCTCTGGGCAGAGTAAACAATGGGGTCTGGAACAAGCTAATGTCTTTAGAATTAGGTATATAACTAATTATAGTTCAAAGGGAGGCCTGTGAGATGGGGGTAATAGCAATAGCAGTTAGCAGTTACATCCCTATACCGCTTATCAGTGCAAAGTACTCCCTAAGCGGTTTACACATATTTATCTAATTGCCCCCAACAAGCTGGGTACTCATTTTACCGACCTAAGGAAGGATGGAAGGCTGAGTCAACCTGGAGCCCTGCAGGATCAAACTCACAACGCTGTGGCTGCAGTACCGGAATTCAACCACTGCGCCACCAGGGCTCCTCGCTGTACAGCTAACCTAACAGGATGCTTCCACCTATGTTTGCCGCTATTAATGCAGGGACACTAGTTGGAGAGTCAGTGAATGTTTTATTGGGGAAAACTCACAAACAAATGCAAGTTTCAATCTGTCTCACAGCCACACAAGGCTAACTGAAGGAAAGGAAGGAAAAATTGGATAGCAAGAAGTTGAGGTGAAGTGGGCAATATTTACTTATCCTGCAGAGAAGAGACGAAGCCACGTGGCTCAGACTAGGGGTCCGAGGGTAGTACAAGAACAGAAAGCAGAGCAGCAGAGTGATGGCCTAGGTCCAGTGTGTTGCAAGTTGTCTGCCTCAGATCCAGCGTTTAAATACCCTGTTTCTACCCTGAGGGGGAAGGTGTGTTAATGGCTGTTTGGTAGAGCAAACAGTGGGGTCTGGAACAGGCTAATGGCCTTAGCATTAGGTGACAAAGCATTGATGGAAATTGGATCTGGGTATTGGATATTGCCAAGCTGTGAAGGTACTTTTTTGGGTGGGGCATTGTCAGTCATAACCATGATGATGGAGTGTATGTTTGTTTTTAAGGATGTATGTTCTTTCTAAATCTGGTTTTAATTATTTTGTAGTTTAATCTTGTTTTAACTTTTGTATCTTGTGGATCTCTAACAGTATGCTTCTAATTTGTTGTAAGCCACATTGGGTCCTGAACTGGGAAAAGATGAGATAGAACTAAATATTATAACAACAACAACAGTTGTGATGACTATGCAAAGTACTAGCCATGTTGTTTTTCCAAACCTAGGTTAATGTTTCCTCCCAAGTTAAGTGGCAAATTGTTCACCGTCTGTCCAGTACATAGGCTATCCACTTCATCACTAACATCTCTGACCTCTTTTATATGAAAAAAAAAAATACATGTACTGCCAGTTCAATAAATGGCAATCTCTACCACAATTTGGACTATTTTAAAAATGCTACACAGATAGTTACCAGACTGATGGAGTGAGGACATGATTTGGCATGCTGAAAGTTAATTTAAGACATGAACTCAGTGATCAAAGCTCTCCTTTTCTTCACTAAAACACACACCAACACAATTACAGTTAAGGATATAGTTGCTGGCCTGGAGTTAATGCAGCTGCTTGGGATAATTTAGACCCTCAATGTGCTTATTAAAATTTAGTGGAAACAGCAAGAAAAGAAACACAACAAAACACAGCCGGATGCTTTTATCCCCCTGCTATGACCCAAATACAAGGTACATAGATCTTCATTTAAAAGACACTAACTTCTTTCTTTGCCCCCTGTATTTTGCAGTGCAAACTGCAGGGGACATCAAATAAAATTTTTAATTATAAGTCACCCCCCTCCTGTTGCTGCCAGCTGGTGCTCCGGGCGCTTTACAAAACACAATAATGGCACTCACCAGTCCCACTGCTGACAAAAAGATAATAAAATCTCATTAAAATACTGGAGCAAAAAGAAAGGGGGAGTAAATGGGGACAAGGAGGAAAATTACAGCAGATATGATTTTTAAAAAGGAGAGTTTGATGTTGGGAGGCAAAGAATGAGGAAGAATGCATGTTTACATTCCTGCACAAATTATGTCCCTATAGAGATGTTCCTTTGCATGGCTTGAAATCATTTTGTGAGCTCCCCTGGGTCCCATGGGAAGGTGAGATATTAAATAAATAAAGAGTTTAATTAAATAATTAATTGACATTCTCATGGGCACTTATTTTAAATAATAAAGCTGAAAAGCACTTTATGCACCCAGCAAAAGGAACAGCCACCACCCTCCCAAATTTCCAGCAAGTACTCCAGATGCACTTTAGTATACCCAGGAAGTCCAGGTGGATGAAGCCTGTTTCTTCTTATTGAATATAAAACTGCAGGTGAACATTGGCCCGTATGTCCCCCCTTTCCCCAGCCACTACCTGACTTTGGGACTATACCCCCACATGATCAAGTATTATTTACCTGGAGAAAATACTTTGCATTGACCTTTAGAAAGAAGGGAGCATTGTGCAAGGAGATAGTGGATACCTCCTTCCACAACAACCTTAAAAGTGCCTGTACTGATGAGAACCCAATCCCAGCAGCATCTTTCACATCTGTTGGTACTTCTTAAGGAACTTGATGTCGGAGATTGGCATTTCCCCCCCCCAGTGTACCAGGGACCAATACCATATTTGTATCCATTAGCTACAAGTGTTTCTTTTCCAGAAACTGTCCATGGATAACCAATTGATGGTTCATTGACTGGAACTAGACCACGGACCACTACTTTGAATAGCACTAATGTACAGGATTTTGGCCACTGTTTACAACTGCTGATGCTATCGTCAAAGGTCTGTGATGCAAATCCTGTGTGGATTTTGCACAGGATTCCAAATGTCCCCTCCGATGCATGAGATTTAACAAGCTATTCCAGCTCTACTGCCTAAGAATGAAATTCCCATGCTCAGAGGTAGAATATGCTTGATCACCAAACACTGGAGAAACACAAAGGAATGACGATGAGCATTCTGCTATTTCCACAAGAGTAGCCTCACAGCCCAAAGAACCAAGGATCTTGCAGCAAAACTTTCAGGGAAATCTGCCATTTTCACTTTTGGAGACAGTGGCCAGCATCCAACAATATCATTGAGTTTCAAAGGCTGGTGACTTCTCCTTCTTTAAGCAGATGCTAGATTGAAATCTCTTGGGAATGCTTTAGTGTGCATTGCCCCATTTTTCTTTACCCTGAGAATGAATCACTGCGAACATCCTTTCCATCTCTACCCTCACAAATCATTGTTGCTGTTGTCTATGTGTTCAGGTACTTCCTTCCAATAAAAAAATTACACTAGAAAGAACTCATAGTAAAGCAAAACGTCAGTACAATGCCTACATGCACAGCTGCGGTTGACCCATTATCCTGCAAACGTTTCAGAGGTTGTAACATTTATATCCACATTAGCTAGCCCATAAAACAGCAGCATCTCCCATTAACTTTCTTTGACTACATGAACGGCAATCAACAATCTGTCAATGCAACAGTGTGTGCACATGTGCCTTCAAGTTGCCTGTTGAGTAATGATGACCCCATGAATTTCAGAGGTTTTTCTTAAGGCAAAGAATACTCACAGGTAGTTTTACCAATCCCTTCCTCTGAAATATAGGGCCTTTCCACACTACTCTGTTATAGTGTTATTATTCCACTTTCAACCTCAGGCGGAATTCTGGGGTTTGTCGTTTCCTCAGGCCAAGTTGCTCTCTGGCTGAGAATTCAAAATACTCTTCCCTAACCTGCAAATCCCAAGATTCCAGAGGATGTTGAAAGTGGAATAATAGTACTATAACAGTAGTGTGGAAAGACCCATAGCCCACAGCACCTGGTATTCTTTGCAGTCTCCCATCCAAGTACTAACCAGGGATGACTCTACTTAGCTTCCAATATCAGATGAAATCTGCTGCCTTTAGGATATTTTGGCCTTACACCTTAGCTCTAACATGAGTGGAGAATGCAAAGTAAAGTATAGCTAGAGGGGTGGGGGGAAGTGCAGGATAGGGGTGAAGAATGAATTTAAAAAATAGAATTCATAGGCCCAAATTCCATTTGAAGGCCATTTCTGCATTACATATTCCACTGTCAAACTACTGTTACCAAGAGGAAATTCTTTCTAATGTTTAGGTGGAATCTCTTTTTCTCTAGGTTGAAGCCATTGATCCACATCCCAATCTCTGAAGCTGCAGAAAACAAGCTTGTTCTATTTTCTGTATGACGTCCTTTCAAATATTTAAACATGGCTATCATGCCACCTCTTAAGCTTCTCTTCTCCAGGCTAAAAATACCCAGCTCCCTAAACTGTTTCTCATAGGACATGGTTTCTAGGCCTTTTGTCATTTTGATTGCCCTCCTCTGGGTATTCCAGAATGTCAACATCCTTCCTGAATTGTGGTGCCCAGAACTCGACACAGTATTCCAGGTAAGGTTTAACCAAAACAGAATAGAGTGCTGCTATTACTTCCCTCAACCTAACAGTATATTCCCATTGATGCAGCTAGAATTGCATTGGCTTTTTAAACTGATGCGTCACACTGTTGGCTCATGTTCAGCTTGTGATCTACAAAGACTCCTAGATCCCTTTCAGTGTCTCACTTTTTGTAATTCTAGAATGTTGGGGACAGAAGGAAAATTTCATTTGAGAAGCCAGGATTCTTATTTGGAAAGGCAAAGACCTCATCTTTTCCCCTCTCCATAGCTATAGCCATGCTCTGGATACAGAGGTTTTAGTTAGAAATAAACATATAGCCCTGGTGGCACAGTGGTTAAATGCCAGTAGGTACTGCAGCCACAAGGTTGTGAGTTCGATTCTGCCGGGCTCCAAGGTTGACTCAGCCTTCCATCCTTCCGCAGGTCAGTAAAATGAGTACCCAGCTTGTTGGGGGCATGTATAGAAAAATGTATCGAAATACATGCTATTTGTAAGTTGTTCACCGCCTTGATCCATATGGAGAGGCGGGATACAAATAAATAATAAATAAAAAATAAAATATATGTGTATTGCCAAGTTGGCTTAAACAAAGAAGTGCTTTTGAAAATGGCAATTCAAAAGCTGCTCTTAAAGTTAAATTACAAAAGGCAAACTTTCAGAATGTTTGAAAGGCCAGTAAAATTACATTTTATCTCAGATGGATTGAGAGAAAGAGAGAGAGAGAGACAGAGAGACCCAAGAAATGTAAACTACCAAAATCCTAAAACCAGACAGTTGATCTTCTCCAAGAAATCAAACCAGATTTTCTCACACAGGCAAGAGTTCCGAGTAATAGAATAACCTTCTGTTGTTCCCCTTTGGGCCTTCTTGAGAATACAGACACCCACATCAAGAGAAACACAAACCTCAGAGTTAAAAGTTAAGGCCCAGAGAAGGTGAGTGAGGGAAAAATAGAAGTAAATTAACTGATGTACAAAGGCCTTCTTCAGGGAAATGGAAACTCATTCTGCTGTAGGGCAAGACCCAAGGTCTTCAACGTGATGAGAATTTTCGGTCAGAATTCACTTCCCTTGTGTGAGGGTCTATGAACACAGGTTTTATGGCACAGATTTGGACTTTAAGAATAAAGAATGTGTTTTGTCAATGTGACTTATGTTATTTAGGGACTTTAAGCTTTATATATGTTACCTTGGGACTTTAAGGGTTATTTTTGTTGTGTGCGTTCCAGTCATCTCCTACTTATGGTGACCCTAAGGTGAACCTATCATGGATTTTTCTGGGGCTGAGAGTGTGCCATGCGCCCAAGGTCACCCAGTGGGTTTCCACGGTCAAGATGGAAATCAAAACCTGGTCTCCAGCATCCAGCACTCAAACTACTACAACATGCTGGGTCTTTAAGAGCTATTTAGGGACTATTCAAAAGGCTGGGGAGCAAGGATGACATTGGCTATGCTGTTGTTGTTGACCGCTGTCAAGTTGACTTTGACCCAATGAAGGAAGGACCTCTATGTCACCCTATCCTCAACTGCCTGACTCAGGTCTTGCAGATTCAGGGATGTGTCTTCCTTGATTGAGTCTATCCATCTGTAATGCAGTCCCCCTCTTGTCCTACTGCCTTCTGCCTTACCAAGCAATGGTGTCTTTCCAAGTGAGTCATATTGTCTCATGACATGTCCAAAGTCCAGTCCTCCCTCCACATTTGTGGGTTTGACCTTCGCAAGTTTGATTATTGACACGACACACACACATGTGCCTCCCCTCCTATTCTCCTCCTCCTGTTTCTTTGCCTTTTACTGGGCATGGAAAAGGAAGGCAAGCACACCTAGGCCAAAAGGCAAGGGAACTGGGGGAAAGGAGGCACATGCGTTCCTTCCTCTCCTCTCTGGAGCTCCCTCTCATTCTCTTGCCTCTGGCCCCAGTTCTGAGAACTTGTGCTAAAGCAAAAGGCAAGGGAATGGGGTGGGGGAAGGCATACACACGCCTTCCTTCTATGCAGAGCTCTCCCACCATTCCCTTGCCTCTGGCCCTGGCCCTGAGAATTTGTACCGAGGCAAAAGATAAAGGAAGGGGGAGGGAATGCATACACGTGCCTTCCATCTCCTCTCCAGAGCTCCCCCTTTCATTCCCTTAGCTCTGACCCTTGTGCTGAGAAGGAAGGCTTGCATGCCAGGGCAAAAGGCAAGGGAATGTGAGAGGGGAGCCCCAGAAGTGAATGGGAGAGGGTGTTTGCAGTTTTCCCACTTTTGCAAGGGTTCTGCAAGCCAAATCCTTGCAAAAGTGGAGGGCCACTGTACGACAGTCTCAAGTCATCTTGGCATCTAGGGAGAGTTCAGGCTTGATTTGCTCCAGGACCCATTGGTTTGTCTTTTCTTTAGCAGTCCATGGTATTGAAGGTTAAGTAAAGGTTAACTGACTGTCAGCCTTGGAAAACTGAGGAGGTTTCTTTATCTCTAATGCAGGGATGGTGAAGACAGTGGTAAGGTGAGATTCTCTCTCTTGTTATCTTAACCTTAATCTTTCTCAAGTGTCTCTTTGGCAATGAAATGTAATTCAATTTGAGCATTAAACCTAACCCCAACAATGTTCCTGTTTGGAGTAGAAGCTGTACCTAGCAAAACAAGAAGCTACCCATGAAAAAAAGGGGGTTCCCAGGGGTGTAGCTATGGCAGGGGGAGGGGATGGGGGCATTGACTTCCTATTAAGAATTCTGCTTCCCTTGGAACTTTTATTTAGTCCCCCAAATTCTAATATTGCAGTGACTTAAAATTTCAGTTGAACTTTTAAATAGGCAGTTCAGGCATCCAAAGAAAAGGGAAGGCAATATTACCAAGGGAATGTAAACACCGCAAATAGAAGAGTTCTAGGTGCAAGTAATTTTCAAAATGCCTCACTCTCTGCAAAGCTAGAAATTTGGGAACCAAAAGAAAATTTCATTGGGGGGGTGCAGAATTCTTCTTGGGGGGCATTTTGTCTCCCATAGCTACACCCAAGGTGACTCCACAGAGAACAAAGGAAGGACAAAAGTATCAGTGTGTTTTCTTCTTTGGAGAATGGGCATTATATACATGAAAACAACTCTCCCTAGTTAATAAATTATACAGAACACAGAAAGCTCACAGTTGGGTATTGCTAGAGCACATCAAAGATAATTTGGGTGGAATTCTGTTGATGATTTCGGCATGTTTAAGCTCCTCTACAGAAGTGGATGGACAATTTTTGAAGACCAGCCTCATTGAGCTTTTATGACTGTAGCCCTTTTCCTCAGATTTCAACAGGTAACATGGATAACATCTAACAAAAGCTTATGCCAAATAAAACTTGGCATCTATTAACATGATCCAAGATTCTTTTCTTTTTTTGTTGCAAGAGACACACACATCTAACTCTTTAGGTTTTTTTTTTTTACATTACAAATGTATACCAAGTTTATATTGATTTCATGATTATGGATTAAGCAGGAAGAGAGAGCTGTTACCCCAAAGCGTGGGTGACTCAGGGATCGACCCATGATGCCAGTCCTCTATGCAAACATGGGGAATATTAGCTCAAATTAGGAGGCCTATAAGAGGGGTTACCCCTCTCTCACAGACCTAGCAAAATCTTTCCACTAATGTTTACAGAGCCTTCACAGGGAAGAACCAGCCAGAGATCCAAAAGTAAGTTGAAATGTATTGTACTGGAGGAATTGATTACATGCACAAAAGATCCAAACAGTCTTGCACTCACACAAGGCTAACTGAAAGAAAAAGAGAGGAAAGGTTCTGGATAGCAAGATCCAGGACATAAAGGGTAATATTTACTGGTTTTGGAGAGCAGTGATGTGGCTTAGGCCATTTCCACCCTACACTGTTATAATGCTATTATCCTGCTTTCAACATCCTGTGGAATTCTCGGGTTTCTAGTTTACTGAGGCCAAAGAGCTCCCAGCTGAGCAATCTAAATGTCCCGCCCTAAACTGCAAACCCCGGGATTCCATAGGATGCTGAAAATGGAATAATAATACTATAGCAACGTAGTGCAGAATTGCCTTAGACTTGTGTCTAAGGACAGTACACAATTGGGAACTGGAGTGACAACGTGGCACCCGGCAACCAGTGTACTGAGTCTGAACCAGCCAAAACCCAAGGTTTTTATATCCAATTTCTGTCTGGAGGCCATGGGTGTGAATAGCTCTCTGGCCGAAAAGATAACAGAGGTTGCAGGTTGCCAATGAGATCTATAATAGATTAATGATCTTAACGTTAGGTCATAAAGGACTAGTGGACATTGTGATAGCTCTGTAATAGTGGGACAGGTGTGATGACAACGGAGAGATTTACAGGTCAGTGGGAAGAGGAGTTGAAACAATCAGTGGTTCGGTGGGAACATCCCAGTTGCTGTTGTCCAAAAGGCTAGCTTAAACCTATTATCTCTGGAGTTACCTGGTGATTTCCTGACTATGACCTGCTATACTTAGAGAGGATTTCTGACCTAGTTTGCAGCACACATTTGGCCAATTTCAGTCACATCAGGGTACATTTTCAATTAAAGCTAATAGATGTATCTTGCCAATTAAATCATATTTCACCAATTAAAACCATATCAAAGTGTGGGGGTATACAGCCTAGCAACAAAGGGAGATGATTTTCACTTCTGAAAATGTCACCAATAGTCTTTATTTGCTTAATCATACACCTAGGATTCTCTGTGGACAGGGAATTAAAGGGGATGCTCCTATATTCCACCAGTTTGACATCTCCAGTGTGGATATACTCTGACTGGTGAATTTTAGGGATGAAAAGAGCATTGATAATACTTGAAAAATCATTGAAAAATAGGTTTCTTGACAAGGAGAATCCTAGACCAATGAGAATCTTTGCAGTTCAAGATTTACCCTGCAAAAAAATTTGTACTTGTTTTGCACAAAAAACAGCATTTTCTGCATAGAAAACAGCATATTCTGTGCAAGTAATATTCTTTTCTAGCAGAAATCTTGCTTTCTGCAAAAAGGGCACAGTTTATTTTTGCAAAGAGTGAGTCCTCAACATCAGCATTTTCAGCGGTGGAAACAGCATGCTGTTTCTGTGCAGTAATATTATTTTCTGTTTCGTGCACAGAAAAGTCTGTTTTCTGTGCAAAGTTTGCACAAAGCAGCTACAAAGTTTTCAAAACACTTTCTCTCAGCCAGAAGAAATTTGCTTAAAATCACTCATTGCTTCCTTTGAGAATGAAATTAGTGGAGAAATACACCTTTAGTGCATAATGAGTCCTGACAGCTATGGAAGGGATGAACTGACTAGGTCTGACTTTTACAGGGGCAAAGTAAAACATCTCAGGGATGTGTGTGCGGCCCTTTTCGCAGTGCCGGCGCTCGCGCGACAGAGGAGGGCGGCTCGCGCAAGAAGCCTTCTCCGGGAGGCTGCCGCTTCCCCCTCCTTCCTTCCGCAGGTGAAGGAACGAGCGGGGAAGCGGCAGCCTCCTGGAGGCGGTGGCGGCTCGCGCATCCGTCCATCCCCCCCCGCGCGCGAGAAAGGCGCTTGTCCCGTCCACCCCCCCACGCGCGTGAGAAAGGCGCTTGTCCCGTCCATCCCCCTCCGCGCACGCAAGAAAGGCACTTGTCGCGTCCACCCCCCCACGCGCGTGCGAAGCAGGAAGTGTCGCGTCCGTCGCGCTAGTGCCCCACCCCACCCCTTTCTTCCGCAGGGGCGGAGGGAAAGAAGTGCAACCCAGCCGGCTCCCCGATGCTCCGCACGAGAGGTAAGTGTGCGCGGGCGCCGGGAGTGTTGCACGAGCACGGTGATTTTCGCTTCGAAGCGAAAATCAAAAAACCCGTGCTCGCGCCACTTCAGCCCCGTGAGCCCGGAGGAAGTGGGAGTGCGTCGTGCGGAGCGACGCTCCCACTCTGGCGAGGCTCACGGGGCTGTCACGCGAGAAAAGGCCCGTGCGAAAAGGGCCTGCGTGTGTGTGTAGGGTTGATGTGCAGGAAAGCTTGTAAAATTCCATTTAAAAAAGAAACTTGTCACCTCATTCATTACAAACCCTTCCCCATGACCTTGAAGCATTGCCATTAGTGTTCTTAAATGTAACATTACTCATTGGGTTTTTTTTGTAACTTTAAAGGCGTAAAATTCGAATAAAAAAGAGAGAAAACTTCAAAATGCCCCAAGAAAGCAGCTATTTATCTCCCCCTCCTCCCAGTAATGAGAAGAGGCAGTGCTTAAATCGTACTCATTAAGGAGGTTAACAGCGTTACCAGTCATGAAATTATTGTGGAGAAGCTTCAAGCCAAGAACCTCTCAAGCATCAGCTGAAATAACCTCCGTGCTAAAAATGCATTAAGCAAAGAGCGTACTGAGCAGTTTTTGGTGTCTCTGTTTTGTTTTTTGCAAATGGAACACAGTCTTCTTTGGGCCAAAGTATGTAATCCTCATTATGTAACACGGGCTATAAATATACAACAGCCATCAAAAGTGAGCATGCAGTATTGTTTCAAAAGGGCCAGGGCATTTGGTTGTTCCAAATGCAGCGGCACTTGGGCAAGACACATTATATAAAATTATTTACAAAATGCAAACAGAAACTGGATTAAGTAATGATAAGGGGATTTCAAAGCTCCTAGTCAATGGGGCTAGGGAGGACAGAAATAGAAAAAGGAAGAAAGAAATGGTACAAGCTCTCTAAGTATGTTTTGCATAATCTAAAGTTCATTTGTGCCACCAGTTCCTTCCTGGGGGTATCTCACACATGCAAAGGACACTGATATACGCAATAAGTCATAAATACAGTCACCCCTCCACTTTTGTGAGCTTCACTTTCACAGATTTGATTATTCGCGAGTTTCTCCAACCCCTGTCCCCCCAACTCAAAAGCAGTTCTTTGAGAGGTACCTTCCCCCTTGGGGGTCTCTGATCAGGCTGCACAACCCCTTAAAATCTTACCTCTGGTTTTCCTCCTCCAACAGCTGCTGCCGGGCCAGTTAAGGAGGGCTCACAGCCTGATTTCTCAGCACCACAAACTCTCTCCCATTGCCCCTTCATACCCAAGGGAGGAGATGGATTTGAGAAAGGAAGTACAAGGCCACCATGCCAATTCACCTCCTCTCCCTCCTCTTTCCCTTAGCTGGTTTGGACCCTGGGTGCCTATTTTCCCCATGATGCCTTAGCCTCCTTCCAACAGACATACCCACCTATTTTGACATTTGTGATTTTTCCACTTTTGCAAGGGTCCTTCACCTCTAACCCTAGCAAATGTGGAGGTCCAACTGTAAATCAATGTTCCCTGGGGCTATTCCTTTCATGTTCCATCTGTGGGTTGCACCTAGAGTTGCCAGTTCAGGGCTGTCCCAAGCCCTGAGGTTTCCAGGCCAAAACCTGAAACCTAAGGATGGTCCCTGGCAATGTCATGAAAAGTTGTGTACAGGCTTCCCTCACTTATCTGACAGGTTAGGGACCAGAGCACTATCAGAAAACAGAATTGGCTGAAAAGCAGAACTTATCTACTGCACTGCAGGGAGCATGAAGGACCTACGGAGACACACTTGGGACTGACCGTAAGCACACTGCTTGCAATGTCTATCAGATGGCTTAGCACATTTCCCCCCCTCTCAGCTTGCTTTGCAAGCAGTGCGCATGTGTGAGTAGCTGCAAGTGAACCTCCATAGGCAAGAAGAACTGATGAAAGGCAGAAGCTTTGTCAAATGAATGGAACTTGTCCTTAATTTGGAACTGTCAACAGAGTGAGTCGTCAGATAACGAGGAGTCAAAAGGTGAGGGCTTCCTGTATTCAGTACCAATCACAGTTGCTCACAACTTTTAAACACTCAAGACACATGCAGAGAAAGAGAGATTTTCCCAAAATCCTACATTAGAATTACATAGCATAAGTCTCTGTGTGAAGAATTATGTGTTAAGTGTGCTGCTCAGCCTTGGTACTTGAATGACAACATTGCATTCCTGCACCAAAACACCAAATGAGCAACTGAATACACAACCAATCGCACATGTGCTTCAATGCAAGTCTATGTGTCTCTGTGTGCAACACACATCCGTGCACTACATATGCAACTCAGCTTCTGCAAACTTGCAGTGAATGTGACTGTCCAACTGTTTCCATTAGGGGAATTCACACATCCATAAGACATTCGCAGGATCTTGGCTGCAGTGTTTTTCTGCAAATCATCTCCCACCCTGAAAAGGGATGCTATTTCTGCTCTTGTAAAGGGATGAAAGCTCTTGTCTCAGTTGACAATTTTTTGATGGGGCATCTCAGAATGTGTTGAAATGTGTTGAGACACTCTTTCTCATTAAGGACACAAAAATGTTCAAATACTCTTTATATTCCTACACAATGCTGACAGCAGAAGCATTGCTCAGGTCACCACTACCATAGTTTTTTTTTTTTTTTCCTCAGAGGACTTTAAGAATAGTGGACATGTGTCCTAATTTACAAGGACAGTCCTCTTTTTTTAAAAAGTGTTTATTACAAAATAACAAAAGTGAAAATGAAAGGAAAAAATGCTTACATTTCTATTTCTCTCTAAATTTCTTATATACAGTATCACTTATATACAATATGTTATAAATCATACTGGTTATATATTTTTGGATATATATATATATATCATTATACTGACTGTTATTAATTATACCCATAATTAACATTTTCTAAATGTAATATTAGTAATTATAATTTGGCAGTCTGTATGTATTACCTACGCACTACAATTGGCTAGGATTGAAGCTAGGATTTTTATACCCTACTAGCGATTTACCTGGCGTTGCCCAGGATTTTATTTTCTCATAGGTAATACTTGTTAGAAATACCTTAGGAATTACTTTACCTTACCTTAGGAATTAGATGTGGTTGAAATACACAGATTTGAGATCCTGTGTCTCTAATTCCCCAAACTGTCTTGTCTAGTATGTGTAACTTTTCCCCATATTGCCCAATCCAATCTGTATTCAGAGTTATTAACATACAGAGTTTGCGTTCCTCAGGGAATTCACAGCCCTCCTCCCTGCTGCTAGGCCTCATCTCCGTAGCAAGCAGCCTGAGCTCTCTGGCTGAGATTTCTAAGGGTCCCTCCCTGAACTGCCAACCCCAGGATTCCATAGAATTTCACAGCCAGCCAATCATATGAGGTCTTCTCGCCTCACACAGCCAATCATATGAGGTCTTCTCGCTTCACACAGCCAATCATATGAGGTCTTTGCCTGCCTGACATAGACAAGCAGACAAACTCACTCACAAACTTTGACTTTTATATAGTAGATTTGATACCCCGAACAAGTGCACTGACAAAACTGTAATGGCTTTCCCACAGGACTGACAAAGAGGTCCAGAATGGGCTGATTGCTTTAACTGCAGAGTGACGAAACATTGGCCCTTTAAGCATGCTTTTTTTTTTGCGCGAGAGCCCCTTGAGCATTGCGTGAGTGGGAGCGGCACTCTGTATGATGCACTCCCACCTGCGTGACGCTTATGAGGCTAAAGTGGAGTGCGGGCGCATTTTTTGATTTTTGGCTTTAAGTCGAAAATGTCCCGTGCTTGCGCAATGCTCACGGTGCCCTCGCGCACTTACCTCTGTGCAGTGTGTCGGCAAGGTGGCCCGGTCGCGCTTCCTTCCCCCCACGCAGCCTACAACTCCCAGACTGCGCTGCGGAAGGAAGGGGCGGGGCGCTCGTGCGATGGTCGCACTAGAAGGAAGGCATGCGGGAGGCAAAAAGGGCTGTCGTGAGCAGCTAGTGCGAGTGGCTGCTCGCACGAGCGCTGCTCCCCGCTGCCACGACAAGGTAAAGTGCGAAAAGGGCCATTGATGGGATTCATGACAATCTCTTTACATTGGGTCAGGTAGGGTGTATAAGGAAGATGTCCAGTAGGTATGATGGAGGGATGGTCTTTGGTTGCTTTATCTGGACAGTTTGTCCTCCACTGTGTTCAAAAATGCAAAGAGCCTGAAGCAGCGAAGGGATCACAGCACAAACCCATCAGTGTCACGGTTTTCTGCATAATCCTATCTGGACATTTCCCACCATCATGACCCCAAATATATCTCCAGTGACCCTGATCATGTTCTCCAGTCATTTATTAGTCCAATTTATGAAAATCGCATGTTTCATAGAAAGGGGGGTAGGGTAAGGTAACAGGGCTTTTTAGTTTAATAAGGACAAATAGCTCTCTGGCTGAAAATTCTGAATGGCCCCCGCTTAAACTACAAATCCCAGGATTCCATACAATATTGCCACAGCAATTAAAGTGGAACATAGTAGTACAGCAGTAATGTGTGAAAGGATCCATGATTTTAAATTATTCTATATTATTTTAAAATATTGATGTTTTAATATGGTAGCCTACTTATCATTTGTAACTTTTTAATTATTATGAACTGTCAAATTATGTACTTTATTTTGATTCCTGTATAAGCTGCCTTGGGCTCCTTTCAGGGAGAAGGCAGGATATAAATAAAATGTAATTTTAAAAATAGGTTTATTATATAACAGACAAATTAGAAATCTAGTATTACTCTGACTCCATGCACAATGCAAGTAACTCTCTAGTTCAAACAAGGTGATACTTCTCCTGAACTCTTCCTACATTCCCAGGCTCCCATCGCCCCAATGTCCCTGTTGTGGTCTCGTGCATTCATTGCTAGCTCTAATCATTTCTCTGTTCCTAACTGGCCCTAAGAAGTCGGTGTGATTGAATGCTGGGCTAGGGTGCTGAAAGACTAGGGTTATTTCTGCACTAGATTGTTACAGTGCTATTATTCCAGTTTCAACAGCTTATGGAATCCTGGGGTTTGCAAGGCCCCTCCCTAAACTGCAAACTCCAGGATTCCATAGGCTGTTGAAAGTGGAATAATAGCACTATAACAGCCTAGTGCAGAAATGGCCTCGGGTTTAAATCCCTACTCAGTCATGCCAACCTACGGGGTGAGTTTGGATAAGAGGAAGGCAGTGGTAAATCTGTGAATAAATCGTGGCAAGAAAACCTTGTAAGTCAGAGTTAAGGTGATGGCACATTACAACAACAACAACTGGCTCTATTTCTAATTGTCTTTCTCAAGATTAAATACATCCTTGTCTGCCTCCTGTCTCTATTTCCAACTGGCTTGCTTTCTTTCTTTCCTGTCCCTATCTGCTGACTGTCTCTATTTCTAACTGGCCCTGTTGTTACTTCCGGTATGGCACCTGGGTGAGGACCCCCAGATATCATTTTGATATCATCTAATTTGGCCGTAGCTGGATCTGTTCTCAGCCACCTCACTCCACATGTTTGTGAGTTCTCTGGACAAACACGGACATGAGTGCGGCCGCTAATTGCTTTCACATTCCAATCTCTTTTGAGGCCAACAACCTAAACTTTGCTCCCAGCTTCAGGGAACTTTCCACGTGCAAAATCACAACAGCTGCGTAGCTCTCAGCAGAGCTAGCCCGGTAAACAAGGTATTTACATACAGGCTATACTATTGTCATCAAGAGTTAAGCTCATCATGCTAAGCTTGACCTTTTCCAAATCCTTTGTCCAGCTCCAAATTTCCTTTGTTCCCACCTGGCATGCCATAGCTGGTAGGCACAAACTCCCCTAAAAAAGGTCCCCACTTTTGGGACTTCCTTGGATCACCCTGGACTTCCATCTAGCCTTGCTGTCGCTCTGTCCAGTGAAGTTTTCCCCTCAGTTCTCCATAACTGAGTCTATCTCCCCTCTTCGGACTATTTGGACTGCCATCCCGCCCTGCTGCTGGTTCGTCTAAAGAACTCCTCTCAGCCCACCACGCTGAGCTTTCTCCTTCGGAACCTCATCTTTCTCCCTCCAGGACAACGAGACCAGGTCGTATTACCCATCCTTAAGTTTTCCTCCTTCTGCTTCCAGTTAGATAGAGTGTGTGTTGTGTTTATTTGCTGTTGTCTTTCAATAAAATTGTTATTTTTGTTACTTTTAAAACTTGTGTGCCCATTCCCTGACCCGAAGCTGTAGACATTGGGTTTGAAGATCCCCACATTATCCTGCCTCTCGCTAGCCAAAACAGTGCTCAAGCTAATTTTCCCCAACTTGGTATTTTTGATTGGCAAGTGGGCGCCCCTCCAGGAACCCCCCAATTCTCAGGGTAACACTGTCTGACTGTTTAGCAGATGAAGCCTCTTGTTTTATATTCTTTCCCTCACAGCCCCCTATAGCATTCCAAAGGCTTCGTGGTTGGCTGGCTCTTTTCAGCCATAGAGGCTAATAACTTCCCCTTTCATCACACCTATCCATTTTCCTCCCCTTTCGCGACCTCTCTTTCTTCCTCGGCTGTTGTTGAAGTTGTGTGCCTTCAAGTCATTTCTGACTTATGGCAATGCTAAGGTGAACCGATCACAGGGTTTTCTTGGAAAGATTTGTTCAGAGGGGGTTTACCTTTGCCTTCCTCTGAGGCTGAGAGAGTGTGACTTGCCCAAGGTCAGCCAGTGGGTTTCTATGGCTGAGTGTGGATTTGAACACTGGCCTCCCAGTGTCCTAGTCCAATGCTCAAATCACTATACTATGCCGGCTCTTTTCCTCCACGCCCTCATTTAGGGCTGCTGTGGTGGATCAGTCTTGCAAAAGTTTGATCTGATTACTTCCGGAAGGTTTTGGAAACAAAGCCAAGGGCTTTGTGAAATCAGAGTCAGGTCACAAGTAGCCTATTCTTATTATTGTCAATTATCTCTTTTGTATTCACTTTTGGCATGTCTTTCCTTCTCCTTTTTGTCTTCCTCCTCCACTGCATACTGCTTAAATAGTGCCTAAATATGTGAAGGCCTGGAAAAAAACTGGAAAAATTCAGGGGGAAAAAACATATTTTTTCCCCAGTTTCTTTCCTGAAGCCTTTTTTGTTGTTGTTATTTTCCAAAAAATTGGAAAAATTGAAAAAAGGAAGAAAATCTTCTGCAGCATATGAAAGAATCTGATCTATGGCCATTTCCGCACGAGGCTGTTATAGCGCTATGATTCCACTTTCAACATCCTATGGAATCCTGGGGTTTGCGGTTTCGGGAGGGGCCAGCTGGCCCCTCCCGAAACCGCAAACCCCAGGATTCCATAGGATGTTGAAAGTGGAATCATAGTACTATAAGTGTCTAGTGCGGAAATGGCTTATGTTTGGAAATACTCACACTAAATCAAGAAATAAACTGACACGTGAAAGGGAAGAGAAGCTTGTTTCAATCCGGCTAAACCTTTGGTTTCTAGAAGTCCGTGATGACTGAGATGATGACGACAAACATAACGAAACAGAAGCAGAGACTGAAACCGATACTGATAATTGTAGCTCAGAAAATGAGTCTGATTGAATTTCATGCCTATTCATTGAATCTTAGACCCTCCCTCTTCCCTTCCACACACTTCCCCCCACCCAATTCTTTTTATGCGAATGGGTGTTTTATGTCTATTTGATACTGTGGAGAAGAAATATAAATAATTTTCTTTGTTACTAATGTTGATGGTTTCTTCTGTTTTGTTTTGTTTTTTAAATTGTTTTTTTGCCTGCTCCACATAAACTAGCAAAACCAAGGAGGTTCTGTACAGTTCAGGAGACTGTTGCTCCATTTGTTACAAATAAAAATTAAAAATTGTAAGAATTGTTTGAATACACTGTATTTTTAATATACCAATTGTGATCATTTTATGCCAAAGCAAATTGTACATAGTCGTATTTTATGTTTATAAAGTAACAAAGTGACTTTCAATCTGTAAAAAGTGCTAATGTTGCATTTTTTAAAGTTTTTCCTAAAATTTCTGTTACTGCGGTTCAGGCCTACCCGGAGATAGCACTTGATATCGTTTTCATATCAAACCATTTGGCTTTCCTCTGCCACCCCGCTCCACGTGTTTGCGAGGCCTCCGGACAAGCACGTAAACAGGCGCAGCCCATAATCGCTGGACATTCCATTCTCCACCCAGGCAGGCCAGACAGAGCCGATTCGTCGCTTCAGGGACCTCTCCAGCAAACACCTTTTTGCTTATGTGCGATACTGACAAAGGCTCCCTGCCCTGAGCAGGTAGCTCCACAAAGCTGTACTAAGCGCTCCGTATTTGCATACGAGCTACACTATTGTTAATTCGGCTCTAAGTCAATCATGTTAAATTCTGACCTGTCCAAGGCTTTGTCCCACTCCTAAATCGCATTGTTCTCACCAAGTAAGGTATGGCCTGCAGTCACAATTCACCCTATAAAAACCCCCGATTCCAGGACCGCTTGGATTGCTCTGGACTTCCATCCCGCATTGCTGCCGCTTTGTCTGGCGAGCCGTCCCCTCAGTCCCACGTACTGAGACTCCATACCAACGAACTCAATCTTCAAACCTCTCCAGGACTACGAGACAGGTGTTGTATCACCCATTTCCCTCTAAAAATCTCTATTTCCGATTCTTTAGTTAGCTGTGTGATTGTGGTGTTTTTAATGTTTGTATTTAATAAAACATTGTTTTTGCTACTTTAAACCGTCTGACTGCTTGACTGACCTGACCCCGTAGACGCTGGGTTGCAAGATCCTGCTAAGTTACCCTGCCTCTCGCTAGCTTTAATGAGTGCTCCAGCTAATTCTCCCCAAGGTGTTGTTGGTGTGGTTTGGTTATTTGGGCGCCCCTCCCGGGACCCCCAGAGATCAGGGTAACATTTCCATTTTTTTATGAAGAAAGCCAGAAAAAAAAAACACATAATAGTACCCCCTACTCAGAAATGTCCAGATCTTGGCAAAGTTATTTTACTGGACTACAGCTTCCAGAATCTCCCAACAAGCACAGACATTTTACAAGAGTGAATATATTTTACTTGTTGGATTTTATTTCATTGCTGTTACATGACTTTGTAATGCTGAGGAAGGCTACAGGGAACTGCTAAGCAAAGTATAGCAATTTTATGCATAGGTGGTGGCACTGTTTGCTTGCAAAGCACTGAAAATAACAAGGAAGTGTCTGTTGAGGAATGGCTAGGGAAAGCTTGATAAGCAAAGCTGAGCAATGGCCTGCTATTGCACCAAGACTGATGGGCAGAGGGGGAACGGCTGAGTCACTGCAAAGAAATTAGCCATCATTTATCACGTCCTGCTGCTGATATACTGTAATTCTTACCCTACGAAAGTAGTGATTTGACTAATGTTGCCAGCACAGTAATGTGGCACATAGATCTAGGCATTAATTTACTTAAAAATGAGCCCTAGTATATTCAGGGGGGCTTCCTTCTTGTTAACTGTCCTCAACTCAACTTCAATTTATGGCAAGCCTATCACCTCTATATTGGTCCATCATCAATGGCCCTACTCAGGTCTTACAGATTCAGGGCTGTGGCTTCCTTTGTGAAATAAATAATAATAATGAAACCCTCACTCTCAGAGCTAAAAAATTCCCCTTTTCCAATCTGAACTCAAAAGTCTTGAGATGTCTATTCCCTAGAAACCGGAGGGTCCCTAAGCTAGTTTATAAACCTCGGCTCTATTCTGTGCTTTTAACTTGTAGGTGAGGAAAAAGGAGCTTTCTCCTTGGTTTGCAACTGTTAATTGCATTCCTTGCTTAAGGAATCTCTGAAGAAATCAAACACCTAAGTTCCTGTTGAATTATCACTTGCTATCTGAAAATGATAAACAGATGGGGACAGTTTAACGTTGATTGGCACAGTTTAATGTTGCTAAATGCCAGGCAGAGAGGATGAGCTTTGAACTAAGGCCATTTCCACACTACAGTGTTATAGTGCTATTATTCCATTTTCAACATTTTGTGGAATTTTGGGGATTGTAGTTTCCTGAGGCCAAGGAGCTCTCTGGCTGAGAATTCTAAATGCCTCTCCCTAAACTGCAAACCCCAGGATTCCTTAGGATGTGGAAAGTGGAATAATGGCATTATAGCAGTGTAGTGCGGAAATGGCCCAAATGTTAATTGTTTTCTCATGTTTACATGAGGAAACCCACCTGTTTAGTGTCTATAAGGTGGACACAGGGAAATGAGTTCTGTCTCACTTTGGACCTCCACAAAGTGTTGACTATTTCTGCTGCAGAAATAAACCTCACCTTTCCTTAACTCACTTAAACTCACTTTGCTTTGCTACTCCAGACCCTCTGCTGGGCAACGAATCTCACCCTTGTGACACCTTGATCGAGTCTATCCATCTGTAATGGGGTCTTTCTCTTTTCCTATTGTCTTCTACCTTACCAAGCATTACTGTCTTTTCCAGTAAGTCATGTCTTCTCATGATATGGCCAAATTACGACAGCCTCAATTGATTAATCTTGGCTTCTAGAGAGAGTTCAGGCTTGATTTGCTCTGGGGCCCATTCATTTGTCCAGGGTATCTGTAGAACTCTTCTCCAGCACTACATTTCAGCTGGTAGGAACACAGGAGAAGGCCTTCTTGGTGGCTGTACTCTGGGACTCTCTTCCTAGACATGCTTGATTGGACCCTTCCATGGCAAAGTTTTTTGTTTGTTTCAAGAGGTCTTTATCATGAAATTTTTTTTATTTTTTTATTTATTTATTTGTATCCTGCCTCTCCATATGGATCGAGGCGGCGAACAACTTACAAATAGCATGTATTTCGAAACATTTCTATACATGCCCCCAACAAGCTGGGTACTCATTTTACCTACCTGCGAAAGGATGAAAGGCTGAGTCAACCTTGGAGCCCGGCAGGATTGAACTCACAACCTTGTGGCTTGCAGTACTGGCATTTAACCACTGCGCCACCAGGGCTTTTAACAGCATCTTATATTATCTATATTGCTTGGTTTTTAATATATGTGTATCTGAATTGCTTTTAATAGCTGAATTATATTTTAATATTTACATGCTTTGATCCTGTGAACTTTTATCTATATTTGCTTTAATTTTTCTTGAATCACAAGGCTGGGAAAAAGTAATAAATAATAAATAATAAATAAAGTAATAGTAAGTAATAATTATTGTGCATACTTGTGTAGTTTGATTCAGCTTGGGTTTTGGCAACATTGCAAGCATATATTTTGTCAGGATGTACATATTCACTTGTCACATCCTTGTGTCATTTTTCTCCTCATCTCTCAACAGGGTGAGGCCTTTTTTAGTGCTCTTGGCAAGAGAATGATTTTTTTTCCACATGGAAATGAAGCAACACAGCACAAATGTAACAAAAGCACACATTTGCAGAAGATGACTCTGGCTGCCACTTTGTTGCATAGAATTTAAGGACCAGAAGTAGTTGGAACCATTGTTTTCATCTTTTATAGCATTTTGGCAATTGTTCCAGGCTTGGTCTCTGTATGTGTTTTGCTTCTCAAAGGGAACAGATTCTAGGTTGGTATAAAGACAGTTTTTGCACATGATAGAGTCCTTGATAAAGGTAAAAAAGGAGGTGGAAAGAAGGAATGTAGCAGCAATATTAGGACTAACTGATTTATTTTGGCATGAGCGTTCAAGGATTTCAATCCTTCTGATACACTGATGGAGTTCATCTCAAACCACAGGTTTATTGCAGTTACATAGTTGTAGGGGTGCAATCAGAGAGTAGTTGGATACAGAAAGATGGAATTTGTGATACTGGCCATATTTACACTTACTTGCATGCTACTGCTCAGAACACACTACCAAATCTGTTGCCTACAGCCATGGTCTCTGATACAACCACATTTCCTGAGACCCACAAGTTTGCGTATATGTGCCTTCATATCACCGGCTGACTTACGTTGACCCCATGAATTTCACAGAGTTAAGTAAGGAATATTCAGAAGTGGTTTCACCAGTTCCTTCCTCCAGAATATACTCTACAGCACCTGGTATTCCTTGGCAGTCTCCCATCCAAGTACTAACCAGGCCTGATCCTGCTGAATTTCCAAGATCAGATGAGATCTGGAGAATTTAGGGCAGTGGTTCTCAACCTTCCTAATGCCGCGACCCTTTAATACAGTTCCTCATATTGTGGTGACCCGCAACCATAAATTTATTTATTTTTTACAATGCCTCCCTGCCCCTGGCAAAGGCCACCTCACCGGCCAGGAACAGGGCGGGCGGGCAAACCCCAGGATTCCATAGGATGTTGAAAGTGGAATCATAGTGCTATAACAGTCTAGTGCAGAAATGGCTCAAGAAACAATCTACAAGGCAGACCAAAAACAGGAAATGACAGAACTAGTTGTCACTTACAGCTTCCAGTTGAGATCATTTAAGTGTACCAAGGGGCTACTACCAATTCTGGAGAATAATACTGCTGTCTCACAGACTGTGAATGGCAGTTCTATACTTGCTTACACACACACCCATACATCTGAAACAACTGATCACCTGCAACAGGATGTGTAACATGGATTCAGGGACAAAAGCCTGCCAGAATCCTGGATGCCAACTCTGACCTCACATTGACTGTGACAGGTCCTCATAATGTCACCCACCACATCAGAGGTGCATTTCCATGCTTATCTTCCAGTGTGTTATATGCCATCCTAAGGTGGCAATTGCTTTCTGCACTCTGTACAAAACTAAACAGGGCACTTTCTACACAAGAGGTAAAATGGATACGAATATGATATTAGCAACAGAAGTACCCAAAAGCAGTGGCAGAACATTTTAATCTTCCTGGACATACTGTTAAGGACCTTCAAGTAACAACTTTGGAACAAAGAAATGTCTAAGGAAGATTGGGAAAAGAAATGGCAGAATTAAGAGATATTCACAAACTTCAGTTCTTTAGTAGATGTACAAAGAGAGACAGTGGTTCCTTGATATACATTAAATATATTAATACATATGTCCTCCCAACTCTTCATGTTACAAATGAATTCTCGCCATCAAAGTGTCAAAGGAAGTGATTCTCAGTAGGCAGATGTATTACTTTCACACCTCACAACTACAAACTAGCCCGGCAGATTAATATCATCTTACACAAATGTTTGAAGATTTATGGTAAGTGTCACAAATGACATCTTTCTGTATGCTATTATACTCTGATCCTACTTCCATAATATGTAACTCCTAATGTACCCATGGTTTGTTATTAACTCCATCTGTGCATCTGAAGAATTGAATTGAACCTATGGAAACTCATGCTAAAATAAATCAGTCATAAATATGCTACCAGACTCCTCCTCTTTCCTTTGTATTCTTGACAGACTAACACTGTTATCTCTTTGAGAACTGCTTAATTACAAAAAAAATCACTCTTTGACTCAGTTGGCCATTTCCACACTAGACTGTTATAGTGGTATCATTCCACTTTCAACATTCTACGGAATCCTGGGGTTTGCAGTTTAGGAAGGGGACTCAAAGGCCCCTCCCTAAACTGTAAACCCCAGGATTCCATAGGATGTTGAAAGTGGAATAATACCACTATAACAGTCTAGTGCGGAAATGGAGACAAATGAGGACATTGTGCATCAGACAAATATGTCCAACCAGTCCCATATGAAAACTGTGCATAAGGCATCAAGATTCTGGCCCATCAATGGGGCTACTATGTCTTTCTAGATGTTGTTGGACTGCATATGCCATGGTCCATTACTGTGCTGGACCAGGCTTATGGGATCTGCCGTCTAACCCAGCTGCAGGTCCCTAAATTCGCTGAGCTTGGACTCTACTGTTGTTGTTGTGTGTCTTTTCTGACTTATGGTGACCATAAGGGGAACCTATCACAGAATTTTCTGGGGCTGAGAATATGTGACCTCCCCAAGGTCACCAGGGGGTTTCCATAGCCGAGCAGGGAATCAAACCAGGGTTGTAGTTCAAAGCTCAAACCACTACACCACCCTGGCTCTCTGAACTATACTGTATTACCATTTTATACAGAGACACACAGAGCAGCGTTTAAATATTACAGCTGCTATCATTTAAACAACCAGTAAAACAAATGAGATTTTGCTTTCATAAGGTAGAAGCTCCAAAAAATGCAAAGGCCAAATGTTCTTGGCTTTTTGCAGTCTAGTTTCTTGGTTCATCTTTGCCCCTTTGATTAATCAGAAGCCTTCACAGAGATAATGGATGACCCAAGCAATGCTTCTGTGAAACGCCCATGTTTTTCTTCCACTGGATTTGCTTTCATTTGCAATTTGGCCTGTAAAACAAACTATCGTGCCATTGTTTAAATTGCCCTCCCAATAAATTCACCATAATCCTCCTTGTACTGCAAGCCACATTTTGCTATTCAAACAGTGCCATTAATTGCACTGAGACCAGCAAGCTGGGAGTACGGAGAAAGCCCTGCTCTTTGGTTATGCAGTGAAAATGATTGATGACTGTACAATTAGCAAATCTCCAGAATCAGAATGGTTTTCCTCCCCTTAACACCTGCAGTCTTTCATACCAGCATTTTTGCAAGAAAAGATTTATTTAGCTGGCTGGGTTTCTTTTGTAGGGAGGTCCTGGCTTCTTGAAAGTAATGGTAAATAATAATCTTGTTCACATTTTCATTGATCCCATATCCTCCAATTGTAGGGACAATTAGTGTTGTTACTAGTTTACTAGTTACTAGTTCCTGATTAATCCTCTGTCACATCACTTTTTCAACTGTTTGTTAAAATATCCCACTTTCTCTTTCCCTTCTCCTATTTTTCTGCTTTCTCCACAGCTTATATCAATTGCTGCAAAAGTGAGTTCAAAGTGCAAAAGTAGTTGCAATGCATTAACTCAGTAAGGAGGAACACGGAAGAGGACTCTTGCCTTTCTCAGGATGGGTAGGTAGAAGCAAACTTCTGCAGCCTCTCCCAGCTTGTGAGAACTTTCTAAACAATCTAACATCTGCTATCTTGTCCACACTCTGATGGCACATGGCTATATGCATCCCAGATTTCATCTGTGAAATGTTGGAGAGATATGGTAGGTACAGGAGCATGCAAAAGGGAGGGGGGAGACCTAAGCTTCCAGCTCGACCCCTTTTTAAAATTTGCCACACAAAGATGCTGTAAATGTGTCATTTCTTCCTACGCTATTAGAGCATTGACTTGTGGGCGGTACAAAGCTTTGAAGCAGAAATAACTAGCTGGAGACAATTGATGGGTATAGCATTTAAAGGAAGGGGGAAAAAAAGATCAAAGGAAACCTTCACTTGCACAATACTGAAAAGCCTTTGAAAGGATGTACGACATGGACAGTGTATCTCACAGTTCTTGTTCCTGTCATCAGTGTCTTCATCATCTATACTCCAGTTTCCCCCCGAAACCAGGACTCAGGGCAACATAACAGGTAAAAATCACTACAGTTCAAAAGTCAACATTAAAATAGCATTAAACTAGTAACAACACTAAAAACAATTTAAAAATACAGTTGAAATGTTAAATACAGTATATCCATACATCTACATTTATGGCCATTTCTGCACTAGACTATTATAGTGCTATCATTCTACTTTCAACATCCTATGGAATCCTGGGGGTTGCTGTTTAGGGAGGAGCATTTACGATTCTCAGCCAAAGATCTCTTTGGCTTCAATAAACTACAAACCCTCCGTAGGATGTTGAAACTGGAAACATAGCACTATAACAGCTCAGTGCAGAAATGGCTTGTATCTATATATCTATCTATGACTTTTTTACATATGTAAAAAGGATCCATTCCCATGCTAGAGTATTATCAGACACCATCCTTGGAAGCATGCCAGCTCTTGAAAGCCAGGTTTAACTCAATTGTACCAAGAAGACTTTCTTTACTTTCCCAATAACTTGATGAACAAAATGTTTCCCTTGGGATCCAATTATACTCTGGTCATAAAAGCACATTGTGTGGAGCAGATCATTGTTTCTTACTATTTTCCTAGGCTGACATTTGTACTATAGTCAACATTATCTCTGATGGATGCTCACACATTAAGAGGCCTATTGTTTGAAATTTCTTCCCTAGACTCCACTGTTGGTAGGAGGTCAAACGGTTTTAGTGCTAGATGGAGTTGTCACTGAGTCTTGTGTTTCTTTGCTCAGAAACACAAATCTTGGCAGCGTGTAATGTTCACCTGAAAATGTAAGGTATTGCACTGTGAAAATTTTTCTACAGCTTTGGATAGAACACAAACCCTCCAACATTTCTCAAATGAAAACCAGGAGATGTGCAGCCAAGCAATAGCAGAGTGTGGTGACAGAAGTTATTGATGAGGAAGAATGCACAAGCTAGGAAAGAGGTGTGCCTATTGGAAGGGCAAGATTCTGCCCCTTTCTCTCCTCTCCCCCTTGCTGAGTTGATCCAGTGCAAATTATTTTGGTATTTTATACTCAGTTTGCAGCACAGAATCGTAGAGCTGGAAGAGACCACAAGAGCCATCCAGTCTAGTCTCCTGCCGTGCAGAAATACACCATCAAAATAGTACCGACTGACTCTGAAGAAGGAGACTCCACCATACTCCAAAGCAGTGTATGCTACTGTTGAACTGCTTTTACTATCAGGAAGTTCTTCCTAATGTTTGGATGGACTCTCTTTTCCTGAAGTTTGAAGCCATTGCTCCGTGTCCTAGTCTCTGGAGCAGCAAAAACCAGGCTTGCTCCATCCTCCTTCAAATATTTAATCATACCTATCATGTTGACTCTTAATCTTCTCTTTTCCAGGCTAGACATACCCAGCTGCCTAAGCCTCTCCTCAGAGGGCTTGGTTTCCAGCTCTTCCAACAATTATAGTAAGTTGAGGATGAAGGGGGCAAGTGAGAGGAGGAGAGAAAAACTGGAACATTTTAAAAGCAGGTGAAAAAGTGGGATGACAGAGGATTCATTAGGACTGTCCTTGCTATATTGTGACAGTTGGAACCTATGAGAAAGCTAATGCTGATTCAGACCTTTCATCTGGAAGTTTTTGGGTAAATTGACGGTTGCTTGGTGTGGTGAAAGTGAATAAGAAAGATCCTCTTTTTTTTCCGGGAGATACATACATTTTTGTAGGACGCTGGAGCATACAAGTGAAGGCTCTAACTGGGTAAACTGTTCTCTTTTTCTGAGGTGCTTCAGTCTGGCAATTGGCAGCCAGCTCCGTTGTTTCTGCCTTCTGTCGTGCCCCCATCCCAGAACCCAGACAGGATTCTTTCCAACAGCCACAACACAGAGACATGAAAGGGATAATACTTATGGCAGCCAGTGTAGGTGGAAAAGGGACAGCCCGGGAAACTCAGAGCATTTATATAGTAAGGCTGTATCAATCAGGCAAACAGCTGGGAGAGGCTGTTAGCCTCTATAAATAGAGAAATGGATGAGAAGAAGCCGTTGCAGACAACTGATCTTATCACTAGAAGCAGCATGCCTCATGTTTGGATCCCTTGCTCATGTTCCTGGAAACCTTGACCCTCCCTTTATGTATGGAATTTGCTACTGGATTGTCACTCTGAATTTGCTATGGACTCGGACTGCAAAACAGTGACCAGTAACTGGCTAACAAGCAGATAAACTTTGCTTGTGGCAGCTGATAAGAGACCCTTAATTCTGTAAACATTGGCTGTCTGCTGGTAGAAGACACCTTTCAAGTTGACAGCATCTGTCTTTCCTCTCACACACAATGCCTCTGGAACAACCTTATGTTATGGTAAAGTTCCTGCTACATCATTATGGGAGGACAGGGCAGTCTGGCTGATTGCAGACTCTTGCTGCTCTCTGTTAGGATCTTCAGCTGAAACAAGAAGAACTAGTCAGAAGAGATATCCAGAGACTTTCTCTTATTATGGAACTTTAAACAAAAGCACTGTCTTTGGAACTCTGCCCCTTCTCAGGAACCAGCATCCTAACTCTGCTGCCTTTAGAGGCACTGCATTTGTCCTTACATTCTCCCTTTTCCTGAGAAAGCATTTTGCAAAATTTCTAAAACTGTCACTGGAATTCTGTATGACCTGTTAATGTTGCATAACTTTAGATATATATGGGTGCCATAGAAAAGACAATAAGAAACCCTATTTACTGAATTGCAACAATGTGTAACAGGACACCAGCAAGAGTGCCTGATGTGCATTGGTGTCCAATGCGCATCAGTAGCAATGCGATGTGCATCAGAACCAATGCACACCAGTTCTGTTGTGCATTGGTCCCATGGTGCATTTGTTATCATGGTTATGATATGTCTGGTGAGAGCACTAGATATCCTTTTGATATCAAATAATTTGGCCTTTGCTTGACCTTTCTCTGCCACCCTACTCCATGTGTTTGCAGATGTCCTCTGGACAAGCACGTATTGGGCGCGGCCATAATGGTTGTACTTTCCAAACCTCATTCAGGCAGGCAACTTAAGCCTCTCCGATGCTTTAGGGAAAAACCTTCTTGCAAACTGGCCTTCTCAGCGTGACTCCTTACAATAATGCACGGCCACGAGCCGAGCCATTCCTTTATGTTGGACCATCAGCATACTGGCCATACTATTGACATCAAGCACTAAGCTCATCATGCAAAACCTGACCTTTTCCAACTCCTTTGTCCAGCTCCAAATTTCCTTTGTTCTCACCGAGCATGGCATAGCCTGTAGGTAATATCCACCCTATAAAAGGTCCCCATTTCCAAGGACTCCTCGGATTGCTCCTGAATTCCATCCAGCCTTGCTGCCGCTGTGTTTGGCAAGCTGTCCCCTCAGTTCCCCATAACTGAGTCTGCCTCCCTTCTTGGAACCCCTGCTCCTCTCCAGGACTACGAGACCAAGTGTCGTATTACCCACTCCCCAAAAGCTCTCCATTTCCATTTCTAGTTAGCTGTGTGCACGTGGTGTCTTTTATGTTGTTTGTCCTCAATAAATGTTATTTTTACTATTTTAAAACCTTGACTACGCTCTCTGACCTGAAGCCGTAGACATACAGTAGAAGATCCTAGCTAAAGTTACCCTGCCTCTCGTTAGCTTAAGAGAGTGCTTGAGCTTAATTTCCCCATCTTGTGTTTTTATTTGGTTATTTGGGCACCCCTCCCGGGACCCCCAACATACAGGGTAACACATTGAGCACCAATGTCCTGTCCAGAAGCCAGCCACAGTTCACAGTCCACCAAGAGAGTCTATGCTGGAAGCCACAGACAAGGTTTACAAAAGCTTATCAGTCAGTTACCATTTTTATTTCAGCAGTCCAAGTCAGTAATACATTCAGAGTGTCAGTTCAAAGGAGTAGTCAGCAGCATAGTCAGCACACAAAGTGAGGGTCAAGGTTTTCCAGGAATATGAGCCAAGGATCAAAAGAAGAATGCATTGCTTCTACTGGAAATATCAGTTGTCTGCAACTGACTTCTCCCCACCCCATCTCTTGGATTTATTAGCCAGCAGCCTCCCCCAGCTGTTTGTCTAATTAATGGTTGATATAAAGACGCTGAGTCTTGTGGGCTCTCCCTTTCTCAACTATGCTGGCTGCTGTACGTATTGTCCTGTTCATGTCTCTGCATTCTGCTTGTTGGGGGCGGGGATGCTGTCTGTGTCTGCACCTGAGTCTTGGGATTGGAGCACAAGAACCTATGTGCATTGGGTACTTTGCTGGCTCTGCTACACAGTAAGGTAAGGGTAGCTTGCTGTTGGATATGGATGTTATTCAACTGCATAATTCTAATTCTCATATATTGAAGTTCTCTTACACAGACCTAGTCCCCCAACTGGATTACAACCTATGTTTTCTAAGTCTCTTGGGAGCCTTATTTGACCATTGATTGACTGACTGATTGCTTGACTGACTCTCTCTCTCTCTCTTTATTTATTTGACTGTCTGCAATAGTTCTATAAAGAGAGAAGCAGTATTTAATCCAAGGGTAGACAATTTATAGCTATCTGGCTGCATCTGGCCTCCGGACCCCACTTTTGTGGTCCATGAAGCCCCCACTAGTCCCCCACCCAAATTATTTTTAAAATTTTCCCCCAACCATGCAGATAGTCCCAAATACATGACAGTGCACAAAAATGTCCTCATGTCATCCCTACAAGCACTTCAGAACCCCATAGTACCCTCAAATACCTTTGTTTTCCCTGTCAATCCCCCACAAAGCAGCAAGAAGAAGTGATGCAGCATTAATTCCGAATTTTATTTTCATATCCTTCAATATTCCCAGTCTGGCATGAACAGTCCCAATCAATCCACAGTCTTCCCAGTATTTCAGAGGCTTCCAATCTCCCTCCCTCCCAAGTTTTCCCCTTTGTCCCCAGCTTCCTTCAATTGCTGCAAACTGAGTTCAAAGTGCAAAACCAGTTTGCACTCAATTATCTCAACAGGAGAGAGAGGAGAGGAGGGGCAGAATCTTGCCATTTCCAGTAGACTCAGGAAAAAACAAATAGACGCAGCCTTTCCTAGCTTGTGCAATGTTCCTCATTAACTGCTTTTGCTATCTTGACCACTCTTTAATATTGCTTGGCCAGTTCCTCAAATAGGCACATTCAACGACTAATGTGGCATATGATTATATCAGCCAGAATAGTTTTGGCTAGACATTGGCAAAAGAAAACTATCCCTCATGAGGAGGAATGGTGGAATAAATTTCTGGAGACAGCAGAATTGGATAAACTTACCTTTATGCTCTGATACAAAACTACTAAGCAAGTCTACGAAGTCTGGCGCCCCCTATTTAAGTATGTTAAAGATAATCTATAAAGGAAGTTGTTATTGTGTATTGTGTATTTGTAATCTTGTACTTGCATTAGAATGAAAGGGCTCTGGATATATTTATGTGGAGAGAGATTTTTTTTATTTTTTTTATATTTATTTATTTATTTATTTGTATCCCGCCTCTCCATATGGATCGAGGCGGCGAACAACTTACAAATAGCATGTATTTCGAAACATTTCTATACATGCCCCCAACAAGCTGGGTACTCATTTTACCGACCTGCGAAAGGATGGAAGGTTGAGTCAACCTTGGAGCCGGGCAGGATCGAACTCACAACCTTGTGGCTTGCAGTACTGGCATTTAACCACTGCGCCACAACGGCTCCATGTACGAACTATATGGATAAGGTTTTTCCTTTTCTTAACAAAAGAAATGAGGAATACAACCAAGGTTTATGTTAAGGATACGATTGGTGGTGGGAATCAAATAGGTTGGGGAGAAAAATTTTCTTTTTCATTTTTTCCCCAATTAATGTAACAAGCTGTTTCTGGGCCAGCGGGGGGGGGGAGGGTTTCTTTTTTCTTTTTTCTTTTTTCTTTTTTTGGTTGTGGGGGTGGGTACTTCATCCCAGTCAAGTAAATTATGAAGTAATTTTGACTGAGTGTTAATTATGTATTATGTATCATGTATTACGCACTAGAGCATTGCAGAGGAAAATAGGTAGATATTAGTTGTATATAATAGGAAGATATTGTATCGAGGGGGAAAACATGGAATATATGGAATATGTAACTCTGGAATGTAATTTTTTTTCCCTTTCTTTTTTTCTTTTTCTTTTTTTTAATAAAATTGAATAAAAATATTTATTAAAAAAATATTGCTTGGCCACAAATTTCCCCGTTTTCATCTGTGAAATATTGCAGGGACTGCATTTTGCTCCATCTGTTACATTTTGGGAGGAAAGCAGGAATAGTTGAGATTGCTCTGGGAAGACCGGGTGGCCCTCTAGGCAGTGTCAGGATGGGTGCACATTGGTCTCTGGCCTCAATGCACTTGCTCAGCCCTGGTTTAAGCAGATGGTGTTGCCCTCAACCTCACAGCTAACGCCCCTGTCTCTGTAAAGGCCGACACATTCACATGTCCCACCCCCCAACAAAGATTGTCCTCCCGCTGCCATTTCTGTAGCTATGTCTGCAGAAATGAGAGGTAAATCATGACCCAGCACTATAGGAAACCACTTTCTGCAGATCAGCAGAGTGTGCTTTGAAATATAACTCTATTTTTAGTCCTTCACCTAAATTAGTATTTGCTGGAACACAATGACAGAAATGGGAGTTATAAATAAAAACGCAGTTGTCATAGTGGACGCTATTTCTTCCTTCAGCTCTTTCCTGGGTGGACTTCACTGCTGCTTCTTTGGAAAGTTGTTTTGTTTTGTTCTTTTCAACAAGGAAACCGGTGCCATGCTGCCAGTGTCAATTATAAGTTTTCCCCAAAACTTTCTCCCCAGTTACAGGTGGAATAAGGATTCAGCTTCAAACAGGTTGAAGAGGAGCTGAGCTAGTGGATGGCTGAGCTTTGATTTATCACTTCTTCCTAATGGCACTGGTACAGGGAGTCTATAAACCTCAAATTTAATCAAACAGAAAGCTTTTAGTGAACCAAAGGCTCTCTTTCCCTGGGTTTTGTGGCTAATGCTGTTCACATAAGTTGGTATCAATTATTGAAATTCTCCCAGCATGAGCCAAACGCTACTCCTTTTCTAAACAGCATCGCGGAAGGCCAATTTCTTCAACGCTGCAAGTGACAATGGAGATCTCTGACCAAAGCTGAAGACTGTGGCTAAAGAGGAATCTCTAAAGAATCAATTTAGAATATGTCAGAAAATGAAGCATGTTGCAGAAAAGTGAACATAATTCAATCTCCACTGTATTTATAGCTATTGATAACTGAAGAGGTTGCATCTCAGAGGGAAGCTGGCCCAATTATTGACTACATTCATATTTGCCTGGAAATGGAATTAGGTGTTCGTCACTTTGCTTCCATACCAACAATTTTCGGATGTGTTTTTGTGTTGATCTCAAGAGTGCTAGAATCTTTCCGAGTCAGCTTTAGAGCAACAGCTGAATAACGGCAATTGTTTGTATAGATTTTGTTAACTAATTACTTAAAGTAAGAAGGATCTAATTGTTTTACTGTATTCATATCTATATCGAAATGGGGGAAAGGGTGTAGGTGGGGTTTCTTCATGGGAAATGTATCATTTTTGTTCCCTACAACTTTTATGGGACGTGTTTTTTGAGCTAGACTCTTTTTGAGCTGACCAGAAAAATAAAGTCAATTAACAGCTCAGTTTCCATTTAAGAATACAAGGAAAGTTAAGCTTTACATGGTGGTTTGGTCAGACTGAAGATACATTAATTCTGTGCTCTATTTGCACAGTAGGTAATCAGATGCTAATGGGATACCCACAAATTAGAAATGGGCACAATAGTACATTCTCACTCATGTTCCCAGTAACTGGTATGCAGTTGTGTGTTGGCTCTAAACATGACTTAAAACCACTGAGAGATACATCATCCACAGACAATCACCTTTGAAACTTATTGAAGTCCACAGCAGTCACCACATCATGTGCCAGCAACTTCCATAAATTAATAATGCCTCATGTAAATAAGTTATTAGTGGATTCTCAACCTTGTTGTTGTGTGCCTTCAAGTTGCTTCTGATTTATGGTGACCTAAGGTGAACTTATCACTGGGTTTTCTGGAGCTGAGAGTGTGTGACAAGCCAAAGGTCACCCAGTGAGTTTCCATGGCTGAGCAGGAAATTGAACCCTGGTCTCCAGCATCACACACCAATGTTCAAACCACTACACTACACTGGATCACACATCCTGAAGTTATTTCCCACCAATTTCACTACATAACCTTCCAGCTTCTGTGGTGCCTTGCTGTGAGGGACTTGTGGAAGGAGATTCTGGATACCTTCTTCTGCAAAGTCCAAAACAGTGCATACACAAGTGCCATTCCAGTTATATCTACATATGCCACCAACAGGATGTTCGTTAGGAGCATCTGAACTGATGGGCAGGACTGGCCTTGCCATTAGGCAGAATGAAGTGCTCACTGCATTTGGCAAATACTGGGAGATAGGAGCATGGTGTGGGAGGGCAGAACCGCATGCCATGTGACTTTCATGCACAGTGGAGGATACTTTCTGATCACAAGTTGATTTGAGTTGGGCTAGAGCCTGTCTCAGGTCTCCCCAAGACATTTGTGTGATACTGAGACTAGCAGAAGGCTTAAAACAGAAGATTTTATCAGTGACTGATGCAACAGGTAAGCCGTAGCAGAGAAAAACATACACATTTCCTTCTCACAGTATAGAATCATAAAGTTGGAAGAAACCACAAGGGCCATTGGGTCCAACCCCCTGCCATGTAGGAGTACACCATCAAAGCATTCCTGACAGATGGCCACCAACTTCTGTTTAAAAACTTCCAAAGAAGGAGACTCCACCACACTTCCAGGCAGTGTATTCCACTGTTGAACTGCTCTTACCACCAGGAATTTCTCCCTAATGTTTAGATGGAATCTCTTTTCCTAAAGTTTGAAGCCATTGCTCTCTGTCTTAGTCTCAGAAGCAGCAGAAAGCAAATTTACCCCATCTTCCATATGACATCCCTTCAAATATTTAAACATAGCTACCATCTTGCCTCTTAACCTTCTCTTCACCAGGCTAAGCATACCCAGCTCCCTAAGCCGCTCCTCGTAGGGCATGGTTCCCAGGCCTTTTACCATTTTGGCCGCCCTCCTCTCGGCATGGTCCACTTTGTCAATATCCACTAGTAGATTTTCATCTTCCTTGCAACTCACCCAGGACTCATCCCTGTTCAGTTCCCTAGACTGGCACCAGACGCATTAGCCCCCCCACCCTGCACTCAAATGTGTAATGCCAAGCAACAGGTTTTAAAGCATACCCTCTAACACCCCACAACTGAAAACTGGGACATGTGCGGTCAAGCAACATCAGAATGTGGCCAAGATGGCAAGATGACAACCCTGCCAAAACAGGTATGTTGCAGCAGAAGTTCAAAGGAATATATACTGAGGGAAAGAAAATGCATTCTCTCTACCCCCACCCCCATCACCTTCTAGAAGTATGAGGAACTGCTTCCTTTCCCAGTTTCTCACAGGAAAGCCAGTAATGCCACATGCTTTACATCCCAACAGCTTCCTGACTCTACCAGCATACTTTGCCCTTCAGAGACAATGCAATAAAAGCTCAGGCTTATGCTACAAGGAATCTTAAGCTTACTCTAAGCATATTTGAGTGGTATGGTGTTACTTCCGGTATGGCACCCTGGGTGAGGACCCCCAGATATCATTTTGATATCAAACAATTCGGCTTTAGCTGGACTGGCTTGCAGTTACCACACTCCACGTGTTTGCGAGGTTCTCTGGACAAGCACGGACAGAGTGCGGCTGTTAATGGTTTTGCATTCAATTCCCCATTGAAGCCAGCAACTCCAGCCTCGCCAGCCGCTTCAGGAAACTTCCAGCTGCAAACTCCACAATAGCCGCACGGCTCTCAGCCGAGCTACTCTTTTATGTTGGGCCATCAACGTCCCGGCCACGCTATTGTCATCAAACGCAAATCCAATCATGTTAAATTTGACCTTTCCAGATCCTTTGTCCAGCACCAAAACTCCTTTTGTTCTCGCCTGGCTAATTTTCCCCCAATTGGTATTTTTAATTGGCAAAATGGGCGCCCCTCCAGGGACCCCCCCAAAATTACAGGATAACAATGGCACTACTCTATAGCCATTTCTGCACTAAACCAAACTGCAAACCCCAGGATTCCATAGGATGTTGAAAGTGGAATTATAGCACTAGAACAGTCTAGTGCAAAAATGGCCTATATCCATTGGAGCTATGCGCTTATGCTCTGTGCATGCTGAAAGTCTCTATGATATATAGAGGTCACACTCACTATACCAGTACTGAAGATAGATGCCAGCAGACTGTCCAGCTGCCTTTTGTACATGGCCTGGGAGGAATAACTATATACCTGTAACTATATTGCATACTTTCCAACTGTCCCACTTTGGCAGGGACTGTCCCAGAGCTGCTTTTAAAATGTCTCAGTTTCCATCTCCTCTTCTCATTTTCCCCCGTTGTCCTCAGCTTGCTTCAGTTGCAGCCAACTGAATTCAAAGCATAAAGATAGTTTGTGCTCAACTCAGCAGGAGGGAAGGAGACAAGGGGACAGAACCTTGCCCTTCCCAGTAGGCTCAGGCAAAAGCTAACAATTGCAGCTCCTTCCTTGTGTGTGTGTCTGTGTGTGTGTGTGTGTGTGCATGCACGCGCGCGCTCTTTCCTCATTAATAACTGTTACCACACTCTGAAGTTGTTTGGCCACATACGCCCTAGTTTTCATTTGCAAAATGTTGGAGGGTATGATATTGTTCTATATTTCAGGCACCAAATAGATTTGTTAGCTCCTATAGAAGAGTTACCATTTACTTATTTATAACAAGGGATGCGCACATCCTTCAGACCAGGTGTGTTTCTTCTTCTAAAGAGTCTCAGGAGATGCGGAAAGGCTAATTTCCTGAAGACTCTTGAACTGAATGAAATTCTTTTCCATCCCTATTGCCCACAAGGCTGGGAACCAGGACATATTGAACACCATTTTGTTCCCCTCTTTGCCTTCTTCCCTTGCCTTCACAATCTAACTCATTTTACAGGGTCTGAGGCAACATAACAAGACCACTGCCTTCTGATGCTGGTCCCATTCCATCACATTCAACCTGAATGAGTTTATAGAATCATAGAATCACAGAGTTGGAAGAGACCCCAGGGGCCATCCAGTCCAACCCCTTGCTATGCAGGAACACCCATCAAAGCATTCCCAACAGATGGCCATCCAGCCTCTGCTTGAAAACCTCCAAAGAAGGAGACTCCACCACACTCCCAGGCAGCAGATTCCACTGCTGGACATCTCTGACCGTCAGGAAGTTCTTCCTGAGGTTCAAGTGGAATCTCCTTTCCTGCAGCTTGAATCCATTGCTCCTCGTCCTGGTCTCTGGAGCAGCAGAAAACAAGTGCGCTCCCTCCTCGACATGACATCCCTTCAAATATTTAAACATCTCCTATCTTAACCTTCTCTTCTGCAGACTAAACATCCCCAGCTCCCTAAGCCATTCCTCATCAGGCATGGCTTCCAGACCCTTCACCATTTTGGCCGCCCTCCTCTGGACACTTTCCAGCTTGTCAATATCCTTCTTGAATTGCCCAGAACTGGACACAGTATTCCAAATGAGGCCTAACCAATGCAGAATGAGTGGTACTATTACCTCCCTTGATTTAGACATGATACTCCTATTGATGCAATCAAGAATTGTGTTGGCTTTCTTGGCTGCTTCATCACATTGCTGACTCATGTTCATGTTTACATTAGGGCTAGACAAAATGCAACCCCCAGAAGACCCAATGTGGCTCACACCAGCCAACATTTGACAGACTAAAAAATATGATCCGCATGGCCAAGCAACACAAGAGTGTGGTACCAAAGGTAACATCTGGCTTGCCCACAGCACATATGAACATTGGACGGGTGACACCTGGCTCAACCACAATACATGTGAAATGGATCTAGAGGTCTTAGCAGACCACAAACTGAGCATAAGTCAGCAGTGCAATGCAGCAGCTAAAAGGGCCAATGCAATTCTAGGCTGCATCCACATCAGGATAGTATCTAGGTTGAGGGAAGTAATAGTATCAGTCTATTTTCCTTTGGTCAGACCCCACCTGGAATATTGTGTCCAGTTCTGGGCAGTTCAGTTCATTCAAGAAGGATATTGACAAGCTGGAGCATGTCCAGAGGAGATTGGGCAAAATGGAAAAGGTCTGAAAACCACAACCTATGAGGAGTGGCTTATGGAGCTGGGTATGTTTAGCCTGGAGAAGAGAAAGTTAAGAGGCGACATGATAACTATGTTTAAATATTCAAAGGGATGTCATACAGAAGATGGAGCAAGATTGTTTTCTGCTGCTTCAGAGACTAGGACACAGAGCAATGGCTTCAAACTTCAGGAAAAGAGATGGTAAGAGTAGTTTGATGGTGGTAGAGCTGCCTGGGAGTCTGGTGGAGTTCCCTTTGGAGGTTTTTAAACAGAGGCTGGATGGCCATCCTTCAGGAATGCTTTGATTGTGTACTCCTGCATGGCAGAAGGGGATTGGACAGCATGGCCCTCGTGGTTTCTTCCATGTGTATGATTCTATGATTCTATGTGCAGCCAGGCAAAAGTTATTAATAAGGAAGAACACACAGAACTAATATTTTAAGCAGAGAAATCCTGGAATGTACTGAGTTTAGGAAAGTCTGGAAAAAGAAGAAAAACCCACATCAAGAAATACAATACTGTATGTGTGTATGCACAGCATGATTACTGGTAATATAGTATTATATAAAGTATGATCGTAAAATCAAAATGCCTTTATCAGATTCTGCTCAAAACTGCAGCTTTCTCTCAGATTCACGGTCACTGCTTAAATTCTACCCAAAGCACACTATAGATAACATCAACTTTCCTATAACATAATATTCATGCAGTAAGTCTCAGCCAATTGTAGTTTCCCAGGCTATCCTATTTCACGGGGGTTTCTTTTTAAGGATAAAAAGAGTGTGTGTGTGGCGGGGGAGAAAAGCTCCACAAAAGAGGGGAGGAATGAAAGTAATTAAGAAAGATGCTGCCTGAGACCATACATCAAAGAGACAAAATGAAACATAACACAACTGAATGTGCAGACATATGTGAAATGGATAATTGCAATGCAGAATGTGCTTCTTTAGGTGCAATGCACAATGGCACAGGACATTGTTACTGCCATGGCTGGGCCGCACTTAAGGTGATGTAGATATCATTTTGATATCAATAATTTGGCTTTCTTCCACCACCCCTCTACACGTGAGGCCCCCGGACAAGCACAGAACAAGGCTCGGCCACTAAACGCTGCAATATCCCAGCACAATACAGGCAGGCCAGAAATAGCCAGATCGCCACTTTAGAAGACCTCTCTGCAAACACCCTCATTATGTATGCACGCTGCTTACAAAGAGATCCCTGCCTGGAGCAGGCAACTTGACAAGCTGTACATTCAAATGTCAAGCACTGTGCATCTGCATACTGGCTACTCCATTGTCAATTCAGACTTAACTCAATCATGCTAAATTTTGACCTTTCCAAAGCTTTGTCTCGCACCCGAAACTCATTGTTTTCCCCAAGTACGGACTAGCCTGTGGTCACATTTCTCCCTATAAAAACCCCGGATTCCAAGACCTTCCTGGGATCGCTCCTGAGTTCCATCCCGTCTTGCCGCCACTTTGCTTGGTGAGCCTTCCCCTCAGTCATATTGGCTGAGACTTCGCAACTTCGGACTTTCACAGTGATCCATCCGGGCTACAGGACAGGTGTCGTATCACCCAATTCAACAACCCCTCTGAAAAATCCCTCTGTCCCACTCCAACCTTTATTTTCTATAGTTATCTGTGTGCGTGTGTTGCATACACTGTTTGTCTGTATTTAATAAAGATCTCAATTATTCTTATAACTTGGTGTGCTCCTTGGCTTGGCCTGACCCCATAGGTAAAAGATTCCGCTGTGTTGCCCTGCCTCTCGCATTGCTAGCTTGTGCTCTTTGACTAATTTCCCCAAACTCAGTTAATTGAGAGCGCATATAGGTGTCCCTCCTGGGAACCCCAGTAATCAGGGTAACAACATTCAGCTCTGGTTCTTCAACCTTAGGCATTACTCCAAAAGCATGCAACCACATGCATATGGGGCTTAAACACATAAATCCTTAAGAAGATGCCAGCCAGCATTGGAAAACACAATTGTTATAAAGAAACACATGGGTTCCAGTAACCTTAGGCTACAGTTCTATACACCGAATTTGTTGAGGCTTACTTCTGAGTAGATACGTGTACGACTGCACTATTAATGTACACAGAGCATTATTTTGTAGAAAAGACTCTAACAGCCAGTAAAACTTTCTCAAGTTACAAATGAGAACTTTTTTTTAATTCTCACTTCTTATTTGTGTTTGAGATTTGCATCAATATTATATTTTGAGGCTTAGTTTACCCGTTTTCTTCTTCTACCCTGTCCACTTGATTACAAGGTGTGTCTGTATGTTAGGTCTACATAGCTCCATAGGAAAGAAACTGTCATTTTTGGTGCAACACAAGGAGAAATGTTACTGCCTTTGAGAGACTCCCAATTTGAGAGATTTTCTTTCTTCTGCAGAGCAATTTTTCATATACATTATCAATGTAATTATACACATATGTACTCAGAAGTAAGCCCCAATGAGTTCATTGGGACCTGCTCCTAGGTAAATGTGTACAAGATTGTAACTCGAGGCATTGTAAAATGCCACTGGGATGCATGTATTTCATTATGACAATCAAGTTTTTTTCTCACTATATGTTTTTAAAATAATTTCCTTCCCATACATTGGTGGAGCTTGGAGGGGGTGGATGGGGGGGCTGGAGGGGGTGGGGCTACGGTGCAAGGGATGTGGCCACTGTGCATGAGACAAGGCTGTGGTGTGGGGGGCGTGGCCAGGGTGCATGGGGTCGTGGCTACGGGCCAGGAAGCCCCAAAAAACGTTGCCGCCCAAGGCGAATCGCCCTTCCCCCCCTTGTCCCTACACGACTGTTCCCATAATCTCCTGGAGTTAAACATACATTGTTTTCCCCCACATCCAGCCCTATTTTTATCCTAACAACCACCCTGTGAAGTTAGATAGGCTGAAAGCATGCCACTGACTCAAGGTGACCACATGAGTGTTATGTTTTGGGGAACAGGCCTCATCCGTGACGTGCATTGGGCAGAGGGGTTGGATATGAACATTGTGGACGTATAGTGGACCTGAGAAACTGTACAATTGATCTGAAAGAAAGCTGTAATTCTGACCAGATCTCATAAAGGCATTTTGATTTCACAGGGATGTATTACATAATATTTATTGTTAATCATGTTATATACCCACAGGCACATGTACAGACTATTGTCCTTGGATTTTTTTCTTCATTTTTCAGGTTTTCCTAAACTTAGTACATAAATGCCAGGATTTCTCTCTTTAAAACTAGCAGTTTTGTATGTTCTTCCTAATTAATACCGTTAGCCCTCTTGTTGCCTGGCCACACCATTTGGACTGCATTCAGATGTTGCTTAGTTGTACATGTTCCAGTTTTTATCTGTGAGATGTTAAAGGGTATGCTTGGGTTAGTTAATTAACTAATGAACCTTTCCTGCCCACAGCAATAAGTGTCACAGCGTCAAGATGTAATTCATTTTGTTGCTTTTCCAAAGCACCTGTTCTATTTGAGCCATGTCCCCAAATGGTGCTAGGTGAATAATTAACAATTACAGTCATAAAGCTTTTCTGATAGCTAACAGACACACAGACACACACACACACACACAAACACAAACTCTTTGCAAAGGTTAATTATCAGAAGCCAACTGTATGGCAAGAAAGAGACTTGGCAATAGTGGCGACTCAAAGAAAGACAGCCCTGAAAGCACTGTGTGCCAAAGACAATGGCATTTTTTATAAAGGGCACTGAGAAGGGAGCAAAATGAAACAATATTGATTTTTGTCAAGTGGAACTTCTCCATAATCCAGCTAAACTGCACCAATGGTAGCGCACTTCCCTGGAACAAAAGACACTCTAGGGTGGGAAGAAAAATGAAATGCCAAAGACAGAGGGAAGGGAAGGGAAAGGTGTTTACTGTATGATTACATGTGGCCCGTCTAACGGAATGTGCCGAATACTGTGTTCCTGAAGAATAGCTGAGTTTTTAATTGTGTAATTATGTATGTTAACATTTCTTTCAATTGTCTAACTATATTTAACTTTTGTATTCTATGAGTTTTTAACTGTAAGCTGCTTTGAGTCCCAACCTGGGGAAAAAAGCAGGGTATGAATAAAGAGGAGAAGGAAGAGGAGGACGGAGGAGGGAGAGAAAGAAGGAGCAGCTCAAGATATTTTGCTGCCTGAGCCAAGAGACAAATAGTTTCCCTTCCTCATTACAGATGATGATTGCATTGGCTGTGGATGGGAGTTTCAGCGGGGGTGTGTGTGTGACAAGAAAGGGAATATGGCATACAATGGTCTATCCTTCAACAGAAGAGAACATCTAAGCAGCTGTGGAGGGACAGTGCAAGAAGCTGCTACCTGTATCTATATCCTGAGATATCTGCACAAATATTCTCATCCTCAACAAGAAGGAGCATCTTCATATGTCCTCCCCCTCCCCCTTAAATATGTTCAAGTGGAATGAGATCTTTTTTAGATGTGGGGACTTCCATGGAAAAATTCTCCAGAAAACATTGACTCAAAGCCAGCTGGAGTCTTATATATGCATAAGTTCCCATATGGGAGTGGTTGGATATTTTTGTCCAATGCACAGTGTCCACTTTCAATTCAAGATTGCAGAAGCGGAATTGCAGATGTGGTACCATTGTGCATGGATGGGAATTGTACAAAGATATACATTCTGCAGGGTCCCACTGGGTGAGCATTTGGTTGCAAATCTAGTATCCTATCCCATTTACACAACCATGCCATTCTACAGCAGGCTCCTAGTGCATTGACCATAGAAATCTGCATGTGAAGATTTACACTAAGCAACACCAACATAAGATCTTGGCATTTTTGCATGGAAGGCAGTGGTTTTTACACAAAATACCCCTCTTGCTTTCTGAGACAGCTGCATCAAAACCCTCAGTATCCTGCCTAGGAAGGAGAAAACTTTTAAAATTCTCCATTCTTGCCTGCAAGAATGAAATAAGTCACTATTTACAACCTGAATACCCAAGAAAGTGAACCCTCTACTTCCACTCCATGTGGGACTTGAGGAATTTGGCTCGGGCAACTTCCTCACTATCATGGAACATCCCATGGCTACTGGCATGCCTAGTCCTCACTGGATGTGTTTCAGGGGAGCTCCCCATTAAGGGTCCCCCCCCCTTTGGTACTTCTGAAAATACTGGACTCTCCATCAACACACTTGCTTCTCAGCTCCATTCCTCTTTTTTTTCCTCCAAATATATTTTTATTAAGATGAGGAGAAACAAGACATTTCTCAGCTCCATTTCTCTCAGCATTTACCAGCAGAGTTTCATTTCTATTGTATTCTATTGTATTCTATTGTATTCTATTGTATTCTATTGTATTCTATTGTATTCTATTCTATTCTATTCTATTCTATTCTATTCTATTCTATTCTAAACAGAAATAAGGGTCAGGGAGCCCTGGTGGTGCAGTGGTTAAATGCCAGTACTGCAAGCCACAAGGTTGTGAGTTCGATCCTGCTGGGCTCCAAGGTTGACTCAGCCTTCCATCCTTCCGCAGGTCAGTAAAATGAGTACCCAGCTTGTTGGGGGCATGTATAGAAATACATGCTATTTGTAAGTTGTTCGCCGCCTCGATCCATATGGAGAGGCGGGATACAAATAAATAATAATAATAATAATAATAATAATAATAATAATAATAATAATAATAAAAATATTTCTACATCACCTACTTACTTAAGTATAAATACTTAAGTATACTGCCAAGAATATGGAACAATTACAGATGAGTAAGTCTAGGTAACTATTCCATATTCAGGATCACTACTTAGTCACAACTGTGACACTATTACCATGATTGTAACAAACAGAGCCCAGGTGAATTATGTTTCTGTTATGTTTTGTGAGGGTTGGGCCAGGAGAGACTACTTGGTCAAGTATACATAACTAAGTAGGTGATATGGAATACTGACCATAAACAGTGATGGTGATGACGACGACAACTTAAACTGATGAGGAAAACACATTGCTTTTAATTGTCTGTAAGGCACACAACAACAACAAACAACAACAATTGAACAGTTGATGTCTCTAGTATTTTTGACCATGACCAAGATTTTGCATCAGAGGTTATGTTGTATAACTTTAAAACGACAGAGCTACATTGCTCACATGGTACTCAACCATACTATTCCATCTTTTTCCCAGATCAGGATTTCAAGGGCCTTACGATAATTAAAAAAAAAAGACATCATTAAAAATCCACAAGATACAAAAGTTAAAACAAGACTGAAGATTCAAAAAAATGTAAAATCAAATTACACTTGGCCTTCCACATTTGCTAGGGTTAGGGGTACAGGACCCTTGCAAAAGTGGCAAAATCACAAATATCAAAATGTGTGTGTTTGTGTCTGTGGGAAGGGGGCCAAAGCATGATGGGAAGAGTGGGCACCCAGGTTCCACACCAGATCAGGGAAAGGAGAGGGAAGGGATGTTGGCATGGTGGCCTTATACTTCCTCTCTCTCATCCATCTCCTTCCTTTAGTGTGGGGGGCATTGGGAGAGAGCTTCTGGTGCTGTGAAATCAGGCTGTGAGCCATCCTCAGCTGGTCGGACAGCAGCTGGTGGAAGAGGACCAAGGGCGAGTTTTTTAAAGGGCTGCACAGCCTGATCAGAGACACTGAGAGCGGATCCCCCAAAAAGAAGCACCTGAGGTTGCAGAGGCGGAGTTGAAGAAACTTGCAAAAAATTAAATCTGTGAAAGTGTTACTCTGATGGAGAAACCCTATCCCGGGGTCTACAATTTCTGTGTGCCAGAGAGGTCCCCCAAAGGGGCACGTAGGCAGGCACGGTTGAGAGACCGAAAACCAGGTCAGGACAGTAAAATCCCCAGTCACGTAGCCCCAGGAAACCTCAAGATGTGTAAACCTACAATAAACATAGGGTCCTCAGCCCCGAGATGCTGACTTGAGGGGATTAGCGTGTCTGCTCCAAGTTGAGCAAATATTCCATCAGGCGAGGACCATTTACATGAAGTCACACCACAAACTAACACAGCCGAAGATCCTGAGACTTTGGCAACACCTTGCAATCCCATCACACAAAGGAAACTACCATGGTGGAGCTTCGTTATCTCCCCGGGAAAGGCTTAGTCCTCCAGGTACTTTTCCCCTCCAAATAGTCCCAGTTTCTGAGCAGTTCTTTGGATCACCCCCGGTCATACCAGCAGACCGTTGCTCCATCCGTTGAGTGATCCCCTCAGCCCTCTCCGTTCTGAGCCCCACTTCTCTGCAGTTTTTCCCGGACCAAGGACTTCAGGACAAAAGTGCAGTACCACCCCAGCTACACCCCTTCAATATTCCCCTATGTGGTTTCTTTTCTTTTGCTTCTTACTAGGTCTTGAATGAATGTGTGAGTGATTGCATTGCTGTGTGAGACTATCTTTCAATAAAATCATTTATTTGACATTTTTGTTTGGTTTTTGGCTTGGTCTGACCCCGTAAAAACTGGGTAAAAAGACCCTGCTAGGTTACCCTGCCTCTCGCATGGCTATTGCTTGTGTTCTGGCTAGTTTCCATTCCCCATCATGTGGAGCACATTGAGGTGTCCCCCAAGGGACCCCAGAAATTAGAGTAACAAAAGTCAAACCAGCAAACATGGAAGGTTGACTGTAAATACTGAAGGAAGGGGGATGGAATACTGAAGGAAGGGGGGTGGAAATCAGGTTCGGAATTATTACTTATGAAGATTAAAGAGGATATGGAGTACGGTGAAATTAATAATGTAATCAAATCCATATCCCACATTCTGAATGAAGATTTTTCTATATGAGAAGAATTAATTAAACTTCTGCTAAGCCATTGGAGGGAGGGATGCGGAGATTATACTATTTTTGGAAAGTAACGTCTGTGATTTGAATGTTAATCTGTTTTTGTAATTTAATCTGTAATAAAAATAATAATTAATAACAACAACAACAATAACTTATGATGATCAGAAAACAATACAAAAAAAAGGAAGGCTGACTGTAAAACATACATCATTAAGCACACACAGACACACCAGCACAACAATTAGCAAGATCCAGAGTATTGTGTAAGATGGGCCTAATATAGCCACTCAAAATGGAAAAGCCTTTATTTCACTGCAGAAAATAAGCAGGGAGAGTGCCAGTCTGACTTCTTTAGGAAGGGAGTTCCAGAGCCTGGGGGCAGCCAGTGAGAAGGCCCTCTCCCAGGTTCCCACCAGATGTACCTGTGAAGTTGGTGGGGTGGAGACAAGGGCCTCCGCAGCAGATCTCAAAGCCTGGGCTGGTTCCAACAGGGCCCTGCACAAGATATTAATGTGTTCTGGTACACTGTGTGTCCTGGTGCACAACTTGTCCCATTCTGTATCAGGATTGGCTATGTATCAGAACATGAAGTGCATGTTCCACAATGGCCATAGTGCTAGCCAGAATACAAGTGTTGTGCAACATCACAGTTCACTGTTACATGATCATAAGTCAGTTTGTGAAGATGCAAATACCTAACAGGATGCCAGCTCATGTGATTTATTTTATTTATAACTATTGAAATGACAAAAATGTAAGGAGCCATAAATTGTTGCAATAAGTAAGCTGTTTTGGAGTGAGCTTTTGACACACCCTGGTGCTCTCACTTGTTAGTCTGCCAACAGAAAGTCAAAGATTCTGTAATTTTCCTAGTCATTTCCCAGTCAATCTTGACCACCAATAATGCAGAACAGGGGCTTTATCTAGCAATTTCCCCCGCTACTAATCCATCTGATCAGGGAAATCACTGGCAGTAGCAAATATGAGGCCTGTGAAGGGTGCAGAGGTGGCAGCAGTCCAGAAAATACTAGTTGTTAAGATGCCATACTAGTTTGACTATCTATGTACAAATATGAAAGCTGGACAGGGGAAAAAACTGACAGGAACAAAATCAACACATTTGAAATGTAGTGCTGGAAGACAGTTCAACAGATACCACATACAACCAAAAGACAAATGAATGGGTCCCAGAAAAAATCAAGCCTGAACTCTCACTATAAGTGAAGATGACTACACTGAGGCTGTTGTACTTCGGAAATATCAGAAAATCAGAGAATCATGGAGTTGGAAGAGACCACAAGGGCCATCCAGTCCAACCTCTTGCCATGCAGGAAGATACCATCAAAGTATTCTCAACAGATGGCCATCCAGCCTTTGTTAAAAAACCTCCAAAGAAGATGACTCCATCACACTCCAAGATAGCATATTCCGCTGTTGAATTGCTCTTACTGTCAGGAAGTTCTTCCTCATGTTTTAGATGGAATCTCTTTTCCTGTAGATTGAATATCTGGGCACCCCAATTCAAGAAGGACATGGTCAAGCTGGAGCAGGTCCAGAGGAGGGTGACCAAAATGATGAGGGGCCTGGAAGCCATGCCTTATGAGGATAGACTTAGAGACCTGGGTATGTTTAGTCTGCAGAAGAGAAGGTGAAGAGGGGACAGGAGAGCCATGTTTAAATGTTTGAAGGGATGTCATGTAGAGGAGGGAGTGGGCTTGTTTTCTGCTGCTCCAGAGACCATTGCGGTCGACATGATTTGGATAGCATGATCAACCAGAAAGACAGAAATGCTTGGAAAATGGAAGGCAGTGGAAAAAGAGGAACAGCGCATTATAGGCAGAACTTTTAAATCAAGGAAACCATGGCCCTGAGTTTGGAAGACCTGAGCAGGCTAGCTGATGACCAGTACTCTTGAAGATCTCTCATTCATTGGGTCACTATAAGCTGACGTTGGCTTGTGTCAAATAATGACAGAGACCATTTCCGCACTAGCCTGTTATAGCGCGATGATTCCCCTTTCAACATCCTCTGGAATCCTGGGGTTTGCAGTTTCGGGAGGGGCCAGCTGGCCCCTCCCAAAACTGCAAATCCCAGGATTCCAGAGGATGTTGAAAGGGGAAACATCGCGCTATAACAGGCTCGTGTGGAAATGGCCAGAAACCCTTTAAGTGGGGCAGAACCAAACTAGAGCCAAGAAATCAGCAAAACCGCCAGCAAGCTAATCTCTTGTCACCATTTGCGTGTTCAGTACCCTCATTTACATTCAAAGCCCTTTGGAAATTATTTTGCCATCCATGTCTTTGCCTTTTGTAGCAGTCTGCGGGAACACAAAAGGAATAATAACATGACTAATTTTATTTTTGCTGAGGTGTGATTGCTAGAATGCAGGCAGGAAGGTCTCAGCTCCAGGAACAAACAAACTATTGGGAATGCAAGTCACAGACACAGAACCCAAAATTAGCATGATGGGGAAAAAGGAGAAAACTCAGCCTTCCAAACACGTAGAAGTGTACAGCTATACTCAGCCTAATGCTAGCCTGAAGGACACAAATGCTGTGGTTATTCTAGTCGCAGGGATGGACAATCTTCTCTTGTTGTCGAGAGTCATGTTCCCCTGCGGGGTGGTGGAATCTGTGGAAGGGGATGCATGCTCATGATAAATCAGGCTGAAGTCAATGGCAGGAAGGGCCAAAGGCAAAACCTGGCCTCTTCTGTTTCTCATCCATCCATCCTTCTCCCTCTCTCTTTTTCTTTTTCCACCCCATACAGTGGATACAACCTTTGTGAATTATTTGTTTGGCCCAGCAGCTGGGGAAAGCCTAAGGAGAGGGCGGTAATTGTCCTTTTCAGAAAGAGAAGGAGAACTAGAGAGGAGAAGGACTGCAGGTCGCAGGACTATGAAGTAGGTCGTTTCCCCCTATAATAAGGTAGTAAAACATTACCATATGTCCCCCTTTTCCCAGACATGTCCTCTTTTTCACAGCTAAAATTTCTATCAGGGCAGATTTTTTTAAACGCCCGCTGCTGCTTTGCCTCCTGCCTATTTCCCCATTGCCCTCTTGCCAGCTCCATCAGGCACTCTACTAAATATTAGGACAATCTTCCTGGTGGTAAGAGCTGTTTGACAGTGGAATGCATTGCCTGGGAGTGAGGTGGAATCTCCTTCTTTGGAGGTTTTTAAACAGAGGCTGGATGGCCATCTGCCAGGATGCTTTGATTGTGACTCGGTGATGCCATGGAGAACGACACAATCAAAGCATTCTGGCAGATGGCCATCCAGCCTCTGTTTAAAAACGTCCAAAGAAGGAGATTCCACCACACTCCCAGGCAATGCATTCCACTGTCAAACAGCTCTCACCACCAGAAGGATTGTCCTAATGTTTAGATAGAGTGTCTTTTGTAGTCGTTTGAAGCCATTGCTCCTTGTCCTAGTCTCTGGAGCAGCAGAAAATAAGCTTGCTCTATCCTCCATATGAAATCCCTTCAAATGTTTAAACATAGCTATCACGAAATCTCTTACCCTTCTCTTCTTGAGGCTAAATGGACCCAGCTCACTAAGCCACTTCTTATAAGGTCTTTTTAAAAAAGCTTTCAAAGAAGGAGGCTCCACCACACTCCACTGAGGAAACAGCGTATTCCACTGTCAAACTGTTCTTACCATGGGGAAGTTTTTCCTAATATTTAGGTGGAATCTATTTTCCTGTTGTTTGAATCCATTGCTCCATGTGTTTGTGAAACTGTTTGCCCATGCGCCGTTTCTGCAAAGGCTTCACAGGATGCCCTTTGCATACCTAATGGAGATGTAATTCTTCACTAAGCAAATAATAATTTCAGCAATTTTCTTCTTGCTGTGAGAACATCGTTGAAATCTGCACAGTTTTGGAACACAAAGTACAGTTCAAATTCCCTTGCACAAAATCAGCACTTATTTAGTGCAGGAAACAGCAGTTTCTGCATAGAAAGTAATATTTCTGTGCAGAAAATGCTGTAGTTGGGGACTTATACTACATAAAATTGCCGCCCTGAGATCTTGAGCTGACGGGTGTGATATACCTATTTTAATAAATACATTGAATGAAAATAAAGAAAATGTGTACATTTTTGTGTGCACAGAAAACAACATGTTCTGACAGGAAACAACACTTTCTACTCAGAATTATTATTTTCTGCACAGAAAATTCTGATTCTGTGGGGGAAAAAAACCCTACATGCAGATTCTGTACAGAATAACTTCCCAACTACAAGGAGGTATCACTTAAATAATAGTGAATTAGGGCCCACCAGCTCCTATGTCAGAGCTTGAGATGCTGCATAAGCACACATGGAACATAACCCTCATTGTACACAGCTCCCCGTTTGCATCCTCCCCCTGTGATGGAGCCTAGAGAGCAGGCTGGCCTTAGCAACAGGTTGCCAAGGGACCAAGGGGTTCTGGATAGGAGAGGAACTCTGCCCATTGATGCATGGGAGGGGCTGAGCTTGCTGGGAAGGAGCTCTATATAAAGGAACGACTTGCATTTTTAAGGCAGATTCCTTCTGGGAGAGAAGGAGAGAGGGTTTTGGTGAATAAGAACTTTGGTTTTCTTAGACGCCTAGTGAGAGGCAGACAAAATCTCTTCTGAGTGGGTCAGAAAGTGAGACCCTGATTTAGGGATGAGGACTTTGAGCAGGGGAAGCCAAGGGTCTAAGTGGGTATGAAAACTTTGTACCTGAATGCTGAGTTGAGCTGAGTAATCTGGTTAGACATTTTTGGAAATTCTGTTTTGCCTGTATCTAATATATAAACATCAAAGTTTGTGTGTTTGTCTGTGTCAGGCAAAGATCTGACCTCATATGATTGGCTGTGTCAGGTGAAGACCTCATATGATTGGCTGCCTAAGAAGATTCTATGGAATCCTGGGGTTTCCAGTTCAGAGACGGGCCTTTAGAATTCTCAGCTAGAGAGCTCTTGGGTTTCAGTCAACTGTGTCTGTCTGGAATAGGCTGGTTGCTATGGAGATGAAGCCTAGCAGCAAGGAGGAGGGCAGTGCATTCCCTCAGGAACTTCTGTATGTTAATAACTCTGAATACAGACTGAATTGGGGAATATGGGGAAAAGTTACAGGTATTGGGCAAGACAGTTTGGAGAATTAGAGACACAGGATATCAAATCTTTCTAACAACTATTACCTATGAGAAAATGAAATCCCAAGCAATGCCGGATATATACGCTAGTATACTTTCAATACCCAATACCTTTTCCCTGTTTGTTGTTTTAATAAAGATTGCATTCTATTTTTATAATTTCTGACTCAGCAAAGTACTTTTCTTCAGTTCTATTTTTGACAGAAACATGTTACCACAGATTATCAAATCCTTTTGAATAAGAACAACTGATAGAATAAACAAAACAAACTGAATAACTCCAAGTTTGTTACTTACTTCCAGGCAGTAAGCACAGAGTCATAAACAAAGTCCAACATAAACAAAGTCCGACAAGGTTTCATGGCAAGGGAGTGTCCACGGTCAATCCAAGCACTCATCAAGGCATCCAGCAAGGTAGAAGGTCAGATAAGCTCTGACAATTCCTGGAGGGGAAGGATGCCAGCTAAATAGACCCAAACCCCAGTGCAGCTGTGCTTTGATTGATTATTGCTGGTTATAAATTCTGAGAGAGCGACACTGGGTCTCTCTTTGCTGCCTGTGCTGTGCGAAGTTGGGTCTAGGTAAGTGTTCTTCTGTATCTGAAGAGGCAGGACTCTCTGTTGGAGCTGGCACCACCCTCTGTTTCTGGCACTGTAACCTCTCTCTGTACAACAGGTCCTCGCGTGCACCCTGTTTCAGTCTCTGGTATGCCCTCTGCTTCAGACTCTGAGTCAGAGTCCATGCTCTGGAAGCAGGGCATGACATTTTTCTCCTTTTCCACTGAAGATGGTGGATTTGAGAGGGGAAGGCAAGGCCCCCTCCTCTATAGCCCCCCTTTTCCAGAGAGGTGTCAATGTCAGGCAGAGGCCAAGCAACACAGAGGCGGCAACTGGAGTTTTATGGCTTTTAGTAAGTAGTCCGTAAATTAATCAAGGATTTACAGCACCCAAAGCAAACAAAGGCAATAAATAAGGCCGTAAAGTAATTAAGGGGTTACGTCACCCAAAACAAACGAAGGCAGTGGAACTCAGGAATAGCAAGCCCATGGAACAGGTAGCACAGTCACAGATGAATGTCAGTTGTTACCCCGTAACCCCTACTCCCCAGTGTCTGCCTTAAATAGTCTTTAGCCCAGCTGGGGCTGATAAAGTGTCCGTTAACCTGGACCGCAGCTGAAGGCCCTCTGATCTCAGCCGCTTCTCTAGCAGGCGTTTTGATTCCGCCACCTTTTCCAGCCGCCTCTGGAGGAATGTGGGGGGAGAGTATGCTGCAAGCTCCGGGCTGGAGTCAGAAGCAGCAGCTTCTGTCAAGCCAGAAGCATTGGACTCCTCTGCTGTAGGTATCGGCCCCGGTTCAGCTGGGGAGTCACTGGCAGGCCCCTCCCTTGCCTCTGCAGAAGCCCCCTCTCCCTCCCCCGGCTGGGAGTCCAAGCCCAACTCAGAGTCCCCGTCTGAATCGGCAGCCTCCTCAGCCTCCTGCTCCGCCTGGCTCATGACAAGAAGAGAGGAACAATGATCTCATTCCTCTTCCACTCTCACAGGAAAACTGCAGCAGGGATAAGGGGCAGTCCCTCCTGCTCATTTTCTTCCCTCCATTACTTCCACCTCCACTGGCCATGTTGATGGTCATAGCAGCACCCTGTGGGGCCTGACAGCTGCCTAGGGAGATGTTTTGGACAAAGCATATTTGTTTATGCCCCCATCCAAAATAATATACATAACTCTCACATTGTGTATGCACATGTCACTAACAGGATTCTGGACAGAATGTTTTCCAAACTCTCTTAGTCATGTTTGTGGAGAAGATATTACTCTCTGTATCTTTTCAAGATGGGGAAGAAGGCAATTGTCCTATAATTTCTTCCACCAATTGTAGTTCAGAGGCCTATTGCTATCACCCACTTAAGATGACAGACGTTGATACTCAGAGATACTCAGAGCTGTCCTCCAAGGATTTCTCTAATCCTCAGCTCCTTAATTGGCCTGACACTGCTGTCGAGGAAGTGCTGTTTTAATTTTTAAACATCCCCTCTACTATTTTTCTCTATTAATCTGTCCCCATTTGTGTCCTGAATGCATCTGCATCTCTTTTCCCAATGCATCTTGTCTCACTGTGAAGCCTTGAACTGTCAGTTTCTCCTTAGACTAGACTTTGGAAAGAATTACTTTTGGGACAACAAGGCCTAGAATGCAACAACCAGCATGGCCACCCCTGACTTCCTGGGACTTGACCAAAACAGTAACTTTCCCAAGTTTTGCCTGGGCCTCCCTGTCTTCTCTGTCCAGTTCTGGACAACACAGATGAAGGAGGATATTGACAAGCTGGAATGTGTCCAGAATAAGGTGTCACAGATGGTAAAAAGTCTGGTACCCAAACCTTAGGAAGAACAGTTGAAAGAGTCAGGTATTTTTAGCCTGGAGAAGAGAAGATTGAGAGGTGAGATGACAGCCCTCTTCAAATCTCTGAAGGGCTGTCATGTAGCAGATGGAGCAAACCTGTTTTCTACTGCTCCAGAAGAAAGGAGCCATATCCATGGATTCAAGTTCCAAGATTTTGACAAGACATAAAGAACTTCTTGATGGTAAAAGTTGTTCAACAATGGAATGAAGTACCTTGGAAAGTGGGGACCTCTCCTTCATTGGAGGTCTTCAGAGTTTGGACAGTCATCTGACAAAGGTGCTTTAACTGGCGATTTCCTATATTGGCAAAGGTTGGACTATATGGTCTTTGGAGGGGGTATCTTCCAACTCTACAATTAGCTGATTGTACAATTCAGTTCCTCCTGACCTTTGCAGAACCAATTCTTGGTCTCCTTATCCTCCCTTGAAGTGATGTCTCACTTTATTCACTCATAGCAGTAAACTTTGAGTTTGCTACATACCTGTTATCTCAATGTAAGGTACTCCATACATTGGGGACTCAAACAGAAGTAACATATGGACAAGATTGTGAAAAATCAGTATTAGGGGACCTAACTATAGAGATTACCTATGTCATGATGGCAGCTAAAGTCACAGAGGTCAATAAAAGGATTCAACATAAAACAAGTCAGCTGTTAAGTTTTTATAGAGCTTAAGGAAAGATGTAGGGGGAAGGGGAGACAGTAGAGCAGCTCTACCGTTAGGCAGAATGAAGCAACCATCTTGGGCAGCAGGTGCTACTGGGAATGAATATCAATAAAGTGTTGGACTACAGAGCAGTCTTCACTTCATTTGTTAAAATATTTGTCTCTTGCTCTGTATGTCAGGATGTGGGACATGCAATGCAACTTGGATGATTACAGAACAGTTTGAAAAATTCAACATTATGCCTTTTTAGAAAGAAATTCTCTACTTCAACCAAATGTTGGTGATGTCATGCAGAAAATGCTTCCTTATGGCATATGATGTGGGCGTGTTCAGTGGCTATCCCTTTTGGAATGGCTGTATTACAATGAATTCATTTTGCATTACAAGACTCCTTGCCATTTGTAGGTACACATGTTCTTTTCAATTATATTCCTGTCATGGGCATTTAACTGAGGGTCAACATTGTTGAATCCTGCATTCTTTTACTGGTGCAAAGAGAGTTGTGCTTCAAGCTTGGAAAGATTAATAGTCATTATCTATCATTCAATGGTCAGAGAATTTTACATTATAGCTAGGCATGAACATACACATTACAAAAAGCAAGTTCAAAAAATGTATTTTTGGAAATTTAATGTTACGATGCCTTCAAGTTAACTCTGATTTATGGAAATCCTAACACTGTGTGCAGTACAGAGCCTCTGTATTCAGTTCAAGGCGGTAGAAGTGGAGATGTGCATGCATTGCTAAGGGATGCAATGTGCATTGTGCATAGATGGGCATACACATTTCGTTGTATCCTGGGTTGCACACTGGGTATGTGTTAATTTGCATAACATTGCCATTCAATGCAAGGCTTGTGTTGCACAAGCAATGGGTAACTCCACATGCAGCTCCAAAGTGAGCTCTCAGGCACAGTATTTCTACAAGTGTGGCAGGCAACAAAAAAAAACATTTTGTGTCGAGGATTGGGATGGAGGAATCACACTACCAACCCAAGTATACCATCAGAGGTGAGAGATCATTCTGAAGATGAGTTCTGGGCAAGTTGGTTCTTAGCACTCCTCCATCGCTTGCCTGGTTATTATTTTTTTTTTTCCAGGAAAAAGTAGGGAGAGGAGGGGGAAGTGACAGAATTGTGTCAATTCTTCCTCTACTTAACAGCATGATGAGCAGCCAAAATTCCAGAGGGAAGGAAATAGAATACAACTTTTAACAAATAGGATGATTTTCCATCATAAGTTGGACAGGGTGACAATTTTACTGCACAGGAGAGCTTTCTGACATTTAAAGAGAAGACTCATGGCGCAGGTCTTTGTTTTTAGTCTTTAAAATTCTTACTCATTCTCTGAAGATAATGAGTGCTTATTAAAAAGAAAACAGAAAAGAAAGGAAAATATGTCACAGCCTTTACACTCAGACACAGAGAAAAACAAGACAAATACTGTCCCAAATGGTAAAAGACAAATGAGCAGAACTGAGATTTTTTTTGTTCTTGTTCTTTTTTGTTCTAAAAAAATCAAGCCTGCCCACATCACAGCCAGCATGGCCACTGAGGGATTCTGGGAGCTGTAGTCCAAAAAAGTAACTTTTCCAGGCTCTAGTAAAGGGTTGCCTAATCAGTCATCTCTCTCTCAAGGCCCTTTCACATTATACAATGCTAGTGCTTATGATTCTGCTCTGACCGTTATGGCAACATTTCATGGAATCCTGGGATTGGCAGTTTAGAGAAAGGTACTTAGAATTTACAGTCAGAGAATGCTAGTGCTTCAACAAATTATAAGCTTCAGGATCCCATAGCATCTTGTCCGTAAAATTGAAATCATAGCACCATAACTATGCAGTGTGAAAGGGTGGTTAATTGTTCTTGTTAGCCCAGTGGAATCTGCACTAAACCCAGAGCTTGGAAAGGTTTTTTGAACAATTCCCGGAATCTCACAGCTGACCTGGCCATAGAATTCTGAGAGTTGTAATCCAAAACACATAACAACAACAACAACAACCAACATACCCACCTAATAACTTTTTCTCATTCTGCAAATCAAGTGTTCTTTCTTTCATCCCCTAACCACTCTTGGTACAGACATTCCTCCATTAACAAAGCCACTGAGAGGGAAACTCATTTTTATAAAGTTTTTCTACACCTGCCTTGTGATCTCTTTCTTCCTTGTTCTTTGTCCATCTGGAAGTATTCTTGGCAGCATCAGCATTAGCAGGATGGTGACAGGGGACTAGGAACACATAGATTTTTGTTGTTGGACTGAAGTATTATGTCTGCAGTAAATAATAAAATAAAGCTTGAATGGAGAAAGAATGGTATTCCTCTGTTGCCAATCCTACAGTAGCTGTGTCGGTTTGCCTGCAACTGGCAAAGTAAGCAGCAGCTGCCTTCGGAAGACTTTTCTGAGCATGTATGAACAGCAAAGCAAAGGGAAAAGGGGAGAGCAGATAAGCCTGCTTCACTAGGAACTCCGGTGTATTAAAAAGCATAAGTGTATGCGATCACCCAAATGAAAATCATAGAATCAAAGAGTTGGCAAGGGCCATCTAGTCGAACCCCATTCTGTCATGCAGGAATATACCATGAAAGCATTCCCAACATACTGCCATCCAGCCTCTGTTTAAAAACCTCTAAAGAAGGAGACTCAATCACACTCCAAAGCAGCGTATTCCACTGTCAAACTGCTCTTACCATCAGGAAGTTCTTCCTAATGTTTAGATAGAATCTCTTTTCCTGAAGTTTGAAGCCATTGCTCTGTGTCCTAGTCTCTGGAACAGCGGAAAACAGGCTTGCTCCATCCTCCATATGACATCCCTTCAAATATTTAAACATGGCTATCATGTCACCTCTTAACCTTCTCTTCTCCAGGCTGAACATAACCAGCTCCCTAAGTCGCTTCTCATAGGATTTCATGGTTTCCAAGCCTTCTATCATTTTGGTTGCTCTCCTCTGGGCATGGTCCAGATTGTCAATATCTTTCCTGAACTGTTGTGCCCTAAGCTGGACACAATATTTCAGGTGAGGTCTGACCAAAACTGAATAGAGAATCATAGGAACAATGAGTGAAAGAAAAAAATAATCCTGAATGCATTCTGAAAGAAGCTTCTAAGAAGCATCAAGTGTGTTCTTTACTCATTCAAGGCTTATCTGATCTGGTTCTTTCATTTTACATGGGTATATTGTTAGTTTTTTGTACAAAAGCTTTGCTGAAACATGTCAAATTATTCTCCTTTTTTGTTGGTGCAGGAAGGCATCCCTATTTCTGTTAAAGAAATAATGCCTAGGAACACATTTGTTTCATTAACTGACTTACACCTTCAAATACTTAATACCTGTACTTAACCTTGAGATTTTCTGCAACACACAAAATTAAATGTCTCTCCAGTTAGTAACATAATTCCCATTCTCTCAGCTTTGAAATCAGCCTGATAGGTGTCACTCCAAATAAGCAACCCACGCTGCATTTCAAAAAGCAGGGATCCCCATTTGACAAATTTTGAAAGATTCAAAAATGACAAGGACGCTTTTATTTATTGAGAAATTAATATTATGAAAGACTGAGGATTCTACTAAGGTTGTCTTCTCTTTTTAAGTTAGTGTGCTCAGCCACTGTTTTGGAATCTGAGCACCCAGGATTTTGATTACAGAACAGGAAGTTTCTAGCTCTCCTAGCCAAAGAGAAACATGTGGAAAATATGCTGGTTACGATTGCCAAAAAAATAGCTGGAAGACCAGTTGGGTTGGCCGAGGCTTTCATTTCTTATTAGTTCAGCCAGAATGTGTGATTAACAACTGGGCAGGGCAAGATGTGGATCCAGTCCAGAAACCTGCTGTTTACCATTGAACTGACCTATGGGATAATAGCCACTTTCATACTCCGCAACTGTCCTGATTTGGTAAGGAAATTGCTGATTAATACTATGTCATTCCACTTTTTTTAGAGGTTTTTAAAATGTCCCAGTTTTTCTTTTCTCATCCCATTTTCCCCCTTTGTCCTCAACCAACTTTAATTCCTGCAAACTGAGTTCAAAGTGCAAAAGTTTAGAGAAGAGGGGACAGAATCTTGCCCTTCCTTGGCAACAGCAAACTGCAGCAGCCTTTCCTAGCTAGTGTGTTCTTCCTCACCAATAGTTTTAAACCATCTTGACCATATTTTAATATTGCTTGGTCACACATGTACTCACTGTCATTTGTGAATGTTGAAGGATATACGTTATGGTCTAAATATAGGGTGATGCTAGTAGCTCTCCCTTCTGTCCCCTGAAATCTTATATTGATTGAAAACTAGATCATGGGGTATTCTCAACCCTTTGAGAGAGAACCATCTGTTACTCCACTGGAAAAACCCTGTCCCAGGGTCTACAATTTTGATATTAAAATATGATTCAATGTGCCTGAAAGGCCATCTGGATGGGCACGTAGCAGCAACAGTCAAACGATCGAAATCCAGGTAAGGCCAGTAAAATCTCCAATCACGTAGCTCCAGGAAACCTCAAGCTGGGCAAACCCACAGTAGACAAAGGGTCCTCAGCCCCTGAGAAGCCGACTTGAGGGGATTAGCTTGTTTGCCTCAAGTTGAGCAAATATTCTATCAGGCGAGGACCATTTACATGAAGTCACACCACAACCCAATGCAGCCGAAGATCCTGAGACTTTGGCAACACCTTGTAATCCCATCACGCAAAGACAGTTACCATTGTGGAGCTTCTTTCTCATTGCAACACCCATTGTTCTCCCTGGGACAGGATTAGCCCTCCACGTACTTTTCCCCCTACAAATAGTCCCAGTTTTTGAGAGTTTCTTTTGATCGCTCCTGGTCATCCCAGCAGGATGTTTCTCTGTCCGTTGAGTAATCCCCTCAGCCCTCTCCATGCTGAGCCCCACTTCTCCGCTGTTTTTCCCAGACCAAGGACTTCAGGAAAAGGTGCAGTATTACCCCTGCTACACCCTCTTCAATATTCCCCTATCCAGTTTCCTCTCTTTTGCTTCTTAATAGGTCTTGAGTGAGTGTGTGAGTGATTGTTTTGGTGCGTGAGACTTTCATTCAATAAAATAATTTATTAGACATCTTCGTTTGGTTTTTGACTTGGCTTGACCCCGTAAAAAATGGATAAAAAGACCCCGCTAGGTTACCCTGCCTCTCACATTGTTATTGCTTGTGCTCTGGCTAGTTTCCATTCCCCATCACGTGGAGCACACTGAAGTGTCTCCCAAGGGACCCCAGAAATCAGGGTAACACAGCATAGTGTTGTGGTTTGAGCATTGGATTACAATCCTGGAGACCAGGGTTCGATTTCCGGTTCAGCCATTGAAACTCACTAGGTGACCTTGGGTAAGTCACACACTCTCAGTCCCAGAAAATCCCATCATCATCATCATCATCATCATCATCATCATCATCATCATTATTATTATTATTTATTTATTTGTATCCCGCCTCTCCATATGGATCGAGGAGGCGAACAACTTACAAATAGCATGTATTTCTATACATGCCCCCAACAAGCTGGGTACTCTGTAAGTCAGAATGACTTCAAGGCACACAACAACTACAACAGCCTCTTGCAGCAAATTCTGAAGACGCATGGAGGGCAGTTTCATCAGTATAGCCATTGGATCCTGGCCACTGAGGTTGGAAAATTTACTTGTTCAGACAACAATTATCAGAATTCACCATTGAAATATGGGACTATAAGAGTGCTGTCCAAAAAAATAAGTTTTCCAGACTCCAGCTGTTTTACTTGCCAAGCTTCGAGGACAGATTCAGGACAACAGAGGTGCAAGAAAGCAGAACATGGGAAAGTTACTTTGAGGGAAAGTGACAATGCCCAGAATTCTGAAGCAAGCATGGCCAGTGACTGGGTAGACTGAGGCAATTTTTAAACTAGGTAATTTTTCCAAATTCTCTGTTAACCACTAAATCCCATAGACTTATCAGAACCATAAAATCTACCACCACAAAAACTGTTAGAGTATGTAGAACTAAGACTTTAGGCAGACCTGTGAGTAGCGCATGGTACATCAATGTTTTTGCACTTCTTCAGACTGCAATTTGCACTGAAATCTGGGGTCCTTGCCAAGGACTCAAGCAATCCTAAGCTCAGGTATGGATTTTATTAAAGGTTATTATAATATTTGGAGATCTTTTGTACCTATGAACTTCTCATCTGATGAATGATGATGTAGGGCAAGAGTGGAAAGAAATCTATCCCAACCATAAAAAATGCTAGAGTTAATGCTCCATAGATCTATTAATCAAAGTTATGAGGGCTGCGCATGCAGACTACATTTATATGACCTTCATTAATCTGGTTTTAAAAATATACACATAAAAAGAATATAACTTTTTTTAGCTGTGTAGAAATATGGCATCTACTAATGTAATCATGAAAGCGTATTTTAGTAGCTAATGTTTAGTAGTTCCAGAGAGGCTAATTTGATAAAACGATTTGCTGTTTAACTGTAAAATAAATAGGAACATGTTCTTTTGTTCTCCGTTTTCTAACACAGCCACACCATCCTTAAGATTACAATTCTAAGCCCATAATACCATACTTCAGGGTATTAATATTCACACTAGTTTATATAAATACTTCTGTTGCATCCCGTATAAACCAGAGGCTACAGCCAAAAATGCAGATAATCTGTGAACTTCAAACTTCCTCATTTCTGCATAACTGGCCACTGGCAGTGCCCTTGAAAGAATCAGAGAATCAGGGAGTTGGAAGAGACCAACCCCACCATGCAGGAATACACAATCAAAGCACTCTCAACAGATGGCCATCCAGCTTGTTTAAAAGACTCCAGCAAAATTCAAGGCAGTGTATTCCACAGTTGAACTGCTCTTACCATCAGAAAGTTCTTCCTAATGTTTAGGTGGAATCTCTTTTCCTGCATTTTAAAGCAATTGCTCCATGTCCTAGTCTCTGGAGCAGCAAAAAATAAGTTTGTCCCATCTTCCATATGACATCCTTTCAAATATTTGAACACACCTATCAGGTCACCTCTTAACCTTCTTTTCTCCAGGCTAAATGTATCCAACTCACTAAGCCACTTCTCATAAGGCAATGGTTCTCTACCTTTGGTGCTGCAGATGTTTGTAACTTCAACTCCCAGAATTCCTGAACAATGACCATACTGGCTGGGACTTCTGGGAATTGAAGTCCAAAATATCTGAAGGATCAAAGCTGGACAACCACTGTCATAGGTCATTGTTTCAAGGTCTTTTGTAACTATAAACTTCATAGAATAATAGAATCTTGTAGTTAGAAAGGAACACAAGGGCTGTCTAGCCCAATCCTTTATTTGTATATTCCTGCATGGGAGGGGGTTAGATTAGATGGCCACTTAGATTCCTTCCAGCTCCAAGATGCTATGATTCTATAAAATCATTATTATAGCTGTCTATGTCCTGTACATAGCTATTTGAAATAGAATTTGAGAAATTTCTGGAGTTCAAACTCTCAGCCCATTTATTGGAGAAAAAGAAACATGTTGGTGAAGGCTAAACTTTTTTTAAAAAAATGTTGGTAGATGGTGAGAGTAAAAAATGTTAGATAACATTCAACGACACTTCAGTGTAACTGGGCTGAAGGAAAGGGGACCTTCCAAAAACAGTTTACAAGAGTGGAAGGAGGTCAAGATCCTCGTATAGAGCAGGTATGGGATAAAAGAAATGCTCTGGACTTTTTTTAATCAATAAAAAAAATCTCTATCAGTTAAACACCTTGAGACATGCCTCTGTTTTCTTCTATGGGCTTTTCATTTTGTTGGCTCACATGTGAACAGAATGTGGGCTTAGATGGGCCTTTGGTCTGATCTCCCCTGGCTCTGCTTATGTTCTTCTATTTGTGGCTACCACATAGAGTGGGTTGCAATGAGCAGAGTTTGGAGGGGCTTCCTGAGCTGTAATGTGTTCCTGAGCTCTCAATTGATCCTAGTACTTAGGATGGTCACTGAAGGCCATAAAGAGCTCCCTGTTTCAGTTGTGTACTCTGATTTGCTCTGTGGTTTCTTTCAGGACTGAGTCATAAGTCACAGTGGCAAAACGGCAACATGATTTGCCATAGCTGACCATCTGCTGAAGGTCCACAGGGTCAGGAGGAGTTATGCTGAGCAGTCTAGGTCCTAAGACTATAGGCATCAGGTTTGGAGCAGAGTCCCTTTGGTTCCTTCTCCTCTTCTACCTTAGGATAAAAAAATTACAGAAAATTCCAGCTGTTGAGGGCCTTTCCCTTAAAAGTTTTGCTGCTTAGGCAATGTGAATATGATGTGTCTGGTTTCATCTTCCCTCTTGCTCTATGTTAGTGTTACCCTAAGAAGCAGGAGACCTTGAGGTCCACCTGTTCGCAACCTACAGTTTTTGAAAGGATTATCCCAAGTCCATCAGCATCGGGCTTTCTCACCTAATCTTCTCTGAACTTATGACGTGATCACATCTGAGGCCATCCTGACTTGGCATATGCTTACACGAGTGCACTTTCAAACATGTTTTGCAGCCATAAATATGTCCAATTATGAAAATAATGCAAAGTGGGGATATATGATGTGGTAACAATAGATAGCTGTCAATGGTAGAGTGGTAGATCTAATTCTCAGCTTTGCATGTTCACTGGAATAGACACATGGAGTCTATGGAACTTAAATTACCAGGCAATTGAAGACGCTTTAATCAAAACCATCATCTTCACAACCACCATCATAATCATCATCAATACCGCTGCTACAGCTATAAATGTATCGAACTACTACCAGAGCAGTAACCCAAGTGGACTTTTCTCCTTGGCATCATGTTCCCTCACTCAAAAAAAAAAAAAAAAAAAAAAGTACAAATTGAGGAACTGGCTGCTGAGGTCCATCCACAGCAAAGTCTATGGCAGAAAAAAATTGACCAAAACCCATCAAAAGCTAGAGCCATTTGCCAAATTTTAAACTTCTACTAATAAGATTTTTCTTATCTTTTCTACCACAAGATCAGCACAGACCTATCTCAAACCTACTTTGGCTGCACAGATACATTTCAAAGCCATCAACTGAATTATTATCTAAGTCAGTGGTATTCAGTGGATCACTCCTGGTCTGTGAGTTATTGGCTGCCGGTCTGCAATGATTTTACAACAGTGAAAGAAAGAGTTGTAGTCCTTGGGGAGAAATAGAGTGCTGGTCCCTGGGCCATTGGGTAAGAAAAGTCCTGTGTCCCACTCACACCAGAAGCAGTGATCTAAATACAAGCCTTAATTCATATCCCTCCACCCACACAACTTCTGGTTATAATGGTGTGATTTGATTCATCTATCTTGCCCTTAACATGTTAACAAATGATTGCAAGTGTAGCCTAATAATAAAAGTAGAAAAAGGGCGGGGGGGTAATAATCAAAATGGAAGAAGAAAATGAGCTTTTTAGACTGACTGCGGCAATGCAGATAGTTTGCTGCCTGGGGAAGCAAGCATTGAATTTGGCCATTGCAATCCATTATTATCCATGTGCATTTGATTAAAGAGATCTTACCCGTTTCCTTAGATTGCAGGTGAGTGTGAGATTCCTCGAGAAGGAGTTTGCAAAAGCTGTATAAAAGTCCAGGACTTTCAGCAGGGCTTCCCGTTTGATAATGTGCAAATCGCAGTATGTCAGGGCCCGCACATTAGCACATGCATGGGCCAGAGTGGTTTCCTTCCAGAAGATGTCACCAAACACATCACCTTTGCCTAGTAAAGCAATGGGGAAAAAATTGAGTTAAAACATGCTCCTTACATAGCATACTGCCCCAGTCCCCTTGCCTTCTGCCAACATGTCAGTCATTCTGGTTTTAGAACAGCTCTGACAAATGATGAATGTTTCATTGACTCGGGGGGGTCTAAATGTGAACTTGATCTTTTCTCTGAAGTCAACTGCTGTTAACGCTTGTAAATAAGTCATGGGTTAACCTGGATTTCAATAAACAAGCTTGGGACTGAGGATGTGAATATCTGTCAATCCCCCCTCCCCGCCCCAGATTTCTCAGAATCTCCTTGCCACTCTTGTTCTGTCCAAGTTGCAAATTGTATAGACAGACTTGCTTTTTCCTTCCTGCCTGAAAATACATGCATAATTTTGTGTCTATTTTTTTCAGTAATAGGGAACTTCGGTACACATTCTTCTAATCTATGCATTTTAACACATTTTCCCCATTAACTAAATCGTGTTTCTTAGCATTGTTCATATGCAGATCTCTTTGGTTGTGCATATTTTTCCATAGTTTTATATGCATGTTTTCCCCTCTGAAACATCATAACTGTCAGAAATGTACATATTAGTGAGGCAAGGTACACCCCATTCCATTGCTAGTCTCTGGAGATGTGGAATGGCTAACTTCATACAGTCCGACAAATGAAACAAAAGTTTCTTTTCCATCCTTATCTGAGATAATCAAAGAATTAATGTACTTTTGACTTAATGACCTAAACCCTACTCTTAGTCCTGATTACAGTAGAGCCACTGAATCTATTGGATCTGTTGACTCGCCATTCAACAATTCATTCAATAGGACTACTCTAGATTCAGGCTTAAGTGTGCACAACATTATGGCTTAAGAACTCCTAGTGTGTTGAGTGTTTGTGTTTCTTTTCCTAGATTCACAGATCAGGGTCTAATTAGCCATTTTATTCCTATCATCCCACAGCTTGGCTCACTCTACAATTCACAATAGAGGATCTACTCTTTTTTCCATAGGCCTGGCCCTACCAGTTTTATTTTTTGACTTTTTCATGGATTTGTTTAAAAGGTTTTTATTCTGTGGATAGTTTAATTGGGATGATCCAACAGGCTTCTAGCCAAAATATATTCATACCATATTGTGCTGGCAGTCTACATTATGGAGTCACACAGATAACACACACAGATGCATAACTCCAAAGAATTTCTAGTCTCAAGAAGTATGTGGGGAAACAAAGGGGGAAATGCTTCAAAACATTTCATGCAGCAGAGCGGTGCCTGGTAGTGCCAAGATAACTGAGCCAGGGAACCTGCTAAATGAGCTATCCAAGGTCCTGAATCTGTTTTGGGGAGATGGTTCAGTACTTTGGACAGCTCCTTCTGCTTTTTCAAAGAATATTTATTTATAAGTTTTAAAACAAAAAACAAACACTCAAATTCACAGTTAAAATTACAATTACAATCAGATAAACATATGATCAAAAAAGAAAAAAATCCCTTAAAATTAGAGCAAAATACTAACACATTAACTAAAACATTGAACACTAGCTAACTAAAACACTGAACACTAACTAACACAAAAGGGCTCTGACCACCCCAAGCCAAATAATAATGAAAGAAAGAAAAATGTAAAAAGAGAAAATATATATTGTTCTACCATTACAGGTCCAACTAAGTAACTATACTAGAATTACATGGGACTCAATCATGCTTTTAACTTTTGTACCAACTATGTTGTTATTGTTTTGCTTGTTTTATTGGGTCTGTGACGGCACACCATCTATCTATCTATCTATCTATCTATCTATCTATCTATCTATCTATCTATCTAGAATTACTAGTACCCATAGCCACAAAATATTGCATTATTAGATTTCTTATTGCTCAAAACAGTTGCTCATAAACGATTTCCAATCATCCAAAAGAAATATTCAGTTGACTTCTCCTTTAAAACCAATGTTAGTTTGGCAATTGTGGCTATTCAGCAACCTTAACAATTGTTGCACCATCAGTGCTCCAGCATCTTCTGCTGTATCCAGAAGCAGGAGTCCTTTTGAATACAACAAGACCTCTCCAGTGAGCCTAAGATAATATGACATCAACGGACTCATGAAAAGAAGGAAATCCATAAGCATTACTGCAGTTGATTTGATTTGTTGGGAACAAATTTGAATATATGCATGGGTAAATCTCACACTATTAGAGCAAGCAATAGAGTGAGATTTACCCATGCATTGCATTGAACAACTGGTTACCAGAGGAAAATGACACAGGATCTCTCCTTTCCATTAATTCTAGAAATCCGTTTATGCTGTTGCATTAAACTTTGTACTACTACAAGGGTCAGCAACTTCCATATATCCAGGTCCAAATCCATCCCCCAAATTTAAAAGGCTACACTTCCCCCCCAACACCCATTGAAAAGTTTGTTTGCTCCCTCCCACCAGTAGCCAATTGGGCTCTCTAGAGAGTGTGATTGCAATCTCACAGCAGTTCCATCTCCCTCAACGATTTTAGGCCCATATAGACATTTTTTTAAAAAGGATGTGACTAGATGAGGCCATTTTGAAGGCCCTGGGGGCCACATGTAGTCCATGGGTTGCACATACCCACTCCCCACTCCAGCTATAATGAGATGGCTAGATAAAAGGCTAAGCACCCATAGCATTATAGCCCCTAGATCAGAGCTTTCCAAATTTTTCATGTTGGTGACACACTTTTTAGACATGCATCATTTCACGACACAGTAATTCAGTTTTACCAGCAAAAAGGAGGTTAAACTAACCCCTTGTAAGAGATACAGACACATACATATATTGTAATAACAAAAGGTATGAGGACACAACAGATCTCATGAAAACCTTTCATACATTTTTAAAAATATATGATTTATAAATAATCACATACATTTCCAAGATTGTAGGTGCCACACCTACACACTTCAGGCGACACACTAGTGTGTCATGGCACACCTTTTGGAAAGCTCTGGCCTAGGGATTCCAAGGAGGATTTAATGCTAGTGTTTCATTCCCTTTCTTTACAGATCAAGTTCTAATCAGAAGCCAAGAACATACTTTTTTCCTTCTTATTTTGCAGCCTAGTTCTCTCTTCAGTTTGGAGTACAAGATCTCACCTCAGTCTCTCTTCTTCTGTCAGTCCTGGCCCTATCCAGTTTTATTGATTTTATCTTTTTCATGTAAAGTTTGAATTCCATGAATATTCCATGAATAGTTGATTGCATTTTTTAAAAAAACCTTTTGCATGCTTTCACGTATGACTTTGTTTGTGCTTTGATCTATATTTGTTTCAATTTTTGTAAGCTGCCTTGAGTCCCAGTTTTGGGGGAAAAGGTGGGATAGAAATGAATTCTTCTTCTTCTTCCTCTTCATCATCATCATCATCAAGCAGCAGCAACAGTAGCATCCTGTTCTCAACTTTGTTTGGATCAAATTATTATTTTTTTAAAAAAGGCAGACTACTATAGCAAAACAATCCATTCTTGTAAAAGAAAACATGGTATATTGAGCAGCACTGACTGAGGTATTGGCATATATATTTACATTTCTAGGAGCAGTTCCAATCTTCTTTTTAACCAAAAAGGGAGGGAGGGGAGAGAGAAAGAATGATTTTATATTATCGTATCTTCTCTGCTTTCCATCCCCTGGCGGCAGTACACAGAAATACTTTTCAATTCTGTTACACAGCCATGGTACCAAAATAAAAGATGTCACAGTCATTACACAGTCAGCCAAAAAGGCTTTGGAAGGCCAACACTATCTTTCTTCCTATATATTCAAATTACAGTAAAATTATGTTTTTCTTTCTTTCTTTTAGCAATTTGAACCGTTTTGTTTCAATCTGAACTTGTTGTTGCGCCTTATTATATCACAGAATTATAGATCACAGAAATTGCCTTTTTAAATCTTCCCAAAATCTAGTGATGATCAATCTGGCAGCTGCTAATAAACAGCCAATTAAGAGTTTGATGCCTTTGCGTTATCTCCTTGATAAAAAGCCTGGAAGGGCTGGATCTGGAGTCTTTGTAAGGTGCTGGTTAGTAATATTCTTTTTTTCAGAAAAGATTGTATCCCAGAATTTAGATATTTTATCACAGTTCCATGATAAATGTTAATAGGAGCATTTAATTTTATAATCTTGCCAGCATAGAGGGGGAAAAAGTGGGATCTCTCTATGACAGTCTCACCATAGTCAAATTCTACTTGTAAAAATGCTAATATATTTTTCCCTTATTGAAGCAGAGACACTTTTGAAAGGGAACTGGCCCAACATACTATCCCATTTTTCTTTACCTAGGTAAATATCCTAATCAGTTTTCTAAGCCCTTCTGAGACCATCTGAGGCACCCATATCGAAATCAACCCAGGTATTATACTTATGGAAGACAAATCTCTTAACATAGCCATCCATCATGTCTAACAAGATTTCAAATGAGGTAAGCTTGGGTTTTAATATGTGGTTGCCTGATGAGATTACCAACCTGATACTACATAAGCCAATTTATATTTGAACCCTCAAGTTGATTCTTCCACAGGCCTTGTGAAGAATGTTGGGCATCAGTATAAAAATCTCACAATTAGAATCATATGCCCTTTCCGCACGTGGGAAAGGGACTGCGCAAAAACAGGACTCACCGGACTTCTTCAGCGTCCGGGTGAGTCCGTTGGGACAAGGAGCAGTACGAGCTTGTTGCTCGGCACTGCTCTGGCATCCAAAATGGCAGCTTCCGGTTGGTGGAGGCTCTCCACCAACCAGAGAAACTCGCCAGCCTAAAGCCCGCCCCCGGCAGATCTGCAGGCACGCACTAGTGCGCAGCTGCAAATCTGCACTGGAGCACGGTGATGGAGCAACATGGGGTTGCGTACTTCATGCTTTTTAAAAATCTCTTAAAAGAGGTTTTTAAAAAGCATGCTGCACGACTAGTTCCAGTCGCTCCGGAGTGGACTGAGGTGCGGAACTACGAAAAGTAGTCCGACCCAGTCCACTCCACGGTGCAGAAGACCTCCTTTGAGGTCGCTCTGCACCATTTTAATAGGCCAGTGTGGAAAGGGCCATAGAATCACAGGACCATAGAGTTGAAAGGGATCATAAGAGTCATCTATTCTAACTTCCTGCTCTGCAGGAATACGCAACTAAAGCACTTCCGAAGATGCCCATCCAACCTCTGTTTAAAGACCTCCCAAAAATGGTGAGTCCACTGTCCTCTGAGGCAATCTATTCTGTTAAGTAGCACTCACAGTAAAGAGTTCTTCTTAACACTTAAGTGGAATCTGCTTTCTTGTAATCTGAATACATTGCCTTGTGTTCTAGTCTCTGGAGCAGCAGAGAACAAGCAGGCTTCATCTTTTTCATAACATTCCTTCAATATTTAAAGATGGCTATCATGTCACCTCTCTGTCTTCTCTTCTCCAAGCTAAACATACCCAGCTCCCTAAGTCATTCCTCATCAGGCTTGGTTTCCAACCCTTGGACCATCTTGGTTCTTCTTCTCTGGCCACGTTCCAGCTTATTGATGCCCTTCTTGAACTGTGGTGCCCAAAACTGGACAAAGTATTCCAGGTGAGATCTGGTCAAGGCAGAACAGAGTGGCACTACTACTTCCCTCAATCAGGAGACTATACTTCTGTTGATACAGTCTGGAATTGCATTGGCTTTTTTAACCTCTGCATCACACCATTGACTCATATTTAGCTTGTAGTCTACTAAGACCTCTAGATCTTTTCCTACATTCCTTTCAGGCCAGGTGCCACCTGTCCTATATTTGTGCATCTATTTTCTCGCTTTTTTTCCCTCCTTACATTTATCCTCTCTCTCTGGCCCCCATTAGCATTTGACCATCTTCTCTATACAGTGCGCCAACCATTCCATTCTTCTTTTCACTCCTAATAGAGCCAAAAAGGAGAAAAAAACTTTTTATTATTTATTATTTATTCCTTCTGTGTCAAAAAGTTTTCTTTTGAGTGAAACTCTGTATGACAAAGTAGAATTAGTGGTGGAATATCAGTCATCAGAGCCTTTAGAGTCAAGTGCATTTTGTAGATTTGAACAGCTTTTTCACCAAATGGTATGTGTTCAACTATCTGAAAACTTAATAATGATTTTTCAATTTGTGCCCATTGGTCAGACTGCTTTTCAGATGTCATAGTAAATAAAGGGTGCCACTGGCAAGGTTCATAATAGCATTTTTAAAAGAGATATCCCCCACTCACCTCTTAGATATGACTTATATCTATACTTATATCTGTAACTTTAAATCCAGAATGGCTAAATCGCTTAGATATGACTAAAACTCTTAGGGATAGGTCATATCTAAGAACTTTACTCATTCAGAATTTATAGTTACTAAAAATCAAGACTTTTAACTTCTTTAACCAAATTTAGAGCATCCTATCTGAAAGCTCAAGAGGGAGCACATAAAATAAATATGAAAGCTTAGGAAGAACCACTGTTTTTATAGTGGTAATGCAACTTGAAAAAGGCAATGTTACAACACTCCACCATTTCAAATTTTGCAATTATCTTTTTCCAGATTACTCCATCAACAACCTCAAAAGATTTACTTTCTTTTTTAGTTTTCTGCATTCTTAAATAGGACAATTGTTTATTGATTAAAGGAATATTTAATGTATAAGAAACGGCTATCTGAATGATAGGAGGAATATTGACCATTTCTGCACTATACTGTGGGGCAAACCTGATATAGACTGTTGGCCCCTCCGTAAACTGCAAACCCCAGGATTCCATAGGATGTTGCAAGTGGAATAATAGCGTTATAACAGTCTAGTGAGGAATGGCCACTGAAACAGGTAAGATCACACGCATTAGCCTTCAGTTCAGATAATTTTGGAAAGTCCTCACTTTTGAGTGTTAGGTGTTGAAGTGCTTCTGTAGGTTTACTGACCATCTGAATCATATCATCAGCACAAAGACTAACGGCATGGTTTGATTTCTGGACCTCAATCCCTTTAATATGTGGGGCAGACCTGATATAGTTAGCCAGAAACTCAATTACTAAAATGTACAAAGGAAAGGATAACGGACAGCCCTGTTTAGGACCACATGTTATTACAGTGGATATAGAGTCCAGATTTTAATCCACACTTTAGCAACTGCCCAAAAATAAACTACAGAAAGAACTGTTTAAACTTGGGGCCAAACTGATAAAATGACAATGAGCTTAATAAGAGTTAAAAAGCTTTAAAAGATGACATTAAAAAGATCTAAAGCTATGGGAGGCGGGGGAAGCTCCTATTTACAGTAATTATGCCAAATAGCCTGCATATTGGTTTATCTTCATGTCATTTCTGACTTATGGCAACCCTATATATCAATGTATTAAAAATCCAAACTGATCAAGTGTAACATTATTTATATATATTTTAAGCTGGACAGTCATAACAGATGCAAAGATTTTATAATTGTTATTTAATGCAGAGACTGAGCAATAAAGACTTGATTTTCAGTAGATTTTTACAAGGATTTTGATGCTCAGCTATGCTCTCCTAAAGCTAGAGTCAGAGGTAAGAAAACATGTCAATGAATCTTGTGATTCAGCCAAATATTAGATTTGACATGTACATTTTCCCCCACAGGCATAGAAGATAATACACAGGGCTGTGGAAATAAATATTTATGGGATCTTCCCACAGAGAGTGGAACAAGGTTCACCTAATTTGGTTTGCCAAATGCTGCATTAAAAATAGCCACAGTTCCAAACTGATGCAGAACGGCAAACTGCAAAGTAGGCATCGATTGCTTTAAAAAAAAAAACTAAGCCTGCTTAGTAAAATGATGGCTAGTTATTTGTATGCCTCCCAAAAAACATCGAAACAAAAAGAGCTGTTATGCTGTAACATGGAATTTTGATGTTAAAAAAAAAAATCACTTCATTAATCACGAGGTGAGGGAAGTTGAGTTGCAAAAGAGACACTTCACTGCGTGAGCATTCGTTGGAAGAATTTTGACACGAGCAACATCCAATCTGATGGGATTTCCCTTGCAGAAACACATTTTCAGAAGCTCTGAGCAAAACAAGGAATTCTCTAGGCATTCTCTACTGTGGGAGGCCAGAGGATGAAGTAGCTACTGTCTTTCTCTCTGGTTACCGTGATAATTCCCCATAGCCTCAGAAGCAGGGGGGAAATGCATTGGTGACAGTATTTGTTCATATTATCCTGCCTCTGGCTCTCTCCTCAGTTCACAATATTTTTATTTTTATTTTTTTTTATTTTTTTATTTATTTGTATCCCGCCTCTCCATATGGATCGAGGCGGCGAACAACTTACAAATAGCATGTATTTCTATACATGCCCCCAACAAGCTGGGTACTCATTTTACCGACCTGCGGAAGGATGGAAGGCTGAGTCAACCTTGGAGCCCGGCAGGATCGAACTCACAACCTTGTGGCTTGCAGTAGACTCCCTCAGGGCTGGGCTTTCCATCAGGCTCAGTGACTCATTATCTCAGGGCATTGGGGCAGAGGAAGTACAACACCCCATCCTGTGAAAGCTCCTACTGCTGAGAGCTGCCACTGTTCCATGAGTTACCTTTGTCTGTTCTTTCCGTTTACATCCAGCCAGAGGAATACTTTCAAGAGGAGGAGGTTCCACCATATTCCTATATGCCATTCTTGTATACACAAAACATCGTAAGGCCTTTACCCTGGCTTGATGTTGCTCCTTGATGGACGCTATAAAAAAGTCGCATTCTCAGAAAGATGCTGCCCTTGTAAAACTGGTCAGATAGAAACTATAGAACATGTACTCCTTTAATATTTGTTTTACAGAGATTTACGGTTTGACCTTATTTTGCCAGTACTTCAAAACCATATTGGTAGATCTGAACAGTTCTATGTCTCCTTGCTACTCTCAGACACAAACCCCAAGATAACCCATAGGGTGGCTAGTTTCTGTGCAACAGCTATTAAAGTACGCCAGGCGATGATCAGTAATAATTGATATTTAATGGTATTATATTATAGGTACATTCGCATGTAGTTTTATGCACTTGTCTCAGGAGCTGTTTTATTGTTTTTAGTCTGTTTTACATTCTCTGTAGTTTTAGTCCAGCGCATAGCGGTAATATTGTTTTAAACTAAATCTAATATTCGCTGTTTTAAGACTTCATTTATACCGTTTTAATTACTGTTTTAAACATTTTACCTTACTTTGTTACTGATCTTAATGTCTTATTTTATAATTTGTATACCCCTGTTGTGCTGGTCAATGACTGTAATAAAGATGTTACTGACATTGCTCCATGAAACTCCCCAGAATGGCTGCTTCCTCAGTGGTGGACTCTGAGGAGTCAGTTTGCCTAGTGGCTCCTCCTATAGGACCTGGTTTTGAATACCATCAGACCCACCAGCTGTATACTGGGGGTTTGCAGAGGCTACAGCTATCACTGCATGCTTCCTCTCCTGCAGATCACAGGGTGAGAGACACAGCAGTGTTCTCCTTGGCTGGTAGGTACAAGTACAGGGGCCACTACAGCTGCACCCTCATGGTTGTCCGGGCAGATGGACACAGCAGCCACAGTAATGTCCTCCTAATCAAGTGCAGGCAGGCAGGGGAATGGAGGTGGTTTGACCGCCCCATCCTTCTTGCCCTCCTTCTTTATCCAAAATGTCACCACCTGTCGTGTCCCAGGCAGACTCGGCAACCCATTAACACACCAGCAGGGCAAAGCTTACTCACAGAGGTGGGAGCGGGAGTAATCAAACAAAGTTCATGTCAAGAATGCAAGTTCCAAGGCAAACAAATCCACAAAGGCAAATCTAAATTAGCGTCAAATAAGCAGAGGTCCAAGAGAGGATTCAGCAAAACATGGCACAGGGCTTCAACCACCGATAAGATCAATTGCCAACCCTGGGAGGAGGCGGGTCAGCTGTTTGCCTTTTATACTCTGTGTTTCTCGGGATTTTATTTTCTTATGGGTAATACTTGTTAGAAAGATTTGAGATCCTGCGTCTCTAATTCCACAAACTGTCTTGTCCAGTACCTGTAACTTTTCCCCATATTCCCCAATCCAATCTGCAGTCAGAGTTATTAACATGCAGAGGTTGGGTTCCTGAGGGAATACAGTGCCCTCTTCCTTGCGGATAGGCCTTGTCTCCATAGCAACTGGCTTATTCAAGACAGGCCTAAGAGTTCCCTGACTGAGAATTCTAAAGGCCCCTCCCTAAACTGCAAACCCCAGGATTCCATAGGATGTTGAAAGTGGAATAATAGTGCTATAACAGTCTAGTGCGGAAATGGCCAAAGTTAAGAAACATGTGCCTCCTTCTCCAGAGGACCCTTTTTGTACTTTATTAATTATATTATAATTATTTTAACTTGTAAGTCATCTTGAGTCCCAATCATGGGAAAATGGTAAAAACAACAACAACACCCTGTTCTCTGTAAGTAAAACAGGAAACTTGTCTCAACTCCAAAGACTCTTCTCTGTTTAGGATTCACCTTGTTAGAGTTTCCTGACACTCAAGAAACTGATTTTTCTATTTAACCTAATTTAATTTAATCCATTTATATCCCAACTTGCTCCCTATACAGGACCCAAGGTGGCTGTTTGTCAAATATTTTCAAATATTCTTTCCATCCCTAATCTGATTTAGGAGCGACCATGCCTGATAATCTGATGTCATTTTAATTTAAACCCAATTGTTTCTACCAAATAGAGCAGAGCCATTGAATCAACAAAACAGTCATTGAAGCAACTGCTGAATGCTAAATCAACAATCTGTGGAAGTCCCATTGAGTCAATGGAAAGACCGTTGGGACTATCAATTGGATTTAGGCCCTCTTCATATGTTCAGTAATTTTTATTCAGTCAGGAAGGTAGACAAGAATTTTATTGCCTCTCCAAAACAAGAACAGGCTAGCAACAGGAAACTTGTTGCTCCATCGAGATACAAAGAAGTGACATACAGTGACTAAATGTGAACTTGGAAAGTTTCCCTTCCAGACTATAGTTTCTAGCATCCTCATAATAATAGCATATGGGCAGAGGAGTGTTGGAAATTGTAATAACTAACTTTTCAAACTCTGAACTAAACTGCTACACCAAAACATGGGTGACACAGGGGTCCACCCATGATGACCTTCACATGATGATGGGGAATTAATTAGCTCAGTTAGGAGGCCTGTGAGAGATGAGAACCTAATGAGATCTTCCACCAATGTTTATGGGGTCTTCATAGGAAAGAACCCGCCAGAGATTCCAAAATTAAGCTAAAATGTGTTTTATTGAAGAGGTCAACCAAGTATGCAAAAGATCTAAACACTCATACACTTGCACAAATGCTAACAAAGGATAAAGGAAGGAAAGTTGTTGACAGCAGAGTTTTTACGGAATGGGTAATAATTACTGATCTGGACAGCAGTGAGGAAAGCAGTGATGTGGCTTAGACTTGACCCTAAGAACAGTACTGGTTTGGAAATCAGAGCAACAATGTGGTGTTCAGCAAGCAAGATACTGCATCTGACTGCCCAAAACAGAGGAGTTTTATACCCAAAATTTGCCTGGAGGGCAAGGGTGTGAATTGGAGGTTACAACTTGGACAAACGGATGGAGTTAATGCTCTTAGTGTTAGGTGACAAAGAGTTAATGACTGTCATAACAGCTCTGCAATGGTGAGAGGTAACCGAGAAATGAAGGAAAATGTCCAGGTGCTAGGAAGAAAGGCTGAAACAATCAGAGGTTGGGTGAAAACTTCTTGCCGCTATTGTGTGGGAGTGGAGACATTGCAACTTCAGCTTAAGCCTATTATCTCTGGAGTTACCTGATGACTGTCCTGATGACCTTGGCTATGCCTAGAGGAGATCTTCTGACCTATTTTGCAGCACATGTATTTAGCCAGTGTTTTTCCTCGGCACAGCCTGGCCTTACAGTCACATCATTGAAATTGATGCCCATACATATTGTCAATTGAGTTATATTTTGCCAATCAAACTATTTTAAATCTGAAGGGTGGTTTGTGAGCCGGTAAGCATACTATGGTCTTATGGTGCTCAAAGAGCATGTGTAGAGGTTAAAAGTGGCCATAGAGGGACCCTTCCCCAATACAAGACCCTTTCCCTAATGCACCCACATTTGCTTGCCACTCTTGTGTTTCAGAGTTGCTGATCACAGGAAGGATTCTAAGCTTCAGACAATTCTAGGAAGCCAACAGGGTGATGCATAGGGATGTGTGCACATTTCATTTCCATTCATTTTTTAACGGCATTTACCAAAAATTGCAATACTCTCTTTTGGGATGGAAGGAAACAGATTTTTAAAAACACAACATGTGGGGAAAGTCAATGAGCAGATATGTCCCATCTCGGCTCTGGGTTTGAGTCCTTAACCCTTACAAACATGGGTTTGAATGTCCCTGCATCATCATTATCATCATCATCATCATCATCATCATCATCATCATCATCATCATTCCATCTTTTTCCTGGTTCAGGACTGAAGGCAGCTTGCAACAGTTAAAACAAGCATAGCCAAAAATTGACAACATACAAGAGTTAAACATGTGGTTAAACTATATATATAACAAACTGGTTAAAAACATAAACCGTTCAAAGAAAAACAGCAAATGGAAAATCCAATGCATAATTCCAGGCACTTTGTTCTTAAGCAATAAGCCTTCTAGGGTCTGCCAAAACACAAAAGTCTTTATCTGCCTGTAGGTACATTTATTCTTAACAGACAGACATTTATTAGACATTTATTTAGACATTTATTTATACCACCCTTTTCAGCAAAAGGGTGGAACACCAACATTTACAGTCAAAGACAGGGACGTAAAACGTAACACTATCAATGTACATAAAATGAAATCCCCAACACCTCGCCAGTTTCTACCCACTTTGGCAACCTCAGGCTCAACCAAGAGGAAGGTCTCCAAACCCTTTCAGAAATGGATGAGAGATTTGGGGAGGGGGGGCGTGCTGCTTTTTTGCTTGCCCTCCCCCATGTGCCGTAGCCCTGGCCTGTCTGCTGTAGCCCCGCCCCCATGCACTATAGCCCTACTTTTGCATGCCGTAGCCCCCCCTCTGCTCACCCCTCCACCTGCCCCCCCTCCGCGCACTCCAAGCTCCACCACTGTCAGCTGTGCTTATTGAATTTGGCTAATGCTGACTGGGATAGAACTTCACTACAGTCATTTTTGATGAATTCATCCCCTCTAACTGCCCCAATTTGGCAGGGACAGTCCCAATTAACTCTCTGTCAACCCTGCTTTTGAGCAGCTTTTAAAATGTTAGATTTCTCTCTTCTCCTCCTCCTTCCCCCTTTGTCCTCAGCTTACTTCTACTGCTACAAACTAAAGTCATAGAATCACAGAGTTGGAAGAGATCAGAGGGGCCGTCCAGTCCAAGCCTCTGCTATGCAGGAACACTCATCAAAGCACTCCCAACAGTTGGCCATCCAGCATCTGCTTAAAAACCTCCAAAGAAGGAGACTACACCACACTCCAGTGAGGCAGCATATTCCACTGCCAAACAGCTCTGACTGTCAAGAAGTTCTTCCTGAGGTTCAAGTGGAATCTCCTTTCCTGCAGCTTGAATCCATTGCTCCTTGTCCTAGTCTTTGGAGCGGCAGAGAACAAGTCCGCTCCCTCCTCAACATGACATCCCTTCAAACATTTAAACATGGCTATCATGTCCCCTCTTAACCTTCTCTTCTGCAGACTAAACATACCTAAGTCGTTCTTCATCGGGCATGGCTTCCAGACCCTTCACCATTTTGGTCACCCTCCTCTGGACATGTTCCAGCTGGTCAATATCCTTCTTGAACTGAGATGCCCAGAACTGGACACAGTATTCCAGATGAGGTCTAACCAATGCAGAATAGAGTGGTACCATTACCTCTCTTGATCTAGACACCATACTCCTATTGATGCAACCAGGAATCATGTTGGCTTTCTTGGCTGCCAACTCAGAGCACAAAAATGGTTTGCACTCAGTTCATACACCAGGCGGGTGGAATAGAGAGAAGAGGCAGAATCTTGGCCTTCCCTATAGGCTCAGGCAAAAGCAAATTCCTGCAGTCTCTCCTATTTTGCATATTCTTTCTCATTTATAACTGTGATAACATTCTGGGGACGTGGCTATCTGTAGTGCCAGAGCAGCCTGGGAACAGATTGCCAGGCAACCAGAATAGCTCCTCATGGTAGAAACCCCACCCCAGGAGTGTGTGGGAGGGGCTGGTGGCTGAGAGGGAAAGTTATATATAACCGAGTACCTGGGGTATCCATTCCTTCAAGGGGATCCTAGCAAGGATCGAGAGAGCTGGAGTCCCTTAGCCGGTCAGAGAGTGTGACTGCATGAGAAGGTTTAATTCTCAATGGAAGGCTAGTGAGAGGCAGAAGTGTAAATGACCCTTAGTAGAATTTGGTGAGAGAATGTGACCTAGATTTGGGGGCTGAGTCTTTGGTGGGAGTGTAGCCAAAGAGTTTGGGTAGCAGTACGTGTGAAAGGGATCTAGGAGTCTTCATAGACCACAAGCTGAACATGAGTCAGCAGTGTGATGCGGCAGCCAAGAAAGCCAATGCAATTCTCGGCTGCATCAATAGGAGTATGGTGTCTAGATCGAGAGAGGTACTGGTACCACTCTACTCTGCTTTGGTTAGACCCCATCTTGAATACTGTGTCCAGTTCTGGGCACCCCAATTCAAGAGGGATATTGACAAGCTGGAGCAAGTCCAGAGGAGGGCGACCAAAATGGTGAGAGGCCCGGAAGCCATGCCCTATGAGGACAGACCTAGAGAGCTGGGTATGTTTAGTCTGCAGAAGAGAAGGTTAAGAGGGGACATGATAGCCATGTTTAAATATTTGAAGGGATGCCATGTAGAGGAGGGAGAGGGCTTGTTTTCTGCTGCTCCAGAGACCAGGACAAGGAGCAATGGATTCAAGCTGCAGGAAAGGAGATTCCTCCTGAACCTCAGGAAGAACGTCTTGACGGTCAGGGCTGTCCGGCAGTGGAATACATTGCCTCAGAGTGTAGTGGAGTCTCCTTCCTTGGAGGTTTTTAAGCAGAGGCTTGATGGTCATCTGTCGGGAGTGCTTTGAGGGTGTTCCTGCATGGCAGGGGGTTGGACTGGATGGCCCCTGTGGTCTCTTCCAACTCTACATTTCTATGATTCTATGATTCTAAGTGAACTGTCTAAACAGTGCAATGGGAAATACGGCGGTCAACGTTGACCTGCATTTGAAATCTGAAACACTACTTTATTCTGATTGTTAACTTAATAAATCTTACTGTTCCTTTTTATAAATACTGGCGCAGCTGAGTTGTATACAGTGCACTGAGTAACACAGAAAACATGCTACCATAAAACTATTACATGGTTCTAAAGAAACACTGAAAACCCTCACCCTTTCACACAAAAGTGGTGTTATAAGGGGAAAGGCAGAGCTGTGTTGTAAAGACAGGGCATTTTATCAGATTGGGAGCTGCCACAACCATCTGGGAGAAGCAAGGGCCTGTCACAATAACTTTGGCCACCTTGACTATGCTTTGATGTTATTGAGCCGCATCTGTCAAATATTGGAGGGTATCTGTTGAATATGCTGCACGCACTAGATCAAAGCACGCAGAAGAAGTACTCAGAGATTCTGCTATACATGATAACAATAGCTAGAGTTGGGTACGCAAAGCTTTGGAAGAAGGAAAAAATACCAAACCTTGAGCAATGGACACAAAGCTTATACGAAATTAGGTTAGCAGATAACTTAACACAGAGACTTAGAGGGCAAACTGACGAGAAGATTGCGAAAGATTGGGGTCCTGTAAACTCTTATTTTCTGAACCAGAGAGTAATATAAGCCATCTTATCTACATAAAATAAATAAGAAAAAAAATGACAAAAAGTAAACATCAAACAAACAAATAAATATAATAAAAGTAAATATTTTTAATGTAAATTAAAAACTAGAGTTAGATTAATTTAGGAGCACAATGATAAGATGTAAGAATACAGTTAATTGACAAGATAAATGGAATGCTGGATCAATATATAAGAGGTAATTGATGACTAAAAGAGGGTTATTGTTATAAAATAAATAATATTTATTAGCTCTTACAAAAAAAGCTAGGAAGAAATATTGTAAATATGTGAAATTGTTCTAATAAGATATTACCATTATATGTTGTATTACTAAAAGATGTACATATTTGTTTTTATTTATTATTTCTTTTTTTGGAAAATTAATAAAATTATTAAAAAATATATTGGAGGGTACAGGGAGAGCCAGCATTGGGCTATGACTCTGGAGGTTCGATTCCTTGCTCAGCCATGGGAACCCACCGAGTGGTCTTGAGTGCGTCACATGTTCTCCAGAAAACGCCATGATAGGTTCACCTTAAGGTTGCCATAAGTCCAAACATGCAATTGGCAAATTGAGATAAATTCCTGTGTTGTTGCTCTGTGTGTCTTGTGTGCCTTCAAGTCATAAACGACTTGGAAAAGTTTGAAATGGAAGTTTGGAAACAGAAAAACATGAGGTTGGTTTTTCATATATTAAAAAACCAACCAAAGTAAAACTGAAAATCTCCCCAATGGAGAAGTGAGTAAGGTACCTACAACCTGTTACCAGAGATCTGGTCCAAGCTTCCAGATATGTAACAAGGAGCATTTGAAACAGGACTAAGTGAGTAATGGTGGTAGAATTCTTTGGGGTTTTTTTTCCTCCAGCCACATGATACAGTGAGTTATGAATTTAAATCAATCTGTTGATATTTGTTTGGATGTTTTATTTGCAAGCCTTGCAGCTACCTCTCATAACACAATTTATAGGAACATTTCGAATGAATCTCTCTCTCTCTCTCATTCTCTTTTTCAAATGGAGTTACTAGCTTTAGAGAAAGAACATGGGGAATTGGGAATAACATAATCCCACTAATGATTTTTAGATAACAACATGGCAGAAAGTCAATGTTTATCTTGCTGAGTTGGCTGCTAATGGATGGCTTGCATTATGTACCGCTTTAAAAATTTATTTATTATTGGTAGTTAAATTTGTTTTTTTAAAAAACACTAAAGTGCTCTTCTTGTTCATCGCCACAACAGAACAGCAAGGCTAAAATGCTTTTGCTTACAGCCTGCATTGTTTCAAGATGTACTTGCTCAGTACTTAAAAGATTCTTATTAATAACTGCAGGAGCACAAAGCCTTAATAAAATACATTTACTCACAAAGAACATTTGTATGCTTTTTTTGCACAGTTATCCCTTTGAAAACTGTTTACGCTGTTAGACTGCATCAGTCTAGAAACAGGGGATGTAAGTAAAATAAATGAATTTGAAAACAGCCATGTGAAAATATGCTGCTTGCTTACTCACCCATGGTGAGCAAGAAAAGGATCCAGGTGAACAGAAGTTTCTAATACCAAATAAATATCCCCTGTCCATCCTCCCCTTCTAGCACTTGATTTGACACCAGTATTAGTTATCCTGGTTTGGTTCACTGCCTGGACTAGCACCATCTGTACCTTTATTTATGAAGCCACATTGTTTGTCCCTTTAACTAGCACTACGTGACACAAATTGTACCACTTCATCAAGGGCGCAAACAAAGAAAGGTCATTTCCAGATCTCATATTCTTATTGCTTTTCTCAACCGGGAACCCAGGCTTTGAACATGGACCATCTGTGGGTAAAACTATCTCTCACTTCATTCCCAGTTATGCTTTCTAATATTTAACCATAGCTCTTTAATTCATATATTCTCCATGGATTCCTACAGGGCTGATTTCATAAGGAAAAAGGTAGATGGTAGAAAACATCATTTATGCTGGTTCTTTCTTTGCCCCCTCTAATTAAATAAAGAAAAGGTAGCATCATCCTTTCTGAAAGTAGTTGCAAAGTTGCAGCAGAATATTATTCTAATGATGTACAGTAATGGATGGGTAGATATGTCAGTCTCATGTATTAGATACTTTCTTCTCTTCCCACCTCCAAAAAAATCTGTGGCCATTTTCGCACTGGAATGTTATAGTGCTATTATTCCACTTTCAACATCCTATGGAATCCTGGGGAAATCGAGGATTCCATAGAATGCTGAAAGTGGAATAATAGCACTATAACAGTCTAGTGTGGAAAGCAAGTGTGACACTTCCATGCAGATGTGTTGTATAAGCACCCTAACACACCTAAAAACTATGTCCTGAGGATCCTAATTATTTTATATCAAACATAGTGAGCCATAGAGATCTACTGGATGGACATGTAAACAGTCGAGCTATGGAGATTCTGTCTCCAGATTCTAGTTTTTTGTCACACACCCTGGGTAATCTGGCAAATGGCTCACAGGCCACTTAAATGGATTTTCAGCAGCAAACAGGAGACAATAACTCTCTGGGAACAAATAAACAATGCAAATAGCCTGGAATTTGACACTTTGAGGTATGCATCTCCGGATGAGATACTCATCTTGCAGGAAAATACAAGGATGCTTGGCTGTATTTTCTTTGAACTACAAAAGCTGAAATCCATCTTAATAAACTGCAGCCATCTGGTTTCCCAGGACATAGGTCAGATCTATAACTAGGCGCATTTTCTTATTCTATTTGGAGTTTTGGAGTTTGGAGAGTTTGATTTTGGAGTTGGGAGTTTTGGACTTAGGAGTTCTCTCAGATCTGCAAACCATGAAGCTGGTAAGCTCCCCTCAGCCTCTAAAGGCATGGTTGAGATTGTTTTCTCCCAGCTGAAGACTTCTGGATTGGTACAGTATTAAATCAAACCCTTATCTCTCTCTCTCTCTCTCTCCTAATTTTCACCTCTTTCTAACTTTCTATAGTCTTGTATGCTTGTTGGAGTGAGTGCAGCTGAGTGATTGTATGGACTTTAACTTTCTATAGTCTTGTATGCTTGTTGGAGTGAGTGCAGCTGAGTGATTGTATGGACTTTAACATCTATGTCAATAAAATACTTAAATTTGAATAATTTGTGTGATTTCTGACTGGGCCTGACCCTGTAAACATTGGGTAAAAGATTCCGCTCCGTTGCCCCACCTCTCACATTGCTAGCTTGTGCTCTTTGACTAATTTCCCCAACTTATATAATTGAGAGAGCATTTAGGTGTCCCTAAGGGACCCCCAAGCAAGCAGGGTAACAGTTGGGCTTTTAAAACAGAAATATTCCATATGTGGTTTTGTGCACATCTTTCAGAGGTGCACTGCTGAGTGCATTAATGGACATGTGACACATTTGGCTACATCACACCTGGAACAGAACCCCCACATGCGTACTGTACTGTTCAACATTTTTATCAATGACTTAGATGATGCGGTGAAGGAAATCCTTATGAAGTTTAAGATGATACAAAACTGGGAGGGGTGACTAACGCTTTAGAAGATAGGAACAGAAATCAAAAGGACCTTAATAAACTAGAAAATTAGGCAGAAATTAATAAAATGAAATTCAACAGAGATAAATGCAAAATTCTACATTTAGGTCACAAAAAACAAATGTGCAAATATAGGATGGGGTAATTCATGGCTCAGTAGTACTACGTGCTAAAAAAGGTTCTTGGGATTATTGTTCTTCATAAATTGAGTATGATTCAGCAGTGTAATGTTGCAGCAAATAAGTCAAATGCTTTTTTTGCCTGAATTTGAAGAAGCATAGTTGCCAAGTCAAGGGAAGTAATGGTCCCTTTATATTCTGTGCTGGTCCTCATCTGGAATACTGCATTCAGTTCTGGGCGCCTCGTTTTAAGAAAGATACAGAACAAGTTGCAGGTTCAGAGAACGGCAACAAGGATAGTAAGACATATGGAGATATGGAGAACAAAACATACGAGGAAAGATTGAATGAGCTGGGCTTCTTCAGCTTGATGAAGAGAAGACTGGGGGTGACATGATTGCACTCTTTAAATATCGCAAGGGATGTTATAGGCCCTTTCCACACATGGTTATTAAGGCGGGCCAATGCGTCTTGCCACGGAGGTCTTCTGCACCTTGGAGCAGACTAGGTTCAGTTTATTTACGTTCGTTCCACACATAATTCCAGCTACCCCGTGTGGTGGTAAAACGTGCTATTTGAAAATCGGAAGAAATCGGTTTTCCAGTTTTCCAGATCAATCCAATTCATACTTTCACGGTGGTGCAGACATGTACATTCATGTTAATGCGAATTGGTGGTCAGCGGAGGGCTCATGGGAGGGGCCAGGGGGTAGTATGGACTTATGCACACATGCACGTACGCATGTATGCAATGACGTACTAAACCATGCAAAAATAAAAAAGGGCCAATCACGGCTGATGGGGTGAGGTGAGGGAAGTAGCGGGAATGGCCACGGCAGAGGTAGTGTGGATTCATGAACTCACACTCCTCTGAATCAGAATGGAACATACGCAGTAGCTGTGCAGAAGGAAATGAGGGAAAGTCCACCTTGCTTCGAGCTCAGAAAATCCAGTAAGAAACAGCCAAACTGATTCATCCGCCTCCCGCAGAAAGAGCCATAGAGAGTAAGGAGCACGTTTGTTCTCTGTTGCTTCAGAGGGCAGGACCAGGTCTAGTGGTATTAAGTTACAAGAGGGTAGTTTTCAATTGAACATTAGAAGGAACTTCTTGACAGTAAGAGCAGTTGCTTTGCATTATTTATCCGCTGGTCCTGGGTAGATGTTCCAAAATGGCTATTCTAGAAAAAATACACCTGTAGGTGTAGTTAAAGATTCCAGCCTCAGTCTGCCAATTAGCAGGGCTGGCCCAACAAAGCAGTAGACATGTCTGGAAACAAACCCAGATTATATTTACATTATGCAATTAGCATGTATATCCAGCATTGCCAGGGATTTTATTTTCTCATAGGTGATACTTGTTTAAAAGATTTGAGATCCTGTGTCTCTAATTCCCCAAACTGTCTTGTCCAGTACCTGTAACCTTCTCGCATATTACCCAATCCAATCTGTATTCAGAGTTATTAACATACAGAAGTTGGGTTCTTGAGGGAATACATTGCCCTCCTCCTTGCTGCTAGGCCTGATCTCCATCTCCATAGCAACTAGCCTAAAACCCAAGAACAATCTGGCTGAGAAGTCTTAAGGCCCCTCCCTAAACTGCAAATCCCAAGATTCCATAGAATCTTCTGTTACTGCAGGTTAGGCCTCCTTAGAGTTAGCATAAAGATATCATTTTGTTATCAATAATTTGGCTCTCTTCCACCACTCCTCTACACGTGTTTGTGAGGCCCCCAGACAAGCACAGAACTAGGCTTGGCCACTAAATGCTGCAATATCCCAACACAATACAGGCAGGCCAGAAATAGCCAGATCACCGCTTTAGGAGACCTCTCTGCAAACACCCTTATTATGTATGCACACTGTTCACAAAGGACTCCCTGCCCCGAGCAAACAACTTGCAGACTGCCTACCTCTTTGTCAATTCGGACCTTACTCAATCATGCTAAATTCTGATCATTCCAAAGCTTTGTCTCGTGCCCGAAACTCATTGTTTTCACCAAGTACGGAATAGCCTGCAGTTACATTTCTCCTTATAAAAACCCGTGATTCCGAGACCTTCCTCGGATTGCCCCGGACTTCCATCCAGCCTTGCTGCTGCTTTGTTTAGCGAGCTGCCCCTCAGTCCCACGTACTTAGACTCCATACCAATGAACTCAATCTTCAGACCTCTCCAGGCTTCAGGACAAGTGTCGTATCACCCAATTCAACAATCCCTCTCAAAATCCCTCTATACCACTCCAACCTTTATTTTCTATACTTACTTGTGTGAGTGTGTTGCATACACTGTTTGTCTGTATTTAATAAAAATCTCAATTATTCTTAAACTCCAGTTTGCTTCTTGGCTTGGCCTGACCCCGTAGACACTGGGTAAAAGATTCCGCTGCGTTGCCCTGCCTCTCGCATTGCTAACTTGTGCTCTAGCTAATTTCCCCAAACTTAATTAATTGACAGTGCATTTGGTTTCCCTCCCGGGACCCCCAGTAAACAGGGTAACACTTTTTAGGCAGCCAATCATATGAGGTCTTTGCCTGACACAGACAAACTTTGACTTTTATTCTTAGAAGATTAAAACAGTGTGATATTACTGTCATGACTCCATCTTACAAAATCCTGGTATTCCTAGTTTTGGGAGGTACATGGAGTTCTCTGCTAGAGAGCTTTTCAACTACAGCACTAGAATTCTCTAGCACAGAATTCTCAATTCCAAACTAAAAATCCCAGGATTCCGTGGTACAGAGTCATGACAATTAAAGTGGTAATGTGATAATTGTGTAGTATAGATTCCCTTGCACTGTAACAGAATGTACAAGCCCCCCACTTTAGACAGGAAATCACATTTTAGACAAATTAATGACTCATCTCACTATATCCTGTTGCAATTTGGGGTGGGGAGGAAGGAGGTATTGTCAATGTCGGAAAGCAGCGAAGGCCTTACAAGGCTCTAGGCAAGTTTGTTTACACAGAAGTCATATGGCTCTTTGATTTCAGGAATGTTCCAGTATCTTTTAAGCAAAGCAGGATCAAAAAGCCAGGCTGTCATTGAAAATCCTGCCTTCTGTCTGCGTATGTCAGAAGAACATCCTTGCCAAAGCACTGGGATCCGGTGGGACTCCAAGGTGGCACGGTACCATCTTGTGTTCAAGGAACATCTGAGTAAGCAGTTCAAAGCTCTTCAGAACTTGCCAGCTTTCAAATTTGTTGGAAAGGCACAGAGAGGTTCCGTACTACACTATAAAATTCTATGTGTATGCTTGGCACTAAAAGAGAGGAAAGGAAGATATCTGCAGTTCTGCACAAAGGTAACCAAAAGATGAATCTTCAGAACTAGCCACATGAAAAGGTCTTATACTCAAGTCATTTCCTCTGTCTTAGTGTTTGCTTTAGCTGGCTATGCCTCTCAAGATTTCAGGAATTAGGAACGAATGAGACTCATTCATCTGATTACGTGCAGGGCTTAAACTGGGGACATGAATGGTACATAAACTCCATGCCAAATGTAGCTGCACACTGACAAGTTGGATCTTGCTATGAGTGGGTTTGAAGAAGGCACTGTTTCCATGTTCAATTAAGCACACTTTAAAGATATCATCATAGAATCATAGAGCTAGAAGAGACCGCAAGAGACATCGAGTCCAACTCCCTGCCATGCAGGAATATCAGGGAGCTCTTTAAATATAGGAAATCCAATATGGTTTTGAAGCCTTAGTCAAACCTCACTTTATACAGCCATGTTTAAATTTTTGAAAGGATGTCATATGGAAAATGGAGCAAGCTTGTTTTCTGCTGCTCCAGAGACTAGGACATGGAGCAATGCTTCTAGCTTCAGAAAAAGAGATTCCACCTAAACATTGGGAAGAACTTCCTGATGGTGAGAGCAGTTTGACAGTGGAATGTGCTGCCTCAGAGTGCAGTAGAGTCTCTTTCTTTGGAGGTTTTTAAGCAGAGGCTGGATGGCCATCTGTTGGGAATGCTTTGACGGTACATTCCTGCATGGCAAGAGGTGGACTGGATGCCCTTTGTGGTCTCTTCCAACTCTATGATTCTATGAACATGTGAAGGTCTAGCTTACTTCTGTGTGCTTGGTGATGTTTTAGGGTGAGGCTTATGTGATCACTTATGTTCTATCCCCAGTTTTAGCTCTCATTGATATATGCTTTTCTGTGCAGGTATTTCTCTGATCTATACAATTTGGTATGCATTTGTGACTGCAAAACTGCACTGCCAGTTTTGGAAAAGTGAGTTTTTGAAACACAACTACTGTGTGTTGGTCCATGCTTTGGTTTGGAAAGACTGAATTAGATTACCTAATTAAAATGAGAATAAAATTCTCTCTTCCATCCCTAGGCTGCATTCACTAAAGATCTGAGTCAGCATTTAGAAAAGGTTGCTATTATCTAAACAGCTCAAAAGATCAGTAGCAGTATATATGTCTTCCAGACATTCAACATTGCTTTGTTCTAATGGCCTAGGTACAATGCAAAAAAATCATAAAATAATAAACAAAGCCATGTCGTGCCACTGGTTTTTAAAAATAAAACTGAACCATTTTGGTCAGCAAGGTGGTTTACCCAAACTCTCTGAACACAGCAAGGACACTCAGGTGCATGCACACACACAATTTACTATTTCAGACTCTCACAGGATGTTATTGCAGACTCTCGCTGAGCAAATGATTAGCCATTTTGCTGTTTATTGCAAAGACAGTCAAATGCAGCAATCACAAAGTTGAACTTGTAACTTGCAACTTTTACTGGTGGGACATGCAAGCAGGGCCCACCCAAGACTTTTTCCTATCTGAGGCAAATGAGCAAAATCTTTTTCCTGTCTGAGGCAGATAAACAAAATCTATCTGTGTGAAGGCATACAGTATCTAAAGTTAGCCAAATGGTATTAGCACATGAGGCAGAAAAATCTCACACGTGACTCTCGTCTTCCCTGGCAGTAAATGTACAAACCAAGTAACAAATAAACCTTTCATGGTATGCCAGACCTGCTTTGTCTAATAGTAGGGCTGGTCCTACAGTCAGGGTTTTGTTCAATGGCTTAGTCTCCTTCCTCATACATTCATAGATCTATAGATCTGCAGCCATTTAATAGGAATAAGGATGTGAATCTCTAAAAGGTTTTCCTACAAAAGTCTTCCCTTCTCTCCACATCCACCCTGTACTTGCTTCCATCATTTTTTAACATGGAACAGTATATATACCCAGTGTTGCCCAGGATACTCGTTTGAAACATTTGAGATCCTGTGCCTCTAATTCCCCAAACTGTCTTGTCCAGTAGCTGTAATTTTTCCCCATATTCCCCAATCCAATCTGTATTCAGGATTATTAACATACAAAGATTGGGTTCCTGAGGGAAATACACTGTCCTCCTCCTTGCTGCTAGGCCTCATCTCCATAGCAACCAGCCTGTTCAAGACAGGCCCAAGAGTTCTCTGGCTGAGAATTCTAAAGGCCCCTCCTTAAACTGCAAATCCCAGGATTCCATAGAGTCTTCTCAGGCAGCCAATGATATGAGATCTTCTCTGCCTGACATGGACAAAGGGACAAACTTTGACTTTTATATATTAGATGAGACCTGTCACTTGCTTTTTCCCCACACATTTCCCAACACAGTTGCTTCTCCATTTTCTGTCCACCAAGAAACTCCAGCCTTTCCTATTCCTGAAGTAGAGGATGCTTACCCTCTAATACAAGATAACTTTCCTCTCTGTCTCTACTCACAAAAGTTGCAGTATTTCTTAACAGTCTGCAGCTTGATCAGCAGTAATCTGTGACCTCATTATAGGTAATGGCTAGGAAGTTTTTACAGACAATCAACCATGAGTCTAATATTTCTATTTTTTATATTTATATTTATAATCAGTTCTGTTTCCAAAATAAGTGAAATTGTCAAATGCAATAGACACAAACACGCTGCTGTTGAAATCTCTCCTGTTAATCTAATACAAAACTAAACCAATTTGAAGTCGCTGGTGCCTCATTTTTCTCTTTGCTTATGTTACCCTGTTTACTGGGGGTCCCAGGAGGGACACCTAAATAACCAAACAACAACACACTTTGGGGGAAATTAGCTTAGAGCACTGCTGGCAAAACGAGAGGCAGGGTAACGCAGCAGGATCTTGTAACCCAATGTTTACAGGGTCAGGCCAAGTCAAGAAGCAAACCGTGTTGGAAATAATGAATGATCTTTATTAAATACAGGCACACAATGTAAGCAACACATGCACACAGATAACTAAGGAAAATAAAGGCTTGAGTTGAATAGCAGGATTTTTGAGAGGGATAGTTGATTCGGGTGATACGGAACCTGTTCCTGGAGTCTGGAAAGAAGATAGAGAGTGAAGCTGGGGTGCGATGTAGCTCAGCATGTGGGGCTGAGGGGAAGCTCACCGGGCAAAGCGGCAGCAAGGCAGTCTGGAACTCAGGAGCGATCCGAGGAGAGTCTCGGAATCAGGAGGTTTTATAGGGAGAAATGTGACTGCAGGCTATGCCATACTTGGGGAAAACAATGTGATTTAGGAGCGGAACAAAGCTCTGGAAAGGTCAGAATTTAGCATGATTGAGTTAAGTCCAAACTGACAAAAAGTTAGCCTGTATGCAAATGCTCAGTACTTGGCAGTTGAGTATACAGCTTGTCAGGTTGCCTGCTCGGGACAGGGAGTCCTTTGTAAACAGCGTGCATACATAATGAGGGTGTTTGCAGAGAGGTCTCCTAAAGCAAGGATCTGGCTATTTCTGGCCTGCCTGGGTGGAGAATGGAATGTCCAGCAATTAGTGGCCACGCCTAGTCTGTGCTTGTCCGGGGGCCTCACAAACACGTGGAGAGGGGTGGTGGAAGAGAGCCAAATTATATCAAAATGATATCTTTATGTTATCTCCAAGGAGGCCTAACCTGCAGTAACACTTAATACACGAATATTGCCTTTTAATCAACACTGTAATATTTCATTGTTTGTTTGCCACTGTCCTTATGGTAGTTACACTGTAACTGCTTCAGCTTGTCATCATCATCATCATCATCATAATCCTTAATGAAAAGTAACCTTTGGGCTCACTGTGTTTTATGAATATCTGTGATTCTTAACCAGCCTTCCCCGTACTTCTTAAGAGAACCGAATGCATTACAATAGATACGTTATTGCCTTTGACGCACAGATACAGACACAGATACAGACACAGACACACTTCTTTTGTGCTGCAGATGTCATTGATCAAACAGGTTTTCAGGAGACACTACAAATAGGGATTCAGTGAAAATAGTTGAGGATTTTCAGGAATGCTTTTGTCAACATTTATAGGTGGCCTATTCAGCTATTTTCAAAGGACTTCTGAAAAGCAGACAGTCATTGCTTTCAGCAAGTTTCACCATCTTTATGACATGATCCCTGACTGGTTTGGACCAGCCATGTAAGTAGACCATGCAGCACCACTTTCACTTGGAATTGCTTTCATTTTCCCTATGATACTGGGGCCAAAGCAGGGCGATGTCATTGTACTCATTACAAAGGATTGACTACATGATTCCTGATTGTCTGGGACCATTCAAGGAAAGAAGAAACATTCAAATTCATTAAATCTATTTTTATGAAATATTTTGCTCCATATTTTATTTTGCCTATTGTATATTTTGCTTATTTAGTCCTACAAAGGACTACTTTGGGGGAGGCTCATGGGGCCATGTGGTGCTGGCAGGAAGTTCTACAGATAGCATAGACTGCTGAAAAGACAAATAAATGGCTTCTACAGCAAAGCAGGCCCGAATGCTCGCTACCCTACCTTTTCACGGCAGTGTCTGGTGGCAATCCCAGCAGTGGCTCTCCTGGGAGGGGAGCATGACAAGAGTGCTCCCATCTTCACTGGCTGCCTCTACAATGAAGGAAGTGCAATAGCCCTGCCTTTTCCTTCTGCAGCACAGCTGGGTACTTTCCAAGGCTGTGCTGGGGCAGGAAGTGCTGCCATTGTACTTCTGAGCCTTCCATAGACCAGGTAAGTCTGGGATGGTGGCATGATCATAGGTCATTGATGGGAAAAACCCATCAATGATTTAATCCATGATTGTGCCACCTGGGGAAGGGAGAAGGACGGGAACACGATGACGTCAAGCAGAACCATTGTCGCGATCTTGTCCTCCCCTCCCCATGGCAGGTTGGGAGGGTGGAGTGGAAAGGGCCAAAGACAACTAAACTGAGGTTGTGTTGTTATGCCAACAGCCAGACAAGGTTCCTAGCTCTTCCAATAGAGTCTAAGGCAGCAGTCATGAGCAAAGTTCACTACAGTTCATCAGTCGGTTACCACTTGTTGTTTCTGCAGTCTAAGTAATAAAGTCCAAGTGACCATCCAAAGTATCCAGGAGCAAAGCCAGCACACCAAGCAAGGGCCAAGGTTTCCAGGAACACAAGTCAGAGAGCTGATTATCAGAGGACTGGCTTCTGCCAGCGAAAGCAGTTGTCTCCAACAGATTTCTCCCTACATTATCCCTTGTATCTATCCGCCAGTAGTTTCCCCCAACTGTTTGCCTAATTAATGTGTCTGCTTGATATAAATGCTCTGAGTTTCATGGAATCTTCCTTTTCCATCCATGCTGGCTGTCATTAAGTATTGTCCTGTTCATGTCTCTATGTTGTGGCCACTGTGGAGGGTCTTGTCTGTGTTTATAGCTGAGTCCTGGGACTGGGGCATGAGAGACTGGGGCAATCTAAACATATCATGAGATGATACGACTCACTGGAAAAGATTGTAGATGCTCTGCAAAATGGAAGGCAGTAGAAAAAGAGGAAGATGGCATTACAAGTGGATTGATTCAATCAAGCCACGTCCCTGAGTTTGCAAGATCTGAGCAAGGCAGATGATGACCAAGGCTCTTGGAGGTCTCATAAGTCAAAGCCAACTTGATGGAAAATAATAATAAAATAACATGGCTCCACTGCATGTAGAGAAGATCTTAGGTTTAATCTTTGGCATCCCAAGTATGGGTAAGGGGACACTAGGGACTATGGTCAGGAAAATACTCTTCATAAACTGCTTGCAAGCCACACTGTCTCTTACAACAGTGAAAAATATTGATCTAGATGGACTTAATGAAAGACAGAATCACATCATCACATTTGAGAGTGGATGCTCCTCAAAGTGAAACAGGTGAGTGCTTTGCACAGATCTTCATCCAAACATCAAAAACAAACAAACAAACAAAACAAACCTCTATGAGTTGAATGCAGGTCAGATAATGACTATTCCTCCTTCTTGTACCCTTACATCCCAACTTATTTTTCTTAATTATTGACTTCCAGCTTTACCTGATGATCAAGGAAGGCCATGTTCAGCTCTCAGAGTATTGTTTTGTTTTACTCTGAGGAAGATTTAGTCCCCTTTTAGATTCAAATCCTTCATCTAAAAGTGGTAATATTTGCTACTTATCTCACACAGGTATAATTATGAGGAGACCAAATGAGGATATTCCTCTAAATAAGAATTCTTTGCCCCCATGAAATTTTCCTCTAGTAGGAATAAAGAAGAGAAAGAGACTTATACATTGAGAGGATTTGCTGATGAGCTAGTGATTTTCTTAGCAGATCTGCTCTGGATGTGTATTGAAATAGTGTACTGTAGTCGGTGTAGAAGTAGCTGCTGTAGAACTCCCTTAAGCCTAGTTGTAATGCTGCAAAGTATCCAATGCTAATTGATTTCTGCAACAGTGTATCTATTCACAGCCTGCCTGAACTTTTATGAAGTATCAATTAGTTAATTGCTTCATTCTCTATTGCTACAATGTATCTGATGAGTGGGGGGATCAAAGCTGGGTGAAAATAAAACTGTAGAGGGTTGTGTTTAGAGAACCTGGTATCCCTAAGATAAGAGCCAGGAAATGTGTGCTCAGGTCAAGGATGGTGATAAGTGGGAGCCAAACAGAGATCTGGGAACTGTCTAAGAAGTGGAGTGATGCTAGATTTACGATCTTCTCCGATCACAGCTTTGCACACCTAAATTTTGAAACTGTGCCTATAAAAGATGTGAGCTCCATGTCTGCTTTAGTCTTAGCGATTTCAGAAGAAGTGTGCTGTGTTGCCTACATTTTGTACAAGTAAAAATTACTATTACCTCAGATTGAAGTTTGTGGAGCAGTGACCTACCTTGGCATAAGCAGACTAGGGGCAGGGCGGAGGGGCAGGGGTGGAGCAACAGTGCACAGAGGCAGGGTGATGGTGTGTGGGGGGGTGATGGCATGCGGCAGAGGGGCAATGGTGTGCATGGCTGGGTCGATGGTGCATGGTGTAGGGGCAATGGAGCATGGGGCAGAGCAATGGCATGTGGGGGGCAGACAAAGAGTGTGGGCACCCCCCAAAAAAGTACCACCCAGGTTGCACTGCCCCCCTTGCCCCCCCATCCCTACACCACTGTTGCAGAGTGTGGGTTATCCAGTCCGTGACAGATTTGCAATTTAGATTTTCAGCCCAAGTGTTCCAGTGCCTCACCAAAGGATGAAACCCAGGATTCCGTAGGATGAAACTCCAGCAGCTAGAGTGGAATCATAGCTCTATAACTGTATAGTGTGGATGGACCCCAGCTGTTCTTTCACTCTAAAGCACAGTCTTTCTGCCTTCTGCTTGAATTGCTCTATGTAGGGCAGATTCACAAAGAGACTTTCTTGACTCATGTTGATCTTCCTCCAGCCATATCACACATTGTAGCTATGGAGGAAAAGGTATTTGCATATTTATCTGGCACAGATTTCCAGCCAGCCTTGCAACAAGCAGCTACTCCTGCCACCTTTTTTTGTTTGTGTTCTTTGGACGGAAAACCAGCACAATTAATCACAGCGTGCTTCAGCTAAAGAGTCTGCTAAAGCATGCAAGCTAAGGGCCTTAGTCAAACCTCTACTGTTCAGTTCCCTCCGAGCTAGATTTATATACCATCTCTCAGCTTTGACATTGCATAATAGATGTAACTAATTTGCAAAATGGGAAGCCCAAGATGCCGAAGAGAATGAAGGGCACTTCCAGTAATTAAAGCTGCTTCCCTTGAACTCGAGACAGACTGAAATTCCCACCAGTCTCTCAGTGCATGAAAGGAATGCAGAATTTAGAAAATACAAGGAAGGATAATAAAAAAATTTCAATATTACCATATTCAAGAGGTCATGACACGCAACAGTAGCTGGCCTACCATTCTGCTGTTAATATGTCTTAATTGTTTATATATCCCATACCCTTCCATTGTTGCAGTTTGGCCAGGACAGTTCTGATTAATTCTCTTGTTGTCCCCTCTTTTCAGCTGCTTTAAAAATATACCAGTTCCTCTGTCCTCCTTTCAGCTTCCCCCTTTGTCCCCAGTTTATTTCAATGGCTGCAAAGTGCATTTAAAGTGTATGCACACAATTAACTCTGTGGGGGGAGCAGAGAAAAGGGGATAGAACAGTGGTTCTCAACTGTGGGTCGTGACCCCTTTGGAGGTCGAACGACCCTTTCACAGGGGTCGCCTAAGACCATCAGAAAATACATATTTCTGATGGTCTTAGGCTCCATTCCCTTAGTGGTGGTGCGCAAGCACGAGCCACGCACTTGCGTCTTCCTGCCCCCTTTGGCGGGAGTGCGTGTGGCCACAGTGTCGCCACAGCAGGAGTGGTGGTGCGCAAGCACAAGTCACGTGCTCGCGTCCTCCTGCCCCCTGTTCAGAAGGGACTGAAATCGCTCCCCTTCTCCGCTACCGGGAGAACCTCCCGTCTGACGGGCCAGCTTGGGGGGGTGGCAGCAGCATGGGGGGCAGGCCCCTCCTCGCCACGTCCCCTGCCCCACTTGCCATGGAGGGGGGCACTGCGGAAGGGCGGGGGGCCCGCAAGGTAGCGCTTTTCCAGGAGGGCAAGCTGCGCCCTGCGCAAAAGACAAAGGCGGTGGGATTCCTCCACCCCACCCGACCAGGGTCAAAACTCTGGAAACTTTTCCCACACTGCACCCCCCCAACGGAAATGAGAGCGAAGCAGAAGCAGAGCCTGGGGGGGGGTTCTCGGAATTTTTTCCTGGGGGAGACATGCGGATCCTCTTTCCCTCCCTGCCCACCCGCCCCCGTTCCTGGCTGGTGAGGCCGCCTTTGCGGCATTAGGAAGGTTGAGAACTACTGGGATAGAACCTTGCCCTTATCAGAAGACTCAGGCAAAATCAAACTGCTGCAGCTTCTTGCTTGTGTGTTTCTTCATAATAACTTTTTCCCTCCTGACCATACTTTGATACTGCTAGGCTGCTTGTGTCCTGATTTTCATCTGTGAAATGTTGGAGGATATGATATCCCATTTCTTCTGCAAGAACCTCTAGGTGGAATGCACTCATTTCATCTCCATGAAAGTTTCGCAGATCAAAGCAAGCCATAACAATGCTTGTGCAAATGCCAGGGTTGTATGGGAGTATTGTTAAACCTACCTCATGGCTTAGCATTCCTCTCCTTGTCTGCTATCTCTCCCTTGCAATTTCTCTCTTTCTCTATAGATGCCACTACATGCTCTGGGCTTTGTGGTCACAGAGGGACTTTGGTACGGGTTCAGCTACTCTGGTGTTACACAAGAACCTGGACACATTTTGGTAGAGCAACCAGAATGTTAAAGGGTGAAATTTCCCTAATACTAGGGCCATTTTCACACTAGACAGTTTTAGTACTATTATTCCATTTTCAACATCCTACAGAATCCTTGAGGCCCCTCCCTAAACTGCAAACCCAAGGATTCCATAGGATGTTGAAAGAGGAATAATAGCTCTATAACAGTCTAGTGTGGAAATGGCCTAGAATTCCGAGTTCAGTTCATAAAATACACATGCATGTGCAGACAAAGAAAGTTTTCTTGGGTGCAGAGCTAAATACAAACATGATAAGGAAGTCCTCAAATCTCACAGTGTGGAGACAAGTGGACAGAAAGATTTTTTTTTTTCTCTTTTCAAGGGTTTAGCTATGAGGGGACTAAAGGGAGGCATTGTTCCCCAAGTAAGAATTCTGCTCTCCAAATTAAATTTCCCTCCAGTTCTCAAAATTCTAGCATTGCAGTAACTTAAAGCTTCAGCTGAGCATTTGGAAACAGATTTAGTCATTCAAAGAAAAGAGGCAAGCAGAGCTACAAAGGGAATATGAACACAGCAGATACAGGAGTTCTAAGTGTAAAAAAAAATGTCAGTTTCTGACTCTCTGCAATGTTAAACTTTGCAGATTGAAGGAATATTTCATTTTGGGAAGCAGGATTCTTATTTGTAGAGCAATGTCAACATTTTGCCCCCCACCCCATAGCTACACTGCTGTAATACTAGATTTCAGGGCCATTCAATGAAACTGGTTATATGTAAAGACAGAAAAGAGATGGCATGAATTGATGGAAAGACAAATTGATAGATAGGTTCTTAACCTGAAGTCCGAAGACCCCTGCGGGCCCATTAAGCCCTCACTTAGAGAATGCATTCACTGCCATTGTACATAGCTAACATGGTGCTGAAGGTTAATAAAAAAATCTGTCCCTCAATTACATCCAGTATTACAAAATTCTGTTCACTTACTATGGACTGCCCCTCACATATTCTTCAGAGATCAGGGGGTTGTAGTGGATGTGGGGAGAGATAAGTCATCAATATAGCCTGCAAATGTAAGTTTTCTGGCCTGCAGTTCTTGGAATCCAAGCCAGCATTCTTAGGGCTTCTATCAGTTAAAGTTAAAAAAAAAAAAAAAGTGGATTTCCAAGATCCAGCCATCAATGTCTATCTTCTGATGTGGAAGGACACTATTACAGAGTAAGGCCGTACTTTGGGGGGTCCCCGATATCAGTATGGTTTGGATGGGCACCATACCTAATTGCCACCATATTGAATTGGCATCTGTATTAATTGGCCCTGTATTAATTGGCCCTGATATCAAAATCAAACCTGAGAGGTGACAAAGAGGTCAAACCAACAGAAGGGAAATTCTAACTGTGAAAGGCAGGTGTGCCCAAAACTCCCTCCAGGTAAGACTGAGTCATTTGTCAGGCAAATAGATGCTGTTCTTGTGGGTAACAGGCTTAAGCAGAAGCTAGAATTTTCCAGAGAACTGCAATTGTAAGAAGCCCACCAGGACACTTGTTACTGTGGCCCAGGTCTACCCAGAGACAGCACTTGATATCGTTTTGATATCAAACCATTTGGCCTTCCTCTGCCACCCCGCACCACATGTTTGCGAGGCCTCCGGACAAGCACATAAACAGGTATGGCCGATAATTGCTGGACATTCCATTCTCCACCCAGGCAGGCCAGACAGAGCCGGTTCGTCACTTCAGGGACCTCTCCGGCAAACACCCTCTTGCTTATGCGCGATACTAACAAAGGCTCCCTTCCCCGAGCAGGTCGCTGCACAAAGCTGTACTAAGCGCTCCGCATTTGCATACTGGCTACACTATTGTTGATTTGGCTTTAAGCCAATCATGCTAAACTCTGACCTTTCCAAAGCTTTGTCCCGCTCCACAATCGCATTGTTCTCGCTGGGTAAGGTATGGCCTGCAGTCACAATTCACCCTATAAAAGCCCCCGATTCTGAGACCTTCCTCGGATCGCTCCCGAGTTCCAGACCGCCTTGCTGCCGCTGTGCCTGGTGAGCCTTCCCCTCAGTTCCACATACTGAGACTCCATATCCATGAACTCAATCTTCATATCTCTCCAGGAGTAGGAGACAGGTGTCGTATCCCCATTTTCCCTCCGAAAATCCCTATTTCCAATTCTTTAGTTAGCTGTGTTGTCTTTTATGTTTGTCTGTGTCCAATAAAACATCATTTTTACTATTTTAAACCATCTTGACTGCTTGACTGACCTGACCCCTTAGACTCTGGATTGCAAGATCCTGCTAAGTTACCCTGCCTCTCACTAGCTTTAGTGAGTGCTCCAGCTAATTTTCCCCAAAGTTGTGTTATTGTGTTTTGGTCATTTGGGTGCCCCTCCCAGGACCCCCAGAGAACAGGGTAACACACTGACTGACAGATACTTATCCCCTGTGCATCTGGACTCCTTCCTCTTGCCTCATAGCACCCACAATAGACAGCTATTACAACACACATTGGGTCTTTGTCATCCAAACACTGCGAACATTAGTGGGTTGATAGCCCAAACACTGCGAACATTAGTGGGTTGATAGTGTTGCAACTCCCATTTTATCCACTAGGCTGGGAGAGCAATCAACTCACACTCCTTCAGGGAGGGAAACAGAGTATATAAATCCTTGGCTTTGAGAAGTCAAATGAAATGCTGGACCCCACTATGTTGCTCTGAATCCTGATCTGTCTGCCCTTAGACAGAAGTCTAAGTCACATTTCAAGCTCTTCACTACTCTTCTGGAATGGTAACTATATAACCCCAAACTTTCAGCCTCTGCCTGTCTCTCCATATAATTTTTCTTCCCTTTATCCTTCAGTTAGCTCTTGTGTGAATGTTTGACTGTGTGTATCTTGTGTGCATGCATGAGTGAATTCCCCTCAATTTTTAGCTTACTTTTGAATCTTTGACTGGTTCTTTTCCTGCGTGAGCCTGTAAACATTGGTAGGAAAGATCTTGTTGACTTGCTTACAAGCCTCCTCTTTGAGCTAATTCATTCCCCACTTTTGCAAGAGGTATCTCGCTTCATGGGATGGCCCTTGTGGCACCGACGTTTCAGGATAACAACAGCTATAAGCATGTTCTATCTTATACTACACTTGCTTTCAGCATATAGCAAATAGAGGAAGAGCCAGAAACCAAAGCTCATACACTCAATAGCTGCTTCTGCAGAACTAGAATTGTCTCCCTCTCTCCAAAAGTTGTAGCTGGAACATGTATTGAATTTCACAATCTTTGACACCATTTTGTTCTGTTCTGAGATGGTTCACCATTCACAGTAAAGACAGCTGAACAAAAGCAGGCTGTCTCTAGGGATAAAATGTGGAGGATTTTCCTCTAGAGAGATCTCTCTCATGAACCTAAGTGTCTCATGGAGTGCTAAACACAAGCGTCATAGACACTCTAAGGAGAAATCACGGGCTACTGAAAAATCAAACCAAGCAACCTATGGTTGAAAAATCAAACCAAGAACCCTATGGTTGAATCATATCTGGACAGACTAAGGATGCAAAACGTGTATGTGTGTGTGTGAGTGAGTGTGTGTACATGAGCCGGCGCCTTCAAGTCACTTGTCAACTTTTGGTGACCCCATGTATTTGACAGGGTTTTTTTAGGCAAAGAATACTCAGAAGTTCTTTTGCCACTTCCTTCCTCTGAAATATAGCCTACAGCATCTAGTATTCACTGCTGGTCTCCCATCCAAGTACTTGCCAGGGCTGACCCTCTTTAACTTCCAAGATCAGAAATGCTTGCATATTTTCTCATCCTCAATGACAAACGGTATTTTGACTCATCAAGACATCCTACTAAGCAAATGGCCAACTACCTGAAATTGTTCATGGTTTGGCACTCTTTTGTGAAAAAACAATTGTGCGCAAAAAACATGTGTTTTTTTATTAAAAAACATTATTTTTGCACAAAACAATATATTTCATGCAAAATGCTTTATTTCTCTGTAGAAAATGTCAATTTTTTTTTTTTTTTTTTTGCAAAACCCAAGTTTTATGCAAAAATGATTCCCCCATGGGAAAAAAAATCCCAAAGTGTGAAAAATTCATTGAAAATTCTGCAGAAATTCTCATAATCTTACCCATCAGGGAGAAAAACTGCTGAAATTATTTGTTCTTGCAGGCAAGTGTCAGATATCTTTATTACGGTCATTGACCAGCACAAAAGGGGATACAGAATATAAAGAGTAGAAGCATTAAAAACAGTAATAAAATGGGATGAAATATTTAAAACAGTATTTAAAACAGTATATTCCACAGAGCTCCCTGAGGTACTTCTTGATAATTATAACATACTGATTCAGGAGTTACATCAGTTATTTTTACATTATGATAGCACACAATTAAGACTGAACAGACTTTACTCAAAACCGTGGTTTGATAAAGATTGTATCAAAGCGAAAAAAGATCTCACTGCTATTTATCAGTCACATTTAGCTAGTACATCATCACTCACTGCATTAGAGCTGCTTCAGAAAAAGAGACAATATAAACTATTACTGGCACATAAAATAAAAAGAAAGAAGCTATGAAGACCAACGGGTACCACCGTATTCTAGAGTAAAGCAAGTGAGATTTGAACTATATCGCAGGCAAAGTAGAACTGCAGATAGTGGTCCAGTTAAGAGGCATAGAAAGCAAATTTTGTTGGACTCAACAAGGTTTTTTTTTAAACAGAATGTTACCGCAGTTTCTAGAACAGACTTGAGGGATATTAGATATCACTTTGCTATCAATAATTTGACCTTCTTTACCCATTCCTCTCCACGTGCTGCAAGGCCCCCAGACAAGCTCGCATATAGGCACGGCCACTAATCGCTGTAATATTCCACACAAATACAGGCAGGCCAGAAAAAGCCAAACCACCGCTTCAGGAGACCTCAAGGCAAGTACCCTATTATGTATGCACGCTACGTACAAAGAACTCCCTGCCCCGAGCAGGCAGCTTGATTAGACGAATACTCATCCGTCAAGCACTGTGTATCTGCATACTGGCTACTCTATTGACAATTCGAACTTAACTCAATCATGCTAAATTCCGACCTTTTGAAGGCTTTGTCTCCAGCCTGAAATGCATTGTTTTCCCCAAGTACAGACTAGCCTATGGTCACATTTTCCCCTATAAAAACCCTTGACTTTGAGAGCTTCCTTGGATTGCTCCCGACTTCCATTCCGCCTTGCTGCCGCTTTGCTTGGCGAGCCTTCCCCTCAGTCCCACGTACTCAGCCTTCATACCTACAAACTCAATCTTCAGACTACCCGGGCTTCAGGACAGTTGTAGTATTACCCAAACCAACAATCTCCTCTAAAAATCCCTCTATCCCACTCCAACCTTTATTTCCATAGTTATCTGCATGAGTGTGCTGCACACACTGTTTGATTGTATTCTAATAAAACAACAATTATTTCATTTCTGTTTGCTCCTTGACTCGGCCTGACCCCGTAAACATTGGGTAACAGATCTCGCTCCGTTGCCCTGCCTCTCATATCGCTGGCTTGTGCTCTTTGAGTAATTTTCCGAACTTGTATAATTTGGAGTGCATTTAGGTGTCCCTCATGGGACCCCCAGAAATCAGGGTAACACAGTGGTGGAGAATGCAGGCAACCCCTGTACCCCTAATTTGAGTAGGAGTTACGAACCTTCTCAAATCAGACTGGTATAGACTTAGGGAACAGCCGGTCAAGTCGCTAGAGCTTTGTTAGGCAGGAACACGTGTGTGTGTGAAATCTGTGCACTTGAGCTCCAGGAGCTACTCTATCTGGGCTGGAAATCTGCTCCCCTTTCTTGCTTGGTTTGTGTATGTCAGCCGCCCCGGCGTGGTCACTGCTGGCCCTTGGGCAGTGAATCATTGTCCGATAGCAAGGGGTGTGCACAAGCTGTCCTGGGAATCACATCCCTAACTTGGGGTCTATCGTGGGCTGGGATCCAAGCACTAGGGCTTTAGGAACAGTCCACACACACACAACACCATAGCAGCAAGGCAACAGCACTTAGGGAAGAAATCCCCCCCCAGAGTGGAATACGGGTGCATCCTATTCATTAGTGTGAAGCACGGGTGAGTCCCGTTTGTTGTAGCGAAAGCACGGGTGCATCCTGGCTGTTTAAATTTTGGGTGCGTCCCGATGGCTAGCAAACTAGGTGTGGGTGGTGATTCCCGACCTAGCATAGGGTTTAGAAGGTTTGGCCCAAGGTAGAGGAAGGCACCCCTCACCCAAAAAACTGATAGGGACAGTTCAGTCTTGGTTCCTCGCCCCTTTTTCCCCGCTGTTTGGCCAGGTGGCGCTGTAAGTTCCACTGGGTTCGTTTCCCCCTTCAGTGGAAGGCAGAGTACTCCTGAAGGTTTTCCCTGGAGTCTAGGTGACTCTCCCTGTCCCTGAACTGTTTTCTCGTCCTTTTGTCCCTAAGCTGTCGAGGTGGAAGGCCGGACTTAGGTGTACAAAAGTGACCCTTGTTAGGCAGGCTGGAGTTAGGTTCTGTTCCCTCTTCCCTCACAAAGTTCCGCAGAGTTCGTTTCCTTAGAATACCCCAGGGGTCTCGGTGATCCTACCCTTCCCTCCAGATCCTGGTCTTTTGTATAGTAGTTTGGAAATGGCTGAGAGCAGCAAAATTGCAGTTAAGGACCTTATGTTAGAGAGGGAGGTCAAGGGCAAGCTTGAAAAGTGGGTTCTCAGCAAAGGGAAATGTCTGTGGAAGAACTCTAGCTTCCAGACGGCAGATCCCTTTGCCACACTAAGAGAGGCGTATGCTCAGGCACACCAGTCAAAGAACCCATTCGGGCCGTTAAAGGATACTTTGGCCGCCTGGGGACTTTGGCTGACTGCCAGAGATGCCTTAAAAGCCCTGGTTGAGACCAGAGATAAGCTAGGAGAGGTAGAGAAGGAGAATGCCCAGCTTCACGCCGAGATGGAGGCCCTGCGCACGGACAAGGTAACATTTGCATCTGTCACACAGGCCACCTCACAAAAACTGAGTGCTGCTACCTTGCAGGCTCAGACATGGGAGGAGAAGGCTCACACCTTAGAGGCTGAGCTTGCTCATGCCAGGTCTGCAGCCAAGTTTATGGTGGGCCAAGTGAAGGAACAGCATGAGGCTGTCAATCATGAGGCCTACTATAGACAGATAGAGGCGCTGGAGAGTCAGCTTCACACCTGCAAAGCATTGATCTCTGCGGTGTGCCCTGAACTCGTTTGCACATGAGGAGCCGCTGCCAGAGGACACTTTGGCCACCCTTCCCCACAATGACCACAGGGTCCCAGTCACCACAGGGTCCCAGTTCAGCCTGTAGAGACCTGCTCAATGACCAAGAGAATTGCCCCCACAGGAGACGGAGGTACAGATAGAGCAGAGGTGCAGGAGACCCAGGAAATTGAGACGAGGGTCCCCTGGAGAGCCACCAAGGCCAAGGCGATAGCAGATCAGCTTGGCCCTCTCAACAAACAAACTGGGATCATGTGGCTCAGTGCAGTGATCCATTCCCATCCCACATCCAATGGCCAGGATTTAACCCAGCTGGCCAGGCTGTGCATGTCCCCTTCAGAGCTTTCCACACTGGAATCAGCCATGGCGGCTCGAGGCTTGGTAAGGCTTGAGGCCCACGACTGGATGAGGGAGGTGATAAGGATTTTGTGGCCTGGGCAGAGCACTAGCATTCTGTATGTCATGGAGCAACAGGGTCCACAAGAGAACCCTGAAGCTTACGTGGCATGGAAGCAGCTTCTGGCCGTTTTAGCAGAGAAGGTCCCCTTGGCCCCAGGAAGGTACAACTTTAATCATGTGGAATTTAAGACGCTTCTTTACGGAGGTCTTAATCATGAGACAAAAATGGCCCTGAGATTGGTGGACCCCACCACGACAGGATGAGAGGAATTCGGGAACAACCTCCGGCGGGTCGCTGACCTGCTCCACAGGGCTGGCTCTCTGAAGCCTCCCACCAAACAACACAGACGTGACGCCGGGAATTGGGAGCCCATACAGGAGGTGACATACTCCAACTATGGACCCCATTCCCAGCACAGAAAGATGGCTCCGAATTCCGTCCCCGGGGGAATTGGAATTCGCACCCTCCACTCAGACAGGACAACAGACAATGGCAGGCTAGGGATTCCCACAGTTAGAGTAACAGGGTAGGGAATTCCTCTCAGCCGCCCGCTGCCCCAAAACAGATCTCAGATTCAAGTTCTCCCCAGGAGTCATCAGGCGGTTACTACCCTACTGCCCAGACGTACTCCTCTGATAGAGTAAGGATCTGGCGAATGTTGAGAAAGTTTGGACTGGACATGGGCCAGTTTGATAAAAGGCCAGCATCTGAGCTTTTGGAAGCTCTGGAGAAGCAGCTTCAGGTGGAAGACAAACAGCCGGTCAATGCCGTGACCAACGACCCTCCTCCAGCGGGCTACTATCCTACTATGACTACTATTAATAACATGTGCGCATGATACAAAAGGCATCAAAAAGATGCTCATGAACTTCAGTGAGGGAAGACTTTACAAACTTTTGCAACCTGCAACAAGCATGGGAATCAAATGCAACTGCTTTTGGAGAACTCATCTAACCAAAGTTGAGAGATTTTTGCATCCCTGGCAATTAACTGAATCCAGCTTTCACTGCAGACCTTAACAGCATGCTAGGTTTTTAACAGAGTCACTAGTCTTGAAGCCTGTAAGAAGAACTGGCTTTTCTCTTATCTCTGAAGAATGCATGATGCCAAGGCTTTTTAAATGTTAAGTCACCCCAGATTTCAAAAGAAGCTGTCAGCTTCCTTTAAGATCCTCTCAATAGGACATTATTAAGGTGCTCCACAACTAAACATAACAGTATCTGCGTAATTGCTTAAAAGTCAGGAGCTAATTGGCAAATGACCTTTCACCAGCTGACAGGCTTTTGCAGAACTGGGTTCCTAGCTCCCGTAGAGGCTATTTGGCTGTTATCCTCAGAATGAAACGCTTGTAACCTGTAGCCAATAATTACAAAGCATCGGGTTGCAACCTTGTCGTCAAACGCCTGTAGGCTGTCATTAGCTCAAGCAGCTGAAATCATTTATGTACCATATTGGGGTGGAACAGTCACACATCCCTGCCAATAGTTTTGGATAATAGACATGAAATAAACAAGATGCTTCAGATGAACTTATGAAGGTAGCATTCGTACTTGCTCAGTGTGCAAATCTAGGCCCTTTCCGTACCGGGCTATTAAAACGGGGCAGAGTGACCTCTGATGGAGGTCTTCTGCACCATGGAGTGGACTGGGTCGGACTACTTTTCGTAGTTCCATACCTCAGTCCACCCAGGAATGACCAGAACTGGTCATGCAGCATGTTTTTTAAAAACCTCTTTTTAGAGGTTTTTAAAAAGAATGGAGTGTGCAACCCCATGCCGCTCCGTCGCCCGGCTCTGGAGCAGATTTGCAGGCGCGTGCAAGTGCATGCCTGCAGATCTTCCAGGGGCGGGCTTTCGGCTGGCGAGCTTCTCCGGTTGGTGAAGAGCCTCCACCAACCGGAAGCCTCCATTTAGGATGCAGAAGAACTGTGGAGCAGCGAACTCGCGCTGCTCCTGGTTGCGACGGACTCGCCCGGAAGCAGAAAAAATCTGGTGAGTAGCATGTTTGGGCGTTCCCCCCCACGTCTGGAAAGGGCCCTAGTCTCAGGTGTAATCATTATGGGACACTTACCAAAGCCCATATCCCAATAGGGACCCAAGTAAGGACTCTCAGGGCCTCTGGCCTTTCCTGTCTTCCCTGATGCTGGCTTCTCCTTCCTCCATGACCTCCAAGCTATGGCCATTTCCGCACTACACTGTTATAGTGCTATTGTTCCACTTTCAACAGCCTGTGGAATCCTGGGGTTTGCAGTTTAGGGAGGGGCATTTAGAATTCTCAGCCAGAGAGCTCTTGGGCTTCAGGAAACCACAAATCTCAGAATTCCACAGGATGTTGAAAGTGGAATCATAGCACTATACAGTCTAGTGTGGAAATGGCCAATGAAAAGAGCAAGGAGAAGGAACAGAAGCCTCCGCTCAGCTTGCTCTTTCTTTCTCAGAAGCTTTATGGATTGGTTTAGAAAAAGAGAATTATAGAAACTTAAGAGTTGGAAAGGGCTGCAAGGCAGAGGCACATCTAGTGTAAATAGGGCAAGTGTGGAAGTTGTGCCCCTACCTCTGGGGCCGCTTCCTCCCCCTCCTCTGCTAAATCTTCTGGCATGGCTTTTTTGCACCCCCCTGGCACTGGTGCCCAGGGTATGTGCCCAACTTGCGCCACCCTAGATACGCCTCTGCTGCAAGGGCTGTCTAGTCCAAACCCCTGCCATCCAGAAATACACAACTACCACACTCCATCCAACCTTTGTTTAGAGTTCCACAGAAGGAGAGTCCATTGCACCATGCGCAATGTTCCTAATGTTGAGATAGAATCACTTTTCTTGTCACTTGAACTCATTGGTTTGTGTTCTAGTCTCCAGAGCAGCAGAAAGTAAGCTTGCTCCATCTGCTACGTGACTTCTCTTCAGGTAGTTTAAGATGACAACAATCTCACCCCTCAGCCCTTTTTCTCCAAGCTAAACATGCTCAGCTCTCCAACCTATTCCTCAAAGGGTTTGGTTTCCAGACTTTGGCTCATCTTGGTCATCCTTCTCTGGACATCTTCCAGCTTGCCAATATCCTTCTTAGATGGAGGGATTGAAAGAGTGGCCATGCTGATTGGCAGATTCTGAGAGTCTTCATTCAAAGAGTAACATTTCTAAGCTCTGGCTAGGCTGCATCTGCCTCCCTTCTCTCACACACGCACAGAAGAACATTTATGCCCCACAAAATGTGAATTTCTGACAATTGTGGGTAATTGAGAAATACTGCATGACAGGGGGTTCTAACCATTCTATAAACATTTTTTTTAACAATAAAAATTTATTAACGATAGACAAATAACATTTATATTCGTATAGCTTATACAAAATCATATTCATATATAACAACAATTATATACACACACACACATTTATCCATCCATCCTGGCCTCCCCCAGATGAGAGGCAGTAAAATTTCGGAATAGTAATTCAAGTGTCTGTCAATCATATAATACATTATATATCCCCGTGTAATACCACCACAATTTTAAAAGTCAATATTATCCATCTTAATATCCGACCATTGATTTCTGAAATGTGCTATTACTCTTTCCGAATTTTTGACATTTTTTTTTATATTAGCGCCTTTCAATATATATGTAAACCTATTCATTTGATTCATATCAAAAAGTTTCAATTCCCAATTATTTAACGAAGGGAGGGTCTTTTGTTTCCAATTTTGAGCTATTAACATTCTAACTGTGGCCGACATATAAAATATCAATTTCCCCGCTTTTTTCTCTAAACCTTCGTTCATCATTGATAGCAGATAAAGTTCAGGAGAAATTTTGAAGTGGAATTCTAATTTTTTTTCTATTTGAGTATGTATTATATTCCAAAAATTTTAAAACTTTTTTACATAACCATCACTGGTGGTAAAATGTGCCTATCTCAGTGTCGCATTTCCAACATTTATTTGAACAATTCAAGTATATCTTTGATAATTGTTCAGGTGTGAGATACCATCTATAGATCATCTTGTATAGATTTTCTCTAATGTCCTGGCATGCTGTATACTGCATCCTTTTATTCCAAATTTTTCCCAACTGATCAAGCGGTATCCAAAAAACTTTTTGACTTGGAACAACAATGTTCCTTCCCAACGGGTAACAGAATACCCCATTTATACCACACCAAAATATAATTCTCAGGTATATGGGGAAGGGGGTTAAAATTGGCCCTGGACACACTAAAACTTCCCACTCTGGAAGGAATCTTAGCCTTCTTATTTTCTTTTCTAGTTTACACTGCAGACTCAGGGAGAGGGGTAGGTGTAGGTTCTTATTTGCATCATGTGCCATGTATACCAGTGGCAGTATCTTTGTGAATGATTGATTGAATGAGTGAGCGAATGAATGAATGAATGAATGAATGAATGAATTCAGCCTTGGCGGGCATAGCTCCACAGGGGAGGGGGAGTTACTTCTCTGAGCCTGATCAGATGAGGGAAATAGTTGGTGAAAACTGTGCCCAAGGGAGGACATTTTCAAACTGCACCACATTTCATTACCACAGCATTAGCAATCTGTTACAATAGCCAAGGATACTACATTTCAAGCTAAATTGAAGCTTGAAAGGAAAACAACTATTTCATTAATTTTTCTCACCCATTTCTTTGTGCCATTGGCATGTAGTATTCATGAGACTAAGAATTTATGTAAATTCCTAGCACTACAACTTCCATTTTCTTAGCCACCCTGTTGACCCCATGCCTGTTATTTTTGGAGCTCTGAATAATCAAAGGCACATCGCTAATCTGCTTTCATAAACTTTGGAAGGCCCCAAAGTACTCCTTTGCTTAGACGGCTTTTGAAAAAGATTAGGTCAGTTCAGGGAAGACAGGCTAATGAGGTTGTCAAATGTTATCAGATTGCAAATTAAACAATTTCCACATTTTAAAAAAAAGTATATAGTGGTGTAATGGTATATCTTAAATTATGGGAGTTCATCATATCAGTTCCCAAGGCCATGTCCCCAAAGAGAGTCCAAAAAACCAAAACAAAACAAAACAGGTGGTTATGTTCATCCCTATCAACAGAACAATTGTCAGCTTCATCAAGAGCAGGTCTTTTGTAAAGCTAATAGGTCTTAATTGTCCATTCCATGCCAAACTGTTCCACGTAACAATAGGGATAGATCACAACAACTGTGGTCAGAATCCTGCTTGTGTCTTATACATGTAGAAGTTCACCTACAGAAATGGTTAGGCATTTTTATCCAAAGGAAATGTCCACATTCAGGCCAAGGTTGTGGAAGCTGAGTTGCATATGTGGTTCTACCACTCAAAAGTATAGCCACTGTGCATTGATGCACATTGTATTGCACATGGATGTTCATGTACATTTGTCTGCATATTTGGTTGCACCTTTGTGTCTTGGTTTCATTGTGTGCCACACTGCCATTTAACACAAAGGGTGCATAGCACAATTAATGTGTAACTTTGCATCCCGACAAGACAGAAGTGCTTCTGGTCAGTAGAAAGGTAGGTCTGGAAACAGGGATTCAGCCTGTGTTAGATGGGGATACACTTCCCCTGAAAATGCAGGTTTGCAGATATTTCTGGGTTCAGCTCTGGGCCTGGAGGCCCAGGTTTCAGAAGTGACCATGAATACATTTGCACAGTTAAAGCTCATGTTACAACTGTGCCCATTTCTGGACAAATCTGATCTGGTCATGGTAACGTATGCCTTGGTTACATCTCATTTGGATCACTATAAAGCACTCTACATGGCGCTGCCTTTGAGAAGCGCTCAGAAACTTCACTTGGCCCAAAGAACTGCAGCCAGATTGTTAACTGGGGCTGGCTACAGCAAACACACAACTCTCCTATTGCCACAGCTCCACTGACTGCTGGACAGTTTCCAGGCACAATTCAGTGTGCTGGTGATGATCTAAAAAGCCCTATACAGCTTGGATCCAGGCTATGGGATCATTAGAGCTCTAAGATCCTCTGGTGAGACTCTTTTCTCTGTCCCACCACTTTCTCAGACTCGTTTGTTGGAAGCAAGGGAGAGGGCCTTCTCAGAGGTAGTTCCAAGGCCATTTCCACACTAAACTTCTATAGTGCTATTATTCCACTTTCAACATCTTATGGAATCCTGGGGTTTGCAGTTTAGGGAGGGGCATTTTCTCATCCACAGAGCTCTTGGGCCTCAGTAAAATACAATACCCAGGATTCCACAGGATGTTGAAAGTAGAATAATAGCACTATAACAGTGTAGTACAGAAATGGCCCACATTTCTCCTTGCTGCAATGAAGAAATTGAAAACAGCAGTTTTCAAAGATGATTCACTAAAATAAAATAAAATAAAATAAAATAAAAAGCCAGACCATATTTTTCCTGTGCAAAAAACCAGAGGGTCTCCCCCCCCCCGCTTTGAATAGAAAATAACAGTTTCTGTGCTCAAAAGTACTGTCTTCTGTTCAGAAGCCTTGCTCATTTTTCACTCAGAATAAGTTCCAAACTGCAAAGAAACTTGTCCACCTACAATACTCTTGTCAAGTTTCCTAACACTTCAGAAACCCTTTTTTGGATGATTTTTGAATATTGTCAAGTATTTTCTCTATCCCTATTTGACACAGCACCAAGATTAATCAGTTCCCCCGGGGACAGTCAATGCAGTAGAAGGAGATGGTGATGTGTTAAAAAGAACTCAACTTACCTAATATAGCCACCACTTCATCATCCTGTATGACTTCTAGGGATCCTGAGACAACAAAGCAGAGGGCGTCAACGCTTTCACCAGCATGGTAGATGAGGTCTCCAGGGGCACAGTGAATTGTCTGGAACTCAACAGCCAGGGCTCGCAGGCAGCCATCGCTAGCTAGCCGGAAAGCTGGATGTTCGTTAAAGACTTTCCGGTTGAGATGCACGCAGATATCTGCTCTCATGTCCTTGGGACAAATTGAAAGGACCTGGAGAAAGAGGGAAAACATTGCTGTGAGGGCAATATAAAGAGTCACTGGCCATTTCTGCACTACATTGTTCAGCACTACACTGCTATTATTCCACTTTCCACATCCTATGGAATCCTGGGGTTTGCAGTTTAGGGAGGGGCCTTTAGAATTCTCAGCCGGAGAATTGCACCCGGAATTGCACCTGGAATTCTACCTATTGAATATGACTCATATGTTTAACAAAAACTTTTTACATCAAAATAGATCAGTAATATTATATTTAATAACAGCTGCAAGAATGCTATTTGCAGGATCCTGGAAACTTCCCAAAGTATCTAGTTTAGAAACGTGGCGGTTAAAAGTCATAGAAATGAAACAATACGACGAGTTTTCAGAGCATTTAAAAGGGAGGCGAATTAAAAGGACGGAACAAAGAGGGCAACCAGTTATTGACTACCTGAATCGACGTATGACAAGCGGATGATTAGAAACTCCAAATATAAGGAGTAAGAGTAAAGAAAAATGAGATCCAGTATAATTCCAAGGTTATAGAGGATCTAAATATAGTATTTAAAAGCATGTGGAAAAATGGGTAAAGCTTCGGTTTATTTACGTTATTGCATTTCTTAATGAAAGAAAGATTCCTTGATCAAACAAGTTTGTATTTGAAGCTAAGAAAGTACAACAAAAGGTGTGCTCAGCATAGCAAAGACTGAATATAAGGGAATTTCATTGGTAGAATGCTAGCGGGAAGATATTTGACCAGGGTTTGGCAATGGAGGTCAAAACTCAATTTTATAATTCTCTATGTAAACTTTAATGAAAGATGAATATGTATATACTTATGAAAATTTTATGTTATGTAAACAAGTCTGTAAATCTATATAATTTTCTTTTTTTTATTATTTGTATATTCATTTTAATAAAAATAATGGGGGGAGAATTCTCAGCCAGAGAGTCCTTTGGCCTCAGTAAACCCCAGAATTCCACAGGAGGTTGAAAGTGGAATAATAGCACTATAACAGTCTTGTGCAGAAATGGTCAATATTTGAAGCCCAAGATAAGCCTAACAGGATTAGGTGTGGGCAAAGTGCATCCTGTCAGCCCCACTCCTGAGGACAGGAAAGCCCATTTTTGCAAGCTTCTCAAATGTAACCCTATTTAAACGGCACATTTTTCAGGCAATTTTTGTCCAAAACTAAGCTGAAAGCTGTGGTAATGTGCAAAAATACCCACACAAAGCCCCACACAATTCACTGAACCCTCACTACCTCCCAAATACCTCAGTTGTCGTGACCATCCCTCTCAAAATGGTTACAGGAAGTGATGCTATTTCACTCCCAGTCAGCATTTTGATGGAAACTGCAGACCAAAATGGAGATATTGGGTCTTGCTGGGAAACTGTGCAACCCACGAATGGAGGTTTTGGAGTACAGAACTGCCTCCCTGGCTCCTGTGCAGTTGTTTACCCGTCATTTATAGGGTGTTTCTGTACAATGTAGAAATTATTTCATAGTTGTCATCATCAACATCATCATCAACATCATCACCCCATATTACAGATATTTATATGGCAAACTGAGGCTGGGAAGCACTAATTTGATTTAGGCTAAATGGTAAATTTACGGTTGAAAAAATATTTCACTCAGAGGCTTCTGGGCTCTTCATTCAAACATCCGACAAGAGGCTATACCAGTTCTCATTAGTCATATTGAACACACATTATATCTCAACTTCAGATGTATTTTGATTCTACACCACCACAATTCCTTTTAAAGAATCTGGAAATATGTAGTTTGGTGACATTTCTGAGAATAATATGAAAGACTCCTTGCCTCCATCGTATGACTACAATTGACCGTACACACTTGCTAGGTTTAGCAGCACAGGAAGCTCGCAAAAGTGGAAAACTCACAAATATCAAAATGTACCACAACTGTCTTCCAATGCCCCCTACTCACCCAAGGAAGTGGATGGGTGAGAGAGGAAGTTAGGACCACCATGCTGACTTGCCTTCCTTTCCTTCTCCATTTGGTACTTGTGGGTTTTCCACTTTTTCAGGGGTTCTGTGCCCCTAACCCTAGTGAATGGGGAGGACCAACTGTATATAACAATTAGGTATCCCTTTAACTGACAAAGGTTCATCCTACAGAATCCTGGGATTTGTAGTTTGGTAAGGTTCCTAGAACCCTTTGCTTCAGTACTGTAGCTCCTGTCCACCAAAGTACAAATCCTAGCATTCCACATCATGGCAGCTGAAGTAGTATCAGACTGCTGTAACTTTGTACCTCGTAGTATTGAAACACTCGCTATCATGGTCATACAGAAGGTCTTGAAGCCCAAATCCTTCTGTGACTCTGTATCCAAACACACCATCGTTACCCATTCATTAGCCTCTTTCCAGATCTGCACAGTGGGATCTAAGCAAGTCCTGCTGAATTCAGTGTGACTTGCTTCCAAGTCAGTGCATGTAGGATTATACTATAAAATAACCTGAACAGCTACTGCAATCTTTTTCATGCTGACTTTAAAAAAAAAAAAAAACTTTGAGAGAGTAAGAGAAAGAAAGAGAGACGGAGAAAGGAAGAGTTCCAATGTGATCCGATATGTAACTAATGATATCGCTTCAAATGGCGTTCCTTTTTTTTGGAGACACAATAGTGGCACTTTCACTGTGTTCTCCAGCAGTTTCAGAAGGCAAGACCTCTGCTGTGTAGGACAAAAAGTCAACTCAATCAATCAGGAAGAAGTCAGTAATTAGCTGAAGTTATGAGCCAAAAGGTTCTATGCACACAGCAAGTCTCAAGCTGCTACCAGCTGAATATAAAAGAGAGGGAACCAGCCCTTCTAAAGGAGAGAGGAACAAAGCTCTCAGCTGTGAGAACCATGCTTCATTTTTTTTCTTCATTTTGAAAATGCATTTTTACTTCTCAAACTGCTCCACACAAGCTAGCCTGTGTTTAAATTAAACATAAGCAAAGGCACAGAATCTGAGATCTTCCTCTTATATAGCCAGTCTGATGTAGTGGAACAGTAGAGATAAGTCCATCTTTAGGGCTCTTCAGCTGCAATTAGCAGAAATTAGTGATGGACAAATTGGTATATTTTACCTTCTGTAATGCTCTCTGTTTTCAAGCAAGTGTTCATTCTCTAACGATGCTGTGCCAGTTTGTTCTCTCTTGTTTCTACATTTTGAAAATGCTTTTATAAATCTGCATAAAATTAATACTGGGCCAGCATTTTGCATTGGAGCTGTATACGGTAAATTTCCACAGACGGAGTTTTGCACATTGTGTGTGATAGGAAACCCTTAGGTTGAATGCCAACATTGGACAACTGAAGCAAGATACCAAACGTGCAACTGAATAGACAACCAAACAAGCATCCATGGACAAAGTGAATCCGTGCACAGTCTGTGATATGAATCATTATGTGACATACACAATTATCTTGGTTAATAAACCAAATATGTATTACTGTCTATCTCTGTAAATATAATTCAAAATATTAACTGATGGGTTGTATATTGTTAACATGAAAAGTACATTTTTCCAGAGAAAAAGTTTGATCAGATGGTGGGTTAAATCCAGAGTTCACACAAGTAACAAAGGGCTTCCAAATGTCTTTAAATTCCTCCTCATTTTATATGTTAGTTTTTCTGATAGTGCTACAGAACATACTCCATTTGTCCACTTTGCTATAGAAGGATCATCTAATGTTTTCCATGATTTCATTATTTCTAATCTTGCAGCACTTAGCAGGACTGCAGTCTTTCATTTTTAAATATAGAAATGACCAATAGTGCTCCTCTATAATGTACTCTTTGCACTAACTTTTTGTGCTATTGCGGTGCGCCTTCAAGTCACTTCCAATTTAGGGTAACCTTAAGGCAAACCTATCACAGAGTTTGCTTGGCAAGATATGCTCAGTGTGGACTTGCTGTTGCCTTCCTCCGAGGCTGAGAGAATGTGGCTCGCCCAAGATCACTCAGTAGGTTTCTGCGCTACGTGGGGATTTGAACCTTGGTCTACTAGAGTCCTAGTTCCCACTGGCTCTCCCTAACATTTTACTTATCTAATTTAGTATTTCTTTTCCCTAGAAGCTCTTTTGGGGCAGCTTAGCCACATATATTATCAATTTCCTCTTTTAGCACAGCTTCTTCAGCACAGCTTTCACAGATAATTATTAAGCTACTCAGGTTCTGGTCTCTTTCCCCGAAACAGGTTCTGAACTTTGGAAAGCTCATTTGCAGTTTGGACTAAAGTCTGAAACAGGTTCACCGTCCCCTTGATCTGGAAGCTGCCAGCCATAACTGAAGGAAAAGCCTCCACAAATTAAATCAGGCCAGCTTCTTTCAAGCGGGGCTTCCAGAATTTGGGGAGCAGTGTGTGTGCGAAAGCCTTCTGGAATAGCTCCAAGGAGAAAGTTTCTCTCTTTAGGATCAATTCTATCTTGCAGTCTTTTTTGTTGATGCTGTTGTTTCCTTTGCAGCTCTTTTTGTTTCCCGCTATCTCTGCCAGCTATGAAGTTTATGCCTCCAATTTATTACATGACATGCCTTTTGACTGCATCAATAACTGGCTATTAAAATCTACACGCTCCCCATCATCTAAAACTGGGAGCATTAGAAATGGAGTCAGCAGCCTGCTGGTTTTCAGTTGTTCGTTTGAAATAAGATTCCACTGGGCAAAAATAATTATGATGCAGCTTCCTTCCTTCTGCTATGTAGTATAAGGCTAATGAATCTAGGGTATGGGAAGTAGAGAATATTTATCCAGTAGCAGTTATATATGGCTCTTCTGGTATCATGCATCCTAGCAAAACAACTGTGGAGAGAAACAGAAAGAGATGAAGGAGAGTTCTTTCTTTGGATCAGTCCCTGATATGCTGTTGGGCAGGTTTTTGAAAAGAATGTTGTTGGGTGCCTTCAAGGCATTTCTGACTTAACAGAGCCCTAAGGTGAACTTGTTTTCTTGGCAAAATTTATTCAGAGGACATTTGCTACTGCCTTCCTCTGTGGCTGAGAGAGTGAGACTTGCCCAAGGTCATCCAGTAGGTTTCCATGGCTGAGCAGGGATTCGAACCTTTGTCTTCAAGAATCAGCAATCAAAGTGCTACACAATGCTAACCCTCAGTCTGAATACAACAGCCGTCTCAATTTACATGATCCAACCTGTTAAGAGATATAATATATTGGAGAGGGCAACTCACAACTTACAGGTCAATTGCAGCTTCCAAGATTATTATTGTGGTCCTCCCCCCCCCCACACACACTCATCTCTGTCACTGAATTTAGGTGGCAGGCCAAAAAAAGCCCTCCCAATGAATCATCTTTTGCTTGAATTATAGGGGTATCCCCAGCTCACTGCACCAGTTTGGTGGACTAAGTGGAAAGGTATAAGGCATGTAGTGTTTCCAGATGGAGGGAATGGTTGACCACACTGGAAGTTCTTAGAATGCAGGGGGCTCCTGGCCTATGGTGTTTTCCCCCTGGGAAATGCAGCCCTTTCACACTAACTGTATATTACTCCCAAGTAATATACAGAGGAGTATACACATGAAATGCCCTAAAGGCAACAGATCCTGTCTGATGTAGGAAGCTAAGTAGAGTTATCCCTGTTTTGTAGTTGGATGGGAGATTGCCAATGAATACTAAGTGTGTTCAGTGGTATTTCAGAGGAAGGAACTGGCAAAGCCACCTCTGAGTATTCCTTGCCTAAGAAAACCCTAGGAAATTCAGAAGGTGTTAATTGTTCGCTTCTGGGCATACAGTTCGTTGACATACAAGATGGGAATAGGAATTTGAATACAAAAGGCTCACAGAGGGGATATTAGAGCAGATGGATATCTGGTATCAGGACACATCTTTAGATAGCTCTCTATTCAAATTCATCACGTAACTTTTCCAAGATGTGTATTATCAATTAATTCCAGCTTCATGGAATTCATTATCAAAGTCCTCAATCTGACGATATAGTGTTTCAAAAGCTGTACAATCAAGAGCCCAGCTTAAAAATAAAGACCCATTAAAAGGGAGAGCAAGGCTGCCTTTGAAGCTGTCCATCAACACTAAGCAACCAGAAAACAGAAAGAAGAGCAGCCAGAGAAGGCTGGATGTAATTCTCTGCTAATACTTCTCACTGTGAAAAAAAGTCTTCCAGAACTAAGATTACTTGCAGTTCAATATTTATTCTAAAAAAATTCATGTGATCGTGCAAAACAACCACAGTTCTCTTGTGCCTATACCCAGCATCTAAAGAAAGGCCTTCTATCTCTTCCAACTGCTCCATCTTAAGTAGGCTTAACATTTGAGGAAAGACCTTCCTTCCATTTCAGCTGCCACTACTTGGCCTCATAGCCGAAACAGGCACCCACTCCATCTACAGTCTAACAGTAACCAAAGCGTTCAACTATTGGTGGAAGATTCTCTCAATGGAATCTGATAGACTACCAAAATGTGTCAGGAAGAACAGATGAGAACACTCCAACCCACTGCGATAAACTCCAGGAGAAATTAGAGGATCCCTCTTGTCCTTTGCTGACATAGCATTTGTTGAATTTTCTTGGTTGGTCTGTAGATTGTTTGGAGGTTATTGTTACTGCCATGGCTGGGCCGCACTTAAGGTGACATAGATATCATTTTGATATCAATAATTTGGCTTTCTTCCACCACCCCTCTCCATGTGTTTGTGAGGCCCCTGGACAAGCACAGAACTAGGCTTGGCCACTAAATGCTGCAATATCCCAACACAATACAGGCAGGCCAGAAATAGCCAGATCGCCGCTTTAGGAGACCTCTCTGCAAACATTTAATTATGTATAGACACTACTTATAAAGAGATCCCTGCCCCGAGCAGGCAACTTGGCAAGCTGAATTCTCAACTGTCAAGCACTCTGCACATCTGCATACTGTCTACCTCTTTGTCAATTCGAACTTAACTCAATCATGTTGAATTTTGACCTTTCCAAAGCTTTATCTCGCGCCCAAAACTCATTGTTTCCCCCAAGTACGGAATAGCCTGCAGTTACATTTCTCCCTATAAAAAAACCCCTCAGATCACTCCTGAGTTCCATCCCGTCTTGCCGCCGCTCTGCTTGGCGAGCCTGCCCCTCAGTCATATTGGCTGAGACTGCGCAACTTCGGACCTTCGCAGTGACCTACCCGGGCTTCAGGACAGGTGTCGTATCACCCAATTCAACAATCCCTCTCAAAAATCCCTCTATACCACTCCAACCTTTATTTTCTAGAGTTATCTGAGTGTGTGTGTTGCATACACTGTTTGTCTGTATTTAATAAAAATCACAATTATTCTTATACTTTGGTGTGCTCCTTGGCTTGGCCTGACCCCGTAGACTTTGGGTAAAAGATTCCGCTGCGTTGCCCTGCTTCTCTCATTGCTAACTTGTGCTCTAGCTAATTTCCCCAAACTTGTTTAACTGTGAGTGCATTTAGGTGTCCCTCCCGGGACCCCCAGTAAACAGGGTAACATTATGTTTCTTCATCAATTTCCCTATGCGGTCAGTGATCCCTTTGATGTACCGCATAGGGAAATTGATGGCTGCATAGGGGAACTGATGAAGAAACATAACCTCCCAACAATCTACACACCAACCAAGAAAATTCAACAAATATTATGTTCAGCAAAGGACAAGAGGGATCCTCTAAGTTCTACTGGAGTTTATCACATACCTTGCAGTTGTAGGCAGGTCTACATAGGGACTACAAAACACAACATCCAAACACGAATTAAAGAACATGAAAGACACTGCAGATTGATCCAGCCAGAAAAATCAGCAGTAGCAGAGCATGTTATAAACCAACCTGGACACAGAATACTTTTTGAAAACACAGAAATTCTGGACCGTTCTGACAACTACTATGTCAGACTACACAGAGAGGCCACTGAAATCCATAAACACATGGACAATTTCAACAAGAAAGAAGAAACTCAGAAAGTAAGCCAGATTTGACTACTGGTACTGAAGAACACTACAATCAAGACTCAAAATATGCCAATGAACACCACTCAGACTCTGGAGGTCCCTCTACAAGAAACAATAAAATAGATGGCTAATGTACTAAATGCACTGTTATGCATATCCCCGGACTAAGAACTCAGCCGTGGGGGATATTCCATTTAACAACAGGCCATCACAAATGCCAACTTACTATATGCAAATTGCTTCCTCCCACTGGGGGACTACACAAGTATATATACTCTGTCTCATTTCCATGCCACCAGATCCTGTGAAGATGCCAGCCACAAATGCAGGTCAAACATCAGGAGAAAATACTAATAGAACACGGCCTCAAAACCTGGAAAACCCACAACAACCTATGGATTCCGACCATGAAAACCTTCGACTTGGACAGTGTTTCCCATCTTTTTCCCTGGTCTACTCTGCAGGGCTGTTATGCGATTCAGCGCCCTGGACAATTTAATTCACAGGGGGCATTGTCTGCTTAAATGTCTAAGCTATAAAGAAACTCTCTCTTTGCCTTTTTTATTTGCTTAACTAAAGTCCTCCATTTTGAATTCTAGTTGACTTTAAAGGTTGTTCTACTGTCAGCCACTTGTCCTACTTACAATTATGCTGACATTAAACTGGCAAAGTCAATGCCTGGGTTCTCACCGCTTTCTGTAACAATATTCCTTACGCTTCACCACTGAGCAAATACATGCATGTGTGACTCAGGGTTCATTGTTCATTGTTAACCAGAAGTTACTGTATTATCAACCATGTATCAGAATTCTAGTCCTGGGAAAGCAAATATTCTTAATATTTTTGCACAGGTGCTGTATGCTCTATGAGATCACTGTCATCCCAAACCTATTTAACCCCTCCCTTGTTTCAATAAAGGAGTCTTCCTTTTGCTCATGTAAGAAGTAGTTTTGGATGCATTCTTGCTGAGGGGTGGAAGTCCCTTTGGCCAAAGTTGGGGATCTTTCCAGGCTGATTCAGAGCTCACCCGCAATCACTTAACCCACTCGGGCTAATCCATGCAGACCTAATACTTTAGGTCTGGTCCCACATGTTTTTCTAGGGTCTGGGGCAACTGCCAATTGTGGGTTCAAGTCCCACTTGGCACCAGCCATTGGGAGGTGGGTTCAAGTCCCACCTGCATCACCAGTAAACCTGACAATTTTGGAGGAGGTGCAAGTCCCACCTCAGGGTTATCCACTGCCAGCTGTGGGTTCAAGTCTCACTTTGCGTCCACAAGGAGATATCTGCCAACTGTGGGTTCAAGTCCCACATGGCCACACCAACACTACCAACTAAGGACCTCTTTCCATTCCAACCACCACTGCTCTGGCCTCAGAGAGTGCTAATGTAGTCTTACAGTTTGTGCCAGGTATCCTTCACTAATTTATTTTGGCGTTGTGGTGGAAGGTAAACATTTACAACAAATAACCATGCCCACTTGAATTTAATAAGCAGAGCATTTGCAATGTTAGCCAGGGGGTCAGGTCTAATATTAATAACATGGATATTTGTGGAGATCAGTAATGCCAATCCACTTTTTGGTTGTCCTCCCTTGGAACTTGGATTTGCTTCCAGCGAGTATGCTGTAAAGCTATTTAGAAATATGTCTTCCCTAGCCTAAGTCTCTTGTACCAAGATTATATTGTGGTGGTTTATAAAATCCAAGAAGGCTGGATCTGCCAGTTTCCTTTTCCATCCTGCAATATTCCACGAAAGGAATCTCAGCTGGCCACAGGAGCAATTTAGTCCATGTCATGCCCTAGTAGATGGAATTTTGGGATTTACCTGGTTGTGACATGGCTCTTTAGTAACGGGTGGCTTGGCTGAATTCCACGGATTTTCTTCTTGCAGGTCAATGATCTCTATAGATGGGCACAGTCTACTAACATTTGAGATCACTGGGTGTATCATACCAGGCAAATTGTCCACTGAGTTGGATTCTTTCTATGGTGACCCTTTTTCCTCTTCAGCTAGGTATCTCATGTCTGACCAGGACAAAGGTTTGACTGCACCAGAATTTGGTTCAGTTGTAATGGGGGATATATCTCATTTTGCTCAATGTTATTTAATATTAAATTTACTTCTACTATAACCTGGCCCCTAGGATTATCTTTCTTTTTCCCCAGGGATTCCTTAATAGTTGGGACCCCCATATTGTTCAAATATTCATTATTTGTCGTGCCAGGTTTCTCTGTTGCTCCATGAACATTTCCAATGTGGATCTTTCCTTTCTCCTCAACTGCATCAGCCCTGTCCAAAGCTTCCTCACTGCTTGGAATTTTCTCTTATTCCTCAGCTCTTTCTTCATTTATCATTGTCAGATTATGCTCCTTAACTTTTTCACTGAAGTCCATTAATCCTTCTATTTCATATGGCTGCTTTCCTATTAAACAGTTTCTCAGTGAATCTAATCTTTGTAAAATCTCTGCCTGAACAATATATGGCAGTCTCCAGTAAGACATAAGTAGTGCTTTTTCTTCTGGCATAAAGGTCACAACCCTTTCAGTGTTAAGTTGGTTTAAACAGTCAATAATAGCTAACTCTTCCAGATTTGAACCTGGGATCTCTGAATGAGTGTGAGAAGGAGGAGAGTCTTGACTCTGGTTTAAATCTATAAGATTTAATAAGATTTCTATAAGATTTCCAATATTATTCATTGTCTCAGAGTTATTATCCTTGAAAAAAGTGGCAGAAACTCTGAAAAATGGAACTGGTAGGGCCTGATTTTCAAAGAAACTTAGAATTATTAATCCATGTTTTGAAAACATCTCTCTTGTTTTGTAAATAAAGCTAGCTAGATCTTGGTTCTTGAATATAACCACAGCTCAGGCATTAATTCCATCAAAATACAGATATTCTATGTAAACAATATCATCAAACGTCATTGCTCCTGGGAGGAAAGCATTTAAAATGTGCAGGAAATGTAGTATACGTTCTTTCTGTGCAAGAAAACCTTTAGGTTTAGGATAGTTGGCAAATACCATTTTATGTGGAATCATCACCATGTTCCAAGCATTTATTGAGCAAAAATCTGTCCTTGGCTTTGTGTGATGATGTGTTGAGCTTAAATTTGCATTACAATCGTTGTTCGCCGTCTTCCCTATATTGCTAAGTACATTTGCTCATGGATCCTGCATTTCCTCCTTATTGGAGGCAATTGCTGTTTTTTCCTTTATCACACCTTCTTCCTCTGGCATTTGGTGTGAATTTGTGACATTGGTTGATCCTTTTTTCTTTCTCCTTTTCTTCTTACAGGTCCTCTGAGAGGGCTTGTTTAGATCCAAATTTGAGTTTGAGATTGCATATGTGTCTAGCAATTTAATCAGCCTCTTTAGCTCCCTTGACAGACAACAATGCACTTTATTTGCTTGCTTTCTTATATTTTTAATGTTTTTACTTTTTTTCTGCTTTTTATGTTCTCCCTTATGTGTCCCTCTATTAATATCTTTGGGATGACTCCTTAAAGTGCTCTTTGTTTCCACCTGCATTCGCATGGGGTATTTGTCAGCTCCTTCTAGTCTTCATCTCATCTCTTGGGTTATATAGTTCTCAGCCAGTATTGTTAACAGTCCATTACTTTCTGAAAGAAATTTTTTGATAAGAGCTAATTCACTACAAACCATAAGGAGTTGTCCCTGAATCTGAAGATCACTTAGTTCTGTTTCTTCAGTTTGAGTAGAAATAGATTTCTATTTTGAGGCTGACCCCTTATAAACAAGCTCAATAATCTGTCTCTGCATGAGATCTTCAATCTTTGTCCCTTATATCAGCTTTATCCACTTGGTGTGATTCTGTCATAATAGACATATATTCTGCAAGGTTCAACTTTGTGACCAGGTCTAATGAAGATCCTAAAGTCCTGCATTCTTATATTGTCCCTTTAAGATCTACTGACTAGTCCAATACAGGAGGTATACAGGTTGATCCATTCTGCAAAGATTCACAGAAAAGATTTGCACTCATATTTTCATCACTCTCCTTCCTCTGCTGGAAATACTGTGTGATTTTATTCTGCCTTTTCCTAGGTTCTGGAGAACTACTTTGCAAGGTAGGTGTAATTCCTAGGTCTTTTTACGTCTTTCTGGTAAACACCATGCTGTCAGCATTTGTTCCAGTTATTCTCTTTTTTCATCTCCCAACCTCTCAGTTTGGTTATAATAGGTTTGTATGCAGAGTGGACAAATAAATTATGACAAAAGTACATACAGAGAGAAGTAAGTACAGAGGCTGACTTACTGAATATCAGCAGCAATGTCCCCAACCAACTGTTATCTCTCGCTGTAATTGTTGACACTTTTGGACCAAACTGTTGATATAGAAATGTCCACTCCACAAAACTTCAAGGAGTTTAGTGCAGTTATAATTTGCACTATCAATCCAAACAGCACTCGGTGGAAGAGATAAGAACTCAAAGAACTTGAGAAGCTTCAAGGTCTCAGTTTCAAAACATATAGTATCCAGCTCCTCTCTAGTCAAACGACCTATGGCTAGTTTCCAAAACTTTCCAATTCTAAAATCCAACTCTGAGGTTCTTATTTTTTAAGGCTTAATTTTTGAAGAGTCAAAACAAACGCTCCTTACTTTGCTGCTGCCATCTTCGAAAAAGGCTGTCTTGAACAGCAGTGTTGCCCAGCTGAATACACACCCAAATATGCAAGTGAGGGCTCAAAGAAACATGCATGCACATTCACCTGGGCATCTGCAACTGCAGTCACATGCCTATCTGCCTCTAAATGCACAATGGCACTGAAAATTAAAATGGAAGATTTCAAGCTGGACAATAATGCCCAATCGCTTCTGTAGAGGAACATAGCATGCCAATAGGATTCTAGCCACTGCATTTCTAATGCAATTGTTTCCAAATATCAATATATACATTAGAAGATGTGCTTTTAATACAAACTTCTATTTCCCTTTCTCTTCTTGGTGATGGCTTTCCTTCTGCCTTGTCGGTTGTAGATAACCCTAAATGACGGAAAATTTCCTCCTTCCTAGCCATGCAGAAACAACCACTCTAACATGCCCTCCTTGAATCAATAAATATAGCTGTAGAGAGGAGAAAAAATGAGAATGATCCAAAGTGAAAACAATACTGTTTTGCTCCTACTTCTGTGTTGCTCATGAGATTGAAAAAGAAAGCTTCAAATTCCCCAAGGAGGTGCCTCTGATATTGTTTTCCCTTTCCCCCAGCATTTTCTCAACAGAGGCAGAGTGTTTAAGATAAGCTTCTAGAATGGCTGAAAAGGACTCTGTAGGGAACGGGTTTGATAAAAAGGTGGGGAAGAGAACCGAAGCATCCAACACAAAGAAGTTTTCCCCCCTCATTTAGGGTTATCTACAACTGACAAGCGTGTGCTAAAACGCTTTCAACCATCCAAAATATCACTTTTTCTGCACATGGCAAGCCTTCTGGATGGCTTAGCAAATGCTATGAAATCAGTTAAGACTGGTTAACAAAAGCAGCACCCACAGCTACACAATTAATGCCAGGCGGCTCTTTGGAATACTTTCATCTTGGGAATTCTTTCAAACGGCATGAAATTAACCAAACTAAAAGCAGCAATGTAAATCCCTCCCTGTTTTTGTTGCCTAGGGTGCATCCTTCACACAGGCAACCCTGTCAGTGTATGCTCAAGGACAGAGCCTGGAAAGGTTGCTTTAGAACAGAAGTTCTCTACTTTCGGTCCACCAGATGTTTTGGACTTCAGCTCCCAGAACCTACCATCATTGCCCAGGCTGACAGAAGCTTCTGGGAGTTGAAGGACAAAACAGCTGCTTTAGAAGCTAACACACTTGATTTGGGATTACATGAAAAGTGAGAAACACATTGCTGTTAGTCCACGCGTGCTGTTCTTAAAGTAACTAGTTATATTATTTCTTAGTAACATCATGAGAAGACATGACTTGTTAGGAAAGATAACAATGCTTGGAAAGGTAGAAGACAGTGGGAAAAGAGGAAGACCGTATTACAGATGAATAGATTCATTCAAGGAAGACATGTCCCTGAATCTATAAGACCTGCAAGACCAGTTGATGATAGGGTGCAAGACCAGATGATAGAGTGACTTGGAGATCTCTCATCCATAGGGTTGCCATAAGTCAAGTCAGCTTGACAGCAGTTAACAACAAGAACAAATGAAACCTCAACACACAGAGGCAGCGTACCACTAAGAACTAGATTATGGGGACAAACAGCTTTCCCCATCTTCTTCATAGTTTGCTTGTCTGCGTTAGAAAAAGAATACAGGAGATCTTAACATATAAAGAAGCATCCTGAAATGAGATACATAACTTTGTACTGTTAGAACAGTCAATAAGATGTGTGGACACAGAGGGTTTGTTAATAGAAGTATTTCTATATATGGTTATGAAAACAAGATAGTGAAGAAAGCTGATAGGAAGAAGTCAGTTCATGTGTTGTGGTGGTGGTGAAGAGTTCTATGGATACTATAGGCTGCTTAAAAGACAAACAAATGGGTCCTAGAGCAAATCAAGCCTGAACTCTCCCTAGAAGCCAAGACGACCGAGCTGAGGCTGTTGTGCTTTGGCCATATCATGAGAAAACATGACTCACTAGAAAAGACAATAATGCTTGATAAGGCAGAAGACAGTAGGAAAAGAGGAAGACCGCATTGTAGTTAAGTGGACTCAACCAAGGAAGACACGTCCCTGAATCTGCAAGGCCTGATAGGATGACATGAAGGTCTCTTACCCATATGGTTGCCATAACTCAAAGTCGACTTAACAGAAGCTACAACAGCAGTTACAACAGCAACAATTTTTAAAAAAATAAAAATAAAACTACAAACATCCATGCCAATTCTCTCATTTCAAAGCAGGCTTGGGCAACTATACAGGTGAGGGGGTCAAATTTTGCCCCATCCCAGCTAGATAAGTCACACAGGTGTTCCCAGTATAACTAGAAATGATATCATTTCACTTCCAGTTTTAATAGATTTTCTGCATTTTTTTTTACCTTCAGAGTTATATGAGGGGCTTGGGGTGGGGATGAGGCAAACCCACTGTACTCTGTGGCAGTTTTGAGCCATTTTGAGGGGACTGTGTGGACAATAGCCTGACCTTTTTTGGGGGGATGTCTGGGGTCTGGGGGGGGGCTTCCAGAAGTCTTCAAGGGCCAACCCACTTGCACATGGGTTGCAGTTTGGCCACAATAAGTCACAATAAGCATTTGTTGAAAAATTGTGATCTTAAATGCTGTGGATGTTGAAACAATTCAGACTGATGCTGTTGGCCCTACGTACTGTGAAAAACAATGAGCAATGGTATCACTTTTAATGAGTTACTTCTAAGCTCTGGCAAAAAGCTTAGTTCTTTGTGAATTGGTTGACAGATTTTGTATGTAGGACAAGTTCTCTGAATATCAGAGGAATTCACGCAGCAAACTTGCCAACATTACCTCCTTGCTGTACAAGGTTTGCATTTACAAAGAGGCACATTTTTGCAAGAAACACCCAACTCTCCTGTTCCCCAGCTAGTGTGTGCCATGTACTCAAAAGCAGACAATGAAGATGTTGAATAGTTCAAGATGTTCCATACCTTGGCTCAGTCATTAACCAGAATGGAGACTGCAGTCAAGAAATTGGAAGAAGACAAGGACTTAGAAGGGCAGCTATGACAGAGCTAGACAAGATCCTCAAGTATAAAGATACATTATTGAATACTAAAGTTAGGATTGACCATGCCATTTTGTTTCCAATTTCTATGTACAGTTGTATAAGCAGGAAAGTGAAGAAAGCTGATAGAAAGAAAATCAACTCCTTTGAAATGTGGTGTCGGAGGAGAGTTCTACAGATGCCCTGGACTGCTAAAAAGACAAATGAACTGGACCTAGAGCAAATCAAGCTTGAACTCACCCTAGAACCCAAGATGATTAAACTGTTGTACTTTGACCATATCATGAGAAGACCTGGCTCACTAGAAAAGACGATAAATCAGAAAGATAGAAGACAACAAGAGAAGTGGAAGACTGCATTACAGATGGATAGACTTAATCAAGGAAGACATCTCCCTGAATCTGCAAAACCTGAGCAGGGCGGTTGAGGATAGGTTGACCTGGAGACCTCTCATCCATAGGGTCACCATAAGTTGAAGTGGAATTGACAGCAGTTTACAACAAACTCTGGCCCTTTTCACACGGGGTAAAAAAAATGGTGTAGAGCGACCTCTAACGGAGGTCATCTACACCATAGCATGGATTGGGGCAGACTACTTTTGTGTAGTTCCACATCCCAATCCACGCCGGGGCGACCGGAAGTGCCAGCGCCGCGTGCTTTTTGAAAACCACTTTTCAAGTGGTTTTCAAAAAGCGTGGGGCATGCAGCCTCGTCCAGCCCCATCGCAGCACCCGTGTGGATTTGCGGACGTGCGAAAGGGCATCCCTGCAAATCTGGCGGGGGGTGGGATTTCTGGCTGGCCACCTTCTCCGATTGGTGGAGAGGCTCCACCAGTCAAAATCCGCCATTTTGGGCGCTGCCGAGCACCGCGGACGACGCCGGACGCTGCAAATGTGTGGAGCAGCGAAACGCGATGCTCTGCGTGGTGGCGGAACAAGGTAAGCCCCGTTTTGGCGTGGCTTGCCCTGTTCCGCCGCCTGCGTGTGAAAAGGGCCTCTGTTTAGACCTCCTTATTTGGCCTCAGCAGCAGAAGGATTCCTTGTTCATCTCGACAGGAATACCTAGTAATGTAGTGGAGCCAGGCTCTTAGGGTTGACTGAACAAGTCTTTTATTAGCAGGGACAAAGGTATCATCTGCCACACAGTCCTTTTTTTTTTTTTTTCATTTCCTCTGAATTTAGCTATGATTTCATAACATCTGGGATGGGAAATACATTTTTCTCAGAACTAATGTATATTTTAAGAGCTATACTTCTACTGCAAAGTATCCTTTCACTTTTTCACACTATGCAAATACAGCACGATGATTCTACTTTTCCTACCAGAGTTTCATCCTACAAAATCCTGGTATTTGCAGTTAGAATTTTCAGGCACAAAGCTCTAGTGTCCCACCTAACTACAAACCCCAGGAATCCACAGGATGTTGCGGTAACAGTTAACATGGAATTATAGAGCTATAACTGGGTAGTGTGAAAGGGCCTCAAGTTTGATCTTGAATGGGCAACCAAGACCCATTAACTTTACAAGACATTTGCTCGTGATAGAAATGAAAACTGCTACAACTGGTCAGCATATATTCTTCAACATTCTTTTTGCCTCTGTTTTTACTGCAAGCCACAAGGTTGTGAGTTCGATCCTGCCGGGCTCCAGGTTGACTCAGCCTTCCATCCTTCCGCAGGTTGGTAAAATGAGTACCCAGCTTGTTGGGGGCATGTATAGAAATACATGCTATTTGTAAGTTGTTCGCCGCCTCGATCCATGTGGAGGGGCAGGATACAAATAAATAAATAAATAAATAAATAAATAAATAAAATTTAAAAAATACTGACTTCAAAATTTACCACCACATCACTGGACATGCCTCAAATCACAAATATAGATCATAAGGAAACTGTTTTATCAAACCAGATTATTTGTCCATATATCCTAACATTGTCTACTGGAAGCAGCTCTCCAGGATCTCACGCAGTAATTAATCTAGCTTTCTTAGGATCATTTTCTTTCTCCTGCCTGCCTACCTGCCTTCCTTTTCCCTCCCATTTTAAACATTTGTCTGCATAATGAGTACAAAAGATTTTGTTTAAAAAAAAAGAAGAAGACAAAAAACCCCACATACACCATCCTGTAACTGTGAATGTGTCACAATCATTTCTGTGGTTTGCTGAACAAGCAGAGAACCTCTGGCCAGCAAGCAGGGCCTAATTGGTTGTCTGCTCACAAAAAGTGTGAGGTTAACACTGGTGTCCAAAGAAAGAAGAAACATGGGGCAAAACAGTGACAGTGTTCATTACTAAATAATGTTATCTTCTACCAAAATAGAACATATGAGCATCGCGCCTGCAGTGAGTGGGTAGTGGATTTTAAAAAGCATCTTCACATTCAATAAACAGGGATAGGGAATATGGTGGTTGTCCAGAGATTATGGGACTGCAGCTCCCATCATCCCTCCTCATGGGTTGATGGGAGTTACAGCCCAACAGCACCCAGAGGGGTAGGCATTCCCCATCTCTGCTTTAAAATGATCTCTAGTATTGGAGAGGAAGTCACAAGTTTTGGAGAAAAATATGAATACATGTTGCAGTCCCAAGGGGAACTGGAGATCAAGGGCTTGACATGACAGCCCATTTTTATTGTTGATTTCTGTATCACCACTGGCCTTGAGATATTGGTGGGCTGGTATATTTTGCCAGTTTCAGGTCCTGAAGCGTGGTTATTTGTAGGAAAAAGTGTGGAAGTTAGAAGTAATGGCTGGTGCCTGCACAGGGTTAAAAAAGTTCTATTTAGAAAGCAATTGTGTGCTATTGCTCTCTGGGCATGACACCAACTCTAAGCAAGTGATAGCAGAAGTGTGTTACTCTTGCTATGGCACTGTTGGTGAGGACCCCAGATATCATTTTGATATCAAACAATTCGGCCTTAGCTTGACCTTTCCCAGTCACCCCACTCCACGTGTTTGTGAGGTTCTCCGGACAAGCACGGACAGACTGTGGCCGCTAATGGTTTTACATTGCAGACCCTATTGAGGCCAGCAACTCCAGCCTCGCTCGTAGCTTCAGGGAACTTCCACTTGCAAATTTCACAATAGCTGCGTGGCTCTCAGTCAAGCCAGCCCGTTAAACAGGACATTTACATACTGACCAAACTATTGTCGTCGAGCGTTAAGCTCATAATGCAAACTTGACCTTTTCCAAATCCTTTGTCCAGCTCTAAACCTCCTTTGTTCTCACCGAGCATGCCATAGCCAGTAGGCACAAACTCCCCTATAAAAACCCCTCATTTTCAAACGGTCTTCGGACTACTTTGGACTTCCATCCCGCCTTGCTGCCAGTTGTCTAAGGAAACTCCCCTTAGCGAGCCCCACTGAGCTTTCTTCCCCGGAACCCCGCTTCTCTCCAGGACTATGAGACCAGGTGTTGTCTTGTCTAACCTTTGCAACTCCCCGTTTCTATTTCTCAGCTAGTTAGTTAATGTCTTGTCTTGCGTGTTTCTTGTCTTTAATAAAATATTGTTTGTTACTTTGAAAACCTTGTTTAGCTGCTCTCTGACCCACCGCTGTATACATAGGGTTAAAAGATCCTTGCTAAAGTTACCCTGCCTCTCGCCTAGCCAAGAGAGTGCTCCAGCTAAATTCCCCCAGCTTGTGTTTTTATTTGGTAATTTGGGTGCCCCTCCCGGGACTCCCAATATACAGGGTAACAAGTGGGTCAGAGTTTTATGAAAAAAAGTAAGAATCCAACCACATATAATCTCCAAGTGCTAGTGATGACCTTTAACGCTCTACACAGCTCAGGTTCACATCATTTGAAGAACTGTGTTCTCCATTATGAACCAGCTCAGACCTTGAGATCTGCTGGAGAGGCCTTTCTCTTTATTCTCCGATCCTCTCAGGTATACCTGGTGGGAACAGAGGAGAGGGCCTTCTCAGTGGCTGACCCCGGGCTCTGGAACACCTTTCCCAGAGAAGGCAGACTGGCACCCTCCCTACTCTCTTTCCAAAATCAAGTAAAAATGTTTTTATTCAGACCGGTGTTCAATGTGTGATTATAATTGGCCTGTTTGATAGAATGTGCTAGATATTGCCTTGCTGATGAGTGTGTATTTTGTTTTAATTCTTTTTGACTGTTTAATTATTTAATTAACTTTTTGTATTCTACAGATTTGAGCTATGTTTTTAAAATTGTTCTAAGTTGCTTTGAGTCCCAACCTGGGGGAAAAGCAGGTTATAAATAGAGATGATCTAATATATAAAAGTCAAAGTTCGCTTGTCTGTGTCAGGCAAAGACCTTGTATGATTGGCTGCCTAAGAAGATTCTATGGAATCCTGGACTTTGCAGTTTAGGGAAGGGCTTTTAGAATTCTCAGCCGGATTGCTCTTGGGTCTGTCTTGAATTAGGCTGGCTGCTATGGAGATGACGCCTAGCAGCAAGCAGGAGGGCAGTGAATTTCCCTCAGGAACCCAATCTCTGTATGTTACTAGCTCTGAATACAGATTGGATTGGGGAATATAGGGAAAAGTTACAGGTACTGGACAAGACAGTTTGGGGAATTAGAGATACAGGATCTCAAATTTTTCCAACAAGTATTACCTATGGGAAAATAAAATCCCAGGCAACGCCAGGTATATGTTCTAGTAATAAATGAAGATAATAATATAGTCTCTCATCATAAAGATGCCTAATCATGCATGATGGCAGAGATCCAAACGGAAGGTTGGTGGTCCTTAATTCTAGGTTCTCTTTAAATTTAGTGATTTGGTTGGAATAGGATTGGATGATAATAAAAGTCCACTAAAATTGCTGGCCGATGATCAGTTAGTGAGGTACTGCCACATTGTGAAAGTCATCTCAAACCAAAATGAAATCAAATAGTCCATGACCACTTCCAGCAGCTTCATAAAGATGCCTCTTATGGCTGTCTCCTAAACTATGCACCATACTTTAGAATTCTGCTTGACAGGGAGTCTTCCTCAGGGGCAGAAATGAAGGCACTCCCCTCCCAAATATGAATTTTGCCCTCCAAATGAAATTTTTATTTCATTTCCCAAATTTCTAGCATTGCACAGAGCAAGACATTGAACATCATTCACACCAGCGAGTCTTAACATTGGCTGTGTTGTGTTCTCTTAAGAACTTTACTTTGAAAAGCTAAACTCTATTTCTAAATGCTCAAACGAAAATCTCAAGTTACTCCAGTACTAGAAATTTGGAGACTGAAGGAAAATTTTATGGCAGGCACAGAATATTTATTTGGGAGCAACCCTCATTTTGCTACCCCTATAGCTACAACTGTGGTATTTTGTTGTTGAGTGCCTTCAAGTCATTACGGCAACCCTATCACGGGGTTTTCTTGAGAACATTTATTCAACAGGGGTTGCCATTGCCTTCTTCTTTGGCTGAGAGAATGTGACTTGCCCAATGCTTTTCATGACCATGTGGGAATTCAAACACTGGTCTCTAAGAGTTCTAGTCCAACAACCAAATACACCACAATGTTTCTACCTCTGGCATTATTACTCCACTTTCAAAATGATTATAGTATTGGTATGCTACTATAAGAGATGTTCTCTACACGTTAAGGTAGGTTGAAAGATACTATTGCAAATATAAATGGGTCTATAAAGACAATGGAGAAGATGTTGTTAAGTATGAAATGTCCACAATACAATACTGTGCTTAGATGCTATAAACCTCTGTAAGAATCTACCTGGACTGAAATGTCTATGTACTATAATAATACTCCCTAAGGAATGTAGAAAAATGTATAATTGATTTGATTAAATAAATAGCAAGTTGCCTGATAACTCCCATGATAAAATTTACTGAAATATCAAAACATAAGCAAGTTTTAAGGAGAGTGTTATGCCAGCCATTAGGCAATATTGCTCATTACAAGCTTGGAAACTCGGGTAATTCTAATGGTAAACAAGAAGGAACTCCAGTGAGATACAGGTTAGTAAACAAATGCCAAAGTGTGTTACTGCTGCCCAGGCCTACCCGGAGATAGCTCTTGATATTGTTTTAATATCAAACCATTCGGCCGTCCTCTGCCACCCCGCTCCACATGTTTGCGAGGCCTCCAGACAAGCACGTAAACAGGTGTGGCCGATAATTGCTGGACATTCCATTCCCCATCTAGGCAGGCTGAACTGAGCCGGTGTGTCACTTCAGGGACCTCTCCAGCAAACACCCTTTTGCTTATGCGCGATACTAACAAAGGCGCCTGGCCCCAAGCAGGTAAACCTTACAAAGCTGTACTAAGCGCTGTGCATTTGCATACTGGCTACGCTATTGTTGATCCAGCTTTAAGCCAATCATGCTAAACTCTGACCTTTCCCAAGCTTTGTCCCACTCCAAACTCGCATTGTTCTCACCAAGTAAGGTATGGCCTGCAGTCACAATTCACCCTATAAAAACCCCCAATTCCGAGACCTTCCTTGGACCACTTGGATCGCTCCTGAGTTTCATCCAGCCTTGCTGCCACTGTGCCTGGCGAGCCATCCCCTCAGTCCCACGTACTGAGACTCCATATCCACAAACTCAATCTTCATATCTCTTCAGGACTACAAGACAGGTGTCGTAACACCCACTTCCCTCCGAAAATCCCTATTTCCAACTCTTTAGTTAGCTGTGTGACTGTGCTGTCTTTAATGTTTGTCTGTGTTTAATAAAACATTGTTTTTGCTATTTTAAACTGTCTGACTGCTTGACTGACCTGACCCCGTAGACGCTGGGTTGCAAGATCCTGCTAAGTTACCCTGCCTCTCACTAGCTTTAGTGAGTGCTCCAGCTAGTTTTCCCCAAGGTTGTGTCATTATTGTTTGGTTATTTGGGCGCCCCTCTCGGGACCCTCAGAGAACAGGGTAACAAGTGCCTTCCATCATTCTATAAAGGGACAGGATGGGGAACTGTGCTTGTTTCAATATAGATGCAGGTATAGATTGGGGACACCCTCTGAGGTCCTGGATTCTGTCCATTGCTCTGGGATTTTGGAGAACCAACCTACCCCATACCTTTCATTTTTGTTCTCCTGACACAGGCAACATCTATACTAGAAGAAGAGCATGTGTGCCCATGTCTGTGTTTGTAGCCATAAGAACTAGAAGACCTCCAGCTGACCATCATGCATCAATCTTACTCTCCATTCTTTGCTGGTGAGGCTCCAAAATCAAAGGTTCCTATGAACATTTATGGTGGTGCTGTAGTGAAGTATCTCAATTCTGGGATGCAATTTTTTCTGAAATAAATAATATCACTAACCAACATCTTACAAAGATTCCAAAATCTTTCAATCCTGTCTTCCCACCCACCCCCACTAAGGAAATGAAGCAAAGGTATCTCACAAACTCTTAATTGGTTACTTACTGATAGCTTGCCAGATGAGTTATTACTCAATTCAGGAAACATTTAAGGAGGGTATCTATGATGACCTGGTTTAGTAAGGTATGGTGACTAGCTCTGATTGAAAAACTAACTTCAAATAGCTAAGGGAAAGAAAGAAAAACACAGTTATACTGTGATTTGGAATTGTTTTATTGAATATGTAGGAGTAGGGGAAGATAATGTTGATCTTCTGGAGGCATCCAAGCTTTTTTGCCTGACTGTGTAAAGAAACCATTTGACATATTTTATTTCAGTATTATGGCTGTGTAGCTTAACCAAAAGGTAATTTTTGTACCACTGCTGGGAGAGGGGAAACAGGGATAATTTTACAATATAACATAGATATATTATAATATAATATAAAATTAAAATATTAAAATTAAAAGAACTAGAAGACCATGAAATCTTAATCCTTGAAACGTGGAAATCTGTATGTAGCCTGAAGAACCTCTTTCAGCGGGTAAGAGCCAAACTTTCCCCCAACCATAGCAGACAAAACTGGAGATAAGTCTGAAACATTCATTTCTCAACAGGGCCTCTAGGCAGCTCTATGTAATGCTTTTCTCTGCATGACTCCAGAACTTTTCAAATGGTTGAAAGGGCAGGTACTGCCTAGTAAGGGATGAAGAGTAATTAGTGGAGAAGAAGACTGAATGAGAAGCAAATTAGAGAGAGAAAAACAATGAAAAGCTGAACATGAGTCAAGAGTGTGATATGGCAATCAAGAAAGCTGACACAATTCTTGGTTGCATCAAAAGGAGTATGGTATCTAGATCAAGGGAGGTAATGGTACCACTCTATTCTGCATTGGTTAGACCTCATCTGGAATACTGTGTCCAGTTCTGGGCACCTCAATTCAAGAAGCATATCTACAAGCTGGAGCGTGCCCAGAGGAGGGCGACCAAAATGATGAAGGATCTGAAAGCCATGCCCTATGAGGAGTGGCTTAGGGAGCTGGGTATGTTTAGTCTGCAGGAGAGAAGGTCAAGAGGGGATATGAAAGCCATGTTTAAATATTTGAAGGGATGTCATGTTGAGGAGGGAGCAGACTTGTTTTCGGCTGCTCCAGAGACTAGAACAAGGAGCAATGGATTCAAGCTGCCGGAAAGGAGAACTCAGGAAAAACTTCCTGACAGTCAGAGCTGTCCAGCAGTGAAATATGCTGCCTCAAAGTGTGCTGGAGTTTCTTTTTTTGGAGGTTTTTAAACAGAGGCTGGATGGCCCTTTGTTGGGAATGCTTTGATGGGTGTTCCTGCACGGCAGGGGGTTGGACTGGATGGCCCCTGTGATCTCTTCCAACATTATGATTCTATGAAAAAGAAAGAACTTGGGGCTTGGCCACAAGAGAAAGAGAGAGAGAAAGAAAGAAAGAAAGAAAGAAAGAAAGAAAGAAAGAAAGAAAGAAAGAAAGAAAGAAAGAAAGAGAAAGAACGCACGCAGCAGAATTGGAATGGGGGACTTAAAGGATTTGTAAGCCACAAGAAGTTGACAATTTTGCTAATATTAAATATAGCTATTTTTCACTTAATGCTTCCATTTATTCTGCAAGGCAAAGTAAAATGAGCTCAGCTAAACCACTCAGCACTATGCTCTCCCTGTGGCTTCATAAAACGTAGCATCACTGTAGTCCAGAAATAATCAAGAAGTCTAAGGAGGAAAATATTCATTGGGGCTTTTTGTCACTAGCAGAGTGCTACCTTAATTGAAACTGTGTTGGCTAAGCAAACATTATTTTCCATTCTCTGCGTAATGACCTATTTTTTTTTTCACAGCAGGAGAAGCAACCTATTAATTTTTCACTGGCTGTCAAGTGTGTTTCAATTAAAACTGAGCTGTTCATTTCCAAGATGAGTGTTTTAACTGTACCCAAGAACTGCTGTAAACGTTATCCTGACCACTTAAGAGACTTTATCTGAAGAATGCCAAAACATCACCTCCTTTTCTGAGAGCCACAGACATTCTGTTTCCAAGATATGTTAAGCGCACATTTTAAAATGGTATTTAAAAAATAATGAAAGAAATAATCATAAACTCTTGCATTTATACTTCTTAAGGAGATGGAGGCCATTTCCACACTAGACTGTTTTAGTGCTATTATTGCACTTTCAACATCCTATGGAATCCTGGGGTTTATAATTATACACTGTTATAGTACTATTATTCCATATTCAACATCCTATGGAATTCTGAGATTTGCAGTTAAGGGACGGCCCTTTAGAATTCTCAGCCAGAGAGCTCTTTGGCTTCAGTAAAGTACAAACCCCAGAATTCTGCAGGATGTTGAAAGTGGAATAATAACACTATAACAGTATAGTGTGGAAATGCCCTACGCTTTGCCTGACCTCCATACTTATTTGTTTGGTGTATTTCTTCTAAGGGAGCACATAACAGTTTTCCTTTCTGCATTCTATCCTCAGAACAAGCCAAGACCAACTAACCCTTGTGGCTATGACATTTAAATTCAAAAAATAAAGAAAATAATTTTTAGCAATACTGACTTAGCTGAATGGTGTACACTATATAAAGTAACAAAGAAAATAGACTACTATAAAACTATTAAGTGGTTCTGGAAAGACATACAAAATCTTCACCTTTCTACACAAAGGTGGTGTTATAAGGGGAGATGACAGAGCAGTGTGGTACAACCATACCAGTGTGGAAGAAGCAAGGACCGGTCACACATGAATTACCAAAACTCAAGCCTGAATTCTCACTAGAAGCCAAGATGACTAAACTGAAACCATTTTTCTTTCACATGTCATGAGTAGACAAGACTCCTCTGAAAAGACAATAATGCTTGATAAGGGCCATTTCCGCACTACAGTGTTAAAGTGCTGCTATTCCACTATCAACCTCCTATTGAATTCTGGGGTTTGTAGTTTAGGGAAGGGCACTTCAAATTCTCAGCCAAAGAGCTCTTTGGTCTCAGTAAACTACAAACCCCAGAATTCCACAGGGCATTGAAAGTGGAGTAGCAGCAGTTTAACACTGTAGTGCGGAAATGGTGAAGGTAAAAAGAGGAAGATGGATGGACTCACTCAGGGCAGGCAAGGTCATGAGTATGCATGACCTGAACATGGCAATTGGTAACAGGGCTCCTCAGAAATCTCTCATGTACAGGTATAACCTTAAGTCAAAGGCCATTTCCCTGCTATTGTGCTATTATCCCACTTTCAACATCCCTTGGAGTGCTGGGGTTTGTAGTTTACTGAGGTCAAAGAGCTTTCTGGCTGAGACTTCTAAATGCTCCTCCCTAAACTGCAAATCCCAGGATTCCATAGGATGTTGAAAGTGAAATAATAGCACTATAACAGGGTAGGGTGGAAATGGTCAAAGTTGGCTTGATGGCAATTATCAGTGATAAACCCACAGGCTCACACTCTCCTGCTTCTCCCAGATCGTGCCTTCGTATACACCAACTCTTTTGCTTGTGGACACATCTACACAGACTATTTAAGACAACGCACTTTTTCATGACATATTGGCTAGCCGTTATTTTTATACTTTCTCATTCCTGTACAGTTATCGTTTTCTGTCACCATAGGAACTCTGCTGCAAAGGTTTAAATATAGAATCTCTCTCTTTCTCTTTCTCTGCGGGCATATGCAACTCTTCTCAGCTCCTTGTATTATTTAGATTGTAAAGAAGGGAATTATACTTCTCACAATAAAACACTTTGCTGCCTGAAATATACCGTATGAGACAGGAGTGAATACCACCACAGTGTCATAAATCCTACTGCAAAAAATGTTGTGAGTTTTTTTTTTTTTGAAACAACAATTGCCTGCAACAGAGCAACGTCTGCGATCTGAAAACTCAAAGAAGTAAAATCCAGCTAAAGCCCACAATGGCGAGGATCTCATTTTTCCTGTCCTGAAAGAATAAACCTGCTAATATGTTTGTTTAAATGTAATAGGTCTGCAAGTAACCCCAGGTAACTAGAACTGAGAAATATAGATCTATAAATATCAATATATTTGAATGCTCAGCCAAAAAAGGGGGGTCAGGAAGAAATGGCCAGAAGCATCGCGTATCTGTTGTTGGCTTGACAAGAGCAAAAATGTGGCAGTAAATTATGTCCCAGTTCTGCTTTGAGGTAGTTGAAGCACCTTAGAATTATGATGCATGGTAGGAGAAATGCAATTTAAAAAAAAAATTCAGCACTCTTGATTTTATTGTTAAAATGCTTATTTTTGTTTCCATTCTTTGTTTGTAAAGAACATGTTCATTTTATTGTTTATCCATTAGCTTCATTGTAGTCTGATTGATCCAAAGGAAGGTTTTGGTTCTCTTCCTTTTTCCCCATTGGTTTTGCGGCTGTCCCAGGCCATTTCTGCACTACATTGTTGTAATGCTATTATTCCATTTTCAACACCCTGTGGAATTCTGGGGTTTCTAGTTTACTGAGGCCAAAGAGCTCTCTGGCTGAGAATTCTAAAGGTTCCTCCCTAAACTGCACGTCCTTGGATTCCACAGGATGGTGAAAGTGGAATAATAGCACTATAACAATGTAGAGCAGAAATGGCTTTAGAGTGGCAAGCAAGGTGGCCATGGAAGTTTTTTTGGTGGTTCCTCAATTGTGGTCACCATTTTCTTCCTCAGAATAACAACAACAAACAAGAAGTTATTATTATTATAAGAATCCTGTATCAGTTACTTAGAGCCTTTCTGCACAACACTGTTACAGTGCTTTTATTTCACTTTCAGCATCCTATGGAATCCCGGGGTTTGCCGTTTAGGGAGGGCCTTTAGAATTCTCAGCCAGAGAACTCTTTGGCCTCAGCAAACAACAGGATTCCACAGGATGTTGAAAGTGGAATAATAGCACCATAACAGTGTAGTGTGGAAAGGCTCTTTGTTAAGCAGACTTAACTAGGCAACTTCTCCTGGCCTGCCTCTCCCTATACATAATGGAAATATCACTCAACTATGCTCCAGTTGCTGGTAGAATGAACCTTCTTCTCCATATGCAGCTGATGCCCACATGAGGAAGCTGGACCAGGAGGGCTTTCTTAGTTAAGTATAGGGTCAAAGAAAGTTACTTTGCAGCTGCTGTTAATGGATTTGAAATTTTATTGCCTCTGTTTTATTGCCATTTTGTTTCCAGTCCCCACATGTCCAAGAGGAGAAGTGGCCTCTGCTTGCATTGAGATCCCTCCAGAGCATCTTAAATGGCAACATCTGAGACAAAATGTAGGCCTGTGACTCTAAGACTGTCCTTCTTCTCCTCCTATATTTTTCAGCTCTTTGTCAGATGAAGAAGTCACTGAAGCTTCGAAACCTTGCATGATATATTTTGTGAATTTTAGTTGGTCTAATAAAGGCATCACTGTTTTATGAATTTTGGATTTGGCTGTCCCTAGGTATACCTAAGCTGATATAGGATCCCAACCACTACCACCATCAACAGATTAGACACAAAACATCAATTTAAAACATATTAACACCAGTTTAGAGAACATACAAAACCAATATGTATCAAAAACAGTCAATTCATACTTTAAACTTATATCATCATCAATACTGAATTGCTTTGGGAAATTCTGGGAGGAGAAACATCTAGGCTGCTTCAAAAATAGTGTCCTCTCCCCAGAAGCCGCCCATTTCTTTCCCTACAATGCCTCATAATGATACATCGTCATCCAGGGCTTTCAGGGAAGGCGGAAGCTGCCAAAATCAACTGCATTGTTGTTCCTTCTAGACCAGCAATTCCTAAACTCATTGGACTAGGATCCTGGAGACGAGCTAGAGGGGAGCAAATTGAGGGCATTGCATGCTTTTTTACCAATGTATGTATTGGCCATTGACTAAAGCAGGGGTGGGGAAGTTCTGTGGATCCAGGGGCCAATTTCTCAGCCAGATGTCCACTTCTGCTTTGTCTCATACCACCCTTAGTTGAGTGGGCTGATAAACAAAGGCATGAGGTGTACCAGGCATGTATCTATGAGGATGAATTGCCATTTGAAATAAAGAGTTCTGCCTCCCTATGAAATTCTCCTTTGGTCCCTAAATTTCCAGCATTGAAGATAGTGAAAACACTGAAAATCACTCAGGCTTAGCACTTTTACATTTGCTGTGTTCACCTTCCCTTGGGAATTCTTTGGATGCCTCAACTGTGTTTCCAAATGAAGTATGAAGTTATTGCCGTACTAGAAATCTGGGAAATGAAGGAAAAATTCATTTGGTGGGCAGAATTCTTATTTGTGTGTGTGGGGGGGGGATAAGGCCGTCCTTTTGCCCCATCCCATGTATCTACCTATCAGTCTGCAGAACAATCAAATAAGAACCACCAGGTACAATACAACATGGTATGTTACAATCTGGGATGAAGAACAATTCACCTCTCAGAGCATGAAGACCAAGAGAAAGGAGCCTCTTAGATAAAAACTGACTCTGAGCTGTATAGTGCCTTAAAAGCCAAAAGTAACATCTTGAACCTCACTCAGTTTCTAACTAGCAAGCAGTGGTTACATGCATGCTCCAGTCCAACAACTGGACTAATCAAAGGCAGAGGTGCACACACCTAAAAAAAAAATTCTAAGGTCTCACTTATAAATTGTTCAGTGCAGAAAAGAGATGAATCCAACCCTCCTTTTCTCTCCCTCCTAAATGATTCATTAGCTAGATCTACAGCATTTTCATAGAGCTCTGCATTTGGAAGTCTTCGTCTTGGATCAGGCAGAAATGCACATGCGCTAGCTGCTTGTGTTCGCATCAAGCAAGAGATACATAAGAAGAAAGCCAGCTTTCATGCATGTGCTTCTTCAGCATGACTGAGGCTTAATAGTCATTGCACAATGTATCCACTCCACGTTGTGCAAATACGTAAACCATGAAATAAGAGCCATGAACAGATCTGCCCATACAGTTAGAATATCCCCTCCTGACCACAAAAAATATTTTTCTTTTCTGCAGCCTATATATTTGCATGACATTGCTTCTTTGCTTAGTGCATATTTTGAATAATTTATTCTGTTTCTATCAACCTGGGAAGGGGTAAAGAGCTATAAAACATTGCCCCATGAAGAGTGGTTGAACATTCTGGTGAATGAATCTTCTGTGATACTGTCAAAGATTGCTTGCATACATTCAAGCTTATTTTTTTTCTTGCCTTAAGGGTTTCAAGGTTGCTGCTAGAAGGAAGGAAGGAAGGAAGGAAGGAAGGAAGGAAGGAAGGAAGGAAGGAAGGAAGGAAGGAAGGAAGGAAGGAAGTCAGCTAGTTCTTGACCTCAGGCTGTTCAATCCTGTCCTCAACAGAAATAACAGGAATTATGTGATTCTGCTCCTGATGTGCAGAACAGACTCGTGAGCACATTCTGATATGTTTTTGGTATTCAACTGCGTATCAAAAGTTTCTAAATGAGCACACATTGAATTTTACAGAATTCTACAGTTAATGAGAACAACAGAATTCTACAGACTAATACCACTCCCTCTGTTGCTTATTTTGTTGGGAAACAGTGCACTTTGGATTGAATTGTTTGACAACCAGAGTTTCACAGATCAACCAAGCCATACCTTCTCTGTATCGATCCCTTTGGACATGGACCAGGTGGAGACAATATAATCCATGACTCGTTCACTAAGGCCTTTGGGGACTTGATACAACTTTAAGAAATCTCTCACGTTGTTCAACATCTCGTGGTAGCGGTTAGTGTTGGCATACATTTGTTGGAAAATTGTGGTGACGTTTCCAAAAATGGTTGCATAAAGAAGAGCTGGAAGAGAGCAAGAGAAGAATAATTAGAAATAAACAAAGAACCAAAACCAATGAGCATTGACATAAATTGCTATGATGCACTCATTTCTTTGGGCATTTTGGTGCAACCATCTAGCACTGTGTTACTTTTGTTCTGATCAGAGCTTAGCAAAGTTACTTTTGGGGACTACAGATCACAAAATAGGGTTGCCAGAGTGAAAATTGAAGAGCAGTCCTGTACCTTTAATACTTGTGCAGATGCAGGAAGAGATTCCTTGCTACCTGGTTGTGTGACAAACAACACCTGCTAAAATTGCCTTTACTACACAACCATCAACAGTACCAAAGCCCACTCTTAATTTTCAGCCTGACAATTCTATCCCCAGACTTCCAGCCAGCATACCTAGTGCTGGCTGGGGAATTATATGTGATAGATGAGAGATCAGAAGTCGAAGAGCAAGTTATTTTGCCAGAAACAGGGACCCTACTTTATAGCCAATGCTGGAGGAAGAAGGAGTCAGTGATGATTTGGGGAAATTAAATTCACCTTTGCCCCCCAGCTCTCAGTCACAGAGAAGGTAAAACAGGGTGGCTTTTTGCCAAGGTTGAGAAGACAGGATGCTGATTCAGAACATCTGTTCTCCCTATTATTTAAGTCTGTCAGTGTTGTAAAACAAAAATTCTGAAGACAAATGGATAATAAAAATAATTCTTTTATCTATTCAATTTAAAGGGAAAAATAGCAAACATAGGTATTTATTTACAGACAATATACAAAAGGAAAACTTAGTCAAAAAGGTTAAAATGAACATAAACAATATAGGCAAGTAAAAATAGAAAAATGCAAAATATATCAAACTACAAAATACCACAATGAAGCAGGACCAAACAGGATACTATACAAGGACAAATGACAACAACAACAGCAGCAGATAAGCTCACTAAAGTAAACACCACTCTTATAGAGGCTTCACAGCTGCTGCTAATAACATTTACAGCTGAAGGTGCTCTCTATCTCACTAATACACAATTAACCCTATAATGATTGAAGCTGTAAGTCTTGTCTAATAATAATAATAATAATAATAATAATAATAATAATAATAATAATAATAATATATTTGTATCCCGCCTCTCCACATGGATCAAGGCAGCGAACAACATGAAATACATTATACATTACAAATAGCATGTATTTCTATACTGCTTATCAGCTAAGTGCCCTCTAAGCCGTTTACAATGTGTTTTTTTAGCTAATTGCCCCCAACAAGCTGGGTACTCATTTTACCGACCTGCGGAAGGATGGAAGGCTGATTCAACCTGGAGCCCGGCAGGATCGAACTCACAACCTTGTGGCTGCAGTACTGGCATTTTACCACTGTGCCACCAGGGCTCCTATATCTATATTTATATTATATTATATTGTCTATATTTCAACAGTTAGAGTGGCTTGTCTTTTGCTTGTGGCAAATTGCTATCTAAGCTCCTCAACCCTTGCATTCCTGCTCCGTCTTGTGAACTATGACATTCCTGACTTCTTGGACTGGCTTTGACTTCAGCTTTTGGCCCAGCATTCTACCGGATTGATAGCTCTGGACACTCCCCGTTGCCTCCAACTCCTTGGCAAGTACTACCACGTTCCTTCCCTTGCTGGCAGATAAGCATGGGCTGGGAGTTAAACTCTTGACATTATGGAAAAAGTAGCCCTAGAAAGTAACTTTATAAAGCTTTAATTGTGGTGAAAAAAACTGGGCACTGAAGGACCAGCAGATTACAGACACCAGCCAAACACCTGTGGAAATGTTATCTACAATGAGCATTTCTTTAGTATTTTCAGGTGGTCTGTGGTTCACATCCTCAGACAGAAGGGGTGGAGACTGAGGGCTAAAGGATGCTGCTTGGCAGATAACAGCGTAGAGCCTAATAGAAGTCAGTAACAACTGGCAGATGAAGGTAAGAGTTTGACTGTGCTTTGTGTTTCAAAGGCAGAGCCTAACTGACATGGTGAGGCAGAGGGAATGTGAAAATAAAACCTTGCATGGCAAGTTAAAAAAAAGATTGCCCCATTGATTTTGGCCCCTCAACCCCTGCAATGATCTTCCTTTCCTGGATAAGAAACTTAAACGCACAATACCTACAATGCACAGATATACGATGACTGACCCTTGGCTTGACCACAACACACGTGAAATGGATCTAGGAGTCTTAGTAAACCATAAACTGAACATGAAACAACAGTGTGATGCAGCAACTAAAAAAGCAAATGTGATTCTAGGCTGTATCAATACCACTAGAGTGCCTAGACTGAGGGAAGTAATAGTACCACTCTATTCTGCTTTGGTCAGACCTCACCTGAAGTACAGAACAACCCCCTGCCATGCAGGAATACACCATCAAAGCACTCCTGACACAGCCACCCAGTCTCTGTGTGTAGTGCATGGTTTATTAGGAGCGTGATGCAAATACAAGACTTCAATGATTCGAACTGAAGGCAAATTGCAGAGACAAAACGTTATAGCTTTACACTCCATTCCCACGGCAAGCAATCAGATATGACCTCAGGAAGCTGACTGAGACTGGTACTATCTTGTGAGTTCCAGGTGGTCTCTGGCAGAAATTCTTTGTTACAAGCAAGCAGCTGCATGTTTATACTACATATATGTTTCTACTATATATCCCATACTAAATACTTTTCCATGCTGAATATGGAGCGACTACCCAACACTCTGTTTAAAAACCTTCAAAGAGACTCTACCACTCCCCGAGGCAGCATATTCTACTGTCAAACTACTGTTGCCATCAGGAAGTTCTTTCTAATGTTTAGATGGAATCTCTTTCCCTGTAGTATGAATCCATTGCTCCATGTTCCAGTCTCTGGAGCAGCAGAAAACACTCTTGCTCCAGCCTCTATATATTTCAGATATTTAAACATGGCTATCATGTAACCTTTTAATCTTCTCTTCTCCAGACCAAACCTACCCAGCTCTCTAAGCCCCTCCTCAAAGGAAATGGTTTCCAGTCCTTTTACCATTTTTGGTCACCCTTCTCTGTACTGGTTGCAGCTTGCCAACATCCTTCCTGAATTGTTGTGTCCAGAACTAGACATAGTATTCCAGGTAAAGCCTGACCAAAGCAGCATAGAGTGGTGCTTTTACTTCCATTGACCTAGACACTATACTCCTATTGATGTAGCCTAGAATTGCATTGGCTCTTTTAGCTGTTGCATCACACTGTTGGCTCATGTTCAGCTTGTGATCTACTAGGACACCTAGATCTCTTTCACTTGCACTGTGGTCAAGCCAGGTATCACCCATCCTATTATCTGTGCATTTTATTTTTTCTGCCTAAGTGTAGTAGCTTATATTTCTCCCTATTGAAATTTATTTTGTTAGTTTTGGTCCACCTCTATAATTTGTTAAGGTTACACTGAATTCTGATCCTGTCCTCTGGGGTATTAACTATCCCTCCTAAGTTAGTGTCATCTGCAAGTTTGATAAGGATGCCCTCTAGTCCATCATCCAAGTCATTTATAAAGATGTTGAACAGCAGTGGACCCAGGAAAGGTCCCCATGGCAGCCCACTACCCTCTTCTCTCCAGGATGAAGAGGAGCCATTGGTGAGTATCCTTTGGGTTCCGTCATTCAACCAATGACAAATCCACCTAACAGTAGCATTGTCTGGTATTATTTTACCATACTGCAATATACCTCATCACTGGATTTGGTAGACGAGGGCTGATAGGAACTGGTGGCACTCCATACCTAGAGGGCTTTGACTTAACCTTGCTGTGACAGAAGATCATTTTCTCTGAAAAACAGACTAAAATCTGTGCTATTTTAAAAGTAGCTTTGCATGGCAGTAGGCACTATACCAGAACACACTGCTGTGTGTGAAATTCTGTTTATTAACATTCCACCTACCTGTTATAAAAGCTGCCCTATTTTTCCATCTCCTTGTGTACAGCAGATTTTCTGCAAACTGAAAGGTGAGGTATTTTTAAACTGGCAGTAGTAAATTTGTTTCCTTACTACAGGCGTGGAACTTAATACCAGTGAAAGTCCCATGGAAATGGATGCAAATTCCTTCCAAGCAAACCAGTTGGGACAAAGGCCATTTCCACCCTATACTGTTATAGTGGTATTATTCTACTTTTAATACCTTGTGGAATTCTGGGGTTTGTAGTTTACTGAGGTCAAAGAGCTCTCTGGCTGACAATTCTAAAGGACCCTCCCTAACTTGCAAACCCCAGGATTCCACAGGATGTTGAAAGTGGAATAGCACTATAACAGTGTAGTGTGTAAATGGCCGTAAATCCTGGACCTATTCCTTTTGAAACAGCTGATAAGCCCTGCTATGTTCAATTGGTTTATTCCCATTGCCCACATGTAGCTTAAATCTACATTTAAGCTGGCTACATTTAAACTGGCTTAAGTCTACATTTAAGCTGGCTACATTTAAACTGGCTTAAATCTACATTTAAGCTGGCTACATTTAAACTGACTTAAATCTACATTTAAGCTGGCTACATTTAAACTGGCTTAAATCTACATTTAAGCTGGCTACATTTAAACTGGCTTAAATCTACATTTAAACTGGCTACATTTAAACTGAATTAAATCAACATTTAAGCTGGCTACATTTAAACTGGCTTAAATCTTATTGGTAGTCCCAAGTAGAGTAAACCCCTTAAATCAGTGGGAGCTTTGTAAGCCAACGCTTACGTAGCTTCCATTGATTTAATGTAAAACTACTTAATTTAGTAGAGACTAGAGTAGGCACATTAAATTAATGGAAGGGCTAAGGCTACCCATAGCCTGGACAGCTGAAAAGACTAATGAATGGGTCCTAGAGCAAATCAAACCTGAACTCTCCCTGGAAGCCAAGAAGAATAAACTGAGACTGTCGTACTTTGTCCATATCACGAGAAGACATGACTCATTACAAAAGACAATAATGCCTGGTAAAGTAGAAGGCAGTAGGAAAAAAAGGAAGATAGACATACAGATAGACAGACTTAATCAAGAAAGGCACATCCCTGAATCTGCAAGACCCAAGCAATATAAATCCAGAGTGACTTGACAACAATTAAGAACAAGGCTACAGTTGAAAATTTCAGCCCTACTCTGGTTGAGACTAGAGTACAGTTGGAATTTTCAGGTGTAGCCTTAGTCTGGTTCCTAATTACTATCTAAAAACTGTAGCCTTTTTTTAAAATGCTCATTTGTTTATTTAGTTATGTATATTTATGATCTGGGCTTGGCACTTTTCAATTAAATCTTTAAATGTTTGGATATGTGAGTATTTGAAATAATCCTCAGCAGTCTTCCAATTCCAGCTATACTGGAAGGGGCATTTCAGGTGAAACTACACAGACAGTTGGACATCCCATGGGTGAAAATCTTGTTGGTGGGGCAAATATGTGTCTCCTTAGCAGAAAATCTCCTTAGCAGAAGCGGCTGGACATTTTTGTCCAAGGTAGAATATCCACAAGGCTGTGGAAGCAGAGTTGCCCATTAGATTCTGTTGCATGTGCATCAGATGTCAAATTGTAATGGACTTGCTCCTGTCTCCTCTTCCTGAATAGGAGAGGGACCCCTGAATTTTATCCACTGCTACCACCTGCTAATCCACCCTTACCCACGTAACTCACTAATTTAGTGGGAAGTTACCTGGGGGTTTAATTTGCACTTTTTCCACCTCTGACAGCGCAGAGATTTTCCCCCATTTTCCCTAAACACACATACACACCTCTCAAGAAAAGGCATGTGCAAAGGGTGTGGAAAAGAGGAGATTTTTAAAGGAAAACTTTTTTATTCTGAGGAGGCAATATTACATTAGCAAAAGGGTATCATGTACATGAAGACATGTACCTTCAGGTATTACTTAGGAGTAGCTACAAAATTATAGAAATAGTTTAAATCATATTCAGTGAAGATTAGAAAGAGAATATAAGCTCTAACGCAACTAGCTGAACATTCCTTCTCTACTCACGATACAGATGGGGTTCCAGGTCTTTGGGAGTTCATGGAAAGCTGGGAGTCTGGACCTCTTTATCCAGCCTACAACAAAACTTCCAGAGGGAAAGTGAGGCTGGCAGCACCTCCCCTACCTCTCCATCAGTCCTGAAAGTCTCTAAGAGACTCAAGCCTCTCTTGTGCCTCATGGCATTATGTTTTGTATAACCTCTCATCTTGAAAACATCTCAAAGCTTTCATGCTTCACCCCACATTGGACAATTGTCTCTCACAATCTCTGCTGATCCTACATGATGCTGACCTCCAATAAATGTAACCCAACCATCATACAATTAACTCTTCATTAATTGGAAGCAGAGACTATACTTCTCAACTCTATGATAATGGGAGAGTTTATTATCACAATAATGCGTAATGCACAGGATGCATGGATGTGCAAGTGCAATTATCCATTGATGTGTATTAAGCATGCATGTACAATTCTGCATCTGGTTGCACATGTGGATGCCTTGGTTCAATTGCACAACATTTTCATTCAGCACAAGGATTGCATAGGAAAATTGATACATGATGCCACAAGATTTATGCTATGCAAGCCTGACGCAGGATTTATTCAGAGGAGGTTTGCCACTGCTTTCCTCTAAAGCGGAAGAACTGCCCAGGTGGAGATTCAAACCCAGGTGTCCCAAAGTCCTAGTCCAACAATGAAATGCTGGCTCTCCGGGGTTAGTATATTGATCCCTAAATGTACTCCCTGCTCTTCAGCATCCTGCTAGGCCATACTGCTGATACCTGCAGTGGAGCTAATGATGGCTGGTGCTTCTCCGATCTGCAGGGTACGTAATCTGTTCTGGGGCTGGGGAAGGAGACCTATTCCAGTGTTGAAAAAAAAATCCTTTCTGAGGCTATTGCATGCAGTTTGGGATGAGAGTCCCCACTCCAGAACAGCAATCTCCTCCCACCAAAAAAAATAAAAAATAAAAAATTGAAGGGTGAGTACAAATGATGGGTAATCTGGCTGGAAAAAAAAAGTGGCTCCAACAGTATGATTGTGCACTTCTGGAACTCTGGAGAAGCTGAAAATTGGACAGTGTGGCCTTCTCAGCTCCAGAGCATACCCAACATTGGCCTAAGTCAACCTAGTCGAATGCAGATAGTAGGAAAATATTCAAAAAGCAGTCAAAAACATATCTCAAGAAAGCCTAATGAGAATAATCTGGGACTGACAATCATTTTTGTCGTTCAGAAGTTATTCTGAGCATAATTTGCATGTGATTGCCTTGCATATAAAACAGCATTTTCTGCACCTAAAATAAAATTAGTACATAAGAAATGCTGTTTTTATGCAAATCAATTATGTGTGAATTTTGTGCCAAACTGGTCACCATCATTTTCTGTACCAATAATAATATTTCTATGCAGTAGTATTATGTCCTGCACAGAAAATGCTGTTTCCTGTGCAAAGCAACCACATGCAAATTTTACACAGAAGTCTCAAATTGTGAACAAGCTTCAAAAACTTTCTTGCAATAGGAAGAAAATGGCTACAGTTACTCATTGTAAGAAGAAAATTAGTGAAGAGTTGCATAATCCCATTGGCAGCACTGAAATAAGAACCAATGGCTTTTTAGGTTGAGTTTTGCACATGGAATGTGGGAGAGTGTCATTTTGTCCTTTGCTGAAGGCAGCAGAATGTCTTGGGCCATCCCTGAGAGAAGCATACAATGAGAACTTATGGTCTGTGGTGCCAGGTGGTTCCCACATTAGTGGGGTGCTGAATCCCTCCTGGGGCTTAGCCAGAATTATAGGAGCTGCCCAACACTTTCCTTAGGAAAGGTGTTCAGCACCTTGGATAGCTCCATCACAGTTCAGACTAGTATGTAGAATGGATTTACCAGTCCAATGACATGGGATCACCTGCTATCGCTGTTGCTGGATCAGATCAAAGATATACCTAAAAGCAATCGTTATTTTATTACTATTATTATTATTATTATTATTATTATTATTATTATTTATTTGTATCCCGCCTCTCCATATAGATCGAGGTGGCGAACAACTTACAAATAGCATGTATTTCGAGACATTTCTATACATGCCCCCAACAAGCTGGGTACTCATTTTACCGACCTGCAAAAGGATGGAAGGCTGAGTCAACCTTGGAGCCTGGCAGGATCGAACTCACAACCTTGTGGCTTGCAGTACTGGCATTTAACCACTGCGCCACCAGGGTACAGGGCACAAGGAGGGCTGTGAAACCATGTGTTCTTCCATTATATGCAGTGATGTCAGCTCATGCCAGGCAAAGGGTGAAACAACCATTTTGGGGGAGGGAGGGGAAGACCAGAGGTGGTCTCATCATTGACAAACTGGAACATGTCCTCAGGAGGGTGACCAAAATGGTAGAAGTTCTGGAAATCATGCCCTATGAGGAGCTGCTTAAAGAACAGAGCATGTTTAGCCCAGAGAAGAGAAGGTTAAGAGGCAACATGATAGCTATGTTTGAATATTTGAAGGGATGTTATATGGAGGATGGAGCAAGCCTGTTTTCTGCTGCTCCAGAGTCTAGGACATGAAGCAATGACTTCAAATTTCAGGAAAAGGGATTCCATCTAAACATGAGGAAGAACTTCATGACAGTGAGAGCAGTCTGACGGTGGAATATGGTGCTGCCTTGGACTGTGGTGAAGTCTTCCTCTTTGGAGGTTTTTAACAGAGGCTGGATGGCCATCTGTTAGGAGTGCTTTGATGTTGCATTCATGCATGGCAGAGAATTAGGTTTGATGGTCTTTGCAGTCTCTTCCAGCTCTATGATTCTATACACATAGAAGCCATCAAAATGCTTCCACAACGAGGGCTATGAAAATTTATGTGTGTATTCTTTGGTTATGTGTAGTACTATTATCTCTTTTTGATGCTGCGCAAAGAATGAAACAATCATTTGAGAGAAAAAATGCAGAGGTAGTTTTATCAATTTTTTTTTTTAAAAAAAAAGAAGAAGCTTGGGCATTCCTAAATAACTCCCCCCTGCTGTTGCACCAAGTCCAGCAATTCTGAATTGACCCTTCAATATTTTAAGTGAAGGTTTGAAAAAGAAATATGGATGGGCAAAAATTCACGATTTCCTCCTCCTCAAATTTAGTTACACCCCATCTTTTCCCTAAAACCTTAGAAAAGTCCACATTAAAATCGAATTAATGTAACCACAATATTAAAACAATTTAAAACTTTCACTTCAAAAGATATTAACTTCATTTTTAATTATTAATTTAATTTTTAATAATTAATTATTAACTTTATTACGGCCTTATGAACAGAAGTTTTGAACAGAAAGAATGGCTTCTTAGCATAGTACAAAAATTAATGGCGTGGTTTTTCACTACTGAGGTATGTATAGTTAAAAATCTGTGTAGAATAGTCACATGTGGATTTTGCATAGAATAAGTTCTGAGTCGCTGAGGTTCTTATCAGCCCAAAATTCTTCCCACTGAGGTTTCCTGGCACTTGAGAAACACATTTTTGACCATTTTTTGAATGTTTTCAGAAATTCTTTAGATGGATCATGAAGGTTAAAACAGGTACAGCTAAAAGTATGCATGATATAAACATTGAAATCTGATTGAAAGCATGATGGAAAAAGCAACTAGAAGCACATCCATTCATAGAATCATAGAATCATAGAAATGTAGAGTTGGAAGAGACCCCAGGGGCCATCCAGTCCAACCCCCTGCCATGCAGGAACACCCTCAAAGCAATCCCGACAGATGGCCACCCAGCCTCTGCTTAAAAACCTCCAAGGAAGGAGACTCCACTACACTCCGAGGCAGCAGATTCCACTGCCGGAAAGTAAGGACCCCCGCTCTGCCGGCGCTCCCTGAGCCACTGGCCTTCACCCCATTGGGTCGTCCATCTCTGTTCGTCTGGGTGCCACCTACGGTAAACTATAGACAGTCTTGCATATTATTAAATGCCCTTTGTCTGTATGCAGTCAGCTTTCAGAGGGCTGCTAAAACATAAAATCCACAGAAGGATAGCAATGATGCCAGTTTCTGTAACTGTGCATATATACCTGAGATGTGCTTCTTCTACTTTACCCTTGTATCTGAGGAAGCAGACTCTAATCCACTAAATCTCATGCTAAAATAAATTGGTTAGTCCTGAAGATGCCGCAAAATTCCTCGCCTCTCCCCTTTTATACTGACGTCTCTCTCTTTAAAAACTGCACATTGGAAAGAGAGCATTTCTCTTCAAAAGCACACTGTAATATTTAATTAGCTGTTTTAAATAAAACAGTGTTCTGGAATGCGTGTGTGAGGGAGTACGTGCATGTTGCGGTTGCAAGAACGCATAAAATACTTAGTCAAATGAAGCTAAATAGACTTCAGTAGCAAGTGTATCATCACTACATTCAAAAAGCCGGCTTCGCTTTATACTCTGGAAAGGCTACAATTAATTCTCTAAATTGGTCCTATTAAAAATAACCAAGATAGCGCAAGGTTTAATATCCTGTAATGTGAAAACTGTTTCGACAGAGGTATTTTTAAATGGAGATTTATACAGAGGAGGCACTGAGTAACTAAATGCTCCAGCTGGTTCTGGAAACTTTAAGAGAGCAAAAGAGCCTCCTGTCGAAGACTGAGATCCTGGCTCTCTTCGGAATAAAGATTAGGCCATCGAATATATCCAGAATAGCCATGCTCAGTCGTGGGAAACATGACGGCCTCATTAGCCGGCCAGGAGACCCTCTACTGCTCCCTGCACTGCCAAAAAATATTTAAAAATGGATTCAGATGCTCCTCCAATGCCTTCTGGGGGGTGCAAGGAATTTTTGCCATGTTTTACCCCCCACCCCCGGGGGATTTAGACTCAGGAGAGGCCTTTTTAAGAACCAAGAAGTGTCCAGAAAGTCTGGTTCACTTTTAGTTTTAAAAAAGGCTTCCAACAGGACTAAAATGACTCAAGCCATTTCCACACTACCCTATTATAGTGTTATTATTCCACTTTCAACACGCTATAGAATCCTGGAGTTTGCAGTTTAAGGAGAGGCATTCAGAATTCTCAGCCAGAGAGCTCTTTGGCCTCAGGAAACTACAAACCCCAGAATTCCACAGGATGTTGAAAGTGGAATAATAGCACTATAACAGTGTAGTGTGGAAAGGCCGTCAGGTTTCCCACACACGCACACGCACGCCAAAACATGGTAAAGATGCCTAGAGGACATTTTGGGGTAAAAAAATTGCCCTGAGAGCCCCTAAGGGCCACATATATGGTCCTGGGGCCTGTATGAGGCCTCCATGCTGCACTTTGCCCACCCCTGTACTCAAAAATGGTAGAATAATAATAACAACAACAACAACAACAACAATAATAATAATATATTTATTTGTATCCCGCCTCTCCACATGGATCGAGGTGGCGAACAATATGAAGTACATTATACATTACAAATGGCATGTATTTCTATACTGCTTATCAGCTAAGTGCTCTTTAAGCGGTTTACAATGTGTTTTTAGCTAATTGCCCCCAACAAGCTGGGTACTCATTTTACCGACCTGCGGAAGGATGGAAGGCTGAGTCAACCTGGAGCCCGGCAGGATCGAGCTCACAACTTTGTGGCTGCAGTACTGGCATTTAACCATAGCAAGAAAGTCTTGATTTTTCTTGCTACTGTTGCTGTTCTCTCCAGTGTAGAATAAATCCTAGGACGGACAACCCCGTCCTTAACTCTGGGGTTTCTAAAGTACTGGTTTGGATCAAGGAATTGATCTGCCATAACTCACTCACCCATTGATTGTGCAAAGGAAACAATGAGCTGTGCTGACTTTCTATAGCTTTTCAAGCACAATGCAAAGTCTTTCTTAATGATGAAATGCAGGCTGAGATCCTACTATACATTGGAGTTGCACAGCCTCAGTCTCCACAAGTGGAATCCCACATTGATTGTAGTACCAGACCTTTGTTGAACGGCAACATTGTGTGATGACATGTGCAACTAAATGTGAACCTGAATATGCAACCGAATGCACAACTCAATGACAACCAGATTGCACAACAGAAGGAGTATTACTGTGAATTTCAGAGGAGCAAAGAGATTGTCGCTGCATGTGCTTTATGATGCCACCTGTGCAGTTCTAATTTTGTAACCTTAAACTGAATGCACATGTTGAGCCTCAGACAAAAAGGTGCAGCCACTTTCACAAGGAAACTTACGCATGCATAAGACACCAATAGGATTCCAGTCATAGGCCATTTCTGCTCTACACTGTTATAGTGCTATTATTCCACTTTCAAAATCCTATGGAATCTTGGGGTTTGCAAATTAGGGAGGGGCCTTTAGAATTCTCAGCCAGAATGCTACTTGGTCTCAGGAAACTACAAACCCCAGAATGTATAGAAATGTTTCGAAATACATGCTATTTGTAAGTTGTTTGCCGCCTCCATCCATATGGAGAGGCGGGATACAAATAAATAATAAAATAATAAAAAAAATATAACAGTGTAGTGTGGAAATGGCCTCAGAGTACCAGCCATTTCCTCACTACATTCTTATAGCGTCAGCTGACCCCTCCCTAAACTGCAAATCCCAGGATTCCATAGGATGTTGAAAGCAGAATAATTGCACTATAACCGTGTAGTGCAGAAATGCACCATCACTTTATATTTCCAACATTTTTCCTGAATGATGCTACCTTGGAGACAATGTACAACATTAAAATGGTGGTCCAGATCCAACCATCCAGAGGAGGAGATCCAGGAGAGGCACGAGAAATGAAATGAGTCTTGCTAGGTTTCTGAGGCCCCAACGACTACCCAAAGAGACAGCTTGCTGTGGCTGAGCTTGGCTGGATGCCGCGCGGCTTCAATTAGCATTTAGCTAATTAGTATTTTAACAGCCTTTCCCCCCTCAGAGAGGCCTGCTTCTACCAGCGTGACAACCTTGCAGAGTTACCCCCTGCAATTCAGGCAACGAGTAGACAAAATTCGGTGCAGGCGGAAGCATCAATATTGCAATGGGGTTGTTGAAATCACAATTAAAGCAGTTACACAGCTGAGTTTCCCGTTGTTGTCCACGGATGCCGTGCCTGGAACTGGCAAAACATGTAGGTCTATTAAGTAAATACGAGTGCCTTGCTAATGGCAATATCCAGCAGCTGATACACCGAAATTAAGCCGATGATTCTTCTCTGCTGCATACGGGAACGCCGTGGATGAAGATAGATTTCCTCTGCTTAATTTCTGCGGGTGAGGCTGGTATTAAAGGCCCAAGAGCAGAGTCAAAAGCTAAGGCATGACACATGGTAGGCCCATGGAATCCAACTGTTGAATAGTGAGTTAGTTTGTAGGTCAGGAGGAACAACCAAAGTACGGCCCTGCGGCCATTTTTGTGCACTTAGGGTGGCCCAAAGGTCAACATTTTTCAAAAAAGTTCCAAAATGCCCTTTAGGGTATGGGGAGGTCATTTCTACCATGTTTGACAGCTCCCTGCCCTCTCCAGGGATCAAAAAAAAAAAGTTTTTGCAAGATTTTCATAAAAAGGCTTCTCCCCTCCCTAGTGTTCTCTAGGGAGTATGGGGGCATTTCTAATGTGGTTTGTTGGGGAGAGGGCAGAATCAATTTACACCCAGGAGATGCCTTTTTGAAACAGGAAGTGAATAGAAAATTACTTCTGCTCACTCCCTGGGTTGGTGGGTGGGGAGGATGGGTTATGTTTTAATTGTTATTGATGTATTGTTGTAGTACCACCTCGATCCGTCGGGAGAGGCAGGATATATTATTATTATTATTATTATTATTATTATTATTATTATTATTATTATTATTATTAAAAACATATCTCTGCTGACTTAAGGTGACTCAGGAAGGGCTCTAAACATAGTGAGGCTGTCCCCATGTCCCCTAAAGATTACTAGGGAGCAATAGTGTTTTGCCAGAGTGGGTACAGTAAGGGGTTATGGCTTGTCAAGGCTGCCTTGGAGTTAAGGCACCCCCTAGTCTTCCATAGTTTCCCACCCCTCATGTTGGTAAACCCGTTGATCCAGTGCATCTGCTCTAGATGGGACTAACGGGGTGTGCATTTGTGTTAGATTGAGGGCATTTCCTCCCTACACTGTTATACTGCTATTATTCCACTTTCACCATCCTGTGGAATTCTGGGGTTTGTAGTTTCCTAAAGCCAAAGAGCTCTCTGGCTAAGAATTCTAAATGCCCCTCCCTAAACTGGAAATCTCAGGATTCCATAGGAGGTTGAAAGGGAAATAATAGCACTGTAACGGTGTAGTGCAGAAATGGTCTTAGGCCATTTCTGCACTAGCCTGTTATAGTGCGATTATTCTGCTTTCAACATCCTCAAGGCCCCTCCCTAAACTGCAGACCCCAGGATGCCATAGGATGTTGGAAGTGGAATAATCACACTATAACAGGCTAGTGTGGAAATGGCCTTAGTTTCAAAGGGGAATTAGTGAAGTAGTGGTAAATTTTGAATGCTGCCTGTTGAATTTGACCAGCTGCAAGCTGCAAATTATTCTAGTTTGGGTAGTTTTGTGTCCTGCTTTACAGAGGGCTTGTCCTCTGTCTGAAGGGCTGTCTAGTCCAAGTCCATTTTGAAGATGACGAATCTGAAGATGGGAGGGCAGACGCACTGCAATTTTGCAGTGCATTTTAATGGCATTTATACAGCAGGCTGAGCATCAAGTATACAGGTATTCTGCTCTGTCTTCTGCACCAAAGCAAGATGCTGTATCTTTCAATTCTATTTATAGGAATTATCCCCCAGTTTGTATCTGTACATTCATATAAGTTTGTATCCCAATTTTCACAATCTTTACCCGAGGGCTTTCTCTCAGGTCCTCTCCACAGTATGACGCTCTTGTGCATCATCCCATGACAATCCCAGCAATGCTTCTGCCAGGATGGGAGCATGTCCCCAACACTCCCTGCATGTGACCAGCTGCCTGCAGAAGGGAGTGCGAGGGACACGCTCCATCCTTCCAGACAGCAGACAGCCTTTTTCCCTTGCTGTGGTGGGGGAGTAAGCATGTAGATCGTGCTTCTGGCCCTTCTTCAGGGCCAGCTGTGATGGAAGGCTTGCGCAATCGGCTGGCAACGTGAGAATGGTGGGACCGTGACAACGTCATGTGGAAGCGTCATCGTGGTCCCGCTCCTCTTGCATCCCCATGCCAGGATGACTTCTTCTTGCAGAAATGGCCTCAATCCCCCCACCATCACAGGCATGTTTGGAGAGGACCCGAGACAGAGCCTTCTCAGTGGCTGCGCCCAGGCTATGGAACTCCCTCCCAAGGGAGGTATAGTTGGTCCCCTTCTCTGTTCACTTTCTGCTGGTGGGCAAAGCCCTTTCTATTTAGGTAGCCCTTTTGCTCTTAATTCATGTGGCAGCGGATGAGTTAACATGGTGTCCTGTGTTTGTATCTTTTTAAATGTGTTTTAATAATATTTTAAACCATTTTAACTATCTGCTTTTAATATAATATTTTATTGATTTTTCTCTGTGCGTAATAAGGTTTTAGCTTTACTTCATTTTAATTCTGTGTAAGACGCCATGGGTCTCATGCTGGGATGAAGGTGGAATATCACATAAATAAATAAATAAGCAAGCAAGCAAGCAAGCAAGCAAGCAAAACCATTTGGTTTAGGGGATGCATTTCTTGTCTTTTGATGGGTTCAAGTAGAAATTGAGCCTGAACTCTCACTAACCTGAGCAGGGTGTCATATTCTGGACATATCATGAGACAACATGTCTCCATGGAAAAGATGATAGAGTTTGGTAAAGTTGAAGGTAATAGGAAAAGAAGAAAACTGCACTACAGGTAGATTGACTCAATCAGAGAAGTCACAATCATGCATTTGGAAGACCTGAGAAGGACAATTTATGACCGGGGATCCAAGAGGTCTTTCGTTTACAGGATTGCCATAAGCTGAAGTCAGCTTGACAGCAAATAACAGCAAAGTAACAAAGGAAGTTGCCATCATCAGGTTTAGACCGTTGATCCACCATGCACAGTAACATCAACAATGACTGAAAGTGGTCCTCCTGTGTTTTAGGCATAGAATCATAGAGTTGGAAGAGACACCAGGGGCCATCGAGTCCAACTTCCTGCTATGCAGGAACACCCATCAAAGCATTCCCAACAGATGGCCATCCAGCCTCTGCTTAAAACCTCCCAAAGAAGGAGACTCCATCACACTCCAAGGCAGCATATTCCACTGCCGGACAGATCTGACCATCAGGAAGTTCTTCCTGAGGTTCAAGTGGAATCTCCTTTCCTTGTCCTAGTCTCTGGAGCAATGGAAAACAAGGCCACTCCCTCGTCGACATGACATCCCTTCAGATATTTAAACATGGCTATCATGTCCCCTCTTAACCTTCTCTTCTGCAGACTAAACATACCCAGTTCCCTAAGGTGTTCGTCATAGGGCATGGTCAGCTGCTGGGAGATTCTGGGAACTATAGTGCAAAAAAGTAACTTTCCAAAGCTTTGGGTGCCATTGCACATGTGTGCTGCCAGCAGGCATTGCACTGGCTCACTAACTGTGGGAACAGAGTATTGGCTGAAGTGGACCTTTGGTCTGATTCAACATGGCTCCTCTTATGTTCTTTTGAGGAAGCAGGTCCCAGCATGTACAGTGCGCCTTTTTCTGGTTTGACCTCCACACCCACAAATGTGAAGTCATGGAAAGTGTCGCTCCCACATAGTCAATGGAAGCAAGGGGCACATGCCTGTGCAGGATGAAACACTCACTTTTTTGTTGTTGTTTAACATGGGAGTTCCTGGAACAGAACACATATATGGCAGGCATACTGTAGACAGTTTGAAAAATGCTATTGGTGAATCCAACTTATCCTATATGGGTTATTCCCTTAAGATAAGATTGCAGCTTATTCACACTTCATGGAGTATCTGCTTGCTGAGGAAGAATCCTATTATGATAATTGTGAGGCTGTCCAAGACTTCTAGTGTGTTACTCACCCCACCCCACCCCCAGGTCAGAGAGAAGCGATTGGCGTCACTTGAGCATTTCAGTTCTTCCCTAATTGAGGCAGCGAAAGACTAGTTTGGTGTAATTTGAGATTAGCCAGTGGGGTCCTTCACACAGATACTTACCGCCTCTCTGCTATATCCCCTCCTTATTCAATTTGTATATTATATAAAGAGGGGAGATGTGGGCTGTGTCAAAATTATACTCTCAGTGACTCAAACAACGCTCTGCCTCATTTCCAATTTTTCCCTCCGCATCCTGACCTTAATGCAATTAGGTATGCATATTTTTCCTTGCCTGAAGGTCTCCTCTGTATTAGATTCAACAAGAAAAGCGTAGCGAAGGAGAAAAGTCAAAAAGTGACCATGAGGTCTAAATGAGGTAGAGACAAATTGAAGAAGAAAAAATTGCTTGGACCTAGAGAATGTTGTACGCTGCTAGCAATTTCAAGTTGGTTAAACAGGTGTAAAAGGTCCTGAGCCCTGCTCCAAGCATCTTGACACAATTCTGCTGATATGTTAGCACCTAGGACACCAAAATAAGAAAGAACACATTTGATACACGTAGTTTGGGAACTGTGTATGTGCATTCAAGTTACCTGTCACCCCATGAATTCTACTTGCTCCTTATTGGTGAGTTTGCATGTACGTCACAGCTTTTTGTTGCTCAGTTGCTATCCACTGCATGTTTTTGTAAGAACTAATTATTTCAGGTAGAATCATAGGCTACCAAACCAGAGTCTACCCAGCATTGTGATGTTAAAAAAAGTGCTGAATTCAATCTACTATCAGCCTCCATTAATGAACCTTAACGTTTTTCATAAATCCCCCTCAATGGGAAGAACACAATTCATATTCTACTTAAAGCTGAATGCTTTGATTCTACTTTCTTATTCATTGCAACAAGAAAGAAAGCACAGAGCCCAGTAAAGAGCCTCACATTAGCTGTGGTGTGTGAGTGGAGGGTGTGCTATTGTTATTCCAGGGGAACTGTGTGGAAATGAGCATATACAAGGAGCTCTAGAGCAGCAACCCTGAAATATTTATTAAAATATTGATTTTTTTATACCATCTTTTTTTTAATGTACAGCTTGCTCCAACTTGAAGGTTTTGTGGTAGGTGGTCATGAACAATAAATACAGTGATTAAAAATGAAATTACTACCAGGTTAGCATGTTCGCTGAAACACTCCTACACTTCCTACCTCCAAACACCATAAATCACCCATAGAAGTAAACATTACAGTCTCCCAGTGAATTTTGTAGCACAATGAGAACTCAAACATGGTGTAATGAAGTTGTTTTCAGGATTAGCTGTTTGGAATGCCAGTGCAATTTGTTGACTAGTTGCTAGGCAAGAGGAATAGCACTTCAACAATGAGACCAAGTACAGTGGTGTGTGTGGGAAGGGCTTATGGATGAGAGGGGTTCTATACAATACAATGTTTCTGAGTGTGTTTTGAGCCTTCAAGTGAGAACTAGCCAGAGAGAGGGTGGTTTGAGTGTGATTAAGCAGTTGAGGAAAAGATACAGGGAATTGGTGCCCGAAGCAGGAATTGATTGTCTGAAGTCTGTCAGAAGTTTAAACTGTTAATGTATCAACATTGTACTATAACTGAGCTCTAACAAGACACTTTATTTTCACTGTTACCATAACAAATGTTACAGTTTGTTTTATAACTACTGAGACAGCCTAAGTTGTCTAAAGTCACTGGTAATAAATAGTACATGTTGCCTAAAATAAACAGATTAGTTCTAAGGAACAATTAAAATTTGAGTGCCATTGCATAAAGGTTGTGATAAAGGGGTCGAGTCAGGGCAAAGTGACATTAACAAGGCACCTTTTTGGCTCAGAGCTGCCACAGCAGTCTTAAGGAGAATAAAGGCCTGTCACACCTGGTTCTCTCAGCTCAGCATTCTGCTCACTATGCCATATTGACTCTTGTCTTTGAAAACAGCACTCATGCCTCCTGGTTTTGCTATGTTTGTTACACTATGTTTGTTTTTGCTTTCAGCACTGTATAGCTTCCATAATGTTTCTGATACTTTCCCCATGTTATGCTAGTATATACTGATTAATTTGTCTTGAGAAATCAGAAAAGCAGAGAATGCCTGAGATCCTACCTGTTTATGTTGCTCCACATGTACAGTTCTGTGTCCTGGCCCTGATTCTGTCACCTATCAATAGGGAAGGGAGGGAGAGGGAGGCATTCAGACTACTGAGAAGCAGCTGGTCTCAGCTCTGTCTAGGGTGAAGAAATTCAATGCACCCAGCTTTTCCTTCCCCCAGGAGTTCCGAGCAGCTGGATCTTCATAGTCTGAATTGCCTTCTCTTTCCTTCACCTTTCCCCTTCTCAGAAAGATAAGCAGAACCCCGTCCCACATTTTCCCAGCTGCTGAGCATGGGAGGTTTGGGGGCAGAATGCAAGGACAAGAGAATAGCCTTCATGCCCCATTCAAAAAGGGAATTACTCTTATGGGTGCATAAGTCACCAGCAGGATGCCAGGCAATGAATGATGAGTTTTGCGGAACATTAAAGCACTTAAAAGGGATTACTTTAACAAACAGAACAATCTACATCACATGATTTTACTTAGAGTTCATTTAGTGAACTGATTAGAGTGCTGGAGTGGGATTTGGTAGAACCGAGGTCAAGTCTCCATTGAGCCATGAAATGTGAATCTGTCCACACTTTATCCTTAGACTTGTAAGGATAAAGTGTGGAATATTAAAACCACAGACACTACTCTGAGCTTATTGGAGAAAAAGCAGGATATAATGTGACTAATAAATAGAGTGAATCAGAAGGAACAGGCAGGGAGTGATCAAAGGATTAGGTCTGTGTTGATTCCCATAGAAAGTATAGAACTGAACTCATAGGAAATATTAATGGAATACACAAAACAACAAGATCTTATATTAGCATAACATAAATCTCTACATTAATTGTGCTGTGCATCCCTTGCACTGAATGGCAATTGAACCAAGAAGGCAAATGTGCAGCCCGACATACAACCAAATGCATACATGCATCAATGCACAATGTGTATTCATGTGCAACAATGGCACCAAATGAGGGTCTCCGAATGTGGATGTTCCACATTGGATAAAAATGTGCAACTGCTTCCATAGGGGAATGTACACATATGTAAGACAACATCACAATTGTGGCCAAAGAGTGTATACATTTTCCTCATTATTAAAGTATCCCAATCACTGTCTGGTTGACATTTGTATGAACATCCTCACACATAAACACGCATTTGTCTCTGGTCACATTTGATTCCCTTTTATTGGCAGTGTCAATCAAAACAGCACTTGTTAAGCAGTTAGTGGTATTAGCTGTCACAAAGAACCAGTAACTTAGTTTTCTGTTAACAGCCTGGAAAACCAAGCTTTCGCAGAAAGTCCAGTCTCCGATCTCATTACTGAGCCATTGCTGACACCTGCGGATTAAAGCCATATAATGTTTGTTCCTCCACATGCCTTGTCGTGTCAGCGATGTCACAGGTAACGAGCATGAGACACAAAGTGCTTCTCTTGTAGGACAGCCCCAAAACTGATGGGGTCAACATTGATGGTTTCCATCAAAAAGTTCTGGGTGTCAAGCTGGCAGATGTCATCAGGACAACATAAGAAAGCTGAACAGCTTGTTGCCGTGTTGAGGTGGCTTCTCTTGCTGTTCTTTTAATTTATTCTCTGCAAATTTTCTGACATGGACACAGAGCTCCTGTCATATTTTGAGGAAAAATGGGTGACAAGACAGTTGCTCTAGGCAGGCTCCAAAAACACTACTCCCACACTGACAAACAGATCTTTATACCTATTATTTAAAAAACACAAGTACAGTTTCAAAACATCTTCATTTATATATAATCTGTATCTCCATGCTGTTACCATACCCTATCATCCCTCCTATGAGATAAGCGATTTTCATAAATTGGACTTATTAATGACTGGAGAACATGACTGACATCACGTTTCAGGGTCAAAGTGAACTGGGGTGTGTTCAGGGTCATAAATCCAGAGAGGATTAGGCGGGAAAACCCACCGCTAATGGGTTTGTGCTAATCCTTTTACCTGTCCAGGCTCTTTGCACTTCTGAATACAATGAAAGAGAAACTGCCCAGATTGGTGAACCATCAGACACCATCCCATGATCTTATTCTACAGAGATCTTCCTTACACACCCTACCTGACCAAACATTAAGAGATCATCATGAATCCCATCAATGTTTTGTCACTCCAGAGTTAAGTAATCAGACTATTCTGGACCTCTTTTGTCAATCCTGTGGGAAAGCCATTATGGCATTGTCATCACATGCCTTCAGGGTGTGAAATAGGGTACAAAATCCCTACCTCTGACTTCCACCTTTTATAGTACATAGTATGTAGTATGTTGTACATGATGCCCCAGACTGTCATTCCTCTGTGCTGCCCTCAGACACTGTCTAAGCCACTCTGCTGTGATGTCTTCTTCAGAAGTTGTAGCTATCACCCTTTCCACGCTGTCTCTCTCTATCCAACATTTCTTGCTTCACTTTCTGATAGCCTTGTATGATTCTTAAGAGTGTCTGATTTTTCATGTGTTTATCAATTCAAATAAAATACTTTGTTTAACTTTAGCTGGAGTCCTCTCTACAGTTAGTACTGATATACACAGGTCCTGTTACCCTCCTTTCACAGGCCTCCTTTGAGCTATAATTCTCCCAAATTCTAAGGAGACTCTGACATTGCGGTGGACCTCAAAGTCCCGCACCTCTTATGGTAATAATACAATGCTGTACCCATGGTCAAGATCCTAAATCGTCCTTGCGTAGTGTAAATCTACATTCACATAGTTACACAGTGGTTATGCTACACTCCTCCTTTGCTGAATACTGACATTAGGCAACAGAATGTATGTCTGCCAATGTGCCTGCTAATTTTCCCACTGTGCAACGGGGAATGTACAATGGCTCTTTCTGAAATCCCAGTGAATTGAGTGGAACATTGAAGACATAAATGAACAGTTATGCACCACCCATGAATGGACAGGTGCATGACTAGAATCCACTGAGTTAGTCCCAGCAAGAGGAGACCCATTGCACCAGTTGTTGAATAGTGAGTCAACACATAGTGAGCTCTGGTGGTGCAGTGGTTAAATTCCAGTACTGCAGCCACAATGTTGTGAGTTGGATCCTGCAAGGTTCCATGTTGATTCAACCTTCCACCCTTCCATAGGTCGGTAAAATGAGTATCCAGCTTGTTGGAGACAATTAGCTAAACACATTGTAAACCACTTAGGGAGTACTTTGCACTGATAAGCATTATAGAAATGTAACTACTATTGCTATAGTTGAATCTAGCTGAACACATCCATTGCACAGGGGTCACAAAGTACAACCACAGGTAGAAAGGAATTTACACAAATGTATGTCGCCATCAGGATTCCAGACTGTATCTACCCATGTATCCAGTCTCAACATCTCTGCAGAATTTTGGAAAGTTATCATTCTGGGAGTTGTAGTCCAAAACCGCTAATTTTCCCAGATGCTGTTTCCATGTAGGAAGGTGATATTAAAAGGCCATTTTCTAAGCCCCCCATATTCTATGGAAATCGCTGAGATTGCTTTTGGAGGCGATGGAGTGATGTCCAAACAGAACAAAATAACTGGAAAAGAAATTCAAATCAGAATAATAGAATCATACCCACAAGGGCAATCCATTCCAACCCCTGCCATGCAGGAATACACCATCAAAGCATTCCCAGCAGATGGTCATCAGCTTCTTTTTAAAATGTTCAAGGAAGGAGACTCCACCACACTCCCAGGCAGTGTTATTCCACTGTCGAATTGCTCTTACCATCAAGAAGTTCTTCCTAATGTTTAGATGGAATCTCTTTCCCTGAAGTTTGAAGCCATTGCTCCATGTCCTAGTCTCTGAAGCAGCAGAAAAAAAGCTTGCTCCACCTTTCATACACCATCCCTTCAAATATTTAAATGTGGCTATCATGTCAGCTCTTAATCTTCTCTTCTACAAGCTAAACATAGCTCCCTAAGCCACTTCTCATAGGGCATGGTTTCCAGGCCTTTTTCCATTTTGGTTGCCTTCCTCTGGACATGATTCAGCTTGCCAATATCCATCTTGAACTGGGGAGCCCAGAACTGGAATTAAGTAATTTTATTATTAATAATGCCATGGTCTGCAAGCTTATTAACTAAAGTGTGCACTTTGGATTTCCATCATCAGGAGGAAACTGCAAGCATCAGATTCTTTTCTTTTATTCTTTTGAATTACGTGCAAATAAATGTCCCCAATAAAAAAAGTATATATGCGAAAAATGGGCACAGCACACTTTAGTCAATGGAGAAAATGCCTACATTAAGAGAAACATGAACCAAAAATATCCACAAATTTATGTGCAGGAAAAAAAAAGCCCTGCAGTTTGATACAGAACTTGGACAGGAGGATAATGCTTTTTCACCTCTGTATTTCTAAGTTAGCAGAGAAGTAAATCTTTATAAATGGCATTCCTGTAGCCAGAAAGAAATACTTTTGCCATTTTTTTTTTGCCGCTGCAAGAAAGCCTTTAACAACTGAATGGTTTCTGAGGACTATTCACAGTTCAGGTGTCTTTGGAAAAAATGCACATTTGTGTGTGTATGTGCAGAAAAGTGTATTTCTGTAAAGATGTGTTCTTTTCTATATAGATAATCATGTGTTTGTTCTTGTTTTCTACACTTAAGATGCAATATTTTGCAGGGAAAATGCACATCCAGTCTTCTCAACAGGGTTTGCTGGCACTTGGGTAATCCATTTTCCTTTTATTGCTTGAATATTTCCCAATATTTTTTCCATCCCTATAGGTTAGTCACAACAGTGATACCAGCCAACCACTGTAAATAAGATTAGACCACAATGCTATATATTCCATTGGAGTTTGACACATCATTACATCACTGAGGGTGAACAAATGCAATTGACGGAAATGCCTTCTGAATTACACCTGGCCTTCCAGATTCATAGGTTTAACCATCACGTTTGATTATTTGCAAGTCTCTTCAACCCTTGCCCCCCCCACCTCAGGTGCTCCTTTACCAGGGGAATTTTCCCTCTTGGCAGGTCTGATCAGGCCACACAGACCTTTAAAAACCTGCCTCTGGTCCTCTTCCTCCTACAACAGCCAGCTAAGGATGGATCACAGCTCAGTTTCTCAATACCACAAGTCCTCTCCCAATGCCTCCCCACAACCAAGTAAGGAGATGAAATATAGGGCCACCATGCCAAACCACCCCTTTTCCTTCCCCTTTCTCTGATCTGGTTAGGACTCTGGGTGCCTGCTCTCCCTACTATGCCTCACCCATGTGTGACCTACGACACACACATACAGCAGTTTTGATATTTGTGGTTTTCCACTTTTGTGGGGCTCCTGCACCCCTAAGCCTAGCAAATGTGGAAGGCTGACAGTCATCAAATAAAAAGGCCCACCCAGTCAGGGAGAATACCATGAACAGGTTGACATGAAAATTCTCCATGGCCAATTAGGGTTTGGCAACTGATGTTGTCACTACTGACAAAGGTAATGAACAGGCAAATATTTTTACAAGGAGTAAAACATAAATTAAAAAAGAGAGAGATGATTGACACGGCTAAGAGTGTTTGCAAAAGAAAAACAAAACAAAAATACGGGTATAGTTTGAGCTCTGCCCAGAAGATGTGCACCATTTGCATAGCTGATCTTGAGTGCAAAATCTGGGTTTCCCAGGTGCACATTTCCCATTTTATTTTCTGCTTTCTACAGGGAACTCTTTGTCCTGATAATGAGGCATCTTCATCAAACCAGAGGACAGATGATTCTACAGGAGCAAAACAATAATGACCATCACACGTCAACGTAGTTAATTACCACTCTGATGAGTTTTAGAGGATCAAAGGGGGATTGCGCTTAAAAAAAATAATTGCAAAAGCTGTGTGATCACAGAACTCCAACAGTCTCTTTCGGCTTTCCACCACGTATTTCATATTTAATGCCTCCAACGCTGCTGTTGTAATTGGCTTTTGCCTTTGATTGCCTGGCAGGGCGAACATATGGCAGCTGTCTCCCGTAAAAACCCAGGTAACAATATGCTGATGCACATGAAGCCGTTCCAGGGGAGTACAAATTTCAAATCAGCAAGCAAGTATTTATAGACACTCTTTAGAAGCACATTTTCCTCCATGTGAGGAAAGCCAAGGAGCATAGGTAAAATCTCGGCAGTACTTACGTAAACCTAGATGCACACTGCCTGCTGGGCCACAGAGGCAGGGGCAAAGTGCCCCAAATATTTTTTTTTTTTTTTTGTCATTCACAGAGTGATCAAAGGATAGAGCAGGCAGCCACTGTGACGCAGAGGGAAGGAGTGCCTCAGCCATCAAAATATTGCAGGTGAAAATTAGTGACTGACTAATCATTCCTAGCATGGTTGGAGGTGGCTTTCTAGCCAGTCAGCAACTACATCCTTGCATGATGCTCAGTAAACTTTGAATCCACTAGAATACCTTCTGGTGGTTATAGGTGAAATTGACAGATTAGAGAGCTAGGCCAAAACTAACAAAATGAATTTTAACAGGGAGAAATATAGGGTACTCCACTTAGGAAGAAAGAATGAAATGCACAGATATAGGATGGGTGTCATGTGGCTTGAAAACAGTATGTGTGAAAGGGATCTAGGAGTCTTAGGGCTTTTTCACACTTTGGGAAGAAAATGGGGCAGTCTGTTACTCACCGGACTGGCGCGCTCCCTCCGACGATCCACGCTGATCCGGAGTAGTGCGTGGCCGCGCTACACACTGCTCTGGGGACGAAAATGGCAGCTTCTGGTTGGTGGAGGCTCTCCACCAACTGGAGAAACTCGCCAGCCGGAAGCCCGCCACCGGAAGATCTGCAGCCTCACACTGGTGTGAGCCTGCAGGTCTACACAGGAGCGCAGCGATGGAGTGGGGTGCGCCGGGCTATTGAAAGACCTGTTTTAAGTGGTCTTTCAATAGCACGGCGAACCACCAGTTCTGGTCGTTCTGGAGCGGGCTGAAGTCCGAAACTACAAAAGGTAGTCTGAACCCAGTTCACCTCCAAGTGCAAAGGTCCTCGCTGGAGGACACGCTGCCCCGTTGTAAAAACAAAATGCGGAAAAGGCCTCTGTGGACCACAAGATGAACGTGACTCAACAGTGCGATGTGGCAGCTAAAAAAGCCAATGCGATCAACAGGAGTATAGTGTCAAGATCAAGGGAAGTACTAATATCACTCTATGCCGCTTTGGTTAGACCTCCCCTAGCACACTACATCCATTTCTGGGTACCACAATTCAAGAAGGATATTGACAAGTTAGAACGTGTCCAGAGGAGGGCAACCAAAATGGTGAAGGGTCTGAAAACCATGCCCTATGAGGAGTGGCTGAGGGAGCTGGGTTTGTTTAGCTGGATGGTCATTTGCTGGTGCTTTGAGTGTGTGTTCCTACATGGCAGGAGGTTGGACTCAATGGCTGTTGTGGTCTCTTTCAACTCAATGATTCTGTCCTTCCATAATTCCCTTTCTCTTTCCAGGATCAAACAGAATAACAGGTCCTAACATAGTCAGAAATTTCTAACTGCTGATAATCACATTTTTTGTTTCTCCCATGCAAACACACACACGCATACACACACACACTTACTTTAAAGACTGAAGAAATTACTTTGGAATGCCAAAGTAGCTAGGGTTCAGGCTGTCTGAAGAACCCCCTCCTCTCACATAAGTCTTCCCAGGCTCTGAAATCTTGAGGAGAGGGCCTTCTATCACATTCACAGCCATTTTTAGTGGAGATGCAAGATCTCACTGGTTGCTCCCAGACTGTGGAATACCCTTCCCCTGTGGGCTAGGCTGCCCACTCTCTGTTGGTCTTCACTGACTGGGAAATAGCTTTTTCTTTTAATTCACAAAGGCTTTTGGCAAATGACGAGATGCCATGATAGGGGTGCTTAACAAAATTTTATGCTGCACTTTTTATTGATGTGTTTTTAATTTTCTTCCATAGTGTTTCAATATCATAATTTGTTTAATAGTGTTTTAACCTTCTAACCTTCTGTTTATCTGTACTTCTTTTAATATGGTTTGATCATGTTGTGAGCCACCTTGATTTCCAGTTCTGAGAGAAAGGTGAAGTACAAGTACAAATAAAGACAAAACAGATCAGTATGTGCAGTCCAGCATGGTGTGCAGTCATCCCTCCACATTCGCTAGGGTTAGGGGTACAGGACCCCTGTGAAAGTGAAAAAAGCTGAGAATAACTGTAGGCCCTCCCAGACCATATTTAACACAGAAAAAAAAGAATGATCACCCTATTCAACCCATCATGAATTCCTTTGAGGCATTAGGGTTCCTTCACAAGGCAAAAGGGGGTAGCTGGTGGGGCTTACTGCCACCTCCACTGCTGCACCACAGCATTTTTAATAGGGACATATAAGCCTCGTTGGCAGTTTCTCAGTCTCACGAGGCTTGCAGTCCCTATTAAAAATAGCATTGGAAGGCAGCAGAGGTGACAGCAAATAATCCATGAATAATCAAATCCGCAAAAGTGAAACCTGCAAAGGTGGAGGGCTGACTGTTTGAACATTGGACTATTTTATTTAGTTGAGTTAGTTAGTTAGTTAGTTAGTTAGTATTATATTTTGTATACCGCCTTTCTCCCAGAATGGGACCCAAGACAGCTTCCAACAATAAATTAAAACATTAAAACATTTAAAACAATTAGAAACATTAAAAATATAAAATCATAAAAACTTAAAAATAAGATTCAATTTAAAACAAGTTAATAAATAAAGCTCCTTGGCTTAGATAAAAGCGTGCTTAAAAAGAAATGTTTTCACCTGCTGGTGAAAGGAGACCAGGGTGGGGGCCTACCTAGCCTCCTGTGGAAGAGTGATCCACAGAGTGGGAGTGTTACCACAGCTATGCTGTGTCTGGTGAGAGCACTAGATATCTCTTGATATCGAACAATTTGGCCTCTATTTGACCTTTCTCTGCCACCCTGCTCCATGTGCTTGCAAAGGCCACCGGACAAGCACGTAATAGGCACGGCCGTTAATGGTTGTATATTCCAAACCTCAGGCAGGCAGGCAACTTAATGCCTCTCCGATGCTTCGGGGACCATCTTGCAAACCCGCGTTGCTCAGTGTGACTTTACACAAAGACGCCCGGTCGAGTGCCAAGCCATTCCTTTATGTTGGGCCATTTGCATACTGGCCATACTATTGTCATCCAGCGCTAAGCTCATCATGTAAAACATGACCTTTTCCAACGCCTTTGTCCAGCTCCAAATTTCCTTTGTTCTCACCGAGCATGGCATGGCCTGTAGGTAAAATCCACCCTATAAAAAATTCCCAGTTCCGAGCCCTCCTCGGAACACTTGGGAACACTCCGGACTGCTATCCTGCCTTTCTGTCGGTTTGTCCAGCGAGTCGCCCCCTCAGTGAATCATGCTGAGCCTCCTTCCCTGCAACCCTTCATTCTCTCCAGGACCACGAGAAAAGGTGTTGCATCACTCATTCTTCCGAAACTCTCCATTTCTATTTCTCAGTTAGTTAGTGTATGTTGTGTCTTTTGTGTTGTTTGTTTCCAATAAAAATATTATCTGTTGCTTTAGAACTTGTCTAACCGCTCTCTGACCTGACACCGTAGACATAGGGTAAAAGATCCCAGCTAAAGTTACCCTGCCTCTCGTTAGCTTGAGAGAGTGCTCGAGTCTAATTTCCCCCATCTTGTGTTTTTATTTGGTAATTTGGGCACCCTTCCCGGGACCCCCAACATACAGGGTAACAAGAGCAGCCACTGTGAAGGCCCTCTCCCATGTCCTCACCAGGCGAGCCTGGGATGGTGGCAGGACCAAGAGAAAGCCTTCCACAGCAGATCTTAGGACGCTAGCAGGTTTGTATAGGCAGACTATGACTCTGAAGATCAGGATTCGAATAGGACTTCACTACCAAATGGCCCTGAACCTCTAACTCATAGCACACTGGAGAGAGAACCAGATTGCATGACACCATCTATCTATAGCCATGGGAAGAAACTGAGAGGAAACCAAGCAAGAACCTTTCCTTAACAGACAGGTCAGAGCAGAGCATGTGGAAAAACATGAGCTTTCTAAATTCTTCGAGGTTGGGCTTGTTCAATGTTCTGAATACTGAGGAGCTATTTCTGCAGTGTTTCCGCAGTGTTTCCTCTGAGAGGGCAGCTTGAGTAATGCCTTGACCTCTTATTCACCATGATTTCAACTTTGAAAGTCATGTGTAGGGTGGTACTGTGAAACCTGAACCTAAATTTATTCCTTACGCCTTCCTCTCTTGGAGCTATGTTTTAACCTATTATACCTTATATATCTAGGTCTTTCATAATGCTTCAGCTATGGAGATGTTAGGGTGGATAAATAAACCACACCTCACCGTATCCCCAGGTGGACACAGAGCTGACTTGAACCCCCAAACACAAGGTAGGAAGGTAGAAAAGAGAAGGAAAGAAAGAAAGACACACACACACACAAGTAACTTTGGCCAAAGGATCCATCCAAGTAGCACCACTGACAGTAGTGAGAAGGAAGGATGATTTTATTTTTTGAGGCTTCCCTTCTTGTACCATTTTTATGACGTTGTTTTTTAAAGAATGCTTACATGAAAGAAAGGATTCATGCTTCAGCTTCAGCAAGTTACAGTTTGTACATGTGTTACATTCTATCTGACCCTTAACTTCCCAAGTCTACATGACACTGTCAATATCCTGGGTCATCCCCAAAGAGATCTCTGACATTTCAAGAGTCCTTCAAGCGTCCTTCGTTTGTACATACTGATCACTGACATATACTAGGCAGAACAAACAATTATAAAGCAAGGTTGTTTGATGAGCTACAAGTGTCTAAAACCAATTAATACCATAGCTAATTGTTAAAACACATCAATTCTATAGCAAATTTTACCAAGTATTAAAAATTTAAGCCTAACAGAGGCATAGGAGGGGGGTCTCCCTGTCTACTGTGATGCCCCCATAGCAATGACTTCAAACAACAGGAAAAGAGATCTCACCTAAATGTTAGGAAGAACTTCCTGATGGTAAGAGCAATGCAACAGTGGATTATGCTGTGGTGGAGTGTGGTGGAGTCTCCTTCTTTGGAGGTTTTTAAACAGAGTCTGGAAGGTCATCTGTTGGAAGGGCTTTGATTATGTCTTCTTGCACGGCAGGTGGCTGGACTTGATAGTCCTTGTGGTCTCTTCTATCCCTATCATTCTATTATCCTGTTTATCTAAGACAAAATAACTCAAGGCCACCAAAGTGAGAAGTAGAGAACCAGTGTAGTATAGTGGGCTGAGTATTTAACTAGAATTCTGGGAGACCAGGGTTTGAATCTCTGCTCCACCGTGGAAACCTACTGGGTGACCTTGGTCAAGTCATATTCTTTCAGCCTCAGAAGAAAGCAGCAGCAAAGTCCCTCTGAACAAATCTTGCCCAGAAACCCCTGTAATTTGTTTGCCTTAGAAGCACTGTAAATTAGAAACTACTTGAAGGCACACAGCAACACAAAGTGAGAAGCATCCAGGGCGAAAGGATCAATATGATGCTCCAAAGTTCCCTGGCAGGGCTGCCTCAAAAGTCAGCATGATCAGGCACTTGCCAAAGCCTAGAGGCTGATCGTGCTCAGTTCTGATACCCCGAGAAAGCGAGAAGTTCATATAAACAAGAGAAGAAATCAAGGGAGCACTGCACAACAGACATGGTAAATTACTTCCTCCAAGCACCTCTTCCACAAGCCAATGGCCACTTGCCCCAGAGACCCTTGCATTATTTCAGAGACTTCTCAGGCAGAACAGATCGATTCTTGGATCTAGGCCAGTATTTCAGAATCTCTGGTTTAAAAGGTTAGTGTTAGCCCATCCCATGACTGAAAAAAGGGGAATTCTGAAAGGAAAAACGAGAGCTTGCTTGGAGAGTTCTGTAAGAACAGAAACAGGATAGAAGATGCTGCACTTGTTATGCCAAATCTGCATTCCAATCACCATTCTAAAGAGTCCCAGATCAGTTTGCAAACTGGACAAAATATCCTCACCATGTAAGGAACCCAGAAGATGACTTTCACTTCATAACAGCAAGAGACCTGCAGATGGTGATGGACAGCAGCCCCCATTAGCCCTAGTCAGAATATCCAATAGTGAAGAATGCTTGGTGTTGCAGTTAAATAGCACCTGGAGGGCTAGGTGATTCTCTCCTGGCCTATAAGAGACCTGCTAGCAGGCCTGTTCTCTGGGGTGATTTGGGAGGGAGGACTCTATTTCTTTCCCTTTCCTCCTGCAACATAAATTAGCCTACCGAGCAACAGAACCATGTGACACACTTCTTCCAGTTCTAGCGCCGTTTCCGCACTGGACTGTTATAGCGCTATTATTCCACTTTCAATGTCCTGTGGAATCCTGGGGTTTGCAGTTTCAAGAGGGGCCCACTGGCCCCTCCCTAAACTGCAAACCTCAGGATTCCATAGGACATTGAAAGTGGAATAATAGCGCTATAACACTCCAGCGCGGAAACGGCCCTAGTCATACTTCCTGTTCTACTGAAACTGGAAAAGCTAGAGACCCCCCCCCTACCTTAAGGAATTATCTAATATATAAAAGTCAAAGTTTGTGTGTTTGTCTGTGTCAGGTGAAGACCTCATATGATTGGCTGCCTAAGAACATTCCATGGAATCCTGGGCTTTGCAGTTTAGGGAGGGGCCTTTAGAATTCTCAGCCAGAGAGCTCTGAATAGGCCAATTGCTATGGAGATGAAGCCTAGCAGCAAGGAGGAGGGCAGTGTATTCCCTCAGGAATCCCACCTCTATATGTTAACAACTCTGAATTCAGATTGGATTGGGGAATATGGGGAAACATTACAGGTACTGGACAAGACAGTTTGGGGAATTATTGCCACAGGATCTCAAATCTTTCTAACAAGTATTACCTATGAGAAAATAAAATCCGGGCAACGACAGGTATATACACTAGTATACATACACACACACACACACACACACACACACATATTACAAGAAGGTTGTGAAGGCCTTCATAGGATCAGGATACATATGTGGCTACCTGCAATTGGAAAGCTGGAAACTAAGGGGGAACGTCAAGCCGCACGGAGAAGGATAACACCAGAAAAGGATAGAATTGCTTGAGTTCATAAATAATGAAGAGTTCAATTCATCCAAACAAGAAGCTTTTTTAAAGCAGACCCACAGAATTGAATGGGAGAAATGAGCATAATATTTATTTATAAATCCTCCTCCCAAGCAAAAATTAATTGGACATAACAGCTCTGAACTTTGGCAGCATGCCTTGTATAAATAAAACAGAGCAAGAGTCACTGCTCATTACCTTCCTTGGGAAATTTTGTATTGATTGCCCTAGATTTATAAGATTGCCTTGACCCATTCATTATTTTTAACAAATATCTCAAGAAGGATGGCTCAGCCCACTTTTGCCTCACTCTGGGGAAAAAGCCAGCATCTTTTTAACCACTGAACACTTTGTACATTTAAACTTCAGTAGAACAGGACCTGGACATTGGAACCATATTTACTTTTACAAAGGACGTCTTCAGGCCAACACATCGAAAACTCCAAGAGGCTACTCTTTACCTCCTGGAACACATTTGCATGTCCCTAATTTTAAAAATGTACAGTTAGAGCCCTGTCCTTCACAATCTAGTAAGAAGTAAGTCTCACTAAATTTAAGGAGACTTACTTTGGGGTACATGGGCCTAGGATCATAGCCTTAGGATAAAAATATATAGAATTATAGAATCATAGAGTTGCAAGAGACCACAATGGCCAACGAGTCCAACCTCCTGCCATGCAGGCACACACACTCAAAGCACCTCCATCAAATGGACACCTCCAAAGAAGGTTACTCCACCACATTCTGAGGCAGCATATTCCATTGTCGAATGGCTCTTACCACCAGGGAATTTTTCCTGATGTTTAGCTGGAAACTCTTTTCCTGTATTTTGAATCCATTGTTCTGTGTCCTAGTCTCTGGAGCAGCAGAAAAGAAGCTGGCTCCATCTGCAACATGACATCCTTTCAAATATTTAAACATAGCTGTCATGTCACCTCTTAACCTTCTTTGCATCAGGCTAAACATACTTAGCTCCCTAAGCTGCTCCTCATAAGGTATGGTTTCTTGACCCTTCACCATTTTGGTCGCCCTCCTTTAGACATGTTCCAGATTGTCAACATCCTTTTTGAATTGTGGTGCCCAGAACTGGACACAGTATTCCAACTAATATGCGATATTAGTTAGGTGGTCTTGCCCTTCAATGCTAGATGAGTTATTTTCTTAAAAAAAAAATACAGAACAACTCATTTGACTTGAGATCTTAGTGGTGGGAGTCCAGGAGAGAAAGAAAGTTAATCTTCTGCTCCCTACTGTGTTTTTAATGCAGCTCAGACCAACTGGTCACTGTTAATTTGTGCTGCACAGAAGCTCCCACTAAAATAAAATTCAGCTCACTTGCTTTCTTATTGCATTGAAAATTGCAGACATGGAGCATTTCCGCACTACAGTGCCATTGTTCCATTTCCAACATCCTATGGAACCCTGGGGTTTGCAGTTTTGGGAGGGTCCTTTGAGGCCCCTCCCTAAACTGCAAACCCCAGGATTCCATATGATGTTGAAGGTGGAATAATAGCACTATAACGGTCTAGTGTGGAAATGGCCATGGCCTCCCGATCAGAATCATATCTGATGCTGGGCTTATAGATTTAAAGACCCCTAACACATATAAGCTGGAATCCTGTACAACCCAGCATAGCATAATAGTTCTGCATGTGGAACTATACTACAGCTGGCCGTTCACTGCCCCCTAGACTCACCACAAAGCCACTGAAGTGCTCTTCCCTGAGCCATTCCATGCCTGGTGGAGTTGGTGGAGTTTGGAATAATGTCTATGTCCCAGTAGCCAGAAACAAGATGGCTACATCATTCATTGAGGTCCACCAAAGGTCTCCATGGAATATGTAATCATTTTACATCTGGTTACAGGGACACAGCCAGATACTTCTCCATCCTGTCTCTACAGCTCTCTACCAGACATGGAATGGCTAGGGCTTGGGTCATTGTGGAAAGTAAAAGGAAATACCAAACCATGCATTGACATATGTACATACATACATACAGGTCTAAGACAGCACATAAGCACTGCATGCACAACTCCACTTCTACAACCTTGAACTGAATCTGGCAATTCCATTTCAGACAAAAATGTTTAGCCACTTGTGTAGAAAACTTAGACAGGCATAAGACATCAACTGGCCTCTTTTTTCTGCGCAAAACATCAGCTGAGATTCAACATCATGCTGATGCAATGTAAATCTACACTCATCTAAGTAAAGGAGGGTTGCACTCTACAAGCCCTCTGCTGAATGCTGACACTGGGTAACCAACTGTATATCTGCAAATCTGCTTGTGGTTACCACAGTTCCAGTGAATCAAGTGGTACATTGAAGGCACTGAAGAATAGTGATACAGCATCCAAGGATACACAACAGCATATGCAACTGTTACATCTGTGGAACTCCACTTATGCAGCTGTGAACCACATATGGGCATTGTGTCATGGCCAAAGAAGTACCACGGCATGGGTAACAAAACTTACATGTACATGAAACACCAATAAGATGCCATTCAATTCAATTCAATAATTTATTACGGTCACAGACCAGCATGCCAATAAGATGCCAGCCATTATTTTTTTTCCCTCAAAAAACAAAACAAAGAACAATTGTTGTGTAAGTTAATTTTCCACAAATAAAGTCCAAAAATGCAAAGAATCACTGAAAAATGTGCAAAAATACTCTTGATCTCACCCACAAGAAAACACATTGGACATTCTTTATTCTTACATAACAGTATGAAATAACTGAACTCTTGCATTTCTACTCGGTACCTGGTTGGCATTCTCTCTATCAGCCCTTTCCCTTCGGGAAAACTAATGTGAGGTGTGCTGGTTGCCTTTAAGCAGCAGTGCCCAACTGGGCACACTTCCCATCAAGTTCCTATCAGTAGTAGTGAGACAGAGATGGTATCTGAAGTTCTGGTCAGTTCTGATGTTTGGCTTAGCCACCAAAGCAGGCCAAAAACTGTTCACAGAACCCTGCATTCACTACTGGAATATAAAAGGCTTGCAAAACCAAACTCAGCATACCAGTGGAGGCAGCAAAATCAACTCTTTGGGGGAAAAGTGTAATTGGTTTTGAGTACCTTTATCTGCAAAGATTCAGTGAATCACATAATTAAAATGCAACTATGATTTAATTACCAAAATGTCCTGTGAACATCTAGGTTAGCTAGTCTGCAGGGACGTGCAAAAGAGACACTGTTGACTTTTACTTCACAGTTAGTTTGTGAACCTGTCCTCAGAAGGCTTGATTGTAATAATAATTCCTCATTCATGTGAGTACTTATTGCTATTATCTGAGAAAGTGAATCCTGAAAATCTGGGTCAAGCTCAAAAAGAAATGTATATCTTTGGCTTTATTCCATATTAGGACCAAGGGATTTACACGGAGGTAGTAATAAGAGATATAGCTACCCAAGGAAATGAAAGTAGATAAAGCTAATAAGGCCCTATCATGTCTAATGGAGGAATTAGACATTATAGAGGAGACATGGGTTTGGTTAAAAACTGGCGGAAAAGTTACTTATTTGGATCACAGCTCCTAGAATCCTCCAATGAGCAAGGCTGGTAGCCCTACTGACTGAGTGGTTCTAGGAAGTGTATAGAATCAGAGTTGGAAGAGACCACAAGGGCCATCGAGTCCAACCTCCTGCAATACAGGAACATACCATCAAAGCCCTCTCAACAGATGGCCATCCAGCCTCTGTGTAAAAACTCCCAAAGCAGGAGACTCCACCAAACTCCAAGGAAGCATATTCCACTGTCAAACTGCTCTTACCATCAGGAAGTTCTTCTTAATGTTTTGATGGAAGCTCTGTTCCTGAAGTTCGAAGCCATTGCTCCATGTCCTAATCTTGGAGCAGCAGAAAACAGGTTTGCTCCATCTTCCATATGACATCCTTTCAAATATTTAAACATAGCTATCGTGTCAGCTCTTAACCTTCTCTTCTCCAGGCTAAACATACCCAGCTTCCTAAGCTGCTCCTCACAAGACATGGTTTCCAGGCCTTTGATCATTTTGGTTGCCCTCCTCTGGACACATTCCAGCTTGCCAATATCTTTCCTAAGTCCAGAAGAGAAAACATCTTTCCTATATCCAGAAAAGTAACTTTCCCAAGGTCTGGTTGGGAGCATGCTCCATGATTACGCTAATTGAGGAAACTGCAGAATTAAGTGAGGGACACATTCAGGGAAGAACTATGTAGGGAAAAGATAATGAATGATTCCCTTTCTCTTCCTTGGAGATAAACATCTCTGGTGGCCTTCCCTGAAAGTTTTGGCCTCCAACTTCCATCATTAAGGCTGTCAGGCCAGGAATATCTCAGGGTCTGAGATTTCAGGGTCAAAAACTGAGACTAGTGGATGATCCCTTGTTTGTGATATCACAGAAGCTAAGTGGGCACAGCTTGTTCTGTCTCCATGCATCAAATCCATGTACATAGAGGTACAACTTAAGACACTTTGTACTTTCTGCATTTGAGTCCTGTTTGGAGAAAAAAAGGCAAGATAGCAATTAAATCAATTGATCAGTAAAAATTCATCGATATTTAACCTCAGTGCTGATTATTTTCTTTCCTCTTTGTCCACATGTAGAAATACTATTAGTAACTAGCTCAATGTTAATCTAATATTATGAGTTCCAGTTCTTTAAAGTTTGTTGTTATTATTGTTAAAGATTAACTACACATTGGAAAAGTTTTTCACTGGACTGCAACATGCAGAATCTCTCAGACAGCACCTTCCCCTCCCAGCCACCATGGCCTGCAAGAAGAAAGGACAGTGAACCTGCTGGCTGGAAGAAGAGACAAGTTTGTGTAATCTGTAGTCTAAAAAGTACAGTTGCCAAACTCTGAGACCAATAATACAGGGGACCCTCCACTTTTGTGAGGGTTGGGGTGCACAGAACCCCCCAAAAAGCAGAAAAACCATAAAAACTCCCCCTACTTTCCCCCTCCCATTCCCTTCGGGGTTCCTGCTATCATTCACTTGCCTTTTGCCCTTGCACATGTGTCTGAGCAAAAGACAAGGGAATGGGGGAAAAGGCACACATCTGCCATCCTTCTCCATGAACAGTGATCCCCGTCCCATTCCCTTGCCTTTTGCCCAACTTCAGGGAAGGAAGGCACGCATGTCTGGGCAAAGGGCAAGGGAACGGAGAGGAGGCATGCATTTCTCTGCACATGGGCAAAAGACAAGGGAATGGGGGAGAAAGTCACACACGCACCTTCCTTCTCCATGCACAGTGCTCCCCCCTTCCATTCCCTTGCTTTTTGCTCTGATGCAGGGAAGGCAGGCAGGCACACCCAGGCAAAAGGCAAGGAATAGGGTGAGGAGAATTGGAGGGGGAAGGCACACGTGTGCTTCACAAATAATCAAATTTGCAAAAGTCAAAATCATGAATGAGGAGGGAAGACTGTGAATCTACCACCATTTAAGGTGTTCCATGAAGCTAGGTTGTTTTAACACTCCAAGGAAGGTTCTGTTTTTGGACAGTCAGCCTTTGTCTGCAGTAGTTTTTTGAAATTTTGAAGCAGCAAATATTTCAGAGCGCATTGCAGAAAAGGGTTTTTACACCAGGGGTTCTGTGGATTGAATGCAGCTCACAGGACCTCTGAATCCAGCTCAGTGGCCTTTCTCCCCATGCTTTGCCCACCTTGCCCCTTCTGCTTTTGATCTCCTCAACCTGCTCCACCTCTTTCTCTCTGATCTCTCCCTGTTTACAGCCTCCTCTTTCTCACAGACAATGTACTGTTGCTTCCTTTCCTTTCACTGCTCCTATTCTTTATCTACATGCCCTCGTGCCTCATTCTTGTACTTATAAAGTGCTCTCACCAGGGGTTCAGCAACAAGGAGGGCAAATGAGGGCATTGCCCCTTCAAATAAGAACTCTGCCCCCCAGTGAGACACCAAAAACCATGTGCTTATGTGTATGTGCCTTCAAGTTGCTTGTTGACTTACAGCAACCCCAATGAATTTCATAAGGTTTTCTTAGGCAAGGAATACTCAGAGGTGGTTTTACCAGTTCTTCCCTCTGAAATACAGTCTACAGCACCTGGTATTTGTTGGTGGTCTCCCATCCAAGTACTAACCAGGGCTGGCCCTGCTTAGCATCCAAGATCAGATAGGACCTGATGCCTTTAGGGTATTTTGGCAACTAGAACTCTTATATCTGTTGTGCTTGGGTTCTCTTGCTATTTTTGCTTACCTCATTTGCTTGGGAAGCCTAACCTGCATTTCCAAATACTCCAGTGAAAAAATATAAGTTATAACTCATAACTGATGAGTCCTTTTAGCAATTTTCTTCTTCTTGGGAAAATCTTTAAAAGCTGCAGTTTTTCAAGACTCTTCACAGTTCAAGATTTGATCTGGAATCCTGTATGGAAGGTATGTATTTCTAAGTGGATTTACATGTGCCAGAATTAGAACTGGGCAGTCTCTTACTGTCCTTACCTGACAGAAGGCTGCTGTTGCTCTACTACCTAGCAGAAGCAGCAAAGTGACTGTCATGCAATGGGACTGATGCACAATGGGATTGATGTGCATCGGGCACCAATGCACATCAATCCTATGTGCATTGATCCTGATAAGCATCGGGCACCAATACACAAAGGACACTCTTTTCATTGTTCTGATATGCATCTTCTCAATTCCCTAACAGGCTTTCTTACTGCCTCTTCTACTTAGCTAAGCATACCTAAAGTTATATTAAGTAAAAGAAGAAATAGGATTCCAGTGTTGTTCTGGAGGGGAAAAAAAATAGTGTGTGGTTGTTTTGCACATAAAATATCATTTTCTGGGCAGAAACAGGCTATGTATTGTGCATAGAACTGGACACAAAGAAAAAAATGCTGCTTTCTCTGCAGAAATATTATTTTTTTCAATGGAGAAAATGCTGCTTTTTCAGCAAAACAATCAAGTGTGAATTTTGCATGGAATAACCTTGAACTCGTCAGTCTTAGATTCTTCTCATCTTCTCATCCTTGCATGGAATTTTGCATCATTCATAGATTCTTCTCACCAGAGTTTGAAATTCAAAAGAAAAAAATCGATCTTTATTTTTTTCCTTTTGCACATTTTCAAATATTTTCTCGATCTTTAATGCAGCTGAAGCCAGCAGAACTTGCCCTTCTCTCTTTACCGCATAGTTTTCTAAATAAAAACTTCCTTTTCACTTCTCTTCAAAGTTGGCCAGCTTTCACATACAAAACCAACAAAGTGTAGCGAACCAAGTTATTTTTAAGTAAAATCTAGACATCTGTATCTACCCACCTGTGACTCTGCCCCTGCATACTTGCACCCTGAGCCCTGGCCACTGCTCACGTGCATTTCCTGACATCTTATCCATTGAGAACTGTGACACTTGAGCTGGAAAAGCTTCCCTGTTCCTGGTTTAAAAGACCAGGCTTTACATGTATTTTATAGGTGACTCTGTGCAAAACTTCTGTGCTGTGTAACTTAGGTAAATCCTCCAATGACAGGACTATTTCCTTGGTGCATGGGCCAGCAACCCTTGGGGTGCCAAGCCACGAACATCCAAAACTGAACAATCTTAGGCAGCCCTCAACTTTATAACCTGGGGCGTCTTGTTTATCTGTAAGATTAATATTTTAAAATTCTCCCATGTCTGGAAATCTTGAAAACCTAATTTGCCTTTAAAAAAAAAAAAGCAGCCTGAAATAAATCAAAGAAAGGTTTTGAAAAGCTCATTCCACCCAGTCTTTATTGTATGGTTGGCTTTTGCACTGCGTTCTTTTATTCCCGTAGTAAAAAAAAAAAAAGGAACATGAACTGCTGATGCACCGTAGTTTCATTTGCAAGTGGGTAATCTTTCTGGAGAGATTTTGTTTAATCGGTTTAATAGAATATGCTTTTTACATCATTGCCTAAGCACCCAGCAGAACTGGGCTTATAGAAGATGTCTCACAGCTTGTTTTCACTGTTGGTATTAACAGTCCCTGAGAATTCTTCCAGAGCAGAGCTATTGCAGAAAACTGGCCTGGTTCTCTCTCTCAACTCAAAAGCCTTCACCAAGTGCATTAGAATAGTGCATTGGAGAGAAAGGCATGAGCATGGCCAATAACCCCACTTGCTTTCTCATTCATGTTCCCACTGGCCCTGGACGGGTTGTTAATCATATCAGAGTATATATTCAGAGAACATTTGAGTATTTAATATTTCAATAGTCGGGTATATAAGTGGCTGGCTCTGCAAAAACTCTTTATGCTGCAATAACTAGCTATATAAACATTCAAGTGCTTCAGCCTTGCAAGTAAGGATGAATAATTTCCACAGGTTCCTCCCTGCAGCAGGGAAAACGAATATTTCCATGCTGTCTTTGCCTGGTATTTACACATCCCAAAGTACTTTCTATGTCAGCTACTTAGTTATGAATGCATAAGTAAGTAATGTCTCTTGACCTGACCCTCCCCACTAGGCCTTATACTTATACACAGGACTATCTTGAAATCCATGAATCCGTGAAAATCACAGGGGATCAGGTAAGATAAGAAGTATCACACTGACATTTGTGGAGATCTCAGTCCAATGAGAGATCTATGAACAGTAGCCTATTTCCACAAATGAGTTTCTTTTACTAGGTCCAGTTCCACACTAGCCTGTTATAGCGCGATGATTCCACTTTCAACATCCTCTGGAATCCTGGGGTTTGCAGTTTTGGGAGGGGCAGGCTGGTCCCTCCTGAAACTGCAAACCCCAGGATTCCAGAGGATGTTGAAGGTGGAATCATCACGCTATAACAGGCTAGTGCTGAAATGGCCCAGGTTAAAGTGTGTGAATTTCTCTTTTCTTATTGTTGCTGTTGTTTTCACACATCACAAATATTACAGTACACAATACTCTACAATACATCCAACACAATACATAATACTCTACAGTACATCTCTCACAAACTACACCCCTCTTTACCCCTTCCCCACGAAACAAAATGAAACATATGACTTCCCAGACATCAAGCTGAAGATTCAACTGCAAATAATGTTCTCTTCCTATTTTAAATTTGATCTAGGTTAATCTCCTAGCTATCTCTCATCTACAGAATATCTAATATAAGTTTCCCCTGCTTATCTGGCAGGTTAGGGACCAGAGCACTGTCAGGAAATGGAATTGGTTGAAAAATGGAACCATGTACTGAAATGTAGGGAACACGGAAGACTTACGGAGGTTCACTTGGGACTGACCATGCGAGTGCTGCTTGCAAAATCTTTCAGCCAGCTTAGTGTTTTTCCCCCCTCTCAACTGGCTTTGCAAACAGAGCATATGTGCAAGCAGTTCCAAGTGAGCCCTCCTAGGCAATAAGCACTGATGAAAGAACAGAACTCATGTCATATAAATGGAACTTGTCCTTCATTTGGAAGTATTAAAAGAGTGAGGGCCTTAGCACACCATGATGTCATACTGGCAGAGCAATGCTGGTGGTTTGGGATCAATCCTATGCACGATGTTGTTGCTCACCAGAAGCGATTGCATTGCAATTTGTTGGAAATGTGCCCTTTCTTCATGCTGTAAACCATCCATAAGTGATCCCCTTTCCTGCAACAATCCAGTTAGCTGTAGGAGTACAGTTTCCTCATAGCACTTCCTTCCATAGCTGATCCAGTAGTGGGTATGGTGTAGGTGTTCCCAGGTTGTCCCTCCCTCAACTACACCCAAGGAGATCTCTACCCAATAATCTCCAGATGTTCTTCAGCCATGGGGCAGAGAAAAGGATTTGGCAATGATGCTATAATACCAATAGCAGTTACATTTCTATACTGCTTATCAATGCTAAGCACTCCTTAAGCAGTTTACAATGTGTTTTAGCTAATTGCCCCCACCAAGCTGGGTACTCCTTTTACTGACCTACGGAATGACAGAAGGCTGACTCAACCTGGAGCCCTGCAGGATTGAACTCTCAACATTGTGGCTGCAGTACCAGCATTTAACTGCTGTGCCACCAGGGCTCTTATACGAGGGCAGAACAGTTGCAAATGACGCTACTCATCCACAGAGGTCAAAAGGATGCAGTAGAGAACGTTAATAACCTGATACCATCACAGGAATGACTATATTAGGATTCCAATGGCATTAATGTAGAGTGTAATAAGCCTCTGAGTCATCAGATAATGGGGCATCAAAAGGTGGAGGCTCCCTGTATTTAAAACCCATAAGCACTATCCCTCCTTATTTTTTATTTATTTTTTTTAATTATTTATTTGTATCCCACCTCGCCATATGGATCGAGGTGGCGAACAACTTACAAATAGCATGTATTTCGGTACATTTTTCTATACATGCCCCCAACAAGCTGGGTACTCATTTTACCGACCTGCGGATGGAAGGCTGAGTCAACCTTGGAGCCCAGCAGGATCGAACTCACAACCTTGTGGCTTGCAGTAAATAAAATTTTAAATAATTTTAAATAAAATTTTAAAACAGTTCCCAGTCTCCTTTAAATTTGCCTGTAAACTTCTTTTTAATCACGAGTGACCATTTATCCATTTAAGCTATTTTCAGTCTCTTTGGTCTGCAGCCCTCCATTGTTGGTATCTCTGCCTTTTTCCAGTTTTGAGCGTACAACAATCTAGTCGCTACAATCATATTTCCCTCCAGTTGAACTAAAATAACTATTGTGTAGTTCTGCAGCTCTGTAGTGTGCGGGAGGGTCTGGTTGCTGGGATAAAAAGATATATAAAAGCAAACCCTGATTGTCATTTGGCGGTCCTTAAGTAAGAAGTTATTGCCAGAGAGAGTTCTGAAGAAAAGTCCTTCAGGCAGCCTGGGGGGTTGTCTGAGTGGGAGGGGTTTAATTCTCAAAGAGAGGCAGAAGAGTACTTAAACCATTATGGAATCTGGTCAGAAAGTGTGACCAACACCGTTTCCGCACTACAGTGTTAAAGTGCTGCTATTCCACTATCAACCTCCTATGGAATTCTGGGGTTTGTAGTTTAGGGAAGGGCACTTTGAATTCCCAACCAAAGGGCTCTTTGGTCTCAATAAACTACAAGCCCCAGAATTCCACAGGGCGTTGAAAGTGGAATAGCAGCACTTTAACACTGTAGTGCGGACATGGCCCTAGATTGGGGGTTGATCCTTTGGTGAGAACGTAGCCAAAAGACTGTTTATGTGACTTATGCTTACACAAGAGTTTAAAAATATAAGGAAACTGACTAAAAGAACTCTGAAGAACTGTATTAATTTTGACATGTATACAAACTCCAATACTTTGTTCTGTATGTTACTTTGATAAATAATATTACAGTTTATTTTTATAAATACTGACTTAGCTGAGTAGCGTCAGTATTTATTTATTTATTTTAATTTTTTTAAATTTTTTTTATTGATTATACAATAAAAGAACAAAAAAGTAAAACACCATGTGAAAGACATAATAGTGAAAAAAAGAAATTTCAACAAAAACAAGCTTACATTATTATTTCTCTCCAATACCATTACAATCATAAACTTATTCAGCATATTCTATATCATACTACTTATATACTTTTGTTACCTATCTCTAGATCTCATTCTCATTATACTCCTTATTATTATAATAATTTCATTCTTAATTCTATATTTTTCCCTTACATTTAATCTATTTCTATTACTAAATATAATCTTATTACTTAGCATATCAAACTATTTCTAAAGGTAAACCCACTCCCCAAAACCAATTATGTTTCAACTTACTTTTTTTTTTGTTATAAAAAAAAAATTAAACACAAATCTAAATAAACAAAACACCACATAATTAACAAAAAGGTGAATAAACCCACCCCCCAGAGCCAACTTTTTATTTAATCCACTTTCCAAAATTGCCATTCTTCTTGTGAAAGGGTAGCTTTACCATCTCTTATCAAAGCTTTTTCCAAAAATATTTTCCAAATTTCTTCAAAATCATTTCCTTTTACAAGACCTTTCATAAATCTAATTCTACAAGTTAATTTAGCATTAATTGCCATTTTCCACACTTCTTTGTACCATTCCTCTATTTGATCTTTTTCATTTGTTTTCCATTTTTTTGCTGTTATTAACCTCGCTGCAGTTAACAAATTTGGTATTAGTTCCTTCGTTACCTGAGTACACTTTATTATATATAGACAATAACCCTATATTTGGACATATTGGTACCTCAACTCCTATTATTTCTTTTATTTCTTTAAAGCATCAGTATTTAAAGACACATAGAAACACACTATTATAGAACTATGAAGGGGTTCTAAATAATCATGGAAAGCCGCACCCTTTACAGAAAGGTGGTGTTATAAGGGGGAAGGTATTGCTGTGCAGAAAAAATAGGACACTTTATCAAATTGGGGAGCTGCCATACCAGTCTGAGAGAGAAAGAAGTAGGCCCTGTCACAAGGGTTGTGCCCATCTTCAATTGTGGGTGCAGCACACACAACTCCCCAAAATATAGATGCCCCATTTCTGCCTTGAGATGCTATTTACTTAAATGATTGCACGAAGAACAAGCCATGGATCTTTCCCGTGTTTGGAATGTCCTTGAGGTCCAAAGCTGCCATAAGGAACTGTCAAGCGATATTAGAAGATAAAATCTTCTTGTAACACTCCTGAAATGTTTTCTGTGCAAAAGTTCAGCAGGAGAATTTTCATCAACCCTGATAAAGAATAAACAATGTCATAAGTGCCTCCGGCTTCCTTTAAGGGTAGGTTCAAAATGCACACATATTATTAAGTTCTGGTTTACCTTTATGCATGCGTTAGCTGTAGCAACTTGGGAGAATGAAACACATAAATTGATCTTCCCACACAATAACTGAAAGCAAGGAAAAATAATAACCCTGATGGTAGGTTTGTCTGAGGTGAGTAAGTATTAACTGATAAAAGTGTAGCTGGTTCAGTTTTTAAAAATTGTTTGTATGTATTAGAAAAATGCTATAGAGATAAGGGCCTTGATCCTATCGGTAATCCAAGCAAGAGCAGACCCATTGAATCAATAAGGTTTAACTGCTTTGCTTTGCTTAGACCTCATTAGGAATACTGTGTCCAGTTCTGGGCACCTCAATTCAAGAAGGACATGGTCAACCTGGGGTGTGTCCAGAGGAGGGCGACCAAAATGGTGAAGGGTCTGGAACCCATGAAGCCCTATGAAGAACGCCTTAGGGAGCTGGGGATGTTTAGTCTGCAGAAGAGAAGGTTAAGAGGGGACATGATAGCCATGTTTAAATATTTGAAGGGATGCGGGCTTGTTTTCCGCTGCTCCAGAGACCAGGACAAGGAGCAATGGATTCAAGCTGCAGGAAAGGAGATTCCACCTGAACCTCAGGAAGAACTTCCTGACGGTCAGGGCTGTCCGGCAGTGGAATCTCTGCCTCGGAGTGTGGTGGAGTCTCCTTCTTTGGAGGTTTTTAAGCAGAGGCTGGATGGCCATCTGTCGGGAGTGCTTTGAGGGTGTTCCTGCATGGCAGGGGGTTGGATTGGATGGCCCCTGGGGTCTCTTCCAACTCTATATTTCCATGATTCTATGATTCTATGACTCTGGGATGGCATGGACAATCCTAACTCCAGTATTCAATGATACATCTTTACCTTTGAGGATCTTATCTAGTTCCTTCATAGCTGTCCTTCCAAGTCCTAGTCTTCTGATTTCCTGACTGCAGCCTCCGTTCTGATAATGAAGAAGCCAAGATATGGAAAATCTTGAACTATTTCAATGTCTTCATCACCTGCTTTGAGTTTATGTAAATCATACCCACTACAAAAAAAAAAAAAAAAAAGATGCCCACCTCAAATGCCCCAGTCAGCTATGGAAACTCACTGGGGGGGGCATTTTCACCATGTTTTAGGCCCCCTGCATCATTTTAGGCCCAGGAGAAATATTTTTAACAACAGGAATTGGTCAGAAGTTTGGAAACATCCTGTTTACTTCCTGGTTTTTAATGCCTCAAATGGCTCAAGGAGGCCCAAAACTATGGTGAAAATGAGCCCCCACATGCTCCCAGAAGGCATTTGGGGCATTTTGAGGTTAAAAAAAAATCACCTCCAAGGGACCCTGGGAGCAACAAAAATGGCCTTAGGACCGCATGTGGCCCATAGAGCACACTTCACCCAATGCTGCTGTATGGTATAGGAAAGTGCCAACATGTCTTCTCACATCACCACTGCTTTTGGTCCATAAAAAGGGATCAGCAGAGTTTGCCAACAGCAGCTTTGTCCACACCAAGCATGTTCCTCATGCTTGAATTGATAAGAAGTGAAGGAGGCCATTAAGGACAGGAAAGGGGTCCCTGCTGTGTGAAACTGCCCCCTGCTGCCATTGGACCTGCGACTGTGTATCTTCTGTTTGGTTGTCGGGGCAGGGGGCAGATGACTATTGAGAAAAGCAATCAAGGTGACTACTGGCAAAAGCAGTCGTGAAGTAATTGTTTGATGCAGGGGTCTGACGTACTCTGAAAATGCTAAATTGGTAACCTTAGTACAAGGGAAATGGCCAGTTCAGTCTGTGCATTCACTCCTATGGGACTATGGATTGTTTTTAAAAAAAGAAGGGAAATTTGTTTTTTCTCCACCTGCTGCTGCTCCATTCAGACTCTGAATGGAGTCGTTTTTCCCAGCAGGAACAAAGTGGGTGGCTATTGTGCACAAAAGCCAAGCTCAGAATTCAAGACCATCACAGTCACTATGGGTTACCATAAAATGTTCAGGGGCAAGAAAACCCAGAATATTTTATTTATCTATTCATTATTTATTGGTTCTGGCTAGCCAGTTGAATGAGCAAGGCCACAGACAGTTGACGGGAAGCAGATGACTAGAACATATCCTTTTGAACAAGGAGAATGGCTGACTACAGGGAGCCACTATCTTTTGATGCCCTGTTATCTGACAACTTGCTCTTCTGACGCTTCCAAATTAAGGACAAATATCATTAATTTGGTGAGGGCTCTTTTGTTAGTTCTTCCTGTCTACAAAGGCTTGCTTGGAACTGCTTGCACACATGTGCTGTTTGCAAAGCAAGCCAAAGGTGGGGGGAAGGCACTAAGCTGGCAGAGACAGTTTGCAAGCAGCACACGCACAATGGGTCCCAAGTGAGCCTCCGTAAGTCCTTCATGCTCCCTACAATACAGTACATGGGTTCTGCTTTTCAACCAATTTCCATTTTCTGATAGTGCTCTGTCTCTAACTTATCAGATAAGTGGGAAAAGCCTGTATACTACTGCAAAATACTATTTGAGTAAATCTTTAATGTCCCATGTGCTCCCTCTGCTTCTTTAACAGTACCACCCTGTGCATGTCTGCATAGAAGTTATATCCCATTAAGCTTGGTGGGAGTTCCTCTTAGGTGCTATAGGTTCATCTCTTGAATCTCTAATCCTGCCTTTCTTCCTGAAATGGAACTCAGGGTAGCTTGCCCTAAGACTAAATAACAGATGAAGTTAAAACATAAAACCAGTTTGCATATTCAAACACCATGAAAATTGATGCAAAATTTAAAACACACGCATAAGAAGTAAAGAAAATTTATTAAAGCAAATAAAGCACCCGGCTTTTTTTTTAATCCAATGTTCAATTGCCAATAGCCCACTTGAATATAAAACCCTTGGCCTGCAGATGGAGGGACAACAGGGAGGGGGCCAGCATAGTCTTCTTCCCACAGCTTGGTAGTAGCCATAACAAAGATCTTTAAAGCTCTAAACACAGGCCCTCAAACTCTCCTGATCTGGTAGAAAAGATCCTGATTAATCCTTGGTCATCCCACTTTTTCAGATGTGCATAGCAATGATTGGTGAAAGTCATGAATGTCACATCACCCCACCAGACCCAGAGTTTCCCACGAACTTCCAATGTTTACATACTTTTCATCTTGAGAACCCAACAGTTCCTGCCCTCTTATCTTGTCCCTGCTTTGTTCTCATAACACCTTCCTGTTGGTTTCACATTCCACCCTCTCCAATCCCCCCCTGCCCCACATTATGCTGGATGCTCTGGACATTAACTATTGTCACATAACATTCTTTGGTGCCATGATGCCTTTTGAACCTGGATACAAGTTGCAAGCAGCAATTGGTGACTGATACATTGTTGCAACAACAATTAGCAACAGATACATTGTAGCACTCATAATCTACCTCTCTTTCATCTACTACAATGCTTTTCACCGTTCTTTTGACAATTGCTGAGCCTCCTGATAAGTATATGTGATAAATGCTATTGATTCAAATGATCTACTTTAGCTGGTTTGTCTCATGATGGGGTTTTCATGGCAAAAGACATTCAGAAGTGATTTAGCAGTGCCTCCTTCTGCATAGTACTAACTTGTATTAATTATGGTGCCTCCACCAGTGCTACTGCTGCCACCCAGTAGCTGTTGGACACATTTAGTCTGGATGCTCAGCTAAATCCCATCTGATGGGGGAGACCATAACACCAACATGGCCTCTTGTCTCACAGGAGCACACAATTCCATCACCATAGATAGCTAATGCCATTTTTAGCAAATCGAGCCTGAACTCTCCCTAGAAGCCAAGATGGCTCAAGTGAGGCTGTTGTACTTTGACCTATCACAGGAAGGCATGGCTCATTAGAAAAAACAATAATGCTGATAAGGTAGAAGGAAGTAGGAAAGGAAGAAGGCAGCACTGCAGGTGAATAGACTCAATCATGGAAACCACAGTTGCCTTGAGTCTGCAAGACCTGAGCAGGGCTGTTGATAACAGGGTGACTGTGAGGCTTCTCATGAATAGCGTTGCCATTGGTCAAAGTAATGTTGATGTCAATTAATAACAACAAGCTCTAGTTGGAATTAATAAAAAGATCCAGGCCCCATTCTCTGCAATAGAGCCTATCTCTTTCCCCACAAGCCTCAAGAAAGTCAAGGGCGGCCCCAACTGAGGTTGCTTTCTAGCCACCCTGTGGGTTTTGTGAGAGCAATCTGGTCACTAGCAGTCAAGGTTGGCTTCATGTTTGAGAAGTCCCTTGGAAAAATATCCTCAGGGTGTACAGCTTAGAAAACTCACTAGGATGACTGCGACTTCCAGCATCTTCCAGCCAGCTTCTCCTGCAACCATGATGGCTGGGAAATTCTTGAGGTTATAGTCCAAAAACTTGTAATGTTTCCAAGCTCTGCTCTGGTGGGCCATGCTAATTTGGTAGGTCCTGGCAACAACGGCAGTATTTTGAGCTATCAGTACTGAGTACTAGATGGCATCAGTTCAGTCTTCATAATATTCTCAATCAGGGCATTATGGGAAATTAAAATGGCACCACTTGGCACCCACTGCTGACTGGCAAATTAGCCAAAATGTTTTTTTTAATGGAGGGAAGTAGTCCCTAGTCACACAAGAGACGTGGATCCACCAAAGTTTTGAGCCACTCAGCTAGCATAACTTGGGGACAGGACTGCTCTGTAAAAAATAAAACAGCTAATAAGGATTGCTTTGTGAAAATATAATATAGCAATAGAACACATTTCTTCAATTGATCAGTGTCCTTAGCTTCTCCTATGTGCAGCTGACTCTGACAGGCTACAGTCTAACTTACTCCTCATATAAGAACGCATTAAACTGGAGGATGGAATCCTGTGTGGTCTCTGCATATGCATAAGCATTGCAGTTACAGTGCTATGCACTGAATTCCAACACGATCCCCCCCCATCCCCAATTAGCAAGAAGCAGCCATTGCAATTAATGAAGCCCTGCTCCCCTATTGCTCAGGAAGCAGCTGGCTGCCATTTCCATTCCCTCCCATGAGCAATCCATATTCCAACAGACTCTGTGTCATAATTCCCCCTCACACTAGAGATGGTTCGTGGAAGGAGGATGAGAATGGCAGCCAGCTGCTTCCTGAGCAACAGGGGAACAGATCCCCATCAACTGCAGCAGCTGCTGTCCAGTAAGCAGGGAATGGGGGAGTCAGTGGGGGAGTTCCATAGTCCCTGTGTAGTCCCTGAACCAGGAGCTAGGCAAAGTCCACAAATACAAAACAGTTACACATTTGTAATTGTGGAATCAGGCCAAAGAAATTAAATTGATGCTCAGCTGTGCTCTAGTACTCAAAAAAGAAAATGACCTCATTACAATTATCATGAATGTTTTTAATATATGAACTTTCATCTGCACCTGTCTTAATTTTGGTAAGTTGCCCTGAGTCCCAGAGTTGGGGAAAATGCAAAACATAAACAAATAAACTTCATTAATAAATAATAATATGCATTTTATTTCTGTTAGCCTACCTCATCACCATCATCGTATGATTGTCTAGTTTATTATTTATGTGTTTAGTTGCTTGTTCATTGAAATATTTGTATCTTGTCCTACATCCAAGGATCTCAGGATGGCAAATAAGAAAATCAATTTAGAAATTTTCTACTGACAAAATATTCTACATTCTGGGTAATGGTTATTAAAATTTCCCTTTTAAGCCATCAATCGGGAGGGTGGGAGAGGGGACTGCGGAAAAATATTGCAATGTATTGGAATGTAATATATAATTTGTAATATGTAATGTAGTATAATATTTTATATTTAAAATTTAAAATAAAGCACATCATCATCTAAAAAGAAAAGAAAAAAATCAATTTAAGAGAGTAAATGGCAAAAAAAAATGCTAACAGACCAAAAATACATTAAAATCATTTCTTACTTTTTTTAAAAAGAGACAATTTAAAACCAGCTAAAACAGTTCTAAATAAATAAAACTACAGTTGTTGATATACTTTCCTGCTTAATAGACTTGAGGCAGCTTGAAAAGTGAAATCAAGAATCAGTACAATACAAAAAATATGAGCTACCAAGTATAAAACAAGGCTATACAAACTTACATAGCACAATTATAATAAAGCATTAGAGCATTTAATGTTGAAAGCTTGCTGGAAAAGGTATGCATCTGAAAGCGAAAAGGACAGAACCCAGAGAATCTTCCTAGGAAGGGCATGCTAAAATTGATATCCCCAAAGCCAGGAGGCTATGATCTCCTGCATCCATCCATCTGAGAAACACAGGCAACTGCTTCTGCAGAGGTACATACACATGTGTAAGACAACAACAAGATTCTGGCCGTGGTACTAAAAACACTGGAAAGGGACAATGAAGGAACATAGAATCATAGAAATGTAGGGTTGGAAGAGACCCCAGGGGCCATCCAGTCCAACCCCCTGCCAGGCAGGAACACCCTCAAAGCACTCCCGACAGATGGCCATCCAGCCTCTGCTTAAAAACCTCCAAGGAAGGAGACTCCACTACTCTCCAAGGCAGCACATTCCACTGCCGGACAGCCCTGACCGTCAGGAAGTTCTTCCTGAGGTTCAGGTGGAATCTCCTTTCCTGCAGCTTGAATCCATTGCTCCTTGTCCTGGTCTCCGGAGCAGCAGAAAACAAGCCCTCTCCTTCCTCTACATGGCATCCGTTCAAATATTTAAACATGGCTATCATGTCCCCTCTTAACCTTCTCTTCTGCAGACTAAACATACTCAGCTCTCTAAGTCTATCCTCCTAGGGCATGGCTTCCAGGCCCCTCACCATTTTGGTCGCCTTCCTCTGGACTTGCTCCAGCTTGACCATGTCCTTCTCGAACTGGGGTGCCCAGAACTGGACACATATTCAAGATGAGGTCTAACCAAAGCAGAGTAGAGTGGTAGCAGTACCTCCCTCGAACAAACACCAAAGAACCACTATCATAGAAACAAATGCCCTAATGGAAGGTGATTGCACCAAAAACAGAACTAGAAAAACTACAACGCATGGGTGGCTCTGAATGCAAGTTTTCTCTTTCTTTTTTCCTCCTCTGGAAAACAGCCAGTTTCACTTATGAGCTTCTGCTCAATTTAAAAAAAAAATGCTGGAAGAGCTTCTTTTCAATTACATAGGCCTTGCATATATTAGTCACAGTGTAATTATTTCTTTCCTTTCTTGGCCTTATTGTTCCATTAATTTCTTTGTCTGAGTGCTTTTTATTAAGGATGGAACAACTCAGAGCACATGCCTGACAGCTGCTTTTGCCAGAGGAAACCAGGCTGGTGGATTTCAAGAAGAAAAGTAGCAAGGAAGGGGAGGGGAGAGATACTTAATTCTCCCTGTGTCTGTTGCTTCCCTGCTTCACGCTACTTACCCAGGACCATTCGTGGTGGCCAGTGGCTTCTGTGTCAGTGTGATTTTAGTCTGAACTTTAACGATCTGTCCAAACCTACTTGGGGGATACAGTTCAGCACTTTGGACAGCTCTCTTAAAATCCAGAGTAAAAACCCACAGTGATTTCAACATCTCATTGACATGGAAGCTGCCCACTGCTAATGATGACCACTCATCCCCACTCTGATTTCTTGTAACCTTCTCACAAACATCTTTAAGGTTTGCCTTAGCCACCAACACTGCCATTCTGGATGATCATCAGCTCAGTCTTAATTGCTTCAGAGTGATCCAAACTGGACCTTATCAAGATCGGTCTGAACTGGTCCGGTCCAGTTCAGTTCAGAATGCGGCTGATGCTCGGGTTATTAAAGTTGTGGATTTTGCCCAAGTTACCAAACTGATGTGGATTGTAAAACCAGTTGAAGATTTTTCTGAAGCACTGCAAACCATTTATGGATCTATTTTATTTTATTTTATTTTATTTTATTTTATTTTATTTTATTTTTTTAGCAATAAGAAATTTAAGGATGCAACAATCTGTGAGCATGCTTTTTAGTAATTCTAGTAAGTTGGGCTTAGTCAGATCTGTAATTGGTAGAATAAGACACTTTCTATTTATCATTTTTTCCCCAATTACAGTTTGGGGGGGGGCAATCTGAGTTCTTTTGCATATTATTTAGTTAGTGTAGCTAGGTAGTGTTTACCATAAAAGAGCTATGTTTTAGTAACATGTTTAGTGCTTTGTCTTAGTTTAAGGTAGTTCTAGCTTTAGTTATGTACTGTATACAAAACACACACACACACATTGTTCATGAATAGTTCTGTTCTTTTCCTCCTTTTCTTTCTATTCTTGTCAATTAGTTTATTTGCATTAAAATTAATAAATATGATTTTTTTTAAAAAAAGGATTTTGCCGATTCACTTGTACAGCCACACACACAACATGTTAAAGGAATTCAGTAGTGTCTCAGCAACAAGGGATGGAAAGAATATTTGAAATGCTTACTTGGACCTGCCTGATGAACATCACTGCTGGGAGGGTAATCATTTGATGGTCTCCATTAGAGAAATCAAGAGGTTGGTGATTGGCACTTGGTGCCAGACCACAGCATGTGATAGTGGTGAGGCTGGAGACTATTTAAGCCTGATCACCCCTTCATGTGCCCTGTTAATCTTCACAGCATGGACCACCCACCTGCCCACTCTCAATGCAGTGTGAGATTTATCTGGTCACTTCAGGGCCGGATAGGAATTTTTCCTCCTTTTACCTGTTTTTTGTTATCTCCTGTTCTATACTGCATCTATTGGACTTGGACAATTGGCTTTGGGTGGTGTTGTTACCACGGTTCTGACACGCCTGGTGATAGCACTAGATATCTCTTGATATCAAACTTATTTGGTCTTTACTTGACCTTCTCTGCTACCCTGCTCCACGTGTTTGCAAGGGCCACCGGACAATCACGTAATCAGGCGCGGCCATTAATGGTTGGGCATTCCAATTCCCACTTAGGCAGGCAGATTAATGCCACTGCATTGCTTCAGGGACCACTTCTTGCAGACACACCTTGCTGAAGCGCTACCTTACACAAAGACGCTCAGCCATTTGCATACTGGCTAGACTATTGTTATCCAGCGCTAAGCTACTCATGTAAAACCTGACCTTTTCCAACGCTTTTGTCCCACTCCAAATTTCCTTTGTTCTCACCGAGCATGGCATGGCCTGTACGCACAACCCACCCTATAAAAGACCCCAATTCCGAGTGCCCCTTGGATTGCTTTGGACTTCTACCCAGCCCTGCTGCCACTGTGTCCAGCGAGTTGTCCCCTCAGCAAGCCACGCTGAGTTTCCTCCCCTGCAACCTCCGCTTCTCTCCAGGACTATGAGATAAGGTGTCGTATCACCCATTTTCCCCTGAAACTCTCATTTCTATTTCTAGTTAGCTGTGTGCATGTGGTGTCTTATTTGTTGCTTGTCCCTTAATAAAGTTATTAATTGGTTATTTTAAAACTTGTCTAACTGCTCTTCTGACCTGACACTGTAGACATAGGGTTGCAAGACCCCTAAGTTACCCTGCCTCTTGTTAGCTTAAGAGAGTGCTCGAGTTAATTTCCCCATCTTGTGTTGTTGTTTGGTTATTTGGGCACTCCTCCTGGGACCCCCAGAATACAGGGTAACAGTGTCCTTAGATAGGCTGCCTTTTGGCAGATAGTGGGGGGACAGATGAAGACCAGGACAAATGTGGCCAAACAGCAACAGATATGATCAAGACAGCAAAGTTATTAATGAGGAAGAACACACAAACTAAGAGAGACTGCAGCAGTTTACTTTTTCCTGAGCCTACTGGGAAGGGCAAGATTCTGCCTCCTCCTCTTATCTCCTGCCTGCTGAGTTGAGTGCAAACTACTTATGTACTTAGAACTCAATTTGAATTAAGTTGAGAATGAGGGGGAAAGTGGTAGGAGGAAGAGAGAAACTGGGACATTTTAAAAGCGATTGAAAAAGAGAGACAGCAGAGGATTAATTGAGACTGTCCTTGATGAATCAGGACAATTGGGCTTGACATGCATAAGAGTAGCAAGTGTTGCTGGTTATAGGGTTAGAGGAATATAAGAGGTGACTCCCATAATGGCCATTAGAGGCCTTCTTTCTTCTTTCTGCTGTCCTTTCAGGGCAAAGACCAACAGGCTGATTAGCTTTCATGTAGCAAACAAAACTGCTTGCTAATATCAACATAATGCAAGATGAGAGATCTCATTCCTGGTACAGATAATCAATACAAGCAATGAGAAATGGAGCTTCCTGGATCTGGCAGTGATTGACAGCGATGGGCTGGATGGCCCTCAGCTTCTATGAAATCTTTAGCTGCCATCTATTTAACCACTGGCTGGGTTGCTTGTGCGGCTTCCTGATAATAGAATGCAGAGTGTAAGGCTCAGCAATAGCGAAAGTGAGACCCTGGGCCAGCATACGAGTCCCCCCAAGGCTGTTTTCATGGCCCTTGATCTCTCCAGCCTCCGTGGACAGTTCTTTTTCTGGTCCTAAAAAAGAGATGGACTCAAAGGCCACTTCTAGAGGCCCGTGAGAAAAGCAATTCACTTTTGAAATAGGTTTCCTGGTCTAACATCAAAAAATAGCTGCTTATCCAACTTCCAACCACTTCCGGGATGTAGATTTTGGCCCTGCAGGGTCCGAAGGGAAGAAACCTGACCACAACGCCAGTTGCCCTCCTTCCTCTCCATATAGCACTACAGTGGTTAAAAAATGCACAGCATTTTCAACACGGTGCGCCCATGCCTTTCTCAGGGATGAGAAAAATCTGTGAACATTTATTTATTTATTTATCTAATTTATACCCCATTTTTATCCTCCCAGGAGACCCAAGGAAGCTTACAAAATTTGAAATGAACATTTAGTCAGAAATTTACAATTTTTTAAAAAAAAATGTTTAAATTAAAATTAAATTAAAATTTTAAAAAGTTTTCTTTTTTTAAAAAAATACAAACAGCTAAAAAAATTCTAAAAATCGCTGACCCTCAATTCTATTAAAACTGCATTGTTTAAAACAGTTTAAAATAAATCTAAAATACATTTAAAATATACCTAAAACATGTAAAGCAAAAAAAGAAAAACAGAGCCCACCACTTTGAGCATTAGTGTGTCAGATGATTAAAATCAATCAAAGGGTTCCCTAATCAAAAAGATCTGGATCTGCAAGTGAGAACCAGCATGGGGTAATGATTTAAGCATTGGCCTACAACTTTGGAAATCAGAGCTTGAATCCCCACTCAACCACAGAAATCTGTTATCATGGTTATGATATGTTGGGTGAGAGCACTAGATATCCTTTTGATATCAAATAATTTGGCCTTTACTTGACCTTTCTCTGCCACCCTTCTCCACGTGTTTGCAGAGGTCCACTGGACAAGCATGAATTGGGCGCGGCCATTAATGGTTGTACATTCCAAAACCCCATTCAGGCAGGCAACTTAAGCCTCTCCATTGCTTTAGGAAAAAACCTCCCTGCAAACCAGCTCTGCTCGGCTCAGATTTACACAAAGCCACACAGCCAAGAGCCAAGCCATTCCTTTGTATTGGGCCATCAATGTACCAGCCACGCTATTGTCATTGAGAGCTAAGCTAATCATGCAAAACTTGACCTTTTCCAACTCCTTTGTCCAACTCCGAATCTCCTTTGTTCTCACCGAGCACAACATAGCCTGTAGGTAAAATCCACCCTATAAAAAGTCCCCACTTTTGGGACGTCTTCGGACTACTTTGGACTTCCATCCCGCCTTGCTGCCGGTTGTCTAAGGAAACTCCCCTCAGCGCGCCCCGCTGAGCTTTCTCTCCTGGAACCCCGCTTCTCTCCAGGACTACGAGACGAGATGTCGTATGGCCTTTCCCGAAAGCTCTCCGTTTCTATTTCTCAGTTAGTTTATGTCTTGTCTTTCGTGTTTCTTGTCTTTAATAAAATATTGTTTGTTACTTTGAAAACCTTGCCTAGCCGCTTTCTGACCTGACACTGTATACATTGGGTTAAAGATCCTTGCTAACGTTACCCTGCCTCTCATTTAGCCAAGAGAGTGCTTGAGTTAAATTCCCCCAACTTGTGTTTTTATTTGGATATTTGGGCGCCCCTCCCGGGACCCCCAACATACAGGGTAACAGATCCACTGGGTGATCTTGGGCAAGTCACATGCTCTCAGCCTCAGAGGAAAGCAAGTGCAAACCCCCTCTGGACAAACCTTGACAAGAAAATCCCACGATAGGTTCACCCTAAGGTTACCATAAGTCAGAAATAACCTGAAGGCACACAACAACTGTATGTGTCCTGCATGAGGTTACAAACCTTTTGTAGGCAGAATACAGTGAGTTCCCTGCAAAGCCTCACTGACATATCTGAAGACAAATATAGGTGTTGTCAAAGGGAGGCAACACAGTGTAGTGGTCTGAGTGTTGGACTACAATTCTGGAAAGCAGGATTCAAATCCCTGCTTGGCCATGGAAATCTACTAGGTCACCTTGGGCAAGCCACATGCTCTCAGCCACAGAGAAAGGCAAAGGCAAATCTCCTCTGAACAAATCTTGGCAAGAAATACCTCTGAGAGGTTCAAAAACAACTTGGAGGCACACAGCAGCAGCAACAACTTTTGCAACAGTAAAACCATGCATAACAACAACCTCTGTGTGCGTGTGTGTGTGATTTTACGTTGCTTATCAACTTACAATGATCACATGGATTTCATAGGAGTTTCTTAGGCAAGGAGTACTCAAAAGTGGTTTTGCCGATTCCTTCTGAAATATAGCCTACAGTACCTGGCATTCATTGGCACTCTCCTATTCTAGTATTAACCAGGTCTGACCCTGCTTACCTTCCTAGATTAGGCGGGATGTGGTGCTTTTAGAGTATTTAAGCCCCCTGAGTTACATCCAACATCACAAGACCTTAAAGAATGTGGGAATCTAAAAAGGCCAAAGATTTTTCTAATATAAAATTAATACGGTGCAACCCATCAAACCAAAAAGGACGAGCCGCTGAACACCCCCCACAGTTTCTGCAACAAGAAAGCATTATCTGCATTTTATCACCAACATTAGGTTGCAACAGACAATTTCCTTCTAAAAAGCATAAACGATGTCCAATAAATCTGGGACATCAGTTATTGGTGCTGCTGTAGTTTTAGGTCTGAAAAAAAGATTATAGACATTGAATTTTGGGCAGCTTCCCATTGGTCAATTTATACAGGATAATGTAATTCTTTATTCCACTCAACTCTACCTTCATTAGCATCAGATGTAATTACTTGAGTTCCGACTCACATTTATAACCTGGATTTTGGTTTCAGTTTCTCTGAGGTTAATGTTTCCAATGCAGCAGTGGTAATTGGGTCACTTAAAGCTGATGATCCATGAATGGACACTAAAAAGTGTTGCAATGGTAAATATTGAGACAATACACCCATAGTTACCTATTGTAGGCATGTAAATTTTCATACATTTCACTCTTGCAGGAAAGAAAGAATATTTTTAGGTTTCTCCTTTGCTGTGAGAAAGACTTCAAAATGCAGTTTTCAAAGAATATTTGCAGACTTTTCAGTGAAAAACTTCATGTTTTTCTGCACAGAAAATCCTATTTTTTTTAATTCAGGAAACCTGTTTTCTGTGCAGAAAATGTTCTTCACTATGCAAAAAAACAAAAAAACAAAACAAAACCCTACATGTGTTTCTTACATAGAATATGTCCCCAGCTACAAAGATTCATCCAATATCCTCTTCATCTGGGTTTCTTGGCACTCAGAAACTTCCCTTTTCCTCTACAATTCAAATATATTTTGAATTTTCTTTCTGTCCCTGGACTGCAACATTTAAAAATCTTATTCTGGACCAATCAGTTGATTTTTGTTGTTATTGTTGCCGTTGTTGTGTACCTTCAAGTCATTTCTGACTTATGGAGACCCTAAGATGAATTTATCATGGGATTTTCTTGGCAAAATTTGTCCAAAGGTGGTTTTGTCCTTGCCTTCCTCTGAGGCTGAGAGAGTATGACTTGCCCAGTGGGCTGAGTGGGGATTTGAACTCCAGTCTCTAGAGTCATAGCCCAGTGCTCAAACCACAACACCATGCGCCCCTGGTGGCGCAGTGGTTAAATGCCAGTACTGCAAGCCACAAGGTTGTGAGTTCGACCCTGTCCGGCTCCAAGGTTGACTCAGCCTTCCATCCTTTCGCAGGTTGGTAAAATGAGTACCCAGCTTGTTGGGGGCATGTATAGAAATGTTTCGAAATACATGCTATTTGTAAGTTGTTCACTGCCTCGATCCATATGGAGAGGCGGGATACAAATAAATAATAAAATAAAAAAAATGCTGGATCCAAAGTACAGATCCTCCATCCCATTCTTCCATAAAAAGGGTTGCTGTGCAATCCTCAATTAGGCTTATCTGACAGCGTTAGCTTAGCATGACTATATATGTCAAATTATAATAGGCAAGATACGGAAAGCCAATCTGCCCTAGCAGAAGACATGACAGGGAAAAGGCAGTCCATCTAATAGGAGGTTGCCAGTAAATTGATTCCAAGGTTGCCTAAGGAGGAGTACCTGAAATAGACTGCGTTCGCTAGTTATTTGTACAAATCAGGAGGCATGCCTTGTGATATAAACCCTCAGCTGGAAAATTTAATCCACTTTCTGAAAATAACAGCTGCATTCTTTTAACTGTAAAATTGGGGTGATAGAGGCCTCCATGTCAAACCTCTAAAAATAGTATTGACTTTCTGAAAGTAAACCTGATGGATACATGCAGAGGGATCTTGTAGCACCCTTGAGACTGAGAGAAAGAAGTTGGTAGCATAAACTTTTGTAGACTTTTGTAGACTTAAGTCTATTTCATCATAAGCATGGAGTGAAGTGCCTAGGAACAGACTTTTACAGCAATGAAGGAGCAGGTTGTTTGTGTGAACAGCAATAGAGGATCCCCCAAAGACAATTATTAAAACTTAACTCACCACCTCACCACCATACCCACAAGTTTTGCATTTCTATTGCTATTCACCCAGACAACTTGCTCATTCATAGGTATAAAGGTCTGTTTCTATGCACTTCACTCCTTGCATCTGCAAAAGCTTCTGCTACCAACTTCTTTTTCTCGGTTAGTCTCAAAGGTGCTACAAGATCCCTTTGCATACTGATCTAGATTAACAAGGCTACGTTTTTCAGTTCTTTCTATGAGGTATCTCTGTGACCACACATATCTGTGGTAAAACATTAATCTTAAGTATATTAACTGTAGCACAAATTCTTAGTCTGAGTGATGCCTACCCACCTAAATCCAGAGAGAATTCAGCAAGCAATGTGGACAAATACAGATTAATCATTGGAGTAATATTATGAGGAAGGAATATGCCCAAATACCTAATAATTTCTGGATACCAGCAAAACTTCCACTTGATGAACAACGTAGATGGAGTATTAATCCCAAAAGGCATAGCCACAGATTTAAATCGATTAATGGAATAGCTAGAAAAGGCCCTGAAGCTATTCATTAATGTCGTCAACTCAAGTAAAGGAGGAACCTGAGCTAAAAAATAAATAGCAAAACATCAACACCATAAAAAAACAGCCTTATATTTCATATGTTCATGTGTAAACTCAGAAAATTCTATATTTCGCCTAACTGCATATGTTTCCAAACATAAGTCAGATAGCAAAGAAGAGAGAGGATGTCACTGGCATGGGCTCCCCTAGTCAAAAGGATAAGTAACTTGGGTTAAATCAATAAAGTAGTGGCCATCATGATAACTGGGGTAGCAAATTACATACTTTAATTATATGGCAGAAGAAGTACCCCCCCACACCAATAAATCTAACCTGTACTTCAGATGTTACTGGGCATCTTATTGAGAAAAGTCTCACTGTTCTCATTATGTCTCCATTTGAGCAACAATTTTCATAGAATCATAAAGTCATAGATTCACAGAGTTGGAAGAGACCCCAGGGACCATCGAGTCCAACCCCCTGCTATGCAGGAACACCCATCAAAGCACTTTCGACAGATGGTCATTCAGCCTCTGCTTAAAAACCTCCAAAGAAGGAGACTGCACTACACTCCCAGGCAGCCTATTCCACTGCTGGACAGCTCTGACCATCAGGAAGTTTTTCCTGAGGTTCAGGTGGAATCTCCTTTCCTGCAGCTTGGATCCATTGCTCCTTGTCCTGGTCTCTGGAGCAGCAGAAAACAAGCCCGCTCCCTCCTCGGCATGATATCTCTTCAAATATTTAAACATGGCTATCATGTCCCCTCTTAGCCTTCTCTTGTGCAGACTAAACATCCCCAGCTCCCTAAGCCGCTCCTCATAGAGCTTCATGGCTTCCAGACCCTTCACCATTTTAGTCTCCATCCTCTGGACACACTCCAACTTGTCAATATCCATGTGTAACACAAGCTTCGCTTTAAGGAGGCAAATTGTCAAGAGGATCCCAACAGCACTTAAATGGTGTTATTAATCATTCAGTTGCTCCTGAGACCCTGGCTTATCATTTCTAGTGGAAGCTTGTTGGGATTTTTTTGGTCCCTTGCATTTCCCCCTGACTCATCCTGACCTCTGTGATATGAAATGCAATCTCATTTAAGGCAAGCACCAGGTTTAAAAAAAGAAGAAAAAAAAGACTGCATTTCTGGTGGGCATGTATGTGTACAGAAAGCTGCGTTTGGGACATCACGTGCCCTGCAGAATTCTAATCCCCATCAGATATCCTTTTAATGCATCATGAACAACGCATTGCTGTCATGATCCCTGCTAAAAACACTAAAGACAAGGAGAGACTTTATTTTATTTTGGAAAGCCAGAGTAATGCGTGCAGAGGGGTGAAATCCTCTCTAATTCGGCATTAGAAAAATCCAGCCTAGTGCTAAATGCAACTGTTCATCTTCCACAAGGGAGAGCCAAGTCTTATATCCACCTGTGCTATCTGGGTTGCAAATAGAGAGGGAAACTTTTGCCCTTAACTAAGGGGGGGCAGGGGGGCTGCAGGGGACCAGAGAGTTAAGCGGCACCAGCCAAGCCAGTCTGTGCATGATCTTGCAACCTGCCACCAGGCATGCTCCATATTGCTTTCAATTATTATTGGCGTGTGACCCCAACGAGAGCTACAGCATATGTACCAGTCAGCTTCAGGGCTTAATGCACACACACACACACACCGACTGCTGAGCAGACAGCAGCTTTTTTAAAGGATGTGGAGCATAGAATTACTGCTGAAATGAATTACTGGGAAGCGAGGAAACGTGACGTGTTCTGAGCATTCATAAACGGCAAAGGGGTTGAAATGATCAGCCAAGGTGCAAAATAAAAACGCAATCTGCTGGATTTGGGTTGTAGCTGTGGGGCTAAATGTCACTCATCACACATGGGAGGTCATGCGATGAAAGCATCAACCCACTGTGTCACATTTGAAAGCAAGTGAAGAAATTCACCATGTGCTCCTGGCCCTCTCAGAAGCTTCCCACATGTAAAAAAAATAAAAAAAATTAAAAAATGATTTTCTTGTCAATACTTCTCCCCAACATATAATCATAGAATCACAGGGACTGCACGGGCCATGTATTCCAACCCCCCATCATGCAGAAATACAGAATTAAAGCACCCCTGAGAGATGGCCTTCCATCCTCGGTTTAAAAACCTCCAAAGAAGGACTCGCCATCACACTCTGAGGCAGCACATTTCACTGTCACACTGCTCTTACCATCAGGAAATTCTTCCTAATGTTTAGGTGGAACCTCTTTTCTTGTAATTTGAATCCATTAGTTCTGGTTTCTGGAGCAGCAGAAAGTAAGCTTGCTCCATCTTCTATTGACATTTGCTACAGATATTTAAAGATGACGACCATATCACTTCTCAATCTTCTCTCATCTAAGTTAAACACACCCAGCCCCCCACCCCACAGTTCTTCACACACCTTGGTTTCCAGACCTTTTACCATCTTGATCATCCTCCTCTGGATATGTTACTTCTGTCATTATCATTCTTGAATTGTGCTGCCCAGAACTGGACACAGTATTTCAGGTGAGGTCTGACCAAAGCAGAATAGAGCAACATTGTTATTTCTCTCAGTCTGGACACTATATTCCTGTTGATACAACCTAGAATTACATTGGCTTTTTTGGACATTGCATCACACATGTTTGTTGAGATCCTAGCTCAGGGCTGCAAAGCATAAAGCTCCACATATAGATTTACAGATTTTATATAATTGTGGTCCAGTCCTGTGTGGCTTCAGCATGTCATTAAGGATTCTGGAATTTCAGTTCAGTTCATTTTTAAAGACTTTTTCTGGCTTCTTGCAGAAAGAACTTGAGGTTTAAACAATGCAGATATGAGAAAAAAAGGGAAACTGACAGATTTTACCATCCCAAGGTAGAAATGCTCCATTTCCTTGATAAACCATTCATATGCCAAAATTCACCAATGGTTTCTCTAAGGTGGAGTTTGCAATTAACAAAAGCATTGCCTCCTTCTTTTTTCCCCCAAGGTTTTATTTCATGTCAATGCATGGGACAGCAACAGCAACTGTACTGAGAGCCTGCTGATCATTTTTCTTCCTCCTCAATGCATCCAGTAAAACATTTCACCAAGGGACTGCATGAAAAAGATTGTGGCTTGACACATGTAAAAATATCACAGTAAGAGAAAACTCTGCAAAGAAGTCTTCTTTTTCAGGGAGGGAAAGTATCTTCTGAGAAAAAAATCAACTCACCGACAGTGGTCTGTAGGTCAGAGCACAGGAGACACTGCTCCGCCAACTGCAATGTCCCCCAACAATACAGCACTCATTGCTCACCTGCATCTATATGGAGATGCCAGGTTTTGAACCCAGAACATTCCACATAATGGGATCTGCCACTGAGCTCCAGTCCCAGCCCATGACTTCGTTGAATATAATTTGATAATCCAGCAAGACTGCCAGGTCTTCCAATTGCAATCCCTGCTTCAAGCATGCAAGACTTTTGCTTTAACAGAGTGCCCAAAAGGAAGATGAGCAAAGAGCTGGTAAGAAACTGGCAGGTGGCACATCCCCTTGTTTTTCACAGCAGTGCCATGCAATTCCAGGTAGCCTTTGCCCCATCTCATCCACAACGTGAGTTGGCTATAGAGTTTTTCACCCTCGCAATGCCTTCTTGGTCCCCATCTGCCGTTCACATTCAAATTGGTCATGGCTTTGCTATTAAAAGAAAGAAGCCCACAAGCACGTTTGATGACTTCACACATGCTGCTGCACCCAGAGCTCTTTTTGACATTGTTGTCAGCTCCTTTTTTGTTGCAACGCAAATAGGAAAAAAGGTCGAGTCAGACTGAAAGTACAGCCATAGAAGGTTCAGGGCAAATAACCAGCTCTAAAGAGCTGGCTGGAACATGGTGCATTTATTTAAATGCTCTTGTTTTGTACCCATTGATCACCTGCAGACCTGATTATAGCACATGTAAAGAAGACATCACCAAATTATCTCCACTAGTATAATTTTTATATCACCTCTGGTGCAATGGTTTTCAATGGAGCTTGTTCATATATTTGGCTGAGCCATCAAGGACTGATCAATGGAGTAGTCAGGGATCAAAGGATTAGATGTAATGCATAATACTTGAAGGAGTAGCTACTCCTTATATCTGCTGGACTCAGGACTGAGATCCACTGGAGGCACCCTTCTCCGTGTCCTGCCACTGGAGGTCATATATTATCGGGGGTTGTGATACAGGACCTTCTCTGCTGTGGCACTGCCAATTTAGGCATCCAAAGAAAAGGGGCAGACGATATGACCAAAGGAACATGAACAAAGCACATTCCTTCAGTGTAAAGATTTTGAGTGTCTTACTCTCTGTAAAGCGACAAAGCTAGAAAACTTTTATGTGCTATATGGGCAAAACTTGCCAGTTGTAGTCCAAATAATTTTTACTTTTGTTGGAGGTAGAAACCACGAGACTTAAAGACCATTTAAAACCCGTTAAAACAGTTTAAAACCATGCAAAGCCCTGTACTCCTGCAGATTTGGATGGAATCAATTCAATCCCAAAGAGTTAAGTAAAAAAAATCATGTTTTTATCTGGTGCTGGATTGAAACCAATATTGACATCAATTGGACCTCTGGGAATATGCCATTTAAATGGTCTTTCTGTACAGCCAGAAAGTTGGGGACTGCTGGAAAATTTCATAGGGGTGGTGGTAGAATTCTTAATAGAGGGGCAATGCATTCCCCGCTCAAAGTAGATACACCCCCTTATTCAAACCCTTCCCCAGTGCATCATCACCCTTTAGAATGGGTGGCTGAGAGGCTACAAAAGCAGGGCCAGTCTAGGAACAGTCTTGTTTCGGCCTGTTAATTTGTTTTAAAAGCTTTCAGTCCATTTAATTTTTTAAAAATCTTTTGCTGTTACTTGTTTTCAGGTCCCGTTTGGCTTATCAGTTCAATGAACAAGAAACTTCCAAAAACCTGGGCATTAACCACTCTGCTCAGGTGTTGCACATGCAAGGCCACAGCATCCTTGATTGAAACAATCTACTCATAGTGCAGTCTCCCTCTTTTCCTACTGCCTTCCACTTTACCCAACATTACCGTTCTTTCCAGTAAGTCATGCAATCTCATGGTATGTCCACAGTAACACCTGTCTTGTCATTTAGACTTGTAGAGGAGAGACAGCAATAGCACGTGTATTTCTATACTGCTTATCAGCTAAGTGCTCTCTAAGCCGTTTACATGTATTTTAGCCTTGTGGTCTCTTCCAGTTCTATGATTCTGTGATTCTATTGTATGCTGCCCTAAGATCCAATGATCCAGGTTGAGCTTACTAAAACAAAACCAAAGCCATTTCTGCACTAGCCTGTTATAGTGCTATTATTCTACTTTCAACATCCTATGGAATCCTGAGGTTTGCAGTTTAGGGAGGATTCTCAAGGAATAATGTAGAATAATAGCACTATAACAGTCTAGTGCGCAAATGGACCAAATATAATGAGAACAAATCAGTTCTTAAGGCAAAGTTTTTTATCACTCTCACAGGATGAAGTCATGGCAGTTAATGGCATACTTGTGAGTGATTCACCTTTCCTTGACCATACAGTCGTACTCTGTGAAGTAGCGTTGCTATCCAAAGTTGGGAATATGTTTTGCAAAGAAGAGGTGCGTAGGGCTGACCCAAGGCATTTTGGTGCCTGAAGCAGAGCGACAAATGTTGACCACAGATATGAACATTGCGGGAGGGAAAGGTCAGAGGTTGACTGTAGGGCCAAGGTAAGGTGGAGCCACGCTAAAGGAAAAGCACTCTGAAACAAGGTGGGGGGAAGGAAGCCACAGTGATATTAAGTTTTTAGGAATCTTGAGGAAAAGCAGATTTAGCATTTCCAGAATATTTTGGCATTAATAACAATGGCCAAGACTGTCGATCAGATACTTAGTTTACTTAACTAAGTAGGGTCTCCCAGCCTTATCCGCCCATCCTGCTTTATTGGGCAGCAGCAGCTACAAGTGATGAGAATCTGTTATCCTCTCAGGGTGCAAAAGACTGTTTCCACTCCCACTCTTGATAGAGGTCTCCAATGTGAGGAAGAATTGCAATAGGGATCCTGCTTCTGATTGGCATACAAGAGATCACTGGAGCGACACTGGATAGAAACAACAGTATGCCGTGCCCTGATTGACAGGAGAACACAACTCTGTCGTTCACAGTGGCTGCTCCCCAGAAAAGCAGGACTGGAGGAATTTTACAATCATAACTGCATCCATAACTGCAGTAGTGAATTCTAGCCAATAACAGTCTGAAATACAAGACAAAAGTTCAAGAAAAATAGTTTTTAGACAGTGCTTGCCTGGTAATTTTCCATTACGGTTTCATGATTGCTGTTTTCATAATTTCCTAATGTCTCTCCAGTGTCCACCTGTGATTTGCTATCTGTTGTTGTATGATGTTGTTTCCAAAATCATTAACAAATGGTAAGGTGTGTGCTTGCTTTGGTGCCTGATTGCTCACACTGAACGCTAGACATCAGGACCAGCAATGTGTCATTAAGTAAACGGTTGTCTTTGACCCTTACTATGCACTATGCCACAATCCTGCAACATTCCAGAGTCATCCCAGCAGTTCCTTTGCTGGGATGGGAACATGTCTCAAACACTCCCCTCTGCACACAGCTGGCAGCCCGTGGATGATAGTGCTTGGGGTATGCTCCTTCTTTCTGCAATGCAGCTGGCCTCTCCCTGTGTTGCACTGAGGAAGGAGGCACCTTGACAGCACTTCTGCCCTTTCTGCATGGCCCCAGCTGACACAATCATTGCATGAAAGGGGCCTATTACTGATTTTTTTCCAGTAATAATATAATGCATGGGTACAATGACTGGGGACATGACAGGAGTGGGACCATGATGACATTGTGTGGTAGCATGCGTCGCAGACCAGGTGCTTTCTACCCAAAACCAGCCCCATCCTGACAGTATAAATTCTTACCTGTCCTGATAATAAAAATACAATGCTAATGAATTAAATTGCTAACAGCTTCCTACACCTTCTAGTCATTCCAAATTTGCTACCTGAGGCAGCTGACTCCCTCTGCCTCATGGCGGGCCCAACCTTCCTCCTGAAGTTCAGTTCCTATGTACATATTAGCTACGCAAACAGTTCCCACACAAGGAATTTCTGCCTCTCAAACTGTTGAACCAGCCACTGGCTTCCACCCAGCTAAACCATTAATTGCCTATTTCAATTAGCAAAGTGCTAGGATTGCAAATTAAACATCTGCAGCAATTTTGCCTGATACTACTACTTTTTTTTTTTCTTAACACCCAACTGGATTGGTTTATCAAGCTAATCTAACACATAGGGTGTTAGGCTGTCCAGCAGGATTAATTAAAATCCTGGCTTACAGTGAGAGGATGATACAGGTATACTAGGAATTGCTTGCTGCTATAAATATATTTCAGGTGCTTGTCTGCATAAAATGCAAATAACCAGCTACGCTGTCTCAAGGCTTCTGTCATTTATTTGCTCACATTGATTTAAAACTTTTCCTCGAAACATACAGGACTTTCTTTTTCAATATTTTGAAAACACTTGAACTCCTCTTTCAACTCCTTATTTTTGCCCAGTTCTTCTATCTTTTTTCTTCCCAAAAATCCACTTTGGTAAAGAACCTCAAAACAGCAAATATAAAGCTTGCACCAGGACCTTTTGTTAAAGAACCTCAAAAGAACAAATATAAAGTTTGTACCAAGACTCTTCTAGATTTAGCATATCCTCCAGCTGTCCCAATTTGGCAGAAGTCATCCAGATTAAAATTGGTTAAAATATTGTAGCTTAAACTGATTTAAAACCATGTGCTTGTGAAGGGTTGTGTAAAATCAATTCACCCCAAAGGCATTTGTGAACAGTCACATTATCACTTGGTACAGGAACAATGGCAATGTTGGCACTAATCGGAGCTCCAAGGTAAGGATATTCCATAACTGTTTACCCTCCAACTATCCTGATTTAGCAGCAACAGATCTGATTAATCCTCTGTCATCTCGCTTTTTCAACTGCTTTTAGAATGTCCCAGTTTCTCTTTCCTCCTCCCACTTCCCCTTTTGTTCTTACCTTACCATACTTCAGTTGATTAAACTGAGTTCCAAGTGTAAAAGTAGTTTGTATGTAGTCAAATCAGCAGGGGAGTGGGGGAGAGGAATGGCACAATTCTTGCCATTCACGCTAGATTCTAGCAAAAGCAAAGTGTTACGTATTTTCCTAGTTCGTGGGTTCTTCCTCAGAAATGACATTTGTCCTCTTGAACACACCGTCAGAGATGGTTGGACCAAACCTCTAGAAAATACTTTGTGAAGCAAATGTGAATGTCATGTTGCTTTAATTGCTTTAACTATTAAGTGCACCTGTGGAAAGGAATGTGGCTCAACCTGAGTTTGTGCTGAGCCAGGCTGATGAGCACCAGGTGCAGACAATACAAGGGTTGGTCAGGATTGGCTAGGTGTCTGTATAAAGGTAGCACAATCCCAGCCAACACTGCACATGTTGCCTGAAGTGTGTCTGCTGGAAAGAGCAAGCTAGATATGCTGGATTGCCATCTGGACTTTGTAAATATGGTATATATGTTGTAACAAAGGATAAAGAGCCTCCATATTGGACGCTTACAACTTGGAGTGGGTGAGTGTTACTGGCTTAGTGCATGTGCTGCTAATGGTGTTCTCTACTGCTAGGCATGCTTCCATAACTGTGTGTAGCTATCTCTGCTTATTTATAGAATTTTTTTCCTTGACTGGATATTTTTGCTTTTTTCCCCCTTTTGTTTTGGGGGACACACATGAATGTTGCTTGGCCATGTCCTAGTTTCAATGGTGAGATGTTGAAGCATTTGTAAATGGGCTGCCACAGCAGAGTCTCCCATATCCTATTTCCCTGACTTGATGGTATGTAAAAGAAGCCCCTCAAAAAGATGTCAGTTCTCAGGTAGATATATATATATGGAAAGGTGCTCTTTCAAGTATTAAGGCTCCTTGTATTTCTCAATCCCTCTTAAGAACATGAATTTTGAGACAGAATTAATTCACTGAAAGACTTCACAAACTATGAAGTACCTTTGCCGCTGCTCTACTTTTATCCTTTCTCCAACATCAAAAAAAAAAAACATTATTGGAAAAAGTAGAATCATAGAGCTGGAAGAAACCATAAGGGCCATTGAGTCCAACCCCCTGCCATTGCAAGAATACACCATCAAAGCACTCCTGGCAGATGGCCATCCAAACTCTGTTTAAAAACCTCCAAAGAAGGAGACTCCACCACACTCCCAAGCAGCATATTTTACCATCATACTGTTCTTACAATCAGAAAGTTATTCTTAATGTTTAGGTGGAATCTTTTTTCCTGTAGTTTGCAGCCATTGGTCCTTGTCCCAGTCTCTACAGCAGCAGAAAACAAACTTGCCCCAACTCCCATATGGTATCCCTTCAAATACTTTAGCATAGCTATCATGTCCTCTCTTAATCTTCTCTTTTCCAGGCTAAATTTACTCAGCTCCCTTAGTCACTCCTCATAGGGCATGGTTTTCTGGCCTTTTACCATTTTGGTCACTCTGTTTCAGCTTCTCAGCATCCATTTTGAATTATGGCACCTAGAGCTGAACACAGAATTCTAGGTCTGACCAAAGCAGAATAGAATAGTACTGTTAGTTCCCTTGATCTAGACACTATACCCCTATTGATGTAGCCTAGAATCTCATTGGCTTTTTTAGCTGCCACATGACACTGTAGACTCATGTTCCACTTGTGGTCCACTAAAGCTCACAGATTTCTTTCACATGTACTGCAGTCAAGTCAGTTGTCACCCATCCTACATCTATGCATTTTGTATTTTCTGCTCAAATGTAGTTCCTTGCATTTCTTTTTATTTAAATTCATTGTGTTAGTTTTGGCCCAGCTATCTAATTCTTAAGGTCACTTTGAATTCTCATCCTGTCCTCTGGGGTATTAACTACCCCTCCTAATTTGGTGTCATCTGGAAATTTGCTAAGAATACCCTGTATTCCATCATTCAAGTCATTGATAAATATGTCGAACAGCACTGGGCCCAGGACAGAACCCTGTGACATCCCACTAGTCACTTCTCTCCGAGATGAAGAAGAACCATTGGTGAGGAATTTTTGGGTTCAGTCAGTCAACCAATTACAGGGCCACCTAACAGTAGCATCATCTAGCCCAGATTTTACTACCATGTTTGCAAGGATATCATGGGACACCTTGTGAAAGGCCTTACTGAAATCAAAATATGCTAGATCCACAGCATTTCCTTCATCAATCCCTTGAGCTTGTAATTCTATAAATAAAATAGATAAGATTAGTCTGGGGTGATATGTTTTTGAGAAACCCACAGCATTTCTTTCTAAGTGGTTACAGACCATCTGTTTAATGATCTGCTCTAGAATCTTCCTTGGCCTTTTGAAGATGGAGGCATTCTCCAGTCTGCTGAGATTTTACCTCTTCTCTAGAATTCTCAAAGATTATTGCCAGGGGTTCTGAGATTAATTCTGCCAGTTCTTTTAAAACCCTTGGATGTAGTTCATCTGGCCTTGGAGACTTGAATTCATTTAGAGTAGCCAAGCATTCGTGTACTACCTCTTCACCCATATTGTTCTACATTTCCCCTACTGCGTCCTGTGCTCCATTTTTCCTGAAGAGAGCACCGTTTTTCTTTTGGGAGAAGACCAAGGAAAATAAGTGTTAAGAGTTCAGCCTTTTCTGTTAGCATTTCACTACCTTCTCCACATAGTGGCCTTACCATTTCCTTATTCTTCCTTTTCTACAAACATAACCAAAAGAAAGTCCCCCCTTTTTTAAATTTATTTTTAACCTCTCTAGAAAGCCTGAGCTCATTCTGTGTTCTAGCTTTTCTGACTCGGTCCATTTCCGCACTAGACTGTTACAGTGCTATTGTTCCACTTTCAACATCCTATGGAATCCCGGGGTTTGCAGTTTAGGGAGGGGCCTTTGAGCCTATGTCTCCTCATCCTCCATGGTCCCTCTCTCTACACGTGCTGGCTAGTTATTTGAATTCCTCTTTGGTGATTTCCTCCTTTTTCTATTTCTTGTACATGTTCCCTATAAATCTTTTGTACTGTTTTAAACATCTTGTTAGCTGCCTTGAGTTCTACTACGGGGAGAAAGGCAGGATAGGAATGAATAGAATTAAATAAATAAAATAGACAAGAGCACTTTGTCTATCCATTTTTCAGAGATAACACTGTGGTTATTTAAGAGACTGAGCTGACACCCCGGCTCAGGGCCAGCCAAAGTACAAAACAGGACTTTATCTCTCACAGTTCTGGGCTTCCTCCTGACGTTGCTTTTCAAGTCATGGCTTGGAAATGAACTCTTGTTCCAGGTCTGAGCCTCCCTTGGAGAGCAGCCAGTCGGATGGCCTCCTGCCAAATTGCTGAGCAGTCTCAGGTTCCCTGAAGGAATCAAATGTCCACAGAAGCACTTCACTGTTAAGCACTGCCAAGGGAGGCATGACGCAGCAGGAGGCGGCAGTGCCTACTTCGCATCAAAAAGCTACAGGACTAGGCAGACCAAGGGAGCAGTCAAACAGATCTTAGGAGCACCAGTGCTAAGGAAACTGGCTGTCAATCCATCTCTGATGTGAATTCAAGGTGCTAATAATAGCATTTAAATCTGCAAAGGGACTGGGATCTTGACCTTAAGGGGTTGCCTACACACCCCTCCAACTCTCCTGATTTGGCATGGATGGCCTAGGCCTTTTCCGCACTGGCCTGTTATAGCGCGATGATTCCACTTTCAACATCCTATGGAATCCTGGGGTTTGCAGTTTTGGGAGGGGCCAGCTGGCCCCTCCCGAAACTGCAAACCCCAGGATTCCATAGGATGTTGAAAGTGGAATCATCGCGCTATAACAGGCTAGTGTGGAAAAGGCCCTAGATTAATCCTCTGTCCCCCACTACTTTTTCAGCTGCTTTTAAAATATCCCAGTTTCTCTCTCCTCCTCCCACTTTTCCCTTTTGTCATCAGCTTACTTCAGTTGCTACCAACTGAGAGCAAAGTGCAAATGGAGTTTGCATTCACTTAACTCGATGGGGAGAGAAGAGAAGGGAGCAGAATTTTGCCTTTCCCAGAAGGCTAAGGCCAGTTCTGCACTACACAGTTATAGTGCTATTATTCCATTTTCAAACTCCTGTGGAATTCTGGGGTTTCCAGTTTACTGAGATTCTCTAAATGCCCCTCCCTAAACTGCAAACCCCAGGATTCCATAGAACGTTGAAAGTGGAATAATAAAATTATAACAGTCTGGTGTGGAAATGGCCAGAGATAAATGTATATTAAACAGATCCTCAAGTTACAACTTCAGAAAAGGCTAGAACACTTAAAACAATGTTAATTTGCATGTTAGAAAAAATCTGATTCTAAAAAATACCCTTTTCAGTTTTTTGCCATGCCTGCTTATTTGAACAAGGCTGGTCCAAGACATTCTGCTGCCTGGAGCAGAGATCAAGGGTTTGTTTGTTTTTCCCAAATGGATTCCATATATATGATTTAGGTACGAATTGCTACACTGGCTAAGGCTTGGGCTATATGACCCCTGGGATGTATTCTAAGGTTCTATGGAAACAGATAGGACCATTGGTTAAATCTTTCTTCAATGCTACTGGTGATATGTCTCCACCACATCTGGAGAGGGAAGCTTAATGAGTGCACAAGCCAGGTCTCTTTTCAACATCTCACTCCTGCCACCTAGCATCTGCCATCTGAGATTACCATCTTGCCTTGCCGAATGATGGAGCCACCACCATACATGATGCTGAACAGGGAAGGCAGGGAAATGGATAGAGAGGGGGAAATGCTTCTTCTTGTAATGGCAGTTTGGATTCCATCCAAGAAATTCACTGGCAGTTGATTCAGGATAGACAAAGCTAATTGCTTCTTCATCTATGTAGCTGGCCGCCATAGGATGTACTGGTGATAACTGGCTTTAAGTTCATTACATCAAGCTTTTGTCCTGAAAGTGGAAGGAGTGGGCAGGTGGATTCAGGGGAGGGGTGAAGAAGAGATTCAATGTTTAGTGCTATAACTTACCTACTATGACAAAGTTCTGGGGGTACGGCTATCTGAATCATAGAATCATAGAAATGTAGAGTTGGAAGAGACCACATGGGCCATCTAGTCCAACCCCCTGCCATGCAGGAACACCCTCAAAGCACTCCTGACAGATGGCCATCAAGCCTCTGCTTAAAAACCTCCAAGGAAGGAGACTCCACTACACTCTGAGGCAGCAGATTCCACTGCCGGACAGCCCTGACTGTCAGGAAGTTCTTCCTGAGGTTCAGGTGGAATCTCCTTTCCTGCAGCTTGAATCCATTGCTCCTTGTCCTGGTCTCTAAAGCAGCAGAAAACAAGCCCTCTCCTTCCTCTACATGGCATCCCTTCAAATATTTAAACATGGCTATCATGTCCCCTCTTAAGTGCCAGTACAGCCTGGAAGCAGCTTGCTAGGCAACCAGAATAGCCCCTCAGGAGAGAAACCCAGCCCAGTAGCATGTGGGAAGGGCTGGTGGCTAAGAGAAAAAAAGTTATAGAAAGCTAAGTACCTGTGGATACTATTATTCCTTCAGTGAGATCCTAGCAAGGAGTTAGGGAGCAGAGTCGCTCAGTCAGCCAGAGGCCATGGCTGTGTTGGCAGATTTAGTTCTCAGTGGAAGCCTAGTGAGAGGCAGAAAAGTAATTGAACCTTAATAGAATCTGGTCAGAGAGTGTGACCTGGATCAAGGGTTGAGCCTTTAGTGCAAGTCTACCCAAAGGGAGTCTACTGCACTTCTTAGACAAAGTAACAAGGAACTCCCTGTTCAGAAAGGGTTCAATTAAATCTCTAGACTTTCATATAAGGCACAAATATCATATGAATCTGGTCAGTGCACTGAGGAATTGTATCAACCTTGACCGGCATTTGAAATCTAACACGCTACTTTATTCTAATTATTATCTTAAAATATGCTGCAGGTTATTTTTGTAGCACTGACTCAGCTTGAATTGTATACAGTATATAAAGTAACACAGAAAGCATACTGCCATAAAATCATTCAGTGGTTCTAAATAAACATTGAAAACCCTCACCTTTTTGCACAGAGGTGTTTTTGTAAGGAAGGGAGGCAGAGCTGTGTGCCTTATCAGACTGAGAACAGCCACACCAACCTAGGAGAAGTAAGGGCCCATCACACTTATTTACTTACTTTTTCTACATTCATACTGCCAACAAACTCAAGTCACAATGTATGGCTCTCCACTTTATCTTTGCAACAATCCAGCAGTGAGAGAGGCCAGAAAGGGAAAAATGAATGACACAAGGACTTCATGCCCCCATGAAGCCTCAAACTTGAATCTCCCAGGTTCCAGCACAACAATCTAACCACTATACCATATTGTCTCTAAGCGCATTATTGGCTGGACTGGATAATGACCAAGGTCCCTTCCAACTGTGTTGAAAATGGAATCTCTATAATGCCCAGAATCCTCATTAGTCATGCTGCTGGGGGAATTCTGGGAGCTGCCATCCAAAAAAGCAACTTCCCCACCTCTCCTTTCTGTATGCTGTATGGTAAACTAACCATCAGTTTTGCTCTTTTTTTTTCCCCTAAGCTTTTAGGAATATTTGATAGGATGTGCCATCTCACCGTGGATTTGGCTGTACTTGCTTATTATAAAGTCAGTGTGACTCAAACACACTTGGCAACATTTACTATTGCAACATTTACTATTTTGATAGATGATTATGGATGAGATGGGGAAAATGGCAGCACACCAATTGCTTCCCTTCATATGCATGCTTGCCATGAGCCTCTATGACTTTTGGCTACGCAGGTCCTACAAGCCAGAGCTGGAACTAAAAAAAAAAAAAAATTAAACCTTGCAAGGATGTTAAAGTGAATAAATGATTTAAAGTGAGCAACATTTCTTTAATTGGAACTACAGTCCTGCTGTCTTAGGAATTCTGGGATTTGTAGTCCAAAAAGTAACTTTACCAAGCTCTACAGAACAATCCAGTATTATCCCACATGAAGCTGAATATGTCTGAAACACAGCAATACAAGAACGAGTCCCTTGAAATCAAATAGTAAAATTAGAACACTTTTTTTTAAAAAAAATATTTTTATTTTTTTGCTGGTAAACATGGTCATTGGCATTTCCAAACACAGCTTTCCCACCTCTGTAATGGAGTTGCTGGGAGTTGTAGTCCAACACATCTGGAGGGCACAGGGTTGAGGAAACCTACTTTAATCCCTTGTGTGCTAAGTGTATCTAAATGGATCTGACTGTTCAAGTCCCAAAGCACCACGGCAAATGCAGTAAAGGCCAGACCTGGAAACTGTAGCTTGAAGGATATAAATCCTGCAGTGCTCAATGCAGAAATAACAAATATACCAGAGAAACAACAAAACAGCTGGCATGCCTAGTTAGTCTCTCCCATTAATGGAGCTGCTTCCATTAGCAGAACTGGGAAGGAATGATTTCCCCTTTGCAGCCCCCAAGGGCTCTCAAACTCTGCCCTTAAGGGGTGGGGGAACTCAGCAGAGGAGATTATTGGAGGCAGAAGAACTACAAGGCATAGTGGAGCAAGAGAAATCTCTCAACTTTGCTTGTGCAAATTTGAATTTCCTCCAATGAGCACAGAGGAGACTTCCAGGTCAGGAGGAGGGAGTTAATCTGCTTTGAAGGAGCTATCCATGGCCCTGAAGCCTATCCCCCACATGGATTCAGCACCTTAGACAGAGACTTGAGGAACAACTGGAACTAATACATGACTATGAAGTCACTGGCCTCCACTGAGCACTGTGGCAATCACAACAATATGAATCCAGCCCATGATAACATAACCACAGAAGCAGCAACAGTGCAGCTAACAGACCTTGGGAAGGCTTCAGAATTTAAAAGCACCCATGCTGTTTTGCCTTTTAAATTGTTGATTTGTGCCTTCAAGCTGTTTCCAACTTATGTGGAACCTGTCAGGGGGCTTTCTTGGCAAACTTTGTCCAGAGGCTGTTTGCCACGGCCTCCCTCTGACTTGTCCAAGGTCACCCAGTGGGTTTCCATGGCCAAGCGGGGATTTGAACCCTGGTCTTAGCCCAGAATTCAAACCACCACACCATGCTGGCTCATTGATTTTTTTAAAACAGCTGTTTTGAAAAGATGGAATTACAAATCCAAATGAGCATATGTTTTCACATACTGTACATTACCCTTTGATATATCGCCACTTGGTGAAATGAAAAGGCATTTTATATAGCCCTTAAAAAGAAATAAAATAGACAATAAACTATTGATTTGGCTAACTGATTGGGAAAGAAAGAAAGAGAAGGAGAGGTGGAAGAAAGGGAAGAGGAAGAGAGAGAGAGAGAGAGAGAGAGAGAGAGAGAGAGAGAGAGATCTTGATTGGCAGGAAGTATCCAATGAAGCCTTTCATGCCATGAAAAAGAATTGTTTGTTCCTAGTAATGCATGTAGTTTGAGGCACTGTTGAAGACACTGGGTCACAGATTGACTGGGAAGAAAAAAAAGGCAGCAGTACTAGTATGTCTTCTCTTTCCCCCTCCCCAAAGCAAGCAACTGAAGGATGATTCACACCTTATAGTTTTGAAGGATTTTTTTTTTCAAAGTCTCTGCCACAGGCATCCCCTTATACCATTATTCTCATATTTTCCCAGGCGCAGGCATGTTTGCAGCATTGCGGCAATTCCTAAATAAATGCAGGGAAAAACATTTCTCTGTTATTGAGGACACCTCAGGCTATAAGCGTTGCATTTTTAATCAGGTCCTCTCAGACTCTGAATATATAAACCCCCCAACGGTCCCCCCCCAACTTCACGCCTAGGATCTTGGAAGAGCCTTGAAGTTCCTCTCCCCTCTTTCTTCTTTTGGCTGGGCTGCTCGCTTTTAAATATCTAGCACTTACATCTGTTTAGAATTTTTCAGGCTTCTGTAGTTTTGACTGAGTATTAAAGTGAAAGAGACATGCTTTGAGTGGCGGACTCCATATCTGCGGAACGGTCAATCCACCCTGGCTTTAATCTCAACTTTAAAGCACGAGTGGGGAAAACATGGCCCAGAAACAACATGTGGACCCTGTGGACATTTTGTGACCCCTAGGACCATCCAAAGGGTAAAAAAAAATGCAAAAATATCAAATAAATATGTAATTTAAAAAAAAATCTCCAAAATATCATTTTTAAGGCATTTCTACCAAATTTTGTGCCTGCCCACCCTGGGCTAATTGAGTAACAAGATTGCCTTAGAGTCTCCATAAGATGGAAATGACTTGAGTAAATGCAACAATGTCTGTTTTTTATGTCTGAAAAAGACCTGGGCTGGAATCCTGCGGGGAGCGTACATCTTCACAAGTGCAGGAATTAGAATTGGGCAGTTGGACAATGTACCTATCCAGTAGAGGGCTGCTGTTAGGTTACTAGGCAGCAGAGGCAGCAAAGTGCCCAATGTGCATTGGTGCACAATGCACAACAAGAATGAGGTGCATCGGTCCTGATGCTCATTGTATCAGTCCTGGTGTGCACTGTGCACCAATGCACATTGACAGCTGTTCCTGATGTCCTGTTATGCATCTTTGCAATTTAGTAAAAGGGTTTCTTAGTGCCTCATAGAATCATAGAAATGTAGAGTTGGAAGAGACCAGAGGGGCCATCTAGTTCAACGCCCTGCTATGCAGGAACTCCCTCAAAGCACTCCCGACAGATGCCATCCAGCCTCTGTTTAAAAACCTCCAAAGAAGGAGACTTCACTACACTCCAAGGCAGCATATTCCACTGCCGGACAGCCCTGACTGTCAGGAAGTTCTTCCTGAGGTTCAGGTGGAATCTCCTTTCCTGCAGCTTGAATCCATTGCTCCTTGTCCTCATCTCTGGAGCAGCAGAAAACAAGCCCTCTCCTTCCTCTACATGGCATCCCTTCAAACATTTAAACATAGCTATCATGTCCCCTCTTAACCTTCTCTTCTGCAGACCAGCTCTGTAAGTCTATCCTCATAGGGCATGGCTTCCAGGCCCCTCACCAATTTGGTCGCCCTCCTCTGGACTTGCTCCAGTTTGACCATGTCCTCCTTGAATTGGGGTGCCCAGAACTGCACACAGTATTCAAGATGAGGTCTAACCAAAGCAGAGTAGAGTGGTCCCAGTACCTCCCTTGATAGACACCATACTCCTATTGATGCAACCGAGAATTGCATTGGTTTTCTTGGCTGCCGCATCACACTGCTGACTCATGTTCAGCTTGTGGTCTATTAAGACTCTTAGATCTCTTTCACACATACTGCTATCCAGGCACGTGTCTCCCATCCTATATTTATGTATTCCGTTTTTTCTACCTAAGTGTAGGACCTTACATTTCTCTCTGTTGAATTTCATTTTGTTAGCCTTGGCCCAGCTCTCCTATAGCAAGGTATACACATCATACAAGATTCTGGTGTTGGTTAGCTAATAAGCCAGTCTTCTACAAACTGGTGCTTTCTAGACACATTGGATTACAACTCCTATTAGCATGACCAATGGCCATATTGGATGAGAATGATGAGAGCTGTAGTCCAACACAGGTTTGTATTGTAATAGGGTATATTGACATACCCAAGCAGAACTGTCAGAGATAAAATGAGAGGTTATGGCAGACGCTGCCCCTAGAAGATTGGTTTGTTTCAGCATGGACTTTCATGGATATCAAGACAATTTAGTTTTACCTGAAGTGAATTGATGTCTGAAAAAAGTTCATGCTAAAATAAACCAGTTAGTCTTTCGCTCTTACCTACAGGCTCAGGCAAAAGCAAATCACTGTAGCTTCTCCTAAGCTGCACATTCTTCGTCACCCATAACGTTGGCCATCTTGGTCAACACACTCTGATGTTGTTTGGTCACAATGTATGCCAGTTTTTATTTGTGAATTATTGGAAGGTATATTGTTGCAGAAGTGGAGGATACTATACTTTTGCTTCATTTTAGATTGCTCACAGTTTGGAACTTATTCCACCCAAAATTTGGATGTGGTGTTTTGGGGCAGACAACAATGTTTGAAAAGGGGTAAATGTTGTGCAGGATAAGTCCTGAGCTGTGAAGATTCCATTATTCTCCTCATCCGCTTGCTGTGGATATCACATTTCAAGGGTTTCCCAGTTCTAAAGAAACATGGCCGGAATCCTCTATGCAAGTTATATCTTCATTAGTGGACTTACATCTGTGGGAATTAAAATCAGGCAGTACTGTAATGTCTATATCCAGTAGCAAAGCCAGCAAAATTTCACATTGATGCACAATGGGCCCAATGAGCATTGGTTATCGATGCACATTGAACACCAATGAGCATTGGTCCCATCACCTAACATTCAGTCTTGCCATTGTCCTGATATATATCTTCACAATTCACTAACAGAATTTCTGACTGCTCTTTTGTTTACCTAAGTATAATAAAGTTATAGAATGAAAGATTTGGAAGAGACCACAAGGGCCATTGAGTCCAACCCCCCTGCCATGCAGGAATACACCATCAAAGCATTTCTAACAGATGGCCATCCAACCTCTGTTTAAAAATGTCTACAGAAGGAGACTCCACCACACTTCATTGAGGCAGTGCATTGTACTGTCGAACAGCTCATACCATCAGGAAGTTCTTCCTAATGTTTAGATGGAATCTCTTTTCCTGAAGTTTGAAGCCATTGCTCCATGTCCTAGTCTCTGGAGCAGCAGAAAACAGGCTTGCTTCATCCTCCATATGACATCCCTTCAAATATTTTAAATGTAGCTCTCATGCACCTCTTAATCTTCTCTTCTCCAGGCTAAACATACCCAGATCCCTATGTTATGTTATGTAAAAGGTGATACAGGATTCCAGTGACCATTTTTGACCATTTCTCAGATACTTTTCTAATATTCTTTCCAACCCTACTTTCAAGCTCTGGTTTCTTCCTGTTGTTCTTGTTGAGGAACCACTGTCTAGATTTTTTCCCTCCTCCCAACCAGACTGATTTTCCTTCCTTCACCACTTTCTGACTGCTGGGGAAGAATTCATCCTGTCTTACTAATGATGCCTTTAAAGTATTATTATGGAATCAGATTTTTCTCAGGACAGAACCCCTTGAAAGCTTTATATATGGAGTCTTTTATGAGTATTTGTTGCCATTTATTACACTGCAACAGATGTCTCTACTGGGTCTATTCATTGTGATGTTATCAGAGGAGGTTCAATAGCCCCAGTACAAGCACAGCATGCAACAAGGAATTAAATCCCTCATTCAATTATGAACTCCATAGAGAAAAACAAATATAAGTGTTCATGTTGCAACTGTACAATAAATTGCATCCTTGAATTACAGGATGTTTCAACCACCCATGTTGCAAAATAACACAGGTCCTTAAAGCAAGGCTGGGAAATTCAAGACCCTCGTGGCATTGTTTGACTCTGAGTCCCATCTGTGGTGATGCATGATGGGAACAGTAACACATCAACATCCAGAGGGTTGTAGGAGCTCCATGTCTGGATTAAGGACTGGATGCAGCAGCAAAACCAAATTTCAAAGATAGGAATTCAAATCCCCACCCTGAGATTAAATGCCAAAACTGACAGCCAAAACAGACTTCAAACCAAGCTGTCAGTAGGGATAGTACAATTTGTAACTTTTGCTTTCTCTGGAATGTTTTACATCACATGTTTGTTTCATCCCTAATATGAAGAAATTTGCAAATGTGGCCTTGTTTTTCAAAAACAGAGAAATTTACCCTTCCTCTCCACCAGATAAATTGAACAGATCAGCTACTTCCACTCTGGACTGGGCCATCCTACATCTCTCTGCCTCAAAAGCATTTAGATGAGGAGTGCTTCAGGGGATAAAAACTGATCACAACTCTCATTCACAGCTTTGTAACTAGCACCCTTCTAACCCTGTGTCAAGCAATTGCAAACATTTGGGGGCATGTTGCAGGGGGAAAAAAAGTAATAACCCTTTATTTTATAGCACCTGTAAAATTCAGCTAGAGCAAATTCGACACTACTTTTGTTCAATATACAAGGATTCAAAGCCAGACTTTTAGGAATTAAACAATTTAAAGCCTCAAACTTAAACAGATGAGTTTGTTGGTTTCAGATTCCCCTACACGAGAAGAAATCTGCTCACCTGGGTACATTCTTATCAAAAGTGAACAGAAAAATAATTCTCAACCATTGAGAACATTTGCAAATTTCTTCATGTTAGGAATGAAACAAATCTGTGTTTTAAAACATTCTGGTGTGAGAGAAAGCAAAACTTGTAGATCTTACTGTCCCTACGGCCAGCTTGGTTTGAAGTCTTTGGTTTTTGCTGTTAATTTGGGGGTTTAATATCGGGGTGAGGATCTGGATTCCCATCTTTGAAATTTTGTTTTGTTCCTGCTTCCCCCTCCAATACTTAATTCAGAGATGGAGCATCTGAAGCCTTACAGATGGAACAAACCCCAAAGTTCTGTTTCACTCACTGGCTGGCATCCTATTAGCAACATACACAAACATTAAGATCATCTTATGCTTGTTACGTATATATTATTTTTTGTCATTGCACATTTGTACTCCTTTCGTTCCTCTGCAACATCCTCTGCAACATGAGTCCTAGTGACGGCACAAGGGAAACCATGGGCTTCACATGCCAAACACTTACTCTATATTCTTGGTATTCAGCAATGCAGGATCTCAGCCACTTTCTCATATCTTTCCCCAGGTATAACTTCATTTCATCCCATTGTTATGTCACTTTGCCTTTTTTTTAATATATACAACACACAAAAATCAAACACACACCCGTACATCTTTCTCCTAACATTTACATCAGATGTAGATTTTTTTCAGCAGTTTCCCTAATGAAAGCTGTTTTTGCATATTGTTGTCAGATAGATAGATAGTGCGTGCATGCATTCCCCTCTTCTACGCAGCTATGCATTTTGTTTGGACAACTGTTGCAAAACGCAGAGAAGTGCTGTTCTGAAAGCAGAACTGTAATTCAGTTCATTTATTTGGAAAAGTACGAATGAGGTCAGTTCCCATTAAAATGCAAAACAAATTTCTCCCCCCTTCTCAGCATATCCCCTGTGCTGACAGTGTGCCTTACCGTGGCCATTTCCGCACGAGACTGTTACAGCGCTTTGATTCTGCTTTCAACATTCTATGGAATCCTGGGGTTTGCAGTTTCGATGTTGAAAGTGGAATCAAAGCGCCATAACAGTCTTGTATGGAAATGGCCTGTAATTTCCAACAGCATTTTCTGTCCACTCAGACTATATCGAGGTTTGAAGAGTCTCATCTGTCAAAAAGGCTGCTGCTTTGATAGCGTACAGAGACTGAAAGTGTTTCTTTTGTATTGTCATTTTTTAGGATACTCTAGAGAAGTGACAGATCAGAAGGAAATTTAAAAGGGCTTTGGAAGGGGTGGTGAACCATTCAATATACTGCATCTAGAAATCATCTCGGTTGCCTCCAGCTCCCATGGTGACAAGGGATACCATTCTCAGGTGATAAAAATAGATGTTGCACAGCCTAGCCCAAGCTACAAACCTTTCACACATTTTCAGAGCAAACTGAAACACCTACAATACCACTGTGTTATTTCAACATTGTCACAGAAATTCAGCTCGACTTCAGTGACCCCAACCTGAGTGCCATTTTAAAGCCTGAGATTTTAAGAGCAAATAAATGAATTGATAGAAGTGCCCATATACTACAGAGCTATTTTCATATGACTGGCCTTAAGTGCACAGTTCTTATGGCATGAGATCCTGCTACCGAATTAGGTTTGAGGGACCCATATCCCTCCAGTTCATAGAATCATGGAATCATAGGGCCTTTCTGCACTATACGGTTATAGTGCTATTATTCCGCTTTCAACATCCTGTGGAATTCTGGGGTTTGCAGTTTATGGAGAGGCACATAGAATTCTCAGTCAGAGAGCTCTTGGGCCTCAGTAAACTGCAAACCTCAGAATTCCACAGGATGTTGAAAGTGGAATAATAGCACTATAACAGTGTAGTGTGGAAAGGCCCATAAAATCACAGGATCTTAGAGCTGGAAGAGACACATGGGCCATCTAATCCAACTCCCTGCCATGCAGAAATATACAACTAAAGCACTCCTGAAAGAAGACCAACCAACCAGCCACTGTTTAAAGACCTTCAAAGAAGTCCATAATCCTCTGAGACAATCTATTCCATTATCTAACACTTCTTACATAAATAAAAAGAGTTCTTCCTATTGTTTAGATGGAATCTCTTTTCTTGCAATTTGAATCCATTGGTTCATGTTCTAGCCTCTGGAGCAGTGGAAGACAAGCTTACTCCATCTTCTGTCAGGCATCCCTTCCGATATTTAAAGCCGGGTAACATGTCACCTCTCAATCTTCCCTTCCCCAAGCTAAACATACCCAGATCCCTAAGTTGTTCCTCAAGAGACTTGATTTCCAGACATCTGATCACCCCAGTCTGCTTTCTCCAGACACGTCCCAGCTGATCAATATCCTTCCTGAACTGTGGTGCCCAGAACTGGACACAGTATTCCAGGTGAGGTTTGACCAAAGCAGAATAGAATGGTATTATCACTTCCCTTGACCTAGACATTATAACCCTACTCACATCATCATATGTTTATCTCCACCACCATACTCAAAGGTAGCTGTACAAACACCGAGAGGTAGAAAGACAGGGACTAAAACTTGCATCACAGAATCAGTCTTGGATCTATCATTGAACATGGAAGGTCCTGACATCCAATCCCAGCATATTGTGCAATACCGTGTTCCTACCGTGTTTTTGTCTTGCTCCTATTTTTCTACACTTTTATTTATTTCATTTATGTCTCACCTTTTCCCCGGGACAAGACCCAAGACAGTTTGTGATAGAGAGTAAATCAGAATACAGCTAAAAATCAATCATCATAGTAAAGGGGGAAAAAACGAAATTAACTATCAGATTAAAGCAGCACTGAATGGAAAGATGTTTCAAACTATTTAAAACATTGTAGATGAGAAACATGTATAGTCTTCATGAATTCAAAATCCTGCTACAAAATGAGTTGGAAAAAAAAGAAAGAAAGAAAGAAAGAAAGAAAGAAAGAAAGAAAGAAAGAAAGAAAGAAAGAAAGAAATCCCAGTGGGCATGACAGGAAGTTTCACAGTCTACAAGCAAAATGAGGACATTTTCCCCCAAATAAGAATTCTGTCCCCACTCAAATGAAACATTCCTTCAATCTTTAAATTTCTAGCACTGAAGAAAGTGAGACCCTGGAAATCATTCATATCTTGAAGTCTTAATACGTACCGTGTTCACATTCCCATGGTAACTATGCCAGTCTCGTTTCTTTGGGAGCCTAAATTGAATTTCTAAATGCTGATAGGTCTGCTTTCCTGACCAGAATTTTTCCAATTTCCAGGTGTCTTGGAACAGTTTCTCCCTGGCCAGCCACAGATGCAGGCAAAACGTCAGGAGAAAATACTGATAGAACATGGCCTCAAAGCCCAGAAAACCAACAACAACCTATGGATTCCGGCCGTGAAAGCCTTTGACTTTACATCGCTCAGTTGATACTTTAAGTTATTGAAATGCTAGAAATCTGGAGATAATTACAATTTCACATGGGGAAGCAGAATTCTTATTTGGGGAAGGGGTAATGCCCTTATTCTGCCTCCCTCCTCATAGCTATACCCTCACCAAATGCATCTGTAACAATGGTGGGGCCAAGAGAAAGCTTTTCCCAAGGATCTCAAAACTTGGAGGTTTGTGTGGTTAATGGTCTTTCCAATAGCCTGGACCTAGGATGTATGATGTTTAAAGGAAAGACCACCAAGTTGTATCTTTACAAAGGTGTAGCTCACTGCCTCATCTCCACTTTCTTACTGTGGAATGGAGGTGATACTGACTTTCCCATCACAGCATCACCTCTAGGCAGGTTCTGCCAGACTGGTATGGCTTGGGGTATAGTTCTAGAAAGAGACTGTACAATTAGTATCTGAAGACCAGTCCAATCTAATATACTTAAGCTCACCACCAGAAGGAAGGCCACCAGGTGACAATCTGGTCATAGCATCTATGAACAGATGAGTCACAATATGCAGTAGGGGAAAAGCTACCTATCTCAATAAAACTGCACGCTTAAATCCAATTTTTAGTCCTAAATGGAACAGAACCATTGAATCAATGCGAATTTGAGCAGCCAATATGTATGTGAGTTCTATTGATTCAGCGGGTGTGCTTACACTGGGGCTAACAAAGGGATTAAGATCATAGATATCTGATGCAAATGTCCCAAAAGAATGATCATGGCCACATCTCAGACACTATCCAATCTCTTTCTCATGCATTAGAGCAACTACCTACCCCATAATGTAAAGTTGAAGGCTTTCACGGCCAGAATCCATAGGTTGTTGTGGGTTTTCTGGGTTTTGAGGCCATGTTCTATTAGTATTTTCTTCTGATGTTTCGCCTGCATCTGTGGCCGGTATCTTCAGAGGATATGATTTGGATATGGCTCATATCCTCTGAAGATGCCAGCCACAGATGCAGGCAAAATGTCAGGAGAAAATACTAATAGAACACAACCTCAAAACCTGGAAAACCCACAACAACCTACCCCATAAAGTTAGTAAAACCACTAAAGACAAACTCTCAATAATTCAATGACTATGATGTCTGCGATTTGGTTGAACAATGTACAAACTCTTAAAATTCTTGGGGGCGGGGGAATCAAAGCGGGATCTTTTGAAAGAAATAGAAAAACCATTGTACTTACAGCCGACCATCATCATGGCCACGGAAAAGATCTTCTCTCCATCAGTGGTTGGAGCTATGTTTCCAAATCCTATCGTCGTAAGGCTTGTCATGGTAAAGTAGAGTGAAGTTATATAAAGTGAGTCTTTACTGGGACCTCCTTCCCACTGCCCTTTCCCTGAAGAGTTGTACCGATACGGCGTTCCAATACTCTCTGCCAACTGGCAGAGCCAGCTGTCCTTTTTGAGAGTATTTGTGATTTCATCAATAACCTCATAGTCCCCAATGCTGTACCATATACAAGCTAGCCAGTGGGCCACTAGTCCAAAAACGCAGACCAGGAGCACCAACACAGCTGCACCATATTCCAAATAGTGGTCCAACTTCCTGGCGACACGGCCCAATCGCAGAAGGCGCACCACTTTCAAGGAACTGAACAGGCTGCTGATCCCCTAGAAAGAAAGAAAGAAAAGTTTTACATCCTCGTGAAATGATGAACACGTTGTCCTGCTAGTTGAACAATGCTGACTCAACTGAGAAGCTGTCCTCTGTGTTCTTGTTTTTGTTTTCTAAATACATGACAAAGGGCTCATAGCAAGTTGTCTGATACCAAATCAGGCTTTTAATCTACCCAATCTGGTACTGTCTATGCTGTGCTGGCCAAAGATTTTCCTCATCACCTGGTACCTGAGCCAATTTTTTAATTGGAGACATTGGGACTGAACTTGAGACATAGGTCTTTTCCACATCTTACCATCTTGCAGTGTTGTCCAATGGGGATCCTTGCAGCAGCTCTGCCAGGAAGGGAGCACTACAGGATTGCTCATCTCCTCACTGGCTGGCTCCCTTCTGAAAAAAGTGCAATGGCCATGCCTCTTCCTTCTGCACCTCAGTCAGGTGCTTTCCCAGACTGTGCTGGGACAGGAAGTACAACCATTGCACTTCTGGGGCTTCTGCAGGACAGGAAAGTGTGGGATAGTGGCCAAATCACATGTCATCAATGGGGAGAACCCATCAATGATTTAACCCACGATTGTGGCACCTGGGGATGGGAGAAGAACGGGACTGCAACAACGTCACGCAGTTGTTGTGGTCTCATCCCAGACAGGGATGAGTGGGAGGGTACTGCGGAAAGGGCCATTCTGTACGCCTAGCGTAAGAAAATCCTTGCTCTTGATATTGCTATGAGCTGTCTTGAGATCTAGACTTGGGGAAAAGGTGGTATGAAGTGAGAAACTGGGCAAGCTTGGGTATAGCCAGCCAATCACAGGTCATGGAATGCTGGGGCAGTGAAATGGGGAGACCAACATGAAAAACCAGAGGCTTTTCTGTAAAAAGTCAGATAGAGCCAGTTAGAAATAGAGATAGGGACAGGTAGAAACAGAGATGGATGGAGACATGAGAGATAGGAATGGATTGAATCTTGAGAAAATCGGATAGGGCCACTTAGGAAGAAGGGGATGAAAAAGATCTGAAGGTAAGAGTTTGAAAAAAGTTCAGGGAGAAATAGAACTTTGTTTGAAACACAGTACATTGTGTGTGGTGGCAGTATAAGGCTAGATGTTTATAAATCTTAATTGTTTTTCTTTTCTATGTATACCTTCTGAATGTTTTAATTTAACAGTTAACAAGGAAGACCAGTCATACCTTACCACACCAAAGCCAGCAATCAATACATCCACTTGTCCAATACAGTGGTCATACTGAGGCCCAAATCCCAGGAGCCAAATAAAGTGATTTTAAGGGTAAAAGTGTATCAAAGGCCATTTCTACACTGGCCGGTTAACAGCACGATGATTCCACTTTCAACATCCTATGGAATCCTGGGGTTTGCAGTATCGAGAGGGGCCAGCTGGCCCCTCCCGAAACTGCAAACCCCAGGATTCCATAGGATGTTGAAAGTGGAATCATCGCGCTATTAACAGTCCAGTGCAGAAATGGCCCAAGTGACTGATAGGAGCCCAGGGGGTGGAATTGTGGGGCTATCCTAGAAACAGGTTTCATCACAGGTGAGCTATAAATCAATCAATAAAAATGGAGACAGGACTGGGGTGGTAGCAGTAGTGGGGGTAGTAGTGATGGTTGTGATGATGATAATGTGAAGGAGGACACAATTAAATGGATGGATGAATAAAACATTACTGAGAAAATAAATGATTCTGTAGATTCTACAGAGGGAGAGAACTCATGGATTTTGAGGTGTAAAATGTTGCTTTATTTACTATATATATTAGAAGTAATTAGATATTAGAAGGGATATGAAGTATTAGAGAGGATTTGAATAAGACTGGCAAATGACAATTGGGATGACAGTTGCTAAAGATATAGTCAGAGTACTGTATTAAAAAGAAGGAAGGAGTGAGTAAAGTGAGGATTCGATCTGAGAGAATGTCAGATTTAGGAATCAATGAGGGCTGTTCTAGGGCCTGCGTTAGCTAGGAGAGGAGTGTGACAGGGTATGAACTATGTATTAAATAATAATCTGTTTCATTATGTTCAACTTCTGTTGATAAAGTAATTTTTGTGTGTTTTTATATGCTCCAGTAATGCTATACAATAAGAAGCTGGGATTCAAACATGGGCCATTTCTGTACTGGGCGAGGGAATCGCCCCGTGCCGCTACTTACTGGACTTCTTGGCTCCCTGGTCTGGTCCAGTCCATGCTGCTCCGGAGCAGTGCGTGCTCGTCGCTCTGCACTGCTCTGGGGATGAAAATGGCAGCTTCCGGCTGGTCGAGGGTCTCGACCAACTGCTGAAGCTCACCAGCCTAAAGCCCGCCCCTGGCAGATCGCAGGATCGCACTGGTGCGAGCCTGCAAATCTGCACTGGAGAGCGGGTACAGAATGGCATGCTCTGTGCTTTTGAAAGACCTGTTTTAAACGGTCTTTCAAAAGCATGCTTGACGACCACCTGGGGTCATTCCGGAGCGGGCTGAGGTGCGGATCTACATTAAGTAGGTCCAACCCAGTCTGCTCCCAGGTGCAGACATCCTCCCTAGAGGATACTCTGCACCGTTTCTATTAGCCCGTGAGGAAATGGCCATGGTGTCTATGGTGGCAGCAATGAATAAAAACGGGTGGTGGCTGGTGGGGATCTAAGTTGCACAACATCTCACACAGCTAACTTGAGGACATCTAGGAGGCCCCCAAAATTGGTGACCACAGCAGTGGGACAGGAGGAGGTCCTTATATTGGTGGCAGAGGTGGGGACAAGGGAGATCTCTTACTCTTGGTGGTAATCGTGAGGTTTATAGAAGTCTTCACATTTGGTGGCACTGGAGGTTTAGGCAGAGCCTCATCGTTGGAGGAAAAGCAATGAGTTAAGCGGTAAACCCTGCATCCACATAACAGTAATTGCAATTTCACTTATCCACACTGAAATGAATTCTGAAAACAATTTGTCCCCATCTCTTATTTTTTTTAACCAAATGTTGTTAATTTTTATGTTTTTATCATAAGTTGTGCACTGGCTTTGGACTGCAAATAATGTCTACAAAGCCCTTCTTTCTCTTAGATGCTAAAGTCCTGTCAAGTTTCAGGGCCTCTTCTCCAAGCTGCATACTCATCTGGATATCTACATTATTCATCTTATTGGAAAAGAAATTCTTTCCTGCTATCCACATTTTTAAAATAATATTTTATTAAGATTGTAATAAACCTATCCAAAAATATATCAACACATTAACATCTGATATTTTCACAAGTATTCCCATTGTAAAATACATAAGTAATTCTCCCTCCCCTCCCTTCCCTTCTATTTTATTGCTTTTCACTTGCGCTTATAGCTTAAGTTAAATATTATTTGTTCCTGCGGGACCTTCCACCAAAGTTTATGAGGTCTTTACAGGAAAGAACCAGCCAGAGATTCAAAAGTAAACTGAAATGTGTTTTATTGAGGGAAATTCAGTCACCCACACACAAGATCCAAACAGTTATGCACTCACACGAGGCTAACTGAAGGAAAAGGGAAGAAAGTTTAAGATAGTGAACTTTCAGGGTAAAATGGGTAATATTTTGCAATCCAGAAGAATAATGAACAAGCAGCGATGTGGCTTAGACTTATATCTAAGGACAGTACACAACTGAGAGTCAAAGTGGCAGACTGACATTCAACAACTGGTGAACTGCAAAGTAACTGGTTGAAACTGGGATTTTTTTAATACTCTATTTTTCTCCCTGAAGAGGTGTGAGTTAGTTGCTTTCTAGCAGAGTAAACAAAAGGGGTCTGGAATGGCCTGATTGTCTCAATGTCTTGGTTGGGTAATGTGACTAAGGGAAGGTTTCAGTAGGAAATGCGCACAGCAAGAGGTGCTTGCCAGATGCATCTGGGCAGTTTCTTTGCTTGTTGTTTTCTAAGATCAGGCAGTTGAAAGGATTAGTTTAGAGCCATTAAGTCAGGCTTCCCCAGCTAATCCACAGTGAATTTATGATCTGGCCATGCTGAGGTCACCAATAACCTACATTTGCCATCTTCCTAGCCAGCATCCCTTCTCCACTTGGTCTTTCAGCCAGAAGTGTATATAGCTTAAATTTCATGCCAATTAATATTTGCCAGTTAGATCATATCAAAGTATGGGGTGTACAACTGCTAACAATAGTTCTTCTCTTTGTGTTGTTTTTACCAATTTTCAATTATTTAACATTTGTCCTACTAAACTCTTATAATACTTTAGTTGTCATTTAATGAAATTCATTTTTTGACAAAACTTCATTATAACTTCCATCAGTTTTTAATGTAATCCAAAATTGGGTTCCATTCACTCTCAAACTGTTGTACTGATCTATTAGCATCATCCACTTCTCTATCTTTATCACATCCATGACTTTTAACAGCCAGTCATCTACGGAAGGTTTCTCTTTGGATTTCCAATTTTTGCATGTAATTTAATCTTACTGAAGTGATTAGATATAGTACCGATTTAGTATTCTTTTTTTTAACCATAGAATGATTGTCATGTTTAACAAATATATTATCCATATTTTTCGTTGTCCATGGTAAGTCCAAGAAAAATATGGGGGACCTACAGTATATTTTCTTAGTAAAGTGTTGTCCACTCATCTATCTATTTTGTTTTTTAGACCGTGTGGAGCCTATGCCCACAAGAGATGGCTTTATAATCTTGGTCAAACTAAACACAAGTCTTCTCTTCCCTCTTCCAGTCATTTGCTGCATTCTTTGCAGCATGTGTCCAGATTATGACTGACTGAGTAAAAATAACAATCACAGCAAGATTTTTAAATATTTTCCCGAGCTCCAGTCCACTAAAATGTCATCCATGCCACCAACATGAATAAAGCTCAGGGATGGTAAGGATATTCAAAAATATTTGAAAAATGATTTTAAAATGAGTTTGTCTACACTCACAAAAATAATCCTAAATGGGTGAGAATCTTTGCAGACTTATCCCTTATGAAAAATGCCATGCCATGTTGTTTTGCTTACCTAGTGCTAAAGGCAGGACATATGCCTAAGCAGAGCTTAATTAGTCATCCTGGGGAGTGTCATATGCTGCTAGTAAGAGCTCATGAGTGATTTACAAAAGAGAGCTTTTGCTTAGCTGTTGTTGTCCTTTCAGTGACCATCTGCCTCAAGCTGGAAGTTGTACATGCACCAATTAGGAATCAGAGGGACATATTTATTGCAGCCTCTGTGTGTGTGTGTGTACACACAAACACATACATAGGTGGGGAGCAGTCACTTTTAAATTCAGAATCACTGCTGACTCAAGACAGCAGCACTGCAACCAAATAATTCCACATCTCAAGACTCAGCAGCCAAAGATGTTCCATTTAGCAGAAGGCAACGAAGTAAGTGTTCATTTGTTCTTTGCCAGGTTTAAATTGCCCTTTTCTATGCATCATTATCAAATCAGTCTAGTCAAAATGTTGGGTAATTATATTATCAAGCCATAAAACATTGGAGTTTATTTCAGCACAGGGATAAAACTGAAGCTCTTTTCTGAGTCTGGAATCTCTTGCTCTCTCTCTTAAGTCTTTCAGAGACTCTGAATGGTAACATGCCATTTTGAGACTTTTCATCCTATCCAGTTAAGTTAGCAACTAGAGGCTACAGGGCTAAATCTAGCCATGTGAGAACAAAAGAGCACTTACACCCCCACCTGCCAAACCAAATTAAAGAAATGCAGATGTAGCAGAGCAACCAGTGTGGTAAGGGAGGTTGCTGAAAAAGGGAACGTGTTACAAAAACAAGACAAAAATGAGGGTGATAACTCTGTCCTCAGACTGCACACACTAATTCATATGGCTAGATGCACATTTAGAAAACACTACTAGAATTTCAAAAGAAGCACATCTCACTATGGTGGAGAGGATAGGTACCAGGCTGAATCCACACTGCATAGTTTGATAACATTTTAACTAGATCCTTCAAAAATTGTGGGTACTGAAAATTATCTAGGACAGAAAATTCTGGTGCTGAATGTAGCGCTAGATTTCTCCAGCAGAGTTGTCTAAGGCTGGAATCCTGTCGATTAGTCCCAACTAGACTAGACACATTGAACCAATTATTAAATGGTGAATCAACCCACAGGTAGAGCCAGCTGACTCTGTGGCTGTATTCCAGTGAAAAGTAGCAATAGCTTTTTAGGCTTAAATTCCTCATTTGTTGTTAAATACCATCAAGTCAATTTCTACTTATGGAAACTCTGTGAAAAGGAGACCTCCAAGTCATCCTGTCATCGACAGCCCTGTTTTGGTCTTGGAAACTCAGGGTTGTGGCTTCCTCTTTTCCTACCACCTTCTACCTTATGTGTATACGAGCCTTCGAGACATCTGTCAACTTATGGCAATCCCATGTATTAGTGTATTGACATTCTCACGTATTTATTGAAGTTATCTTAAACAAGGAATATTCAGAGGTGGTTTTGCCAGGTTCTTCCTCTGAAATACAGCCTACAGCATCTGGTATTCATTGGTGGTCTCCCATTAAATACTAACTAGGGCAGACTCTGCTTAGCTTAGCTTAGCTTCTAAGAACATACAAGATCTGGTACCTTTAGGGTATTTAGGCCAACTTCTACCTTACCAAGCATTACTGTCTTTTCTAATGAGGCTTGTCTTTTCATGATTTGTCCAAAGTACATTAGTCTTCTTGGCTTCTGGGAAGAGTTCAGGCTTAATTTGCTTTAGGGTCCATGTACTTGTCATGTTAGCAGTCCATGGTATCCACAGAAGTCTCCTTCACCACCACGTTCCAAAAGAGTTGATTCTCTTCCCATCGGCTTTCTTCACTGTCCATATTTTACAACCACACATGATTCCAAAGGATGGAACTATGGCGGTTAAAGTGCTATCAAACTCCTATGTGTAGTATGGATGCACCCTTGGTGATCTATGTGGTTGTGGTCCAGTCTACCATCCAAGTAGCAATTGCTGATGGGCCACCTCAAGACCTCTGTCTTCTCTTCTTATAATTCTTTACTTTTCAACCAGTCATATGGATAACCAGGGACTGCTTACTTTGTTATCCTTATGCTAGCAGTTGATGAATAACCTCAAGATTCCTACTTTACTTTCTTGTAGTTTATTTTAAAATTGGACTTAAAGAACACCCAGGTTCCTTGTAACAACCGTGCACATGCACCCTACTGTTACTGCAGTTCCTAAGCCGCACTTGGGGTGACCTCAGATATCATTTTGATATCAATAATTTGGCTCTCTTCCCCCATCCCTCTCCACGTGTTTGCGAGGTCCACCAGACAAGCTCACAGTCAGGCTCAGCCCTTAATTGCTGCAATATTCCAAACAATACAGGCAAGCCAGAAATAGCCATCTCGCAGCTTTAGGAAACCTCAAAAGCAAGTACTCTATTATGTATGCACGCTGCTTACAAAGAACTCCCTGCCCCGAGCAGGCAACTTGGCAAGCTGGATACTCAAATGTCAAGCACTGCGCATCTGCATACTGGCTACTCTGTTGTCAATTCGGACCTAACTCAATCATGTTAAATTCTGACCTTTCGGAGGCTTTGTCTCCAGCCCTAAACTCATTGTTTTTCCCCAAGTACGGAATAGCCTGTAGCCCCATTCCTTCCTATAAAAACCCCTGACTTGGAGAGCTTCTTTGGATCACTCCTGAGTCCCACCCTGCCTTGCTGCTGCTCTGCTTGGCGAGCCTTCCCCTCAGTTCTAGTGGCTGAGACTGCGCAACTTTGGAACTTTGCAGTGATCTATCTGGGCTTCAGGACAGGTGTCGTATCACCCAATTCAACAATCCCTCTGAAAATTCCCTCTGTCCCACTCCAACCTTTATTTTCTATAGTTTTCTGTGTGAGTGTGTTGCATACACTGTTTGTATTTAATAAATATCACAATTATTCTTAAACTTTGGTGTGCTCCTTGGCTTGGCCTGACCCCATAGACATTGGGTAAAAGATTCCGCTGTGTTGCCCTGCCTCTCGCATTGCTAGTTTGTGCTCTTTGACTAATTTCCCCAACTTGTTTAATTGTGAGCACATTTAGGTGTCCCTCACAGGATCCCCAGTAAACAGGGTAACACTACTGCTGATGGTTAGCTTTGGGAGATTGAGTCCTTCATTTAGGGGACACTGCTGCTCACAAGAAACATCTCCAGTATATACTTAAGGTGCAGTGTCAGTGGGGTAGTGAATATGTTCTCACTTTTAGTCTGAAATTTATAAGAACCCTCCAAAACACTGAACCTATGTGGGGGATGGAGTTTATGACCTTTGCATAGATGCTTTAACATTGCCCTGCTGACATCAAAGACCCCATCCACCAGGGCATGGCAGGGAAAAAGCCTAATGTGAATCCCATCATGAATTACAAGCTGGCAGAAATTCTGCAAGCCAACACATCCTAAAAGAGAGATATTTCACGTTGAGCTACTTATGGAGAGCTTAGCCCCAAAGCCCCTATGAGCTCATTAATCCGACTTTGCTGGTGTTAATGTTAGCGGCATACATCTTTGAGGATTCCCCCCCTTTTACAGAGAAAGTCCTTAAACGATTAAGTGCACTCATCACAAATGCCTCTAAAAACACAGTTTTGCACAAAACATTGCTTGTCCTTGGTATGAAAAGCCCAATTTTGGACTAGCCTGAGAAATGAGTGTTCTGACCAGCCATATCACGGAAGCAGAACATACTTTCAGATGGAAGTCTTGAACACCATCCAGGCATTGAGATCTCTACATACGTGTAGGCATGCGAGTGAGAAACAGAGATGTCCCATAGAGCATCTTCTGTTCATGACACCCATGTGATGTAGGGTCCCAGCACTGTATGTATGGCATAAGAATCTATCAAACGGGGGCATACATCCATAACCAGAGCCGTATGTAAAGTGTGGCAACTGGGGCACATGCCCTGGGCGCCAGTGTCGGGGGGCACAAAAAAGAAGATGCCCCTAACTGCCCCCCAGCCCCACCCACTGCTTGTCCCACCCACCCCACTCCCACCGGCTGCTTGCCTCGACTCCTTGCCCTAGGCACCGTTTTGCCTCGGTACACCACTGTCCATAGCAACATGCTATGAACTGGAAGTCTGATAAACCAGCTTTCCAGCTCCTCTAGAGGCCAACATGTGTACCCTCAATGCATGTGTGCCTCCTTTCTACAAACCATTGTGCCACATGCAAGGGAACCTATGTTACCGTTCAAACTGTGCAGCGTTCAGCAATGGAGGCACATCACGGGACAACATCAGCATGTCCGAGAGACGATTTTCATCTCCCTGCCTGCCAAGTCTGGACTATCCCAGCCTCTGAAATTTCAGCACCAAAACTTAAGACCTGGGAATGACCTTTTGTGATACCATAGCAGATGGGCTTAGATTCCCAAGCTTACTGCTTTCTGAGGCCTTAAGTTAATCCCAAACTTTAGTAGACTCTTCTGCCTGCTCTATCCCTTTTTAAATGCTGGGCTGCTGCACCCATAACAGCCAAGGGCCAACACAATAGCTCGTGCAGGGAGAGGGACATGTCCTCCAACATTTCAAAGCTGAAAGCTGGGACACACATAGCCAAGCAACAACAGAGGGTGTTCAAGATGGCAAAAGACATTAATGAGGAAAAACACACAAGCTAGGAGAGGCTGCCGCAGTTTGCTTTTGCCCAAGCTGACTGAGAAGACAAGATTCTGCCCTCTCCTTCCTGCTGAATTAATTGAGTGCAAAGTACACTGTGCATCAAATTGAGTGCAAAGTACACTGTGCATCAAATTGAGTGCATGAAATTAAGCAAGATGAGGACAAAGAAGGAGAGTGAAAAACTGGAACGTTTTAAAAGCAACTGAAAAAGTGGGATGACAGAAGATTAAGTCAGGACTGTCCCTTCCAATTCAGGACAGTTGAAGGGTATGTAGGAGAAAGTCCTCTGCCCATATCACCCCTTCCCTCTCAGTAGGCTAGTTCATCCAGTCCCATCTAGAGGCTTCATTGGCATTTAATTCCTTTATGCATTAAAATGTAAATCATAATTCCCAAACCTGGTACCATATGTCATCCCAACCAGCACGATCAAGTGGACAGCTGAAGTCCAACATCACTGGAGGCACCAGGTTGAGGATGGCCAATATGTAGCTCCTCCAAATGAAGACGTGTCAGGAAGTTGCAGTATATATTATTGTAGATGTTGGGGGGTTTTTTTAAAAAGAAAATCTTGACACATTTGAGCTGTCCCAGACTATTTTCCAACAATTGCCAATAACATCTGCAGCACTTTATGCCCACCTTCTAGTGCGTTTCTTTTTAATACTGAGATATAATAGAACAATCTGTTCTCTTCCTTTCCTTTTAATTTGTTATGAGTTATGGTGCTATAGCACATCAGTGAAATGGCCTTTTGAACTATAGCACTATAACTGTGTTTAAAAATGTCAGAGAGAAAAAAAAATCTTTGCAAGAGCTCTATTGCAGATCCAACAAATTTCCACAATATACCTTTCACCCAAAGAAGGAAATAAGCACATACAGAGGTGACAGCAACTGGCAAAAACCATGGACACCGTGCCCTGTGAGAAAAGTCTTAGGGAGCTGGGTGTGTTTAGCCTGGAGAAGAGAAGCTTAAGAGGTGACATGATAGCTATGTTTAATATCTGAAGGGATGTCGTATAGAGGATGGAGCAAGCCTGTTTTCTGCTGCTCCAAAGACTAGGATGTGGAGCAATGGCTTCAAACTTCAAACAAAGAGATTCCATCTAAACATAGGAAAGAACTTCCTGGTAAGAGCACTTTGACAGTAGAATGCACTGCCTGGGAGTGTGGTGATTTCTCCTTCTTTGGAGTTTTAAAACTGAAGTTGGATGGCCATCTGTCAGGAGTGCTTTTACTGTGTGTTCCTACATGGCAAGGGGCTGGGATGGATGGCCCTTGTGGTTATATGATTCTATAATTCTAAAAAACCAAGGAGCCATGTTGTGAGAATTCATGCTTCTCTAGACCATCCTGGGAAATACCCCTAGATCAGAGGTGGGTAATGGCAGAAGGAGCAGGCACTATTTTCACCCCTACATACACACCCCAGTGGGCCACACAGGTATTACACCCAACACAACCAGAAGTGATATCACATCATTTCCAGTTTCATGTTCAGCCAATTTGGGGTGGAGATTTGGGATATATGGGAGTTTGGAGTGTTCTGGGGACAAAACCACTACATTTAGCTGCAGTTCTCTCATTTGGGCAAGTTCCCTTGAAAAAAAAATGGGAGAAAAACATTTGGAGGAACTCTTTCTCCAAATTTGGGGGCTCTGTGGTCTTAGAAGGGTTCAGGGCCCTAAATTGGGGCCCAGGGGGCCATTTGCAGCCCATGGACCACAGTATGCCCACATCTGTCCTCCATAGTCCCTCCCTATGTGTCCAGTTTCAGTGCTGCTTTTTCATTACCATTCTGAGGATGCTCCAATATTATTCCATTTCTCCCACTACCAGTTCTTTGTTGCATGCAGCAATAAATGTTACAAATCGGCGACACTGTCATCAGCATTCTTCTAAGTCTGCATCCAAAAGGATTGGTTCCTTTGTCTTGTTTCTTCAGGAAAACCCTCTTCTTCTCTCCTTCCCCCTTCACCACGCCAATGAACTATGACACCACAGACCTCAGTGCTCTCCTGGAAAACCTCAGGGACAAAAATGAGTCCTCAGGGAGACCCAGCATGCTTTAGGGTGTCTCCCATCAAGGAGTTTGTTTTAAACAACATGGCCCCAACATCTGCTTTCACATTCATCTACGGAATACTTTTGAGGAAAGGAAACATCTAAGAAGGGTAATTAAAATTCGGTCTCCAATACCTTAAATGATCAGTTATAAATCTTGCATAAACGGAGACACTGTAAACAAATACTCTAGGCATTTCTCCCCAACACTTCCCCTCCGGCTACTTCTGCTATGTTTTCCTGGGTTCTCTCTGGAGACTACCTAAGAGCAGCTTGTACAAACTAAATTTTCCTTCACCCCCGGCATGCCACAGAATATTCATAAGGCCACATCTTCAAAATACATATCTATCTCTCATCCTCATGCCCAGCAAAACACAAACAGGGGGTGGCTTGCACAGAATGATATAAAAGCTGCATAAATATAGAAGACACATGTTGGCAGGCATCCTGTGCGTACGTGTAGCTTGCACATGCCTAAGTCCCTTTTTTGGGACAGGGCACAAACGGCAATTCTCTCACCCTTGCACTCCATCCAAAAAAAACCCCTCCTACTCCCAGGCAGCTTTTCTGCAGCCTCCACAGCTTTCAAGATCCAGAAGGCACCCTTCTGTTGTTCTTTATCAGTGGGGATGGGAGGGACAAGAGAGGTAATTGGGAGCATGAAATCGCAGCTGCTCTAGGCTCCTTGGGGAAGGAAAAGGTGGGTTCATTTCTTGCTTCTCTGACCTAGCTGAGACCAGGTGCTTCTCCATGGTCCAAATCAACTCTCCCTCCTTCCCTTCTCCGTCAATAAGTGACGGCAGCAGAGGTCCCTCCTGGGGCATGACAGCTGCCAGGTGGGCATGAAAATCCATGTGCAAAACTCCATGAAGATGTAGGACCTCAGCCAGGGACCACAGGGGAGAAAGAACTATTTCAGACAACAGCTTCATAGAATCATACAGTTGGAAGAGACCTGAGGGGCCATCCAGTCCAACCCCCTGCCATGCAGGAACACACATCAAAGCATTCCCAACAGATGGCCATCCAGCCTCTGCTTAAAAACCTCCAAAGAAGGAGACTCTACCACACTCCAAGGCAGCATATTCCACTGCCAGACAGCTCTGACCGTCAGGAAGTTCCTCCTGAGGTTCAGGTGGAATCTCCTTTCCTCCAGCTTGAATCCATTGCTCCTTGTCCTAGTTTCTGGGGAGGCAGAGAACAAGTCCACTCCCTCCTCAACATGACATCCCTTCTAATATTTAAACATGGCTATCATGTCCCCTCTTAACCTTTTCTTCTGCAGACTAAGCTTACCCAGCTCCCTAAGCCATTCTTCATAGGGCATGACTTCCAGACCCTTCACCATTTTGGTTGCCCTCCTCGGACACGGTCCAGTTTGTCAATATCCTTCTTGAATTGAGGTGGCCAGAACTGGACACAGTATTCCAAATGAGGCCTAACCAATGCAGAATAGAGTGGTACCATTACCTCCCTCGATCTGGACACCATACTCCTATTGTTGCAACCAAGAATCACGTTGGCTTTCTTGGCTGCTGCATCACACTACTGACTCATGTTCAGCTTGTGATCTACCACGACTCCTAGATCCCTTTCACACGTACTGCTTCCACAATTGGCCAGCCGGGCTCTAGAGATCACATTATGCCTGACAATTATTCCTCTGCCTTTGAATAACTAGCTGTTTCCACTCCATTCATGATTTCTTTTTTTAAAAAAGAGATTCTGTCACAGGATAGTGATATGGTAAGAAGCAGAGGGCTTCCGTATCTAGTAAACTATGGAGAGTTCTGGTCACAGAAAAATGCATCTGCTGAAATTAAGGAAGAGACTATTGTAAAGACTTTATAGTACACCATTAACCCATTTTATATGTGAACCAGCATGATGTAGTGGTTTGCATGTTAGACTAGGACTCCTGGAAACCAGGATATGAATCCTACAGGGTCAGGGAAGCCCACTGAGTACCCTTGGTCAGGTCACACTTTCTCAGCCTCAGAGGAAGCCAATGGTTATCCCACTCTGAAACAAAAAAATTGCCAAGAAAATCCCATGATAGGTTCACCTTCTGGCTGCCGTTAAGTTGGAAACAATGTAAAGGCACACAACAACTCTGTGGTTTGTGGTTGGTGAAGGGCATCTTTGTTAGACAGTCACTAGAGCACTCTAGCATAGAATTCACCAAACTATAGATCCCAGGATTCCACAGGATTAGAGAGATAAAGTGGGGTGTGGTATGGTTATAACTGCAGTATTTTGCAGCATAAATACACCTTGCAGTTAATTGGTAGAGCAGGGATATCATTCATAAATAAATAAATAAATACCATATAGATTTGCATTTCCACCTTATGCCAATTAGAGACCTCCCTTGCTAGTCTCCCTGCTTGTCTCTGTCTCTCTATTTCTTACTTACTTTCTCTCCTTATTTTCTTCCTTCTATGGGGTTTAGCTAAGGGAAATTAATTTTCAATGCATCTTCCTCTCGCTGGTTTGATGGATTCGGGTGTCACACACTTCATTTCCTCAGTAGCAGCTTCGGAAAAAGACCTCAGTGTATTAAAACCTTCACTGCGGGTATCACAGCAAGGCCTACATAAATGGAAAGCTAGCACAATTAGCTGTGAAGTAATAGTGTTTACTATAATTTACTGAAGAGTGCTACTCTGAAAGTCATGGAATGGAAGGTTTACTTGCACAGACTACAGCAGGTTGCCCAAGATGGAATGAAACAAACATGCAATAAAGGTGCTGCCTGGTAAAATCTTGTCTCCTTGCAGCTGGAGACTTCCATACCAGGAGTATAGTCTCAGCACCTTAGATAGGTCCCATAAAATGTCACCTTTTAACTTTCTCTTCTCCGGGCTAAACATAGGCCCTTTTCACACGTGGGGAGCCAAAATGGGGCGGCACACACAGGGGCGGAGATTACCTGCATGCGTTTTGCTCCGTCCCTGCGGGGAGCGCGGCTCCGCCGCTCCACACGCCGCTGAATTTCGGCGGCATTTGGCGGCGCCCAAAATGGCGGCTGGCGGCTGCCGGCTGCCGGCGGCGCTCTGCCAATCAGGGCAGCGCGCCAGCTGGAAGCCCGCCCCCGGGCAGATCTGCAGAGATGCACTAATGCATCTCTGCAGATTCACACCAGGAGCAGCGGCAGATTAGTGCGGGCGAGTTTCGTAAAAACCACCTGAGAAGGTGGTTTTTAAAAAACTCGCAGCGCCACCCTTGCGGCTGCACTAGAGCGGTTGGAGGTGTGGAGCCTCACCTTTTCCAACCGCACTAGATCGCCCCGCGGTGTGAACGACCTCCGTCTCGGATCGTCTGGACGTGGAGTTTGGAAATGGCTATACTCTAAGCTGTTCCTCAAACAGCATAGCTCCCAGACTTTGCTTATTTTTTTCTTGCTTTCCTTCTGCCCTGTTAGTGAGGCCAGCAGACATTCGGTTTGGCATTTCTCTGCCCTAGACTCTATTTTTGCAATAACTCTGCTGAAACTCACATGCTAATAGTGTATAATATTGAATGTTTAGGTACCAAGCCATCATTTTAACAGCTTTAATAGTTTGTTATATTTCTTATATTTCTGGTGAAATACATTCCTGTTGTCTGTCTATTGTATTCTTGTTGCAAATACATATAATCATAACAAAGAAACAGGAAAGCATCAATAGGGCTAATCCTTAAAGCACAGACGTTGAGAAAAGTATTTTGGACTACAGTTCCCAGATTCCCCCGCAGCCATGCTGCTGGAGGGATTCATGGAGCTCTTGTCCAAGTAATTTTTTTTCAAATTTAGTTAAAGAAGCATCCATTTCTCTAAGTAAAGCAACATGAGCTTGGAGAACTTCCCCTCTAAGATTGCATCTACACTATAGTTGTAGCAGTTTGATACCACTTTAACTGCCAAAGCTCCATCTTACAGAATACTGAGATTTGTAGTTTGGCAAGGAGTTGCACTGAATACCCTGTTAATGCAGTTCAGGACAGTGTACAGTAACTCTCCACCATAGAATTCTAATTATCTTGTTGAACTACAAATCTCAGTAGTCTGCTGCATAGAGACATTGCTGCTGAAGTGGTATCAAACTACTCTAATTACATAATGCATATGTGCTCTAAGTCTGGCTATACTCATAAGCTGCAAAGCCGGGCTTCTATCTCTATTTCCCCCCCTGAAGTGTTCCAAACTCAACTATTCCTCTGCACATATACTCTTGAGCACACAACAGCTAATAACAGCTAATAGCCAGCATCCATCAATGCTCCATAAAGAAGCATCTAGTTATAGAAATCCAAAGAGTAACCATTTCCTCTGGAGTGTTGGTCTAAGATGTTTTGCTACCCCAAGCAGAGTGCAAATGGTTGCCCTCTGCGATGCCACAGTCAATACTTTCAAAATTCTTATACCACCTTTCTTGTATAAATTCCTGTTTTTACCCATCTCCTAAATTCTGCCACCTGAAACAGCCTGCTTCCATTTGTTGCCTGGTAATACTGGCCTTCCTGTAGAAATATTGGCCATTTCCGCAGTAGCCTGTTATAGTGCTATGATTCCACTTTCAACATCCTCTGTAATCCTGGGGTTTGCAGTTTCGGGAGGGGCCATCTGGCCCCTCCTGAAACTGCAAACCCCAGGATTCCATAGGATGTTGAAAGTGGAATAATAGCACTATAACAGTCTAGTGAGAAAATGGCCATTGACTGGCCATCAACAGCAAGTTATATGAGAGACATGACCATCTCTGACACTATGCAACAGTACTTCTATTAAAATATGCTTCCGTGCAGTTCTGCAATCTTTATAATATTTCTTATTTCCTACCCCTAATCTCCTCTTTTATCATCTCAACACAGCTCCATATTCTTCTAAGCATGCGATTATATCCCTGCTTTGACATTTTGTGTAGCACGTAAACACATCTTCCCCACTCTGGCCCCAAAATCATATTAACAGCATCCTTGGTGAATCCAAATACTCAAATACCTTTTGAACACCAGTTTGTGTTGAGTCTTCAGCAGGCACGTTGGCCTAAATTTATTTCCAAGGACAGGAAAGTTACCTCTACTACTAAAATTGTTTCACATTTGTTGTACTTGCAGGCTGACTTTTCTTGTACTTCCCCCCCTTGAACAACTATCACACATACACCCTTAGGGTCACCTCAGCACATCTGAGCACCACTGACTTAGCCAAAGGTTTGCCATTTTTTAACCAAAATGTTTGCTGGTTTTCAGATTCTACAAGGAAACATTTTGATTTAGAATCATAAAGTCATAGAATCATAGAGTTGGAAGAGACCACAAGGACCATTGAGTCCAACTCCTTGTCATGCATGAATACATCATCATCATCATCATCATCATCATCATCATCATCATCATTTCTATCCCGCCTCTCCACATGGATTGAGGCGGCGAACAACATGAAATACATTACATACATTAAAAGACATTAAAAACATACCCAATCCTCCCCACCCAGCAACCCACCTAACCCACCCCTTAAAACACACAACAATTAACAGTCCATCAATTAACTATTAACAAAACAGCAAGACAATTGATGGGAGGTGATGGAAATGCTAGTCTTGGAAGGCTTGTCAGAAGAGAACAGTCTTGACTGCTCTTTTAAAGCTGTCCAGACTGGTAATATGCCGGGTCTCCTCCGGCAGGCCATTCCATAGCTTGGGAGCGAGAGAAGAGAAGGTCCTCTGGGTAACCGCAGCCAACCTAGTTCTGATTGGCTGCAGTAAATTCCCCCTAGAGGACCTTAATGTGCGGGGCGGATTATATGGGAGAAGGCGATCCTGCAGGTAGGCTGGCCCCAAGCCATGAAGGGCTTTAAAGGTAAGAACCAACACCTTGTACTGTCAAAGCATTCCCAGCAGATAGTCATCCAACCTTTGTTTAAAAGCCTCCAAAGAAGGAGTCTCCACCACAGTCTGAGGCAGCACATTCCACTGTCAAACTGTTCTTGCCATCAGCGTTCTTCTAATGCTTAGACTGAATCCTTTTCCTAAAGTTTGAAGCTATTGGTCTATGTCCTAGTTCTGTAACAGCAGGAAAAAGGCTTGCTCCATCCTCCATATGACATCCCTTCAAATATTTAAACATGGTTGTCATGTCACCTCTTAACCTTCTCTCAACTAGGCTAAACATACCCATCTCCCTAAGCCGCTCTTCATAAGCCATGGTTTCCAAGCCTTCTATCATTTTGGTCTCTCTCGCCTGGCCATGTTCCAGCTTGTCAATATCCTTCTTGAATTGTGATTCTGGACACAGTTATTCCAGGTGTGGTCTGACCAAAGCAGAATAGAGTGGTACTATCACTTTCCTTCACCTAGACGCTATACTCCTATTGATGAAGCCCAGAATCACATTTGCTTTTTAAGCTGCCACATCACACTGCTGACTCATGTACAGCTTGTGGTCTAATAAGATTCTTGCTTACACCAAACCTCTCTTTTAATGCCCATTTTCTTTTGGAACTCTAACTTTTTTTCTCCCTGATTTAAACACATATATAATAACACATATATACACATATATAATTTGGGCACTCCACTGCTTAGCACTAACTCCAGTTATAAAGCCCTTTCACAGTACATACTTATAGTGCTATCAAAATGGTCTGAGATAACAGTGAGAGTAGCTGGCAGATCTGATGCTATGGCAACAATGATTCTACTATTGGTCTTATGGCAACTCCTTCTGCTGCTGGTCCACATTGCATGGAATATCTTCTGGTACTAAACCCCCAGGGGCTTTGGTGACCTCAAAAGTGGGGTTCAGGGGCCACATGCAGCCCATGGACTACATTTTACCAACCTTGACTTTTGTATGTGTGTGTGTGCGCGCGCGCGCGTGTCCACACCAGAATCATTTGTTAAGCTCTACTCCTCCTATCAGTGCAACTTTCAGGCAGCTGCCAGTGAAAACATCACAGCCTGCCTGAAGATGAATATCCATCCAAAATTAACTCTGCAATAACAGATTGCATTGCATTACACAGAGTTTGTTTGGTTCCTTTACCATTGGCCCCATAGAACCTAAGGAAATGGTACATAAGCATTCACAGTATTGCAACTTGCACAATTCCATTCATCCATTCCTTTATTTATATTCTGTCTTTCTCCAAGGTAGCTAATTGCTTAAAATATTGCCAAATTTTAGCTGCTTGCAAAGAAAAGGCTGGGTTGGTGTGTTTTTTTTTGGGGGGGGGGATATCAAAAACAGCGAGGATAAAAAAAAAAATCCTAACAAATTGACTTCTTTTTTTAAACCATCAAGATACTATTTTGTCCCAGGCCATGTAACATATTGGGACAAAAAGTGTCCCATGATATTTTCAAGTGAACCATGATACAGGAAATCAGTATTTTGGTCATCAGCGGATTGACCACACAGGCAGACAGGCAGATCTTACTCAGAGCAGAAAATCCAAAAGTGCAGATTAGACCCTGACCCTTACGCTGACCCCAACCCTCAGCAAAATTTTCAGGGGGATCAGAAAATACCCCATGACTCATTCAGAGCAATATTTTCTACACAAGCATATCGGTTAAATGCCCTCGTTGCTTTCCAAAATGGGGGACTTTCTGCATTGACAAAATCCACTGCCAATAAATAAGACCAAAAAAAATAAAAAAATAGTTTGTAGATGTGCATTAAAAATGGGGCAGGCTTTGAATGAATGCATGGATGGATGCTTTTCTCTCAGGAAAACAGTACATCTTCATTTAGAAATGAAAAGAAGACTTCTCGTGGCATATTTACTCTATGGGCTCCTCATGTATCAAGCTTAACATCTTTCATGTTCCAAGGATTGATTAAACAATAGGCTTATTAAATATCCTTTGTCTTCCACTGTGGCTGCATTGTCACAGGGTGATCAGCATTTAGATATAAGGGCCGATATCCTACCTCAAGAAGAAGGAGTTCATTTTTTTCCTCATGAAATTATGCAGTGATCATGCATTAGGGAATTGCAACACCATACAACTGATTAATATACAAAGAAGTGTGGACTTCACAATTGCAATGCACAATGCATATGTGCATATGCAGTGCACCAACAATGCACATATGCATGGGCAATGCACAATGGCACCACGTGCAGCAGGGCACCACACTCAGCTCTGTTTCCAAAACCAACAGCTGAATGCAGACGTTACACCGTGAATGAAAAGTACAGCCACATGTACCAAAGAACTTATGCGCACATAAGTCACAGGCCATTTCCGCACTACACTCTTATACCACGATTATTCCACCTTCAGCATCCTATGGAAACCTGGGGTTTGCAGTTGAAAGAGGGGGCAACTGCAAACCCCAGGATTCCATAGGATGTTGAAAGTGGAATAATCATGCTATAAGAGTGTAGTGCAGAAATGGCCACAAATAGGATGCCAGCCAAAGATTTTGAGGTTTATAAAATCAATCTCTCTTTCTTCTCTATGGACCCCCTTTTGAGAATATTCTTGCGCACGCACACACACACTGGAAGATAGACACTGTAAACATACAAAGATTCGGGAAAACAAGTACCCATATCAAACATTCAACATAGGTTGAAATCATGTTGGTTAGTCTCAACTAGAATGGTCTCACAGAAATCAGTTCTGGAATGGTGAATTAATGCACAATTAAATTCATTCGATTCAGTGACTCTCCTCTGGTCAGGACTAAGGATTTAGGATTTAGGGCAGGAATTTTCAGGCAACACAGGAAATGTTCTCCTGGTGGCTTCCAACAAAGCAGTGAATTGGCTTCAGATTTAAGTATGGACATTAAAGTTGCTGTCCAAAGTGCCAAGCCTATTAGGGAGGATAGGGTTCAAGAACTTGGGTACCATATTTAAAGTCTGGATTAGAACACAAAGCAAATTTCTAACCCCACTGGACAAGGAAACCACTAGCCAACACTGACCACAGATCCTAAATGCCAAAGTATCGAATTCTTCCCACTTCCCCCATTCACTCAAATCTTTCACTTTTAATATCTCCTTGGGGTGCTGCACCTTTGTTCAGCACCTTGGATAGCTACTTTTATAGTCCAGACTAAGATCCAGGGTGGATTCACTGCCCCCCGACATGGAAGCCATCCTCCGCCATCTCGGAGTTGTTTTTTGAAGGGCAAATATAAGTTCACATTCACATTTCTCAGCCTAATCCAGTGTGTGGATTGCCAGCATGTTATTCATAAATGCTTGGCTCTTATTCATCTTTCAAGCCTTTCCCCTTTTCTTTTTCTTCTTTGATTATGCAGTATTGAATTTTGGATTGTAAATACCCTTAGGCAGAGTTGTCTCCTGTTTTGATCAGCAAGTACCATGCATTTTTCCACATAAAAAAAAATTTCACCCAAAAATCCTGAAGTGCAAAAACACTTGCAGAGTTAACATTTTTTTAAAAAAAAATCAAGTACTTCAAGGCGTCAAGGCAGCCTGCCTTCTTGGAGAAACTAGGAAGCACTTACAAATGTTCTTTGCATTCCTATACAATGGCTGAGAAATAGTGTATTTAAAACTCTCTATTGCCAAAGACTTCCTGAGAAAGCTTAGTAGGCATGGGATAAGAAGAGAATTCTTCTTTTAAAAATTGATAACTATTCAGAGAATAGGAAAACCAAGAGTGGGAATAAATGGACAGTTTTCAGCCATATCGACAGTGGACTGCCAAGGATCTGTGTTGGGGTCAGGGGATTTCACATAGTTATAGTGCTATGATTCCACTTTAACTGACATGGCTACATCCTATAGAATCTTGGGATTCATAGTTTAAAGAGGGGTATTTAGAATTCTCACACAGAGAGATCTAGTGGCATCTCACTAAACTACAAACCCCAGGACTCCATAAGATGTTTCCACAGCAGTTAAAATGAAACGATAGCACTATAGTATGTAGTGTGAAGGGGCTTTATAACTGGAGTTAGTGCTGAGCAATGGAGTGGCCAAATTATTTAAGGGTTTAAATCAGGTGGAAAAGATGGATAGAGTTCCAAAAGAAAATGGGCATTAAAAGAGATTTTTGATGTAAGCAAGAACCTTAGTAGACCACAAGCTAACGTGAGTCAGCAGAGTGATGTGGCAGCTTAAAAACCCAATGTGATTCTGGGCTACATCAATAGGAGTACAGTGTCTAGGTCAGAGGAAATGATAGTATTATTCTATTCTGCTTTGGTCAGACCTCTCCTGGAATCCTGTGTCCAGTTCTGGACACTACAGTTCAAGAAGGATATTGACAAGCTGGAACATGTCCAGAGAAGGGTGAAAATGGTAGAAGGCCTGGAAATCATGGCCTATGAGAAGCAGTTTAGGGAGCTGGGTATGTTTAGCCTGGAGAAGAGAAGGTTAAGAGGCAACATGATAGCTATGTTTAAATAATAAAGGGATGTCATATGGAGGATGGAGCTGTTTTCTGCTGCTTCAAAGACTAGGACAAGGAGAAATAGGTTCAAACTTCAGGAAAAGAGATTCCACCTAAGCATTAGGAAGAACTTCCTGATGGTAAAGCAGTTCGACAGTGGAATATGCTGCCTTGGAGTATGGTGGAGTCTCTTTCTTTGGAGGTTTTTAAGTAGAGTTGGATGACCATCTGTCAGGAATTGTTTGATGATGGCTTCCTGCATGGTAGGGGGTTGGACTTGTTGGCCCTTGTAGTCTCTTCCAGTTCTATGATTCTATGATTTAATGAATAAATTGAAATGGGGTTTAATGTAAACAAGTGAAAGAGCCTGCATGTGATGGGGGAAAAACAAAACCTAAGGCCACTTCACATATTTGCTGATGAAGTCTGAATTGGCAGTGACTGACAAGAAAGGGATCTTGGAGTTGTGGTGGACAGGACAATGAAAATATCCAATGAGCGTGTACTTGTTGGAAAATGATAGACTCCACTCTGGAAATGGTGAGGAAAGTAATCGAGAGTTAAAATTGCTAACATCTAAATGTATGATGTAATCAGCACTTGGAATATTGTATTCAGTTCTCCTCACCAGACTTGAAAAAAGAACATTATAGAGTAGGAAAAAGTGCAGAAAACAGCAACCATCATGATTAAGGAGTTGGAGCAACTCCCCAATGGAGAAAGGTTATAGCATTTTGGTCTTTGTGGCTTAGGAAGAAGATATGGAGGGGAAGGATATAATGATGTATGAAAAAATATCTATTGTGGACAAGAGAATAAGGAGAGGTTTTTCTTCCTCTCTCATGATAGCAGAACATAGTTTCATTCAGCGAACTCATGGTGAGAGATTCAGATCAGATGAAAGGAAGTATTTCTTTGCATAGCACATAGTAAACAAAAGCTGATATCCTGTTAGTAATGTTCATATGTAACATTTGCCAAATTATTCATCATAATGCAATGGCCTTGTTCTGCTGACAGCAGTGGAAGCGACATTGTGTATACAGCACCACTGCACACTGCAGTTGTGCATTTCACATTGAACAACAGCACACGGGGATTGATATGCATTATGCAATATTCTGTATGGGGGTGGCATAGTGTTGGCACAGCTTCTATCAGCGTGCAGATAATTGCGCTCCATTGGGAAGATGCTCTGTGGCCACTGATTGAGAACTTGTGTCAGCTCTGTGTAGCATAAGCATGTGATGCTACACCTTAATTTGAATGGCAGCATTCCACAACTGAACAGACACCCAAAAGTGTGACTGAATGCACAGCTGAAGGTGCACGTGCCCTTATCATTCATGTACATTTATACACACCTATCTGTATGGGCACTGTTAGCAGCCATACACTTCCATGCTTCAATATGGCCTAATTGGCAAAATATATTAATTGGCAGATATGTTTAATTGGCATAAAATATAAATTATATACACTTATTACTGGAAGCCATGTGAAAGAAAGGGACACTGGCTGAACTAGGTCAGAGGTGACCTCAACATGTCCAGGTTGTAAAAATTAGCCAAGAAAGCTTGCTTTAATACCTCTGAGCTAATCCCATCAACTGCCCAACCTCAGAAAACAATAAGATGTCCAGGTGCAGAGGCAAGCACCCCTGCTGTGTGCATTTCCTACCAAAGCCTGGCCCAGCCATAATACTCAACACATTGAAACCATTAGCACCATCAAGACCCCATTGTCTGTGTTGCAACTCCCATTGTCCACTAGGCTGGGAGAGCAATTAACTCATACCCCTTCGGGAATGAAACAGAGTATAAAAATCCCCAGTTCTGAGCAACTTTTTGCAGTTCACCAGTTGCTGAAGGTCTCTGCCAGTTTGGTTCCCAGCTGTGTACTGCCCTTAAACACACAAGTCTAAGCCACATTGCTGCTTCTTCACTACTCTTCTGGACTAGTAACTATAACCTCAAACCCTCAGCCTCTCTATCCATAATTTTTCCTCCCTTTATCCTTCAGCTAGCTTTTGTGTGAATGTGTGACTGTTTGTATCTTGTGTGCATGCATGAGTGAATTCCCCTCAATAAAACACAATTTTAGTTTACCTTTGAATCTCTGGCTGGGTTTTTTTCCCAAGTCCCTATAAACATAGGTGGTAGATCTCATTAAGTTACTCCCCTCTCACAGGTCTCCTAATTTTGAGCTAATTAATTCCTCTCTGTCATGTGAGGGCACTGGCATTGTGGGTGGACCCCTGAATCTCCCACATTTTGCAGTAACAGTGCTGCATCTACAATTCTGCTTCCTCATCCATGAACCAAATGCAGACCTTCTGCATTGGATAAAAATATCCAATTGGTTCAATGAGGGAATTTATGTATGAGTGAAATACTAATACAATTCCATACTACGTCATTCATTGCCAGAAATACGTTTGAATTCAACAGGGGCTTAGACAAATTCACAGATAGTCATAGTGACTATCTATTTCCCTAAAAGTCAATATGCCTCTCAAGACCAGTTGTTGAGAAACATGACAAGGATACGCAAGGAGTTCAGTTTAGTTCATAAATAACTTTGTTAAGGATTGATATTTTGTAATTGACAAGTAATTATTAAGTGGTTAAAAATGATTCTCAATAATCAAGTTAGAATTACTATTAACAACTTACTCAGGCCATTTCCACACTACAGTGTAACAGTTTTGTTATTGCACTTTCAATATCCTGTGGAATCCTGGGCTTTGCAGTTTAGGGAGGAGCATTCAGAATTCTCAGCCAGAGAGCTCTTTGGCCTCAGTAAACTACAAACCCCAGAATTCCACAGGATGTTGAAAGTGGAATAATAGCACTAGAAAAGTATAGGGCGGAAATGACCTTAGAATTATAAACCATTACCTAATTATATAAGTTTATCTTTATTATGAAAATAGGCAACAAGTATTAACTTTATTCAAATTTAAGGATCTAATAATTAGTTGTTACTGCTTGATTACTACTTGCTGTTGTCCAGTAAGAGTGGGAACCAATTTTTAGTTATTTGTAGTTTTGTCGATGTTTTGTAGTGTAGTCTAATATTTGTAATTTTGATTTCTTGCTTGATAGTGTATTCTTCTGTAATTTATTTCTATAGTTTATTTTCATTGTATTATCTTGTTGTGTGTACTGTTATTGTGCTTTTACTGTGTTTATTTTTTTTTTACTTTATTAAAAAAAGAGAGAGAAACATGACAAGAAGTGCCAATTCTATTAAACTCATGTCATGTTTCTGGATTTCCCATAGGGGAATTTAGTTGGCCATCATGGGAGCAGTTAGTTTGCCCTTTGCCTGATTCAGTACAGCAGTTCTTACATCCTGATCTGATATTGTTTCTGTCTTTCAGTAGAAATGTTACAAACTACAGCAATAGCCATCCAGGACAAATCAGGTCTCAGCTGCTTACCTCATCCACATTCTCAAAGGCATTGATGATATCGTAAGGTAAACATGACAAGAGGTCTATCACGAACCAGGTTTTCAGGTAGTTCATCCTGATGAGTTTGGGATCAGATATGACTTCTCCACCAGGTCCAACAAAGGTCGTGTGAAAATTCAGAACGATGTCCACAAGGAAAATAACGTCCACCACGCTGTCCAGAACTAGCCATGCAATATTGTTCTGCTTGGTCTTGAAAGAGACGTTGTAAGGAACCATGATGGCTGTGTAGAAGGTGAGGATCAAGATGACCCAATCCCAGGTGGTCTTGAAAGCACAGTAGTGTAAAATTATGTGTGGTGGAGTCTTTGGAGCTTCTTGCTTGTATTGTGGAAGAATATCCGAACCCAGTTGGAGAACCTTAAGCAAAAGACATACGTAAAAGTTATTGCTCTAGTTATCATTCATTATGTAGTTTTCAAAGGAGAACCAATGTAGTACAGTAGTTTAATCATGGGCTCCAAGAGACCTAGGTTTGAGTCCTCACTCAGCTGTGGAAGCCCATCAGGTGACTTTGGGTGATTTTACTTTATCAGCCTCAGAGGAAGGCAAAATCAAACTTCCTCTGATGAAATCTTGGCTAGAAAACTTCAAGAGTCAGAGCAATGTAGTGGTTTGGGTTTCGGACCAGGACTCCATTAGACTTAGGTTTGAATCCCCATTCACCCATACTTGGGCAAGTCACCCTCTCTCAGCCACAAAAAAGAAGGCAACGGCAAACCCCCTTTGAATAAATCTTTCCGAGAAAACCTCATGGAAGGTTTGCCTTAAGGTTGCCATGCCAGAAGTGACTCAAAGAAACAGCACATTTTCAGACAGATATGTTTGTCTGTTTCAGCAAAAAATGAAAGAGGGGATAAGGGAAAACAAAGGAATCAAGCTACCTCTTTGAGATTTACTGGTTTATTTTAGCACGAGTGTTCGTAGATATGGATCCACTTCTTCAGCACATCTGAAAAAGTTTGATACCCACAAAAGCTCAAGCACTGCTCATTTTCCTTTATCCCTTCCCCACTTTCCACTTTATTCATTGTGTTGTAACAGGTGAAGAATTTGGGATGAAACCATTTACCCAAAATTAAACTAAAAGCAAAACATTCCTCCGTATCTAAGTAAGGAGTGGATGGCTCTGATGTCAGTGGAATGGTCAGTCCATTCTGGTCTGAACTTTACAGGACTAAATCCAAGAGGCTGAAGCTATTCTGAGTTACTTATTCTGGCCACTCATTTAAAGTCTGGACTAAAACCTGGAGTGAATTTACTACCACACTGACGTGAGAGCTATGTACCTCCTCTATTCTACATTCAACTTTGTTACACACTCCAAGATGTTCTTAGGAGAAGAACAAGGGCCATTTATGCCCTACACTGTTAGCGCTATTATTCCACTTTCAACCTCCTGTGGAATTCTGGAATTTGTAGTTTACTGAGGCTAAAGAGCTCTCTGGCTGAGAATTCTAAAGGCCCCTCCCTAAACTGCAAACCCCAGGATTCCATAGGATGTTGAAAGTGGAATAATAGCACTAGAACAGTGTAGGGTGGAAATGGCCAAGGTCTCTAGGTCTTCCTGCTCCAACCTCACCCCCAACCCAGCAGCCGCTGGACCTCCTGCCATCTTTCCCCATAACCCCTTATTCCACATCTTCCTCTTTCCTTTTATGTGGCAGCAAATATCCAGAGCAATAAAAATCCCCATTGGGGTCAAGACGGGCACTTACTTCAGCTAACCGTGAATGTTTATGGACGACCTCAGCTTTGTTCATAGGAGTCAACTGCTGCAGAACACTCCGGCTATTTGTCAAAGCACGCGTCAATCGAGCAAATTTTGTCCAGCCTGGGGCAAAAAAGGAAAGGATGGTGAGCCACATTATGAACGACTGTCTTCTTCCAGACCTGGGTGTAGTTCCAGGTCTCTTTCACTGCTAAGCACTGACACACATTTGGCTTTATTGACAACTAGCTTATTTACCTGGCATTGCCCGGGATTTTATTTTCTCATAGGTAACACTTGTTAGAAATACCTTAGGAATTAGATGCAGTTGAAATAGACAGATTTGAAATCCTGTGTCTCTAATTCGGCAAACTGTCTTGTCCAGCACCTGTAAGTTTTCTCTGTATTTTCCAATCCAATGTGTATTCAGAGTTATTAACATACAGAGGTTGGATTCCAGGGGGAATGCATTGCCCTCTTCCCTGCTGCTTAGGCCTCGTCTCCATAACAACCAACCTATTCAAGACAGATCCAGTTGACTGAGGCCCAAGAGCTCTCTGACTGAGAATCCTAAAGGCCCCTCCCAAAACTGCAAACCCCAGGATTCCATGGAATCTTCTTAGGGAGCCAGTTATATGAGCTCTTCTCACCCGACACAGCCAATCATATGAGGTCTTCTCTGCCCGACACAGACAAACAGACAAACTTTGACTTTTATATATTAGATAAGTTTTGAGTGGCCAATGATGCACCCCATGATAGGGTCACCTTAGGTCGGAAATGACTTGAAGGCACACAACAACAACAAATGATTTGGCAGATGGTACAGATCAGAGAAGCATTTCAGCCCTTTCCAGCATCCCCTTAAAGCCGATGGTAGAATTAGGCCTCCTAAGGCCATTTCCACACTAGACCGTTATAGCACTATTATCCACTTTCAACATCCTATGGAATCCTGGGGTTTGCATTTACTGCAAACCTCAGTATTCCATAGGATGTTGAAAGTGGAATAATAGCACTATAACAGTCGAGTGCAGAAATGGCCTAAGTCTGTTCAGACTATCCCTGGCTGACAATCAAATTTTCCAAGTATACGGGGATATACCAGGAGTCCTTGGGCTGGGATGCAAAAATCACCATGAGAACAGAGCTGTGGCCATTTCTGCACCACACTGTTCTAGTGCTATTATTCCCCTTTCAACATCCTATGGAATCCTGGGGTTTGCAGTTCAGGGAGTTGGATCTGGAATTCTCAGCCAGAGAGCTCTTTGGCCTCAGTAAACTACAAATCCCAGAATTCCACAGGAGGTTGGAAGTAGAATAATAGCACTGTAACAGTGTAGTGCGGAAATGGCCTGTGTCATTACAGCTATGTCTAGCAGTGCAGGATCTTGGCTGAAGAGTCTTTTGACACCTTAAAGACTAGCACATTTTGTTTGGCCCAAAGACTTCAGAGGAGTGCCAGCTGAACTATCTGTTTCACTTAAATATTCCTGAGACAGCCCTCTTCTTCTTCCTCCTCCTCTTCCTCATGTTAAATAACAGATTTTATTTAGGAGATAGTAGATTTTTATGGTGTTGACGGGAACTGCAGTGGCTCCGGCTTTTACTTCATATTATATATCCAAGTTTCGATTTCCTGCATTGTTCTTGTGTGTGTCTTTCTTTCTAACTTCATTCATCCCCCTATGGTGGGAGGGCAAATGGGTAGGTGGGTGAGAAATGGGGCTTTCTCATTCTCTCTCAAGCTCAAAACCGAGACCAGGGTGGAAGCAACAGCAGTGAAATCATGGATGGGGTTTCCACCTGGCTTCTGGTAATGTTTTCAGTGCAGAGCAGTGCAATGTAAATTTAAATGCCAGATTAGAATTAATGGCATTAAAGTGACTGTCCCCTTGCTATTGTAAATGTAACTAATGGATGAATTCCTGCCTTGTGGATATAGCGCTTAATGCCTGCAACGCCATGCCTCTCTTACCGCTTTTCCCAGCAGCTGCTAAGCTCTGTGAGACACAAATACAGATATTTAATGGCAAGAGAGAAGGAGTGAGGAGGTAACAGAGTCCATTTCTGCACCATACTCTTATAGTGCTATTATTCCACTTTCAACATCCTGTGGAATCCTGGGGGGCCCTCCCTAAACTTCAAACCCCAGGATTCCATAGGATGTTGAAAGCGGAATAATCTAGTATATAAAAGTCAATGTTTGTCTGCACGTTTGTCTGTTTGTCTGTGTCAGGCAGGCAAAGACCTCATACGATTGGCTGTGTGGGATGAGAAGACCTCATATGATTGGCTGGGTGTAAAGATTTTATGGAATCCTGGGGTTGGCAGTTTAGGGAGGGGCCTTTAGAATTCTCAGCCAGAGAATAGGCCAGTTGCTGTGGAGACATGGCCCGGTAGGAGGAAGGAGGAGAGCATTGTGTTCTCTCAGGAACCCTGCCTCTGTATGTTAACAACTCGGACTACAGACTGGATTGGGGAATATGGGGAAAAGTTATAGATACTGGAATAGGCTGATTACCATGGAGGTGAGCCCTAGCAGCAAGGAGGAGGACAGTTTATTCCTCCGGGAACCCAAGCATTCTATGTTAATAACTCTGAATATGGATTGCATTGGGAAAGTTACAGGTACTGCAGAAGACAGTTTGTTCAGTTCTTAAGAGGAAAATAAAATCCCGGGCAACACTGGGTAAATACACTATTAGCACTATACAAGTGTGATGCGGAAATGGGCTGAGCAATGGGAGCTGCCTCTCATTCCAGCTCTAGTTCTTTATACAAAAAGGGAAGTGAAATGAGGTCCATTCTCTAGTGAGTTGCAGCAGGGCAGGAGGCAGTCCCTGTGGCTTAGTTACCTCCCTCCCTCTCCATCCATTACCATTTAACAGTTATAGAAATGCCTTGTGTGGCTTAGCAGGGAGGTGTTTTGGATGAAGAGCAAGTGGCTAGTGAATAGCCACTTATGCCCTGTCCTAAACGAGTCATGCACACATGTAACTTCAAGTTGTGTACATCAGTGTCACGAATAGAATTCTAGCAGCCGATATGTTTCAGCTTTCCAGTCTAAATGGAACACTGCGACACTTTTCACTTATTTTTCTATATCTGAGCCCAGCCATGGTAGGACTGAGTTTCGTGCATTTCAAAGCCTGAGGTGGAGGATCTTTAAACTGTTCGTGGTTCCGTTCCAAACATCAAGCTGAAATTACAAGAACAGAAAGGCTGCCAGTAAGTCCAGCCCCCTATCTGTATGCCATCTATGACTCTTGCATTTGTCTGAATTATCTCAGCTTAGTCAGCTATTTTGAATTTTTTGACGGCAGATGGTCAGTCAGTGAAGACTTATTTCCAGAAGTTTAGGTCATTAATCTGCATAGTGATCAGATTAAAGCTTTTAATATTTTATTTCCTCCTCTTTGTACTGGAAACGACAGAACATGCCTTCGGCTGACCCTTTCTCCTTTGATCTTTCAATGTATTCAGTGCTTACTGACTAGAGAATCACCTTAAAAAACCTAAGAGCCCTTGAACGATGGTCCTGTTTAACACCATGTACTTAGGGGCAATGAATTCTCTTTAGGTTTCAGGATCTAAAATTGTTCACTAAATCTGCAGCCTCCTAGCACAGGAGTGATTTTTCTCAATGTCAGTATGAAAAGGGCATAAAGTATGCTGGATAGGCAGTAGGGTTTAAGAAAATAGTCAGCCTTGGGCAGAAGGTGGGGCTGATTGGAAGCACAGATTGATATAAACATAAATATCATAACTATTCTTAAGTATTTGAAAGGATGTCATATAGAGGATGGAGCAAGCCTGTTTTCTGCTGCTTCAGTGACCAGGACACGGAGCAATGGCTTCAAACTTGAGGAAAAGAGATTCCATCTAAACATTAGGAAGAATTTCCTTATGGTGAGTAAAGTTTGACAGTGGAATACACTGCCTGGGAATGTGTTGGAGTCTCCTTCTTTGGAGATTTTTAAAGAGAGGCTGGATGGCCATTTATCAATGTATTCCTGCATGGCAGGAGGTTGGACTTGATGGCCCCTGTGGTCTTTTCCAACTATATGATTCTATGATTCTATAAACCAGTTTGACAGAATAGCATGAACATGAAGTTATTTGGATATGCACTACAAAAAAAAAAAAAAGTATTATTGGGTAGCCCTCCATATTTCAGTATGGGACATGTAGTAGTAGTTAATTAGCTCCTTTCTTGTAACCAAGGATATGAACCAGAGACCGCTAGATAAACAAAGCCAGGACTGCAGCACTGATAAAAACTACCAGCCTGAGCTGGGCTTTTTCAAGGTTTCTTGATATCTATTACTGTGGGAAAAGAATCTTTTACTTCTAATGTTTGGTTTCTGCTAATTGCCTCCAGTTTGCTCACTGAAGTCCTGTACAAGGCATCACGCTCCTAATAAATTGTGTATTGGCACAGATACATTTGTGTGTGTGATTTCGGTTCCTGACATGTATATCCCTATTTCCATACATTTATTTCTTCATTCATTCACAACATTCCTACCCTGCCCATATTGTGAGATCTCTGAGTGCTTACAGTAAAATCAAACAAACAGTTTAAAATGTGGAACAATAAGACAACAAAGCAACTTAAACATCCTGAAACCATATTAAACAATTTCATAATTGGAAAGAAACAGCCCGTGTAGTGCAACGGTTTGAGCATTGAGCTAGAAGTCATGAAGACTAGAGTTTGAATTCCTGCTCAGCCACAAAAACCTACTGACTATGGCTAAGTCATACTGTCTCAGCCTCAGAGGAAGGTAATGACACGCCTCCTTTGAATAAATCTTGCCCAGAAAACTTCAGAGAGGGGTTGGAGAAACTCGCAAATTATCGAGAACATGAAAGTCAAACTCACAAATGGAGAGGGCTGACTGAATTTTTAAAAGTTGATGTTAAAACTACGTAAAGCCAGATATGCAAACACATTGGATGAAGTCAATAGGTCCCAAAGTACTCCAAATTCAAGCCACTGGAATGCAGAAGACAGAAATAAAGGGAAAACACTGCTGCTTCCAGTAATGTACTCAAGTGATGGGTGTCATAATGAAAAAGGCATAGTGATGGGTGTCATAATGAAAAAGGCATGGTTCCCCACTGCATCTCTTATATTAAGGGACTGGAGGTCCTTGCCATTTGTCAGCTAATTCTGGGTTCTCTCTGGGATTCTCCTTATCAACTTCTGGTCACTCAACTTATGATAGTGATTAAATCAGACAGATTGTCCTATTTAGAAAGCCAGCCATGGTTAAACATAGCAGCAGCCACAGTCAAGGTTCCCATAAGCTTATCAGTTAATTATCATTCTTGTTTCAGCAGTCCAGGTCAGTAATAAATTCAGAGTGTCAGTTCAAGGGAGTATCCAGCAGCAGAGTCAGCACACAAAGTGAAGGTCAAGGGTTTTTTTAGGAACACAATCCAAGGATCAAAAGCAGAAGGTGTTGCTTCCACCAGAAATGGAAAACAACAGACAATGGACTTCTCCCCACTCCATTTTTGCTATTTATTGGCCAGCAGCCTCCCCAACTATTTGCCTAATTAATGCATCTTATTTATATAAATATTCTGAGGCCATTTCCACACGAGCCTGTTATAGCACGATGATTCCACTTTCAACCTCCTATGGAATCCTGGGGTTTGCAATTTCAGGAGGGGCCGGTAGCCCCTCCCGAAACTGCAAACCCCAGGATTCCATAGGAGGTTGAAAGTGGAATCATCACGCTATAACAGGCTCGTGCGGAAATGGCCTGAATCTCATGATCTCTCCCTTTCTCATCTACACTGGGCTGCAGTAGGTATTGCCCTGTTCATGTCTGCATGTTGTGGCTGTTGGGAGGGAGGATCCAGTCTGTGTTTGCACCTGGGTTCTGGGACTGGGGCATGATACAGGCCAAGTTAAACATCAATACTGCACTTAAATATTTTCAAGTCTGAGGACTTGGTCTCTCAGTTTGCCAGTCCAGCATTCAAACTGGTTCTCAAACCTTCTTTGATTCAGACTAAAACCGAAGTCAGATTTGCTGCTGCCCCGACACCACAACAATCAGCTACCACTGCTTCCTAGGCCTCCTACACATGCCACTGAAAATATCTAGCTCAAACAGGAACTTTCTCAAGTTGTGGCTCAAGTTTGGGAAACATTCCTCTGTACTCTCACTAAGTAGGTTACATTCTCCACACTTGAACTTAGATCTCTCTGTTTGATTTCTATTCAGCAGCCTCAAGGCTCTCCTTCACTAGTACTGGAGTGCAGTTAATGTGCTTAAGTTCTTCATGCAGAAAGGGACATCTCCACAATACTCATAGAACGTTTTAGCTGCTTGAACACATTCATCAAGATGACTTGCCATGAGATGCTCAGGACGTGGCAGCGACTTGGTACTGCTCTGACTACCCAAGCCACAGAATCATCCTAGCCTTGGAGAGGAAATAACTTCTTTTTTTTTCTTGGTAGACAGGAGCCTATAATGCTCATTTGTCCATTCCTTCAAATCAGTGAGCCATTCTGAGGATGACTTCTTGTCCAACAGCTTGGCAGGAACACAGGGGAAAGGACTGTACTTCCAGCTTTCTTGTCCTTTTAAACTAATGAAGGTAAAACACAGCCGCTTGCCAAGAAAGGATGAGAGCAGTTTGGTAATGTCGTCCTGCCTCCTAAACCTCAACAAAATGTGTGCCTTTTCATGGGCTTTTCCTCTCATTATCCTGATTGTTGAGCTTGAGAGGCCCTGATCCAGCACAAAGAACATCCATTGGACCCTCTGAAATTGATTTATATCACTGAAAGAACCATTAATCCACTTCAGTTGAATAATATACGGCTGCTACCAAAAGACAACAGACCATTGTGTCTCTGAATTCTGCTCTTTTGACCAAGTATGTTTGGAACACCCATTTATTCTAGCACATAGCACCCATTTTCAGAGCTTGAGAGTTGGGGGGGAAAAACCCCTATTTTGTTGAGTACAACTCCCAGAATTCTCCAGCAAGTCATGCTAGCTCAGAGATGTAGCCCAGGAAGCCAAATCTATGTTAATTTCATGGGCTTCCAATTTGCTTCTGGGCTCAGTTCAAGGGAGTGGTCCTTTCTTCTAAATCCCTACAAATTTGGTCTCTGGGTCAACTCTGTTGTTAGACATAGTAAAGCAACCATCTCAGGTAGCAGTTTCTGGGGAATAAAAGTTTCTCCTGAGCCTGCTGGTCATTATCCAGTCTTGGTAGGTGCGGATGTTTGTTCTATACATCCCTTCCTGCGCTCTCTAAATTGGCCTGATCCCCTCGGGTACGGTGAAGGATCAAGTCTAATTGCCAGTACTGAAGTATGTTTCGGCTGACACTCCAATTAGTTTCTGATGTGGAGAGACATCCCTTTGGCTTTTGCCTTTGGCAGAAAAATGTCCTCAACCAACCCTATTTGGAGCCAGTATGGTGCAGTGGATGAGGATTCTAGGAAACCTAGGTTCAAATCCAGAATGAAGATGCGCAACCCTAATTCAGGGAGACTGCCTACCAACACATTAACTTATCCACACACTGAAGCCAGTGGGAGAGGCTCTCTGTCCAACGGCAGTGTCTGCCTCCATGTGATAGATAATGATGCTGTGATTGAGGTGCAACTGATTGTGCAGGCAGCCGAGCCAGTGAGTGAGCAAGTCAACCTGCAAACATCCCCTGCATTGGAAGGTCAAACAGAGACTGAGTTGCCCCAGCCAGCTCATGATGGAAAGGGAATCAGCAGTGATGCAGAGGAATTGCAGCCAGCTATGTCCATCAACCCTCAATCTCGCAGAAGGCTGAAATGGGCTGCTCAGAGGGAGGCTGCTTGGACTAGGCTGAGGAAACAATAATGAGGACCACCTGCTCACAGGGGCTATTTAAGTCTGCTGGTGTGGCTGCTCCTTGCTTGCAGCAAATTATTAGCAAGCCCTAACAACCATTGTGTCTCCTTCTCCCTGAAACCTTCTGGATGGATCTCTGCCTCCTTTGGACTGGACCTAGACCTGGCTAGGCTTGTGTTTTCCTGGTGTTTGGTATATTCAGACTCTCCCTGAAAGTATTCCTGACTTCTCTCCTCCCTTGCTGGCTATGGCCCGGCAGGAAGAGATTCCTGACACTCCAGTATTAGTAAGGTGGTAAATCCACACTATTTTAGTCTAAACTTTAAAGAAGTTATGCAGAGAGCTGAACCTTACCACCAGTTAGGCTGAGTACTATGACACTAGCTTTACATGGTGGTGAGATGTTATAGTCCTGTGAAGCAAGAGACTATGGCCATTTCCGCACTAGCCTGTTTTAGTGCGATGATTCCACTTTCACATCCTCTGGAACCTGGGGTTTGCAGTTTTGGGAGGGGCCAGTTGGCCCCTCCCAAAACTGCAAACCCCAGGATTCCAGAGGATGTTGAAAGTGGAATCATCGCGCTCTAACAAGCTAGTGCGGAAATGGCCTATGCTGACAATAGCACTGCTGCTGATAGGATCTCCCACATCAGGCAGGTTTTTGATAAAGAGCCAGCCTAAATGTGCCACAAACCTACTGAGCAGCAGCAATAGAGTGTGTGGGGTGATGACACTGTCAGAGGACTTCTCAGACACTCCAAAATGAAGAAAGAAATAGTGCTGGAACATGAGACTTCCATGTCAGAAGACACTTGACCAGCTACTAGGGAAGAGCAGAGGACAAATATGAGTAGCCTGTGTCTAATGATGCAACTGGACTCAAGCCTTAAGCTGCTGGAAGAGACCGTAGAGGCCACCAAGTCCAACCCTCTACCATGCAGGAATATACCATCAAAGCATTCCTAACAGATGGCCATCCAGTCTCTGTTTAAAAACATCCAAACAGGAGACCCCACCACACTCGGGGGCAGTGTAATTTCACTGTTTAACTCCTCTTACTGGCAGCAGATTCTTCCTAATGTTTAGATGGAATCTCTTTTCCTGAAGTTTGAAGCCATGGCTCCATATCCTAGTCTCTGGAGCAGCAGAAAACAGGTTTGCTCCATACGACATCCCTTCAAATATTTAAACATAGCTATCATGTCGCCTTCTCTTCTCCAGGCTAAGCATACCCAGCTCCCTAAGCCACTCCTCGTAGGGCACAGTTTCCAGGTCTTGTACCATTTTGGTTGCCCTCCTGTGGATACATTCGAGCTTGTCAATGTCCTTCCTGAACTGTGGTGCCCAGAACAGGACACAGCATTCCAGGTGGGGTCTAACCAAAGCATGATAGAGTTATACTATCACTTTCCCTGACCTAGATACTATACTCTCCTATTGATGCAGCCCAGAATCACATTGGCTTTTTTAGCTGCTGCATCACACTGCTGACTCATGTTCAGCTTCTGATGTACTGAAATTCTTCAAACCTCTCTTTGAATGCCCATTTCCTTTTGGAACTCTTTCCTACCCCCCTACCCCCATTTTAAACCCTTAAATAATCTGGCCGTACCATTGCTCAGCACTAACTCCAGAACAATTGCAAACAAGTTATAAAGGCCTTTCACACTACACACTTATAATGCTATAATTCTGCTTTAACTGCTATGGCAACATCCTATGGAATCCTGGGGTTTGTAGTTTAGTGAGGTGCCACTACAGGTCTCTAAGTGAGAATTCTAAACACTCCTCCTTAAACTGCTAATCCCAGGATTCCATAGAATGCAGCCCTGGCAGTTAAAATAGAATCACAGTGGTATAATCATGTAATGTGAAAGCCCCTAACCTAGACACTATACTCCTGTTGATGCAGTCCAGAATTGCTCTGGCTTTGAAAGGAAAGTCCAAAGCTGCACAATCTGTAGGAAGCTACAACCCTGAGTGCAAAACCTTAGCAGGGCTGTTAGTAACTGGGTATCTTGGCGGTCTCTCATTTGTAGAGTCACCATAAGTCAAAGCCAGCTTGAGGGCAAGTAACAAGAAGTCCTGCTGGAACTGAAGTTTGAACTAAAGCCCAGAGCAGAGTCACCACCCCACTGATATTGGAACCACCAGATACCACTGCCTCTATCTGTGGAAAAGAGGGAAAGTGGATGAAAAAATAGTACTGTAATCTTTGTTCCCATTTTTCAGCATTATAGCCCTAATTGAATTGATTTTTCACTCCATTAATAGGCTCCCCAGATACTTCTGCATTAATGGCTATATTTATTTTACCTTCTTTTCCATAAGCAAGTATGTACCATAATGATAACTTATGGATTCAAATAGGGAAATAAGAGATTTCTTGAAAGAAGAAAGAATTATTGTGTACTTATGGGTGAATCAGCAAGGGATTCGGGTTTCTGTGTGTGATTTCTTGGAAATCAACAGCTCTTTTTCTAATCTCCTCAGGCGGCAGTCCAACCACAGGGACTGAATGCATGGAGGCTTCCCTTATTTCCACAGAAATCTCCATGGGCAAAATTTAGTGCCAGGGGTGTTTCCAGATTGAGCACTTCCTTTATCATAAAATCATAGAATCATAGAAATGTAGAGTTGGAAGAGACCACAGGGGCCATCCAGTCCAACCCCCCTGCCATGCAGGAACACCCTCAAAGCACTCCCGACAGATAACCATCCAGCCTCTGCTTAAAAACCTCCAAGGAAGGAGACCCCACTACACTCCGAGGCAGCATATTCCACTGCTGGACAGCCCTGACCATCAGGAAGTTCTTCCTGAGGTTCATGTAGAATCTCCTTTCCTGCAGCTTGAATCCATTGCTCCTTTTCCTGGTCTCTGGAGCAGCAGAAAACAAGCCCGCTCCTTCCTCTACATGGCATCCCTTCAAATATTTAAACATGGCTATCATGTCCGCTCTTAACCTTCTCTTCTGCAGACTTTTGCAGACAGCTTTACTCTAGTCCGTAGCATATTTTCCAGGAGTTTGCTGACTGAGACAAAGTGGTCGTGGTTGCTGGGGAATTCTGGGAGTTCTAGTCCAAAAATGTAAATTTTCTATGTTCTAGTAATCTCTCACACATTTGTCCCTACACCAACTTGTCCTGAAAATTTGGACCAGCTGGAGTTAATAGCCCAGTAAAGCTGTTGCCGTCAACTCTTGCCATAGCTGGCATGAGCTGAGGGAATGATGAGCAATCTATTATTTTAGGACACTTTTCACTGAGTTTTCTGAAATGGTTGAATATTCTTTACATCTCAACTACCTCTTCACTTCCACACCAGTTTAACATTGCTTAAATATTTGAAGGGATGTTATATGGAAGATGGAGCAAGCCTATTATCTGCTGCTCCAAAGACTAGGAAGTGAAGCAATGGCTACAAACTTCAAGATAAAAGATTTCACCTAAGCCTGATGGTAAGAGCAGTTTGACAGTGGAATACACTGCCTCTGAGGTCCTTTTCGCACGGCATTTGCCATGTGAAAGGGCCCCTCGAGCGTCGCACAATTGTGAGGAGCAATCTGCACAATGTACTCACAATTGCGCGATGCTCCAGAGTAGAGCAGGCGCAGCTCATGCAGTTTTTCATTTTCAGCTTTCAGTCGAAAATGGTGCGCGACTGCACATTGCTCCAGGGCCCTGCATGCACTTGCTATGTGTGCGGATCCTCTGGAGCCGCGGCAGTCGCGCTTCCTGCCCCAGTGCAGCCTGGAGGCTGCTCACATGATCCCCGCACTCCAGAGGTGAATAAAGGTAAGGTATGGAAAGGGCCTGAGTGTGATGGAGTCTTCTTCTTTGGAGCTTTTTAAACAGAGGCTGGATGGCCATCTGTCAGGAATGCTTTGATGGTGTATTCCTGCATGGCAGAAGGGGGCTGGACTCAATGGCCCCTTTGGTCTCTTCCAGCCTTATCCTTCTATGACTGTAGCGATTTTGAATATGGATCAGTTATGGGAGTATGACTCCGAGTTATGCATCCATAAGTGTGTTACTGAATTCTGGCCTTTGCTTTCAAAGATGTATTATTGTATTACCGGTTCTCAACAGTGGATTTACAAAACAGATGGGTTATACATTTAAAACCACCATCCACATCCACCAACAGAAAGTACATCAAGAAGAGCTTGATTGATGTAGCCGTAGAATGTTGAACCTGGTAAAATTAGATTGATATCTACTATATAAAAGTCAATATTTGTCTGTGAGTTTGTCTGTTTGTCTGGCAGGCAAAAACCTCATACGATTGGCTGAGTGAGGCGGGAAGACCTCATAGGATTGGCTGGCTGTGAAGATTCTATGGAATCCTGGGATTGGCAATTTAGGGAGGGGCCTTGAGAATTCTCAGGCAGAAAGATCTTAGGTTGGTTGCTATGGAGATGAGGCCTACCATCAATAAAGATGCCAGAAAACTTTTGGGAGGCATATGTGAGAAAAATTAAAGCGACATACACAACATAGTTACAAGGTCTTCTTGCCTCACACAGTAGATTGTATGGGTTCCATACGTGAGGAATCTTAAAGCTGAAATTCAAAACAAAAAATGCTTCCAGAAAAACGTAAAGCTATTGCACAAATTCAAGAGAACAGTACATCAATGTCGCCAGAGAACACAGATTGGGTTGGGGAGTATGAGGAAAAGTTACAGGTACTGGAATAGGCTGGTTGTTGTGGAGACGATGCCTAGCAGCAAGGAGGGGGACAGTGTATTCCCTCAGGAACCCAACCTCTGTATGTTAACAACTCTGAATACAGATTGGATTGGGGAATATGGGAAAGGTTACACATACTGGAGAAGACAGTTTGGTGAGTTTTTAATAAAATCCCGAACAACACCAGATAAACACACTAGTTTTATTTTTACACACACACACACACACACAGAATGAGACAGTGAGAGTGAGAGAGTGTTATGCTACAGATGTTAGATCTCTTGGATAACAGTTCATTGTGCCCCTAGAAGAGAAGCAGGATGCAAAATTTTATTGTTGTTGTTTTTGTTGTTTTTGCTGTGCTTTCCAGTCTTTTCTGACCCTAAGGGAAACAGATCATGGGGTTTCCTTATTCTAATGTGTTCAGAGGGGGGTTGCTTTTCCGTTTGAAAGTACAAAGAAATAAAACAAGTGGAGTTATTCACTTGGTTTTTGTGTTTGCTTTTGACAACCAGCTCTCTTCTTCTAGCTCATAAATCAAACTAATTGCTTTCTGGTGACGTTCTGCATTAAGGAGATTGGAAGCTGGAACCTGCTCTAAGCAGAAAAACAAAAATGTTAAAAAAGAGAGAAGAATCTCCCCAACACAAAACAGAATTTAAAAAGAGGAACAACAGTTTGTCCTGTGAGGAAACTTGTCTTCCCAAACTTTTAAGGGGTACAGCTGGAAATAGGAGTGTAAGTAAAAGTGGCATTGCCCCCAAATAAGAATTCTAGCCCCCAATGTAATTTCAGTCCCCAAATTTCAAGGATTACAGAGAGAAAGAGAGAGAGACACACACTGAAAATCATTCACACCTAGAGCTCTTATATCCTCTATTTCCTTGGATGCCTAAACTGTGTTTTGCAACACTCAGCTAATGTTTTAAGTGAGTACCATCCTAGAACTTTCAGGACTGATGGAAATTTAATGGGCGTAGGATGCAGAATTCTTATTTGGGGGCAATGGTCTCCTTGTGCCCTCCCTCTGCCCCATAGCTACACCCATGGCTGTGGAAGTATCTTGGAAAGAGCTCTGTGAATCTGCACTGAAGCAAAACAACTGAAAACTCTTGCAGCCCCTTTAAGAGTGACAGATTTGTTAGAGCATGAGCTTTGGTGGATTACAATCTTTTGCATCAGCCGCATGGAGCATAATCTGAACAGATCATGCATATAAGCACAGTTTACATTCAGGTTAGCATCTGTAGCAGAAGTGGGGGCCAGTTTCCTGCCCTGGGGACACTCCAGGGATTGCACAGACTACCCAAATTGCCCCAAACTGAAACAAAGGAAAAGTAGAAGTGGCTGGAAGTCCATTTCTGGTTTAGGGGTGAACACCTGGGCCATGATTCTATATTGCAGTTTACTTTATGCACACCTAACTATGTAGCAGAGGTGCTACAGAACCTTCCTAGTGAATTGCAAAGTTATACAACAGGATGCCATCAAGGATGTGCCAAGGCACACAAGGATTTACTGTTGTGCACTGACAGTTCCTAGCCATTGTCTGGATGAGCAGCAGGAGCGTCTGATGTGCACCTGCACCTGCTGCGCATCGCCCCACTGTGCCTCAGTCCTGACGCTCAACAGTCACTTTGGGGGCTCCTTACATATTTGAAAAGATGTCATATGGAAAACAGAGCAAACCTGTTTAGCCTGGAGAAGACAAGGTTAAGATGTGACATGATAGCCATGTTTAAATATTTGAAGGGATGTCATACGTAGGATGGGGCAAGCTTGTTTTCTGATGATCCAGAGACCAGGACACGGAACAATAGCTTCAAACTTCAGGAAAAGAGATTCCATCTAAACATTAGGAAGAACTTCCTGATGGTAAGAGCAGTTTGACAGTGGGATACACTGCCTCTGAGTGTGATGGAATCTCCTTCGTTGGAGGTTTTTAAACAGAGGCTGGGTGATCACGTGTTGGGAATGTTTTGATAGTGTATTCCTGCATGCCAGGGGTTAGACTTGATGACCCTTGTGGTCTCTTCTAACTCTGTGATTCTGCATGGTAATGTCAAGGCAGCCCCTTGCTAAATCAAACCTTGCAAAATTGCTCACTTCTACTTCCTGCAGATACAAGTTCATTTACACAGATGTAAGTCCCAAATTGAATTCCAGCTCTGGTATTTGTTGCTAAGGGCAGAGGACCTTGCAAACCTAATTCCAAAGATGAATGGCTGCTTCTGGAGAGTTTTCAGGAAAGGCAATTCAACTTGTTTTATTTTGGTCTGCCTAGGGAGTCTGAAGAGGTTGTACACAGTTAAAGGTGGGATCACAATTGAACGAGTTATGTGTGCACTGGGGAGGAGGGCAAGTTCTCTCTTAAGAAACAGTCAATGACCTTTTAATCAATGAAAATTGTGTAAGAAGAACAGGGGTGGTGATCATATTCAAAACTGCTCAAAAAATGGTCAAAAACAATAGCAATAGCAGCTACATTTCTATACTGCTTATCAGTGCTAAGTATTCCCTAAGCAGTTTACAGTGTTTTTAGCTAATTCTCCCCAACAAGCTGGATACTCAGTTTATTGACCGATGGAAAGCTGACTCAACCTGGGGCCCTGCAGGATCCAACTCACAACATTGTGGCTGCAGTACCAGCATTTAACCGCTGCACCACCAGGTTTCTCAAGTGTCAAGAAACCACAACAAGGAAAATCCGAGATGGGTGAGGATCTTCACAGTTCAGGACACATTCTGTACAAAAAGTGTGCATTATTTTTGGACACAAAATACTGTTTTCCATTACAAAAATGTGCTTTTGGATGAAAAATGCAGTTTTCCACACACACAAAAGAAGACTCCATATGTTTGTACAGGGCTATGCATACTGTGAATAATCTTTAAAAACCAGTTTTGCCCACTTTCTCATATTTTCCGCACTACACTCTTATAGCACGATTATTCCACTTTCAACATCCTATGGAATCCTGGGGTTTGCAGTTTCAGGAGGGGCTGTGCTCCCCCTCCCTAAACTGCAAACCCCAGGATTCCATAGGATGTTGAAAGTGGAATATTCACGCCATAAGAGTGTAGTGCGGAAATGGCCTGCTAGTGAAAAGGGGGAAAAAGGTAATATAATTCATTCCTGCCTGTAAGAACAAAATGTATGATCATTTGTCTTCCTAAAGGGGGAAATATCCTATTATGAAGTGTGCAAATAGACCAGCCAAACATAGCAAAGAAACACATAGCAAAGGAAGAAACACCTGCTCAATGCAGGTGACTTAGGCCATTTCTGCACTACACTCTTATGGCGTGATTATTCCAGTTTCAACATCCTCTGGAATCCTGGGGTTTGCAGTTTGGGGAGGGGCTGGCTGTGGAACCCCAGGATTCCACAGGATGTTGAAAGTAGAATAATCACGCCATAAGAGTGTAGTGCAGAAATGGCCTTAAACTTCTACTTGACTAAGTTGCTGCTGCAACTCGGAGCAGACAGAGCTAGCCTACATGGATAAAACAGTCTGATCTGGTAAAAAGCAGCCCCCTATCAGGGCTAAAAAGGAAAGTATATTAACGGATTTCTTTTATATGGGTTTACCCCAATTGTTGTTTATAAGACTATTAAGAAAAATATTCACTCATCTTCCATCTTCTCCTCCTTAAAAAGAAACCAAAAGTGAGTTATTCTACTCCCCCTCGCCTTTTTTCCTTTTCAGTTAGATGCATATATGTGTGTCTAACTCTACATCTTTGGGAATGGGCACAAACATGCTGATGGGAAAGCATATACAAAAAATGTCACCATTAAGAAAAACACATGAAAAAGTGTGCACGGTGGGGAAACGACACACCAAAATACTCAAGAATTTCCATGTGAGAAATGAGCCATCAGGTCCTGCAACCCAATTCCAGACAAGGATTTGGGGAAGTAGAAATGCAGATAGGATCTTGAGAAATCCAAAGAAATTAAGTTTGACAGATTTTCACATTCCTGTTTCCTATGTTGCTGTTTCCTGGAGGATGTTTAAGCATATCATCACCTGGCAGCCATGGGCTGGAGCTCTTTTCTTGTTTGCATTTTTAAAAGCAGAGTTGTAAAAATGTTTCTGCTGTTTTAGAGCCCAGTTTGGGAACTGGGTTCCATCTGCTCATTTTCCTATCAGCAGTTCTGCTCTGCCGGAAAGGCGGTCGCGCTGAGCTCTCTAGCTCTTTAATAAAACATTAGTGTAGCTCTATTGGGTTGCAATTAACCTCTTTGTCGCACATTGTCTCATCTTGGAAACTGAAGGAAATAATGAAGGCATTTAAATCAATGTGTCAGAGCGTCATTTGAGATCTTAATAGGTTAACAACAATATGCAGGGTGGAAGGGCCACAGGAAGGCAATTACAACAATGGGCATACAAATCCTGGTCCACCCAAGTGTAAGGGACACCACCTAACAATGAAAGGGTTGCTCTGCTCACCTTGCAATCTACCATGCAATGGTTAAACACAAATGCTTACACACAGCTGTACAGTGCAAGAGCGCTAACCCACAGTTTTGCTGCGCAATAAGATTCCAGAGCAATTCCAGAGCAACAAGTACTGGAAATAGGGGAAAGCTATCAGACAGAAGCAAGGCAAGGATGAGGATTGGGAGATCAGCGTTCAGACTTCCACTCAGCCATAGAAACTCAATGGGCCATGGAAACCCAGTTTCTCAGCCTGGCAGGAAGGCAATGGCAAACCACCTCTAAGAATCTTTAGGACAGGGTTACCATAAAACATATCACTGAATACTAACAATTGTCCATGCTATTGTATTTCCGATTTCTATGTATGGCTGTGAAAGCTGGATGGTGAAGACAGCTGATAAGGGAAATCAACTCCTTTGAAATGTGGTCCTGAGAGAGAGTTCTACAGATACCCTAGATTGCTAATGAGACAAATATATGGGTCCTAGAGCAAATCAAGCCTGAACTCTCCCTAGAAGCCAAGATGACTAAACCAAGGCTATTGTACTTCGGCCATATCATGAGAAGACTTGACTCACTAGAAAAGACAATAATGCTTGGTAAGGACTCACCTTTCTCTTGTGAGGAACTCCTCTCTGTGGCCATATAGTGGCCAGGAGAGAGCAGGGGGCATAGGAGAAATATCTGGCCATGTGCTGGTAGTCAGAGGCAGAAACCCAAAGCAATCTTATGTAACCTCCTGGTTGTCCTCAGGAGGTGCTGGAAGGTGACATGACTATGCTGTATCTGATTGCAGGCATATATAGTCAGATGCTTCTCTAACACCCCTGCTCTCCACAGCCACTGAATGGCCTTGAAGAGGGCTTGCAGGAAGAAAGTGACTTCTGCAGGAGGGAAGAGGGGAGGCATTCCATAATTTCATCTAGGTGGAGCATTTCACTTTCTTCTTGCAAGCCCCCTTCAGAGCCAAGAGAGAGGAATGCTAAAATTTTCAAACAAAACCTATTCTGAATTCCGGACCTGAGCAAAAGTGTTACCTAGACACATTATTCTAAAATGAAAGCTTTGGTCCATTGGGTTCTAATAATTTTCCACAGGCCAACCAGAGGATTATATTGAGGATGCAGACACAGACAATCCAGCCTACAAATAAAGCTGTTTTGTATGGTTTTTGAGAATCTTTTATAGCAGCCCAATACATGAGCAGCAGGTGAAGCTTGTCCAAGCATTGCAATTTGAGTTGGGGAAAATGTTACCTATTAAATATCTCTGTATTAAACTGACTAGACTGGTTTTAAAATAGGGATAGGGAACATTTGTTGTTATGTGCCTTCAAGTTGTTTTTGACTTATGGCAACTCTGAGGTGAATCAGTCACAGAGTTTTCTGGGGCTGAGAGTGTGTCACTTGCCCAAGATCACCCACTGGGTTTCCATGGCTGAGTGGGGAATCGAACTCTAGTCTCCAGGGTCATAGTCCAATGCACAAACCTCTACACCACTCTCTAGGAGAGATTGAGCTTCCCATTTTTTTAAAAAATTATAAGTTCCCTTGCTCTTGGCCGCCATGACAGGGGTTTCTGGAAGCTGATGTCCAAAACATCTAGAGGGACAAAAGCTTCCCATACCTGCTTTTAAAAAGCTAGGTCTACCAGTATCCCTGCAGTACATATAGATTCCATAGTGATTGCAGAGAAGGAGAGGCCCAGGAGCTTTGAGCTGATGCTTTGCCCTGAGCCAGAATCTACTGTGAGAAACGGAGGAAAGTTTCCAAATGATAGAGGACCTGTCAGCAGACAGAAGGCAAAGGTACTTAGTTCTCCCCTGGTGCCTTATCATCTATGTATGAAGAGAAGCAGGAAGCATTTTCAACCCTCGCTTTGCAGAGACTGAAATTCTATGGAATGCCAACTCATTAAAAACAGCACACACACACACACACACACACACACCCCTCTCCCTCTTCAGTTTTTTAGCCTGGCATGATTTAGCTGCTAAATGTTGCCAGGGTTCGATTTAATAAGAAATGCAAAATGTCCACCTTCTTCCACGTTAGCCAAAGCAATGTCTTTGAATACGCAATGTCATTGTTGCATGCTCTCAAGCCATTTCCAACTTATGGCAACCCTTAGGTGCACCTATCATGGGGTCTTGGCTAGATATGTTCAGGCGGCCACTGGTCACACAGTGAGTATGTGGTCCTCCCACATGGGAGGCCAGCAAAAGCATCTCCCCCCTGCCAGCCGCTGCATGGCGGGGTGGGGGGAAACGGATTCTGCACAGAAAATGCTGTTTTCTATACAAATCAGCTATGTGTTAATTTTACACAAAACAAATCCCAGGCCATTTCTGCACTACACTCTTATAGCGCGATTATTCCACTTTCAACATCCTATGGAATCCTGGGGTTTGCAGTTTTGGGAGGGGCCAGCCGGATGGTGAAAGGATGTTGAAAGTGGAATAATCGCGCTATAAGAGTGTAGTGCGGAAATGGCCTCAGTTATAGCTTCTCTTCTTTCTTCTCATAAGTCAACATTTTTTTTCTGCACAGAAAACAAGAAGAGGGCCAGATAAGACAGTTTTTGAACCCAAAAGTTTTGACTTTTGTAGGCAGATGTATTGCTTTCACATATGAACATACTAACCGCCCACTGTGAAGATCTGAAAGACCTGTATCACCGCCCCCAAAAGGTTGAAAATTTAGGGCTAGGGACATGATTTGCATCCTATTATATTCTATCCCACTCCAGCAACTATATAAGTTTGCCTTTTAACCTGAGGCTTTACTATCACTCTATACCACATGTGAAAAAGTCGGTTCATATCCATGAAAGCTCACACAAAAATAAAAAGCAGTTAGTCTTAAAGTGTTTTTTCTTCTCCATTTCTGGCTACATCTTTGAAAACTACTATAATGATGATGTCGGTGATAGTAATTGCAGTAATAATAAACGAAGAAAAACAAGATGAAGACAGGGGTGAAGAGAGCTCCATGTTTTTATACAGAATCTTTCCAACAGGAGAAACAATATATCTGCTTTATTGAGCAAGGTATTTCCCCCCCACACACAATATATATCTTAAAAGATTAAGCTTTCTCTCTACTTCTGTAGACTGTGTAATGTCTTGTTCCTTACTGAGAGCTTCCTATTAGGTTAAAAAAAAATACTGTTTCCTTTAGTCCTGTATTTCAATTTAGAAGTCACATTATTAAAATGATGTCTAATTACCCAGAGCATAGATTAGTGGAAAGGCAATTTGCAAAGGGGATATAGTGGTGACGCACCACATTCAATGTGAAGTTTTTGCGCATGATTACGGAATGGCTCATCATAAATTTCCTACTTCTGTTTATAATCATCCGTTCTAGTTGCATGACTTTGGGATAGATGCTGGTGATAGTGGTTTGCATGTGTGTTGGGTGTGCTTTTCTCAATCTGTATTTTGGTGTGGACTTTTTAAAAATGTACATGTTGATGTGTGCTTTCAAATAGTTTCCAGTTTACAGCAACCCTAGTGCAAACATATCACTGGGTTTTCTGGGGGCTGAGAGTATGTGACGCGCCCAAGGACACCAAGTGCGTTTCCATAGCCAAGTAGGGAATTGAACCACAGTCTCCAAAGTCGTAGTTCAATGCTCAGACCACCACATCGTGCTGGCTCTCTCTTGGAGGTGTACATATTTTGTGCATTTTCCATCTCTGCACATTTTTGAATCTATAGTTAAAAGTGTGCTTGTCCGCATTTCTCTTTCTATAATTTAAAAAGGTATGCATTTTTATTGTTACTTTTGTTCTGCCTCCAAGCCCAGAAATGTCATGATTTCTGACTGCTGCATCCAAGTCTGTGCTCAGTTCAGGGAGGAGAGAATTATGTAAACTGCTTTTTAGAAAAAAAATGAATTCTTCAGATGTCCCTATTGCTAAGTGAGCAAAGAATTTATGAAGTGGTGGGGGAAAAATCATTAGTAGTTCTCTGTTTTCTCAATTTTGGTGATGGGGTAGATGGAGTGGGAATGGAGCAGAAATTTGTTCAGTTTGAACTGTGAACACTTTTTAAACCAGTATGCAAAACAGTTTGTCTTAAAGGTGCCACATTTCCTCCCCCAGCTCCTTTTTACCATCATAATCCTCCTCATCTCTTTACCTGGCATTCACTAAAAAAAAATAAAAAAAAATAGTTGTTTAGGCTACAAGATAAAACCAATTATCACTATTCTAGGAAAACAACAGATCAATAAAGCAGCAACCAGAACAACTTTAAAACCAAACAATTGCCAAGCAGAGCTGTAGCTGTAAACAATTAATATAGAGGTCTGCACAGTATAAAAGGCTAAATGACTCACATATTCAGCCCTATTTCTACAGGGCTGGTCTCATTTCTTTTTGCTATTGGTTCAATATTTTTCCCCCACAAAGAACACTGAGCTATGCAGCAAGACTATGCAGCCATTCCCTTCAAATGTCTTGTCTAGATAAGGAAGAAGAGAGCCAGATGAGAGTTAATTCAAGATACTATCTTTCATGCAGAGAATTTTAGGAGTTTGGGATCAATATTTCTCAGTGATTGCTCCAGCAAAATCCTGTTATGCGATCAGTTGTCTGTCATGTTGGCTCTATTTGGAGCTCTATCAAAACAGAAATGCTTCATGTCATGTGAAATGTCCATCTGATGTAGGTAAATCGTTTGCCTCCCAAAGAGGGTGGTGGGGGGAAATCAGATTATTTCCACTCGAGGCTCCTTGCTATTTCATAGGAAAGACGGGAAGAGCTGTCTCACATAAGAAATTTGTTAGTCACTTCTGGGAAAAGGAGGCATGGCAAAAACATTTTGTGGAAGTGGATGATTTCTGTGGTAGTGGAGGAATGACTCTGTTCCACAGTTTAATCTGAAGCTATTTGGGGATAGGATTCAGTAACTTGGATAGATCCATTTGAGTACATATTAAAACCATATTTCCGCACTAGACTGTTATAGCGCTATCATTCCACTTTCAACATCCTGTGGAATCTTGGGGTTTGCAGTTCAGGGAGAGGCCGGCCAGACCATCCCTGAACTGCAAACCCCAGGATTCCATAGGATGTTGAAAGTGGAATGATAGTGCTATAACAGTCTAGTGCGGAAATGGCCCAAGAGAAGATTCACTATTCCACTGACATAATAACCACTACACACCATGGGGCGTGGTCCTGGACCCTTGTGTGATGTACAATGCAATCTGGGAACATGAATACCTAGGGTTCAAATGGATCTGTGATGAAAGTTTGTATAAAAACAGGAAATATGAAGTTTCTACTTTCCCCTCTTTTTCTTGCTTCTCTCTTTTCTTTGTTTTTTTCCACTTCTCTTTTGGTTTCCATTTGGAGATTTGTTGGTAAGGACAAATTCTGAGCCTGGAAAAATTCTTTCTAGAGTGGTCATATGGATCAGAGCCCCTCTGGAAGCTGAAGTCCAAAAAATAATTTTAGTAAGCTGTGAAATTAGATGGAAAGAAATTCCCTGGTAAGGATGTCCACCCATATATATTTTTTTAAAGGAGTGTTCTGTAAAAAGCTATGTCACAATCCTGGATTGGGAGATGTATCAAAATATCCCAAACAGAACTATGATATCACCCCAACTTTCTAGCTGCTGTAGCCCCTCCAACATGGCCATTTGCTGAACAGAGAAGAGTAGATAGGGAGGAATGCAGGAGTGTTGTCCAACAAAGTTCTGTAGCTGGACACACAATGACCATCAACCTTTAGGACTTCCCAGGGATTCTCTGAAGTCCCAGAGGATGATGTCACTCCTGTGTGTAAGTTGGACTTACTGCCTTCTGAACAGGCCAGCCTAAATTTTTTAAAACCAATATTCTACAGTGGCTGCTTAGTTATATATAATAAAATAAGATCTCCTGGCCCAACCCACCTACCTTGAGAGCCAGCACCCAGATCAGGTGAACAAAGTCTGTTCAGCTTCCAATCAGGGTACAAAGAAAAAGATGTTTCCACCCCCTCCCACTATCAAGCGATGCTGAAACAAAGACCTGCTGTTACCATGGTTCTGACATGCCCAGTGATAGCACTAGATATCTCTTGATATCAAACTTATTTGGCCTTCACTTGACCTTTCTCTGCCACCCTGCTCCACGTATTTGCAAGGGTCACTGGACAAGCACATAAACAGGCGCGGCCAGTAATGGTTGGACATTCCAATCCCCACTTAGGCAGGCAGATTAATGCCACTCCGTTGCTTCAGGGACCATTTCTTGCAGACACACCCTGCTTAAGTGCAACTTTACACAAAGACGCACGGCCAAGAGCCGGCACTTTCTTTATGCTAAGCCATTTGCATACTGGCTACACTATTGTCATCCAGCGCTAAGCTCATCATGTAAAACCTGACCTTTTCCAACGCTTTTGTCCCGCTCCAAATTTCCTTTGTTCTCACCGAGCATGGCATGGCCTGTAGGCACAATCCACCCTATAAAAGGTCCCCGATTCTGAGTCCACCTCGGAAGACTCCGGACTGCTATCCTGCCTTGCTGTCAGTTGGTCCAGCGAGTCGCCCCCTCAGCAAACCGCGCTGAGCATTCCTCCCTGCAATCCTCCGTTTCTCTCCAGGACTATGAGTGTCGTATCACCCATTTCCCCCTGAAAACTCTTATTTCTAGTTTCCTAGTTAGCTGTGTGCTTGTGGTGTCTTTTCTGTTGTTTGTCCTTTAATAAAACTATCATTTTTACTATTTTAAAACCTTGCCTGACTGCTCTTCTGACCTGATGCGGTATACATAGGGTTAAAAGACCCCAGCAAAAGTTACCCTGCATCTCGCTAGCTTAAGAGAGTGCTCGAGTTAATTTTCCCATCTTGTGTTTTTATTTGTTTTTTTGGGTGTCCCTCCCTGGACCCCCAGAATACAGGGTAACACTGCAACCTGGGTCTTACTTCTGACCACTACAACCTCTTTTGCTGGCAGCAGCAGGATGGAAATACCATGCCTCTTGTGCCCTGATCGGTAGCTGAACAGACACATTCGGCTGATATGGCTGCTGGCTGTTACGGTGGGCTAGGGGGCATTTATGTAGTCTTACAGTAAGCCAGCATAGCCTTAAGTGAATATGGAGCAGTTACAGATACATAACTCTAGCTTATGAATCTATAACTGCAATACTGAATGCCAGCCATTTTTCATAAGTATAGTTCTAATATTTAATCTAAACATTTAATCAATTTAATCAATTAATCAATCAGTCTATCATTTTTGGAAAAAAAAATCCTATTCTTTATAAGGGTGTTTTAATATATAACACAGAAATGTTTAAAAACTTAGCGGGATGAGCCATTCTGGAAGTGGACCAATTGCAATCAGTGAAATAAATTTAATCATTGATTACAGTGAGTCTGCTGTAACCATGATTAAATCTAGATAAAGCTCATTATTTTAAATGCAGCTGTCTGTAAAAAAAAATGCAGGTGACAGACATCAGCTTGAAAAAGGCATGAGATCTTCTGTGTACACATGACTATATGGCTTTGTACTGAGCTACAAAGCTTTCCAGTGCTTTGGTAAGCGAAACAGAGCTTGGAAATTGGCTTGTTTCAGATGGCAATTCCCAGAATCCCTTGCTTGATACAAAATTGATTGATCTATTTTTTTCTTATACAGTCTGCTGCATCATACAGAAGCTAAATGGACTTAGATAGAGGTCTTCTAAAGCCTTGCCTTTCCCATTCCTAAAAGCCTGTATCAAGCAAGCTTGTTTTCAGCTGCTCCAGAGACTAGAACATGGAGCAATGGTTTCAAACTACAGGAAAAGAGACACCACCTAAACATTAGGGCCATTTCCGCACTAGACTGTTATAGCGCTATTATTCCACTTTCAACATCCTATGGAATCCTGGGGTTTGCAGTTTCAGGAGGGGCCAGGTGGCCCCTCCCGAAACTGCAAATCCTAGGATTCCATAGGATGTTGAAAGTGGAATAATAGCACTATTAACAGTCTAGTGTGGAAATGGCCTAGGAAGAACCTCCTGACAGTAAGAGCAACTCAACAGTGGAATACGCTTCCTCAAAGTGTGGTGAAGCCTCCTTTGGAGATTTTTAAACAGAGGGTGGATGGCCATCTTTCAGGAATGCTAGGTTCTAACCCCTATTCAGCCAAGAAACTCACTGAAGGACCTTGGGTCAATCACTTTTTCCCACCCTAGGCTGTTGTAAGGATAAAGCAAGGGAGAACCATGCTGACTTGAACTCCGTAGAAGAAGAGTGATTGAGGCCATTTCTGCGCTAGAGTGTTATAGCGCTATTATTCTACTTTCAACATCCTACAGAGTCCTGGGGTTTGCAATTTGGGGGGGGGGCTTTGAGGACCCTCCCTAAACTGCAAACCCCAGGATTCCATGGGATGTTGAAAGCGCAATAATAGCGCTATAACACTCTAGTGTGGAAGTGGCCATAAATGTAACCAGCTAATCAATAAATTGTTTCTTGAGTTTTGTACTGGAGATTCCAAGGACACCAAGGACGATTGATCAGAGCTTTCAATGTGTATTCTGTCTCTAAGCCTCAGTTCCTCCTCATTTGTACTTAATATTTTGAACAGATTGGATGCCAAGAGGCTTATAAATCTATGGTGCTTAGAAATGTCAGTTGGTCAAACGGGCTGTGGCAGACGGTTGACAAGGGCTGGTCACAGAGAAAGAACACAGGACACACTTGATACAAAACAGCTCCAGTGGCAGCTCATCTATTACAAAATGCCCTCTATGGCTCAGGGCCATCCAAAAGACCATAACCTCTGATACAAGCCAGCTCAGACTCCGAAATCTTCATATGGCTAAGGTCCAGGCTCTCTGAAGGACACTATACTCCAGTGATGTATTTAAGGCCATTTCTGCCCTACCCTGTTATAGTGCTCTTGTTCCACTTTCAACATCCTGTGGAATTCAGGGTTTGTAGTTTTCTGAGGCCAAAGAGCTCTCTGGCTGAGAATTCTAAATGACCCTCCCTGTACTGCAAATGCCAGGATTCCATAGGATGTTGAAAGTGGAATAATAGCACTATAACTGTGCAGTGTGGAAATGGCCTAAATCTTTTACTCCAAGTCTCAAGCCACTACCTTCAAGTCTCAAGTCGAGTCCCAAGTCTATGTAAGGTACTTTCAAGTCAAGTCTCAAGTGCAGGAGCCAACTTTAACAGAAAAAAAGAGTTGTGGTGGTTTGTATGACAGGGGTCAATGGGCTTACAAGGGTCTGCAGCTTCAGAAGTGGGGAATAGGGTGTTTCTTATTCCCCATTCCCCAAGCTGGAGGCTTTTGTGTCAATGGCCGTAAAAGAATCTGCAGCTTCAGAAGTGGGGAATAGTTACCTTCTTACTCCCCATTATTGAAGCTTCAGACACTCTAGAAGGAAGGATCCTTCCTCCTCAATCCTATTGCCAAGAACATTTGCTGTTCCCTACCGAGAAACACAGCCTGGGCTCTGGGGGAGAATCTTGCTTTCTTCCATTAGGAAAAGTTTTAGAAATCTCCTCCAATGTGCAACACAGACAAGCTGCTGAGCAGACCTCAACCCTGCTGCAAGCCCATTGCCTAATGCGTTTGCTATTCCTTCCCAAAAAAAAATGTATCCATGCTTTGGGCTTGGGACAGGTCATCACATGATCAGTAGGCAAAAAGAGATGGAAGTGTTTCTCATTGAATGGGTTATGTTACTGAACCAAAGGCAGCAAGTCAGTCAATAAAAATATACAAGTCATGAGTCGAGTCAAGTCAACGTGTCATTTATTGCCACGTCAATCCAAACTGAGTCATTGAAGTGTCTTGAGTCTGACTTGAATTCGAGTCAATTGACTCAAGTCTACATCACTGGTATACTCTGACATGAACCTACCCTGACTCTGAGAACTTTGAGAGAAGACCTTCTCTCAGTTCCACAACCCTCAAAAGTCTGGTGGGAACATCTTATATGAGAGAGAATGAGCCAGAGAGAAAGAGAGAGAGAGTCTTCTTGGGAACTGCTTCCAGCCCCTGGCATTTACTTCCTAGAAAGAACAGATCTGCTCCCTCTTTGTTGTCCTTAGCAGGTGAAGACTAACAAGATATGGGGAACTGGATGCTCTGCAAAGGAAAGGACTTTTAATAGCGTGCTGTTCTATTTTCATTTTTTTCTGTTCTAGTGTCTATGTTTTTCTTTTTCTTTTTCTTTTTTGGCATAGCCACTTGTATTTTATTATTTTTAAAAAGTATTTCCTTATACAAGTTCCCTGATAAATTATATCCCTTGCTTTTAGCTGTGGGACAACAGTGTGCAAAAAGGAGTGTACTTCAAACAAAATGGCTAATCTAATCCTAAGAGGCAAGCCAATGCTGAACATTTTAGAGTTGCTTTTTTTCCCCCTAGACCTGCACAAAAAGTGTGGACTACTTTTCAGCTACAGCATGTTGACACTCCAACATTCCCTCATAAGGACTATGTGTTCACAGATCATCCTACTTTTAAAACATTTTTCTATTTTTTTCTATTTTTTTTCTATTTTCTATTTTTTTCTATTTTTTTATTTTCTAGTGCCTATGTTTTCAATAGTTTATAATTCTATAACCAGTTCAGTTATATTTATTATTTATTTATTGCATTTATATGCTGCCTTTCTCCCAAGGTAGGACCCAAGTTGGCTTCCAAAAGGGAGACTTACATTTTTCTAAGTGAATTTCCACCTGTGGGAGTTGGAATTGGAAAGTTCCATGCATTGGAAAGATACATCAATCTCACTGTGGATTGGGACAGTATCATATACCATGATAGCGATTCTGGCCAGAATATTAAAATTAAATTAAATTAAAATTAAAATAATTTTTTGAAAATTAAAATAAAATAAAATAAAATACAGTGCACCCTCCGTATATGCAGGGGTTCCATTCCAGAAACCCCAGTGTAAGACAAAAAATGCAAATGTTGAATCCCATTCTTTCAGTGGATGCAACGTGCACACAGATGAGGCAACATGCGCATGCACACATCACCTCCATTTTAAATATAGGGATCCAACGTTTTGTGTGAGATGGAGATTGCAGCCATTTTAAATATAGGGACACAATGCTTCGTGTGAGTGAGATCACACACATGGAGGTCACAGTAAGTAAAAGCCCATTGTAAATTTTTAATGATGTTGATGTTGATGAAGATCGGGTTGAAATGCTTCTACGTGCAAGGATGCACTTCATCCCACTATTCATTTTCTGATTTTTTAATACTTTAAATTGTAATATTTAAGGCATGCCCTATCATTTCTTAATGATTCCTAGGATCATGCTGTATTGCTGCATGCTTCCAAGATAGCAATATACATTGGGATGGGGAAGTGCACACTAACATCAATATTTTAGTTACATTGAATCTTTTCCCCCTGAAACTCATTCTTTCTGTGAATAATAAACACTGCCTCATATTTATATACTCTTTCACTATCGTGAGATGGTGGCATTTTGCTTATACATTATGTACATATTTGTGTGCCCTGGGGGAAAAAATGTTAGCAGAAGTTGGGATTTTCCAGCTATACATTCAACCAGGTTTAAGTGATGGTTCTCCCTAGAGTCTCACTCACTCCCCACCCTCGCACATTGCCTTTCCCATTACATTGTAATTTATGCATCTTTCTGCTTTGTAATTCCAAAATAGACTTGGCTGGAAAACCTCTTAGTACATGCAGGGCTGTTTGGAAAGGACAGACTATGAATTATGCAGATGCCAGAGCCCAACGTCTGACAAAACTGAATTGCATCTCCTAGATGGTATCATAATGCAGACCACTTTCTTCATAAAGCCCTCACATACTGAGCCAGACACCACAGGTCCAACTCAATTGCTATCACAACTTGGGAAACTTTGGACTACAAATCCCAAAATCCCTCAATCAACATGATTATTGGCCATGCTGGTTAGATATTCTGGGAGAGGTAGTCCAAAAGGGAACTTTCCCAAATCCCTGGTTTCCCAAAGCCTGGTTCTTTGGGACTTTGGGCAAAGAACCTTCCCTACTGTATTACCCATGATCTTCAGATCTGAGACTGCAATGTAAAGAAGGAGAAAGCTTTCCTTTTCTCCCATATCTAGTTCTTCTAAATCTCAAATCCTCTCCACCTCCGATGGGAAGAAGAAATGTTTGAAAAGCCGTGAAAGGGACGATGCTCTTAAAATTAATTTAAACACTAATGTAAAAGCATTGAAACTCCTGTTTAAAACATAAAGACCAAAGACCAGCACATCTCATTAAAAAATCCTCCTGCACAACCAATTAGAAGTCAAAGGCCTGTTGAAATGAGAGAAAATTTGCCAGCTGGTAAAAAGAAAACAGAGACCATTTCTGCACTAGACTGTTACAGTGGTATAATTCCACTTTCAACATGCCATGGAATCTTGGGGTTTGTAATTTAAAAGTGTGCTCCTGAAGATCGTAAAACACAGGTGGGCTTATACAGGAAGATACAGTCTTTCAGATAGTCAGTACCCAGGTGATATAGTGCGTTATAAGTGATATATTTCAAAATTAATTCTGCTGGAAGCCATAAATATGTTTCTGTTCAGAGACTTCTCTATGACCCTTTTCGCACCTTACCCTTTCTCACTGCCATCATGCAGGGATCGCACAAAAAGCCTCTTGCAGGAGGGAATTGTACTCCTTGTGCTTCCCTCTGCACCAGCTCCATGCTGGATGGAAGGAAGTGGGATAGCTCTGCCCCTTCCTTCCACAGCATAGCCAGGAACTTTCCTAGGCTGTGCTGGGGAGGAAGTGCAACTATTGCACTTCCTGAGGTTCCGCATGCTGGGTAAGTGCAGGAGGGATGCAGGAGGAATGCGCATTTTGGCAAAGAGAAGAAAATGATATAATCTGCAATTGCTGCGGGATCGCTACGGGAGCACTGCGCGATCGCGAGACATCATGCAGAACCACCCTTGCAATCCCGCGGTGCTTCTGTGGCCATTTCACATGGGAAAAGGTGTGCAAAAAGGGCCTATGTTATGCACAGTTTTCATACTGTGGGCTAGGTGACCTTGTGAACCATTTCAACTCTGATTCCAATTCATATACATTTCCAGATTCTCTCTCCCTCCTTCCCTGCCCTACACACACATATATTCTACAGGTGAGTAAATCATTCCCTCAGTTCCAGGGATGAGGAAAAATGAAATCTTCCCTTCTAGAGAAACTGCAGCACCTATCTATGTGAAATTTTGCGGACTTCTTAGCTAGGGCCCCAAATGGGGATGTAAATAACTCTGAATACAGATTGCATTGGGAAATATAGGTAAAATCTATAGGGGGGTTGTGGCATGGCTGTGGAGAGCAGACACCCAGGGTCCAAACCAGGTTGGGGAAAGGAGAGGGAAAGGGGGTAGACCAGCACGGTGGCCCTATATTTCCTCTCTCTCTTGCCCATCTCCTTCCTTTGGTGCATGGGGTCATTGGGAGACGGTTTGTGGTGCTGAGAAATTGGGCTACAAGCTATCCTTAGCTGGCCAGGTAGCAGCTGATGGAGGAGAAGGAGGACCAGAAGCAGGTTTTTAAAGAGCTGTGCAACCTGATCAGAGCTGCCAAGAGGGAAGGTTCCCCTGAAAAAGAAGCACCAGGGCAAGGGTTGAAGAAACTCACAAATAATCAAACCCATGAATATCAAAACCTCAAATGTGGAGGGTTGGCTGTAATGCTTGGGAAGGTGGAAGGCAGTAGGAAAAGAGGAAGACCACATTACAGATGGATAGACTTAATCAAGGAAATCACGCCCTTGAATCTGGAGGACCTGAGCAGGGCAGTTGAGATAAACAGACAGAGAGTGGGCTCTTTTCTTCCAACCTCACTTAACCTTTTATAAAAGTATGCCTTTCAAAATTACCCTTGGTTGATCAAAAAAAAAAATTACCTTTGGTTGATTCATCTTCAATAGGTTGCTTGAATAAAGTGATATCTTTAAAAGTGCACAGGAATAACACGACTTTGTCATGCTCATTTCTTATCGGTGCAATTTGCATGTAAAACCAAACAGGTGTTCCTGTAATCAAAAAGGATATCCAGTGAAATGCACGTCATGCGGAACAAAACAACAACACAAAGGCAGGCTTGTAGTCATGATTATCACTTATTATTTTACCAGAACAAGCTTGTCACCCTCAAAAGTGTTCAAGCCCCATTGAAAGTAACAGCAGAATAAAGCAATGACATCCAGGTGATCCTAAGTGTGTTTAACCTTGGCTAGAACATGGGGGTGATGGCCATTATCTGAAGCCAGCTAAAGGCCTGTCGAGTATGCATGAAAATGTGCCCAGAAACAAGGGGTTGTAGATGCACAGATGGGCAAGAGCTTGTCCCAGCTGCCTTTGTATCACTCACTTTTTCCTTTCTACTTCCTCCCACTCTCTGTCTCACACACATGAGTGAATTGCCTTTGTCTCTACCATCTGCATCCCTAAACACCTGGGCTTTCATTCCATTTTATTTTCAAACAGTAAAGGTGTGCTAATTGTCAACCCAGCTCTGTATAATCCTCATTGGTCTTGAGTATTACTTCCAAGATTTGCCACAGAGGGTGGTTTTTTTTTTCCTTTACAGTTCTCCCTTCACTTTTGTTGAGATTAGGGTGTTACCCTGTATGTTGGGGGTCCCGGGACGGGTGACCAAATAACCAAATAAATACACAAGATGGGGAAATTAAGCTCGAGCACTCTCTTAAGCTAACAAGAGGCAGGGTAACTTCAGCTATGATCTTTTACCCTATGTCTACAGCTTCAGGTCAGAGAGCGTAGTCAGACAAGGTTTCAAAGTAAAACAAATAACATTTATTGAGCACAAATAACATAAAAGACACCACATGCACACAGCTAACTAGAAATAGAAATGGAGAGCTTTGGGGAATGGGTAATACAACACCTGGTCTCAAAGTCCTGGAGAGAAACAGAGGTTGAGGGGAAGAAAGCTCAGCACAGTTCACTGAGGAGACAACTTCACTGGACAGAGCGGCAGCAAGGCTGGATGGAAGTCCAGGGTGATCCAAGCGGTCCCGAAAATGGGGACTTTTTATAGGGTGGAGTTTACCTACAGGCTATGCCATGCTCGGTGAGGACAAAGGAAATTTGGAGCTGGACAAAGGAGTTGGAAAAGGTCAGGTTTTGCATGATGAGCTTAGCGCTGGATGACAATAGTATGGCCAGTATGCTGATGGCCCAACATAAAGGAATGATTCGGCACTCGGTCATATGTCCTTGTATAGATTCACACTGAGCAAGGCCAGTTTGCAAGAGGGTTTTTCCCTAAACATCGGAGAGGCTTAAGTTGCCTGCCTGAATGAGGTTTGGAATTTACAACCATTAACGGCCGCGCCTAATACGTGCTTCTCCGGTGGACCTCTGCAAACACGTGGAGTAGGGTGGCAGAGAAAGGTCAAACAAAGGCCAAATTATTTGATATCAAAAGGAAATCTAGTACTCTCACCAGACCTATCATAACCGTGATAACAAGGGATGCAGGACCACCACAGAAGTGGGAAAACTGCAAAAAAAAAAAAAACTCTAGCCTTCCTCTAAGCATAGTTAACATACAGAAAAGTATGATCCATGTAAATTCCACCCACCACAGATGCCTTTGAAGCATCAAGATTCCTTCACAAGGCAGAAGTGGGTGGCTGGTGGACCTTGCTGCCACCTCTACTTCCACCCTACACCATTTTTAGTAGGTACATGCAAGCTTTGTTCACAGTCTCTCAGTTTCATGTGGCTTGCAGTCCTGTTAAAAATCGCATAGGGCAGTGGAAGCAGCAGCAAATAATCTGTGAATAATCTAATCCGCAAAAGTGAAACCTGCTAATGTAGAAGGTCAACTGTACTTGTGTATGGGTTGGCAACCATACAAACAGGTACAAAAGGACATCTGGAACTAGGGCAAATCTCACAACCATAAGAATGTTCCTTTACTGGTCTGTGAGTTCTTAAGCATGCAAACAGGTATGAGAGGATATTTGGAACCTGGGCAAATCTCACAACCATAAGAACAGTCCTTTACTGATGTGTAGGTTGTTAATCATACAAACAGATATGAGAGGGCAGTTTGAACTAGGGCAAATCTCAAGAAGAAAAGAATGTCCAGATAGTTTTGTTGACGCAAACCCAACCAAAGGCCTGTTGTGGTCATCATTCTGTTTCTGACAGTTATCAGGAAGAGGCCTGGAGCTTGTTTCAACCCTCCCCACAATGAGCACATGATCTCCAATCCATTATCCCCAACAGGAAAGAGTTGCCTGCTCCTGATTAAAGAATAGTGCTGCCTAAATCACAAAGCCACTTGCTTTTCATCAGATCTTGAAAACTTTACTCGTTTGGATCACAGTGTGCAGAAGTCCCCAAGTTTGTATGCATGTCCGTGTCCGTGTCCGTGTGTGTGTAGCTCCACTTTTAATAAAGCAAATCTGCAGAAAGTGTTGATGTGTGTGTGACTTCAAAATCCTGCTACGCAACCAGCTGGAAACAAAAGAATGACAGCCCTTGAGCCTGTGGTCAGCATGGTTGATCTGGAGGACCTGTCTCTGGGGATTTGGCCTAACGTGTACCAGCACTCAGGTGGACAGCTCAGACAAAAGCGCAGGCAAGCAGAAACTCAAAGGATAAGGTTGAAAAAGAGACTAGGAAAAGGCATTTCTAGGATTAGTCTTGGATGTCTGAAGCAGCTATTTAAAGCGTGAGACACAGTAAAGAATAGAGATATGAAATAGCTCATGGGCAGAGAGCATATTTTGCATGAAAAAGGTCCAGGTTCAATCCCCGGTACCTCCAGTGAAAAAAACCATCAGGTAAGAGATGATTAGAAAAGTAGCTGGCTGGAACTTTGGAGAGCTGCCAGTGGAGAAAGGAAATGTGGGATATTAATGGAATGAATAAATAAAATTAATAAATGCCATAACTCTGGGTCATCCAATTAAACTGTTGGAAAATACTGCTCAACCAAACATCCGCTACATCATGTTGGCTGTCTTTGACATCTTCATTTTGTACTTTGTGGGTTTCCATGGCTGAGCAAGGAATCAAACCCCTCTCTGCATACTGTTTCTCCACCTCTTGCCCCATTTGTTCGTTCTCCAATTGTAATGCTTCCTCTCTCTCATTTCTTCCTGGCTCAAGATGGTGAATCCTGGCTCTACTGAGCTGCTCCTTCATTTGAAATCTTTCTCTTTTTCTTCTTCTTCTTCTTCTTTTAGCCAAGATTTAAGCAGTCTATGTTCTAAATGTATATTTCAATGTAATTAGGAACGTTTTTAGTTAAGTAATCCACATCCTGCCTGTTTGCCTTAGTTTGCCGGAGTTTGTCTCAGAAGGACCCAAGAGATTCAGTGCTTTCACTCTGCATACTCTGCAGATTCGTTCTTGATTGAACTAGTCTTCATTTCTCCCCGCAAAAAGGGGGCTAACACCTCAGGAATCTATCTCTAAGCCAACAGAAGCTGATGGGATTTGAAACAGAAATGCTTCTTTACATAGCACATAATTAATCAAGTGGATCTCACTGGTGCAGGATCCGGTGACAGTCACAACGAGAGATGTTTTCTAAGAGCATTAAACAAATTCGTATAGGAATTGTCTATCAGCTTATTAATAGTTACGATGCATTTATCAGCCTTCCAGTGTCCATAAATTCCCCTACTCCAGAGACAGTATGTCACTGAGTAGTAGCTACTGGCATTTTTTCAAATACCTTGGCTTTCCCTCCATGGTAAAGTTGTGCTGGTTGCTGTGAAAGTCAGGACAATCCTAGCCATTCTTAAACTTTTGTTTCCAAGATCTGTAGCAGAAGTCTGTACTTGATCCTTTTTTTTTTCCATATTAGGAAGCTTGCTCACTTTACAAATAAATGTGAGATGACAGCTTGGATTAAGATAAGGATACACTAATCTTACAAACGTAAGACTATAGAAAGAAACAGCTCCTATTTGGGGTTCAGCATTTTGAATAGTACCCTTTTAGACCCAGAACGGATTCACCAGTCCACTCACAGGACCTTTTCACATGGCATTTCTGATGTGAAAGGGCCCCTTGAGCATCGTGCAAATGTGAGGAGCGGTCCACACGACGCACTCACATTTGCACGAAGCTCCAGGACCTAACATGGACCACGCACACATTTTTTCATTTTCAGCTTGAAGCCAAAAATGCTGCAAGATCATGCATCGCTCCGGGGCCCCGCGCGCACTTACCTTGCATGCGGAGCCTCGGGACCCAGGCCGGTCGCACTTCCTGTCTCAGTGCAGCCTGGGAAGGTCCCAGGCTGCACTGCAAAAGGAAGAGGCAGGGTTCTCACGAGAGCAGGAAGCTCATGCGGAGCCAAAGAAGCAGGGAAGCGAGAACCTCTCTCTGGAGGCTGCTCACGCGAGCACCACATCCCAGCACCAAAAATGGGTGAGTTGCAGAAAGGGCCAAAGAGATGCCACTAGCAGCTAAGACTGTGTTTCCCTGAGCCTACTGACCCATCATCATCATCATCATCATCATCATCATCATCATCACCATCTCTCTCTCTTTGAATTAAAGCATCTTCTGGACAAACATTATACAGTATAATAAGGAGGAGGAAGCCAGCGTATTCCCTCAGAAACCAAACCTCTGTTATGTTAACAACTCTGAATACAGACTGGATTGGGGAATATGGGGATAAGTTGCAGGTACTGAAATAGGCCAGTTGCTATGGAGATGAGCCCTAGCAGCAAGGAGAAAGACAGTGTATTTCCTCATGAATCCAAATGGGGATGTAAATGACAGATTGCATTGGGAAATATAGGTAGAAGTTAGGAAATATAAGTAAAAGTTACAGGTACTGGACAAGACAGTTTGGTGAGATTCCAGACAATGCTGGGTAAATATGCTAATATGTGTGTGTGTATCTCAACACCTCCCCGAAGACTAAATTATTAAGATTATCAATTGACCTAAGACCAGTCTTTTAAAATCAGCTAATCTCATCCCATCACTGTTGTTGGTATGATGTCCTTTCAAATCAGCTCCAGCTTATAGCAACTTTATCATAGGGTTTCCTAGGCGAGTATTACTCAGAAGAGGTTTGACTTTACCTTCCTCTGCAAAACAGCCTATGGAACCTGGAACTCCCTCGTTGTCTCCCTTCCCAAGATAACCAGGCTGACCCTTCATAGCTTCTTAGATGAGACAGGTGTTTTCAGGGTTATCTAGGCAGGCTATCAAATGCCTAGGAATAAAGAAATGGCTTAACCTCATACTGAAAGGATGTTGATTTTGGGACCAGTGGCCTATTCACACTAGACAATTATAGCATTATTTTTATTTATTTTATTTATTTATTTATTTGTATCCCGCCTCTCCACATGGATCAAGGCGGCGAACAACTTACAAATAGCATGTATTTCGAAACATTTCTATGATTCCACTTTAACTGACATGGCAACATCCCATGGAATCCTGGGGTTTGCAATCTAGGGAAGGGCATTAAGAATTTTCAGCCAGAGAATTTCAATGCCTCACAAACTACAAACCCCAGCATTCCATGGGATGCAACCATGGCAGTTACAGTGGAATCATAGTGCTATAATTGTCTAGTGTGAATGGTCCCCAGCTGAAACTTACCTGGGTTGAGCATTACATAAATGGGAGGGAGGACACAAAAGACTCCTCCCTTGTCAGCACCCTCCACCTTGCTAACACCCTGTCTTGTATGTGAGTGATGCCATTTTGTCTGTATAACATTCATCCTTAATACATGTTTCAAGAGCAATGCATTCTATTCCATACTGATGCCATACTTACTGTTTTTCTTATACAAGAGTATTTCGAAGCAGTTCGACTCATAGTTGTCAAACGTCTGTCTGACTTTTTCAATGGTTTTCTTGTCTGTGAGTTCCCCATACATAAAACTGGACAAAGAAATAAAAATAAACTGGTGAGAAAAGAAGAGGGGGGAAACTATCATTGACTTCCTAAGGAAAGAAGAAGAAAAAAGACACCATTGCAGACAGACATGTTTATGGCTTGGCCTAAAGTAATGTATGCTTAACTGTAATTTACAGCTTGTTTTGTTCAACATTTATAGCTACAAAGCTGTTATAAAAAGCCCCTAAAGCTAATAGTATACAAGTGGAAGGCTTTGTTGCTAGAAGGATTTATAGTGATGCTTTAGTATGTTCAGTTTTGAGTGATGCTCTGGGAAGACTTGCAAGAATCTCTCGCTTTAGAGAGAGAAGGAGAAGACAATACAATAAAGGTGAATATTTTTAAATTCCAAGCCCATTCCAGTAGACAATAGACATATAGATACAGGGCTTGGCATGTTAAATTTGGTACCCCGTAGCAGCTTTCCAAATGCAAGAGTCTAAGGGAGAAAGAAAGCACAAGGCTTAATTCCATTTTTCTCTGCTTTTTCATTATCTTGTGGTTGCATTTGCTTAGGACATAGTCTGAAGGCAGACAATGCAGCAGCCTGTTGTTGTAGTCGCTGATGCTGCTGTTTACCATCAAGTTGGCTCTAGTTTATGGCAACTCCATTAATAAGAAACCTCCAAAAGCCCCAATTTTCAACTACCCCCCCTCAGCTCTTGCAGATTCAGGGTAGCCATGAGTTCTCTGATTGAACTGATCTACTTATAGAACATTGTCTCTCTTTTCCTATTGACCCTGCTTAGCTTTCGAGACCTTACTCCGGGGCAATTAATATTTTACCTATGACCCACTGGGTCATTCTCACCCATTCCAGAGAAAATTGTTCCTATTCTCTGTCACCAACAGGAGGCTATGGGGAAGGGGTTTCCAATGTGAGGGGTGGGCGTTAGGGAAAGAGTGAGGCCATTTCCGCACTAGCCTGTTATAGCGCTATGATTCCACTTTCAACATCCAATGGAATCTTGGAGTTTGCAGTTTCGGGAGGGGCCAGTGGGACCCTCCCGAAACTGAAAACCCCAGGATTCCATAGGATGTTGAAAGTGGAATCATAGCGCTATAACAGGCTAGTGCGGAAATGTCCTGAGAGATCATGAGTCACTCGTGTGAAAAAAGTTCCACAGCCTGGGAGCAACCAGGAAGAAGGACCTGCATGGGTCTTCCCCAAACATGTCAGTGCCACTGCAAGACCAAGGCCATTTCCACACTAGACTGTTATAGTGCTATTATTCCACTTCCACCATCCTATGGAATCCTGGGGTTTGCAGTTTAGGGAGGGGCCTCAAGGTAGAATAATAGCACTATAACAGTCTAGTGTGGAAATGGCCCAGAAAAAGCCCTCCTCTGGTTATCACAAAACTTGGGCAGTGTCATATCAGGAAATATGGGCTTTCATTTGGTCTTGATCTGACTTATATAGGGTTTTCTAGATCATAGCCACCGAATTATGCCAGCCAAGGAAACAGTTGCAGCAAGGGACTTATGTTCCCTGTTGGTTGCCATAACTTTCCTTCTCACAAGGTTCCCATGTTGAACAGCCACCTCACATCCAAATATATTATAGTCCTCTTCATGATGAGGACAGATGTACTTATTGGATTTGACCAGTGCAGATTTACCCATTCCTAGGGATAAGGATGTTTTCTTAAATATTCATTTGTACCTTTTGGGACTTTGATGCATTTGCTTCAGAATGTCTCAAAACTGAACTAAATAAAAGTTGCAGAAGTGAAGTTGTACATGTGAATGTAGATCCACGTGTACAGGTGTGCATTCAATCACATGTTTCTTGTCTTTGGACATTTCCACGCTACACTCTTATAGCGTGATTATAGCCAGCCCCCTCCCAAAACTGCAAACCCCAGGATTCCATAGGATGTTGAAAGTGGAATAATCATGCTATAAGAGCATAGTGTGGAAATGGCCTTGGTTTTGTCATACATTGCCATTCAACACTATGGTTGCACAACACAGTCAACTCCACCTGTGGAGACTTAGGCCCCACGACTTTGATATAGGATCTCACCCCATTACTGGGCAGCCAAACAATAAGTCATCACAATGATGCAACTCAAGACCACCGAGAAATCTCCCCCCAACCCAAGCAAAGGAAGACAGGAAGAGACTTACCTGCATGTGCTACTTTTCTGCATGACGTCAGCTCTATGGTACCCAGACAATTTACAAAATCCGTCATTACTATAAACTACAGGCCAGTCCACAATTTGAGCATTGCCCAACAAAAAACTTGATTCTAAAATGGAAAGAGAAGGAAAGAAGAAAGGCAGAATTAATTACCTCCATGAAAGGAAAGCATCTACGTAATTAGTGTGACAAAAGAAATATCAACAGTGGTCTTGCTTAGTCCTAGACCATTTCCACACCATGTCACTGCAACACTATAGCAGTAGGTTGTTACTGGTCCAGGAGCCATGCTTTCGCCCAACATCATGTCTATCCAGCTGCTATCCTGTCCCCAAGCATTGCTGAAGCTCTATTTCCAGAAAAAAATCCATTAAGAGCTTCCTATAGCGCTTCAATCCCATCGGACATCATAGTGCGCTACCATTATAGCGCTTGACAGGGCTTCCTGTTATGGCAGATCCAGCAGTGGGTGGGCTGCGGGCATTGCCCAGCTTGTCCCTCTTCTATGATGCGGTAACTTTCTATCACCTCTCCCTGTTTATTTTAAATCTCTCCTTTGAGTTAAAACTTTTGATTTTTTAATACATTTCTAAATATTTCTTCGAGTCCCCTCAGGGAGAAAAGCGGGACAAAAATAAAGATAATAATAACAGTAATAAATAAACAGTATAGGGCAAAAGTGCAATAGCGCTCTGGCCTGTGATGGTGTTACAACATTGCATTGTTAGTACAGCTTCCCCCACAAAAAATCACCATCACTCCCAAAAACTCAACATCCAATCAGAGGTGATGGGGCAGGGTGAAGGCAGGGTACAGGAGTGGCCAAGGGTGCTGTAACGTGGAAGGACCGAGGGTGGCAATATTGCTACCAATCTGCTTAAGGGGGAAGGGGGTGAAAAAGAGCGTCCCTAATCCGATGGCATTGCGTGAATGGCGATGCTGCCGTTATAACAATATAACGCACTAATGACCTCCGGTGTGGAAATGTCCCTGGACAGTATGTGTTACCAGTTATGATAAATGGAAGCTGCAACACAGTATTTCAGCATAGAGTTCACTTGATAAAGGATCAAGCCAGCCATGCCTTTCTCTGAGATATTGCATTCCATGTTCCACTCCCCATTTTTCATTTCCTTCTTCCACATAGACACTTATAATTATGTGACCAATGATCATGCTACTGTTTCCACAATTCCTCTTCCCTTCTTCTTCTTCTTTTTTTAATTAACTCCTGCAAACCTTACATTCTCTCAAGCCTGCTTATACTTCCCTTTCAAGAAAAGATGGTACTGTTTTGACTATATCAGGATCATCAGAATGACACTAAATTACCCCCGAGGACAGAATCAGATTTCAAAATGACTTTGACAGATTGGACAGCTGGACCATAACTAACAAAATGAATTTCAAGAGGGATAAATGTAAGGTACTATATTTTTAGGCAGGACAAATGAAATGTACAAATGTTGGATAGGTGACTCCTGGCTTGAAAGCAGTATATGCAAAAAGGATCTAGAGGTCTTACTAGACTGCAAGATAAACATCAGTCAACAATGCGATGCAACAACCAAAAAAAATGTAATTCTAGGTTCAACCAGTAGGAGCAAAGTGACAGATTGAGGAAAATAGTAGCACCAGTGTATTCTGTTTTGGTCAGACGTCACTTGGAATGCTGTATTCAGTTCTGGACACCACAGTTTAAGAAAGATGTCTACAAGCTGGAACACGTCTACAGAAGGCTGCCCGAGGTGATCAAAGGTCTGGAAACTAAGCCTTATGAAGAACAACTGAGGGAGCCAGGAATATTTAGCTTGGACAAGGGAAGACTGAGAGGTGACATATGATGGCTATCTTTAAATATCTGAAGAGATATCGTGTTGTAGATGGAGCACGCTTGCTTTCTGCTGCTCCAGAGACTAGAACACAAACCAATGGATTCAAAGCACAAGGCCTTCCACATTTGTGGATCTGACCTTCATTAATTTGATCACACACATGTCTTCCCCACCCTGCATTCTCCTCTTCCTTGTGTTTTGTCAGGCATGAAGAAGGAAGGCAAGCACCCGAACAAAAAGCAAGAGAATAGGAGGGGAAGGCTCACATGAGTCTTCCTTCTTCCCTCTGGAGCTTCCCTCCCATTTCCCCGCATGTGGTCCCAGTGCTGAGAACTTGCACCAAGAAAAAAGGCAAGGGAATTGGAAAGGAAGGCTCACGTGCACCTTCCTTCCCCCTGGGAGCTCGCCCCCTTCCATTCCCTTGCCTCTGGCCCTGGGGCATAAAACGCAAGGGAATGGGAGTGGGATTGCAGTGGGGGCAGTTATTCAGGGTTTTTCCACTTTCAGGAGGGTTCCATGCAAACCCTCACAAAAGTGCAGGGGCCATGGTATATTGGAATAGATTGCTTCAGAAGATAGTGGAATCTCCATCTTTGGAGGTCCTTAAACAAAGTTTGAATAGGTATCTTTCAAAAATCCTTTAGTTATGTACTCCTGTATGGCGGAGGGGGTGTGTGGACCAGACATTTCTGTGCCTTTGTAGTCTGTTTCATATCTAAGATTCTATGATCATTGAAAGAATAAATTTGCTATTGGCATATAGGAGTAAAACAGGCAGTGGCAGAGCTTGGAGTGTGGGGAGGGGGGCAGGAGGGGTATGGCATGAGGGGCATGGCCACTGTGCATGGGGGCATGGCCAGGGCACGTGGGCATGGCTATGGGCTGGGGTGCCCCCAAAACATTGCTGCCTGGGGTGAACTGCCCTCCCCACCTGCTCATCCCTACGTGACTGAAAACAGGAGCTGTGCACAAATGCAGAATATTTGTCACTAACAACTGAGCTGTTACAGCCTGCAGCCACTCAGTAGAATCAGCACTCCCAAATCAGATGCCAGATTCCAATGTAACACCAGCAGAGGGGAAATCTCTGGTAGTTCAATGGTCCTGGATCACAACTTTGCACAAGCATTTGTGCAATGCAGTTGCCCCAAAGGCTGTACAATCAGTTGCTCCAAACAGTTTGTGTAAGAGGTTGTTGTGCCATCCATTGCATAAGAGGTTGGGCACGAGGTTATATGACCAGTTGAGCAAAAAGTTGTGGGACTAATTGCAAAACATTTTATTGCCTCTTACACCACTAACTGTGCAACTATTTTGTGCAATCAACACTGTATCTGGTACCACCTTTGTGTTAACTTTGCAAATGTGTGAGTGGTAGAACCACAAGCGTTGCAGTACCACAAGGACAAAACTGTATTCAGGCCTTAGTTTATAATTTCCTCGCAGCTTCTCAATTAACCATGGTTTGTAGCCTGATCTGAGCACACAGAGAGTTACCTGGGAGCATATTAAGTGTTGCTAAGAGGCTTTTAATGGGAAGATGCTTTCTCTACTGATATCCTTTTAAATTGTTTTCAGCTTTGTTTTCAGCTTTGTGCTGTTTTATTATTATAATTTGTTTAATTGTCTTTTAATATTACAATCTTTTGTGGGGTTTTTCCTGAAACGTTTCTAGCTAATCTTTTTGTGAGCTTCCTTGAATCCTCATTTTGGCAGAAAAGTGGAATATAGACAAACAAATAGGTAGTAAGATTGCCTATGAGACCCAGCAGTGCAGTGGTTTGAGCCTTGGGCCATTTCCACACTAGACTGTTATAGCACTATTATTCCACTTTCAACATCCTACAGAATCCTAGGGTTTGCAGTTTAGGGAGGGGCCTTGAGGAATCCATAGGATGTTGAAAGTGGAATAATAGCACTATAGCAATCTAGTGTGGAAATGGCCTAGGACTATGACCCTGCTTGGTCATAGAAACTCACTGGGCAACCTTGGACACATCACGCACTCTCAGCTGCAGAAAACCCCGTGATCCCGTAATTGGGAACAACTTGAAGACACACAACAACAACAAAGATTCCCTATACAACCTAAGACTGGATGCAAAAGGAGAATCACATAATAAATTGCTTGCAAGACAAAACAAAAAAAACATGATCACATGAAAGGGAAAGATTCTAGCTCCCTCTGTTCCTTGCATGTTCCCTTACTACGTTCAGGGAGTTAGAATTGTTTTCTGCTTTGTTTTGTTGAGAGGAGGATCACATTTTTACTATCTTTATTATTTATGAGAAAATTTACACTCAACTTTTCTGCTAAATAAGCAACCTCATGAGGATTCCTTTTTGGACTATTTCTCTGCCAGCATGGCCATTAGCCATGCTACTTGGCAGATTGTGGTCATCCAAGAAAGTTAACTTTTTCCAGTTCTGGAGGAACCAAGCTGGATCACAAGCTGGATTTGATTATTTGCAAGTTTCTCCAACCCCTGTCCCCTCATACACATCCAGAGTGCTTCTATTCTGGGGGGAAACTTCCCTTTTGGCAGCTCTGATCAGGCTGTGTAGCCCTTAAAACCCACCTCTGGGCCCCCTCCTCCCCCTAAGCTTCTGCCTGGCCAGCTAAGGACAGAATGCAGCCCAGTTTCTCAGCACCACAATGTCAGGAGATTGCTTCACAGCACCAGCCCAGAATCCTCCCTGGAACTGCTGCTCTCTGGACAAAAAGTGTCCCAGAAGCAAGCATAACATAGCAGAGCTTCCAAAACAGCAACAAGCGGGTGCAGCAGAGTGTAACTTACAGCATCAGCTCTGACCCCTCTACCCACTGGTTAGTAACTCATAACACAGAGTTTGTCATCCAAAATACCTGGAGGCTTTAATCTTCACTGTTGCAATATATACACATCTGTACACAGGATACGCAGATCCACAGTCATAGATTCAGCACCATGGACACATCAAGCAGAGGTTCGCTCAGACAGAGGTTTGGTGTCAGAGAGTTTTCCCACTCCTCTTTTATACACACCTGCAGAAAGGTCATCAGCCAGGGACAATGGCTGATGCAACCCCTTGCCATGATTTCACATTGTCATGTCTCAGCCCTTACTACATGTCCTCTAGGGATTACATCATCACTTGCCAAGTCATTCCTCAGGTGTTTCCCACATGCTCATCAAATGTATTTTCACAGCATTTCTATCCAACACACGAACCCTCTCCTGATGCCCCCACACACACCCAAGGAAGGAGATGGGCAAAAGAAAGGAAGTATTGGCCCATCATGCTGACCTACGCTCTCTCCCTCCTTTCCCTGACCGCATTTATTCCCTGCATGCTTGGTTCCCCCACCACGCCTCAGCCCCCTTCCCACAAACACACACACACATTTTGAAACTTGACATTTTCCCACTTTTGCACGGGTCCTGTGCCACTAACCTTAATGAATGTGAAGGGCCAACTGTATATTCTTACACCTTTTTACAAAGTATACCTTTGAAAAAGTTCCATCTGGAGAGAAGCGACTAGTGGGGTGCCACAGGGTTCTGTCCTGGACCCAGTACTATTCAACATCTTAGTCAACGACTTGGATGAAGGAATAAAGGGCATGCTGATCAAGTTTGCAGATGACACCAAATTGGGAGGGGTTGCTAATAGCCCAGAGGACAGGATCAAATTTCAAAATGACATTAACAGATTGGAGAGCTGGACCAAAGCTAACAAAATAAATTTCAACAGAGAGAAATGTAAGGTCCTATACTCAGGCAGAAAAAATGGAATGCACAAATATAGGATGGGGGACATGTGGCTGGATAACAGTACATGTGAAAGGGATCCAGAAGTCTTGGTGGACCATAAGCTGAACATGAGTCAGCAGTGTGATGCAGCAGCCAAGAAAGTCAATGTGATTCTTGGTTGCATCAATAGGAATATGGTGTCTAGATTGAGGGAGGTAATGGTAACACTCTATTATGCTTTGGTTAGACCTCAACTGGAATACAGTTCATTTCAAGAAGGAGGACAACCAAAATGGTGAAGGGTCTGGAAGCCATGCCCTATGAGGAGCGACTTAGGAAGCTGGGGATGTTTAGCCTGGAGAAGAGAAGGTTAAGAGAGGACGTGACAGCCATGTTTGAATATTTGAAGGGATGTCATGTCAAGGAAGGAGGAGGCTTGTTCTCTGCTACTCCAGAGACTAGGACAAGGCGCAATGTATTCAAACTGCAGGAAAAGAGATTCCACTTGAACCTCAGGAAGAACTTCCTGATGGTCAGGGCTGTCTGGCAGTGGAATATGCTACCTGGGATTGTGGTGGAGTCTCCTTCTTTGGAGCTTTTTAAGCAGAGGCTGGATCGCCATCTGTTGGGAATGCTTTGATGTGTGTTCCTGCATGGTAGCGGGTTGGACTGGATGGCCCCTGTGGAATCATAGAATCATAGAGATGGAAGAGACCACAGGGGCCATCCAGTCCAACCCCCTGCAATGCAGGAACCCACATCAAAGCATTCCCAATCGTTGGCCATCCCGCCTCTGTTTAAAAACCTCCAAAGAAGGAGATTCCACTACACTCTGAGGCAGCATATTCCACTGCCAGACACTCCGACCATCAGGAAGTTCTTCCTGAAGTTCAGGTGGAGTCATAGAATCATAGAATCATAGAAATGTAGAGTTGGAAGAGACCACAGGGGCCATCCAGTCCAACCCCCTGCCATGCAGGAACACCCTCAAAGCACTCCCGACAGATGGCCATCCAGCCTCTGCTTAAAAATCTCCAAAAAAGGAGACTCCACCACACTCCGAGGCAGCATATTCCACTGCCGGACAGCCCTGACCGTCAGGAAATTCTTCCTGAGGTTCAGGTTGGATCTCCTTTCCTGCAGCTTGAATCCATTGCTCCTTGTCCTGGTCTCTGGAGCAGCAGGAAACAAGCCCCCTCCTTCCTCTATGTGGCATCCCTTCAAATATTTAAACTTGGCTATCATGTCCCCTCTTAACCTCCTCTTCTGCAGACTAAACATACCCAGCTCTCTAAGTCTATCCTCATAGGGCTTCATGACTTCCAGGCCTCTCACCATTTTGGTCGCCCTCCTTTGGACTTGCTCCAGCTTGACCATGTCCTTCTTGTGGTCTCTTCCAACTCTATGATTCAATGATTCTGAGGCTTTTTTCAGGGGGCTATTTAGAATCAAACTCCAGAAATGTCTGAACCAGATAGCTTGAAGAGTAAACATAGGTTGAAAGACATCCACTGTTTTAACTAATAAAACAACCATGGTTTCTGCATCTTGAGACGTTTTCCTTCAACAAATGAATTTCTTTAAGGACAGAAAGAATATATAAATAATTTTGGAGAGCAAATTAAATGAATTTAAGGAGTTATTCTCCCTCCTCTTTTTAAACCAATCTCACTCAAATCTTTCTAAGAAAGGAACAATTCCGTGCCATTATTTTAGCACCTCCTGTGGAGAACATCAGCTTTTTTTGTACCTTCCTACTGTTATGTAACTGCCACTGTTAAAATGACACAGATAAAATATACTACACACCCACAGTTCCAACACTGCTCTAGGAACCCTGTCTTACCAAAGCAAAAAAACTATTACTGTACTGGCCTTACATGATCTTATAAAGTTAGAGCTGGTCTGGCATTATGGTAAAGAAGCTGAGCTAAAGAGTAGGAAGATCACAGCTAGAATGTATTTATTTTTAAAAATATTGTTAGAACATTCCTCACCAAAGTTCTCAGGGCAGTCTACAGACAGATTAATAATTAAAACGTCAGTATGAAAAATATATACAATCAAGCAATCAACAAAGCAGAACAGAATAAATACAGGATAAAACTATGCGGGCAAGTAAAAACTTCATTTTTCTAATGCAACAGGCTGCTACAAATTGATTGCAATGGGTTTTTAATGACGTGGGTTTTTTGCTGATTTTTATCTACTGTCATAATGGATTTTTAAGTAGTGTTTCATTCTATCGATGATTTAATTGCATTTTAGCATAACTTTTATAAGTTTTTACCTACTCATATTATTTTGCCTTTATTCGTTTCAACTTTTGTAAGCTGCCTAGAGCTCCAGTATTGGGAAAGCTGAGATATAAATGATTCCATCAACCAAGCAACCAACTTTATTCCAATCATAGATCAGTCAAAAATAGGCAAAAGCAGAACATGATGGAAAATCAAGGTTAAAAAAAGAAAAACAGTTTCTGGCTCAAGAATTTCTGTATATATACATAAGCGGCAGTTCAGCAACTAGCTTCTAAATCAACACCACTACAGCATTCACTACATACTTTCCAACTGTCCTAATTTGTCAGGGACAAGCCCGATTAATCCTCTCTTGTCCCACTTTTTCAGCTGCTTTTCAAATATCCTAGTTTCTCTCTCCTCCTCCTATTTTCCCCCTTCTCCCTCAGCTGCAATTCCCATTGCTGCAGACTTAAATTTCTGAACTAAATTGTTATAGCACTATTATTCCGCTTTCAACATCCTATGGAGTCCTCGGGTTTGCAGTTTAGGGAGGGGTCTTTGAGGCACCTCCCTAAACTGCAAACCCCAGCATTCCATAGGATGTTGAAAGTGGAATAATAGCGCTATAACAGTCTAGTGTGGAAATAAGCCGTAGTTCAACGTTCAAACTGGTTTGCACTCAATTAACTCAGTGCTATGAGAGGAGAGCAGAAGGATGAGTCTTGTCTTGCCCTGTTGACCATGGCAGAAACAACTGCTGCAGCCTCTCCTAGCTTGTGTGTCTCTTTTTTGTAACTTTTGCCATCTTGACCACACTTTAATGTCGCTTAGCCATGTGGACCTCAGTTTTCATCTGTGAAATATTGGTGGATATACCACTAGAATTAAGATGAGCTGTGTTCAGTTTGGACCAACTTACTCCTTGTTGAACATACTAACATATGTAACTTCGTAGCCTACAACACAGATTCTTTAGAGGAAAGGGAAAGAAAAAAGAGGTATAAAAGCTATCAGATCAGCCTGGGAACTTTTCCAAAATCAACTCTATAAACTGAGATGAATGTCCTTAAAACAGAGGCATCATTATCCTTCAACAAATACAATTCCATACAAGGGTTATTATGTTAAGAAGCCTAGACAATGTGTTGAAGTTGGAATAGTTGATATTTGGGGATCACAACTACCATAATCCCCCAGATAGTGTGACTATTGGTGACCTTAAGGTTTGCCTTAGAGTCATCTCAGTCAGAATTGACTTAAAGGCACACAACAACAACAAAAATAACAGCAACAACGAAAGGAACAACAGCAACAAGTTAGGGAGATATATAACCCTTGTATATAGAAAATAGTTCATCAGGAAGAAAGCTAGAGTAGCGATCATCTCCTTCAACATGCCATGTGCTGTGTGCAGGGCACTAGCCACAAGAAAGAAAACCAGAGTGTACAACAGGAAGTAAAAATGAGGTTCACATCCCCTTCTTCCATTCAAACTTCCCTAAGGACCCACCCACACTACACATCCCAGCAATTGGACCCATTCACACTACACAATTATAGCCCTATCATTCCACTTAACTGCCATGTTAACTTCCATCCCATGGAATTGTGTGGTATGCAGTCCATGAGGTACTGGAGTCCTCTGGCTGAAAATTCTAAATGCCCCTGCCTAAAAAGCAAATCTCAAGATTCCATTAGATGTCGTCATGACAGTTAAAGTGGAATCATAGTACTGTAACGCAGTAGTGCGATTGAGCCCACTTACTGGGAGAAAGTGACACTCCCAAGCTCTCCCAGCCAGTGCTGTGGCCATACTCCTGGGATATTCCAGGAGGTGTTACTTTCCCAGCTTTGAACTTCACCAAACCCTTCCTGCATTTCTTTTGAATCATAGAATCATAGAGTTGAAAGAGACCATGGGGGCCATCCAGTTGAAACCCCATGCAGGAATATACATCAAAGCACTCTCGACAGATGGCCATCCAGCCTCTGCTTAAAAACTTCCAAAGAAGGAGACTCCACAACACTCCAAGGCAGCATATTCCATTGCTGAACAGCTCTGACCATCAGCAAGTTCTCCCTGAGGTTTAAGTGGAATCTCCTTTCCTGCAACTTGAATCCATTGCTCCTTGTCCTAGGCCATTTCCACACTAGCCTGTCCTAGCGCTATGATTCCACTTTCAACATCCTATGGAATCCTGGGGTTTGCAGTTTCAGGAGGGGATGGCCGGCCCCTCCCGAAACTGCAAACCCCAGGATTCCATAGGATGTTGAAAATGGAATCATAGCGCTAGAACAGGCTCGTGCAGAAATGGCCCTAGTCTCTGGAGCAGTGGCAAACAAGCCCACTCCCTCCTTGACATGACATCCCTTCAAATATTTAAAGATGGCTATCATGTCGCCTCTTAACCTTCTCTTCTGCAGACTAAACCTCCCCAGCAACCTAAGCCGCTCCTCATAGGGCATGGCTTCCAGATCCTTCACCATTTTGGTCGCCCTCCTCTGGACATGTTCCAGCTTGTCAATATCTTTCTTGAAATGAAGTGCCCAGACCCTGACACGGTATTCCAGATGAGATCTAACCAAAGCAGAATAGAGTGGTACCATTACCTCGCTTGATCTAGACACCATGCTCCTATTGGTGCAACCATGAACCATGAAACCAAGCTCAGTCAACAAGTAAGTTGAATGCCCTGGCTGCAAGTCAAATGACCTGGCCAGAAAAAGAATACTCTGGCCAAGACAGTCCCCAATGAGAGCAAGCTGCAAAACATAACTCTCCCCTTTGCCAGATGAGGATGTTACAGGTTCTCCATCTGCTACAGTCAGGTCCCAGGAAACAGCATCCAATTTGACTCTGGATTGTGGGCTTAGACTCCCAATTGATTGCCTCTCCAAAGAAGATCTACAGGCTTCTTCCAGTGCAGCTCTTGCGCAGCCCTTAGACTGTCAAAATATTGTCAGCCATCCTCGCCAACAATTCAGCACGTGAAAACCAACTGCTATGCCTTCCTGTCAAAATAACTTTCCTGAGATGCTCTTGGAAGCTCCTCAATTTGAAACTGAGTTTAAAAAAGAAAAAAGTGAGCCTCACAATGCTGTCTTTTAAATGCACCCTTTCAAGTGGAAACAGAGGCTTCTGGTTTTTTGGTTATAAAATGGACAGAAAGGAGGAAAAAGAAAACAGTTCTATCTCTGAGCTCAGGCTAACTACGAAGTAGAAAGAAAATGAAGTAGGAGATCAATCAGCTGTTCATCCAGTGTAGACTTAACCTCCTTCCATCCTTCACTGGTAATATGGCCCAGTAATTCTATTGCACTGTTTTCTCATCTTTGCAAGAATGAAGGGCACAACAGCACACAGTGTGACCCCTAGCGGCCAGCTGTGACTTTGCTGACAGTCCTCTTCTAAACAACTGTTTCTTATCTTCTCCAACTCAGGATCCAAATCATATGAAGCTTTTTTTAAATGTCCCTGTTGTAATCTCTTAATTCATTCCAGCTTCAATGTGTGTCTCTCCAATAAGGATAGCATTTCTGTCCAAAGAGGAATCTAAATGGGTTGATCAGCAACAGATCTGCAAGCATGCAGGTCACACAGCACTCTTTCGAGAATGATGGGTACTCTGTGAGTCTTTAAAAAAAAAACTTTCAACCTTGGTGTTTTGAATGACATGTTGACTAGGCCTCACGGGAACTGCAATCCAAAAATCTGGGCAAGACCTGGTTTGAGGAAGATTGGCTTCCAATTCTGCTAATGCAGTTGACCTACTGCCTGAGCAAGGCAGCTCAGTGATTTGAGTATTGGACTAGGATTCATAGGGCCCTATCACACTACACTTCTATAGCACTATTATTCTGCTTTAACTGCCATGGCAACATTCTGTGGAATTCTGGGGTTTATAGTTTCTTGACGACCAAGAGGTCTTTGGCTGAAAATTCAAAATGCTCCTCTCTAAACTGCACATCCCAGCAGGACTCCACAGGATGGAACCGGTTAAAGTGAAATAATAGTGCAATGAGAATGTAGTGTGATAGGGCCGTCAGAGACCAGGATTCAAATACCCACTTAGCCATGGAAATCCACCAAGGATCTTGAGCAAGTTGTACTCTCTCAGCCTCAGAGGAAAGCAATGGTAACCACACTCTGAAAAATTCTTTCCAAGAAAAGTCAATAATAGGTTTGCCATAGGGTTAATTTGAGTCAGGAATAACTTAAAGGCCCATCACCACCACTACAACTACTTCCACCCGAGCAGTCTCCAGTTCTTCTGAACACATATCACAATGTAGGCATAACGGCTTTAATGGTGCACACAATGTGCTAACTTAGGCCATTTCCGCACTAGCCTGTTATAGCGCGATGATTCCACTTTCAACATCCTCTGGAATCCTGGGGTTTGCAGTTTCGGGAGGGGCCGGCCAGCCCCTCCCGAAACTGCAAACCCCAGGATTCCAGAGGATGTTGAAAGTGAAATCATTGCGCTATAACAGGCTAGTGCGGAAATGGCCTTAGTTCTGCACTCTGTTTCCACAAGCACCCAATCATTAGGAAACTTACAACCTCCAAATGACTGCCATCATCGCTTCCTCCTTGTCATATTTGGAGTTGACCAATTATGTCAGTTGGAAAACACAGTCCTTGTATACAATTTACTAAACCAGTGGTTCCTAAATTTGGATCACCAGATGCTGGTGTTGAAACTTCTGGAAGACTTGACCATTGCCCTTCCCAAGGAAGGCAAGGAGCTGAGACACTGTAGAATCATAGAATCATAGAATCATAGAAATGTAGAGTTGGAAGAGACCACAGGGGCCATCCAGTCCAACCCCCTGCCATGCAGGAACACCCTCAAAGCACTCCCAACAGATGACCATCAAGCCTCTGCTTAAAAACCTCCAAGGAAGGAGACTCCACTATACTCCGAGGCAGCAGATTCCACTGCCGGACAGCCCTGACTGTCAGGAAGTTCGGATCCCATTGATAATCCCAACTAGAACAGTTCCACTGAATAAATCTGGTGCATACAGGTTGATTTTTCTACTCAACAAACGATTTAATGAATCTGCTTTTGTAAGGACCACTAATAGATTTCAGGTTCAACTGTCCTAGACACAATAAGATAAGAGCAACATCTTTACTGGATCACACTAAATGGCTGTGTAGCTCACTTTTTGATCTCTCCCTTGGTGATTTCCTATTTCCTATTTTACATTCCTAACCATTGTTAGACTATAGTTCCCAGAATTCTTGACCACTGGGCACTGTGACTGAAACTTCTGAGGGGGAATGAAGCTTAACAACATCTAGGGAACCAAGATGGGTCAACTCCTGCTGTAGCAACAGTGTGTCTGAGCATGTGTCCATTCAACTCGATATAACTGGTTTTGAGAGTGGCACATATCCTAATTGCATTTTACTGTGTTCTGGCAAGCCTTCCAAAAACCCAGCTGGAGAAGGGTACTATATCATTCTGATCATCACCCCATTCTTATGGACTAGCCAAATTGATTATCAAGGGCAGCTGAATGCCCACATCCATAAACTGAAGGCTTGGAAAAATAAAGACTTCTCAGTTGGTTATGAAAGCACAGATCAGACAGAAATCCACAGCCATGATTGCAGTTGACAGAGTGGAAACTGGAGGAGGGCTCCAGTACCTGCGATGGCTGTGTAAAAAAGGAAATTTCAGCAGATGGTGATGCTTGCTACCTGGCTGCATGACAAAGACCTGCTGAAATTACCTTTTCTGCATGACCACTAAAAGCTACAGGAGTTCTCTCTGGTTTTCAATCTGGCAACCCTAGTTGTGATGCTGAACCAGGCTGAATCATTTCTTATATAGAAGACTCTGGTTAGAGAACCAACTAGTCCAAGTGTAGGGAAGGTGGCCTATGGGCTATCTGTTCCCATCAAGACTATAGTGAGGGCCCCACTCCTTTTCCTTTTTTCCTTTTTTTAATGGCTCCTATGACAGGAGCTTACTTCATTCCCTCCCAGATTGGTATGGCAGATCCCCAATCTGTAAGGCGCCTTGTCTTTTCCACACAGTTTCGCCTTCCCCCTTATAGCATCACCTTTTCAAATTTCAAATTTCAAAAATTTTATTGAGGCAAACAGCCAGCAAATTTGAGCAGAATTAAAATGATATAATTGGAACAATAATTAATTTTGTTAAAATCTCCTACAGACATCAGACATAAACTATAGCGAGATAACCTTAACATTTCAGCTTAAAATGAAATTGGAAATATAATTTCTAAATTTATAACATTTAAAATTTTATATGTACACATGTATATATGTGTGTATGCTTGTGTACATTTATTTCAATCCAGCATAGGAAGTAATTAATCTAAAAAGCAAAATACAATAGTAGGATACAATACCATAATAAAAACCCTGGAAGAGACAGTTTTGGAAAGCACCACCTTTGTGTAAAAGGGTGAAGCCTTTCAATGGTTATCTGGAATCCTGTAATAGTTCTACGGTAGCATGTTTCTTTAAATACTGTATGCTGCTCAGCTGAGAGAGTATTTATAAAAATAAAATGTAACATTTATTAAAATAACATACAGAACAAAGTATTGTTGCATGAGTGCATGCAGGTCAAAGCTAATATAGTTCTTCAGAGTACTTTCACACCGTTTCCTTATATCTTTAAACTCTCATATAAGCACAAATATCATAAACAGCCCTTTAGCTACTCTTTCACCAAAGGTTCAACCCCCAACCTAGGTCACAATTTCTGACCAGATTCTATACTGATTTAATTACTCTTCTGCCTCTCTTTAGGCTTCCCCTGAGAATTAAACCCTTCCCACACAGTCATCCTCCCTAGCTGACTGAGGGATTTTACTCCACTGCTCTCTCTGGTTAAAAATCTCATTGACGGACTGCCAATGACAACCAGTGTTTGCTTTTTGTGTATCTTTTCCAGCCCCTCCTGCACACTACTGGCCTGGGTTTGTCTCCAATGGAGCTATTTTGATTTCCTGGCAACCTGTTTCTAGGCTGCTGTGGCACTCCGGATAGCCACAGCCCCAGAACTCCATCACACTCCCCAATTCACATTGCATACAGGAAAAGAATTCTGCTGGTATATTCTATTCAAAATCAAGAGTCAAGAGTTTCTCCTCTTTCCTTTTTCACATAGTCCATGAAAGATCACCATATAACCAAAATATTACTTTATCTAACTCAGTTAATTCCATTAATCTCTCTGTCCATTCATTTATCATAGGACTTTTCTTACTTTTCCACTTTTTTGCATAGATCAGTTTTGCACCCATTATCATATAACATAATCATACTTCATTATCTCTTTCTACTGCATTTTCATAATCCAACATGTTTAGTAAGAATAATTCCAGTTTAAACCTTAATTTGTTTTTTAAAATTCTTCCTGTGACAACATTAATTTTCATCCAAAATTTTGTTGCATGAGTGCATGTCCACCAACCCAAACCAACCCAATCGGGTTGGGTGGGAAATTAGTTTTAACATAAAATGTTTGGTATAATAGATTTCATAGTTGAAATAAGATTAGTAGTATAATGGAATATCTTTGAGAATAGATATTCTTTTCTTTTGTAAATATGGAAAATTTCAATACATTTTTTTTTAAAAAAAAACCAGTGGTACTCCATGCCTCCTGAGGGAACATAGTGACCATTTTGCCATTAAAAACAAAAAACCTTTATTAGGAGATAAACAAAGAACAGCATGAAATAGAAGACAAATAGAAGACTAATAAAGACTAATAAACACAGAAAAAACAATGTGAAGACAGAAAAAAAAATGTGAAGAATCCAAGCACAAAATTATGATAAATTAAATCAGGCCAGTTATGAAGCATCCTGCTGAGATGGTCTGAGATGCTGAAGATATGACTTCCTCTCCTTTGATTTGAACCGTAAGCAGTACTACAGATATTCAATAAAAATATCTCTCCAGAATATCTTTTCTAAAGAGACTTCCAAAGTTTCCAAAGAGACTTCCAGAGCTGTTGAAATAACCAGTGAAACCAGTTAGTTATAAAATCATCTGGTTTTGTCTCACTTCTGATAAAAAACCCTTTTTATAACAATGGTTTCAGTAAGGGCTAGGGCAATTACTCTGTTCAACCAAATTCTTTGGCCATTTTAGGACTAGGAGAGACCTTTAAAAAAAGAAAGAAACAATCAGGAACGCAACCATTTTGTGTTTTCAGCATGTTTTGGAGAGTTCTGGGCACTCTATGCCGAACAGCAAACAATCTCCTTTGGAGACCTATCCACTTACCAATTTTTCCCTTCTCAGCTTAGCTCAAGAGTGGGAAACCTTGAGCTATCCAGATGTTTTATGCTACAACCTCTGTATCCCATACCATTGACCTTGTCCCTGATGCTTCGAGGAGCTGAAGCTCAAAATACCTGAAAAGCCAATGTTTCCTCACCGCTGATCTAGGTAGACATTCTAGCCAGACACTCTAGGTGCTCCTGCTCTAAAGCGATTCCCAGAATCCTCTGCACTGTTCCATATGTCAGAATTCTTGGCAGGAAAGAAACACAACAAAAATTCCTTGAAGAGGGTGGGGAAGAACTTGGGGGAAAAGAAGAGTTTGGACTCAGAAAGAAATCTAGTTACTCCAAGAGGTGTTTGAAGTGCTGGAATGACTGGTACCTTTCTAGCTTTGGGGGAAAACATATATATATATATATATATATATATATATATATGTATGTATGTATGTATGTATGTGTGTGTATATCATTGTTTTTAAAAGTTTTGGATGTATAAGCAAAAGGAGCCCTAGTGGCGCAGGGTCTCTAGGGTCTCCAAACTTTACGTCAGACTTGAGCCTCCAAAATCTCTTTCTAGCTCCTGAGCCAGCTCAGCCAATGACAACTTAGAGACCTCTAGAGAAGTCTAAGCCATATTAACTTTTTAGAGAACCTTGGGGACATTCAGACAGTGACAGCACAGAGACTGCTGAGGAAGCTGAGCCAGTGACTACTTAGAAGATTCTTTTTGCTGCCAGGGTCCATCACTTTTTGCCATTGACACTTGCTGAAGGAGCAGGGACCCAACACCAATTAAGGGATACAGGAACTTGCATCTAGAGCTGCCAGTGTTTTGCTTATTTCATTCTTAAGGGCAAGGGGGGAAAAGATACTTTGAATGGTCCCCCCAATTATAGAATTACCATTATGAGAGATGTTTTGTTCACTTTCTGATGATTTTTCACGTTTAATAAGTTCCGCCCTCCCAGCCAAAAAAAAGAAAGATAATAATTCAGCCAGTGGCAACAAATCTTTGGGAGGAGTTTTTAAAAAAAAAAGTATTTTGATGGAGGAATCCTAAAATGCAAAGTATTATTATTATTATTATTATTATTATTATTATTATTATTATTATTATTATTAGTCTTTATTTGTACCCCCTTTTTTTTTCCTGGGGAGGACTCAAAGCGGCTTACCATACCTTAAAAAAATAGTTTAAAAAATCATGATGTACAAAAGGTAAAACACAAATTAAATGATTAAGTAGCAGTTAAAACAGAGTTAAAACACGTATTTAAAACCACAAACAAATCACAAATACTATATAAATATTATTTTAATATCAGAGCACTTATAGTGAGATTCATGAGGAGAAGGAAGATCACCACAAGGAATCATAAGCCATTTCCACACTAGACCATTATAGTGCCATTATTCCACTTTGAACATCCTATGGAATCCTGGGTTTTGCAGTTTGGGGAGGGGCCAATTGGTTATAGTGCTGTGATGCCCAGAAACTGCAAAGCCCAGGATTCCATAGGATGTTCAAAGTGGAATCATAGCGCTATAACAGTCCATTGTGGAAATGACCTATGACTCTGGAGACTAGTGTCTGAAACCCATTGGGTGACCTCAGGCAAGTCACCTTCTCTCAGCCTCAGAGAAGGGCAAAGGCAACACATCTTGTCAAGAAAACCCTCATGATCTGTTTGCCTTAGGGCTGCCATAAGTCACTTTTCAAAAGGGAGAGACATGATGGCTAGAAACAATCCCTGCCTGTCTGCAGCACTTTGTTGCTGTGTGCCTTCAAGTCACTTCTCAGATATGGCAACCTCAAAATGAACCTATCACAGGATTTATTTTTTATTTTTATTTTTATTTTTTTGCAAGATGTGTTTAGAGGGGACATGCCGTTGCCTTGCTCGGAGGCTGAGAGAGTGTGACTTGCCCAAGGTCACCCCGTGTCCAAGTGGGGATTGAATTCCTAGTCTCCAGAAGCCTTAAATAAATAATTAAATATTTGAAAATTTAAATAAATATTTGCATATTTAAAACTAAATTTCAATGTTTAAATTTTGAGTTAAGTCTTGGGAGTTCCCAACAAAACATTATATTTGCAGGGGTTCCCCAGAAAAGAAAAGGTTAAGAACCATTGACTTAAGCTGAACAGGTCTTTATAGTCATAACCACCTATGGAAAGGCAGCTATGTGAAACACATGCACCTCCCAATGCAGGATGTTTTCTGTGAAAAGAAAGGAAAGGAAAGGAAAGGAAGGAAAGGAAAGGAAAGGAAAGGAAAGGAAAGGAAAGGAAAGGAAAGGAAAGGAAAGGAAAGGAAAGGTGGCTTTGGCCAACCCCTCTCCGCCCGGTGTTTCAGGATGTTGAGATACTGAGAGGAAACTGTGCAAGATTCTTGTCCATCTATTATTTTCCCAGGCAGGGTTTTCCAACTGTCAGGAAACCCATTTTTTAACTTGGGAATACATGTTACTGAATAATTAATATTTTTTCATCCCTAACTCATGGCTACACCTGAAATGTTAGCATTGCAGCATTGCTAGAATCTAATGATTTCCCTCCTGTCGACTATGTGAGGAAAAAAGGGGAAGGAATTATGATCAGAATAAAATAGTTAGCTTGAAGTTCTGTAGCGGGAGGAGGGGGGATAGCACAGTTTCCCTGCAGGATAAGCATTAGGGTAAATTCCTCAGGGAAGTCAAGAAATGAAAAGGGGGATTTTTTTTATCACTGTCAAAGAGGGACTGGGGAAATATCTGGGAGAAAGTGCAGGATCTCAAGACTCTGAGAGCAAATTGCAGCTTTTCCTTTGTACAGTCAATGGCAATCCACACTCACATCTGCTGCTACTGTCCAAGTTCCTCTGAGTCACGGGCACCCCTTCATGTTTTTAATGCTGAAAACAATATCAGAATTAGAGCTCTCTGCAATTTCCAATTGATCCATCATTCTTTTCTTCTGCTTGGTTCTGTAATGCAGCAATCGAGAGACGCTCAGAAATAAGAAAGTGAAAAGTAGGTCAGCTACAGACAGATGGCGGCACGAGAAGGTAAACTCGGGTTTCATTACAGTGGGTACCACCACGCTTCGCCCCTTTCTTTATAAAATTCCTTATCACCAACAGCCCTTCTCAGATTATTTTTTTAATCATCTTTTTCTCTATCCAGCACCTGCATATATTTAGAAATAGGTATTTGTCCAGATGTTGTTGGACTACATCTCCCATCAGCCTGAACCAGCATAGCCAATAGTGAACAGTGATGGCAGTTGTAGTTCAGCAACAGCAGGAGGTCCCCGTTTCTCCCATCCCAGAATAGCCCATTTTGTTCTTTATACATTTCTTGGTGGAAACGCAATAAAAACAATATATTTCTTACCAGCCTCTCCCCAAGTCTCAAGGTGGGATACAACACAAATCCAATTAAAATACATCCTAGAATCGTAGAGTTGGAAGAGACCCCAGGGGCCATCCAGTCCAACCCCCTGCTATGCAGGAACACCCATCAAAGCATTCCCACAGATGGCCATCCAGCCTCTGCTTAAAAACCTCCAAAGAAGGAGACTCCACCACACTCCAAGGCAGTATATTCCACTGCTGGACAGCTCTGACCATCAGGGAGTTCTTCCTGAGGTTCAGGTGGATTCTCCTTTCCTGCAGCTTGAATCCATTGCTCCTTGTCCTAGTCTCTGGAGCAGCAGAAAACAAGCCCGCTCCCTCCTCACATGACATCTCTTCAAATATTTAAACAAGGCTATCATGCCCCCTCTTCACCTTCTCTTCTGCAGACTAAACATCCCCAGCTCCCTAAGCCGTTCCTCATAGGGCATGGCTTCCAGACCCTTCACCTTTCTGGTCACCCTCCTCTGGACACATTCCAGCTTGTTGACATCCTTCTTGAATTGAGTATTCAAGATGAGGTCCAACCAAAGCAGAATAGAGTAGTATCATTACCTCCCTCGATCTAAACACCATACTCCTATTGATGCAACCAAGAATCACGTTGGCTTTCTTGGCTGCCGCATCACACTGCTGACTCATGTTCAGCTTGTGATCTAACAAGACTCCAAGATCCCTTTCACACGTACTGCTATCCAGCCATATGTCCCCCATCCTATACTTGTGGTTTTCATTTTTTCTGCCCAAGTGCGAGACCCTACATTTCTCTCTGTTGAAATTCATTTTGTTAGCTTTGACCCAGCTCTCCAATCTATCCAGGTCATTTTGAATTTTCATCCTGTCCTCTGGCGTATTAGCAACCCCTCCCAGTTTGGTATCATCTGCAAATTTGATCAGCATGTGAGACCAAACTGCAAGGGGTTGGTAACACACCAGAAGACATCATAATTTAAAATACTCTAAAAACACATAAAACCATTTAAAATGCAAATATATCATAATTAAAATACATCATTATTAAAATACCTCATAATTATAAAGAAACTGTGTAGGCCTGCCAGAAGAGATAGGTCTTTAGTAATTCTTTGAATTCAGACTGCATCTTTTGCTGTTGAATCTCTTCCGGCAGGTCATTTCACAGTCTGGGGGCAGCCGATGAGAAGGTCCTTTGGGTGACCACTGCCAGTCTAGTTCTGGCTGGTTTAAGTAAATGGCCGCCAGAGGACCTGAGTGTACAGGGCGGATTGTCTGGAAGGAGGCAATCCTGCAGGTAACTTGGACCCAAACTACGTAGGGCTTTAAAGGTAATAACCAACATTTTACACTTTGCCCAGAAACTAATTGGCAGCCAGTGGAGTGATTTTAATATTGGTGTGGTATGTTCACTCCTTGCTGTACATGTAATCAATCTGTCTGCCATATTTTGGACCAGCTGGAGTTTCCAAACTTGGTACAAAGCTAGCCCAATGTAGAGCACGTTGCAGAAGTCCAGCCTTGAGGTTACCAGCACATGCACTACCATCTTTAGGTCATCCAATTCTAGGAAGCGTCACAGTTGGTCTACCAGCTGAAGCTGAAAATAATCACTCTTGACTGTCGCATCTATCTGAGCTGACATTTGGAGGGATGGATCCAGGAGCACTACCAAGCTGTGAACACAGTCTTTGTATAATACTAGCATATATGCCCAGCATTGCCCTGGATTTTATTTTCTCATAGTTAATACTCCTTAGAAATACCTTAGGAATTACCTTACCTTACCTTAGGGAATTAGATGAGGTTGAAATATACAGATTTGAGATCCTGTGTCTCTAATTCTCCGAACTGTCTTGTCCAATGCCTGTTACTTTTCCCCATATTCCCCAATCCAATCTGTATTCAGAGTTGTTAACATACAGAGGTTCGATTTTGGAGGGAAGGCACTGCCCTCCTCCTGCTAGGCCTCATCTCCATAGCAAATGGCCAGGTCCAAGAGCTCTCCAGCTGAGGATTCTAAAGGCCTCTCCTTAAACTGAAAACCCCAGGATTCCATAGAATCTACTCAAGCAGCCAATCATGTGAGGTCTTCTCTGCCTGATATAGACAAATGGACAAACTGACTTTTATATATTAGATAGGGAGAGAACCTTCTCAGTGGCTGCCCCTAAACTTGGGGACTTCTTCGTTAGGGAGGCTGGAAAGGTCCCCTCCTTGCATCCTTCTGTCAGTAGACAAAAGATTTTTTTTATTCAGACAGGGTTTTAGAAGTGGAGGCTTTTTGTTTGTAGGAGGACACATTGTTTTCAGCTGTACTAGTTTAACTGCTTTCTATCCTTTCTAAGTGTGTGTTTTAAATTGTTTTAATAATAATGGTAATAGCTTAAATGCTTTTTTTAAAAAAAATTATTAATCGTAAAAGAAAAAGAACAAAACAAAACACCACGTGATTACTATAAAAGTGAAAAAGAAAACATTACAATAAAATGTTTACATTATTATTTCTTTCCAGATCCTTTATCATCATATTCCACGTTATATATCATATTGCTTATGTATTTTTGTTACATTCTTAACTCTATTCTTTTCAACTATATTTAACCTATTGCTGTTACTGAATATGATCCTATTACTAAACATGTTAATACTGACCCTAATCTTAAATCTAACTTTAAATATAACCTTGAATGAAACCTTAAATGTAAGTCTTAACACTAAGGCCCTTTTCGCACTAGTATAGCGCGATGATTCCACTTTCAAATCCTTTGGAATCCTGGGGTTTGCAGTTTCGGGAGGGGCCGGCCGGCCTCTCCCGAAACTGCAAACCCCAGGATTCCAGAGGATGTTGAAAGTGGAATCATCGCGCTATAACAGGCAAGTGCGGAAATGGCATAAGTGTTAACCCACCCACCCCGAGCCAATTCTCTCAACTTAATCTGCTTTCCAAAATTGTAGTTCTTCTTCTGGAGGTGTGACACTTCCCTCTTTTATTAGGACTTTTTCCACAAATATCTGCCATATTTCTTCAAAATCATCGCCTTTCCTTATTCCTTTTTTGACTTTAATTCGACATGTTAGCTTATCATTAATCGCTATTTTCCGCACTTCTTTCTACCAATCCTTTATTTGAAAATCTTCTTGCATTTTCCATTTTCTTGATATAATTAACCTTGCTGCAGTTAATAAATTTGTAATTAAATCCTTCATTGCCTAGGTACAATTAACCTTATCAAACATAGATAATAATGCTATCGTTTAAATGTATTTTAATGCTGAATTTCTGTATTTTTAAACTACAGGTTTTTTTTAGTCTTTCCAGTCTTTTGTAGCAGTCGTTTAAATCAAGTCAACCTGAGTCCTAGTCTTGGGCAAATGATAAGACATAAATAAATAAATAAATAAATAAAATTAATTTTATAAATAAATAAAATTAACTAATAACAGTAATAAAAAATAGTAATAACAATAGCACCAACAACGATATCCCACCCTTTTCCCAGTTTGAGATTCAAAAGCAACTTAATTAAGCTATCAAAAAAATTAAACCATTAAAAAACAGAAACTGTTAAAAAGAAAATGTAGCGGACAAAATAGAAAATCCTTCATATTATACAAGCCCTTTCCCCTTAAGCAATCAATCCTCAACGGCCTATTGAAAGAAAAAGTTCTTCACCAGCTTGCAGAAAGATAATAAGGAGGGTGCCAAGTCTAGCCTCTCTGAAGCCATTTCCGCACTAGACTGTGATAGCGCTATGATTCCACTTTCAACATCCTATGGCTGGCCCCTCCCGAAACTGCAAACCCCAGGATTCCATAGGATGTTGAAAGTGGAATCATAGCGCTATCAAAGTCTAGTGCGGAAATGGCCTGAAAGAGAATTTCAAAGCTAGGGGAAACCACCAAGAAGGCCCTCTCCTGTGATGTAGAAAACAGAAAATCCTGCACATTAGACAAGCCCCTTCCCCCTTAATTAATCAGTCTTCAAAGGCCTATTGAAAGCTTGCAGAAAGATAGGGAGGTAAGGAGGGTCCCTGTCTAGTCCTTCTCTAAGAAAATTCCAGAGCCTGGGAGCAGCCAATGAGAAAGACCTTTCCCAGGGTCCCAGCAAAGGTACCCGTAAGGGTGATGGGACAGAGAGAAGGGGAGATCAGAAAACATGGGCAGGTTCATATGGGAGAATATGGTCCTTCAATTAACCTGGGTCCAAGCTGTATTGGGCTTTATAGGTCATCACCAGCACTTTGAATTGTGCCCGAAACGGATGGGCAGCCAGTGGAGTTGTTGCAATGAGAGAGTTGTGTGCTCCCTGTAGACTGCCCTAGTTAACCATTGCAAACAAGAATTTGTTTTGAGAGAAAAAAATGCACACTGTTCCTAGACCTCAAGAATGATTTTCTCTCAGTCAAAGTTCTTGATGGATGTTGCCAAACAAACATGAGCCAACTGTTTCCCTGGATTACTGGAATGTTTGTGCGCTTGCTATGATATTAGAGCAAGTGAACCAATGGCTGCTTGAGTGGGGTCCTTGCAGGAAACAGCCATTTGTTAATCTAGCACAGTAGGTCCCAAACTTTGGTCCTCCAGATGTTCTGGACTTCAGCTTCCAGAACCCCTGACTGTTAGGCAAGCTGGCTGGGGCTTCTGGGAACTGAAGTCCAAAACATCTGGAGGGTCAAAGATTAGGAACCACTGATTTAGAGTTCAATGTAGGAAGTTACCTTACATCGCCTACTGTTGGCCTCAGCATCCATTGAGGCTACTGTCATCTTTGACTGGCAACAGGAATCTGACAGAGGCCTTTCCTAACAACTTGATCTTTTCTAAGCTGGAGATGCCAGGGATTGAACCTACAATTCTCTTCATGTGAATTATACCCTCTACTGAGTTATGTTCCTTCTCCCAAAGGTGAAGTCTCCTTACTTTTTTTTTTTAATTATTTGTATCCCGCCTCTCCATATGAATCAAGGCGGCGAACAACTTACAAATAGCATGTATTTCGAAACATTTCTATACATGCCCCCAACAAGCTGGGTACTCATTTTACCGACCTGAGAAAGGATGGAAGGCTGAGTCAACCTTGGAGCCCGGCAGGATCGAACTCACAACCTTGTGGCTTGCAGTACTGCCATTTAACCACTGCACCACCAGGGCTCCTTACTCATCTGGCATCAGCTCCATGTGGATTTGTACAGTGGCAAATGATGAAATTTATGTTAGCAGGGCAGTGAATCCATTTCAGCCTTTATGTGTCAACTTTTTTACAGGAACTGTCTTGAATATGTTTCAAAAATATGGTTCACCATGTTGGCTAGTTTCCATAAAGTTCAGACTAAAATCACACTCCACTCACATGGAATCCACCAGGATTTGAGCTAGGTTGCTATGAGAAATTTACTCTGTCATGTTTATTCCCAGATTTATTTGATCTGCACTTTCCAGACTGGACATGGAAACAAGCACAATTCTCTCGCTAGATAGATAGAGAATTTAGGGACCATTACAGTAGGAGAGCCTTGATGAGAACGTGGCAGATGATTAACAAGAAATTCTACAGTAAATTACCGATGTGGACATCACCCCAAGAAGCTTTCAGAATAACAGAGCCCTGGTGGTGCAGTGGTTAAATGCCAGTACTGCAAGCCACAAGGTTGTGAGTTCGATCCTGCTGGGCTCCAAGGTTGACTCAGCCTTCCATCCTTCCGCAGGTTGGTAAAATGAGTACCCAGCTTGTTGGGGGCATGTATAGAAATACATGCTATTTGGAAGTTGTTCGCCGCCTCGATCCATGTGGAGAGGCAGGATACAAATAAATGAATGAATGAATGAATAAACAAACAAACAAACAAACAAGGAGGAACATTAAGATATACAGATTTAATAAGATGGGAGGGAAGAACACCGGTGATAAAGACTAGAGAAGAATTAAAAGAGCAGAGCATTGTAATGGATTGGATCAACAAATAAAAGAAAGGTATAAAATGGATTTAAAAATCATAGGATGGGAATGGGAAAAGAACAAATTGGATGAAATTTTAATGAAAAATGAGAAAAAACAGTTTCAAAAATATATAAAATTTTATCGGAAGGAGAACTGGAACAGGAACGGATCAAGGATTACATGATAAAATGGGCGCAAAATATTGGCCACAATATATAGCTAGAAAAATAGGGAAAAGTATGGAATGAAGATATAAAATTTTCACAAAGCTTGACGTTAAGAGAAAAGTTTTATAAATCAATGCATCGATGGTATATGACTCCCCAGAAATTAATGAAAATAACAAGAAAAGGAAATGGGCAATGCTGGAAATGTGGGAAAACAATGGGAACCTACTTTCATACATGGTGGCTATGCCCTATAGCCAAAAAAAAAAAAAATTGGAAAAAGATCCACAACAGTATAACCAAGCTGGTAGAGGTGAAATTGGAGATGACTCCGGAGATGTATTTATTAAATATGATTGAAGAGAATAGTCAAATGAAAAGTAAAAGAAAAATATTGTTAAATCTAATAACAGCAGCAAGGTTGAATTATGCAAAATATTGGAAAGAAGAAAAAGACACCCCCCCTCAAGAAGAATGGAAAATAAAAGTGATGGACATTATTGAAATGGAAAAACTATCCAATAACATGAAAGGTAACTCAATTTGACAATTTGAAAAGCAGTGGAAAGAAATTATTAGATGGGTGAAGGAGAAATGAGAAGAAGGTAAAGAATAGAAGAAAGGAATGCAAAGGGTAACATTTACAGTGAAGAGGAAACATAGGGGGAAGAAAAAAAATTAATCAAGGTAGAATACAACAACAAAAAGAGATATCACATAAAGGAGGTTTAGTATAAGAAAGAAAATAAAGAGTTTGGAGTGGAGAAAACGCGGAATAAGGATAGGAAGAAGGGGAGAGGGAGAGAAGGGAGAAGGTCGGGAGGGAGGGAGAAAGAGAGATTGAATACATAAAATAATAAGAAATACTCAATAATAATGTCTGGAAAGAACAGAATAGAGGACTTATGTAAGAATGGTGTACAATATGAAACAAGGTAAATTATATGTATGGTGTATAAACTCCTTGTCTTTATAAAAATTAAAATAAAAAAAACAGGCACAATTTGAAATGAGAAATCAATACATTTGTATGAAAGAAATCTGTACATCTGTGCAAAAAAAGGGGGGGAAATGCTCACCAACATGCACATACTTGAAAGCAGTTTCAAAAATATGATAGGTTTCTAGAATATGCAAAAACATGCTTTGCTCAATGGGAGCATGCGTCCATTAATGTATCCGTTTTGAAAAGCATACACAAACATCTGTACTGTATTGGCTTGTTGGTTTCTTAAAATATTTATACATCTCTCTGTAACACCGGATCTCATAGTGGTGTACAAGGAAAATAAATTTGAGCAAGTTAAAATAATCTGAAACATTAAAAACCATTGAACAGGATCTGCAGGATAATGGCACGGAACAGATTTGATGGCACAAAGGGAGAAAGTCCATAGAAATGGACTTTTGGCAGATCTGCTCATCTCTAATTTTGATCAACACCTCCAGGACTAGACAGTAGGAAGGAATTGCCAGTAATGTCACTGAGAATGGGATTTGGCACAGATATTACAACTGAGTTTTAAGAGAAGTGAGCAAATGCATGTATAATTGAACTATCGCGAGGTACTAGTCGGAATGCTGGACTTGTAATGTAGCTTCTTCATTCTTTCATTTGCAGGAGATGAAAGTGGGACACATAAAGAGGCGGCATATTTCACCATCCCAATGTTGGCTTCAGTGGGGATTGTTAGCACACATCTAAACTCCACACCCCACCTACGCAGACAACTTCTTTGCAGACAGAGGTATGTCTGATGAGAATTTGGGAGACAGCCTTCTTGGTGGCTGTCCCCAGCATATGGAATTCTCTTCCAAGAGAGGCTCGGATGGCCCCCTCTCTGGTCTCTTTTTGCTGATAGGCAAAGGCCTTCATATTTAAAAAACTAACATTGTTTTGGCTATATTACTTTAATTACTCTGTAAGCCCTTGGGGTCCCATGTGGGAGAAAAGAGGGATAAAAATTAAATAAATAAATAAATAAATAAATAAATAAATAAATAAATAAATAAATAAATAAATAAATGCTCACGTGCTACCACTCCACAACAGGAGATAAGACAGGTATAAATGTTTTATAATAGAGCTGCATTAATAAATTAATGAATAACGGTAGCATCACATCAGTGCAGGTTTTGCTGCCTTCATGGAAGGAACTATGCTCTGATCATCCCAAAATAATATCTATACATGTGTGTGATATCCACTCTGTCGGTGTCCAGTTTGACACATAAACTCTGTGCTTACTCAACCTTCTTGGAGTATCTTATTCTGACTGACCTACATCAAAGTTACAACAGTGGTGAGTAGGCTTCAAGCTGGCAAGATTTTGTGTGAGTCTTACTCTGGATTTGTGTGTGGTTGGTTAAGATTCTGGATCTAGAAATGTGTCCTCAAGTTCTGCGGAAGCAGAATTGCAAAATGTCTCCCCTGCTGGAGAGGAACGAGTAGGAAAGAAGCATCCAACAGTTTTCCTTGACACACAGTAATAAGGCATCATCTGGGACCTCATGGGGTCCTCCAGATGTCCTGGAAGAGAACAGCAGATGTAGGAACATAACTGGATGCTTCCCTGCCCCTTTCTCATTCTCCAACAGTAAAATGATGTTTTAGAAGCACTTCCAGAAAGTCATAGGTTGAGGGGAATTTGGTCTTTGTAAAAATTTGGAAGGGAATACCAATCCCTGCAATGACAAAAAAAAAAGGCTTATACAGGTATACATTGAATTTATGCTGGCTTAAGTCACTAACAAGATACCAGCCTATGTTTCAGGAGTATATTGACATCGATCAGCTGGCTCCATGTACAAAATAGTGGTTCAAGTAGGCAGACCTATGTTAGGAATTCCTGAGCATATTCTCAGCCCGTGAGCTTATTATCATCAGTACCAGAAACAAACTAAATTCTTTTCAGACAAAAACCCACACCGTGCTTTCCCCTAGGCATTTTTGCAACAACTGATTGCACTTGTGCCTGGTGGCTCCCCTGTCTCTACAGAATGGTGAATCCACTCTGTGTTTTTGTCTGAACTTTACAGGAGCCTTTGTTTATTATTTGTTTTTCTTTGTTTGTTTTTTGTTCTGTGTATAAATAGTAAAATCAATTTAGACAAATTAAAACAAGTTATGACTGTAGGAACAATTTAAACAAACTAAAACATGTTAAATTAACAAGTTAAAAAACAAGACCACTTAAAATCAGTGAAAACAATTTTAAGTTAGAATAGTTTTAATCCGTCCATGATGCTGATGCTATTTTGGAGATGAAATTTGGCATTTTAGATAGTTTCTTTAAAGTTCACACTAAAGCTCAAAGTGGATTCATCTCCCTATTGACATGAAACCACCAGCCTTCGTGGACCTGCAAGGTGCAGCGAGGAAGCATTTTAGGCTTTGGTGTTGTTAGACAGAGAAGAGACCAAAGGCCTTGATGATCAGTATCATGCCCTGCTATGGAAGTTCATCTACTATACAATCCACCAACCACCAATGAGATGGTTTTTAAACTTTCACAGACATGAAGGTGATGGTTGGCATGAAAGAGGGGAAAAAAACAGCTCCTAGAATTGAAGTAACTGGATAAACGTTAACTGCTGTGCTAAATTAAATTGTCTTCAGCCTAAGGATGACTATGTTTTACCTGCTGGCTATGTGTTGTTGTGTGCCTTCAGGTCCTTTCCAACTTATGGCAAGGATTTCTGGAGCTGAGAGTAAGTGATTCATCAGCCAGTGGGTTTACGTGGCTGAGTAGGGAACTGAACCCTGATCTCTAGGGTTGTAGTTCAATTCTCAGACCACTACATCAAGCTGACTCTCCTGCTGCCTATACCAGCACCTAAAATTAAGGAACGTGTCAAAGTGACAGCCCTAGTTCAACACAAACGTGGCTTATGAAGCAAGCATTCAAAGCAGGCTTTGGCCATTTCCGCACTACACTGTTATACTACTATTATTCCACTTTCTGGGATTTGCAGTTTAGGGAGGGGCATTTAGAAATCTCTGCCTGAGAGCTGTTTGGCATCAGTAAACTACAAACCCCAAAATTCGACAGGATGTTGAAAGTGGAATAATAGCACTATAACAGTGTATTGTGGAAATGGCCTTTGATGAATGTGGCACTCAAAGCCCCAGGCCTTGATGGTCTATTTCCGTTTCTGCCATATGCATTTTAAAAAAAAATCTCAACTTTGGTCCATCCCAAACAGGGAGAAATTTGTGAATTGTGGTGTGTTCTTGTAAAATCGGTAACTAAATTACAGCAACAATTGGTGCCTACTGGGACTACTGGAGGAAAAGAAGCAATGTCACCATAAACCAAACAAAGCAGGTCACCAGAGGCAGAGCCAATTGCATCACGTCAGCTATTTATTGTCTTTCCATACAGAGTCTAAGGATACCTTGTGAGTGGGAAGGAGTTTTGGAAACAAAGGCTTGGATCCTATTTGTTTAGACCCAACTAGTGTTGAACCACTGAATGAAAAGCTAAATGGTGAGTCGACAGTAGGGAAATTCCATAAATTCAGAGAGTTCACTCTAAAAAATACTGTCTAGAGGAGCCAGGTCTAACTGGGTGGTTTCCCATCTGCCCACACAGGAGGGACACCTCTGTTGAAATTATCCTAAATATTGATAACCACCTAATCCTTAACTACCATGCATGTCCACAGATTATGTGTGTTTTGTACAACTCACTCAGGTAAAAGCTGTATTTCTATGATGCTTACTAAATTAAAACTTGGTCGTATATAGTGCTCAATGTTGAAAAATGGAATTCTTATGTTTAGCATTTTTTCAAGAACATCAAGTATATCCAGTGTCATCATAACAATTACTAGATACTGGCCTCTCAAAGAGATTGAAAAACGCCAAAAGCATCATGAGGCTGATAGCATTGCCATGTTCTTATCGTAGATCCATAGCTTTTCTCTATTTTGGGGGGAAAAAACTTGGAAAACATATTTTTTTAAAGTACACAATTTGTTACATAAAGCATATTACAAAAACTATCCTGCTTTCAACATCACATTGTTATTGCTCTTGTTTACGGGGATAAAATAAGAGTACTGATTGACTAACCCCAAAAAGTTGCTTTTTATTGGATGGAGGATTTTAAAAAAAGAGGTTGGTATCCCCCCCCCATGTTTTATTTGGTGGTTTCATTGGGTGGGCTCTAGATTTAGGTGTGCACAACTGTTCTGGGAGAAGGAGGCTTTTCAATCTCCTTTATGTCCAGAGCAGCAACCTCTGATCCCCTGAAAATATTCCTCATAAAAAGTCAGAGGGTACTTGCTGAACAGGATGAGCTGTGATGCTGTGAGCGAGGTAGAAAGCCCAGAAAATCAGGTTGAGAGATTGTATGTGAGCATAGCTCTTCCACCAGCAGAAGACAGATCCAAGACCAGGAAAATATTGGCTTTGCCCTGGTCAGCATCCTTTCTAGATGTCGATAAGGCTACTTTTTGCATTTTAGCATCCAAAGTTCCCTAAAGGCTAGCATAGTATAGCATTTTAAATATTAGACCAGGATTTTGGGACATTGGGATTCAAATACTCGCTTAGCCAAAGAAACCCACTGAGTAGCCTTGGGCAAGTCACATTTCCATAGCCTCAGAGGAAGGCAATGGCAAACCTGCTCCAAATACATCTTGCCAAGAAGCCCCACAATAGGGTCACCATAAGTTGGAGTTGACTTGAAAGCCCATAACAGCAGCTACAAAATACAGAGGGACTGGGGAATTCTAAAATCTCCACTCCAAAAATCAACCTTTCAAAGTTCTCATCTCAGCATAGACCAGCTTGTTTGGGGGGAGCTCACCTGCATATATTGGTATTCCTGTATTATTTGATCAGCATCTGACATGATGAGATATGTTGCCTCTGACCATAGCATATCTAGGAGCCATTGCTTGATTTATGAATCTGACTAAGCATTTTTAAAGTACAATCCTATGGGCCCTGGAAGCATGAGATTTTTTAGGTCTCCATTTCTGCAGGTGGAAAAGGGAAGTCTAGACTTCTAGAAGCTCCACCCAGCTTTGATGCAAAGGTCCACCAGTGTAGTTCCTCCCTGAATTTGATGGCAAGAAAGCTTCCGCTGTGATTGCCTCTATAACAAGAGGAAACTCATGCCTGCCCTGAGTGGACTTGGTGTACTTCCTTTACTGCCCAGATAGACCAACGGAAGGAGAAAATCTTTAAAAAGAAGAAAAAACTCTAGGAAAATGGGGAAAGGGAGGGGAAATGCTGCCACCACCATGAAAGCACTGTACACTCTGTCAGTACAATTCCAGCAGCACTTGAAATTTGGTGGTTCATTCACCATGGTTTCTCCTCTTTCTTTGACCATAGAGTTGTTCTCCAAAACAATGGAGCAACAAAACAAACAACTGTTCTGCAGTAAAACAATGCCCTATCAAAGACGATGTCATTGTGTACATAAATACTTTTTAGAATAAGGAAGGAGAGGGAGATATAATACCTGACATTAACTATCCCTTTAATAAAATCCGCTTTAGGAAGCCTGGATTTGGGGTCCTCTGAACTTCTGAGTTCAGCTTCCACAGGCTAGTGTGTGTTCTTTCGTGTTAACTAAAAAGTCTGGCATTTTGTTAGTCCCATGTAAAACAGGAGGGAAACAACTTCCACAGGCTTTGGATTATGTGTGTGTGCATGTGTTACAGCTATGATCTTTTAAAAATCATTTTAACAGAGGAATAATGCACTTAAAACCAAATTTTGCCCCTTTGTTAGGACTATGGAGTTTCTACTACCTAAGACATCCATTAAAAATATCAGGACTTTGTAGAGTAGAATGATAACCTATAAATAAAACCACTGGCAAAATCTACAGAGAATGAAATGATGCGCAAAGAAAATATAAAAAGTGCATTTAGTGAATAGAATGTTGATATGGATGCCTTGGGTTCAAATGTTCACACAATTCTCGAGTTCTCTGAATAGCTCTGAATGAGTCACTGTTCTCTCAGCCCACCCTGTGTCAAAGATGTGAAAAAATGGGAGAACCCCACATACATCACCCCAAGCTCTGTGAGAGAAGAGTGGCACAGACAGATGCAATAGATCAATACAGGTTAAAAGAATGCTCTTTAATAAATTATAGCATGGGTGCAATGGGGACATGTTTTGAAAGCCTAGAGATAAAATCAAGAAGCTGCACACACAAAGAGAGACACACTACAGTGGCACAGCATTCAAACTGACCTACCCCCTCCCAAGAATGCACTCATGAAGAATCAAAAGGAATGTATTATGTGGACAGATAGTTTTCCTTACTTATCTGGAAGCATCTGTTTTAAGAAAAAACCATAGTGTGCTTTGTCAGCACACACGAGCGTGCAAACTGACTTAAATAGCTTGGAGAAATGGGGGACTGACTCTTTCTTATCCTCCAGTACATTTTTTTTTCCAATCAACACCAACTCCTCTAAGCAGGAAATCATATGTTTTTATTTTGTTATTTTGTGATTATTTGTTGACACTCCCACATCTTCTTATCTATCTGTCTATCTGTCTCACAGATTTCTCCTCCTAATTGTTTCCATGGAATTTCTTTCTTTCTTTACCAAAGTACGTGCAGGTAACACACCAAAAGAAATGAAAGTAAACTTTCACAGAAAAGGAGAACTTAAGTCACTCAATAGTTTCCATACCAAAATGTAGAATCACCAATCACTCTTGATTGCTTCTCCAGGCCTTCTAGTTTGGTACTACTGTGGTGCTGAGTGGGATCATTATTGTGGCTAACACAAGACAACTGAGGTTGCAAAATCCAAGTCACACTTTTCTGAGGGCAAGTCCCACTGAATTCAGGGAAGCTTATTTCATAGGCCATTTCTGCACTACACTCTTATAGCACAATTATTCCACTTTCAACATCCTGTGGAATCCTGGAGTTTGCAGTTTAGCCGGTCTCTCCCCAAACTGCAAACCCCAGCATTCCATAAGTTGTTGAAAGTGGAATAATTACATTATAAGAGTGTAGTGAGGAAATTGCCATAGTAGATGTGGAGTAGATTGCAGTATTGAGTTTCCTCATTGTATACATAAATCCACTCCTTTAAGTTTCTTCCATCAGAGAGATCTCTAGTCTTTTTCTTTCCTTCTCCAGTTTACACACACACACACACACACACACACTTTTTCAAGAGTAATGAGAATGCCCCCCCAAACAAGAAGGGTTTGCTTCCACCCTATTTTTTTATTTTCCCTCTGTTTGCAACTCTCTGCTGAACATGTACAGAGCATCATCTGAATGACCATTTCCTCTCACCTTCATTTTATCTACACTTCCTAAAAGACAGTCTACCTTCCCCCCGCCCTTTCAGATTTTCTCTCTTCCTGAAACTCTGTAATTCACCAAGTACAAACGCTACAACCAAAGAAAGGATTATGATGATAAGGATGATCCGTAATAACGATTGCGATGATAGTGGCCAAAATAATAACAGTAACCACCAAAGCTTTAAACCAAGCCAATAAAAGTTGTGATTAGAATACCAGCCCTGTGGATGCTAACACTTTCCCCAGTTTTCTAACATCGATTGCCTTTTGGTGAACTTTTGAGGCACGTTTAACCCTTCCTTTCTCGGCCTCAATGCTAGTAGCAATTCCAGGCACAAAAAGGGGGAGAAGGAGGCAGAGGAAGAAGAAGAAGAGGAAGAAGAAGAAGAGGAAGGAAGAGAAGAGGAAGAGGAAGAGGAGGTGGGGCGGTGGCAAAGAAAGGAGGAGGAGGAGGAGGAGGAGGAGGAGGAGGAGGAGGAGGAGGAGAGGACGGAGAGAAAGAAGGAAGGAAGGAAGGAAGGAAGGAAGGAAGGAAGGAAGGAAGGAAGGAAGGAAGGAGGAAAGAAGGAAGGAAGGGGAGAGGAGAGAACAACGAGAAGACCAGAGAAGAAGGAGCAAGGTCGTCTTCTCACCACTTGAGCGCCTGACGATGTTCTCCAAGAACGTGTTCTGTGGTGCCACCAGTCCTCTCTTGCCCCCGGCATCCTGGGCATCTAGAGCCGGGCTCTGGCGCGAAGGGGTCGCGGTGGGGAGGGCGGCAGGGAGGGTCTCGCAAGGTCTCTTGAGCCCCGTGCCGTGGAGTCGCTGTGGGAAGGTGGACGAGGCAGTTCATGGTAGTAGCGCTCCAGCGGCTGGTGAAGCCCCGACTGTGGCAACGCCGCGCTCACAGCTCGGGAGGAACTGCAGCCTCCGCGGAGATCGCGCCTGCGCGCCGGCCGGGCTGTCTCTGTGCCGACCACCCCGGCGGGCAGACAACATGACCACCGCCGCCGGTCCCTGGCGACGTTGTCCCCGGAGGAGCAAGGCTAGCTGTGGCCGGGCGGAGGAGAAGCCACGCGACCCGAGCCGGTGCCTGGAGCTGCCCCGACTTCGGCTGCTCTTAAAAGCGCAAAAGCGCAAAGCGGAGGAAAGGAGGCGAAGGCTCCAGGCGGACCCAAGGGATGGAGGGGGAGAAAAGCCAACCCAACTGTTCCCTGATATTTCCCGTAAGAAGAAAAACGATCTTGGAGTTTCAGCCCGAGCGATCGCCGCCTCCGGAACCCCCGGGAGAGCAGAGAGAGTCCCTCCGAGTTGGAGAGGTTCAGCACGCTGGACAGTTCCTCGGTTCAGCACCACGGACAGCTCCCGGGAGCCGCGCCGCTTTCTATCGCCGCCGCGCCGGGTGGCTGGAGGAGTCGACGGGGCTGGGCTCTTTCCGCCTCCTTCGGCATCTCTGTCTTCCAAGACAGACCCGCTTTTCCTCCGATCCTGTCCTGCCTTCTCCACTCTTTCTCCGCCTCTGTGGCCTCTTGGATCTGGGATCGGCTGCGCCCACGCGTCCCAGGGATGGGAAGAAATGGAAGCGCGGGGGAGAGCTGGCTGGCTGGGACAAGAGGGGGCGAGACGAGTTCTCCGTCCGCCCCCCCGGCTAGAGAGCAAGACCGATGCAGCCGTTCAACTTGGGCTGGGACTCCCCAGATCTTGGAAGGGAAGGTCGAGGCTCTGGCGGGCGGGATACTTTCCCCGGAAAGCGAGGCTTAGAGAAGAAGAAGGGAAGGAGGAGAGGAGGTCCCACCAGCCAGCCCGAGATCCGGCATCCCACAGCGGCGAGCCTACAGGATCGCCTGGGGCTCGGCTCTCCAAGTTCCCCGTCGGAGATGCTCCTTTCCAAGGCGAGAGCGCCAGAGAACCCGAGCGCTTCGCTGCCTTCCGCCAGGAGAGGAGGAGGAGGAGACTGAATAATTCATCAGCGCCCGGCGTTTGTTTCGGAAAGAAAGAAAGGAAGAAGGGGGGATGCAAAAGGAGAGGAAGGCGATGGGGGGAGAAGGGAGGGGCAGAAGGAGAGAGCGGGAGGCGAAGGGTTGGTGAGGGCGTGGAGGATGCAGTCGGCTTGGCACCGAGGAGATGGGGGGAGGAGGTGAAGGAAGGGACAACTTTATGTTCTGTTGCTGAAGATAGCCAGAGAGCGAGATTTTCAGACATGGAGAAGGACGCTCCAGCTCTTGCCTTTGGAGAAGACCAGAGAGGTTTCCTGAACGCTCCAGCCACCCCCACTGCCTTTCTGGCAGCTACTTCGCCCTAAATTCAAGTGGAACTTCCAGGTTCAGGAGCAGTGTACCTTTGACTATCAGGCGCTGGAGAGATGAAAAGAAAAGGGCAAAGTCTAAAGTTCCCAGACCAAAAAGAGAAGGTCCTGTTACTTACAGATTCAGCCTGAGAGCTTCTCTGAAGCAGGTTCTTGGATTTTGGATGCCTTTGTGTGTCTCAGTGTGCATTTTGACCCACATTTTTCAGGCGGAAACCTCCAAACATTAAGGCATGATTGGACTCGGTCCTATGCACAATTCACTCCTGACTCTTTCGTTTTACTGGGGATTACTCACGAGAAAGCATGCACCAAGTTGCAGCCAGGGAGTCTATCTTGTCTACACTGAGTTGGAAGCAATTCCCATGGACTGCAATAGAACTTACTGCCAAAGAGATCATGGAGGACTGAACTCTTCATGGCCTATTTTAGCACTCCTTTCTCTTTGCTTCCCAAATACACAAAGGTTCCTTTTGCTTTTCATTGTGTTGTTGTTTTATGCTTTCAAATCCTTTCCGATTTACAGCAACCCTAAGGCAAACCTGTCACAGGGTTTTCATAGCAAGATTTCTTTGGAGGGGTTTGCCTTTGCCTTTCTCTGAGTTTGAGAGGATGTGATTTACCCATGGGCACCCAGAGGGGGGATTTGTACCCTGGTTTCCAGAGTCATAGTTCACTGCTCAAACAACTACACCACACACTAGGTCTCTTTACTAACCTTCAAAATCCATAGAAATGCATCAAATGGGCATCCCATCCTCTCTCTCTCAGAGTCTGATAAAGAGAATATTATCCCATCTTGGGGCTTGTGGTGCTTCACATACCTCTCTTCCACACTACACAAATATAGACCTTTGATGATATTATTGTCATTGTTAATTCTATTTAAATCCTGCCTTTTCCCCAAGGCTTGGACTCAAGGCACCAACTTTACTTGTTTATTATTTTAACTGTTGTAGTTCCATCCTACAGAAATCTGGGGTGGGTGGGTTGGTTGGTTGGTTTCAGGGGGGATATCTAGAATTCTCAGTGAAAGAGCTCTAGTGGCTCACCAAACTACACATTCCAAGATTTCATGAGGTGTAGCCATGGCAGTTAAAGTCCTATCAAAGTGTTATAATTGTGTCTCATAAAAGAGATCATCACAAGTTCCTCATCCCATTAAAACACTGGAGTGGGGAGGCAAGAGCAAATTCCAGACCTGAAACTTGGATCTAGCTTTAAATGCTGCAAAGAAAAAGAGTAGAAAAATCTCTCCACTATTTTGAGCCTGGGTCTGGAGGAACGTAGGAAGCTGCTGAATCAGATTGGCAGCCCATCAATTTCAGCATGATTTGCACTGACTGAGAGTGTTTCTCTGGGGTCTCAGGCAGACATCTTCCTCAGCACTACCTGGAGATGCTGGGAACTGAACCCCAGATCTTCTTTATGCAAAGCAGGTGCTCCAACTTTGAGCTACAAGCCTTCTCCAGCAAGGAAGAGAAAAGCAACCCAAGTGCTGCTTCCCCAGGGGTGTGGCTCCGGGAGGGGGCAAAATGATGACATTACTCCCCCACCCCCAATAAGAATACAGCCTCCTATTCCCCCAATTTCTAGTATTGAAAAGAATGAGACATTAAAAATCATTCACATCTACAGCTCAGTTCTTTTGGAGAATCCCCACTCCCTTGGGAATTCTGCATGCCCCTTTTCAGTTGTATTTCTAAATGCTCAGCTAACATTTTAATGCTAGCAGTGTGGAGAGTGAAGGGAAAAATTCATTTGGTGGGCCAAAATTCTAACTGGGGGCAAGGCCCTCATTTTACCCCTCCCCCAATAGCTGCACCCCTGTACTTCACCATCATCCCCGACAAGGGAATCTGTGCACCTTCTGTGTTGCACATGTGTTTATTCTTTTCATAGATAGGTTGAGGTATTGAGTCTGGGCAAGAGGGAGCATTACTGCTGCCCACAGTCTCTTCTTTACTTGAAACTCCTGCCAGGACAAGCCAGGGAGGGCTAACAGCAGCTGGTTCAGGAGCCAGTATCCAAACCCTGGAAGACTCTGGGCACTGCATGAGACGGCCAAACACGCACACGTACACACAGATGTGGCTAAAATCTCATTCTGGTTTTGAAAAGTATTCCCTTTCTGCTATTAATTAAATTTCAAGGAGGCATTGCAATGTATTTTAAAAGTGAATTCCCTTTCCTTTCCTTTCTTTTGTAAGAAAAAGGAACGCCTGGAGATCTTGGGAGGATCAGAGGTCATAGAACAGCCTCGTGGGATTGCAATGCATGCAACCCCAGGGCTGCACTTGCTGGCTTCTGACTGAAGCAATACATCAATCTTGATAGTAGGTTTTTTATTATTATTGTCTGCTTAAATGCATTTAAATGCTGAATTTCTGTCTCAAGATGAGGGACTTAAAAGCAATCCATGGATTGACACCGTGCTTTGAATTTGCTGCATTTCTCAGGCCTTTCCAAAACACTGTGCTTTTCTGATGAGCCCAACTGGCCATTGCTAGCCTCATTACAATGAAGTTTGGATGCAATTCTTGTTAATATGCTCACGTATTTTTCATCGCTTACTTGTTGTGTCCAACCAATGACATCATGACCCAAATGTGATTGATAATGCCAACTAGAGTAAACTCATTGAATCCATAGAAGGAAGGTGAGTCATCATGTATGTAAATCTTATTGATTTGCTGGGCCTCCTATAGTTAAAGTCAGCAATGGATTCAGGCTCATGATTCCTTTTCTCTAGTCGGTATTAGACCCATATAGATTGGTAAGGAGCAGGAAAACAAGTAGGGAAGGAAGACAGAGGAAAAAGAAGAGAGAAAGGAAAAGGGAAGGAAAACAAGAAAGTAGGAAGAAGAAGATAAAAGTAGTAAAGAAAGGGAAAGATAAGGGAGATACCAAAGAAGGAAGGAAGGAAGGAAGGAAGGAAGGAAGGAAGGAAGGAAGGAAGGAAGGAGGAGGAGGGAGGAAGGGAGGGAGAAGGAGAGGGAGAGGGAGAGAGATGTGTGTATTTTATAAGAAATTTTTTATAAAATGATGAGCAGGGGAGACAATATATAATTGTGACTATTCTTAAACCCCAGATCCATTCCAGTAGACATGCCCTATGAGAAACAGCTTAGGGAGCTGGATATAGTTAACCTGGAGAAGAGAAAGTTAAGAGGCAACATGATAGCTATGTTTTGAAGGGATGTCATGTGGAAGATGGAGCAAGCCTGTTTTCTGCTGCTCCAGAGACTAGGACATGGAGCAATGGCTTCAAACTTCAAGGAAAGAGATTCCATCTAAACATCAGGAAGAACTTCCTGATTAAAAGAGCAGTTTGACAGTGAAATATGGTGCCTCAGAGTGTGGTGGAGTCTCCTTCTTTGGAGGTTTTCAAACAGAGGCTGGGCAGCCATCTGTCAGCAATGTTTTGACAGTATATTCTTTCATGGCAGGGGATTGGTCTCAATGGCTCTCGTGATCTCTTCCAGCTCTATAATTCTATGATTCTGTGAAAGCAGACATACATATAGGGCTCAGCATGACAAAATGGATATCCTGTAATGTCCTCCCAAATGCCAGTCTTCAAGGGAGAGAAAAAGTTCAAGGTTCAATTTCCATTTTCTCTGCTTTTTCATTATCTTGGTTTGTGGTGCTTAGGACACAGTGGGAAGGCAGATGATATCCTGCTGTTGTTATTTGCCATCAGGTTGATCTTGACTTATGGCAGCCTTATCAATGAGAGCTCCAGTCCTTAACTGTCCTGCTCAGGTCTTGAAAACCCAGGGCAGCTATATCTTCCTTGATTAAATCAACCCACCCAGCCATGTTATCTCTCTTTTTCTACTTCCTTCCACTTTATCATCCTTTCCAGTGAGTCACACTGCCTCATGATATCTCCAAACTATGATAGCCTCCATTTGGTCTTCTTGGCTTCTAGGGAGATTTCAGGCTTGAGTTGCTCTAGGGTGCACTCATTTGTCTTTCTAGCCATCCATCTGAAAAACTCTCCTCCAGCACCATATTTCAAATGACTTGTTTTTGTTTTTGTTTTCCTATCAGTTTTCTTCGCTGTCCAGTTTTCACAGCCATACATAGAAATTGGAAATACGATGGCCTGGATGATTCTTTCTGACTTTGGTATATAACAGCATAGTCTAAAGGCAGATGATTCAGCAGCCTTGCTTGAAGCTAAAGCTAGGCACAAATGGCTTCTCAACATTTGTCTCAAAGAAGAACTTCAGACCCTGCTCTGGTTGTGTGTTTATGGAGCCCTGTTCAAAAAGTTGGAATAACACTGCTGAAGAAAAATGCAGCCCTACTATTTCCCTTCCCAAAGAATGAGTAAATGCAGCTTGTAAGAAAGATCCCAAGTATGGATGGAAAGAGGAACTGTTCGCCATCTAGTAGTGTTGACTGGAGGCCTTCCAGTTGGTGGAGCAGAGAATCCACTTCAGATTTTGGTCTCTACCTGAAAGTGTTATCCCAGGTGCTGAGACCTATCATCAAAATAGGTTAAACACATTGGATAGTTCCATTACAATTGGTACTAAAACCTGGAGTGGATTTAGTACATCATGGGCATAAAAGCCATCAGGGATTACTGCCATCTGTGTGCATGGTTCTTCATCAAGTGAATATTGTGTCTGCTTCTGGACACCGCAGTTCAGGTAGGATATTGACAAGCTGGAATTTGTCCAGAGGAGGGAGACCAAAATGGTAAAAGCCCTGAAAACCCATGCCTTTTGAAGAGCAGCTTAGGGAACTGAGTACGTTTACCCTGGAGAAGAGAAGGTTAAGAGGTAACATGACAATCATGTTTAAATATTTGAAAGGATGTCATAGGGAAGGTGGAGCAAGCTTGGACATGGAGCAATGGCTTCAAACTTCAAGAAAAGAGATTCCATCTAAATAGAAGGAAGAACCTCTTGATGGTAAGATCAGTCCAACAGTAGAATACATTGCCTCCAAGTGTGGTGGAATCTCCTTCTTTGGAAGTTTTTAAACAGAAATGGGATGGCCATCTATTGGGAATGCGTCGATTGTGTATTTCTGCATGGAAGGGGGTTGGACACTATGGTCTTTGTGGTCTGTTTTGATTCTATGATACCATGATTCTTTGTTAATGAGGCAGGAAAGCCTTTTTCTCTGTGTATAACAGGGGCATTTCTGCACTACACTGTTATAGTGCTATTATTCCACTTTCAACATCCTGCAGAATTCTGGGATTTGTAGTTTACTGAGGCCAAAGAGCTCTCTGGTTGAGAATTCTAAAGGCTCTCTCTAAACTGCAAACCTGAGGCTTCCATAGGATGATGAAAGTGGAATCATAGCACTATAACAGTGTAGTGCAGAAATGGCCTATGTCACCAAGCTTAGATGGAATGTCAGTTTACATTTATGTGCCTCCAACTCACCCCTTCAAACCAGGGAAATTGATGCTACCATTAAAGGTGAGGAATCAGAAATATCTGAAAAACTGTAACATGGAAGATGGTGTGTGCTTGTTTCCTGCTGCTTGAGAGAGTAGGACTTGAATCAATGGATTAAAATAGTTTCACACTTGGAAGAACTTCCAAACAGCAAGGGCTGTTCAGAAGCAGAAGGTGCTTGTTCTCTCCTTCACTGTGGGATCTTGAAAAGAAGTTGGAAGCACACCTCTTAGAAGTACTTTATTTGCTCATTCCTGCACTGGCCGCAGGCTAGACTAGATGGCCTGTGGGATCCCTTCCACTTCCGAATCTCTGAATTTAGCTCTTTGTCTGGCCCTGCCCTGTGCTCAGCAACATCTTGTGTAGTTATCCATCAAAGCATTTGCACAAAGGAAATATGAAAAAGTGTGACAGTCACCATCCATTTCATGTTGGCCATTTTCACACGGGGGTAAAACCCCGCGGTGCGACGATCGGAGACGGAGGTCGTTCACACCACGGGGTGAGCTAGTGCGGTTGGAAAAGGTGAGGCTCCACACCTCCAACTGCTCTAGTGCAGCCGCAGTGGTGGCGCTGTGAGTTTTTTAAAAACCACCTTCCCAGGTGGTTTTTATGAAACTCGCCCGCACTAATCCATGGCAGCTCCCGGTGAGAATCTGCAGAGATGCGTTAGTGCGTCTCTGCAGATCTGCCCGGGGGCGGGCTTTCGGCTGGCACACTGCCCTGATTGGCGGAGCGCCGCCGGAAGCCACCAGCCGCCATTTTGGGCGCCGCTGAACGCCGCTGACCCGCCGAAATTCGGTGGCATGTGGAGTGGCGGAACCGTGCTCCCCGCAGGGACGGAGGAGGGACGGAGCAAAATACAAGCAGGTAAGCTCCGCCCCTGCGTGCACCGCCCTGTTTCGGCCCCCCACGTGTGAAAAGGGCCATTGTTTTAACTTATAATGACAGCTAGCCTCCTACCAGGAAAATTTGTGGGGAGATCAAAAGTGTTTTCCTTTCCCACCCTCCTCCCCCAATCTTTCTTTTTCTCTGTATGCAAATCTGATGTTGCTTAGAGTGATTCTGAAGCTTGTTATTGGGCTGTTAGTTGACACCAAGTATTGATCTGATTGAACAGGCACATTTGAAGCAAATATCTGAAACTGCAAATCAGCTGCATTAAGAGTCAAAGGAAGTGAGTGGAATTAATGTGGAATTAATCAAATGATTAGAAGTTAAGCCAAGGGAATATAGACTATGCAAAATTTTCACAACCTGCCAAAGTTGAATTTGCTGATTTAATCAAAAGCTTCCAATCCAATTCCCAGATTAGAAAGTGAAATTCAGATCCATCTTTTAAATGATTCTCCACGTTTCTTTTTCCTTATCTTAACTGGATACGGTTGGACTAGAATCAGAGATTTAGAAGGTTTCAACAAGGACGCTCAAGGACAAGAAAAATAGTAAATGGGCCTTGGACTGTATGCTAAGTCTTACCGTGTAGCACTCTCATGGAGTTAAGTGATGATGGTACTTTAGTGCCTTGCAGCACTGCACAACCAAAAGTACAGACAAAGGTAAAATGCATGGGCCATTTCCGCACTAGCCTGTTATAGCACGATGATTCCACTTTCAACATCCTCTGGAATCCTGGGGTTTGCAGTTTCGGGAGGGGCCATTGTGATGCACAATGCACATCTCTGTGTGTAATTTAGCAATGGTACTACATCCACACAATGCTGATGCCACAACTATCCACTGAATACATATTTCCACATCAGAGAAAAAGTGTCCTGGGGATTCAGTAGGGAAGGTTACATGCATGTAAGTCACCACTAGGATTCAGTGGGAAGAAGATCTGTCAATGGATGAGGGGTGAGGGGCCTCTGCCCCTCCAGATATTGTTGACCTACAGTTCCCATCACCCATCACTCTAGGTCAGGGTGGCTGGAGTTGATGGGAATTAGAGACCAACTACATCTCGAAGGCCAAAGTTTTCCAATCTATGAAGTAGATATTTAGGGCCTGTCTGCCCTCCACTGTTATAGTGCTATTATTCCACTTTCAACATCCTGTGGAATTCTGGGATTTGTAGTTTACTGAAGCCAAAGAACTCTCTGGCCGAGAGTTTTAAATGCCCATCTCTAAACTACAAACCCCAGGATTCCTCAGATGTTGAAAGTGGAATAACAGCAGTATAACAGTGTAATGAAGAAAGGTCCTTAGCTACAACACCCTGGCCATTTCCACATGGGGTGAGGGAATCACCCCGTGCCAGTACTTACTGGACTTCTTGGCTCCACACCTGGGTCCAGGCTGGTCCAGAGCAGTGCGTGGCCTCTGCTCCACACTGCTCCGGGGACAAAAATGGTGGCTTCCAGTTGGTTGAGGCTCTCCACCAACCGCTGAAGCTCGCCAGCCTCAAGCCCGCCCCCAGCAGATAACAGGCTCGCACTGGTGCGAGCCTGCAAATCTGCACCGGAGCGCGGGCACAAAGTGGCGTACACCATGCTTTTGAAAGACCTGTTTCAAGCAGTCTTTCAAAAGCACGCTGGATCACCACTTCGGGTCATTCTGGAGCAGGCTGAGGTGCGGAACTACACTAAGTAGGTCCGACCCAGTCCGCTCCCAGGTGCAGACGTCCTCCCTGGAGGACTCTCTGCGCCATTTCTTTAGGCCCATGCGGAAATAGCCTCTGAGTGAGGAAGGGAAGGGAAATGGTTTGTGAGGAGGCTATGGTGCATGAATACCTAATGTTTTAAAAGAAAGGGTGGAGGAAAGAGCTTTATGGAGACTGTTTGACAGCATCACACAGGTGATACACAAAAGACTGGCTTAATGAAGCAAGGATGCTCAGCAGCATCCAGATGCTTTATTTTTGGGAACCAGACCTGCTGCATCTTTCCTTTTCAAAGCGAGAGGCCCTCTGGAATCAATGAGTCAGGCTGGCCATTAATTGCTCTGCAGGCTTTTCTCAGCATTCTTGACCCATTCCAGCTTCCTCGACTCTGGCAAGACCATGAGTCTGGCTTCAGCTTTACAAGCCGAGAGAAATAAAGCCTCTCATTTTCAGACATTCCGGAAACTAAGAGGGTGTCTGAACAGCACTGTTGTGGCACTTTGTGATTTCTTTGACTGCCACATTTCCATCCTATTGAATCTAGGATCTGTAGTATAGTAGAGCACTTAAAATTCTAACAATGCTGTTGGAACATTATATTGTAGTTCAGGGAAGTGAACTGGAGCTTTCTAGCAGATTCTAAATATTTCCCCTAAACTCCCAGGATTTTGCAAGATGAAGCTATGACAGTTAAAGTGGTATCAAACTGATGGAGAGTGCCAATACACTCCAGGGGTTCATTCACACTACAGAATTATAGTGCTATTATTTCACTTCAATTGCCAAGATTCCATCCTGTAGATTCCTGGGATTTGAGATTAGGAGACTGCACTTAGAAGTCTCAGCTGGAGCTCTCCAGTGCCTCACCAAACTACTACCCCAAGATACTATAGGACGGATCCATTGCAATTACAATGGAATAGCAGTACTTTCTCCATAAAGTAGAATAATTTTGAATGAAGCTCAGGTAAACTGCTATTGCACCAGTAGAAGGTCCAAACCAGCATACATAGTTGCATTGTTGCATATAGTAATATATTGTCATATATAGTCATATATTGTCTTTTTCACATATAGTTCTGCTGAGTCAAGTATCCCCTGTCCTATACCTGTGCATTCAGTTTTTGTGGTCCAAATATAGAATTTTGCATTTTTCTCTATTCAATTTCATTTTACCAGTTCCTGCCAATTTTCTAGTTTATTCTTTTGAATTCAGTTCCTGTCTTCCAGTGAGTTAGCCACCCCTGCCAGTTCTGCATCATTTGCTAACTTAACAAGGATTCCTTCCACTCTGTCATCTAAGTCATTGATAAAAATATTGAAGAGTAATGACCCTAGGCACTCCACTTGAGACTTCCTTCCAGTCTGAAGCACAGCTATTGAGGAGAACTCTTTAAGGATGACTCTCCAACCAATTGTGGATCCATCTAACAGTGCTTCCATCTGTTCCCTATTTAATCAGTTTGCTAAACCAAATATTACAGGGGACCTTGTCAAATGTTTTGCTGGAATCTTAATAAATGACATCCACAGCATTCCCACCATTTACTAAACTAGCAACCTGATTATAAAAAAAAATAAGGTTAGTTTGGCTGGATTTGTTCTTGATGAACCCATGGTGTCTCCTACTGATCACTGCATTGTCACTGAGATACTTGCAAACAGACTCTGTTCTAATATTTTTCCCGGTATTGAAGACAGGTGGTGATTCTTCCCTGGTGACTCATCTTTCCATCCATTCTTTATGCTCTTTTTTCTTTTTGCTTCCTCAAACAAAACATTGTTTTTTTCAGATGTTTCTCCTCCCCACCCCTTTTTTTTTTTAATCTTCTATGGAACTGTTTGTGATTGTGCTCGCAGCAGTTCCTTCTTCCTGAAATCCCACCCAGGCTGGGTATCTTTTTCCTTTAGCATCTCTAGTCAGTATTTTCTTGAACTTGATAAACTCAACTTTCCTGAAATCCAAGATTTGTGTTTGACTATACTCTTCTTTGGCCTGTCCCACAATCATGAATTCTTGGATTACATGGTCATTTCCCCCTAAAGTACCAACTACTTGGATTATTTACCTTGTTTACTTATCATCTCCAGAGGCTATTGGCATTAACATCTGCATGGGGTATTGGTTATCTTCATGGACTACTGATATTCTGTACTGTTTCTATCATTTGTATAAGGCATGTTTGTTTATTATGGTCTTCTCTGATAGGAGTTCTTGTGTTTGAGACTCTTCTGTTACTGCCATTTTCTAGTCTGAATTTGTGGGATGTCAGATATCATTTCGACATCAATAATTTGGCTTTCTTCTACCATCCCTCTCCACGTGTCTGCAAGGTCCACTGGACAAGCTCACAGTCAGGCTTGGCCCCTAATTGCTGCAATATTCCAAACAACACAGGTAAGCCAGAAATAGCCATCTCACCGCTTGAGGAGATCTCAAAGGCAAGCACTCTATTATGTATGCACGCTACTTACAAAGAACTCCCTGTCCCGAGCAGGCAACTTGACAAGCTGAACATTCAACTGTCAAGCGCTGCGCATCTGCATACTGGCTATTCCATTGTCAATTCGGTCCTAACTTAATCATGCTAAATTCTGACCTTTCGGAGGCTTTGTCTCTAGCCCAGAAAGTCATTGTTCTTCCCTAAGTACGGACTAACCTACAGCTACATTCTCCCTATAAAAACCCCTGACTTTGAGAACTTCTTCGGATCGCTCCTGATTTCCATCCTGTCTTGCTGCCACTTTGTTTGGCGAGCCTTCCCCTCAGTTCCACGTACTGAGACTCTGTACCAACAAACTCAATCTTCAGGTTACCTGGGCTCCAGGACAGGTGTAGTATTGCCCCAAACCAACAATCCCTCTTGAAAATACTTCTATCCTACTCCAACCTTTATTTTCTATAGTTATCTGTGTGAGTGTGTTGCATACACTGTTTATCTGTACTTAATAAAGTTCACAATTATTCTTATACTTTGGTGTGCTCCTTGGCTTGGCCTGACCCCATAGACATTGGGTAAAAGATTCCGCTGCATTGCCCTGCCTCTCGCTTTGCTAGCTTGTGCTCTTTGACTAATTTCCCCAACTTGTTTAATTGTGAGCGCATTTAGGTGTCCCTCACGGGACCCCCAGTAAACAGGGTAACACTTTCCTCTTGTATTGATTAGCTATTTATGATCTAACAGTGTGATGAAAGATCTCAGCCCAACATCAGAGGGAAGTCCACATAAAAAGTCTCCCAGGGCAGATTCCTAGTGGAGGGAGTAGTAGCCATGACAGTTAATCAAAGGTAGACATGTCTCAGTTCTGTACATTGAGATGGACAACTTTGGACTATCCTGGAATTGTGGGACTATGGCTCCCATCAGCCTTTGCCAGGATATCCTATGGGCAGAACTTGAGAAAAGGTACTTTTGGATTACAGGTACCAGAATCTTCCAATCAGCATAGTCACTACAAAGCCATTGAGTGAATACTTTATTCCCAGAGGTTTTATTCCCACTGGCCATGATAGCTAGAGGATTTGGAGACTTGTCATCCAAATATTAACTTTCCCAAAATCTTTGGTCCAAAGACATCTGGAAGACCAAAGGTTGCCCACTCAGCATTTCTTGTAAAATCCTTGAGGAAAGATAATTTTCTTCCAGCTTGGAAGGCCATGTAATTCCATCGCAATCAATTGGACTTTTCAAATTGAGTTTTTGACCAAGTTCTTTTTCATGCGAGACTTTTAAAGTGGAAAGATGGTTAGAGAGTCTTACTAGGAGTAGAGGACAAGTTTGGCAGATGGAAGGTATAAGGAAGAACATTGTGAGATCAAAGGAGGCAGGCAGATCTTTGATGGTGAAGTGATTTCACAATTACAATAATGCTCTTTTGAAAAAAAATAAACCAGTGTGGGACATGTGGGTCTGGAAAAAATAAATACAACTTCTAGGACTATTGCCATATATGGCTGAAGGATGAGGAAATAATGAGCCCTGGTGACACAGTGGTTAAATGCCAGTACTGCAGCCACAACATTGTGAGTTCAGTTCTGCAGGGCTCCAGGTTGACTCAGCCTTCCATGCTTCCGTAGGTCAGTGAAATGAGAACCCAGCTTGTTGGAGGCAATTAGCTTACACACAGTGGCGGAGCTTGGAGTGTGGGGGAGAGAGCGGGGACATGGCATGAGGGGCATGGCCACTGTGTGTGGGGCATGGCTGTAATGTGTGGGGGCAGGGCCAGGGATGTGGAGGCATGGCTACAGGCTGGGGCGCTCCAAAAACTTTGCTGCCTGGGGCAAACCACTTCCACGCCCCCCCATCCCTACACGACTGCTTACACATTGTAAACCACTTAGAGAGTACTTGCACTGATAAGCAGTATAGAAATGTACATGCTATTGCTATTGCTATAAATATTGGGTAAACATCCAGTATGGAATATCTATGGGCCTAAACACATTAAAGGCACCAGATCCCATATGGTCTTGGAAGCAAAGCAGGGTCAGGTGTGGTAAGTACTTGCATCTGAGACCATGAATAGATACCAGGTGCTGTAAGCTATGTTTCAGAGGAAGGAAGTAGAAAAATCACCTCTAAGCATTCTTTGCCTAAGAAAACTCTATGAAATTTATGGGCTCACCATAAGTCAACAGGTGACTTGAAGGTGACTACACACGCATAGGATATTAAAGTGTGAATGATCCCTGGGCCCAGTCACACTGCAGAATTATTCCAGTGCTATTATTCCAGTTTAATTGCCAGGGTTCCACTGTATGGAATCCTGGGACTAGCAGTTTTGTTATTGTTGTGTGCCTTCAAGTTGTTTCCATCTTGTGGTGAACCTGTCATGGGGTTTTCCTGGCAAGATTTGTTCAGAGGGAGTTTGCTACTGCTTTCCTCTTAGGCTGAGAGAGTGTGACTTGCCCAAGGTGGGCTTCCATGACTGAGGAGAGATTTGAAACCCTGTTTCTCCCAGAGTTCAAGCCCAACACTCAAACCACAACACTATGCTGACTCTCACTGGCAATTCAGGGAGGGACATTTAAATTCTCTTCCAGAGCAGTCTAGTGTTTCTCCACACTGTGTCCTAGGATTCCATGGGATGGAACCATGGCAGTTAAAGGGGAAGGACAGCATTGTAACTGTATAGTGTGAAAGGTCCCTCTAGAATCATGGGACTGAAACCCCAGCGTGAAAGTTAACTTTACAATACAGTAACATAATGGCTACATGAACCCCACTTCTCTACTGGGACAAGACGGGAGTGTGAAAATGGCCCAATAATAAGGGTTTATCTCTCCATTCATTTACAAAGCAGCCTCTCCCCCGACACATCTGAGCTGACTGTGAATGTGAGGACTCCCTTTCTACATTCTGAAGTAGAGAAAAATGTCTTGTGAAAATTAGGTTTGGTTTGGATGTGGATTAGGAGTAATGGGATTTATTGGCATGCAACTTAAGAAGATGTGTGTTAGGATGTTTGTCAGCCACTTCACACAGTAGTGGTTGATGGTTTCCATGAGAAGTTATCCAAAGTGCTGAACCCAGGGCAGGGGTACTCCTTTGAAGTAAAAACTCAGAGCAATTTCACTGCTCCACTGAGATGGGAACTACCAGCTGCTAATGCTTTTATAGTGGCTTTCCGGTAAAAGCAGTTGCTAGTCATGACTGCTAGGGATGGGCCAACCAGATCCTCGAATCCTTGGCAGGGATTCGAGATTTGCGAGTCTGAATCCCTGTGCCAAAATAGGCAGAGTGAATCTTTTGAATCCGCCAGCCAAATAGTTTGTCGGAGACTGGGATGTCTGAAAATTTAGAAGACCAGACACACAAAGGGAGATGACAAGCAGGTGAATTTTTCCCTTGGAGTAATGATGGCCTTTGCTAACAATTTCAGAAATTACATCTGGGGTTATATTCTAAGATATTTAAATTGAACATTGAATATTTAACTTCAGCACTTGAGTGGAAGGTACAGTCTTGAGATTTCAAGGACAGCTGAAACATTCCTTTGCAGAGCTCCCTTGCAAAGCTCTTTCAGACACAATTCTGGGGTTTGGAATTTTACAAGGTGCCACAGCCTTCTCTGACAAAATGTGCTGGTGCATTATCAAACTACAGACCCCGGGATACCAGAAGGAGCTAGGCAAAGAAAAGCCAGTTTTGACCTGGATTATCTCTCTACTGTAGTATGTGGCCCTGTTTACACAGGCAGGAAAATGTGGGATTAATCCACATTTTCCTGCCTATGTAGAAAGGCCTTCATGTCATTTTCCATCTGGGGAGATCCTGAGGCAAAATTATGACAATTGTCTTGGCCAGATTTCTTCAGAGGGAGGTTTGCCTTTGCCTAGGCTTTTGCTAAAGCTGAGAGAATGTGTCTTGCCCAAGATTATCCTTCTTTTAAAAGATTCAAAAGATTTGAGATTTGTGAGATTCATGGATACCCAGAACCTTCCCGGGATTCGGATCTGGATTCAGATTCAGAAAATTCTGGATTCGTCCTAGCCCTAATGAGTGCAAATACATATACATACTAGAATTTGTTTATTTGTAAAAGCAAATGTCAGTCATGGGCCCTTTTCGCAGCGCCGGCGCTCGCGCGACGGAGGAGGGCGGCTCGCGCAAGAAGCCTTCTCTGGGAGGCTGCCGCTTCCCCCTCCTTCCTTCCGCAGGCGAAGGAACCAGCGGGGAAGCGGCAGCCTCCCGGAGGTGGCGGCGGCTCGCACGTCCGTCCATCCCCCCCGCGCGTGCGAGAAAGGCGCTTGTCGCGTCCGCCCCCCGCGCGCGCACGCTTGAAGCAGGACGTGTCGCGTCCATCGCGCGAGCGCCCCGCCCCGTCCCTTCCTTCCACAGGGGCGGAGGGAAGGAAGCGTGACCCGGCCGGCTCCCCGACGCTCCGCACAAGAGGTAAGTGCGCGCAGGTGCTGGGAGCGTTGCGCGAGCGTGGGTGATTTTCGCTTCGAAGCGAAAATCAAAAAACCCGCGCTCGCGCTGCTTCAGCCCTGTGAGCCCGGCGGAAGTGGGAGTGCGTTGTGCGGAGTGACGCTCCCAGTCCCGCGAGGCTCACGGGGCTGTCGCGCGAGAAAAGGCCCGTGCGAAAAGGGCCATGGTTACAAATACATATAGATACTAGGGTCATTTCTGCTCTAGACTGTTACAGTGCTATGATTCCACTTTCCATATCCTATGGAATCCTGGGGTTTGCAGTTTAGGGAGGGGCCTTTACAGTCTGGTGCGGAAATGGTCTAGAATTTGTTTATTTTGTCACTTTTTAAAAAAAAATAGATTCATTGTCTCCATGAACTGTGTCTTTATTTAGATTTGAAAGTGGTAAAAGTGGAACAGAAATGAAACTAAACTGTTGAGCTTTTTAGAGGCATGCTGCTATGCCTTCTTAAGGGGAAAAATACGAACAAAATTCGAGACCCTTTCAAACAACAGGTTGGTAGAACTCCTGGAGAGCAATTGTCTTAACATGAAGGTTCATCAGACTGTTGTCTTAGACAATGAACTGCTGTCTTTATTTAAAGTACACTGTTATATCAGTTTCCTGGCATATTAATTGGAGGGGATTAAGGATTATATCAGTTTAATTTTCTAGTGTAGGCAGGCACTCAGTGTAATGTGAAAAATTTCGGAAGGTACTATTGCTGTCTAGCAGAGAATTCTCAGTGTACATCTCAGGGTGAATGTTTAGCCTGCAAATGCTGAAGAGGGGGATTTATTTCATGCTAGCATATATACCCAGCATTGCCCAAGATTCTATTTCATAGAATCATAGAAATGTAGACTTGGAAGAGACCACAGGGGCCATCCAGTCCAACCCCCTGCCATGCAGGAACACCCTCAAAGCACTCTCATAGGTGATACTTGTTAGAAAGATTTGAGAACCTGTGTCCCTAATTCCCCAAACTGTCTTGTCCAGTACCTGTAACTGTTCCCCTTATTCTGCAATCCAGTCTGTATTCAGTTATTAACAATACACAGTTGGGAACCTGAGAAAATACACTGCCCTCCTCCTTGCTGCTAGGCCTCCTATCCATAGCAACCGGCCAGGGAATTCTCCTCTCTAAACTGCAAACCCCGGGATTCCATAGAATCTTCTCAGGCAGCCAATCATATGAGCCAATCATATGATGTCTTCGCCTGACACAGCCAATCGTATGAAGTCAGGTCTTCACCTGACACAGACAAACACACAAAATTTGACTTTTATATATTAGATTTGAATTCTTGCTCAAGAAAATAAAATCTTCTCCATCTACTACATAAAAGTCAAAGTTTGTCTGTGAGTTTGTCTGTTTGTCTGCATCAGGCAGGTGAAGATCTTATATAATTGGCTGTGTGAGGTGAGAAGACCTTATATGATTGGTTGGCTGTGAAGATTCTGTGGAATCCTGGGATTGGCAGTTTAGGGAGGGGTCTTTAGAATTCTCAGGCAGGATTGGGGAATATGGGGAAAAGTTACAGGTAGTAGAATAGGCCAGTTGCTATGGAGATGAGGCCTAGCAGCAAGGAGGAGGAAGACAGTGTATTTCCTCAGGAATGCAACCTCTTTACGTTAACAAGTCTGAATACGGATTGCGTTGGAAAATATGAGGAAAAGTTACAAGTACTGGACAAGACAGATTGGAGAATTAGAGACACAGGATCTCAAATCTGTTTATTTCAACTGCATCTAATTCCTAAGGCAAGGTAAGATAATTCCTAAGGTATTTCTAACAAGAATTACCTATGAGAAAATAAAATCCCAGGCAATGCTGGGTAAATACACTAGTAGATTATATTTGCTGGGTAGGGACAAGCATTCTTTCCTAGGATTTTCCTTGGCACTCTAGGTTTCTATAACCAGATTAATTTTATTTCCATGGGGGAACATTCAGACCAGTCACATCCCTTCCACAGTTATGATCTTGAAGTCCAGAAAAAGCTTTGCCACTTGCTTCTGCTGGCTATTATCCTAAGTTGCTGTATACTCGAGAATCTGGAGAGACAGACTCTCTCCAGAGCACCAATACATCTAAGGAGGGCATGTTACCAACCAGCACAGCACATAGCTCTGCCTGACAGTTTGCTTTCCACTCTGTGTCCTTCTGCTTGCTAACTCCAACAAACGATTAAAAAAAAAAACTAAAACAATATTTGGTTCTCTGAATTTTGGATCCAGTCCCCCAGCTTTGCTTCTGCTTCACTGCTCCGTTTTTCTGCTCCATCTTCTTGAAAATGGGGCAGCGTAGTTCAAGATTCTGTCCATCTGCTGTGCTTCATCCATCCAACTTGGAGCAGGGGATGTGAGTGGGAAAGTTTCAGTCTCTGATTCCAACAGGAAAATATAAGTTATGTATCAGGTTATTAAGGTTTGCTAATATGCTGCATAATGAGTGCCAACAGCAAAGAGAGAGCCAGCGTCACTCTCTCAGCATTTATAACCAGCAACATTACTCAAGCCACAGCTGCGCTAGGCTTCAGACCTATATAGCTGCCATGCTTCCCCTCCAGGAGTTGTCAGAGCTTATCTGACCTTCTACCCTGCCGGATACCTTGATGAATACTCGGACTGACCTTGGACACTCCCTTGCCTTGGAACCCTGTTGGACTTTATTTAAGATTCTGAACTTACTGCCTGGAAGTAAATAACAAGCTAGGAGCTATTCAGTTTGTTTTGTTTGCTTGTCAGCTGTGCCGTCGGGACTGAGATAGTACAAACTCTGTCCCTATGTGTGACTGCTGTTACCCCAAAATGTGGGTGCCATGAGGTCGCACCAGCGATGCCAGTACCTCTATTCAGTAATGGGGAATAATTAGCTCAAAAATAGGAGGCCTGAGGGAGAGAGGTGAGATCTGACACCTATATTATAAGGGATAACTGTTAAAAGAGATCAGCCGGAAGACTTATGGTACAATGTAGCTGTCTTTTATTGGGGTAAAATATACATATACACACACAAAATAGTCACACATACAAGGAGTCGCACAAGGCTAACTGAAAAGAAAGGGAGGAAAATTGGATAGATGAATGGAAAGGGATTGGGTTATATTTCCCATCCAGAGAGAAACAGACAGGGATGAAATAGCTTGGGCTTTTTTTCACTCTAGGACAGCACTATTTAAAAAGCAGAGCAACAAAGTAGATTCCTGAAATAGAAAATGCTGTGACGGAGACCCAAAATCAAGGTCCCTTTATACTTCAAAATCTGCCCTGGAGGTGTGAGGTGTTGATTGTTGTCTGCCTGTGTAAACAAAAGTTTGCAGGGTGAGCAAAAGATGACAGGATGGATTGATGGTTGTTAAAGTCTGAAGGAAGCAAGTTGATGATCTTAACATGTAGATGGCAAAAGATTTTGATGGCTGTGTGATTGAGAACCAGGAAGAAGTCATAGGTGGGAGGATGAGACAATTATTGATTTGGGGAAAATCTTTCTGTTTTCATGAGCCAGAGCTGTCAAAAACCAACAATTCCTTGTGTATTGGAGTTTGTAACAAATATTAGATGTCAGGAATCTAATAGCTGGTTTTATGGCTTTGCTTTATTTGTGTTTCTAGAGGAAATGCACACAGTGGGGGGTTCTGCTCTTACTCAGAGCTGGGCTATTGTTCTCATTGAAAGAGCTATTAAGTCATGTTTTCCAGCTAATCTTCCAGTGAGCCTATAACCACATGGCCCTTCCAGCCATAAGTTGTATATGATTTATTTTATGTCAATTACACATATCTGCCAATTAATATATTTGCCAATTATGCAGAGTGCAGTTACATTGCCTGGATTTTAGGGTGGGTTTTGAGGGCCAGATGGGGAGACAGATCGTAGTTACAACATCATGGCTATGTGTCTGATGCAGAATCTCAGCCTCAGTTTAGGCATCCAAAGAAAAAGATGTAGTAGGATCCTGAGAAACATACTTACTACACACAGCCCTCCATATTCAATAGAGTTAGGTGTGCAGTCCTCCCACAAAAGTGGAAAAGCCATAAATATCAAAATGTGTGTGTGTGTGTCTGTGGGAAAGAGGCTGAGGCACCCAGAGTCCAAACTAGATGAGGGGAAAAAGGAGAAAAGGGTGTGGGTTGGGAAGGTGACCCGATACGTCCTCTTTCTTGCCCACCTCCTTCCTTGGATGTCTTCAGGAGAGGGTTTATGAGATTGAGAAATTGGGCTGAGATCCAAACTTAGCTGGCCAGTCAGCTGTTGAGGGAAGAGAAGGAGGACCAGAGGCAGGTTTTTAAAGGGCTGTGCAGCCTGACCAGAGCCCCCAAGAGGGAAGGTTCCCCTGGTAAAGAAGCATCTAAAGCCGGGGACAGGGATTGGAGAAACTCACAAGCAAGTAAATTTGTGAAAGTCAAATCCACAAATGTGGAGGGTTGACAGTAAAACATAGTACATACTGTATATATTTATGTATAAGTCTAGAATGTTTAATCAAAAAAATGAGCCAAAAAACCTGGGTTGACTTATCCATGGGTCAATGTAAGTACTGTAATTTAACACTTATCTAAAAAGAAATCATCTCTTCTCTGAGTAGAATTGGAGAAAAGCAAGAGCCTAATTCATCTCAGCACGACCTAGAAGAAGCACCGACCTCCTCTACTCTTTCTGCCACAGCACTGCTTCTGACTTTTTTGAATTTCTAGGTGGGAACGGTGCTTCCACTCAAAGGAGTACCAAGAAAGTATGGGGGGTCAGTGCTTCTTTTAAGTTCTCCTGGGACTGACTAAGCTCTTGTCTTTTACCACCCTACTCAGAGAAGGGGATGGCTCCTTTTTTTTTACAAAAGTTAATACTGTACCTTAACTTTTATTTTAAAAGAACACCATCCCCTTCTTTGAGTATAGACTCAAGAGACTCATAGAATCATAGAGTTGGAAAAGACCACAAGGGCCATCCAGTCCAACTCCCTGCCATGCAGGAATACACCATCAAAGTGCTCTTGACAGATGGCCATCCAGCCTCTGTTTAAAACCCTCCAAAGACGAAGACTCCACCACACTCCCAGGGAGCAGCGTATTCCACTGTCGAACTGCTCTTACTGCCAGGAAGTTCTTCCTAATGTTTAGATGGAATCTCTTTTCCTGAAGTTTGAAGCCATTGCCTCGTGTCCTAGTAGACATGTCCTTTTCCCTCTCCACAGAATGACCCTTGACTTATCCACAGGTCATATCAAAATCCAGAATTTTGGCCCCAAAACCTGCCCTCAACTTATACATGAAGTTGTGAAGGACCCTAGAAGAGTATGTATCCTGGGTATCAGAGAAACTGCCCAGCACTCCAGAGAGAAACCCAGTCCATTAGTGTGAAGGAGGGGTTCGAGGTCTGGGAGGAAAAATGCATAAGTAGCAAGCACACTGAATTGGCTTGGACTCTGACTTCCAGGAGAAAAGGGCTAAAAGTCCTTCAGTCAAAGACTTCTCAATCAACCAACCAGGGGATGGAGGTTGAATGAGGGGGCTGTGTTTCCTCAGAGAAAGCCTAGGGAGAGGGGCAGAAAAGAAATGAACTCACTTTTGATTCTGGTCAGAGAGGGTATACAAGGTATACGGCATACAAGGAAGCTTTTCCATATACTCACACTTTGTATGCTGCAGGACTCACCACTAGTGCAGCTACAGCTATTTGTGAAAATTCCGTCTGCAGAGAAATCACAGCACATTAGCCTTTATTAACAGTTCACACCAGTATAGGAGGATGACTTGCATAATTTGCATTAACTTCCTACTCGTCGTTTAGCTTACGGAATTTTGCATGTGGAAAATAATGTATTTTAAATTGATTTGATCATTGAGAAGCTGCAAAACATAATTTCTATTCGAAATGCATTATTTTTCTCATTAACACAAGGTTTTCCACAGATACTGATCAATGCTCAAACCCTTCTTTCCCCCCACAATTTTTTGTCTCTGCCCCCTCCCACTGAAAATGGTCTCACTTCACTCTACCTATATTCTAGACATATCCCTCTCTACATCTTCAGGGAAAAAACATAAAAAACCAAACGTTCCCACCCTCAGTTATAAATATCAGACAATCAGGGATGGAACTAGCATCCAAGGACTAGCTAACATCCAATGGAAAAGAAGGACGCCTCGTATTTGATACTGTACCTTCTTGAGTTGCCATAATGAAAACTGGAGAGGGCACCTATGCCTTTCATAGTTGTGCAGAAGTCTTGCTTGTTAGCTGATTGTGTGACAGGAAATACCTACTGATATCTCTTCGATATTGTTGTGTGCCTTGAAGTCATTTCTGACTTATGGTGACCCTGAGGCAAGCATATGTTTTTACCCCCCCTAGGGCTGAGAGTGTGAGACATGCCCAAGGTTACCCAGTGGGTTTCCATGGCCAAGTGAGCAATTGAAACCTATCCCAAGGTCATAGTCCAACACTCAAACCACTACACCACATCAGTTCCATTCTACACAACAGGTGTCCTCCCCAGTTTTCTGTCCTGTGCCAGCAGCCAGTCAAGGTTTACAACTCTCCAATTAGAGTCCTTTATCAGCAGCCACAAGCAAAGTTTATAAAAGTTTGTTAGCCAGTTACCAGTCACTGTATTTGCAGTTTGAGCCCTTAGTAAATTCGGAACAACTGTCCAGTAGTGAAGTCTGTACATAAGGCAAGGGTCAAGGTCTCCAGCAACACAAGCAAGGGATCCAAAGGTGAGGCATGTTGCTTCCACTAATAAGATCAGTTGTCTGCAATGGCCTCTTAGCAGTGTGATATAGCAGCCAAGAAAACCAATGCGATTCATGGTTGCATCAATAGCAGTATGGTGTCTAGATCAAGGGAAGTAATAGTACCATTCTATTGTGCTTTGGTTAGACCTCATTTGGAATACTGTATCCAATTCTGGGCACCTCATTTCAAGAAGGATATTGACAAGGTGGAGTGTGTCCAGAGGAGGGCGACCAAAATGGTGAAGGGTCTGGATGTTATGCCCTATGAGGAGGAACTTAGGGAGCTGTGGATGTTTAGTCTGCAGAAGAGAAGGATAAGAGGGGACATGATAGCCATGTTTAAATATTTGAAGGGATGTCATGTCAGGGAGGGAGGGGGCTTGTTTTCCACTGCTCCAGAGACTAAGACAAGGAGCAATGGATTCAAATTGCAGGAAAAGAGATTCCACCTAAAGCTCAGGAAGAACTGCATGACGATCAGAGCTGTTGGGGAGGGAAATATGCTGCCTCGGAGTGTGGTGGAGTCTCCTTCTTTGGAGGTTTTTAAGCAGAGACTGGATGATCAGCAGTCGGGAGTGCTTTGATGTGGGTTCCTGCATAGCAGGGGGTTGGACTGGATGGCCTCTGGGGTCTCTTCCAACTCTATGATTCTATACTTCTATGATTCTTCCCATCCCTTTCCCTGTTTATATGGGCTAACAGCCTTCCCCAGCTGTTTGCCTAATGGATGCTGCCTTACTATATAAATACTGCAAGTCTCCTGGGCTCTTCCTTTTCCACCTAAGTTGGCAGTCCTAAGTATTGCCCTGTTCATATCTCTGCATTGTGGCTGTTGGGAAAGGTCCTGTCTGGATCCTGGGAAAAGGGTATGACATTTTCAGTCTGGCATCCCTAGTACATTCAACCAAATAACCCCAAAGTTAAATTCCCTCACCTCCCTAATGCTGATCCCCACTACATGCAGGATTCAGGAAGGTGCTCTTGGTATCTGAATCCCAGACAATCTGACACAGGTCAAGAACAGCTAGAAGGGCAACTTGTATTTATCATAGCATGCTTTTTTTATTTTTGTGTTTTGGAAACATTTAACAAGGAGGGAGAAAAAAAACTAAAAGACTTCCAGACAAAGGTTTGGCTGGGTATTTCAAATCGATATGGAGCGGTTGGCCTTCTTCACCTCTGGAAATCCTAGCCAAGATTACCACTTCCTTCTACCTGTTCTGTTCCTCTTGCCAGTTTCTCAGTTTGGCACTGTCAACTCTGTTGGATTTTCTTCTCCTGTTTTCACTCAAAACTCAAGTGAGGGGAGAAGGAGCAAAACTTCTAAGCCTGAACTTAGGACTGTAATTGGTAGTCTTCTAGGGAACTTCAGTGCACTCCCCTGAACCTCAGAACAGCAGTTTGTTGTTAACTGCTGTCACATTGACCTCAACTTATGGTGACCCCATGGATGTGAAATCTCCAAGTCACCCTGTCATCAACCACCCTGCTCAGATCTTGCAGATTCAGGAATGTGGCTTCCTCGATTGAGTCCATCTTGAACTTCACCAAAGTGCCAAGGTGTTAACCAAGAATCTTACTTTATCTCACCCCACTACCTGTCAAGTGAACACCTGCTTAATGACACCACCTTTGGCCAATTGCCAAATTCCACCAGATACAGTATGGGAATTGGGGGAGGGAGGTAACAGAGGAAAACATTCATAGTTAGTCCTGAAGCAACCAGCAGTGCTAATAGTGCACTGGAGGTGGGAGGGTAGGCAGAAATTTCAGAGAAAGAAGATGTGAAGAGAGGGTGGGAGTGTTACCCTGTGTGTTCGGGGTCCCGGGAGGGGAGCCCAAATTGCGAAATAAGAATACAGGTTGGGGGAATTTAGCTGCAGCACGCTCTCGGCTAAACGAGAGGCAGGGTAACTTTAGCAAGGATCTTTAACCCTCTGTATACAGCGGCGGGTCAGAGAGCAGCTAGACAAGGCTTTCAAAGTAACAAACAATATTTTATTAAAGACAAGAAACACGGAAGACAAGACATAAACTAACTAGATGAGAAATAGAAATGGGGAGTTGCAAAGGTTAGACAATATGACACCTGGTCTCGTAGTCCTGGAGAGAAGCGGTGTTCCGGGGAAGAAAGCACAGTGGGGCTCACTGAGGGGAGTTTCCTTAGACAACCAGCAGCAAGGTGGGATGGAAGTTCAAAGTAGTCCGAAGACCGTTTGGGAATGAGGGGTTTTGTAGGGGAGTTTGTGCCTACCAGCTATGGCAAGTCAGGTGACAACAAAGGGAGTTTTAGCACTGGACAAAGGATTTGGAAAAGGTCCAGTTTAGCATGATGAGCTTAACACTCAACGACAATAGTGTGGCCAGTATGTAAATGTCCTGTTTAACGGGCTGGCTCGGCTGAGAGCCGTGCAGCTATTGTGAGGTTTGCAGTTGGAAGTTCTCTGAAGCTACGAGTGAGGCTGGAGTTGCTGGCCTCAATAGGGTTTGGAATGTAAAACCATTAGTGACCGCACTCTGTCCGTGCTTGTCCGGAGAACCTCGCAAACACGTGGAGTGGGGTGGCTGGAAAAAGTCAAGCTCAGGCCGAATTGCTTGATATCAAAACGATATCTGGGGTCCTCACCCACAGTGCCATAGCTGGAGTAACAGGAGGGCCTAAAAACTCTCTATGAAAACTATTAAAAACTGTTACGGGCACACAATAGAAGGAGTGAAGTTTTCCCTTGATACACTGCAATTGTGTATTCATACAGCACAGTTATAGCAGCTTGATAACATTTTAATCAACATAGCTCCATTCTAGGGAATCCTGAGATTTATACTTTGGTAAGATATTTAGAATTCCCTCCATGAGAGAGTTCTAGTACTGCAGTTTCAGGGAGTGGAATAGAGCTTTCCAGCAGAAAGAAGTCTACACACCTGACCACATCACAAGTTTTAGGATTCCGTAGGATGGAACCAGGGATATTAAAGTGCTGTAACGTAGAGGTGCTATACCACTGCTTGTCTTTGTATGTTTTGCATGTCCACCACTGTCTCAATGCAAAAAGGAATTACTGACAAGTAACTGCAGTCTGCAAATGAAGCTTTGGTTATCTTGCATCAAAATGGTTGGCTTGGGGTCTGTTATTCCAAAGTCCAGAAGTAAGCTATGCAGCCAAAACTGAGGCTAAACTGAGGCTGTCATACTTCAGCCGTATCATGAGAAAACCTGACTTGCTAGAAAAGACAATAATGCTTGAGAAGGTGGAAGGCAGTAGGAAAAAAGAAAGATCACATTACAGGTGGATAGACTCAGAACATTTCCGCATGACATTCTTATAGTGCAATGATTCCACTTTCAACTTCCTATGGAATCCTGGGGTTTGCAGTTCCGGGAGGGGCCGGCTGGCCCCTCCCAGAACTATAAGAGCGTCATGCGGAAATGGCCTCAATCAAGGAAGACATGTCCTGAGCAGGGCAGTTGAGGGTACAGTGACTTGGGGAATCTCTCTTTCATAGGGTCACCGTAAATCAAAATTGGCATGATTCCAGTTAATAACAGCAAGGTCTCTGCAACCGCCTCTTTAGGCCCTGTTACCTGGGGTTTGGGGACGGAGTTGATCCTTGAGATGAACCCAGGAGTTTGCCCTCCCTTTTAGTCTTGTGACTTGGGGGGCTGCCCTGAGTCTCCTTTCCAATAGATGGCCATTTGGGGAACAAGTCAGCTGTTGGGCTGCCCTCAGGGCTTGGGTGCTTTGCTCAAGAGAAGACCGAGGAGGAAGTCAGGAGTGACACACATAACCTCAGCTGATCCCACACTAGGTTTGTCAGGAACCAAGATCACACACACAAATGTACCAATGCTAATACACGATTATTTAGAGCATGATGTGTGTACAAGACTTCAGTGATCGAACTGGAGGCAATTTGCAGAGACCAAACATTATAAGCAAGGCAATCTGTTCCCATAGTAAGCAGACAGCAAATGACCTTGGAGGAACTAACTCAGGCTGGTATTTCTTATAAGTGCTGAATTCCAGGTGTTGTTGACCTAACGGTCTCTGGTCCACATTCTTGGTTCCAAGCAAGCAGCTACATAATAATACTACATATCCCATACTAAATACTATCCCATGCTAAATATGGAGGGACCACCCGACAAGTTTTCTTCCCTCTCTTGCTCCTCTCAGGTTCAACATATCCTGCACAGTTTGCATTCAGGGCTTATTCTGCATGAAAATCCATACGTGGGATGTTTTTGCACAGAAAAAATAGTGTGTGCACACACATACAAAGTTTTTACAAAGAGTTAGAGCTGCAGCACTGGCTTGGGGTATCTCTGTTCTTGTTATTCTGAGTTCCAAATGGAGAAGTAAGTTGCTGGGGAGGGGGCTTGCTCTAGGTAGAGACTATACTGTTTTTTGTACTTTTAAAAATGTCTGCTATCTAATAAATCGGTCATATTTTACACCCACCGGCATGTTCATTGCCTTCAAGAAGAAGCCACATTTGACATTATACAGCCTAAGCAATACGTGGAATATGTCCAGGCTGGAACCTCCTCCCTTCTCCTATATATTCTGTACACCAAAACTGAGTATCAGCAGCAGAGTATATGCACGCCATATGATCATTCCAAGTGTACCACTGCTGTGTTGCTGTTGTTGTGTTCCATCAAGTTATTTCTGACTCATAGGAATCCTAAGGTGAACCTATCATAGGGGGTCTGAGAGTGTGGGACACACCCAAGGTATTTGAAGGGATGTCATGCCAAGGAGGGAGCAGGCTTGTTTTCTGCTGCTCCAGAGAGTAGGACAAGGAACAATGGACTCAAACTGCAGGAAAGGCGATTCCATTTAAACCTCAGGAAAAACTTCCTGATGATCAGAGCTGTTTGGCAGTGGAATATGCTGCCTCAATGGAGTATGTTGGAGTCTCCTTCTTTAGAGGTTTTTAAGCAGAGACTGGATGGCCATCCGTTGGGAGTGCTTTGGTGTGGGTTCCTACAGGACAGGGGGTTGGATTGGATGGTCCCTGTGGTCTCTCCTAACTCTATGATTTTACAATTCTATAGTCCAATGCTCACCATGCTGGCTTTCCCTGTACCTCTGCGCCATCACAAAAATTCACTTAAAAATGACATGAATTGGAGCCAATTATATACCTAGGATAGACACACCAGCTCTTAGGTTGGTGCCTATGCCCACCCCAGAGCTTGGAAAAGTTCCTTTCTGTGAACTGTAGGCCAAAGACATAACTTTTCCAAGCTGTGCCCTAAGCTACTATCCATGACAAAACCACATAGTTATTGTTAAGGCTTCCAAAGAAGCCTCTAGCAGATCAAAATCCCATCTTTTGTCCCTGGCTGAGCTAGCTTGACACCGTTTTCTCCTCCTTTTTTGCAATGACTTCCCACTCTAGATAAAACACAAGATAGACACAGGATCTCCTGCTATACGATCCTCTTGGCAGCAAAGCTGCCGCCAGCACCACTGCTGCTGCTGCTTCTTTGCACTGCTGTGGAGTCCACCATGACTAATTAATTAACACGGAAAGTGTCCCTCATTTGCTGTTCCACTGGATACTTAAATAACATAACCATTGATAATGGAAAGCAAGGCGCAGAATAACAGTGGCTTTCAGTGACAGATGCTTCATTCCTCTTCCTACATGCAAGAGGCCGAACAGTACCTTTTCAAAGGAAACACAAGTTCATCTTGCAATTTTTAGAATATTCATAGAGAAATTATTATTATTATTATTATTATTATTATTATTATTATTATTATTATTATTATTATTATTATCATCATCATCATTATTAGTTTAAACTGATTTTAACAAATTTAAATGGTTGAACTTTAAGGGGAATTGTTTAAATTGACTTTGTCTGTATGCTGACCTGAGAACCAGTGGCAAAATATTTTAATCAATGAAGCATTTAAACAAAATAAATACATAATTATTTATCATATCTCATGCAGATTTGCAATATTATTTATTTTAACTGGAATTCAGCATGGAATTTACATATTTGTAAGTGGACTTAGATATGCAGGGAATAGAATAATTTTGGAATCATTCACCCAAGGACTGCTGTGACTTTACAAGGTCCCATTGACGTAGACTCGAGTCAATTGACTCGGACTCAAGCCAGACTTAAGTCACTTCAGTGACTTGACTCAGACTTGACTCAGCAATAAATGATACACTGACTCGACTCAACTCAAGACTAGTATATTTTTGGTAACTGACTTGCTGCCCTTGGCAACACATCCATCCAGAAACCTTGTGACTTTGAACAACGCTTCCATCCCTTTTTGCCTACAGATAGATAGATAGATAGATAGATAGATAGATAGATAGATAGATAGATAGATAGATAGATAGATATTTGTACCCCGCCTCTCCACACGGATCGAGGCAGTGAACAACATGAAATACATTATACATTACAAATAGCATGTATGGTTTACAATGTGTTTTAGCTAATTGCCCCCAACAAGCTGGGTACTCGTTTTACCAACCTGCGGAAGGATGGAAGGCTGAGTCAACCTGGAGCCCGGCAGGATCGAACTCCCAACCTTGTGGCTGCAGTAGTGGCGTTTAACCACTGCGCCACCAGATCACATGACAGTCGGTCTCAAGCCAAAAGTGTGGGCTCATTTCTCAGAGGGGAAAAGCAAATGGGTTAGGCAATGGGCTTGAGGCAGTCTTGAGGTCTTCTCAGCAGCCTGTCCCCACTTTGGAGGAGGAGGAGCCTTCTAAAACTATTGGAAGAGCCTTCTATTCCTCTATTGGAGGAGCCTTCTAAAACTTTTTCTAAGAGCAGAAGGCAAGACTTACCCCGAGAGTGCAGGGTGTGTTTTTCAGGGGGAACAGAAATGTGTTAGGCAACAGGCTTGAGGAGGAAGAATTCTTCCTTCTAAAGTCTTTGAAGCTTCAGTAATGGGGAGTAAGAAGGATCCTATTCTCTACTTATGAAAAATCCTCCAGCTTCAGAAATGGGAAATAAGGAATATTCTACTCCCCACTTCTGAAGCTGCAGATGGCAAAATCACACATGTGGAAAGCCTACTCTACTTAAATTGTTAAAACTGACTTTATGCGACTCTGTCCATAAATTCTGGAATATAGGGTGGGGTATAAAGTTGGCTCCCAGACTTGAGACTTGGCTTGAAAGTATCTTCAAGGACTTGTGACTTGACGGAGACTTGGAATAAAAGACTTAAATACATCACTGCAATGTCCCATGCACCATTGTATCCAATGGAGTCATTGATGCATTTGAACATTCTTGCCGACATCCAGATGTGCATCTTCGCAGTCCACTAACAGAGTTTTGTTGCATTTCTGCAACATAATGACGGATTTGTCAAGTTATAAAACACAGACTGTAACGCAGAATCTCTGTCTTTCTAAAAAATTTTATTCATAGAATCATAAAAACATAGAGTTGGAAGAAACCACAATGGCCATGGAACTCCCTGCCATGCAGGAACAAACACTCAAAGCATCCCCAGTAAATGGTCATCCAGCTTCTGCTTACAAACTTCCAAAGAAGAAGACTCCACCACACTCCAGGACAACATATTCCACTGTTGAACGTCCCCAACTGTCAGGAAGTTCTTCCTGATATTTAGGTGAAATGTCTTTTCCTGTAGTTTGAATCCATTGCTCCATGTCCTAGTTTCTGGAGCAGCAGAAAACAAGCTTGCTCCATCTTCATTACAGTCCCCCCTCCACATTTATGAGTTTGACCTTTATGAATCTGATTATTTGCAAGGTGTGTGTCTGCCTCTCCTATTCACCTCCTCCCATTCCTTTGCATTTTGCCCAGGCACACGTACCTTCCTTCTCCACACCCGGGCAAAAGCCAAGGGAATGGAAGGAGAGGACACTGTGAACAGAGAAGGAAGGTGTGTGCATGCCTCCCCATCATTCTCTTACCCTTTCCCTGGGCTCACCTGCCTTCCTTCTCCATTTCTGGGAAAAAGTCAAGGGTGTGGGAAGGGGAGCACCACATGTGTCTCCCTTCTTTGTGTATGGTGCTACCTTCTTCCATTCCCTTGCCTTTTGTATGGGCGTGGAAAACACATGCTGGAGCAAATAACAAGGGAACAGGGGGAGCCAAACATCTCTCTCCCATTCCCTCGCCTTTTGCCTGGACATGGAGAAATTAGGTATGCGCACCAGGGCTAAGGGCAAGGGAATGGAAGGAGGGAAGCTCTGGAAGGGAATGGGAGGGGGGCACAGGGTGGAGTTGTGATTTTTCCACTTTTATGATGGTTCTGCACCCTGAATTCTTGCTTTATCACAGGCTTTCCCCACTCATCTGACAGGTTAGGGACCAAAGCACTGTCAGAAAAGGGAATTGGTTTAACAGGGCATCAAAAGATGGCGGCTTCCTGTACAAATATTAAAGCCATTTCTGCCCTAGACTGTTATAGCACTATTATTCCACTTTCAACTTCCTATGGAATCCTGGGGTTTGCAGTTTCAGGAGGTGCCAGCTGGCCCCTCCCGAAACTGCAAACCCAAGGATTCCATAGGATGTTGAAAGTGGAATAATAGCACTATAACAGTCTAGGGCAGAAACGGCCTAAGAAAGAATAACAGCAATTCTTTGTGGTAGAATTCAAAGGCCTAATCATGTTAGTCTGGATTGAGACTAACTGAGAGAAAGGAAACAGCAGCGCAAGCTTTCATAGATTTAAGTTTACTTCATCTGATGCATGAAGTTCCATGCACTTCACTCCATGCATCTGATGAAGTCTGTGAAAGTTTACGCTGCTAACTTTTTCTCTCAGTCTCAAACGTGCTACAAAGATCCCTCAACATAATAATGGTTTGCATACTTACAGGTGCTCACAGTTCTCCTCATACGTGAGCGGCCATCCTGTTGGTACCTTGTACATCCATAACTCCTGCTATACACTAGCATTTGGACTTTTTTTTTTCCCTGATGCAGAAGTCCCTGCCTGACAGGTTGCTGTTAAAGATGAGGACTGTGTCAGGAAAAAAAAAGGTAGCAACTCTAATTCACCAAAACAGGCATAGTTATGTATACAGGGGTAGAATTCCGGACATTCAAGAAATATTTAAGTACTCAAAAGCCTTCTGACTGGATGGGAGAGTCTGTCATAGAATCATAGAGCTGGAAGGCCACCTAGTCCAACCCCCTGCCATGCAGGAATACACCATCAAAGTATTCCTGGCAGATAGCCATCCAGCCTCTGTTTAAAAATCTTCAAAAAAGGAAACACTATTACATTCCAATGTGCAAAGTTGGCTAGAGTTGCATCAGCAAGGTATGCATATAAGGGGCTGAGTCCTAGCCAACTGTCCTCTCAATTGTCTGATCATGCGGCTGGAAGCTATGTCGGATGCATATCTCCACTTGCTGTGGATTGCTGTGGACTAGAGTACTGCAAATATGTATGTATCGTAACTGAAGAGTAAAAGCCTCCAGGTTGGAAGATAATATTGCGTGGGTGTTGGTTTTGTGGCTTCAGAGCATTGCTGCTAGTATTTATACTCTGCTGGGCATGCTTCTAAGCTGTGTGTGCAGTCTCTGCTATATGGTGGTTTTTGATACACTTGACTCTGGTACAGCGTTTTTCCAGAGCTCAGTGCAGGAGGGAAGTGCTATCGTGGTTTTTGCGTAGCTCCCATCATCCACCAACCCTCCACACTCTTAACCTTTTCATCTGTAGGCTAAACATACCCGGCATCCTAAGCCACTGCTCCGTAGGTCATGATTTCCTGGCCTTTTACCATTTTGGTCACCCTCCTCTAGACACATTCCAGCTTGTCAATACCTTTCTTGAAGTATGGACACAGAACTGGACACAATGTTCCCAGTGGGGTCTGACCAAAGCAGAATAGAGTCAGTTTTGGTTCCTGCCACCTTTTATTTTTTTAGAAAAGTTTCAACCCTTTCAGTTGATTTGTGAAGAAATTATAAGAGGTATGATCGAAATGGCAGCCGATGGTTTCTGTACCAATGGGGTATCAAAATCTGGTCTGAATTTCAAGATACCTCTCCAAGGTGTTGAGACTATTGGGGGCTGGATTTTTAGCACTGTGGACAATTCTTTTCAAAGCTCCAACTAAAGCACAGTGAATTTATACAGACAAAAGGACTTCCAATAGATGAAACTTGAGTTTATGGCCTTTCCGCACGTGGCGAGGGAAACACTCCCTGCCGCTACTCACCGGCTTTTTGGTGGGTCCATTTGGATCTGTCCTGACGAGGAGAAGTGTGAGCTCGTCGCTCTGCACTGCTCTGGTGTCCAAAATGGTGGCTTCCAGTTGGTGGAGGCTCTCCACCAACTGGAGAAGCTCGTCAGCCTAAAGCCCGCCCCTGGCAGATCTGCAGGCACGCACTAGTGTGCGCCTGCAAATCTGCACCGGAGTGCGACAACGGAGCGACATGGGATTGTGCTCTGTACTTTTTAAAAACCTCTTAGAAGAGGTTTTTAAAAAGCACGCTGCGCAACTAGTTCCGGTCACTCCAGAGACGACTGAGGTGCGGAACTACAAAAAGTAGTCCGCCCCAGTCCACTCCACGGTGCAGAAGACCTCTGTTGGAGGTCGCTCTGCTCCGTTTTAATAGGCCGGTGTGGAAAGGGCCTATGCCTTGCAGTTATGCCCGTTAAAAAATGATCCAAGGCAAAACGGAGAAAAATCCATGGCAGTTGTCTTTGGCAGTGAGTTTCCCAAAAGTCCCTCTGATCTGTGTGTGCGTGCGTGCGTGCGTGTGTATGAGAGACAGAAGGAGACAGAGAGAGATTTTAATAATTTTACGGTTTCCTCTTACATTCTTCAAAACATCCTCAAACTATGCATTTGAGAAACCTCAACAGGCAGTGAGCCCAAGGAATGGAGTGAACAAAGAGGAGGAAAAAAACTGAAAGGAGGATCTCAATTATTTGTTTAAAGTATTTCATACAATCTAGCCTGTCTTTATAAATCGCTCAGGGGCCATGCTGATGTTAATCCTCATGTGTAGCCCACAGTGACCCAGCAGGCCACAAAGATATGAGCGGTAGAGCTTTTACAATAATGCAATGTCATATCTCAAAAGGATTCCGGCAAATCTGCCTGTGAGATTGGGAGCCGGAGAGAGGGAAAGAAATCCAATTTAACGAAAGCTTTGTTTAAAAAAAAAATAATAAAGGAAAGAAATAACCCACATGTGATGCACAACAAATCTATATATAACTGGTAGGTTGAGACAGATGGAAAGGAAAGGAAACAGTGGTAAGCAAGTTATGAGCTACAAGCTGCCACTCAGAAGGAAGAATTGAGAGAACCTGCAGTATTTAAGATGAGGTTTTCAGATAACTTCTGTGCCACACATTGGGATAGGGCCAAGATTCAAGATCACACACTGGGGTAGGGTCAAGATTCAAGACTGCTTGTGGGAGTGGTTTCATGTAATCCCAATGCTGTATCCCTAACTCTTTCTGGTCCCTCTCCCTTTGCACTTTGTCAGAGCAATTAAACATCCCATCAGCAAAGCATAAATGTCTGAACACAGAGGTACATGAGCATTATACAATCCCCTATGCTGAATAGCAACAAAGGGTGATCACGAATGGCTGCTTTTCATCCTGGAGAGAAGTGACTAGTGGGGTGCCACAGGGTTCTGTCCTGGGCCCTGTGCTGTTCAACATTTTTACCAATGACTTGGATGAAGGAATAGAGAGCACGCTCATCAAATTTGCAGATGACACCAAATTGGGAGGGGTTGCTAATACGCCAGAGGACAGGATCAAAATTCAAAATGACCTGGATAGATTGGAGAGCTGGGCCAAGGCGAACAAAATGAAATTCAACCGAGAGAAGTGTAAGGTCCTACACTTAGGTAGAAAAAATGGAATCCACAAATATAGGATGGGGGACACATGGCTGGGTAGCAGTACGTGTGAAAGGGATCTAGGAGTCTTCATAGACCACAAGCTGAACATGAGTCAGCAGTGTGATGCGGCAGCCAAGAAAGCCAATGCAATTCTTGGCTGCATCAATAGGAGTATGGTGTCTAGATCGAGGGAGGTACTGGTACCACTCTACTCTGCTTTGGTTAGACCCCATCTTGAATACTGTGTCCAGTTCTGGGCACCCCAATTCAAGAGGGATATTGACAAGCTGGAGCAAGTCCAGAGGAGGGCGACCAAAATGGTGAGAGGCCTGGAAACCATGCCCTATGGGGATAGACTTAGAGAGCTGGGTATGTTTAGTCTGCAGAAGAGAAGGTTAAGGGTGGACATGATAACCATGTTTAAATATTTGAAGGGATGCCACATAGAGGAAGGAGAGGGCTTGTTTTCTGCTGCTCCAGAGACCAGGACAAGGAGCAATGGATTCAAGCTGCAGGAAAGGAGATTCCACCTGAACCTCAGGAAGAACTTCCTGACGGTCAGGGCTGTCCGGCAGTGAAATCTGCTGCCTCGGAGTGTAGTGGAGTCTCCTTCCTTGGAGGTTTTTAAGCAGAGGCTTGATGGTCATCTGTCGGGAGTGCTTTGAGGGTGTTCCTGCATGGCAGGGGGTTAGACTGGATGGCCCCTGTGGTCTCTTCCAACTCTACATTTCTATGATTCTATGATTCTATAACAGTGTAGTGCGGAAATGGTCATAGTCTCAGAAATATGAAGGTTGCATATAGTCACCATAAGTATTGTTCACACAAATGATCCCAAGAGCTTAGGAAAGTTACTTATTTGGACTAAAACTCCCAGAATCCTACATCCAGCATCAGTGGTAGTCCAAAAAAGTAACCTTTCCAAACTTGGCATCCCCACTCAAGCCTCCCCCATAAAATGAAAGATATCTGTGTGAGTCATGTTCCCCCCATTTAAAATCTCCATCGCTGAGCCATTTTTCCCTCTCGGTGCCATCTCATAATCCGCGTTCCCACACAGATCTCCTTAAACTGCTCAGTTCCCTCTGGGATACACAAATCAAGCCGCCTGTCACTCACCGCTGAGATGAGCCACAATCAGCTATTCTGAGGTCAGTGGCAGCTCCTGCTTGCTTCTCATAAGAACAAAAGAGCCGTCCTGAATTAGACTCAGGACCTCCATAGTCCAGGGTATTGTACACACAGCTGCCAAGCAAGCAAGACACAAGCCCAACAGCACCCTCCATCTTGTGTTCCCCAGCAGCTCCTATACAGAGGCATAGTACCTCTGCAGTCTTAATTTATGACATGATGATAGCTGGCTATGGATGATGGAGTTGTAGTCCCAGACATCTGAAGGGCACCCAGCTGGGAAGGCTGAAATCGGTGGCTGGGAATGGATAGAGAAGTAAACTTTCCTGCTTGTATTGTTCTCATACCTACTGGAATTGGAGACTGCTCATGCCCATACACCTCAGTTTCCTTGGTTTGCTCCTATACTATATAAACCTTGGAAGCATAACCTTCAACTATTCCAGTTTTGCAGGGACAGTCCTGATTAACCCTCTTTTCAGTTCCTGTTTAAATGTCCCACTAACTGTTTCCTCTTCCCACTTTCCTCCTTTGTCCTCAGCTTATTTCAACTAGTGCAAACTGAGTTCAAAGTGCAAACAATGATTTTGCACTCAGTTAACTCAGTGAAAAGAGAGGAAAAGAAGAGATGGAACCTTGCCCTTCCTAGGCCCTTTTTGCACCTTACCTTTTCGTGGCACTGGGGTGCGGGGATCATGCGAGCACCCTCTTGCGAGAGGCTCTCATGTCCCTGCTACTTCGCCTCCGCAGCCACTGACTGCTAGCGAGCAGGCAGTGTGAGGGCTCCTCCTCTTCCTTCTGTAGCACAGCCTGGGATTTTCCCAGCCTGTGCTGGGGCAGGAAGTGCAAGTGCCATGGGTCTAGAGGCTCTGTACGCATGGTAAGTGTGCACGGGGCCCTGGAGCAATGCACAATTGCTCACCATTTTTGGCTAGAAGCCAAAAATGAAATAGTGTGCGATCAGCACCTGCCAGCCCTGGCAGCTACATGCAATTGCGAGGGCATCATGTGGACAGCTCCTCGCAATTGCATGATGCTCCAGAGACCCTTTCACATGGTGAATGCTGTATGAAAAGGGCCCTAGTAGACTCCAGCAAAATTAAACTGCTGCAGCCTCTCCTAGGCCATTTCTGCACCACACTCTTATAGCACGATTATTCCACTTTCAACATCCTATGGAATCCTGGGGTTTGCAGTTTAGGGAGGGGCCAGACAGCCTCTCCCTAAATTGCAAACCCTAGGATTTCATAGGATGTTGAAAGTAGAATAATTGCGCTATAAGTGTGTAGTGCAGAAATGGCTAGCTTGTGTAATCTTCCTCATTAATAACACGTGTCCTCTTGACCACACCCTGACTTTGTTTGGCCAATATGCCCTACTCTTCATCTGTGCACTATTAAAGGATATTCCATTTTCCCTTGACCTTACCTTGAAGGAGGCATCCCAGCCTAGGGACCCCCAATAGCTAGCCACAGAGATCTGGGTTATCAGTCATGGGATAGTCTGGGTAAAACTCGTTTAGAGGCCCATTTGCTGTAAATGGATGCTAAAAACCCATTCACCAAAGAATTGAGATGCTTCCTTTGCTGTAGCCTATCATAAACCTCATCTTATAGCCTCTTATATCAGTAGTGTGTGTCATTTTTTGGTACCAAACAAAGTCTTAGGAAGGCCTGGACATGCAACCTGGAACATCAAGCAGGAAGGAAATGTGTGGGCTCCTTACTCTCTTTGTGTTATGAAGGAAAGGCAGCACTTTTCCTCATGGGCTGTTTGTGCTTCAGATTTGTGTGTGAGTGAGGCAGCGGGCTTTTACCCTGGGGCTTTTGTGTCACTTTAATTGACTGCTGCTTGATGTTGGGCTGCCATTGTTTTCCCAGACTGCCTTTTAGCTTCCTTAAAGACTTGTGAAGAGTGCAGCGCAATTGCATGGACAGCATACCCCAGGCGGCCCTCTGGATGCTTTATAAGTGTCTTGTCAAATCAGAGCCAAAGTGCGTTAGTTTCCCAGTAGCTCTGTGTTCCCTGTAAGGTATGTGAAGACCTATGATTCAAAGTCTGAGGAAGTCATTTCCTTTCCCATCCTTGTAAGGTCTGGTATAGGCCCATGCAAGCCAATTGCTGTCTAGCCCAACCACTTGGACAATCATATTGCTGCCCTTTCATGCTATCCAAAATCTGCAGTCGGAAGTGGGCATCTCATGCTGCCGAACAGTAGGGCCAGCCCCAAGTGAATTCACACTGGCCAAAATCCTCTTGGTGGGTTACACATGCATAAGTTATCATAAGGAAGCAGCTGTATATTTTTGCTCAATGCAGACAGTCTGTATCCAGTTCAAGGTTGAGAAAATGAAGGTATACCATGTGGTGGCATTGCACATGGTTGCAGGGTTGCCAGTTCAGGGTTGTCCCAAGTCCCAAGGTTTTGAAACTAAAAACTGAGATATAGACCCTTTCTGCACTGTACTTTATCACGTTGTCCTCCAGTCATGATCCCAGTAGTGTCTCTGCCAGGAAGGGAGCACAACGAGAACATTTCTCTCCACACCGGACCTGATCCCCATGGAAGACAGCACAATGGACATGCCTCTTCCATCCTCAGTGTAGCCGGGCACTTTCCCATGCTGTGCTGGGGCAGGAAACACCTCCATCGTGCTTCCGAGCCTTCCACAGGGCAGGTAAGGGCGGGAGCGTTGTGCAATCGGGGGTCATTGATGGGAAAAACCCATTGATGCATTACCCCGTTCTCATGGTCCTGCTCCTCTTGTGTCCACACTCTGGGAGGATGCCAGGCTGTGGAAAATGCCATAGAGATGGCCTCTGCTGCAGTTATTAAGTGTTATGCTTGACTTAACCAACCACAGTTGCACATGGCTTGTCATTCTAATAGCAGAAAAGGAGGAGACTAGGCTCCATGTTATAGAGTCACAGAGTTGTAGAATCATAGAGTTGGAAGAGACCTCAGGGGTCATCCAGTCCAACCCCCTGCTATGCAGGAACACACATCAAAGCACTCCCGATAGATGGACATCCAGCCTCTGCTTAAAAACCTCCAAGAAAGGAGACTCCACCACACTCCGAGGCAGCTTACAGATGGTCCAAGTTTTCTTTTTAAAAGAAAAGTCCAATTCCTGCTCTTGTCATTCAAATACGCACACAGAGAACCTATTTTCGTGTTTGCAAATTAGTATAAAAACCATAGCTAAAGAGGCTGTTTCCAGATCAAGGAGAAATCAGGGGATTATTAAAGAATGAGGGAGATAGTAAGGGATACTTAAACTAGCCTACTTGATTCTAACAAGGTGGGTGCAGAGTGGAGAGTGAGCCCAGGTACCACAACAGCTAGAAGGGAAGGTAGAAGTCAGCTAAGAAAACACACAAATAGACACACACCATCCCCAGCCAAATCTTTGAAAGCTGCAACAACCAATCAATCAATCCTTGAACATTGTAGCAAGCTGCTGCTTGACTACATGTGAAAATGATCTAGGGGTCTTAGTAGACCACAAGCTGAGCATGAGTCAGCAGTGTGATGTGGCAGCTTAAAAAGCCTACATAATTCTGGGCTGCATCAATAGCAACATCTAGGTCAAGGGAAGTGATAGTACCACTCTTTTCTGCTTTGGTTAGACCTCACCTAGGATACTGTGTCCAGTTCTGGGCACCAGCATTCAGAAAGGATATTGATAGGCTAGAACGTGTCCAGAGGAGGATGACCAAAGTGGTAGAAGGACTGGAAACCATGCCCTAAGAGAAGTGGCTTGGTGATCTGCGTATGTTTAGCCTGGAGGAGAGAAGGTTGAGAGGTGATGTGATAGTTGTGTTTAAATATCTGAAGGGATGTCACATGGAGGATGGAGCAAGTCTGTTTTCTGTTGCTCAAGAGACTAGGACATGGAGCAATGGTTTCAAACTTCAGGAAAAGAGATTCCACCTAAACATCAGGAAGAACTTCATGATGGTAAGAGCAGTTCAGCAGTGGAATACACTGTTGCCTGGGAGTGTGCTGGAGTCTTCTTCTTTGGAGGTTTTCAGTCAGAGGTTGGATGGTCATTGGTCAGCAATGCTTTGATGGTATATTCCTGCAAGGCAGAATAGGGTTGGACTGTATGGTCCTTGTGGTCTCTTCCAGCTCTATAATTCTATGGCCATTTCTGCACTAGACTGTCTCAAAGGCCCCTCCCTAAACTGCAAATCTCAGGATTCCATAGGATGTTGAAAGTGGAATAATAGTACTATTACAGTCTAGTGTGGAAATGGCTTATGGTTCTGTGATTCTACTAGCTGAACTGAAGACTTGTACACAGCCCTTTCCTCTTTCCCAAGCTAAGCCCACCTAAACTGGAGAATTTGCCTCCTCATCTCTCACCTGTAAATGACTCAATAAAATTGGAAACTCAGGACTAGACCCTGAAATGTGGCAACCCTACATGGTTGTGCAACATACACGGATGCTTATGCTCATTTGTTTATTCATTCGGTGCCACAACGCTGCAATTTATTAACAAGGCAGCATGGTGCAACTGGGTCATAACTCTGTACGTGTAAAGTTACACTCCATCTCTTCAATGTAAGATCTCTGCTGCTACGTCCAATTAAGCCGACCCAACTCTGCGACCCTCAAATTTCAGTACGGTCTTTGCAGAGCCCAGCATTGCATTAGCAATAAGAGTGAACTGTGTTCACCTCAGCAGAATTGAATCCGCCTGCCTATATAATATTTGTTTCCATTGCCTGTTTCTCCTGTCTCAGGGAAAGGTGGCTCATAATAGCTGGCCCTCTGGAGTCTTGAAAGGTTGGCTTGTTCAGGAGCACAATTCAAACGCAGCTTTAGACAAGGGCTCTGCGGTTTGGTAATCTTGCATTATTCAGCTCTTCCACTTGCTGATCACCAGGGGGAGAAAGAGAGAAGCCCGATTTCATTTGCGTGCCTGTGGGAAAGTGGCCTTTAACAGCCACAGCAAAATATTAGCATGCAATACAAGGAAATAAATATGGTCAAATTTTGCAAGGTAAGTAAAAAAAAAAACATACGAGAGAGAGGGTGGGGAAGAGGGAGAATTGTTGCCAACAATCAGGCCAGAAGAAATTTTAAAGAAATACTATGGCCATTTCCACACTAGACTGTTATAACCTAAATCATGATTTCATCCTCATTTTCTCTCAGATATTCAATAAGTAAGTACCAATTTTGAACAAACTCATGTATTTTTTGAACCTTTTAATCTATCTGTCAATCTATCCATTTTTGGGGGCAGAGATCTCATTCTTTGTAAACATCCCTCTACCTTGGTTCCATGTCAGGAGAAAGGTTGTTGTTGATGATGATGATGATGACGATGATGATATTAATATTAATAATAATATCATAATAACATTTTATTTCTAACACCCCTCTCCCCAAGGTTCAAGGTGGGGTACAACAAAAATTAAAATACAATTAAAAACACATCATAAGTTAAAATACACTAAAACACATAAAACTATTTAAAATATAAATATATCCTAATTAATATACATCATAATTAAAAATACATCGTAATTAGAAATAGACTGGAAATAGACTAGAAATAGATCTGATTAAATTAGACTGATTAGAAATAGACTGGAAATAGTTCTTCCAGGAAGTCATTCCACAGCCTGGGGTCAGCAGATGAGAAGGTCCTTTGGGTGACCGTTGCCAGTCTAGTCCTGGCTGGTTTAAGTAAATGGCCGCCAGAGGACCTGAGTGTACAGGGCGGATTGTCTGGGAGGAGGCAATCCTGCAGGTAAATTGGACTCAAACCATCTAGGACTTTAAAGGTAATAACCAACATTTTACACTCTGCCCAGAAATTAATTGGCAGCCAGTGGAGTGATTTTAATATTGGTGTGATATGTTCACTCCTTGCTGTATCTGTTATCAATCTGTCTGCCGTATTTTGGACCAGCTGGAGTTTCCAAACCTGGTACAAAGCTAGCCCAACGTAGAGCACATTGCAGAAGTCCAGCCTTGAGGTTACCCACGCATGCACTACCATCTTTAGGTCTTCCAACTCTAGGAAGAGTTGGAACACCCATTGTTCTCCCCGGGAAAGGATTAGTCCTCCAGGTACATTTTCCCCTACAAATAGTCCCAGTTTTTGAGCATTTCTTCAGATTGCTTCCGGTCTTCCATCCTTTGAGTAATCCCCTCAGCCCTCCTCATGCTGATTCTCATCTCTCCGCTGTCTTCCCGGACCATGGACTTCAGGACAAGGTGCAGTTGGCGTATCAGCCAAAGCTGATAATAAGCACTCCTGACCATCTCATTTATCTAAGCTAACACATTTATCTAAGCTAACATTTAGAGGAACGGATCCAAGACCACTCTTTTCAGGGGGAGGGTGACCCCATCCAGAGCTGGTTGACACACCTCCAACCCCTTACCAGTAAGCACCTCTGTCTTGTTTGGATTCGGTTTCATAATTTTTTTCCTCATCCAGCCCATTACCTCTTCCAAGCATTCATTCAGAGGAGATGCACTATCCTTAGCTAAGACTGTTTTTGAAGGCATGACTTGGCCATAGAAATCCACTGGATGACCTTGGACAAGTCACACAGGCTCTCAGCCTCAGAGGAAAGCAATGGCAAACCCCCACTGAGCAAATCTTGCCAAGAAAACATTGCGGTAAGTTCACCTGAAGGTCACCATAATTCAAAAGGACTTGAAGGCACACAAAAACAACAGATACATATCTAGTGGTTGCTATATGAATAATGATATCTATCTATCTAGAGAGAGACAGGCATATGCTTCATCCTGGGTTCTGTTCCTTTGTCACCCCCTTGCCTCACCAAGAACGGAATGATGCAACTTCTATTCACATTGTTGTTGTGTGCCTTCAAGTCATTTCTGACTCATGGTGATTCTAAGGTGAAGCTGTCATAGGGTTTTCTGGGCAGCATTTGTTCAAGAAAGGTTTGCCCTCTCCTGTCTTTGAGAGTGAGAAAATGTGTCTTGTCCAAGGTTACCCAGTAAGTTTCCACGATCGAGTGAGTGTTCAAACCCTGCTCTCCCAGACTCCACTCAAATCATGCTAGCTTTCCTAGTCTCAAATTTTTCCCCAAAAAGTTTGTTCCACCCTCAAAATGAGATCATCAGACACAAGGAGTAAGTTTAAACCCCATGCAAGTTTAAACCCTATGCAAGTTTAAACCCTATGGCTGCTATTCAGTCCTATGAAGAAAGTTATTCCACTGCAGTTTGGATTATTCTGACACTGATTGACAATGAGAAGGACAGACCTTCCCAACTGGGAGGTGGTTGGGAAGACACAGGTCAAGATCTTGTATTAAGGAAACGAAGTGTAACTTTATAGAGTTCTGTGACAATTGTGCATTAGTGAATTGCAGCACTGTGCAGCTGAATATGCAAACAAATGTGAAGTGTGTGGTTGCAATGCACAACGAAAATATGCATGTGCAATGCAAACTGGCATCATGTGTATAACAACACCACATACACAGCTCAGCTGCCAGAATCTTCAGCTGAACATAGTCTTCTACACAGGACAATTGTTACTCCACTGGGAAAACCATAGCCCAGGGTCTACAATTTTGATATTAAAACATGATTCCATGTGCCTGAGAGGTCACCCAAACAAGCATGTAGGCAGGCACAGTCAAACGACTGAAAACTAGGTCAAGCCAGTAAAATCCCTAGTCATGTAGCCCCAGGAGACCTCAAGGTATGCAAACCCCCAATAAACAAAGGGTCCTCAGCCCTGATACGCCGACTTGATGGGATTAGAGTGTCTGCCCCAAGTTGAGCAAATATCCGACTCAGTGAGGACTATTTACATGAAGTCACACCACAAACTAACACAGCCGAAGATCCGGAGACTTTGGCAACACCTTGCAATCCCACCACACAAAGGAAATTACCATGGTGGAGCTTCGTTATTGTTCCAACACCCATTGTTCTCCCCGGGAAAGGATTAGTCCTCCAGATACTTTTTCCCCTACATATAGTCCCAGTTTTTGAGCGTTTCTTCAGATTGCTTCCGGTCTTCCCAGCAGACCATTGCTCCGTCCTTTGAGTAATCCCCTCAGCCCTCCTCGTGCTGAGTCTCATCTCTCTGCTGTCTTCCTGGACCATGGACTTCAGGACAAGGTGCAGTTACCCCCAGCTACACCCCTTCAATACTCCCCTGTTCAATTTCCTCTCTTTTACTTCTTTATAGGTCTTTAGTGAGTGGGTGCATGAGTGCATTGGTCCGCAGGGGAACTTACACGTGTGTGAGTCACCAACAAGATGCCAGCCACACAATGTGTCCCATGAACAGAATGGACCAAGACACATTGAACCCAATATTGTGAAAATCTATCAGTCTCATTTTCCCATGACATTTCTAATAAATTGGGCAGCATTCCCATCCTGTCCCAGCTCTGTATCAAGTTGTGCTTTTTTCCCCCTCCAACTTGAAGGTTTTTGGATATTTTTGATTGGAATCCCATTGGGGTCTAAAGGCATGAATAGGTTCCCCTCTGGATGAAGTTCCACATTTTTATCGGATCTGGAATGGCCATATTCTGTTCAAAGCTGTGGAAAAAGACTTCCACAGGTGTGTGCTGTAGCACATGATCACACATTGCAGACTGATGTACATTGTGTATAGCTGTGCACTGATGTGCATGAATATTGTGTGTGGTTTGTACATTGTGCATTGGTCACATTATGCACTGTCGGGCATTTTGCATGCAATCACCTGCACACTTGAGTGCGCAGTGTTAACAATACTAATGAGAAGGCGTGGTGTCCTTGCCTTGAACATACAGTTGCATTTTGTGTCCTCAATGGAACATCTTGGTCACTAGTTTACATTTTTTAAAATTACACCATTTTCAAAGACATTTTTAGTAATCTATGCATTTCCACCAATGACTAAAAATGTTTCTCATATTTTTCCGGTATACGTATGATTCTGTGTGCATGTTTTTTCCAAAAAGTCATGGCAATTGTCAGAAATCTATGGATTTCTGAAGAAGGATTCCCTTTGTCCCATTTCCAGTCTAGAGAGGTATGGAATTTGTATTTTCACAAAACCCAACAAATTTATGTTCAGTTTCTATGGCACATCTCTGAATTTGTTTGCAGTGCATGGCCCTAAAACTTTGCTCTAGCCTCAGTTCCTCAAACTATTGTGGTAATAATAATTGCCTTTACACAGCAGAAGATGTAAAGGACCACAGATCACTATAAGCCTCAACAGCAAATTCTTGCTCTGCAGATTTTTGGACCCAAGCCCATAAGCCAGTAGTTTTAAAACTCCCCAGCTGCAATTAACTGAGACTGTAGCCAGGTAGATTCCAGCAGTTGCCCATCCAGTCTGTAGTAATCTGCGTTTTAAAAGTGCTCTTAAACACCATGATTATCGTTGCTGAATTGAACAGTTTTCCTTGAGTTCTACTATCAGATCATTTTTCTTCTAATGCCTTCCAACTGCCTAGTGAGTGAATTCTTTAGCACTTAATTATTCATTGTCTTAGTCAATATATCACTTGGCTAAGTTTTCTTGGAAGATGTAAGCTCTTAAAGGAACCGTTTAGGGTAGAATATTTGCTTTATTTTACATGGGTCAATCCCCCAATGTCACCTTCAGTAACTAACCCTCAAGAAAAGACTACAACCTTTGTAAAATGGTGTCTTCTGACTCCCCACGAGGAAAAGCAATGCATGTGGAAATTATATGGATCAGAACTATAATGCTCCTACCATCTTTGTCCTTAATATGAGAGGGCCTTTCCACATTACACTGTCATAGTGCTATTTTTCCACTTTCAACATTGTATGGAATCTGGGGTTTGCAGTCCAGGGAGGGGCATTTAGAATTCTTGGCCAGAGAGCTCCTGGGCCTCAGCAAACTACAAACCCCAGAATTCCACAGAATGTTGAAAGTGGAATAGTAGCGCTATAACAGCATAGTGTGGAAATGGCCTCTGAGGTGAACCTATCATGTGGTTTTCTGGGGCTGAGAGTGTGTGATGAGCCCAAGGTCAAGCCAGTGGGTTTCCATAGCCAAGTGGGGAATTGAACACTGGTCTCCAGAGTCATAGTCCCATGCTCAAACCACTACACCATGTTGGATCTACTGGACATACAGTTAGATGTTAAAACCAACTGCCACCGATTAGCCAAAACCAGATATTCCAAATTTTCTATCCCATTCTTGCTGTAAACCTCGCATGTCATGTTTATTTGTAGATAACAGGAATTTATATTTGTAAATTGTTGTTTTGGGAACCTGGTTGGTCTCAAATAATGTCTCAAATATTAAGGGAACCTTGGATCCACTTAAAGTTGCAGACCAGAGCCTGGATTGTCACAAATGTTTCAGCTGCAGGTGTTGCAGTTGTGCAGGAATGAGGGGGAGGCAATTCGGCCCAGGTGGCAATGTTTTTGGGGCATCCTGGCCTGTAGCCACGTCCCCACACACCCTGGCCACACCCCTGTGTGCCCTGGCCACGCCCCCACGCACCACAGCCATGTCCCCATGCACCACAGTGGCCACACCCCTTGTGCCATAGCCCTGCCCCCTCCAGTCCCCCCTCCACACACTCCAAGCTCCGCCACTGAGGTATTGTCATTCCATTGATAGTGGTAACTTAAACTGGCCTTGTAAAATTGTAAAAGGCAAAAACTCATAATCATCACCAAACATTTGATTTAAGGCAGTGGTTCTCAACCTTCTGAATGCCGCGACCCCTTAATACAGTTCCTCATGTTGTGGTGACCCCCAACCATAAAATCATTTTCTTTCTTTCTTTCTTTCTTTCTTTTTTTTATTTAGTTAGTTATTTCCAACATCAAATAGATTGGAAATACTGCTCTAAATCATTGCTCTGGATAGACTTCTAATACCTAAAAACTGGTAACCCTCTCCCCTTATTTTAAGCACAGAAAGCGTCCATCAATGCCAGAATTAAGGCAGTAGTTCTAGTTCTGAATGTTGGGTTTCCACAGTTCAAAAAGCCAGTCACTCCCAAAGGCAATGCCGAAACAGCCCACATTTTACACGAGGCGCAAGGAGGAAAGGACAGGGAGAGAGGAAAAATGGCAGCGGCAAAAGCAGACACGTTTTGTTTCACTCCCTCCCTCCCTCCCTCCCTTAAAGGGAGTGCAGACGCTGAACATACAAAAAGCGAGGAATGCAAGACAGTCAGGACGAAGAACACAACACGTGCATGTGGCAAGCGCCAAGGGTCCACGCACAACAAAAGCGAGAGGAGAAAGTCATCCTGGCTATTTCTGCACTAGACTGTTATAGCACTATTATTCCACTTTCACCATCCTATGGAATCCTGGGGTTTGCAGTTTGAACCCCAGCGCAGGGGTCTCAGACGCACTGCTCCCATTGGCTGTGAGGCCACCTTCTTTTAAAAGGGGGGGCAGGATTGAGGAGCGGCGACCCCTGTGAAATGGTCGTTCTACCCCCAAAGGGGTCCTGACCCCCAGGTTGAGAACCACTGATTTAAGGCAACAATCCCATTGTTAGCCCATATCTTCTATAAAAATGGTTCTTCACCAGTTTTCAAATCCGATCCTATATAAAGTCAATTCAACATGAACATATCGGTCAAATTGCAGTTGACAAGGCAAAGTTTGCCATAGGGTCCTAGCTACTGAAATGAATGGTAAAGTACTGCTCTTTAAAAAAAAATGAGAACCAACTACAGTTCATTTGAATAGAGGTGCAAGAAATGAAGATTCCAAAGCTGACCATGGTGAATATGTTTAAGTGAATATGTTCACAAACTAATATAAGATGACAGATACTTCCTATGGTGGGTAAGAAGATCTGATAGGCTGGATCTTCTCCCTTTGATTGGAATTTGGATCCTTTTCATTGAAATTCCAAGAGGAGATCTCCTACATGATGCATTTAGTTTTTGAAAATACTTGCAAGGTATAAGTACCGGTAGACTTTTACATTACTTAGGCATGTCAGAAGTGCTTGGACATTTTTGTCTGACTCAGAAGTTGTATTCACTTGAAGACTGTGGAAGTTGGTTACACATGTGCATTATCCACAGGTTTGTGCACTGAACATTTCACATGCCGATATGCACTGCTCATTGTAATGGTGCATTTCACATTTGTTTGCATACTCATTTCTGCAGTGTTACAGTTCACTTAAGCACATTAGTCACGTGACTCTGTGAATGGAAATTTACACTCTGCCTCCTTGATGTAGGATCTCAACCTATGCAATAGGAAATGATCACCAATAGTCATCTAGTCCTTCTGCCAGTGCAAGAAGATGCAGCTAAACTATGTGAGAATAAATGTAGCTGTGTTTAAATATGTGAAGGGATGTCATATAGAACATGGTGCCAGCAATTTTTCTGCTTCCCTAGAGACTAGAACATGAAGCTATGGATTCACATGTCAGAAATGAGATTCCATCTAAACATTAGGAAGAACTTCCTGATGGTAAGAGCAGTTCGACTGTGGAATACGCTGCCTCTGAGTGTCGTGGAGTCTCCTTCTTGGAAGGTTTTTAAAGAGAGGCTGGATGGCCATCCATTGGGAATGCTTTGATTGTATATTCCGGCATGGCGGGAGGTCAGACTCACTGGCTCTCCTGGTCTCTTCCAGCTCTATGGATTCTAGAACAACAACAATAGCAAATTTCAATTCTTTTTCTCCCTGGTGGGCCAAATCATGAGAATATTTGAGCATTTGTGAGTATTTTCCACATTTGGGGCCATTTTTGGTGAGTTTTTCACAAAGATTTGGACAGCAAAGCTGTCCATTTTGAGCAAAGTACAACGTTTCCCTCCCCCCCTTTTTTTTTGCAGATTTTTTTGGGGGGGGTGAAAATCCATGGAATTTTCACAGAAGAAATGCATGAGCGGAGAGGTATGCTTGACAGTGTTGAAACATTTCAGAGTACTTAATGATTTTTCCCCCAGTGGAGTGTCTTGCTGTGTCAAGATGCTTTCTTTCATCAAAAAATTAGAATATTTGTGCATAGTCTTTACATAAGATGGTGTAGTGGTTTGAGTATTGAATTAGGACTCCAAGAGACCAGAGTTCAAATTTCTGCTCAGCCATGGAAACCCACATCAACATGTGCAAATTACAGAAAGCACAGCCAAACAAACTCCTTGGTAGCTTGATCTTTCAAGAGACATGATGAATGCTTATAGTGGATCAGGCTGAGACAGCAAGATTCAAGAAACATCTTGGGAGCAATGAGATTCTTTCAGTCTTTAGATAAAATTCAGTTCTAGTCCCACATGGATTCTGCATTGACTGAATCAAACTGGGCAATTTCTGGGAAAGCTTCTATAAATATTCAAGGTGTGAGCTGAACATCAGTGTTATACTGAGTTTGAATTACTATGCTTAATGAGTATACGGGCTTCACATGTTCTCACACTAGGGATAGATTCAAACATGATGCCAGATGATGGTTTGGCATTGAAAATAGCAATGTTCCCCTACTTCTCTCCTTATTGCTTAGTACTTGCTACAGGTAAAATGTGTAGGGCCTGTCCACATTACACGGTCATAGTGCTGTTATTTCACTTTCAACATTCTGTGGAATTCTGGGGTTTGTAGTTTACTGAGGCCAAAGAGCTCTCTGGCTGAGCATTTTAAAGGCCCCTCCCTCAACTGCAAACCCCAGGATTCCACAGGATGTGGAAAGTGGAATCATAGCACTAGAACAGTGTAGTGCAGAAATGGCCAAAGTCTCCATAAGCCAGAAACAACTTGAAGGCACAGAACAGTAACAGTATGACTATAAATTTCTGCTTATGCCTTATACAGCAGAAATTGTTCTTTCAGGGACATTGGCTGCCAATGATGTCTAGTCAAGAAAGTGCTTTCTAAATCAGCAGATTGTTGGAGATGTAATGCTACTGATGTTTCCTTAATGCATATGTTTCAGAGTTGTCTCATAGGAGCTACATTTTGGGAGGAAACGCCAGCATGGTGTATTGGTTTGAGCATTGGAACTATGACCCTGCGGACTAGGATTCAATTCCCTGCTCAGCCACGGAAACCCACTGGGTGATCTTGGGTGAGTCATAGGCCATTTCCGCACGAGACTGTTATAGCGCTATGATTCCACTTTCAACATCCTATGGAATCCTGGGGTTTGCAGTTTCGGGAGGGGCCAGCCAGCCCCTCCCGAAACTGCAAACCCCAGGATTCCATAGGATGTTGAAAGTGGAATTATAACGCTATAACAGTCTCGTGCGGAAATGGCCCCACACTCTCAGCTCCAGAAAATCGCATGATAGATTCACCTTAGGGTCACCACAAGTCAGAGATGACTGAAAGGCACACAACAACAACAACAATCACACAGATAAATTTGGTTTTGGAAAGTCCCTCGATATTTAGGGACATGCATGTTCTTTCTCTGTTTCTTGGAAATTAACAAGTGGCCAAATGAAGTGGATTTTTCTCACGCTCCTAAAAGATTGATATTTCATTACTGGAAAGATCATTTTTCTCCATCTGCAAACCAATAGATAAAAGATCTAACACCACTTACAACACTTACAACATTAGAAAGAATGATGTATAGATGAATGCATTTATTTTCCCTCCTTCTGTGTTTTTATTTTCCTGTTTCTGTTACACTGTTACATTACTGTATGTAACTGAGATCCCTTTTGAATATAAATGAAAATTTACTTTAAAATTAAATAAAAGTCACTTACGGAATGCCAGCCATGATTGCATGATTCTATGAATGAAAAGAGTGAAGATTTATATTCCTAGTCAATGATACCAAATGACAGCGAGTCATCACATGGAACCAAAAGAGTTCAAGCTTGGGGAAAAGGGAGCTTGAAGAAAAATGTCTCGGTTTCTGAAAAAACACTATGGCCTAAATAGGATTGTGAGTCCTGATTAACAGTTGTATCAATGGGACTAGCCTACTTGTTGACTTGCCATTCAACAAATGATTCAGTGGGTCTATTCAAGTTAGAACTAGCCAATAGGAATCCCCCTCTGTGCCCCTCTGAAACCCACATCCTAACAAATCTTGAGAGGTCTGAAATTCAGTTGACTTTGGGAGAAAAAAACACTTTGATTCAGACTTCTAGATGTCATTCTGAGTTGGTTTCAGACTGAGGATTCATCCAGATCTGATGCTCATCTCTCATAGATACTATCAGCTTTCCAAGATGCCCCAGAATACTTTAACCATTCAACAAGAAACTGTAAAATCAGGGTATCTGTTCATATAGGGCCATTGCTGCTTTACACTGTTATAGTGTTATTATTCCACTTTCAACACTCTATAGAATCCTGGGATTTGCAGTTTAGGGAGGAATATTGAGAATTCTCTGCCAGAGAGCTCTTGGGTCTCAGTAAACTACAAACCCCAGAATTCCACAGGATGTTAAAAGTGGAATAATAGCACTATAACAGTATAGTGTGGAAATGGCCATAGACAAAGTGGAAGTACCTCAGCTGTTTTGAGATACACTTAAGAACCCTGTTTTAAGATCTGCAGCTTTCTGATTTTAATGGCTTCCTAGTGACAAGGACATCTCAGTAAATGGCTGGCATCCTGCTGGTGACCTAAGTATGCATAAGTCATCCTATACATGCAAGGTAAATTATTTGCCATACCTTTATAGAACTATTCTGCTGACAGCTGCAGAAGGGGAGTTCTGCATACAGCAATACTGTCCATTGCAATTGTGCATTGCACATTGCACATTGCACATTGAGATTGTGTTGCAAATGGGCATTGTGCATTGTTCATAGTGCATTGTATGTTGGACACTGCACAATGACACAGAGGCCATTTCCGCACTACACTGTTATAGTGCTATTATTCCACTTTCAACATCCTGTTGAATTCTGGGTTTTGTAGTTTATTGACGCCAGAGAGCTCTCTGGCTGAGAATTCTAAAGGCCCTTCCCTAAACTGCAAACCCCAGGATTCCATAGGATGTTGAAAGTGGAATAATAGCACTACAACAGTGTGGGGTGGAAATGGCCCAGGTCATTGACATGTGTTGCACAATGTTGCTGTTCTGCATAGAGGGTGTGGATTGCAGCCTATATACACCCCATCCTTCCAGTTGTGGATTAAACGTGAGTACTATAAAAACACTGTTGCCCCTTTGAGCCATGGCAGCAAGTGGTTTCCGTGTCATGGGCTGGTGAATCCACTCTGGGTTGTAGTCCGAATGTTAGAGCTATCCAAGGTGCTGAAGCCTAACCCTAGAATGGGCCCAGAATCTTGGATGAGTCTTTTAAGGTTTACACTGAAAACCAGAGGGGATTCACCACCCCATTGGCATGAAAGTCACCAGCTACTCCACCTGTGAGTCAACAAGTTATCTCAAGGATGAAAGAGAGAGTTCTAGATCAATAATTAAAGACTAAAACTAACCAAGTAGGTTTACTTTTTAGCAGCAGTTTAAAAAGGCCACTGTGCATTGGTTGGAATGCCAGTATCTAGACCTCCTCCCAACACTGATCCATAAGCACTTGCCTTTCTCGTTGGCACCTCCTCCTTCTCACCCATACCCCGTGATCAGATGATGTACCATCAGAGAAGCTCCTCCTCATCTTAGTGGCTTCCTCCCCCCATCTGCTGCCTCCTGAAATCCCTTGGAAGATTTCTGTCTCCCTACAGATGGAGGCAGTACATCCCTTCCAAGACACAAAATCGCCAGTTGTTTCCCCTGGAAGGCGCCGCTATTCTTAATTTCCAAGTAGGCAATTAAACAATAAAAATAAAACAGTCTCCATAAATGATTTATGCTCAGCTGCATGTGCATGTTTCGGCTGTAAAAGCCAACTAGGCAGTTTTCCTTCCAAAGAAAAAGAAACAGCAGAACTGCCTACGGTCTCACGTGGTGAAATGTTATGTATTTATTGCCCATGGAAGCTTTTCTGGAAACTTTGACTGTGGAGCCCAATTCACAACATGCTTTTAAAAACATCAACCAGCCACACGCACGCACGCACGCACGCACACACACGCACACAGAAAGAGAGAGCGAGAGGGTTGAATTCATCTCAGGGAATTCAAAATGAAAAACACAATAATCTCAGAAGTTCTCTTACTATCATCCACAGCGGCTGAGAAGTTCTGGAAGATATAGACCCCCCCAAAAAAAATTTTTTCAAAAGACTATACAAATTGTACTGAATAAATAGGATTTGTATGAAGGCATCATCAGTATCATTATAATCTGGATATAATCTTGGTCTGGAAACCAAGCATTACAAGAAATATCTTAAGGTTCTGGATGTCTTTAGCTTGGAGAAGAGAAGACCAAGAGGTTCCATGACAGCCAAATTTAAATAACTGGAGGGTTAGGCCATTTCCGCACTAGACTGTTACAGTACTATTATTCCACTTTCAACATCCTCTGGATTCCTGGGGTTTGCAGTTTAGGGAGGGGCCTTTAGAATTCTCAGCCAGAGAGCAATTTGGCCTCAGCATGGTGCAGCAATGGCCTTATCGTATAGAATACGGAACCAGCTTGTTTTCTGCTGCTCCAGAGAATAGAATACAAACCAATGGAATTAAATTACAAGAAAAAAGATTCCACTGAACGCTAGGGAAGAATTTTTTTTTTTACTGAAATTGCTGTTCAACAGTGAAATGGAGTCACCCCTCCACGTTTGTGGGTTTCACTTTTGCGGATTTGATTATTCACAGATTATTTGCTGTCACCTCTGCTGCTGCCCTATGCCATTTTTAATAGGAACTGCAAACCTCCCGAGGCTGAGAAACTGAGAATGAGGTTTGTAAGTCCCTATTAAAAATGGTGTGGGGCAGCAGTGGAGGTGGCAGTAATCCCCACCAGCCACCCATTTCTGTCTTGTGGAGGAATCCTGATACCTCAAAGAAATTAATAGTGGTTTGAATATGGCGTTCCTACCTTTTTCTGTGTTAAATCTGCTTTGGGAGGGCCTAGAGTTATTCATGGTTTTTTCACTTTTATGGGGGTCCTGTGCCCCTAACCCAAGCAAATATGGAGGGATGACTCTAGATTCTCTCACAAGGTGTTGGAATCTCCATCTTTGGAGGTCCGTAAACAGAGGTTGGGTGGGCATCTTTTCTGGGTGCTTTAGTTGTGTATTCCTCCTTGCTTGGTGGTTGGACTTAAAAGCCCTTGTGGTCCCTTCCATCTCCAAGATTCCACAATTCTATGATCATCATCATCATCATCATCATCATCATCATCATCATCATTATCCCTCCCCCATTTTCACAACAACTTGATGAAGTGGGTCAGACTGAGAGAAAGTGATACACCCTGCTGGCTGGGGATGATGGGATTTGTAGCCAAATTCATCTGGACAGCCCAAGGCTGGAGCTGGCAGAGTACTGAAAGTTCCTGCTTCCTTCTCAACCAGATCCATCTTAAAAGACCTCAGGGAGCCAAGATGGAGAAGACTTCTAAGGCCCTTTTTGCACCTTACTTGATGCCGCTGGTGTCATGTGGGGATCGCGCGAAAAGCCTTGTCCACGAGACACTTACATCCCCTCTGCTTCCCCTTTGCACCAGCTCCGTGCTGGCCAGAAGGAAGCGTGAGCACTCCGCCCCTTCCTTCCGCAGTGCAGCCAGGTACTTTCCCAGGCTGCGCTGGGGGAGGAAGGGTGATGGCCGAGCGTCCAGAGCCTCCGCATGGAAGGTAAGTGCGTGTGGGGCATGAGAGTGATGCGCAATCGCGCCTCATTTTTGGCAATGAGCCGAAAATTATATAATGCGCAGTCGCCCCCTAATGGCCTCAGGAATGTCATGCAATGGAGAGAACATCATGTGGAACGGTCCTTGCCATCAGTCGACACTCCTGAGGCCATTTCACAACAGAACTGGTGTGCGAAAAGGGCCATCGTCAATGGAAAGCTACCATCAATCAAAGAAACAGCACTGAGCTAGATGACAATAACTCAGTCATCTAGCTATAGGCATCTGGTAGCTCCACAGTGTGATTTGCCAGGTGGTAAAAGAGTCATACATAGAATTAGAAGAGATCCTAAGAAGAGATCCTATGCATTATGTGGATGCATAATGGACTCCTTGCTCCACAAATTTCTCACAGCTCTTGTGTGTGTGTGTGTGAGAACGCAAACTGTTACAAACTTGTTGTTATGGCTAGCCAGTTCCATGGGAAACTTTTCCTCAGCGTTATCAGCTTGTCCGGAACTGGCACACAGCTGCGCCATCATATGTGTTTTTGCTACATGACATGTTATGGCTATGAACTTGTTATTCACACTTGTTGTCGTGAGGTGAAGGTGCTTAAAGCATGTTTACTGCGTATCATATATACCCCATGCCTTGTGTAAAAGTCTCGCTGTTCTTTTCTCTTTGCACTCTGTTGCTGAACCTGCCATGATGTTGGGCAGTTTGCTCATATAGCAGGCATGCTATATAGCTCCATATAGCAGGCATGAAGCCTAAAGCAAGCAGGTGTTTTTATTATTCTTTATCAGCAGGAGTTTCTCGACTCCTGTTTTGCAACATGGTAGCAGAGGATGGTTTCGATCCATCGACCTCTGTTTTGGGTCCTGCTTTAAGTTATGCCTGCTGAGGAGTGTTTTTGAATAAGTTTTTAGCTGGTTCTACCATGGCTCAACCAGTGCCTGGGGGTTTGCCCCTTGTGAAGCTCAACGGGTCAAACTACCTTGCATGGTCAGCGAGAATGGAAAAATATCTGCAGGCCGAGGGTCTGTGGGGAGCGTTTACTGATCCTGTTTCATTGCAAGGTACAGCAGCTCAGATTCAGGCTGCATCTAGGCGAGCCATGTCTATGCTCTTCCTGGCTGTGGAAGATGACCAGCTCACGCACATCAGGGACCTTAATACTCCACGTGGAGGATGGGTCAAACTACGAGATATACATCTTAGTGAATCTGGAGCAGCAAAGTATGCTTTGTCTCATAGACTTTACAATACCAAATGGACCCCAGGCACCTCGATGAGGGAGCATTTGACAGTTTTTTCAGAGCTGTTTTCATCACTCCGAGAGAGAGGCAAGGTTTTGCCTGGGAGTGACAGGGTATTCTGTATTTTAAATTCCCTTGATGCTTCCTGGGAACTAGTCGTTTCTTCACTCCAGTCCGTGCCAGAAAGGGAGTTGACTGTCTCCATGGTTTCTGCCCGGCTGATGGAGGAAGAAGACAAGCGAGCCAGGGATGCGGCACCTCCCACACAGGCTTCAGCGGCAGAAGTCTGCTCCGGTAAGAAAAAATCTTCAGCTGCTAATCGCAGTGAGGAGGGGCTGGTGCATGCCCATGCTGTCCGGAGATGTTTTCGCTGTGGATCTGCTTCACACCTCAGGCGTGATTGCCCACTTCTGAAGCAAGGGGAGCAAAATGCCAGCAGAGGTTTCAGGGCCAGCAGAGGCAGAGGGAACAGAGGTCGTGCCAGGGGACGTCTACGTGTTGCTGTAGCTGTTCCTGAAGGTCCCCAAGATGCAGAAGACCCAGACCCAGCCTGGCTTCTAGACAGTGGGTGTTCCCAGCATCTCGTCAATTCAAAAGACTTGTTCAGTGACTTAAATTCTGCCAGTGTTTCAAAGGTAATTTTGGCAGATGGGACAAAAGCTGAGGTTTGTGGTGAAGGGATTGCCTATGTCCCGGCACTTGATATGTGTTTGAAAAATGTTTTGTATGTGCCCTCTCTTGATTTCTGCCTGTTATCGGTGGGGCAACTGACAGAATCTGGGTTTAAGGTTGAGTTCTGTGGAAAACAGGGCAAAGTGCTCAAAAATGGGGAGGTGTGTGCTGTGGCTACACGGGAAGAAAGGCTGTTCTTCCTTGAGCCAAATCAAACTGTGTGTAATGTGTATGCTAATACTGCACCACACAATGAATGCATTCATCTTTTACATCGGCGCATGGGACATGCTAGTTTTCCAGTGTTAAAAAAGTTGGCAGGTTGCTGTAAAGGGTGTTCTTTGAAGTCTTGTAGTGTGTTCCTTGACTGTGCAATTTGCAAGCATACCAAATCCAAGCAGCTGCCAGCACCACGGGTTAGTTCCCGTGTGCCAACTGCTCCATTCCAGTTGGTTCATTGTGACATTGTAGGGCCCCTCAGTAAACAATCACTCGGAGGGGGTAGATATTTCTGTCTCTTCGTAGATGATTTTAGCAGGTACATTTTCTGCTATGTGTTGAAGCAAAAATCTGATGTGTGTCAAGTCCTAAAGAATTGGTGTTCCCTGATTGAGAGGAAGTTTGGTTGTTCTCTTCAAAAGTTGCAAACTGATAGGGGAGCTGAATTCTTGTCAAATACCATGCAACAATGGTTCAAAAAGAAAGGGATCATTCACAGGACAACTGCCAGCTATTCTCCTCACCAAAATGGAGTGGCTGAGCGCAATGCAGGCGTTTTACAAACTCTGATGCACAGTCTGCTAACTGATGCGGATCTGCCTCTGAGTTTTTGGGGTGAAGCAGTTCTGACTGCCTGTTACATACACAATAGGCTCTGGAGTAGTGTAATCAATGCAACCCCCTATGAGTATCTGTATAATAAACAGCCTTCCATTGCTCACATGAAGGTGTTTGGGAGTTTTGCCTGGGTGCACATTCCCAAAAGTCAAAGGAAAAAAGGAGGGGCAAGAGCCCGGCGTTTGCGTTTTGTTGGTTATGAGAATTTTTGTAAAGGGTATCGCTTTCATGCTGGTGGTAATTCCTGTGTTGTGTCAAGAAATGCCTCCTTCGAGGAACACGCAAACTGGGCACGTGTTCAATCAGCGTCTGAAATTCTTCTTCCTGTATCCAGACAGCCTGCAACGCAGCCAGCTCAGCCCTCAGTCTCTGCTCCCAGTCCCTCGAGGGTTAAAACAGAGGAGAGAGACTTGCGAAGGAGGAGAGCTGTAAGCGATGTGGCTGAGTCTGGCACAGGGGAGGAAGAGCGAAAGTATTCAGTTAAAAGGTCACGTAGTGCTGAGGAGGGGGAAGGCACCTCGCAGAGTCAACCCGTCCTCAGAAGATCAAAAAGAAAAACAAAAGGCATCCCCCCACGTCGTTTCCCTGACGCTCAGGCAGTCCGTGTGTGTGCGGCTGTGGCTTCTGAGCCGGAAAGTTTTGCTGCTCTTGAAAGATTGCCTGGGCGACAGGCTCAGCCCTGGTGGGATGCCATGCAAAGTGAGATGGATTCAATTGCTCAGCACAATGTGTATTCTCTGTGTAAATTGCCCAAAGGTGTGAAACCAATTGACAGTAAATGGGTTTACAAGCTAAAGACCTCTGCTGATGGGCAAGTGAAACACAAAGCGCGTTTGGTCGCACGTGGATTTTTACAAAGTGATGCCAGTTATGATGAAATCTACAGTCCCACAGCAAAGCCGCAGTCTATTAGATTGGTTTTTTCCCTGGCAGCTCAAATAAATGCTGTGCTGACACATTTTGATATTACTACTGCCTATCTCAATGCTGATTTGGAAGAAGAGGTTTATATGCTCCAACCTGATGGGTTTGAAATTGAAGGAAAAGAGTCTCACGTTTGGAAACTGAAACGTGCTCTTTATGGTCTAAAACAATCAGCCAGATGTTGGAATGTTTGTTTACACAATGCTCTGCAGGCGTGTGGTTTCAAACAAAGTGTTGCTGATCCCTGTGTATATGTCCGAGGGAAAGGGGAAAGTTTAGAAATTCTCCTTGCCTATGTGGATGATTTGTGTTTAGTTTCTGCTACACAAAATCAAGCACAAGTGTTTGAGAATGAACTGGGAAAAAAGTTCCAAGTCAAAAATCTGGGTCCAGTTCAAAACTTTCTGGGAATTGAAATACAACAAGTCAAAAATGGTTTTCTGCTGTGTCAGAAACAAAAGATTGTGAAGTTGTTGGAAAAATGCAATATGTCTGATTGCAAGGCTGTAAAAACGCCTATGGTACCTGGGTTTATGAAAAACATGGGTGATGAAATGTTTCCTGACATACATCTGTATCAATCTGTCATTGGGAGCCTCCTGTACTTAGCAAGTACCAGCCGCCCTGATATTGCTCTAAGTGTAAACATTTTGGGCAGAGCGTGTTCTAAGCCTACCCAGTATCATTGGCAGGGTGTGAAAAGAGTGCTTAGGTACCTGAAAGGTTCTTTGGAGTACTGTTTGTGTATTTGTCCCAAAGAACAGCCTACATTGGTGTGTTACTCTGATAGTGATTTTGCAGAAGATGTGTCAGATCGCAAGAGCACATCTGGTTATGTTATCATTTACAGTGGAGTGGTTATTGATTGGAAGGCTAAGAAACAGGCGTGTTTATCTTTGTCAACATTGGAGGCTGAGTACGTGAGTTTGTCTACACTCTGTACTGAACTAGAGTGGTTCATACAGTTGTTAAAAGATCTGGAAATCCATATTCCACAATCAGTACAAATATATTGTGATTCACAAGCCTGCATTCACATGGCAAGTTCTGACAGAATTTCCTCTCGCTCAAAGCACATTGACATCAAGTTTCACAATGTAAAGTTGTTTTTGCGAGATGGAAAAGGATCTCTCACTTATGTGCCTTCAGAATGTAACTTAGCGGATGTGTTCACTAAGCCACTGCCTGCTGAAACATTTGGTCAGCTGGTAAGCAAGCTGGGGTTGACAAAGCTTCCAGTCCAAAGTGGCTAAATGTGTGACTAAAATTTGTTCCACAAGGAGTAGGGGAGTGTTGCATTATGTGGATGCATAATGGACTCCTTGCTCCACAAATTTCTCACAGCTCTTGTGTGTGTGTGTGTGAGAACGCAAACTGTTACAAACTTGTTGTTATGGCTAGCAAGTTCCATGGGAAACTTTTCCTCAGCGTTATCAGCTTGTCCGGAACTGGCACACAGCTGCGCCATCATATGTGTTTTTGCTACATGACATGTTATGGCTATGAACTTGTTATTCACACTTGTTGTCGTGAGGTGAAGGTGCTTAAAGCATGTTTACTGCATATCATATAAACCCCATGCCTTGTGTAAAAGTCTCGCTGTTCTTTTCTCTTTGCACTCTGTTGCTGAACCTGCCATGATGTTGGGCAGTTTGAATTTTTCTTCTGTAACTTAGGTAGTTTGGGATTTTCTTACCAATAAACATAGTTAATTTGCCAGTTTGACTTCAGCAGTGTTTTGTTTTACTAGCTCCATAAAGCAGGCATGAAGCCTAAAGCAAGCAGGTGTTTTTATTATTCTTTATCAGCAGGAGTTTCTCGACTCCTGTTTTGCAACAGTCTAATCCAAGAGTTGTTGAGGAGGGAATGGGCTTATTTTCTGCTGCTCCAGAGACTAGGACAAGGAGCAATGGGTTCAAGCTTCAGGAAAGGAGATTCCACCTGAACCTCAGGAAGAACTTCCTGACAGTCAGACCTGTCCAGCAGTGGAATATGCTGCTTCTGAGTGTGGTGGAGTCTCCTTCTTTGGGGGGTTTTAAGCAGAGGCTGGATGGCCATCTGTTGGGAATGCTTTGATGTGTGTTCCTACATGGCAGGAGGTTGGACTGGATGGCCTCTGGGGTCTCTTCCAACTCTATGATTCTATGATTAATCCCCTACCATTGCATGAAATCCGTAGCTAAAGTGTTCCTGATAGATAGCCTTTTATGGTCACCTAGCCTAAAAATGAACCCAATGACCCCAAATGACCCAAGCAGCTCACATGTAGGAACATCCTATGGCTAAGCTTTCTGTGAAGACAGGGATACCGAGTAGATTAACTGTGAAAATCATCTCACTCTGGAAATTCTTTTAATTCTGGCTGCTAAGCTTAAGCCAGGGATGGGCAACTGTGTGGAGATGAGGGGCCAATACCCCCTTTCCCATCCCCAGCATGCCAAAACACTTCAATTTTTTTTGAGTCCTTTTCAAAATGGCAACTGGAAGTGATGTCGCTTCACCTCCCGCCACTATTTTGAGAAAGACTCCAATGAGAACAGAGGTTTCACAGGTGCAAGGTAGCGAGGTGAGCATTTTCAAATGGGGGACTTTCTGGGAGCAAAAAGCATCTGAAAATTGCACATCACTTGTTTTTTTAAAAGGGAGTTGGGAGACTGGCAAGAATCACATGCAGCCCAGGGACCAGACCTTTACCACACCTGGCTTCTTAAACCTTCAGTCAGGATGTGGAGCTGGGCATTCACACTGCAAGCCTTGTTAGCAGGCCCCAATTCTGTGACCCTTTGCCACGCAGCTCTTTATGAAGGAGACCACATTTTTGGCAGGGCGATCTCTGAATCAAGGCTTGCCTTACAGGAAATAGAGATGGGCACAATTTGCTGAAAAGACAACTTGCAAAGGAAAACAACACTGAAGTTGATGATGAGACAAAAAGAGAAGACAAGAGAGGGCCAAGGCAAGCCCAAAGGGGGAAGGGAGAAGCCCGATGGGAACCCAGGGATGTGGACATTCCCACAACTGGTGCTTGAACTCAGCTAACATGATGTGTCATCACATCTGTCATGGAAAACTAAAATTAAAACTGTGACGCTACAGAGAAAGCAGCTGGGAGCATCGGTTCTTCTCTGCTCAAGAGGCAACAGCTGGATTTTGTGAGCCAGTAACCTGACACGTTTCATGGTCAGTATAATTCCAGAATAATGGCATATTAATAAACTGGGCCAACCCCTTTCCTCCTCCCTGGCTCTGTTCCTCCCTCCCTCCTCTCTACCTCTTCCCTCTGACTCAGATTAGTAAGCCATCGTTTTGTAATTCACATTATGCAAGATTTGCCTTGGGGGGCGGGAAATAGCATAGTTTGAAGATGAGGGTAAACCAGATGAGCTGTGAAATGACATCATGGGACTGATCTATGGCAGGCCTCCAAATAATTTTTTTTCACAGTAAATTCAGTATTTTATTACATTTAATTTTGCGAGGCTGGACTCATCAGCTTGTAATTGGTCCGCTGCTAGACGGATCAGGTGCAGAGAACAAGTCACCTGTCTGTTTAAAGAACACAGGAGACCGTTAGTAGCTTTTCTGATCCCTTCTGCACCAGCTGAAATCCCTTTTTCTGCACCCACAGGCCAGAATCCTATCAGTGTCATACACTCATACAAGTTGCTTTCTGCACGCAGTTGACTTTTCCAGATATTTGTGGAGTTTCACAAGTGTAACCATTTCATATATAGTTGCATAGAAACCCTGGACCTGTTCTGTTTAGATGTGAGGGCTCAACACACTGGCAAGCAAGTTGTTCTTAATTTTGCCTATTTGCAGTACTTGCAGGGGGTGAAGAGATTATTTTCCCCATCTATTACTATTCAAGTATCCTTAAACACAAAAGTCCATATTCTACATTGCCGACTTAGTTACACACACATAGCAAAGGCCATTTCTGCACTCCCGAAACTGCAAACCCTGGGATTCCATAGGATGTTGAAAGTGGAATCATAGCGCTATAACACACTAGTGTCATAACACACCAGCTATAGTGTTATAACACTAGTGTTATAACACTAGCGCTATAACACACCAGCTGGCCCCTCCCGAAACTGCAAACCCTGGGATTCCATAGGATGTTGAAAGTGGAATCATAGCATTATAACTGTCTAGTGTGGAAATGGCCTAAGTAGCACCTCCTGGCCCAATCTCCCTCCCTGCAAACCTACTTTATCAAGAAACATATCAGCAAGTGTGGCTCTTATCATAAGTATTTACTGGATGTGTGTTGGAATATGTGTTAGAATAGATGTGCCAGTTTAGGCATTGCTTGAATCTGCTGGAGTGTTTCAGTGTATCACTTGCCAATTGTTGATTGCCGCTAGGTATCTGGGTGAAGCTTGCTAAGGTACCCTAGGGCACCAAATGGTTAATTGCATTATTATTCACTGTTATAATGTATCCAGGTGAGGGAGAGAAGATCAGAAGGGAGGAAAATCAAAAATATAGGCAAGGTGTTATTTGAACTGAAAATGCTCAAGATAAGAAGACAGGAACTTGTTCCTGCTTCAAGGATGAAAGATATTATACAACAGAAGATCTGGGAAAATGTCTAAACTGGTGGGATAATGTGAGACTTATGATTTTCACCAGTCACTGCTATGCATGACTAAATTTGTATGGCAAAATATAAAATCTGCAACTGTCCAATATGCTGTAGTCTCAGCAACCTAAAGAAAAGGTTGCTGTGTTCCCTGTTTTGCTACAAAGCAATACTTCCGTTTCACTCTGGGCAAATAGTTTGTGGAGTGCAAGTTACCCAGGACATGACTCAGCAGCTGCACTGAAAGATGGAACTCCATTCAGCTGGAGACTGGGCTGCAGGAGGATGATATTTCCAGCCCCTTCCCACCAGCAAGTGATGCTGCAACAAGGAATTGCAACAGAAATCCTGCTTCTGATTGTCACCGCCTCTTTTGCTGGTGACAGCAGGGTAGAAATGTTATTCTCCTGCTTCCCAATTGCCAACTGAACAGATGTCCATCTCCCAGTGTGGTTGCTGCCTGGTAAAGTAGGTTTGGGAGGATTTTTATAATTGTGACAATAGCACCACAATCATAACTATGTAGTGCCAGTGAATATGAAAAAATTCCAGATCCATAATTCTGGGAGACAAATCCATGACTGCAAGACAGAATGCCAGATGAAGACTCTTACAAGTATAATGTGTACTTGTGAGTGCCCTGCATATGTTCAGTGTAGGTTACTCCCAAGTAAGAGCATATAGGATAGATTGCAAGCATCCTTTATTATTCCTGCGAGAGTTCAATGACAATTGTTATCTTAATATTTCTCAGAATTCAAAGCCTGGATGAGTAAACAAAGGTATCTCGTAGAAGGCAAAGGCATCTTGTACAAAGAAGTTGGTAACATAAGCTTTCATACAAAAGCTTATGCTACCAACTTCTTAATATTTCTTAGTGATTGATCATTTAGTATACTTCTGATTGTTATTTCCTGAAGAGGCTGTACTATATAGAGTCTTGGTGGTCTAATTTTACCAGATCATTTCTGGAAAGGCTCAGAGCACTCTGGCCAATATCAGACACAAATTCCTCAGGTTCCTTAGGGAACCTACACATGCATGAGATATCAACTGTAGTGCAACCATTTATGCCCTGTCTCTTAAATATATATACAACCAAACCTTTAAATATAGCTGGGGCCATTTCACATGAAACAATTATAGCACTAAGATTCCACCTTAAATGCCATGGCAACATTCTATAGAATCCTAGGATTTGTAGTTTGCTGAAGTTCTCCATTGTCTTCTCCATGTATGCAACCAGTGATGAGATCAAGGAAGGGAGGAATGGCCCCCATTTGTCTTAACTCCTTATTCTGGGCAGATGAGGATCCTAAGGGAGTAAAGAATGACTGTGGAATGGTGACAATGGCAAGGTCAGAGGCCCTCTCAAGAAACAGGGATACAAAAAACATCTTGGTCAAGCCACCTTCCCTACCTTTCTCCCACTACCATGCACTCCAAAATTTCACAGACAAAAAGCAAGACACATGTGGACAAACAAGATCATAGAATGGTCAATATTACCTCCTGTGATAAAGCCCTCAACTTACAAAAATGGAAGTAAACTGAGGACAAAGTAGGAAGGGGAGAGAGAAACTGGAACATTTTAAAAACAGCTGAAAAAGTGGGATGACAAAAGATTAATCAGGAGTATTGCTACCAAGTCGGGAGAGTTGGAAGGTATGCCCTCTACCCTCCCTCCCAAAAACAAAACAAAAAAAAACTGGAACCAACACTGTAGCAGGACACAGAAGCTGAATTTTGGATGCTGAGTCTCTCTGTAGCAATCAGTTATGGGATCTCCATTTCAAAGGCCACAAGGCACTGGTGAGAAAGCCATTTGCTACAACCAAGACTTATTTGAAAAATGTTTCTCAGATCATGAGTGGGCGAACTACCCAAGAATGAGCTCAGTGATCCCAAGTACAGAGAAATTCCTGATTTCTGAAAGAGCATTGTTTCCAGTGAATGGAGTTTAAGGTTTCCCCCTCCCCATTCCTTTGTAAAAATCATTGAGGCCTTGTTAAAATAAGTAATAAGATTATTTGACACAGTGTAATATTGTTCTCAAATGTTTTGGAGATAGAGGAACCCCAGTTCAGGACTTATGGGTGGAATGACACATTGCACATGGAATTTGGGAAGGGGAATGGGAAGCTGACCCATTTCACGAAAAATGGAAGTCAAATGGAATTCTGTTACCCTGTTTTCTCTACACCAATCTGTTTGCTTAGGACTCCTTCAAGAAGATTCCCAAAAGCTGTCAAAATTGTCTCTTGTAGGGAAAAGTTTGGCTCTGAGCACTCCTTTAGACATGCAAAGAGAACAGAGTAATTAAAGGATCGTTAAACCCAATTTTAAATGGGGTCAGACCAGTCAAAAATCACACAAAGGGATTCAATGAATAGCTTTTATTGACTAACAATCAGTTGTAGTTAAGCTAATACACCCACATTCATTCAAGAGCTAATAGATTTAGAAGAGTGAAAGTAAGAGATTATGCTAATTATACTACACCTTTCCTGCAGTCCTCTGTTAGGGAGCTAGATAGAGATTCTCTTCTCCTGAGTCTTTTCCTGTGTGTGTCCGTGTTTTTCTGTCTGCTCTAGCCTTAAAACATGGACTATTTGTAGAAAACATTGTCTTTGAAGACAAAATCCTTTCCCAGGATAAACAAACAGGGCAGAAGACCAAAACATCTTCACAACTGGCATTTTTCTGATATCGGAAGATCATCTAAATAACAGGATCTTCCTCTGCTTTGAAGCTGTGGTATGGGCATCTGGAGATGGTTTGATAAGGTTTTTATTACTTCCAGTGCCCAACACTTTTAAAAACCTTCAAGTGGACCCCTCAAATGGTCACATACCATTTGTCCATCAGGGCAATATACCATGAAGTCTTTCTGTTGCTACGTGACTGGGTATATTGGCCTGGTCTGGATTTTCTCCTTTTTGAATGTATGGCCGTTTCTATCACCTACATGCACATCCGAGGGACCTCTCTGGTGGGCTAGATTAATTTTATATCAAAGTTGTAAAACCTGGGACAGGATTTGGCAAAGAAAAGGGTAACAATTGGATGGTGGTGCAAAGAGTCAAAATGCAAAGAGTTTAGAAAATGACTTTTTATTTTTTTTAAAGAATAGCTAAGCAGCTCATCAAATTCTTCAAGGAAACTTGTTAATATTAACATTGGCTGGAATCCTGTACATTATGTGTACATTGTACATTTTATGTAACATTACACATACTTAGCTATGTAGCAGAGCCACCAAGAAACCCTGCTAGTGAATTGCAAAAATGCATAAAGGGCCACTGGCAAGAGTGTACATTGGGTTAGAATCATACAGTCATAGAATTGGAAGAGACCACAAGGACCAACCCTTTGCTATGTAGAAATACATCATCAAAGCACTCCGAAGGGATAGCCACCCAGCCTCTGTTTAAAAGCTTCCAAAGAAGGAGTCTCCACCACACTCTCAGGCAGCCTATTCTACTGTCAAACTGCTCTTACCACCAGGAAGTTCTTCCTAATGTTTAGATGGTATCTCTTTTCTTGTAGTTTGAAGCCATTGCTGCATGTCCTGGGCCCTTTCTGCACCTTACCTCTTTTTGGCCCTGGGGTGCAGGGATCACGCGAGCAGCCTCCAGAGAGAGGCTCTCACGTCCCCACTGCTTCAACTCCACACAAGCTGCCTGCTCCCAAGCAGGCAACACGGGAGCCTTGCCTCTTCCTTCCTCAGTGCAGCCTGGGAGTTTCCCAGGCTGCGCTAGGGCAGGAAGCGTGACTGCCATGACTGCGGAGGCTCCACACGCACAGCAAGTGCACGCAGGGCCCTGGAGCAATGTGCAATCATGCACTATTTTCAACTGAAAGTCAAAATGAAAAAGTGTGCAAGCGGCGCCTGCCCTACCCTGGAGTATCGCACAATTGTGAGTGCGTTGTGCAGATCGCTCCTCATAATCGCACGACGCTCCAGGCACCCTTTCACATGGCATATGCTGTGCGAAAAGGGCCTTAGTCTCTGGAGCAGCAGAAAACAAGCTTGTTCCATTCTCCATATGAGATCCTTTCAAATATTTAAGCATAGTTCTCATGTCCTCTCTTAACCTTCTCTTCTCCAAGCTAAACATAGTCTCTTCTCATAGGGCATGGTTTCCAGGCCTTCTACCATTTTGCCCTCCCCTGGACACTGCCACCTGACAGATGTGAATCTCTTGCCCATGGGGGCAGTGAAGCAGAAGGTAAAGGTCTTATTATTGTTGTGTGCCGTCAAGTCATTTCCAACTTATGGCAACCCTAAAGTGAACCTATCATGGTCACTCAATGGGTTTCCATAGCCAAGGAGGGAATTGAACCCTGACTTCCAGGGTCATAGTCCAACATTCCAACCACTATATCATGTTGGTTGTTATTTAAATAATTTAAATTAAATAATAATTTGCCTCAATTCACCAATTAATAACTATTTAGTTTCCAGAAGAAATTAGAAGTGAGGCCCTGCTTAATTGTGAAAACCCTGCATTTGAATCTCTGTGAATTCAACCATTTTAGCACTAAATTGGAGTTCCTACTTCTTCCCAGAGGCTCCCCATCTCCAAGGGCCTTTCCACACTACACTCCTTTCTTTTGCACTAGATTCTTATAGTGCTATTATTCCACTTTCAACATCCTATAGAATCCTGGGGCTTGCAGTTTAGGGAGGGGCCAGTTGTCCCCTCCCTAAACGGCAAATCCCAGGATTCCATAGGATGTTGAAAGTGGAATAATAGCGCTATAACAGTCTAGTGCCAAAATGGCCAGCGTCATAGTGCTATTATTCCATTTTCAACATCTTTTGGAATTCTAGAGTTTGTAGTTTACTGAGGCCAAAGAGCTCTCTGGTTGAGAATTCTAAATGCCCCTCCCTAAACCACAAACCCCAGGATTCCACAAGATGCTGAAAGTGGAATAATACCACTATAGTGTAGTGCACAAAGGCCCTAACACATATATGGCAAAGAGTTAACAACATCGTCCTCTCCCAGCTCAGAATAGCTTTATTGATTGCATTTGGCTGGTGCAAATAGGATGAGATTTTGTTTCAGTTCATTTTTCAGAGAATTTATCCAAAAAATCTTCATATTTGGAATGGAAAGATTTGATGATTTAAAAAAAATCAAGAACAAGATTTATTCTATCCCTTAGCAGATCCTGTCTGATCTTGGAAGCTAAACAAGGTCAACCCTGTTTAGTGCTTGGTTGGGAAAGAGCCAATAAATACCAGGTGCTGTAGGCTATATTTCAAAGGAAGGAACTGGCAAAACCATCTCTGAGCATTCCTTGCCCAAGAAAACCCCAGGAAATTTATGGGGTCACCCTAACTCAACAGGCAATTTGAAGATGTGTGCACACACACACACACGCATACAGCAGATAGGAAGAGGGAAAAGCTGCCAAGCAGATTAGAAAAGCAATCGTAGGAAATGATTAAGCATACGCTTCACCCTGCCTTGAAGGTGCTTTTCCAAAATGTCTCAGGATATACTTTATGGGCAAGTTCTCATTTGTCTGGACATTGCATGATCACGTCATATAGGTTTCATATATAGTATGAGAGAAGAAGGGACTTTAAGACCTTATTCCTTACACCATCTTTAGAATCTTCAGAATAAATGGAGACCTGCTCCCCATAGACTTTATGACTTAAGATCCTACAACAAGGAGATGAGATGCAACTTTACACTCAGGGTGTTATGTGATGATTGGGCATTACTGAGTTGTAACACTGAACAAGTGTATCTGTAACATAATATGAAATTCATAATTGCAATATGCAGAGCACATCTGCACGTGGAAGGCACAATGGCAACACATGCCAACGGCCCTTATACCTAACTTTGCTTCTGCAGCTTTCAAATAAATGCAGATTTCCACAGTGCATAAAAAGATGGATTGTGGGGGCTTCAGTATTTTTACAGAAAAGCATTTTGTGAATCTTCATAGCTTGGGATTCACTGGAGCATGCTGACACCTCCCATCCATTTTGTTTCTCCAAGGTCCTCTTGGTACAAGGGTATAATGTCTGTTATTATTAGAAGTGATAAATACTTGGTAGCAGTACATTAGCCTGAAATACAGATGCTTGCGAAGAATCATGAACAGAGTTTGGAAAAATTTCTTTGTTTGGGCATCATCTTCCAGAATCCCTCAGCCTGGATGGCTCTTTGAGCATTCAAGAAGTTGAAACCTGAAAAAGTAACTTCTCCAACCTCTGATGATGGCACATAGTTCTGAAAAAAGGGGCAAGGAATGTGTCTTTCCCTGCACTGCCCAGCATAATCCCTGGACAGCTGGATGTATATGAATGTTGTTTAAAGTCTGGGTGCATTTTAATCTCTTTCCTTGACTTTGTCTCTTGTTGTTGCTGTGTGCCTTCAAGTTGTTTCTGATTTATGGCAACCCTAAGGTGAGCCTATCATGGGGGTTTCTGGGGCTGAAAGTATGTGATGTGCCCAAGATCACCCAGGGAGTTCCCATGGTTGTGTAGGGAATTGGTCCAACGCTCAACCCACTGCACAGCACTGGATCTCAAAACTTGGTTAGATGTCACAAAGTAAGTGACAATGCCTTAACCATATGTATGTTGTGCAAGTCACTAGGACCTCTCTCATCCTTATCAAGGGGAACGCTAACCTTCTCTCCTTTCACACAACACGCAACATTCACAAAGCAGTGATGCCACAAAATGTTGTTGCTGTGTGCCTTCAAGTCATTTCCAAAGTATGGTGACCCTAAGGCAAAACTATCAGACAGTTTTCTGGGGCTGAGTGTGTGATGCACCCATATATTGACATGAATGGAGGCTTCCTTATTCAGAAATTAGGACAAGGAGCAATGGATTCAAAATACAGGAAAAGAGATTCCACCTAAACCTCAGGAAGAACTTCCTGATGGTCAGAGCTGTTCAGCAGTGCCTTGGAGTGTGGACAAGTCTCCTTCTTTGGAGGTTTTTAAGCAGGGGCTGGATGGCCATTTGTCGGGAATGCTTTGATGTGGGTTCCTGCATAGCAGGGGGTTGAACTGGATGGCCCCTGTGGTCTCTTCCAGCTCTGTAATTCAATGATCTATGATTCTATGATTCTATGAACCCTGGTTTCCAGGGTCATAGTCCAGTGCTCAAACCACTATGCCACACTAACTCTCTTTTATCTCTTTACAAATCATCTACCTTATTCATTGCTGCTTTCCATCAGCAGTCTAGAATGGGATAATGAGACAGCACTGTGACAGTTTCTCCCTAATCCCCAACCATCAGCCTAACACAGTACAGCATATTGATCCAGTGACAACTTGCAGGCTTCCATGTTGCCAATTCTGCTCTGGGTTTTTAATCCGACTTTTGGGTCCACAGTTTGAAGGAGCTCTCTAAGGTGCTGAAGTTATTTGGGAACTAGAGTTCAGCCCCCTAAAGTTTATTTAAAACTTAGGCAAATTCTCGGAGCAGATTCATCATGCTAATAACATAGAAACCACCAGCCACCACTGTATTTTTTTCCTCCACTGAATCTCTACTAAGGGAAGCAGAAAAAGTAGAGCAATATGATTCCAGACAGCTGGTGGCAATTCAGCACGAAAGTCCCTGAGCAGCAGTAGTCTAGCTGAGCAGTGGAGACGTGAAAGTTCAGGAGCAATGCTCTGAAGGGACAACCACCATTTTTAACTTGGCCCAGATGTTTCCAAGCACTCAGTTCAAGTCTAACCCCTCTACATTGTGTGTGGGTGTGGATGGATGTCTCTGATTATTCTTTTCTATTTCCATACTGCCAGCTCCCTGGGATTGAGGGCGGGGAAGAGCTCGCAGAACTGAAAGCCTGCCCAGTGATACAGAAACTGCTTGTTACAAGCTCTCCTGTCCAGCAGTTCCAAAGAAACAGCTTTCAGGACCGTCCTCTGGAGCAGGAAGCCTGTGAACTTCAGCCTGCAGTGAGACCTCTAGTGTTTTTCCTTCCTCTCCATCCTGGCAGAGTTCCTGTAAAGTACAAACACACACAGAGCTCCTATTGTCTGCAGCCCTTCATGAGCCCCACTGATCCTAATATGGAATTCAGCAGGAAACCCATGATTTCCTGACATACAGCAAGCTGGAGAAAATAAAGAGTTTGCTTGCATGAGGAGAGGGGAGGCAAGGAGGGGAAAGGGTGGAAAAGCACACCCTCTTCCATTAAATCCTTCCAGCTTCTTCCTATTCTGTTTGGAAATGCAATGGAAAAATGGGGTGGATTTAGCACGAATCCTTGATTTTTCCGGCCAAAGCAGGGAAGGCCAGCAGGCACTCTCCTCTTCGGACGGCTGCTATTTTTAAGCCGTGCGAAATGCCAAAGTCTCTGCATCCAAGATGAAGATTTCCTGACTCGAGCTAACAACACCCGTGTGAGTTTTCTATTTATTCCCTCACATGTTTCTCTTTGGCTGGTATGGAGGTGACAGCTTCTAACTCAAAGTTATGATTTCGTGAACATCCACCATCCAACACTGACAGAGGGGAAAGCCGGCAACGACCAGAATTGCACACCTTCTTGTGGATGTTTTCCTCTTGCTGGTTCCATGTGTGCTTGAAGAAGGGTAGAACGAGAAAGAAGAAGAAGAAGAAGAAAACAGAAGCAACAAGGATGAGCAGCAAGGAGGATGAGCGCAGCAGCTCTGACGGCAGCACAAAGAAGATGTTGAAGTGTGTAGTGGTTGGCGACGGAGCCGTTGGCAAAACCTGTCTGCTGATGAGTTATGCCAATGACGCTTTCCCAGAAGAATACGTGCCTACCGTGTTTGATCACTATGCAGGTAAGAACACTCTGCTTTCAAAATATATCAGTTTTAAGAGACACACAGTGATACTAACTTATTTACCCACAGTCTTGGAAAGTTACTTTTTTGACCCAAAAGTCCCATAGTCTCCCAGGCAGGATGGTCACCGGTAGTGCTGGCAGAGAAATCCTGGTGTGTGTAGAAAAATAACTTTTCCAAGCTTGATAACTTATCTCATAATAAACAGGCACCAGAGTAAATGCATCAGAAATTATCCTTACATTACACAGAATGAGAAACCTGAGGGAGCCAGGAAAATTCTGAATTGTACCAATTGGAATGAGGGGGAGTCAGAATGTTGAATCTTCGCCTAATCTGAAGGGCCCTTTCATACTTCACAGTTGTAGCACTATGATTCCCCTTTAATTACCATGGGTACATCCTATGGAATCCTGGAATTTGTAGTTTGGGGAGGCACTAGAGTTCCCTGGCTGAGATTTCTAAATATCATTCCCTAAACTGCTACTCCTAAGATGCCATAGGATGCTGACATGGCAGTTAAAGAGGAATCATCATGCTCTAGTTGTACAGTGTGAACGAGACCCAGGCTGGGGCAATACTCTTTCCTCTCAAGGGTTTGTTTTACTTCATACTGAGAGCGCTGTTTTATCTTTGTGTGGGGGAATATTCAAAAGCAGGACTCCACACCTAAAGTGTTCAGAATCCTGCTGCCCCCATTAACACATAAAGCAGCGTCCACATTTTACCTGATTTCAGTGGGAGCATCCATGTCAGTGGGTCAGCAAATCCCACTCTCAGTTTTAGTCTGTGGCCATTTCCACACTACACAGTTATAGTGCTATGATTCCACTTTCAACATCCTGGGGTTTGCAGTTTAAGGAGGGGCACTTAGAATTCCCAGCCTGGGAGCTCTTTGGCTTCAATAAACGACAACCCCCAGAATTCCACAAGATGCTGAAAGTGGAATAATAGCACTATAACAGTGTAGTGCAGAAATGGCCTGTGATTTAAAGGAGCTAGCCAAAGTGCTGAACCCTGTCATCTAAAGTTTGGACTAACACTCAGAAACTGTGCACTCCCTCACTGATATGGGGGACTTTGCTCTTGTTCTGGCATTCAGTGAGAATACTGTAGATTAGTAGTGCTTCAAGCAGGCTTTCAGGCCTAGTTGTGGAGGATGGTTGCCATGGAGACACAAACTCCTCCAGTACATAGCCTAAGAGTTCTTCTGACTGGTTTGGTAGCTCTACCTGCCCTTTTATTGGTTTAAGAACCAAGAGAGTCATCTCCATTGTAAGGCCAAAATCCTGTTGTTAATTCCAACTGGAATAAACCCATTGAAACAGTGAGAATTTGGCAAGGTAGCACTCATGCAATCTCTCTTGATTCATTGGGTGTACTCTAGTTGGCGTTAATGAGTAAACTTCAGGCCCAGTTCTTTCCCAGGATGAACATCATGGTGTTCTTTCATCCTTTGCATGGCACAGCCCACGTACAGGTTTTCCACCTCACTGAGAACTAGGACTGTGTGCAGGTTGCCCACATATGTAGCACTCAAAAAAACAGGACAAAAAAAGAGTGTGCTAACTGGCCTAAATTCTGCACGTGAAAATGTACTAGGACTGAAGTACAAATCTATCTCGCCATGATGTGGAAGACTTAGGCCCTTTTTGCACGTTACCTGCTCGCAGAGGTGGGGGGCGCCGTTCGCCCAAGCAGCCTCTTGCGCAAGGCACTCGCACCGCCCCTCCATTCTACCGCAGCTGGGTTTCCGGTCGTGCGACCGTCGCGCTAGTGCCCCGCCCCTTCCTTTTGCAGCGCAGTCTGGGAGCTGTAGGCTGTGCTGGGGGAAGGAAGCACAACCACCCTGACTTGCTGACGCACCACACGCAGGTAAATGTGCGAGGGCGCTGTGAGCATTGTGCGAGCGCGCAGTATTTTCGGCTTCAAGCCAAAAATAAGAAAATGTGTGCGCACCCCGCTTTAGGCTCCTGAGCGTCGCGTGAGTGGGAGTGCGTCGTACGTACCGACACTCCCATTCACGCGATGCTCAAGGGGCACTCGCGCAAAAAAAACTGCGTGCGAAAAGGGTCTTAGTATGACCATTTCCACACTAGACTGTTACAGTGCTATGATTCCACTTTCAATATCCTATGGAATCCTGGGGTTTGCAATTGAGGGAGGGACCTCTCAACTGCAAACTCCAGGATTCCATAGGATGTTGAAAGTGGAATCATAGCACTATAACAGTCTAGTGCAGAAATGGTCTATGACTTGTATAACTGCTGCTTCAATGTTTGTGGAGGTAAAGAACAACTTCAAAGTCAGACCCATTTCCCCTTCCTTGTAAGTTTTCAGCTTCTGAAGGCAGCCCTTCCAGAAGAGGATGGCTTTAAGGAGAAGACTGTTCTGTGTTAGTCCTTCAACTAACATTTACTTGGTTCTCAACCTTTGGCCCTCCAGATGTTTGGGACTTTAGGTTCCAGAATTCATGAGCATTGACCATGTTGTCTGGGACTTCCAGGAGTGGAAATCCAAAAAGTCTTGGGAACCACCAACCTAGAGAAGTGCCCTCCATAGAGACGGTCATTATGTTACCCTCCCTGGGGAAAATTGTGAAGTTTTTATGGTCTTGTATGTCGGTTATTGACCAACATCTTGTTGATGACACAATCCCTCCACATTCACTAGGGTTAGGGGCACAGCACCCCCATGAAAGTGGAAAAACCGTGAATAACTCTAGGCCCTCCCAAACCATATTTAACACACAAAAAAGTATGATCACTATATTCAACCCACTATGGATTCCTTTGAGGCATCAGGGTTCCTCCACAAGGCAGAAATGGGTGGCTGGTGGGGCTTACTGCCACCTCCACGGCTGCCCCACGCTACTTTTAAGAGGGACTTACAAGCCTCATTTGCAGTTTCTCAGTCTCACGAGGCTTGCAGCCCCTATTAAAAATGGCACAGGGAGGCAGCAGAGGTGACAGCAAATAATCCATGAATAATCAAATCCACAAAAGCGAAACCCACAAATGTGGTGAGCTGACTGTATATGCAAGCTTCAGTCTATGTTATACCTTTTTTAAACAATTTTTTTATTGAATACACACAACAACAAAAATCCCTAATAAACATAAAATCTACAGCTTAAAATAGAAGAAAAACCTAACAGTACTAGCAATATTCACTATATATAACACAACATAACCCAAGATAATAAAACATAACTAAAAAGAATTTTTAAAAGTCGGTTCCCCCCACCTCAGACAGCCCATATTACTTGAACTATTACATCTAAAGTATTAAATTCTTACTTTTATACTATAATGAATGATTGTTACTAATCATTTATCATTATAAATATTTCCTTACCCCCTACTTACTTATTATCTACTTAATTAATTTTCCAAATTGAATCATTCTTAACCTATTCTACAGTTTATACTCTGTATTAGCTTCATTAATATGATATTATCTTATAAAAACAACTACATCAACTAAATAATAGTACTACTGATCAAATTAATGCTAATCCACATCAAAAGTAGAAAATGACCTTTTAAAGCAACAAATGCAATACATCTATTAATTCTAGTTTAACACTTCTCATGTAGTAATACAAACTTGAAATTCCAAATGTAAAAACCTATTTTCATCAAATCAGTCCACTTTATACTTGTCTATGTCTTTTGTTATTGTTGTTGCTGTTGTTTTGGCCATTGTGGAGATTGGTATTGTCTTCTACCCTCTGCTAAAACCAACCCCACCACCACCACCACCTTGGTTTCATGGTTTTTCTGCAATAGTCCACCTGAATGGTTATTCTTTCACTGGTGGAAAGCAGGGAATGATCAGAGAAGCATGTAGCTATGCTTCATAGCCAGAGGCAGACCAATGACATCTGCTAAGACCCCACTGGTTCTCCACAGAAGATGCCAATGGTCTACCTCTCGCTATCAGGTATAACCTACCTCTTCTCTGATCCCTACCATTCAGCAGGGCCTATCACAGAAAAATCCTGAGTCCTGCGATCCTGACCAAGGAACCATAGCCTCTGGGATTCTTGAAATGTGGGATTTGGGCCTGTTGTTACCCCAGAAAGCGGGGAACTCAGGGATCCATCTACAATGCCAACGCCTCTGTGGAAAGATGAGGAATTATTAGCTCAAAAGGGAGGCCTGTGAGTAGCGAGTAACTTCTGGGATCTTTTTACCTTTGTATACCAGTACTAATGCAGGGACACCAGTTGGAAATTAAAAGAACGTTTTATTGGGGGGGGGGAATCACAAACACATGCAAGATTCAAGCAGTCTCACAACTATATAAGGCTAGCCAAAAGAAAGGAGGGGAAATTGGATTTAGGACAAAGTGGGTGATACTTACCTATCCTGAAGAGAAGATATGGAATGATGTGGCTCAGATGAGGGATCTGGGAATAGTACAAGATGGGAATCTGAGAAGCAAAGTGACAGCTTATGATCAATGTACTACAGACTGCCTGGCTTGGAGCTGGGATTTAAATACTCTTTTTCTGCCCAGAAGGGAAAGGTGTTAATGGCTCTCTGGCAGAGCAAACAAAAGGGGTCCAGAGCTTGCTAGTGGTCTTAGCATTAGATGACAAAGCATTGATGGGAGTTACAATAGCTTCTTAATGTATGGGCAAGTGAGAGAACAAAGGGGGGAAGTTCAGCAGGAGGGAGGTTATAAGGTGTTGGCCATTGTTGCTTTGTCTGGGAGTTTCGGTGGCTGTTGTTTTCTAGGTTTGGGTTATTGAGAAGACCATCTTCTCCAACTAATCCTCAGTGAACTTATGACCTGGCCATGCCTTGAGGTCCCTTCTGACCTACTTTTGCATGTGTTCAGCACGTCCTCTTTGCCAGCATGGCTTTTCAGATGTAAATGTATGATTTATATTTTGTGTCAATTAAGTAATGTTCATTGCCAACCATCTCATGGGCTTACGGCATGGTAACAGGCCCTTAACTACATCCCTTTGTTTTAAAACAACAACAGCCCCTTACAATCTCATTTCCTATCCTTCTCCCTCCTGTATTGAAAAAGAACAGTAATGGTCATATTTGAAAATATATTTACCTGATTTCTATAATACTTTCAACTGTGATTTACCACATAAAACACATAAAGTAAAATAGGCTGGGATCCCTGGCTTACGTTATTATGGCTCAGAAATAAACAGAGCTACAGCTAATGATTTCTGTCATTTGCCTTTTCAATGAATTTGTCTAAAATGGTTCTAATTCTCTAGACAGTCTCAACAATAGTTTTTCACACAATATTACTTAAGCCTTTTTATTTGTTATCTGTATTTCTTTCAGTACAGATAATTTCTATGTTTTGAAATAGAAAAAAATGAAACTTTTTTTAAATAAAATTTTAAATTTAATAAAAGTTTTAATTTTTGTAAGATGCCCTGAGTTTCTGCTTTGGGGGAGGAGGCAAGATCTAAGTGAACCAATAATAATAATAATAATAATAATAATAATAATAATAATAATAATAATAATAGCAATAAAAATAACATTAGACCCCAAAACATTGGGAAGTAGTTTAGCTTGTTTCCAGACCTCTGTGGATATATGCTTTTGAGCTCCCATGCCCAACTCTTTCTTCCCTCTTCATCAATAATCCCCAGCCCTTCCTTTCAGAATTTTTAAAAATATTGTGAATAATTAAATGCATAAAATTAAAACACAATTATCTATCTGCCCATCTGTCTGTCTGCCTATCTATCTATCTATCTATCTATCTATCTATCTATCTATCTACCCATTCATCCATGTTTTTGATTTTGTTCAAACAGCCACTTTTTGAAATCACATATATACTGGCATTTATTCTCTTTCTGCAAGAAACTTGGGATGCTATTTATTGTTCTTCCCAAGCTATCTTCACAACAACCTTGTAAGATAGTTTAGGCTAACCCCATGGGTGTCATGCCTCAGTGAAGATTTAAACCAGGGTCTCTATGCTTTTGTCTAACACTCTAGTCCAAAGCTATGCAAACTGACAGTCATTATGTGCCTTCAAGGCATTTCTGACTTATGATGACCCTAAGGCAAACCTATCAAAGAGTTCTCTTGGCAAGATTTCTTTAAAAAGGATTTACCACTGCCTTCCTCTGAGTGTAACTTGCCCAAGATCACCCAGTGAGCTTCCACTGCTGAGCAGGGATTTGAGCCCTGTCTCCTTACAGTCTTAAGCCATTTCCGCACAAGACTGTTATAGCGCTTTGATTCCACTTTCAACGTCCTATGGAATCCTGGGGTTTGCAGTTTCGAGAGAGGCTGACCGGCCCCTCCCGAAACTGCAAACCCCAGGATTCCATAGGATGTTGAAAGCGGAATCAAAGTGCTATAACAGTCTCGTGCAGAAATGGTCTTAGTCAAGTGCTCAAATGCTTATGCCATGCTGGTTCTCCAGGCAAGCTGGTACTCTCTAAATATTTTTTGACTATAATTTCCATCCATCCCAAACAGAACAGCCAATGGCTATTGTAGTCCAAAATATTAGAGAGGTGCTAAGTAACTAACCCCGGCCTAACCACCACATCAGTCATTTGGTGTTTAACAATACATCTGCATACAGTGTGCTCTTGGTATCCATTAGGGTTTGATTCCAGTACCCTCTATGGATACCAAAATTCATGGATGCTCAAGTCCCATTATGTACAACGGTGTAGTGAAATGGCATCCTTTATACAAAATGACAAAATTAAAGTTTGCTTCTTGGATTTTGTGTGTGTGTGTGTGTGTGTGTGTGTGTAAATATAGATATAGATGATATAGATATAGATATTTGAAGCCATGGTTGGTTGAATCTGTGGATATAGAATCCACTGATATGGAGGGTGGACTGTATTAACTAAATATCGGAAGTATCTAGTTCTTTAAAATGTTATACTTTGGAGTGCTCCCAGTTCCAGTTCCAACTCGTTAATAAAAATATTAGGAAAGGCCATTAAATCAGGGCTGACTGAAACATCTCTAGTTTCCCCTGAAAACTCAGTTTGGAGGAAAGATCTGTTTATTGCAGCATATGAATCATTTGCCACAAGGGAGAGACAGCAAGCGAGAAAGGATTACTAGCCAAGTGTGTATGTGTGTGTGTGTGTGTGTGTATGAGAGGTGTGTGTGTGTGAGAGAGAGAGAGGGAGGGAGGGAAAGAGATTTCAGGTGCCTGAGGTATAGAAACCAAAATCATTTCAGGAAGCTTTTTTTTAAAAAAAAAACTGGCAAGTGTTGAGCTTGAGCCTGATTTGCAGTGCAAGTTAGCCAGCCTTGAATTTCAAGATCATCTGCCTCTGCTCGTTGACTCATTTCTGATCTCTTGCTGAAGGAAGGGACACAGGCATGGGAATAAAGAGGAGAGAGGAAATCTTCCAAAATGTAGAAGTAGCAAGTTATGGCTGCTGTAGTTACCTGTAACGGAGCCACAGTTCAAAACTGGCAAAATAAGTGGGAACAAAATTCCTTTACTGGCGTAATAAATAATAGACCATGTTCTACATAGCCTGCTTAGCAGGATTGTGTCATTTATTAATATCTCCTGGCCCGACAACTCCCCACAACCTACCTTATCAGACAGCAGCCACACTGAGAGAAAGAGGTCTACTCAGCTAAGGAAAGGAGCACAGGAGGAGGATGTTTCCACAAGGAATTGCAAGAGAGGTCCTGTTTCTGATTGTCAACAGCATCGCTCACTGATGGGAAAATGGGTGGAGTCATTCTCTTGCTTCTTGATTACCAGCTGAATAGACCTCCGTGTGTCTGTGCAGCCACTGTTGGGGGAGCATTTATGATCATGGCAACAGTGTCGCAATCTTGACTACCTACGTAATATTAGTGATTAGAGAAGAGTTCCCAGAACTCAAGAGTATGAACCTATGGCCTTTTCCACAATGTCCTCCCATCCTGGCATGGGGACAGGAGAGGAGCATAACTACGATGATGCTTCAGCATGACGCCATCACAGTTCCATTCATATCCCTTCCCCAGCTGGCAAAGTTACGGATTAAATCATTGATGGGTTTTCCCTATCAATGACACATGATTGCACCACCATCCCACACTTACCCGTCCTGCAGAAGGGCAGGAAGTGCAATGGCAGTGCTTACTGCCCCAGTGCAGCCTGAGAAAGTACTCAGCCATGCTGCAGAAGGAAGTGGCATATCCATCATGCTCCCTTCCATAGAGAGCCTGTCCTGTGCAGAGGGGAGTGGTGCTGCCACGCTCCCTTCCCGGTAGAGCTGCTGCCAGGATCACCACCAGAGCACAGCAGGGCAAGGTAGGGTACAGAAGCCCCTATCACTGCAAAACAGAATGCCAGCCAATGTTTTCCAGTTACTTTTAAAAGCTACTGGAAAAGAGTATGTTAAGCATGCATCATGCATTCATGGGCAATACATCAAGTTCATTTCTCAAACCAGTTACAGGTAACTCCCAGCAATGAGTAACTGCAACTAATCACTTTCTAAACAACATAATGAGTAACTAATGACACTATGAGTTGCAACATAATGATGCAACTAAGTGACATTATGAGCTGCAATGTAATGATGCAGCTAATCACTTTTCAAACAACATGACTTATTGCCAATAATTACCATTTTTAAAAAAATTACTTTCCAAGCTCTGAAAACTTCTGGATGATGTTGGACTACAACTCTCATCGTCCCTAACCATAGCTCATGCTGGACCAATGTTGATGTGAGTTGGAACCCAACAGCCTGGTAACATCTGGAGAACCAGAGGTTCGCCACTCCTGGAATACAGTCTCTGTATCACATCCATTCCAGGACCCAATAATATTCAAAGATTTACTAATGTTCCTTTCTAGACAATTCCACAGAAAAAAGTCAAAAACAGGACTCCTCATTTTTGCACTGGATCAATACGTGAATACATACAATGAACACAGATCACTGAGATTCATTCAGACATACTACAAATAAGGGTGTTACCCCAAAATGTGGGTGACTCAGGGGTCCATCAGCGATGCCAGTGCCTCTGTGAAACAGTGGAGAATATTAGTTCAAAGAGGAGGCCTGCAAGTTGGGGGCAATCTTGCATGATCTTTTACATTTATGTATACTGGTACTAATGCAGGAAAAAACAGCCAAAAGATTCAAAAGTAAGCTCGTTTTTTTTATTGGGGGAATTAACAATCACACACACACGATCCAAGCAGTTTCACAATCATACAAGACTAGCTGAACGAAAAGGGAGCGAGAGTTCAAGGTGATGTGGATGATATTAACCTATCCAGAAGTGAAGAGGTGAAGGGATGTGGCTCAGACCAAGGATGCAAAGGTAGTACCAGACTTGGAATTGGAGCAGCAGAGTGACAGCTAGTATACCAAAAGGACAATAGTACTACAAGTTGGTTGGCTCAGGGCTGGAGTTTAAATATTCTTTTTCTGCCCTGAGGGGGAAGATGTTATTGGCTCTCCGGCAGAGTAGACAATGGGGTCTGGAATGAGCTAATGACCTAAGCATTACGTAACAAAGGACTGATGGGAATCCTGATAGCTCTTTAACAGTATATCTTTACACTTACAAATGATATATCTTTACACTTACAAATGCGTAACTTAGGCCCTTTCCACAACTCACCTATTTTCGGCACTGGGGTGCGGTGCTTGTGCGAGCAGCCTCCGGAGAGAGTCTCTTGCTTCCCTACTTCTTTGGCTCTGCATGAGCTCCTGCTCACGCGAGAGCCCCACCTCTTCCTTTTGCAGTGCAGCCTGGGACCTTCCCAGGCTGCACTGGACAGGAAGTGCAACCAGCCCGGCTCCCGAGGCTCTGCACGCAACATAAGTGAGCACGGGGCCCTGGAGGGATGCATGATCATGCAGCATTTTCGGTTTCAAGCCGGAAATGGAAAAAATGCATGAGCGGTCCCTGCTGGGCCCTGGAGCATCACACAAATGTGAGTGCATCATGTGGACAGCTCCTCACATGTGCGTGTTGCTCAAGGGGCCCTTTCGCATTGAAAATGCCATGCGAAAAGGGCCTTAGAGTTATGATTCACAACTGTTTCATATTCATGCTCCCTACTTAGTCCCTAGTTTAGGAGATTCATAGGTACTATGAAAGTCCTCAGACCTCATTTACTTGGCAGCAGCCACTGCAGTCAATGGGAATCTGTTCCCCTGTCACATGGCAACGAGCAGATTGACGTTTCCACCTATTCTCACACAGTGATGTCTGTTGCAATAGAAGCCACTTCCACGCTAGACTGTTATAGCGCTATGATTCCACTTTCAACATCCTATGGAATCCCGGGGTTTGCAGTTTTGGGAGGGGCCAGCTGGCCCCTCCCGAAACTGCAAACCCCAGGATTCCATAGGATGTTGAAAGTGGAATCATAGCGCTATAACAGTCTAGTGCGGAAATGGCCAGAGACTCTGCTTTTGCCTGTCACAATGGAGACCTGTCATGGAAGGGGCCGGGACCATCAGTCATCTGTTTCCTGATCTGTTGATTGCAGCAGCTGCTGCCGAGTAAGTGAGAATTGTGAAGGGTTAGGCCAAGAATTGCCAAGTAGCTAGGTAACTATGGTGGTTACACATTGGTAATAGTACATTGAATTCTGGCTCAGATTCCTAATTTTGGTATGAAATCTTAGGAAACAATTTTTCCTTGTCAGTTTTCATTCCCAGAGGAAATAATCACAACAGCAACATTGTGCGTGTATGAAATCCTATTGAAATCAGTAAGGCCCAAGTGACATGCCCATTTTAGAACACAAAGTCAGAAGGAAAAGTTGTGGCTGTTTTAATTCCCAGCTGTAAGTTGTTTTCTTTGCAATTGCCAGCATGCGTCAGGATTTGGCATGTCATTAGGGCCGGTTTATAATGCATTCCAGTACCGAGGCTTTACTCATGATAACACACAGCAGTAAATCTCCTATGTGATCTTCCTCATCACATATAATAATGTGATCTAATAGGGATGGGCAAATCTCAACTTCGTTTCTGTTTGGATTCCTTTTTCCAAGTTCAAGTTCGTAAGTTCATTTTGGTCTAATCATAGGTGTGTCTGGCTCTGGGCACCACCAGAGGGGTAGCTATGAGAGGAGGAGAATGAGGGTGTTGCACCCCAATGAAATTGTCCTTCAGTCCCCACATTCCTAGCATTGTAGTACAGACTACCTCCACTGATTTGACAAGTTGGGGACTAGAGTGCTGTCGGAAAACAGAATTGTTTTTCCCAGTAGGTTCAGGCAAAAGTAGACTGCGGCAATTTCCCCTAGCTTATGTGTTCCTCCTCATTAATAACTTTTGCCTTCTTGACCACATTCTGATGTTGCTTGGCTGCTAGTCCCAGTTTTCATCTGCAAAATGTTGGAGGGTAAGCATACCACAGCCTTACATACTGAGAATCAATGGGACCAAGCTTGCTGCTGTGGCCTCCATGTGCTCAGATATTAACACGATTATAAGTTAACCCACAAAAATAATGCAATGATTTACATCTGGAGGCTGTCCAGTTAAGTTAAAAGCTCTCAGTCCCTTTCATTTTGAGAGACTTAAGTTCACTTAACTTATTTGTCTGCAAATGATTCTTCTTTTAATCTTCTGTTTATTTTGAACCAGCCACTCCACAGCCAACAAGAAAGACTATGTCATTAATCTAAAGCATACCCCACTTGATGAAAACAATACAAATGAGTTTGTAAAGGCTAAACAGCCTATTTCCTAATTGCATCTGAAGGAGACTCAGTACTGATCCAAAATCTAACAAGGAAGTTATATAGAGCCTGCCCAGTGTTGAGGCACTGGTACAAACAATATCTCTGATTACTCATAAGCTCCAGGTTCTCTACTGCAAGAACAAAGAATAGTCTTGGAACCTCAAAAGGAAGCTATAGGCCATTTCCACACTACCATCTTATAAAGTGATTATTCCACTTTCAACATCCTATGGAATCCTGGGGTCTGCAGTTTCGGGAGGGGACGGCTGGCCCCTCCCGAAACTGCAAACCCCAGGATTCCATAGGATGTTGAAAGTGGAATAATTGCGCTATGAGAGTGTAGTGCAGAAATGGCCATAAACATGTTTGAATCACTAAGAGGCAAAACTGAAAGTAATCTCACTGCCCTCTAGGCTAACACTTGGGTTGTTATCAGGCTGTACATCCCCACTCCATGGTATTGTATAATCGGCAAATATTATTTAATTGGCATAAAACATAAACTGTACACTGCCAGAGCTAAAAAGCTATGCTGGCAAAGAGGATTGGCGGAACACATGTGAAATGCAAGTAGGTCCAATGGGATCTCAGGGCATGGCCAGGTCATAGTCAGAAAGCTCTGGCAATAATGGGTTTGCAAATATCCCTCAATGACTCGCCCTTTAGAAACAATAGCCCTCTGAATCTGCCTCCACAGAGCAACCAATTGTCTTCAACCTGCTCCCTCTTCATGCTGAATTTCTCCTTTGTTTCTCACCTGCCCAGCTATTAAGGAGCTCTCACAATTCCCATCAGTGCTCTGTCACGTAAAGCTAAGGCCATTAGCTTGTTCTGGATCCCACTGTGTGCTCTGGCAGAGAGCCATTAACTTCTTCCCCTCTGGGTGGAAAAAGGGTATTTAAACCCTACCTCTGAACCAGATAACTCATAGTACTTTGGACACAGGCCATTACTCTGCTGCTGTAATCCTCATTCTTGTACAACCCTCAGATCCTGAGGCCCTTTCTACTCCACTCTCCCAACCCACCATAGGAATGGGAGAAGGACTGGACCATGAGAATGCTTATGCACGATGTCATCACAGTCCCATCCTTCTCCTGTCCCCAGGCAGCACAATCATGCTGCAAATCATTGACGAGTTTTCCCCATCAATGACTGGTGATCACACCACCGTTGCAGACTTAGCTTGTCTGCAGAGGCCCTGGAAGCACAATGGCTGCGCTTCCTGCCCCAGCACAGCCTGGGAAACTACTTGGCTGTGCTGCAGCAAGAAGAGGTATGGCTATTGTGCTTCTTGGAACACTGAGGCAGCCAGTGCGGAGAGGAGCAATCCTGTCATGCTCCCCTCCCGGCAGAGCCAACGCCAGGACCCACACCAGATGTCTCTGTGACCAGGTAAGGTGCAGAAAGGGTTTTAGTCTGTGCCATATGACTTTGTCTCTCCTCTCTGCAGGATAGGTAAATATCACCCACTTTGCCGTAACTTCTCACTACCTAATTTTTCTTCCCTTTCCTTTCAGTTAGCCTTCTGTGATTGAGACACTTCTTGAGCCATTTCCGCACTAGGCTGTTATAGCGCTATGATTCCACTTTCAACATCCTATGGAATCTTGGGGTTTGCAGCTGGCCCCTCCTGAAACTGCAAACCCCAGGATTCCATAGGATGTTGAAAGTGGAATCATAGCGTTATAACAGCCTAGTGCGGAAATGGTCTTGGATCTTGCATGAGTGCAGTTGTCAATTCCCCCAATAAAATAAAACATTCTTTGAATCTCTGACTGGTATCCCTGCATTAGTACCAGTATACACAGGTGTAAAAGATCCTCTAAGGTTACTCCCCTATTGCAGGCTTCCCCTTTGAGCTAACATTCCCACAGTTTCACGGATGCACTGGCATTGTGGGTGGACCTCTGAGTCACCCACCTTTTGGGGTAACAGGTAGTGGAATAAATGCCCAGGAAAAGAGAAAGGCTTGCACTAGTACAGAAGTAACCAGGTGGAGGTGCCAGATGAGTCCCTCTGGACAGAGCAGTCCTCAAGATAGGGTGCCACTAATGAAAAGGCCCTGCTATGCATGTATTCTTTCTGCTCCTGCTATCTTTATTTTCTGCCTTTTCCCCCAACCCTGGGATTTAAGAAAGCTTAGAAAAATTAAAACATATACAGAGGACTTATCCTGCACCTGAGGGATGTGTTGAAGGCTGTCTACTTCCCAATAAATCTGTCTCTTTCATTGACAATTTTTTATGACTCTCCTTGTCTTTATGGAAAAGGACATTTAAGGTTGGAATGCCAGAGAGGTGAATCTTGATTAGATTCAACTTAAACTGGTTTCCAAGAAAAACAAAGGGGGGTGGGGATTCTTTGCCATGAGATAAGATTTGCTGTTTCTTTTACTCAGGAAAAAAATTGAATGTTTTAGTAAAATTAATAGAATTGGAAAATGTGATAAGTGTTACCTTGTTAGGTGTGCAGACTAGCTAGCATTGGATGTATTTTGCATGCACTAAGTCTTATTGTGCGAATCAGTGTGGTGTAGTGGTTTGAGCATTGAACTACGACCCTGGAGACCACAGCTTCTTTAGCCATGGAAACCTACTGGGTGATCTTGGGCACGTCACACACTCTCAGCCCCAGAAAACCTTGCGATAGGTTCGCCTTAGAGTCACTATAAGTCATAAACCACTTGAAGGCACACAACAGCAGCAGCAGCAGCAACAGGAAGTCTTAGTGTATAGCTATGCTATAGTTATTGTACAGACTATAAAATGCACATTATACTTATTGTATAGACCACTAATGCACTTATTCTACTTATACACTAATGCACTGGATGCTCAGCTGGATGGACAACAGAAGGTACAATGGAATACTCCACAGAATGTGCCACAAAATGCACAACTGAATGTACATTTGCACACACACTGGTTCCACAGTCACAACTCCACATGTGTGACCTCGAATGAAGTGGCATTGCACCTCAGACAAAAACATACAACTGCTCCCACAGGGCAATTTATGGATGTACAAAACATCAACCAGATCCCAGCCCTTGTCCATTTAGTTTTTATTTCACTTGTTCCATCTTCAGGTTTAACTGGCTTGTTTTATTGCTTCTTTGTAGTTTATATCTCGAATTTATATACTACCTGGAGAAACTGGGTTATTGGGTGGCTCAAAAGTATAGCAAACAAACACACACTATGTCATGGAAAGGGAGAGTTCAGTGAAGAGTGCAGCAAACATATATCTAATATCAGATCCAGTTCTGTGCCAAAATGACCCCCCAAGTGTCACTCAAGATCAGTTTTGCATAAAACTTCCATTTTTAGTACTTTATTTATTAAATTGTAAAGCATAACATCAAGCAATACCAACAATAATCTCTTCCCTTATTATCCCACCCCCATTCAGCAAATAATTCTACAACACCAAAAATGGAAATGAAAGAATGGTGTAAACATAAGGCTTATCCAGATCTCCCACTATCACATAAAATATAAAATTATAGTAATAGGGTCCTTAATAAGGTAGAACAGCCCCAGTTATCCAAAATAATCCTCCTCCCTCAAATTCCATTTTTTAAAATCTTTCTACCCTGTATTTATCTGGAACGGTAGTATCTGTGTTTTCATCATCAACATACTGAATAAATGGGTACCAAATTAAAAAAAAAATACTTCTCATTTGAGTTTTCCTTTACTCAAGAAGATATTATGGGACAATTCTTCCATAATAGCTATAAATCATATCTTTTTATACCATGCAGATAGTAAATAATTGTGATCATCTTTCCATCCTTGAGCTATTACCAGTCGAGCTGTCACAATGTAAAATAATTGCATGGTCTTTATGTAAGACAGCTATTTCTTCCTTCAAAAAGACCTTGTAGGCATAGCTTAAGACCCCTCACAACTGGCATCTTCACTGCAGAAATCCCCCATTTATCTGACAGGTTAGGGACAGAGCAGAGTCAGAAAAGGAAATCAGTTGAAAAACAGAACCCAGCCTGTATCATTCCTTCAGGTAGGAAGGGACTGCAATTGCCATCTAATCCTGCTGTGCAAGAGTTTGTAGTTAAAGCACTCCTGAGAGATGGCCATCCAATCTCTATTCAAAGATGTCCAAGGACAGAGGCTCTCCATCCTCTGAGGAAGGCTGCTTCACTCTCAAACAGCTCTTGCAGTCAAGGAAGTTTTCCTACTGTTATGTAGGAAATGTTCCTACATTATGTAGAATCTCTTTGTTTGTTATATGAATCCATCAGTTCATGTCCTAGGCCATTTCTGCAGCTTATCAGTTTCCATCATTGTTCTGTTGTGATCCCAGCAGTGCTTTTGCTGGGATAGGAGTGCAATGCAAATGCTCCCCTTCGCACCCGGCCGGCTTCCTGCAGAAGGGAGTGCAAGCAACATGTGCCTTTTTTCCACAGTGCAGATGACCTCTTTTCCATGCTGCACAGGGGAAGGAACTACCTATATCATGCTTCCTCTCATTCTGCATGGCCAGTGGTGACATGAGTGTTGTGTGATTGTAGGCCATTAATGGATTTTTTTTCCATTAATGGAATATCCTGAGATCGCGATGGGTGAGGACAGGTTGGCGGTGAGACCACAATGACATTGTGCTAAAGCATGACTTGCAGACTGGTGCCAACCCGCCCCATCACAGGATGGCGATGCCATGCAGAAATGATCATAGGATCTGGAGCAGCAGAAAACAGCCTACTCCTTCTTCTACATTAGTGGTTTTCACAGTCTGGTCCCCCAGATCTTTGGGACTTCCATTCGCAGAATTCTCAGGCATTGGTCATATTGTCTGGGATTTCTGGGAGCTGCAGTCTGCAATCTGGAGGGCCAAAGCTTGAGAACCGTTGCTTTGCAAGACATCCCTTGAAATCAGTGGTGTAGACTCAAGTCAACAGGCTCAGACTCAAGTCGGACTCAAGTTACTTCAGTGACTCGACTCGGACTCAACTCGGCCATAAATGATGCACTGACTCGACTTGATCTGAGACTTGTATATTTTTAATGACTGACTTGATGCCCTTGGTTCAGTAACATAACACATTCATCCAGAAATCTGATAATTTTGAACAACGCTTCCATTTCTTTTTGCCCACTAGTCACATGACAATCTGTCTCAAGCCCAAAGTGTGGGCACATTTCTCAGAGGAGAACAGCAAACAGATTAGGCAATGGGCTTGAGGTCTGCTCAGCAACCTGTCCCTGCTGCATATCAAAGGAGCATTCTAAAACGTTTCCTAGAGCAAAAGACAAGACTCACCCCCAAAGTGCAGGGTGCATTTCTCAGGCCCTTTTCGCACATTTTTTTAGCGCGAGCGCCCCTTGAGCACTGCGCAAATGGGAGCGCCTCTGCGCACGATTCACTCCCACTTGCGCGGTGCTCACGAGGCTGAAGCGGGGCCCGGGCGTATTTTTTTATTTTCGGCTTGAAGCCGAAAATAGCCTGCCCTCGCGCAATGCTCGCGCCGCCCTCGCGCACTTACCTGCCATGCAGTGCGTCGGGGAGCCGGTGCGGCCGTGCTTCCTTCCTGCAAAACAGCCTACAGCTCTCACAGTGCCCTGCGGAAGGAAGGGGCAGGGCGCTAGCGCGATGGCCACCTAATCGGGAAGCGCCCTACGGAAGGAAGGAGTGGGGAAGCAGCAGCGTCTCAAAGGAGGCTTCTCGTGCGAGACGCCCTCCCCCTTCGCGGAAAAAGGTAAGATGCGAAAAGGGCCTCAGAGGGGAACAGCAAATGTGTTAGGCAACGGGCTTGAGGAAGAAGGATCCTTCCTTCTAAAGCTTTTGAATCTTCAGTAATGGGGAGTAAGTCGGATCCTATTCCCCACTTCCAAAGCTGCAGATGGAAAAATTGCAAATGTGGAGAGCCAACTCTGCTTAAATTGTTAAAACTAAATTTATTTCACTCTATCTCATAATTCTGGAATTTTGGTTGCGGTATAAAGTTGGCTTCCAGACTTGAGACTTGACTTGAAAGTATCTTCAAGAACTTGAGACTTGACTTGAGACTTGAAGGTAGAGACGTGAGACTTGACTTGAGACTTGGAGTAAAGACTTAAATACATCACTGCTTGAAATATTTAAAGATGGCAGCTGGAATCTTCTATCATGGTGTACATTATGTAACTTTAAGTGTACTTAGCAACATAGCAGAGGGGCCAAGAAACCCTGCCAATTAATTGTGAAGATACATAATAGGACACCAGCAAGGGTGTCCCCATGCACTTTGGGCTTTACCAATGTACACTGGCACATCCTAGCCAGTGTCCTAACACACCATGAGACCAATCCTCACATGCATCAGCCACTTTGCTGGCTTCCCTATGTAGTAATGTAACAGCAGCCCAATCTTCTCTTCTTTAGCCTAAGCACATCTGATTCTGTAAGCCATCCCTCATGTGACTTGAGCCATTTCCGCACTATAGACTGTTATAGTGCTATTATTCCACTTTCAACATCCTATGGAATCCTGGAGTTTGCAGTTTAGGGAGGGGCCCTATAATAATCTAGCACTATAACAGTCTAGTGTGGAAATGGCCTTGGTTAACTCTTAAAAGTCTGGATTTGAATCCTTGTGTTTCAACTACGTTGATGCTGAATTAAGGCTGCCACCTCTTTTTTTCTGAGAAGTTCTCTACCTTCAACACCCAGGCAGGTACAATATAGCCCTTTCCTTACTGGAATTAGCTACACCTATTGAATTTAGCTGGAGCAAAGCAGAAAGAATTTCATTTTTTTAAAAAAAAAAGGTTACAGTTTTGTTCACATTTGGGGCAGAAAGCATGTGAGGCTTACCAAAAAATGGAGGGCCAATGTTTCCACTTCTACAATCCACAATGCACATACCTACAATGTTGGAGAGGGAGGTACCATACCAAAAAATGTTCATCTTAGAGGATGAAAACAAATGTGCAGAATGAGAAGAGTTAATGGTAACTTTTCCAGCCAGGATGCAGTGGATGGGGGGATGGGTGTGAGATGACTTAATTTCGGGAGCTTTCCAAACTCCTGCTATTTAAAAAGATGGAAAGGCCATATTTTCTATTACGGTCCCTGGCAAAGCAATTGAGTGGTTATAAAAACAGACTCTCAGAATGCTGGATTTTTCTTCCTTGGAAAGCAGCAGCTGGATAGTGAGGCGGGAGAATCTGGGGATATTAATAAAGGCTCCAAAAATGTTTGTCCTTTGGGGAATGTGACAAAAATACCACAATAAAAATAAAAAAAGAGTCTCTTGACACTGAAGCTGCCCTTGCTATTTATGTATGCATATGTAAATGCATGTTTGTCTTCCCAGGATCTCCTTGGGGAGAGAAAACAGTGAGAGTGGGTGGAGGAGTTGAGTGTACAAAATTGACCCCAGTTTGCCAAAAGTGATCGCTAGCTGTTCATTATGAATCCATAGATTAGTGGAACAAATGAGACTTTGCAAGCAAGCATATTTCAGAGAAATGTCTGTGCTCTTTGTTCTTTGGAATGAGGACACTGAAGCACAAGGTAGGTGGTATATCCATTTTATAGAGCTTCTACACACACACACACACACACAAAACTCCCACTGGCCACACAGTTTTCAGCCTTGCGCCATTTCTACACTAGACTGTTATAATGCTATTATTCCACATTCAACATCCTATGGAATTGTGAGATTTGCAGTTTAGGGAGGGGCCTTTAGAATTCTTAGCTAGAGAGCTCTTTGGCCTCCTGTGGAGGCGGTCTCAGGCACTATTGTTTCTAAAGGTCAAGTCACTGAGGGACATTTGCAGATACTATATCATGGAGTGGAGGTATACAGCCCAGTAACAAAGTTTCAAGTTTGTGCTCAGAAATCTCAGAGCCTGGGATGTTCCAGAACTGGCAGCCCCAAAACTGACTGTCTTCTGATTGCTTTAGTTGTGTATTCCTACATGGCAGGAAGTTGAACCGGATAGCTCTCATGGCCCCTTCCAGCTTTGTGATTGTATCATTCTGGGATTAAGGCATGGATCACTGTGGACTTCTCCAAGAGCAGTTGCAACTGGTGCTTTGGCCCAAACTGGGAAGAGGCGTGGACTCTGCAGGATCATGGGCACCTCCAAAAGCAACCCCACCAAAGCTGTGAACCTGGTCCATCAGAGGTCCATCAGAGGAAGTGCAACCTCATCTCAAATTGGCTGTACAGTCCTCCTCCACATCTGTGGGTTTGACCTTCTTTTGATTATTCGCGAATATGCATGACTTCCCTCCCCACCATTCTCCTTCTCCTACTTCCAAACATTTTGCCCCAATGGAGAGAACTCACAACGAGACAAAAGGGAAGGGAATGGGGGGTGGGGAGAAGCCTTGCATGAACCTTCCTTTCCCCTTCCAGAGTTCCCCTCTTCCCCTTCCCTAGGCCAAGGAGGGTGAAGCCTCAGCCAAGCCTTCCTCCCCCCACCTCCCCTTCTTCCTGTTCTCATGCAAAATGGAAAGGAAGGGGTTGGAGGAAGCCTTGTGTGAGCCTTCACTTCCCCCTTCTGAGCTCCCCCTCCAATTCCTATGCATTTTACCCAGCATGGAGAATTTATGCAAGGCTTCCCCTAGCCTCCCTTCCCTTCCATTTTGCATGGGAACTGGAAGGAGGGAGCCCCAGAAATGGTGGGAAGGGGAGCAGGGGGAGTTATTCGCAGTTTTTCCACTCTCACAAGGGTTCTGCACCCCGAACCCTTGCAAAAGTGGCAGGGTCACTGTATATCTAATCCTAAAATGGCATCTCCACTGATCAACTGGACCTCTAATCTTCCTTTTAAAGCCACCTGTACTGTGACCATTACTCAACCTCATGTCAGCAAGCTTGTAAATTAATTTCATGGTGCACAATATGGAATCTAGAAAAAAAATTAAAAACCATCATCTGAATCAAATCAACTAGCATTCAGCTGGAAGTGCTTCTTAGGGCTAATTTCACTCCCTTCCAAAACTGATTCTTTACTTTTTCTTCTTTTAAAAGAAACATATTCTGGAAATTTCTTTCATGGCTATGGCCCTGTTGTATCGTTATCCCTGCAGAGGAGAGGAGTTCAGACACATCTGATGGGGTGTTTGTTCTTTTAAATGCTGCGTTGAAATATTCTTGTGAATTTTCCCATTTATGTCATAATCAAGGCTTACCAATTCCTGCAAGAAAGCTAACTAAACCAAGAGCATATTCAGCATTTGGACAAGTTGCATTTTAGACTAGAGCTGATCATGTGAGCTGTGGAATTATGAGGGCTGAAAAGATAATAATGCAGAGTTGAAGGTATTAGGAAAAGAGGAAGACCAGAACACGGGTGGATGGATTCAATTAAGGAAGCCATGCGTGATATTGGGGTTTTCCCATCATCCAGGTAACAGAGCTTAAGGGAGATAGTTCTCCCTTCAGGCATACAAAGGGCTAATGAACTGTTAGGGTTAGGTTACATTTATTGGGGTGTCAGCATCATAGGTCATGAGAGATTGGTCCTTTCCAGATAAGGTGGGGGAATTGCTCCGTGCTATTACCTACCGCTTCTTCTGGGGTCCGAAGCAACGCGGGCTGTCCCTGAAGCCCTTCTGCAGGGCTCCTCCTTGGTCCAGGGTGAATTGGAGCAGTGCGAGGTCTCTAGATCCTCACTGCTCCGGCTTCCAAAATGGCGGCTTCCGCTTGGTCATGGGTCCCGACCAACTGCTGAAACTCACCACACCTAAAGCCCGCCCTCCACAAAGCGCAGGCTTGCATTGGTGCGAGCCTGCGAATCTGCACAAGGGAGCAGGAACGCAATGGTGTATTCCAGGAAAATAAAGACCTGTTTTTTGCGGTCTTTAGAAAACACGCTGGAGGACCACTTGGGGTCATTTTGGAGCGGACTGGGGTGCGGATCTCCAGTAAGTAGTCTGCTCCTAGTCCGCTCCAAGGTGCAGAAGAGCTCCATGAGAGGACGCACTGCCCCGTTCTAATTGCCTGGTGCAGAAAGAGCCATAGTTGCCCAATTGGTGGACAAAGGTGAGAATCTTCAAGATGCTTCAATGAAGAAGTTATAAAAATCCTCAAGAGACCATGAGGAGAGAGTCAGAACAAAGGAAACATCCAAGACATCCACAGAGGGCCAATAATACCAGTGGCAGGCAGACCACTAGGCCTCACCTCCTGGCTGCCCAGCATACCATCTCAGAAATGACCAACAATGTGAGTAGCTTAGAATGTTACCTAGTTAGCTGCATTAGGTTCTTTCTGTTATTTTGAAAGTTTTGGCTGATCTGAGGAATCTATCTATACTTGTAACTACTAGGTGTACCTGGGAGGGAGGAGCTGCTCATGAATATTAATATTTCTCCTGTCTACCTTGCATGTCTTAGAATAAATGCTTTTCTGTAAAAACCTCTCTGCTTCCTCTCCATTCTCACGTGTTTCTCAGCAATATGCGCAGATAGGATGGAGGAGTGTGGGGGAAGAAAAGGGATCTCTAAGCATAGAAATTGATAATGCCCCAGCAGCGTCCCACTGTGCTGCTCAGATAGGGGTTGATTCAGGAGTGGTGGCAGCTTTTAATTAAGAAAATTTGGGGAAAGTTCCTCTCTCCTATTCAAGGACAAAAGTCAGCAATGAGTGGGAGAAGGACCCCATTTTCCCCCAGTTTCTTCACACCGTGACTGCCCTGAGCTTGCAAAAACCTTGTAGTGGAACAATAACAGAGTGTTTCGAAGGTATTTTCTTTCATGGGGTCATCATAAGTTGAAGCCAACTTTAAGGAAATTAATAACTTGGGCCATTTCCGCACTAGACTGTTATAGCGCTATCATTCCACTTTCAACATCCTATGGAATCCTGGGGTTTGCAGTTTAGGGAGGGGCCAGCTGGCCCCTCCCTGAACTGCAAACCCCAGGATTCCATAGGATGTTGAAAGTGGAATGATAGCGCTATAACAGTCTGGTGCGGAAATGGCTTAAGACCCAAAAAGTAATTTCTCTAAATTTTGGGCAACTTCAACCTGGGGGGGGAGGGGAGCTAATGGGAGTGGAGAGGAAGAAAGGTGAGGAAACAGCCAGATGAAAACAGTGACACATGTGGCCAAGCAATCTCAGAGCGTGATCAAGATGACAAAAAATATTAATGAGGAAGAACACATAAGCTAGGAGAAGGTGCGGTAGTGTGCTTTTGGTTTAGTCTACTGGAAAGGGCAAGATTATGGCCCCTCCTCTCTGTTTTCTGGCAATTGAACCAAGTTGAGGACAGAGGGGGAAAGTGGTAGAAGGACAGAGAAACTGGGACATTTTAAAAGCAGCTGAATAAGTGGGACAACGGAGGATTGATTAAGACAGTCCCTGCAAAATCAGGACAGCCAGAGGGTATGCAGGGGGCAGAAAGCAGCTGTATGGGAGGCACAGCTCGCTCTTCCAATATGTTGTTGCCACCTCTCAGCATCCGTTGTCTGAGGCAACAACCTTGCTCTACCCGGCAGTGTCATTATAATGGCATGGAAATACTCTACGGTGGTGGTTAGAAGGTTACCTATCAACTGTGCTCCAGAGCTGTGCTGTGCACATGCTAATTATTATTAGGAAACCTGTCCAGTATCATAAGAAGCTGAAATCGACCAGGTCAAGTTACTTCTCCTTCTGCTCCATGCAGAGGAGTATCTGGCCTAAACAGTGCCTAGGGCAAGTGTGGAAGTTGCACCCCTATCTCTGGGGCTGCCGCTGCCTCTTCCTCCTCCTTTGCCACTTCTGGCATGGTTTTTTTGCACCCCTGGTATTGGTGTCCAGGGCACACACCCTACTTGCCCCACCCTAGGTACACCTCTGGGTCCACGGCTGGGAAACATTTGACTCTCTTGTATATTTTGGACGACTACTCCTACAGTCTCTTACTATGTTGACAACAGAGGATTAAACAAGACTGTGCCAGACAAATTGGGACACTTGGTGGATACGGAGAGGTATTCCCTAGGAGTAAGTTTTCTAAATTCTTGGCAAGTTCACTAATGAAAAGAAAAGAAAGAAGAGAGGAAGATATGCAGAGGAAAGGAAAAGACAGGAAAGGATGGCCAACAGCATTTAAGTAAATGTAACTGATAATAAATAATCATGAGAGGCTGTTCTTATGTTGATCTATGCTTCTATAGTCTCTGGAGCATGCTTATTTTCTGCTATTCCAGAGACAAGGGCCATTTCCACACTACAATGTAATAGTGCTATTATTCTACTTTCAACATCCTCTGGAATCCTGGGATTTGCAGTTTAGGGAGGGACATTTAGAATTCTCATCCAGAGAGCTCTTTGGCATCAGTAAACTACAACCTCAGATTTTGAAAGTGGAATAATAGTCCTATGACAATGTAGTGCAGAAATAGCCTAGGATATGGAGCAATAGATTCAAACTACTAGAAAAGAAATTCCACCTAAACATTAGGGAAAAAAAATCCTGAGCAGTTTGACAGTAGAATACGCTGCCTCAGAGTGTAGTGGAGTCTCCTTCTTTGGAGGTTTTTAAATAGAGGCTATCAGGAATGCTTTGATGGTGTATTCCTGCATGCAGGGGGTGGACTCAATGACCCTTGTGGTCTCTTCTAACTCTCTTATTCTTCTTTTGCTTTCCTTTTCTTAAAGTCTAAAAAAAGTTTATCTCCCTCTCCTTTCTTGCTCGAGTTCATCCTGAAACCTGGGAGTATATCAAAATTCTTGACAAGGCCAAAGTCCACCAGCAAAGGGTGAGCTTTTCACATGTGCCTGCATGCAGGATGCTCAGTTATTGCACTGCATACCAAAAGGGAGCTTTTAGATGACTGGCTATCAAAACATCCAAATGGGAAGAATTGGCACATTGAGCTGTGAGTCACGGGGCGACAAATTGTGAAGTACTGAGATATCGAGTGATATATATGTGCATGTGTGATTCAGCTCTTAGTCAATCTCTGCTGGGTTCACCTTGTGGGGGGAAACCTTCACATTAACCCTCCCAAAGCCATGGCCTCTCCTTGAGCCACTTAAAATGGGGGCCATTTCCGCACTGCACTGTTATAGTGCTATTATTCCATTTTCAACCTCCTATGGAATCCTGGGGTTTGCAGTTTAGGGAGGACATTTAGAATTCTCAGCCAGAGAGCTCTTTGGCCTCAGTAAACTACAAACCTCAGAATTCCACAGGATATTGAAAGTGGAATAATAGCACTATAACAGTGTGGTGTGGAAATGAGGAAGAAACCCCACACCACTGGGGCTCTGTTGACTGTACAGGCAGAACTGGGCAAGATTACTTTTGTGGAATTCCTTGCTGGTTCTTGCTGTATTCCTTCAAGTCATTTCCATCTTGTGATGACTCTAAGGTGACCCAACTGATTGACTGAGGGAGTGATATCCTCCATTTCTCCAATGTGGGATCCAAGACAGCATGCTGATAGAGGGTGCTTGTCTGCAGCAGAGCATTAATACTGATTAAGAAGCAAAGACATCAATGGCTTAAAGCAGCGGTTCTCAACCTGTGGATCACGACCCCTTTGGGGGTCAAACAACCCTTTCACAGGAGTCGCCTAAGACCACCGGAAAATACATATTTCCGATGGTCTTAGGCTCCATTCCCTCCTCGGTGGTGGTGCGCAAGTGCGAGCCATGCACTCGCGTCCTCCTACCCCCTTTGGCAGGAGCGCGTGCAGCCACAGTGTCGCCACAGCAGGACTGGTGGTGAGCAAGCACAAGCCATGCGCTCGCGTCCTCCTGCCCCCTGTTCAGAAGGGACTGAAATTGCTCCCCTTGTCCGCTACCGGGAGAACCTCCTGTCTGATGGGCCACCTTGGGGGGGCGGCGGCAGCATGGGGGGCAGGCCCCCTCCTCGCCACAGCCCCTGCCCCACTCGCCACAGAGGGGGCGCTGCGGAAGGGCCGGGGGGCCACAAGGCGGCGCTTTTCCGGGGGGTCGAGCTGCGCCCGGCACAAAAGACAAAGGAGCTGGGATTCCTCCCCCCAGCCAGGGTCGACACTCTGGAAACTTTTCCCACACTGCCTCCCCCCAGCGGAAACGAGAGCGAAGCAGAAGCAGAGCCCGGGGGGGGGTTCTCAGGGTTTTTTCCCGGGGGAGACACGCAGCTCCTCTTTCCCTCCCTGCTCCCCCCTGTTCCTGGCTGGTGAGGTGGCCTTTGCCGGGGGGGAGGCATTGTAAATAATAAATAAATAATTTTATGGTTGGGGGTCACCACAACATGAGGAACTGTATTAAAGGGTTGCGGCATTAGGAAGGTTGAGAACCACTGGCTTAAAGGAACAAAGTAAAAGGCTTTTTTTCCCCCTAAGTTAAAAAAAAATTGTTCTATGTTTAACAGTGTTTGGTCTGATAATATAAACCATAAAAATATAATTTAAAAAAAAAGAATTCTAAGACAGGAAATTACTCAGGGTGCTAGCCTAATCTAGTTGCATTCTCAAGAAGAACTAGGAAGAGAGAAAGGAATGAAACTCTCCATATTTGCAGGTTTAACTTTCACAAATTTGATTATTTACGAGTTTCTCCAACCCCTGCCTCCCCACTTCAACTGCTACTTTTCTGGAGGAACCTTTCCTCTAAGCAACTCTGATCAGGCCTGCATCCCTTTAAACACCCATCTTTGGTCCTTCTCCACAAGCCATGGTCTAACTAGTTAAGAATAGCTCACAGCCCAGTTTCTCAGCAAAACAAATCCTCTCCCGATGCTCCTTACACACCCTAGGAAGGCAATGGGCAAGAGAGAGGAAGTACAAGGCCACCATGCCAACTCAGTTCCTTTCTCTTTCTTTACCCTGACCTAGGCCATTTCCGCACTAGCCTATTATAGCGCGATGATTCCACTTTCAACCTCCTATGGAATCCTGAGGTTTGCAGTTTCGGGAGGGGCCAGCCAGCCCCTCCCGAAACTGCAAACCCCAGGATTCCAGAGGATGTTGAAAGTGGAATCATCATGCTATAACAAGCTAGTGCAGAAATGGCCCTGGTTTGGACCCTGGGTGCCTATTCTCCCCACATGACTTGGCCCCCTTTACACACACACACACACACACACACATTTTGATATTTGTGATTTTTTTTCACTTATCCAAGGTCCCTGTACCTCTAACCCTAGTGAATGTGGAGGTCCAACTGTACAACTCAAAAGTTCTTAACACAAAAGTTAAAACAGAATTAAAGTAGACTTCTGTTTTTTAAAAAAAAAAGTTAAAAATGCAAGTTAAAAGCAGTTTTAAAACACACACAAGACATGACAAAATTGAAACAAACACCCACTCTGGGGCTGGAGAGAAACATGAGGATCCGCAAAGTGGCAGGAATTCAAGCGTGGGGCTCAGCACGAAGTGGCGGTTGCAGCATTTCTACTCCTTCATTCATGAGCTCCCCAGAGATCTCCTGAACAGTACTGTATTTTATGTATATGCAAATATCGGTATTCCAAAATCTGAAATATAAAACACTTCTATTCTCCAGCATTTCAGATACGTGATACTCAACCTGTATTTTTCCCCTGATTTGTTAAACTGTGTTATTTGAACAGCTGAGTCTGTGCAACTATAGTTAATGTTAGTGTGTCATGCTTAAAGATACCACTTGATATATCATGCTTGAAGATGTCATCGGGGCCACCCCATGTTGGTTGACAACACAAGGGGAGGCCTGAAATCCTGGGATAGTACTGGTCTGGCAAACCTAACTGATTTTAAAGACTGGGCATCCTTCCACCCATTCCCAGATGGATGCAGGATTTTCTGGCTCAGCAGGAAGGCATATTGTGCTGGAACGCCAGGGTCTTAGGCCCTTTTTGCACCTTACGTGTTCCCGGTGGCATCCTGTGGGGATCCTGGCAGCGACTCTGTTAGGAGAGGAGCACGATGGAAGTGGTCGCCTCTGCACCAGCTGCCTTTGGGATCTAGGAAGTGCAATGGCCCCACCTTTTCCTGCTGCAGCACAGCTGGGTACTGTCCCAGGCTGTGCTAGGGCAGGAAGTGCAGCCATTGCGCTTCCAGATCCTCCACACACCACGTAAGTGTGGGATGGCAGAGCAATCACAGGTCATTGATGGGGAAAACCTGTCAATGATTTAATATGTGATTGCGCTTCCTGGGGACAGGAGAAGGATGGACCATGGCCCTTTACGCAATTCAGCTTTTTGTGGAGCTGGAGTGCAAGGATCGCGCGAACAGCCTCTACCAAGAGGCTCTCACATCCCGGTTCCTTCAGCTCCGCAGCTGCCGCCTGCTCGCGCAATAGCCCCACTTCTTCCTTCCACAGTGCAGCCTGGGAGTTTCCCAGGCTGCACTGGGGCAGGAAGCATGAGCACCTTGGCTCCTGAGCTCCACACACACGGCAAGCTGTCTTGTCCAGTACCTGTAACTTTTCCCCATATTCCCCAATCCAATCTGTATTCAGAGTTATTAGCATACAGAGATTGGGTTCCTGAGGGAATACACTGCCCTCCTTCTTGCTGCTAGGCCTCATCTCCATAGCAACTGGCCTATTCAAGACACACACAGTTGACTGAGGTCCAAGAGCTCTCTGGCTAAGAATTCTAAAGGCCCCCCTCTGAACTGCAAACCCTAGGATTCCATAGAATCTTCTTAGGCAGCCAGTCGTATGAGGTCGCCTGACCCAGCCAATCAGCTCCAGAAATTTCTACTGCTAGATACCATATTGTCCCTGAAGAAGACCATTGAACTATATACATGGGTCAAAACATATTGGGCTTGTTCTAAATAAAATAAAATAAAAACCATTTACTGGGCACTTGGAGATGTTGTTGTTGTGTGCCTTCAAGTTGTTTCCAACTTATGGTGACCCTTAGGTGAAGCTATCACAGGACTTTCTGGAACTAAGAGTGTAAGATGTGCCCAAGATCACCCAGGGATTTCCATGGCCACTTGGGAAACTGAAGCCTGGTCTCCACAGTTGTAGTTCAATGCTCAAACCAGTAAAGGCTCTCACTTGGAGAGTATCTCCCTCTTTTTCTTCAATTCTGTTGGATGCCCTCCAGTATTTGCTTCTTCTACTTAAAGTTTTCAGCCAGAGAGCCTCTAGTGCCCCAAGCAATCTACAAGTTCCGCTATTCCATAACATGCAGCCATGGCAGTTTAAGTGGACTTTTAATGCTTATAACCGTGCAATGTGAAAGCACCCCTGGTTAGCTGGGCCTGGTTTACCAAAGTTCCAGATCCCCATACTCAGAATGCCCTTGTACCCACTTCCAGAATCTCATCTGCCCTGATGGGATGCATGTCAGTGGAGCAATGAATCTTCTCTAGATTTTAATATCAATGACCATTTCTGTCCTATACTGTTATCGTGCAATTATTCCACTTTCAACATCCTGTGGAATTCTGGGGTTTGTAGTTTACTGAGCTCAAAGAGCTCTCTGGCTGAGAATTTTCAATGTGGATTCCACAGAATGTTGAAAGTGGAATAATTGCACGATAACAGTGAAGGGCAGAAATGGCCAATGTTGGAGGAGCTATCCAAAGTGCTGGGCCCTATCCCCAAAATTCGTTGCCCTATTGGCAGCCCCTTTTGCTGCTCGCTGTTCTTCCTTGCAGTGAAAGTAGGAGATTGTGTCCCTTTCCAACAAATGTACATTTTCAGACATTGTGGATTTCCGTATCATTCTACCTAAGTTTCCACATTTCTCCCTTTTTTTAAAAAAAAGTTTTTATTAAGAGTTTTTCAAAATACAGTAAAATTTATAGACACTTTGAAAACAGACAAAAAAAATAGCAAAAAAGAAAAAAGAAAGAAACGTAGGATATGGAAAGAAACACAGAAAAAGAAAAAGAAATGGCTTCCAGCTTTGTTTTCAAATGCAATGCATGAAAATAATATAATCCAACCTCCCTTTCTAAAACTATAAGGTTCACTTCTTCCAATAACCCAGTCTTACTAGTTGTCAAAACCAAAAGTTAACAAATCATTTTCTTTTTTCCATAAACAGTCTATAAGGGGTTTATAATTCTTTAGAAAATCTTTCATACCCAATAATTTGTCCCCTTCTGCTAGATCAGCCAATTTCAACAATGATGCTTCGTAAGTAGGTACTATTGAGTTCCTCCATCTTTGTACATATGACAGTCTTGCTGCCAGGAACATATATTGAGGTAATGTTCCACGTCTCTCCCGACTATTCATCCATAAGTCCCAAAAGAAAAAGTTTTGGTTTTAATTGAATGTTGCCTTTTCAGATCTTCACATCAATGTATTTGAAGCCAGAACTTTTTAGCTTTTTCACTTCTCCATCACATCTCTGTATGGAACATGTCATACAAATAGTATAGCATATTGGGAACTCGTGTGTGTGTGTGTGTGTGTGTTTGTGCACGTTTCATTCTACATACAGAGATGTTCCTCAAAAAAAAGGTGTGGGAAGGAGACCAGGAAATAAATGAATTGTTGTAGTTGTGTGCCTTCAAGTCAGTTCCAGCTTATGGAGAACCTAAGGTGAACCTATCACAGGGTTTTCTGGGGCTGAGAGGGTATAATGCAGCCAAGGTATTACTTCACACCTATTTAGAGGGTACTCACACAGTGGAGCAGATAGCAGTAGCAAACCAAGCTTAGGAAAGACATATGTGTTTATAGGTTCTAAGTAATTGTCCAGGCTCCAGCCTCAAAGAATAGATGAACGTTACAAGCCACCAGAATTCTTCTTTGCCAGGAGGCTACATATAAAAAAAAATAACAACAATCCTGCTGTTTCCACAGTGGTCTTTCTCAATCCCACATTCTGTTCCCACAATGACCAACCACTTACAAATATGAAGCCCACAAGCAAAACATGGGTTCCATTTTCCCCTCCCACTTGTATCCCCTAGCAACTGATATGCCATGGGATATTGCCTCTGGTATTGCAGCGAATATACATCTGCCACAACTAAGAGCCGTTGCTAATCCTATGCACCATGAATTTGTCTAATCCCATTTTAAGGTCATCCGGACTGTGGGCATGACTACAAATGAGGGTGCTGAATTGCACAGTATAGCTATATTCTGTGTCAAATACTTCCTTGTAGCTATCCAGAATCTCTCCCCACTCAGGTTCATGGGACAACCTCAGCTTCTAATAGCTGAGATCCTGCATCAGCAGATAGGATGTAAAGTTCCACCTTGGCAGAAGAACTACACCCCCTCTCCTCTCCATTACATTCACACTCCTCCTATAGGACCTCCCTTCCAACATAACCATGCAGTAGCTGGGGGGGGGCTGGCAGAAGAACATCTGGCTATAGCTGGACACACAATGACAAATGCATCCTCTAAGACTTATTTATTTATTGAATTTATATACTGTCTTTTCTCCCAAATTAGGACCCAAGACAGCTTCCAAAAAGTTCAAAAAAACATTCAAAGCATTTAAACAATTAAAAAGCATATAAAATTCTGAGCAGCCACTGAGAAGCCCTCTCCTGTGTCCTCACCAGGCAAGACTAGGACAGTAGTGGAACCAAGGGAAAGACTTCCCCTGAAGATCTTAGGGCTCTAGCAGGTTTGTATAAGGAGATAAAGGCCATTTCCAAACTACACTGTTATACTGCTATTATTCTACTTCCAATATCCTGTGGAATTCTGGGATTTGTAGTTTACTGAGGATAAAAAGCTCTCTGGCTGAGAATTCTAAATGTCTCTCCTTAAACTGCAACTCCTAGCATTTCGTAGGATGTTGAAAGTGGAATAGTAGCACTAGAACAGTCTAGTGCAGAAATGGCCACAGTCTTTCAAATAGTCTAGACTCAAGACGTAAAGGGCTTTATAGGTCATGATGAGCACTTTGAATTGTGCCCAGAAACAAACAGGTAGCCAGTGAAGCTGTTTTAACAAGTCAGTCATGTGCTCCCTGTAACTGGCTCTGATCAGCATTCCAGCTGACGCATTTTGAACCCACTGAAGCTTCAGAACAGTTTCCAAAGACAGCTCCACGCACAGTGTGTTACAATAGTCCAGCCAAGACGTAATCAAGGTGTGTGTCAGTGTAGCCAGATCTGCTGTCTCAAGGAATGGGGGCAGCTGGTACACAAGTTTTAACTGTGCAAATGAACTCCTGGCTACAGCTGAGACCTGGGCATCCAGGTTTCCCACAAGAGGTCATAGAGGATGGCATCATTATTGTGCATCTAGCTATTTGGATCTAGTCAGACACTCCTCTGTCACCAAGCTCTCCTCAGCCATTACATGGCCATGTGGGTGGGGGTTGCAGGAGGAAGGTGACGTCTGATGGAGTCAGGGGGATCATTGTGTGAGGGACATAAAGGGATAGAAATAAGTCAGCCAGCCCATGTTATGAGAAAGAAAGAAAAAATTCTGCCTATCTCCTTTCAGATCATAGATAATTTGATAGATCTCCATTATACATTAGTGGGTAGTATTCCAAAGCACTGAGGCTGTATCTTTGTCTGCACAGTTTACTCTGGGATGGCCCATCCACATTTGCTACCACAACTCCTGCAATGAAAAAGCAGGCAAAATGGACCAGCAGTTATTAAGGATTGGTACCTAAGATGTTCGTCCGTGAAGCTCAGCACTCTACCCACTGCCTCTTTGAACAGCCCCTGCAAATTCAACCTGAAGGACTATGGTTGTGTCAATCACACTGTAAAAACTGTTGTACAGAATAAATAAATTCTATACTGGATATTGTGGCAGACCAGCAAGTGGTTCATCATGATTAAAAGCTGACAAGACAGAGGCAGAACTGAAGGCAGTGGATAATTTCCTTAATGTGTTTCTCTGGAAAGTGCTGCTCACCTCCTGAGAAACCAGAGTAATAAGATTTATATAGTGTAAATCATCAGGAAGGGCTGGGGGGTTTTTGGCTTGCATATTTCCAGGAGAAGCAATGCAAAATGGTTACCTGTTCATGACTGAGCAACCTGTTTTTTGCCAAGGCAAGGAATGAGTTGCAGGTTGCAAATGAGATTAAAACCACACCCCAGTGTTCCCCTACATGACAGTAAGTTTGCCAAAATCAGCGTGGGACATCCTTTTGAGCAAGCACATATAGGACTACATGGCACAGCTGCAACCTTCAATATACAATCTACCATCACTCCAAAATAGAAGGAAAAAATTAAAAATTCACCCCATAACATAGACTAGATAGATAGAAAGAAAGATAGACAGACAGACTGACAAATTCATATCAATTAGGGTTGCCAGCTCTCAGGACCTGGCCCTGAATCTCCAATTTTCATGGATCATTTCCTAGCAGAAGATGATAGTACACATTCTCCCATAGGGTGGGGTCAGCTCAGGGCAAGAGGAAAAGGTTGGGTGCAAATCCCCAGCTCAGCTATTAAAGCAACAGCTTCCTACAATGCACAAGGATTGATTGGTTTCTTGCTGTACTTACAAAGATGCTTCAGGGAGTCTACACACTTACTCAGTTTCTTCTTTCACTCCAAGTCAATTGTAGCTCACTCTCCACATTGACTGCTCTGCAACATCTTCTGCCTAGAAGCAAGTAAACTAGATTAAATGTTCCTTATCTAACTAAGTGAGAATGAATAATCTCCTCAATTTCCCTTTGATCTGAGAACAGTCCTTTTAGCTAAGATTTCTGTCTCAACACTGAAAAAGAAAAATATGTTTTGTCAGAGAAAGAGAATGAGACAGACTCTAAGCAACAGTGGGAGGGACTTTTTGCACAATTCTTAATGACATGGTCAGGGACCACCTCTGGGACTCATAGTGTGGCCACGGTGGCAAAGTTATTGATGAGGAAGAATACACATGTTAGGAGAGGCTGCAGCAGTTTGTTTTGGCCTAAGTCTACAAGGAAGGGAAAGATTCTGTCCCCTCCTCTCCTTTTGTCTCCCCCCTGCTATGATAATTGACTGCATATTAATTTTTGCAGTTTGAACTCAATTTGCAGCAAACTGCTGAGGACAAAGGGGGAAAGTGGGAGGAAGAGACAGGAACTGGGACATTTGAAAAGCAGCTGAAAAAGTAGGACAATCAAGAATTAATTGGGACTCTACCTGCTGAGCTGGGATAGCTGGAGGATATGAAACACTCTGCTGGCAATGCAAGAGCATTGTGGAGAAAAGGAAGATTAGCTACCAGGGCAGCTGGGAAAGGGAGCAGGCAAAGCATTCTCTCTCTCCTACAGTTCTTCCATCACCCACTCTTGGTCCTTTTATTACCAAAGCTGAATGACCCAGTTATGATTGTGTTTCCTTTAGCAAGCTTCCTGGACTGCCATTATTAGGGGGAAGAAGTAATTTGCAGACTGAAGATAGGAAAAGAAATCTTTGTACAAAATGCCAGTGCCAAGACTGCAAGTCAAGGCTCCCTCAGGCAGGAGGCCTGGCTGTTGCAGGTATATTCCCAAATTTACAGCTGTGCCAGGGAGCACAGCATGTTCAAATCAACTCAAAAGTTATGAGTGGGAGGGCTAAATAGCTTTGCAGCAAAGTATTCCCCATGAGAGTTCCCTCCCGCCCCCAGCAGGACTTAACTGTCTGCAACAAGGCAGTCCATTTCTTGGTATCATTTCTTGCTGTGTTGTAATTTGAACAGGCTTGTTTAGGCACCCAGGAAACAGTGCTGCCTCCGTGTCACATCAGAGTTCATTAAAGCAATTGAAAGCCATTTTCTTCCCCCAGATAGAGCATGAAGGTGAGCACGCACTGTCTTTCCCCTGGGAGTTATGGAGTTTTTTTGAAAGAGAGTATCTTCTTTCTAAGCCCCACTGAAAGAAAGGGGGAAAAGAATGAGCACAGGGTCCTCATAGTGTAGTGATTTGAGCATTGGACTATGATCCTGGTGACCAGGCTTTGATTTCTTGCTCAGTCATGGAAACCCATTGGGTGACCGTGGGCACGTCACACATTCTCAGCCCCAGAGAACCCCATGATAGGTTTGCCTTAGGGTTGCCATAAGTCAGAAATTACTAGAAGGCACACAACAACAACAAACAGGGTCTTTGCAAAGGCTCAGTTCAGTTTTAGGGGGCCTGTGCAAGAAGAGGCTTGACTTTCAAGAGAAAGACCCCTTCCTATGACAATTGTATGCAGTAGCAGCTGATGCCTACAATGCCACTAAGGTGAGGAATATTTTACAGTTTTAATCCAGACTTTAAAAGAGCTATCCAAGGTGCTGATGCTTATCCTCCAAAATAGGTTGAAATTCACATTAAACTCCAGAATGGATTCACTGCTCAATTGATATAAGAGCCATAACCCACCACTGGCTGCTTCTATCTGACTAATCTCCCCACTTCACCTGGAAAACTGACTATGGGAAGTTTGACTGAGATAAAGTACCAGCATATATCTCATAGAATCATAGAGTTGGAAGAGACCACAATGGCTATCGAGTCCAGCCCACTGCCATGCAGGAACAAATGCTCAAAGCACCTCCAACAAAAGGCCATCCAGCCTCTGCTTAAAAACCTCCAAAGAAGGAGACTCCACCACACTCAGAGACAGCATATTCCACTGCTGGACAGCTCTGACTGTCAGGAAGTTCTTCCTGATGTTTATGTGAAATCTCTTTTCCTGTAGTTTGAATGCATTGCTCCATGTCCTGGTTTCTGGAGCAGCAGAAAACAAGCTTGTTCCATATTCAATGTAACATCCCTTTAAATATTTAAACATGACTATCATGTCTCTTAATCTCCTTTTTTGTCAGGCTAAACATACCTAGCTCCCTAAGCCTCTCCTCATAGGACATGGTTTCCAAACCCTTTACCATTTTGGCTGCCCTCCTCTGGATACATTCCAGCTTGTCTATCTGTCTGTCTACCTAACTACCTATCTGCCTATTGATTTCTTCTTGAAACATGGAAGTAAGCAGTATGGAAGGGGCAAGAGACTATTTGTTGTTCTGTTGTTTATTTGCCATCATTGGCTTCAACTTAAGGTGATCCTATGATTGAGAAATCTCCACAACACTCTGCTTTACCCAGTATTATGATCTTCTCCAATGGGTCACCTGGTCTCATGATATATCCAGCTCTTCTAGTGAGAGTTCAGGCTTGATTTGCTCAAGACCATTCATTTGTCTTTTTAGCAACCCCATGATATGCGTTAGACTCTTCTCCAGCACCACATTTCGAATGCACTGATTCTCTTCCTGTCGGCTTTCTTTACTGTCCAGCTTTCGTGACCATATATCAAAATTAAAAACACTATGGCCTGGATGATTCTGATTTTGATGTTTAATGATGCATCTTTACTCTTGGGGATCTTATTTAGTTCCTGAAATCAGCTTCCTTTCCAAGTTTAAGTCTTCTTCTGATCTCTTGACTGCAGTCTCCATTTTGATTCATGAGTGAGCCAAGGTATAGGAAATCTTTAAACAGTTTAATGTCTTCATTACCCACTTTAAAGTTATGTAAAGGACTTGAGGACATTACGTAGGTATATCCCAAGGCCAAAACCTGAGATCTAGGTAATGACCCTTTGTCTATCTATCACTTTCTTTATATCCTCACCTTTTTCCCATGACATGGCACAGGTAAGGTTACAAGAATGATGTTGGAAGGGACAGCCTCTGGTGACACTGTTAAGCATGATACATTGGCTGGCACACCTTTGCTATGCATACTCTAAAGACACCTGATCCTGCCTTGGTAGCTAAGCAGGGTCAGTCCTGGTTAGTCCTTGGATGAGAGGCCACCAACCCATACCAGGTGCTCTAGGTTATATTTTAGAGCAGTGGCTTTTAACCTGGGGTCCAGGGACCCCTGGGGGTCGGTGGAGTCCTCACAGGGGGTCTGCGAAGCTCTGCTGCTGGACACCAAATATGACAGCAGCAACGGGAACATGACAGCAGGGGGCAGGGTTGTGGGTGCTGAAATTGTTCCCCCATTAGCAAACTAAGTCTCTGGAGACCAAGGTTTGAGTCCCCACTCAGCCATGGAAACCCATTGGGATACTTCAGGCAAGTCACGTTCTCTCAGCCTCAGAGAAAGGCAACGAGTTTTGCCAAGAAAACCCTCATGATAGCTTTGCTTTGGGGCCACCATAAGTCAGTTTTCAAAGGGGGGAGACATCATAGCTAGAAAGAACCTCCCACTGTGAGTGGCACTTTGTTGTTGTTTACCTTCAAGTCAGTTCCGACTTAGGGCGACTCTAAGGTACCACAGGGTTGTTATGTTTTGTTTTGTTTTTGGCAAGATTTATTCAGAGGGAGGTTGCCTTTGCCTTCCTCTGAGGCTGAGAAAATGTGACTTGCCCAAGGTCACCCAGCATCTGAGCAGGGATTTGAATCCTTTCATCCAAACAAGGAACACCAAGTCTAACAAATAAGGACAAATTTAAATACACACACTTTTCAAGGCAATGCTCTTGCCCTGAGATTCCTTCCCCCTGCCAAGAGGACTGAAGGAGAACTGGGCTCTGAGATCTGGGACCCTTTCACACAATTATATTGCTACACTACCACTTCAACAGCCATGGATGCATTCTATGGAATCCTTGGCTTTGTAGATTGGTGAGATACTAGAGCATTCTGGCTGTGATTTCTGAATGCCTCTTCCCTAAACTGTAAACCCCAGGATTTCATAGAACAGACATATGGCAGTCAGAGGCCCTTTCCACACGTGTATATAACACAGAGCAATGCGACCTCTAATGGAGGTCTTCCACACCTTGTGGTGCATTTGATCGCATGCAATTTTTTGTTTCCACACGTCAATCCGCATAGGCACGGTCCGAACTGCGTTAGTGAGCACTTTTTGAAAACCTTAAAAAATGTGGGTTTTTTTTTCCCCGATGCGCGTTTTTGCGTACTTGCGGACGTGTGTAGAAGCGCAGATACACACTGATTCGCCCATGAGATCAACGGAGGGCGGGACGTGAGCATGGCCAGCTTCAACAGTTGACCTCGCCCCACAAAGAGCTGGATGCAATGACGCACGGAGCCATTTAAAAAAAAAACTGGCCAATCACAGACGAAGTGGGCGTGGTAAGGAAACGAGCGGGAGATGAAATGCGAATACAGTGTGGATCTGCAGACACACGCTAGCATGGAACACGCTAGAGCCATGTGGAACGTTGGAAAAAAAATCCGCCATTGCGCAGATACAAATAAAACCGGCCAGAACCATTGCTACGCAATTTCGCAACCACGTGTGGAAAGGGCCAGAGTGTTACAATTTTGTAGAAAAAGGGGCTCCTGGGAGCCCTAGTCATGACATTCAGAAGAAGCGATCTCCTTCCCCTGCACCTCCTAAAAATGCGTTCTGTGGAACTCGAAACTCTACAAAGCAAATTTCCAGTGCCAAAGAGGTGTCAGAAGGGTTATATTTGTTGCCTAGCAGAGAGTCCAAATGAGAGAGTCCAAAGCAACGTGAGCAAGGGGTTAAAGAAAGGCAAGGGTTATTTCTGCAGCAGAAATAGATCAACACCTAGTGGGGGTCCAAAGTGAGACAAAACACATTTCCCAGTGCCCACCTTATATACACTAAACAGGTGGATTTCTTCATGTAAACATTCAGAAAACAATTAACAGTTTCAAAGCACATCCTCTCTGTCCAGCATCTATCAATGTGAAACTGTCCCAATCAATATTAAACTGTCGCAATCTGTTTACCATTTTCAGATAGCATATGATAATTCAACAGCAATTTAGGTGTTTGATTCCTTCAAAAGTCTGTTACCTTAAACAAGGTATATAATTAATAGTTGCAAATCAAGGAGGAAGCTCCCTTTTCTCACCTACATGTTAAAACATAGGGTGGAGCCAAGGTTTATAATCTAGCCTACCTGACCGTCCCACCTCTAGGGAATGGACATCTCAAGACTTTAGCATTCCTGCTGGAAAAGAGGAATTTCTAGTTTTGAGAGTGAGGGTTTTATTAGTATTATTTTAATCCCAGTTACATGGAAATGGGGCTGAAAACCTCAACATTACTGTGAGTGCCCCATTGGATATGAGTCCCACAAGTATAAAGCAGTATTTAGCATATAAGACAGGGCTATAAAAATGTTTGCTTGGTTCAACACAATTCTCCTTCTCCAAGAGGAAAACAAACAACCTTGTTAATTATTAAAGGCAGACCCGGAGGTGAATAACACAGATTGTTAAAACAATCCGGAAGAAGGAAATGCTTGCAAATCAAAGCAGTCTGAACTGTTTCCCGAGTGGTCGAGTGGTCGTAACCTCTGGAGACTTCAAAAGTTTACACACCCTGACCGTGTGCAATGACGCCCCATACACAATTTCACAACCTTGAATTGAATGCAGATATTCCACATTGGACAAACATGTCCATCTGCTTGTATAAGGGAACTTACATATGAGTAAATCACAAACAGGATTGTGGCCTTTGTCTTTTTTCAAATCAACTCTGCTGGAAGGTTCACTAAATCTTAGGGATGGGACGAATCCAGAATTTTCCGAATCCGAATCTGGATCCAAATTCCTGGAAGGTTCTGGGAATCCACAAATCTCACAAATCTCAAATCTTTCGAATCTTTTTTTTAAAAAAAGAGTTTAAAAAGCAAGGGAAAGAAGCATAATCTTGTCTCTCAGCCTTAGCAAAAGCCTAGGCAAAGGCAAACCTCCTTCTGAAGAAATCTGGCCAAGACAATTGTCCTAGTCTTGCCTCAGGATCTCCCCAGATTGAAAATGACATGAAGGCCCTTTCTACATAGGCAGGAAAATGTGGATTACTCCCACATTTTCCTGCCTGTCTAAACAGGGCCACTTACTACAGTAGAGAGATAATCCAGGTCAAAACTGGCTTTTCTTTGCAAAGCTCCTTCTGGTATCCTGGGGTTTGTAGTCTGATGATGCACCAGCACACTTTGTCGGAGAGGGCTGTGACACCTTGTAAAACTCCAAAGCCCAGAATTGTGCCTGAAAGAGCTTTGCAAGGGAGCTATGTAAAAGAATCTTTCAGCTGTCCCTAAAATCTCAAGCCTGTAGCTTCCAGTCAAGTACTGTACTTAAATATGAAATGTTTAATTTAAATATCTTAGAAGACAATCTCAGATGTAAGTTGTGAAATTGCTAGCAAAGGCCATTATTACTGCAAGGGAAAACCTCACCTACTTACTATTTTCCCTTATATGTATGGTCTCCTGGGTTTTCAGGCGTCCCGGTCTCCTTGGTTTTCAGGCATCCCGGTCACCAACAATCTATTTCGTTGGTGTATTCGAAAGATTTGGTTTGCCTATTTTGGCACAGGGATTCGGATTCAGGAATCTCGAATCCTTACCCAGGATTCGAGGATTCAGTTGGCCCATCCTTAATAAATCTAATACGTAAATAAATGGGGCATGTGAAAAAGACATGCCTTCAGTATATGCTTGCTTTTCCCAGCCTAAAATCCCTCAGTCCAACTGCATCTGTTATCAATAATTGGATCAATAATTGTTTCCAGTGCTGGAAACAATTCAAATTAATGAGGCTATCAGTTTGAGGACCGATACCCTTGCCTTGTTTTTGTTGTGTGACTTCAAGTCATTTCCAACATATGGTGACCCTAAGGTAAACCTATCACAGAGCTTTCTTGGCAAGATTTGTTCAAAGGGAGTTTTCCTTCACTTTCTTCCAAGGCTGAGAGAGTGTGACTTGTCCAGGGCCATCCAGGGTGTTTCCATGGTGGAGCAGGGATTCACACTCTGGTCTCAAAGAGTTATTGTCAGACACTCAAAGCAGTACATCATACTGGCTCTCATAGGCTTGCCTACGTCTGCTGCTTAAATACCCAATAAAGGCTCAAGATTCTGTCTGATCTTGGAAGCTAAGAAGCAACAGTTCTAGAATGGGAGACTGCCAACAAAATCCCAGTGCTCTAAGCTATATTTCAGAGGAAGGAACTAGCAAAACCATCTCTGAGCATTCCTGGCCTAAGAAAACCCTTGGAAATTCATAGGTTCACCATAAGTCAACAGGCGACGTGAAGTCACACACACACACACACGCTTGCCTACATTCCTTTGGACTGAGTCCATGCCAGCCCTAACTGACATCTAAAGTGGAATCCGCTAGGTGACAATAATAGGAAACAGTCATAAGGCAACCCTATGAACTCCCAGTTCTCAGTGCAACTCCTTATATCCATGCAGGCTTTGTGTAGCTAGGACAATACTGCTGTTTGATTGTATTGGGCGTGGAAAGGGAGAACACAACAGATCCATTTTCTAAGGGCTCTCTTTGACTTGGAGGTTGCTGCCCTGGCGCCCTCCAGCAAAGAGAACATTCTGTAAAAGTTCAGCACCAACGTAAGCACGTGGCTATGCGATGGACACGGGCCAACCTCACTCCTCCGCTGGGGTTATCTAAATGACCACAGCAGCAACAACTAAAAGAATATCCCAGAGCTTATTCATTAATCCCCCAGTCATCCTGAATGGGGCTCTGTCAATAGGTCCCAGAGGCAGAAGTTCCAGCCAGGGCAGGGAACATGCCAAGAGACCATACATGAGTGCTGAAAAGCCACATGGCTGGTCCAGGCATAATGCTAAAGCATGGTTTGACATCATAACCCTCTTCAGTCATTCCTCCATGTATACAGTGAGCACACAGAGGGGTCAAGGCACTCTGCTCCTAGACGTCTGCACAGTGAACAGGTCATCTTTGGGTGGGAGGGTACTGGCACACATACATTTGTGTCTGCATAGCTGTTCCACATCATCAGGATCCCTAATCCTGCAGGGTTTCTTAATGTGTGAAGTGTATCATTGCCACATCTATTTGTTAGGAATTAGACTTTCCCACAATGTTGCCCTTTGGGGAAAAATATGAAAGCTAAAACATCAAGGAATCAGCCTTCTTTTAGCGGAGTAACAGATAAAGCATGACTCAATCTCACATTGCTTCCCTGAACTTAAACTGACTCAAAGATACACAAGCCAGGCAGTTTCGGGTTACAAACTTAGAAAAGGTTTACTGATGGCTTTTACATTTACATATGCCAATGCAATTCTTGGCTGAATCCACAAGAATATAGAGTCTAGGTCAAGGGAAGTGATAGCACCACTCTATTCTGCTTTGGTCGGAGCCCACCTGGAATAACTGTGTCCAGTTCGGGGCACCACAGTACAGATAGGAGATTGACAAGCTAGAACATCTCCAGAAGAGGATAACCAAAATGGCAGAAGGCCTGGAAACCATACTTTATGAGGACCTGCTTAAGGAGCTGGGTAGGGTCCCCGTATCAAGCTCCATGCTTTGAAACTTATTCATATATAATCTGGAATTAAGATGAGTAGTGAGGTGACCAGATTTGTCAGTGATTCCAAAATGTACAGAATGATAAAAACAAACACAGATTGCTAAGAGAGCAGGGAAAATATCTAGGAAAAAAGAAAAGAAAAACCCTGTCTGAATGTGGAATATATGGCTATGCCCCTTATTTTACATTGCCTGCTTAGTTACATATGCATATTTAAGTAATGTCTCCTGGCCTGACTCGCCAAAACCTGCTTAAAGGCAGCAGCGGCACCAAGAGATGGTAGTCTTTTGGTAGTCACCAGAACCCTGGTGGTGCAGTGGTTAAATGCCAGTGGTGCAGCCACAAGATTGTGAGTTTGATCCTGCCAGGTTCCAGGTTGACTCAGCCTTCCATCCTTCCACAGGTTGGTAAAATAAGTACCCAGCTTGTTGGGGGCAATTAGCTAACACATTGTAAACCCCTTAGGGAGCACTTGCTATGGTAGTCTTCTCAACTTGTGAGTGGAGCATAGGAGGACGACATTTTCAGCCCCACTCCACCACAAGCAAGTGAGGCTGCAACAAGGCATTGCAAGAGAGGTCCTGCTTCTGATTGTCATAGTCCTAGGCCATTTCTGCACTAGATTGTTATAGTGCTATTATTCCACTTTCAACATCCTATAGAATCCTGGGGTTTGCAGTTGAGGGAGGGGCCTTCATTTTTCTGTGTGGCTGCTGCTGATAAAGTAAGTTTAGGAGGGCATTTGACAGTCACAGCAATAGTGCCACAATTGTGACTACACAGTGTTAGTGAATATAGCACAGTTACAGATCAGTAACTCTAAGTTATAAAACTGTAACTGCAATACAGAATGCCAGTCACAGTTTACAGTTGTGGTTCTTAATCTTTGGTCCTCTAGATGTTTTGGGACTTCAGTTCACAGAAACCCTGACCATTGGCCAAGCTGGTTGAGGCTTCTGGGAGTTGTAGTCCCAAAAAAACTGAAAGACTAAAGTTTGAGAACTACTGGTTTACACCATAATGCTAAACATGTTATCATCAGAAGTCAGTCTCATTGAATTCATTATCATGCACTCTCTGCAAAGGGGGTATAGAATTTCAGCCAAAATATCATTTGAAAATAGATCCTGCTCTCACTCTGTTGAGCTTGCTCCAGTGTGCTAATGGTGCTAACTAGAAAGGAGTGGGAATGCAAGAGGAACCAAAATCTCAACAGATAATTAGATTTTGCCTTCCCCTGCCCCTGGTTTTTGCGCCTCCATCCTGAATTTGTTGGCAATCAGAAAGGACAAGAGTTAGAAAATAAATCTGGACAATGTGTTCATTGATAAATGATGAAAAAGATGCAATGTTCACAGTGAGATATGAGAGCAATATGTAAAGTAAATGGGAAAGTAGATACATGAACAGATTGCTTGGGTCAGTATAAAAATATAGCAATGAATTTAATATATATCTATGAATTTAATATTTATCTGTCTATTAGTAAAATCTCAATACTACTTATATCCATCATCCTTAACTTCCAAGGTTATAACAATATTTAACCAGAAGTATCTATAGTAAAGGGTGTATTATCTTTATCATTACTATTAAACCCTCATACAATAAAAATATTGTATGTATTGTATGTATTGTAATAAAAAAACAAAAAATACAATTATCTTTCCATAATTTATTCATTGGAGCCCTTTCTTTTACAGTCTTATTTCTATCCATCTTCTCATTTAACATGGCGGTTCGCAGATCCATTTGGAACATTTCATGCAATTTCATTATCCAATCTTGTTTCCTGGAAATTTCTGTATTTTTCCATTTTGAGGCATAAAGAATTCTTGCTGCCCGTTACCATATACAATAATAACCTCCCATATTCCTTTTGATATTTTACATTCACTACCGTAAACATATTTAATAAATATAACTCCGGATTACGTAACAAATGTTCATTTCAGTGGAGACCAAGGTTTGAATCTCTGCTTGGCCTTGGAAACCCACTGGGTTATCCTAGGCAAGTCACATTCTCTCAGCATTTTTTTTTCTTGATAGAGTGCCTCACCATGTTCTCTCAAGGATTAGAAAACTTGTAAGTGAGAAGGAGTATCACAATCCTTACTATCAAGAAATTCCTTCTAATGTTTAATCAACATCTACCCTTCTGTAATTTAAAACCATTAGACCAGGTCTTATGCTCTGGGGCCGCAGAGGACAAACTTGCGCTCTCCTCTCTGTGATAGCCATTGATGTATTTATGGAGTGCAATCATATCACTCTCAGTCTTCTCTTCACTAAGTTGAAGAAGCTCACCTTCTTTAACTTTTCCCTATATGTTTTGTTCTCCATACCTCTTATAATCTTTCTTGTCCTTGTCTGAACTCACTTCAGTTTTTTCTATTTCCTTCTTAAAATGAAGTGCCCAGAACTGAACACAGTACTCCAAATCAGACCAGTGCAGAATATATGGGGACTATTACTTCTCTGGAGTTGAAAACTATGCTTCTACTAATGCAGGTTAAAATACCATTCACTTTCTTTGCTGCAGCATCACACTGCTGGCTCATATTCAATTCATGATCAAGATCTTTTTGGCATGTAGTACTACTGAGCCATGTATCTCCCATTCTTAAATATTGAATTTTGCATTTGTCTCTGTTTGAATTTTATGCTATTAACTTCAGCCCAGTTTTCTAGTTTATCTGGGTCCTTTTGAATTCTGTTCCTATCTTGCAATATATTAGTTACCCCTCCCAGTTTTGTATCATCTGCAGATGTGATAAGGATTCCCTCCACCCCATCATCTAAACGGCTGATAAAAATATTGAAGAGTATAAGCTGCCGGATGGAACTCTGAGACACTCCACTTGAGACCTAAGTGCAGTCACTGGTGATGACTCTTTGGGGTGTTTCCATCTATACCCTATTTAATCAGCTTGCTAATCAAACTATTATGAGGGAATCTCATCAAATGCTTTGCTGAAATCCAAGAAAATCACATCCACAGCATTCCCACCATCTACTAAAGTGGTGACCTGATTTGAAAAAAAAAAGATATAAGATTAGTTTGGCAGGATTTCACCTTGAGAAACTCATGCTGGGCCCTACTAATCACTGCATTGTCATCAAGATACCTACAACAGACCTCCATATAAACCATTCTAGTATTCTTCCTAGTATTGAGGTCAGGCTGACTGGCCTGTAGTTCCCTGGATCTTCTTTTTTGCCTCTTTAGAAGAGAGGGACAATATTTCCCTTTGTCCAGTCCTTTGCCATTTCACCTGTTCTCTAAAGTCATTTCCACACACTGTTATAGTGCTATTATTCCACTTTCAACATCCTGTGGAATCCTGGGGTTTGTAGTTTCCTGAGGCCAAACGGCTCTCTGGCTGACAATTCTAAATTTTCCTCCCTAAACTGCAAACCCCAGGATTCCATCGGATGTTGAAAGTGGAATAATAGCACTATGACAGTATAGGGCAGAAATGGCCTTTCTCAAAAAAAATGGTGGCAAGTGATTGTGCAAGTATGTCAGCCAATTCCACCAATATTTTGGGAACCTAGTTTATCTGTTCTGCAAATCTGAACCCATCTAGGTTAACCTGGTGATTCCTGACCAACTTCTTATCAGTCTTGAGTTGCAATCTAGATTCTTTGGCAAGGTCTCTGCTGATGCACAAAAGCACACAGTTCTGTCTCTTTGTCGTGACTTGTTAGCATTTTACCATCATTGGAAGGGGCAGCCCCAGCATTTCCTTAGTCATTCTCTTGCTTCATATATATTTGAAAAACTTTTTCTTGTTGCATCCTGCTTCCCTAGCCACTCTCAGCTCGTTTTGACTTCACTGTTACTTACACTCAGTGGCAGAGCTTGGAGTGTGTGGGGGAAGCAGGAGGGGCTATGGTGCAAAGGACGTGGCTGTGGTGTGTGGGAGCGTGGTCATGGTACATGGGGGTGTGGCTATGGGCCAGCACAACCCAGAATCATTGCTGCCCAGGGCAAATCACCCCCTCCCCCATATCCCTACGCAACTGCTTACACTATTCCTACAAACTTGGGCTACACATCTGTATTCTTCCTTGGTGATTTATCCTTCCTTCCTCCCATTCTCTATACATCCTCTTTTTTAAAATATGATATATATATGATATATATATATATATATATATATATATATACACACACACATACATACACACACACACACACACACATACACATACATACATATACATACACATACACCACTTAGAAACTTTCTTTAATTCAAAAATAGAAGCAGAAACCTTCTCTTGATGATTTAAATCATAGAATCATAGAAATGTAGCGTTGGAAGAGACCACAGGGGCCATCCAGTCCAACCCCCTGCCATGCAGGAACACCCTCAAAGCAATCCCGACAGATGGTCATCCAGCCTCTGCTTAAAAACCTCCAAGGAAGGAGACTCCACTACACTCCGAGGCAGCAGATTCCACTGCCGGACAGCCCGGACTGTCAGGAAGTTCTTCCTGAGGTTCAGGTGGAATCTCCTTTCCTGCAACTTGAATCCATTGCTTCTTGTCCTGGTCTCTGGAGCAGCAGAAAACAAGCCCTCTCCTTCCTCTACATGGCATCCCTTCAAATATTTAAACATGGCTATCATGTCCCCTCTTAACCTTCTCTTCTGCAGACCAAACATACCCAGCTCTCTAAGTCTGTCCTCATAGGGCATGGCTTCCAGGCCTCTCACCAGTTTGGTTGCCCTCCTCTGGATTTGCTCCAGCTTGTCAATATTCTTCTTGAATTGGGGTGCCCAGAACTGGACACAGTATTCAAGATGGGGTCTAACCAAGGCAGAGTAGAGTGGTACCAGTACCTCCCTCGATCTAGACACCATACTCCTATTGATGCAGCCGAGAATTGCATTGGCTTTCTTGGCTGCCGCATCACACTGTTGACTCATGTTCAGCTTGTGGTCTATGAAGACTCCTAGATCCCTTTCACACATACTGCTATCCAGCCATGTGTCTCCCATCCTATATTTCTGTATTCCATTTTTTCTACCCAAGTGTAGGACCTTACACTTCTCTCTGTTGAATTTCATTTTGTTAGCCTTGGCCCAGCTCTCCAATCTATCCAGGTCATTTTGAATTTTGATCATTGCTTCAGTTACCAAGATTTGAATCAAATTATCCCGAAAGGGTATTAGGGGTTTCTGTAGATAGTTGTTGCTCTTATATGCTTCTAATCATTTCCTACTTAATGCAATGCTATTCAATGCTAAGACAAACTTATCATGGGGTTTCCTGAGGGCTGAGAGTGTGTGATGCACCCAAGGTCACCCAGAAGGTTTCCATGGCCAAGCAGGGAATCAAACCTTGAGCCATTTCCACACTAGACTGTTATAGCACTATGATTCCACTTTCAACATCCTATGGACTCCTGGGGTTTGCAGTTTCAGGAGGGGCTGGTGGGCCCCTCCCAAAACTGCAAACCCCAGGATTCCATAGGATGTTGAAAGTGGAATCATACCATTATAACAGTCTAGTGTGGAAATGACTTTGGTCTCCAGGTTGTAGCTCTCATTTATGTTGAACCTCTAACCAATTAGAAAGACATATTTGTAATCAGTCAGACCTGGAATATTCTGCTGTAACCAAGAAAGGTAAGAAAATTAAGCAGATTCTAGGCTTTGAGGCTGGGTGAATCACTGAGCCATCTACTTCTAGACATGATGAGAATTGTCACTTTGCAACCTGGCAACTTAAAATATCCTGCTAAAGCCAGGAGGGAAGGCACTGCAGCTACTCCTGTTTGTCAACTGCCTCATTCCTCAGCCCCTGGTATTGTACAGCACACCTGGAGAGCTGCTCTCCACAGTAGAGGAGAGAAGAGCAGAGTACAAAACTGCCAAGGAAGCAGATGGGAGGAGTGGGTACTGCAATTTTAGAGCAAGTTTTGATATGGCAACCTTAAATGGGATGTGCTAGCACTTGAATCCTGTTTGTTCAAGGCAGAGCTTGATAAAGTTGCTGCTTTGGACTGCAGCTTTCCAAATCTTCCAGCTGGTATGGCCATGGAGGAGGCTGGGAGCTGTAGTCCAAAAATGTAACATTTCCTAACTTGATTTCTGAATGAAGCACAGAAAAGCAGAACCAAAAAAATGCAATGGTTGAATCTTTGATTTTTTTATTTTTTATTTTATTTTTATTTTTTTAATGAAGCTCCTGGTAACAGATGACTTTGGAAAGGCCTTCCTAGATTAGAAAGCATATGGCAGTGTTTGTGACAACTTTTATCAGAGTCCAATGCAACGATGGGGACAATGCCCAGAAATGATTTCATTTTCCTCTGGTTGGATTAACTTCTGAGCTAAGTCTGACTCCAGCACAGAATGTCTCTTGCATGCCAGGAGTGGCTGCTGAGGAAAGAATGATACAAAACAGAGCAAGGAGTTAAATGCTAGTGACATTGGTGTGGGGTGGGGGGAAGAGTAGCAATGATCACATACCCTCCAACATTTCACAGAAGAAATCCATGACATATGTGGCTAAACAATGTCAGAGTATGGTCAAGCTGGCAAAAGTTATTAGTGAGGAAGAACACATGAGCTAGGAAAGGCAAGCAACAGTTTGCTTTTGCCTGAGCCTACTGGGAAGGGCAGGATTTTATTCCCCATCTTCTCCCTTGGAGTTAACTGACTGGAAACTAGTTTTGTACTTTGAACTCAGTTTGCAGCAACTAAAGTAAGCTGAAGACAAAGGGGGAAAGTAGGAGGAGGAGAAAGAAACTGTGACATTTTAAAACAGGTGAAAAAGTGGGATGACAGAGGATTAATAGGGACTGTCCCTACTACAAGCTGAGTTCAAAGAGAAAAAGAAGTTTGCACTCAATTTATAAAGAAAGAAAGAGAGGGAGAGACAGAATCTTGAATGAATGAACAGGCTTTTTTCAGTAACAGACAAGAATAAGGTGGAATCTTGCTTTTCCCAGTAGGCTTAGGCTAAAGTAAACTGCTGCAGCCTCTCCTCGTTTGTGTGTCCTTCCTGATTAATAGATTTAGCCATCTTTACCACACTCTGATATTGTGTGGCTACACCCATCCTGGATTTCATCCATGAAATGTCCGAGGGTATGAAGAAAGCAAGCAGGATGTAGATCCAAGGGCTGGACTACGATTCTGGAGACCAGGGTTTGAATCCCCGCTCAGACATGGAAACTTACTGGGTGAACTTCAGCAAATCAGAGGAAGACTATGGCCAACCTCTCTGAACAAATCTTGACAAGAAAACCTTGAGATAAGTTTGTCTTAGGGTTACCATAAGTAGGAAATGAGTTGAACACATACCATCACCACCACAACAATGTTCTGGCTAAAGTATATTTGAGTACAACAGACCACATCTAGACATTTGGTGAACATGAGATATTAGAATTCCAAGGTGGTGCAATGACTGCTGCTTTTGATTCTGTGAGAGATTCCATGTCATTTTATTTATTGGATTTATCTACCACATTTTCCCCAGGCATCCTTTGAAAGCTCCCACATACCCAAAAAAAAAAAAAAATCCCCACTGTAAATAGAGTTGAGTAAATAAAATTATTTCATTCTGCTGCACCATTCATTTTTCTTTATTAAGCAACTCATCTATTGATTATTCATTCATAAAAATTTAATTTGTTTACTTAGCCATTCTTCTAAATGTCATTTGCTTCATTTTTTGTTCTTTTTTCATTCTCTGAACTCTTTCAAAAGGAAAAAAAAAAGCCTGCCTACAGCTGCAGTATGTCCAGCATTAGTATTTACTTTCTGACTTATGCTGTTTTAGAGTGCTCGTAATATATGCTGTGCCACTATAGCAGTTTGATACTGAATTAATAGCTGTGGTTGTGCATCTTGGGGAATCTTGGGATGTGAAGTGTGGTAGACATACTTAGAAATCACTGGATGTCATGCCCTTGATAATTTGCGATCCACAAACTTCACTCAGAGATAGTCAGCAGTGTTTATTTGTAGCAAAGCAAGCAACACAGCACACCAAGTCCAAAGTTGCTGAGACTAAAGAATACATAGTGGTTATAGGTTTTATAACTTTTCCATACAAATTTAGGCTTGCACAGCTGTGAATGGAGAGACTCATAAATTTAACATCACCCTGTCATTCTAGACATTTCCCAGTTGTTTACCCATCTTTCTTCCTTGAAGCTGGAACATGTTTCCTGCCTCCTTACCTCTGAACACTTTCAATTCTCACATCACCTTTTGGGTCTGGAAACCATGACATAGAAGGAGTAGCTTAGGGAGCTAGGTACATTTAGCCTGATGAAAAGAAGATTAAGAGGTGACATGATAGCCATGTTTAAATATTTGAAAGGATGTCATGTTGAAGATGGAGAAATCTTGTTTTCTGCTGCTCCGGTGACTAGGACATGAAGCAATAGATTCAAACTACAGGAAAAGAGATTCCACCTAAACATCAGGAAGAACTTCCTGACAGTAAGAGCCATTCAGCAGTGGAATATGCTGCCTCAGAGTGTGATAGAGTCACCTTCTTTGGAGGTTTGTAAGCTGTTACCCAATTTCTGGGGTCCCTTGGGGGACACCTCAACGTGCTCCATGTGATGGGGAATAGAAACTAGCCAGAGCACAAGCAATAGCCATGCAAGAGGCAGGGTAACCTAGCAGGGTCTTTTTAACCAGTTTTTACAGGGTCAGGCCAAGCCAAAAACCAAACAAGAATGTCCAATAATTGATTTTATTGAATGCAAGTCTCATGCACCAACGCAATTACACACATACGCACCCAAGAGCTATTAAGACACAAAAGAGAGGAAATTGGATAGGGGAGTATTGAAGGGGTACGGTTGGGGTAATATTGCACCTTTTCCTGAAGTCCTGGGTCCGGGAAGGCAGCAGAGAAGTGGGACTCAGCATGGAGAGGGCTGAGGGGATCACTCAACAGATGGAGCAAGATCTGCTGGGGTGACCAGGGGTGATCCAAAGAACCACTCAAAAACTGGGACTGTTTGTAGGGGGGAAAGTACCTGGAGGACTAATCCTTTCCCGGGGAGAACAACGGGTGTTGGAGTGATAACAAAGCTCCACCATGGTAATTTCCTTTGTGTGATGGGATTGTAAGGTGTTGCCAAAGTCTCAGGATCTTCAGCTGTATTAGTTTGTGGTGTGACTTCATGTAAATGGTCCTTGTCTGATGGAATATTCACTCAACTTGCGGCAGACACGCTAATCCCTTCCAGTCAGCTTCTCAGGGGCTGAGGACCCTTTGTTTGTTGTGAGTTTGCACAGCTTGAGGTCTCCTGGGGCTACGTGATGGGGGATTTTACTGGCCTGACCTGGTTTTCAATTATTTGACCATTGCTGCCTATGTGCCCATCTGGTTGACCTCTCAGGCACATTGAATCATATTTTAATATCAAAATTGTAGACCCTGGGACATGGTTTTCCAGTGAGATAACAAAGCACAGGCTAGATTACCATTTGCTGGGGGTGCTTTGAGTGTTTTTCCAGCATGGCAGGGGGTTGGATTCAATGGCTGTTGTGATCTCTTCCAACTCTATGATTCTATAATTCTATGCTTTCGATTTTCCCCACTCTGATCTTCCCTCTCCCTTCCAGAAACGTTGTAGCAGTTGGCAATAAAGCAATCAACCATCTAATATATTTGAATACACAAACAAGCTTCAAATGGATAAACTGTTGCAATCAACAACTGGCATCCAATACTTTGTAGCCCTTCAGCTAATTCTATTAGTGCCTAAACTGGCTATGCAATCTACTCTAATACACATCCAGCAGATACCTTATGACAGGACCCATGACACTGGGACACATGGTGCCAAGCAACATCAGAGGGCCTTTCCGCACTACACTGTTATAGTGCTGTTATTCCACTTTCATCATCCTATGGAATCCTGGGGTTTGTGGTTGAGGGAGGGGCATTGAGAATTCTCAACCAGAGAGCTCTTTGGCCACAGTAAACTACAAACCCCAGAATTCCATAAGATGTTGAAGGTGGAATAATAGCACTATAACAGTGTAGTGCAGAAAGGCCCTCTGATGTTGCCTGGCTACATGTATAATGCAGAAAGTGTAACAGTGTAATGCAGAAAGGCATATAGTGTGGTCAAGGTGGCCAAAGTTATTAATGTGGAAGAACATATAAGCAAGAAAAGGCTGCAGCAGTTTGCTTTTGCCAGAGCTGGCTGGGAAGCACCTCCTCTCATTTCCTCTCCCCCTTGCAGAGTTAACTGAGCAAAAATTAATTTTTCAGCTCGAATTCAGTTTGCAGCAATTGAAATAAGCTGAGGGCAAGCAGCGGAATGGAAGGAGGAGAAAGAAACTGGGACATTTTGAAAGGAGATGAAAAAGTGGGTTGACAGAAAATTAATCAGAAATGTCCCCACCAAATTGAGACAGTTGGAGGTTCAGTATAAGGAAGCTTCCTGTGTTCTAGTCTTTATTCCTGAGCATATTCTGTTCATTTGTCTATGTTTGCACAGGCACTTCCCTGAGCTGATTCAGCCTTGAGAAATGATGCTTCATTAATGTGCTCAGCAGGTGTTCCCTCCATCAGCTCATGAGTACACACTTGGGCTCCTTCAAAGAGCTAAACTATCACCATGACTCACTTGGCCTTTGGAGCTGGTTTATGTTGTGATAATTAGGGAGGTGCCGTGAGATTTTCCATGATTCCGAGAGAGTCAGGGAAGGAGCAAGCCAAGTAGGAAACGTCATCAGGCAGGAGTCTGGCAAGGAAATTGCTTCTGGGGAAAGCCTTGAGCTGGATGGCAAAGGGCAGAGGAGACTTGAGTCAGCAGCAAATTTCTTAAAAGACAATTGTGCAGGGAGCATGGGATGGGAAGGGGAGACTGTTTTCCAAACCAGCTGACCTGATGCCATGTAATTTCTCCAAAGAAAAACAAAGAGAGTTGTGCTGGTGTCCATGACTAAAACCAAACTCTATGGCCATTTCCGCACTAGCCTGTTATAGCGCGATGTTTCCACTTTCAACATCCTCTGGAATCCTGGGGCTTGCAGTTTCGGGAAGGGCCACCCGGCCCCTCCCGAAACTGCAAACCCCAGGATTCCAGAGGATATTGAAAGTGGAATCATCGCGCTATAACAGATTAGTGCAGAAATGGCCTATATCTGGACAATATGGGAGGACTTGATATCATGGAGAGCTCAAAACCTTGAACAATTACTGTGGAGACCACAAAAGACAGGCAAGACCTGGCCTTGCTTTTTGTTCCCTCGGACTGGGATCACAGCTCTGTCTAGGCGTCTTGCCACTCCATACATAACTCTGGCTCTTCCCCACACACACACTAATACACCACCCTTGTGTAACCAGGGCAATGCCTTTCATTTATTAATTAAATCCCCTTTAGAGATTTATGGTAGTGTGGTTCTCGATTTTAGAACCACTAAGGAACATTCAGTTAAGACCAACTTTATGGAAAATATTGTATAATCTTAATTTAAAATCTTAAATTAAAACAGAATCAAGTATTGATTTTATAAAAGTTTCCAAGATCAAAGAGATCTTTAGAATACTTTTAAACATCTCTTGTCCCTTTATAACTTCAGAAAGGCATAGGTCTCTCTCTCTCTCTCTCTCCCTTTCTCTCTCTGTCTCTGTCTCTCTCTTACACACATATACACAAAATCTTCTGGCTTCGATCTTTGCCAAAGGCTATGTATCAAATCTGGGTCACTCTCTCTGGACAAATTTAACAATGGGATTTCTCTTCTGCCCCTTCTCTAGGCCTTTTCTGAGAAAACCCTCCCTTTTCCTCCAGCCTTTGGTTGACTGGAAAACGCTTTTACTGAATAACTGGCTCTCAGGCCCTCTTCTGGAACTTTGGCCTTTTCTGCACTACACTGTTATAGTGCTATTATTCCACTTTCAACATCCTCTGAAATTCTGAGATTTGTAGTTTGCTGAGGCCAAAGAGTTCTCTGGCTGAGAATTCTAAAAGCCCCTCCCTAAACTGCAAACACCAGGATTCCATAGGGTGTTGAAAGTGGAATAATAGCACTATAACAGTGTAGTGTGGAAATGGCCTTCCTCTCCCCATTGTGCCTGCTAAATACATATATACCACCCGTCCTTTCAATAAAAGGGGCTGGGCTTTCCTCTTAAGTGGCCATGGCTAGTTAATCTCACTGGGTGGCTTTTCTACCACTCAGGATACCACTCCCCCATACCCCTATACACACCCTTTGCTTCTTTGACAGGAACAGTCCTGATTAATCCTCTGTCATCCCACTTTTTCACTAATTGTAAAATGTCCCAGTTTCTCTCTCCTCCTCCCACTTTTACACCCTTGGTCCTCAGCTCCCTTCCATTGCTGCAAACTAAGTTCAAAATGCAAAAGTAGTTTCTACTCCATTAAGTCAGGAAGGGAATGAAAAAGAGGAGGGGGTAGATTATTGCTCTTCCCAGTAGGCTCAGAGAAAAGCAAACTGCTGCAGTCTCTCCCAGATTGTATGTTCTTCCTCATTAATAACTTTTGCTGTCTTGATCACACTCTGATGTCGCTCAGCCACATGTTTCTTGGTTTTTCAAGTTGGAGGGTACGGTGACCAAGGCAGGAGAGAGCTACTGTCTGATAAAACTTAGAGGTCTGCATTATATCCATCCCAAAAGAGGAGGAAAAGCAGGACTAGATGGGTTTAGGATCCAGTTTGTAATTATTACAGGGCTTGGAAAAGTTACTGTTTGAGACTACAGCTTCCAGACTCCAGCTTCCACAAGCAACATAGATACCTTTAAACAAAAAATGAATACCAGCCAAGTAACAGTTAAATGAAAGAAATATAAATCAAGCAGGGAAAAATTGACTTCCTTCTCCCTTGGTGTTAGGAGCTTCCTTATATATAGCTTCCTTATATAGCCTTCTATATTTTGCAATGTTTATTTTCTTCTCTCTACAATAAAATATGTTTCCATTTTAATATGCCTATAATTGTTATTTATTTCTTGGAGTTCAGTCTTCCAACCGCACAGTTGTTAATTTTCCCCATCTAGCTTCCCATAAAGGAGAAAGTATCTTTCAGTCTTCTTGAAACTTTGAGTAGTTTCTTTCAGATAGCAAAACTGTTAATTTATTCAGTTCTGCTGATTCTTATAATCTAATCAGCCAGTCTTTAACAGTAGGGATACTTGCTTCTTTTACGTCTGTGCAAAAGTTTGGATCAACATAATGTTATGACAGGCTGTGGTCTGAGCTGCCTTTAGAGAGCTCAGAGATTAGCCTATTGGACTAGGACTAGGGACACACAGGCCATTTCCGCATTAGACCTTTCTAGTACTATTATTCCACTTTCAACATCCTATGGAATCCTTTGAGGCCCCTCGCTAAACTGCAAATCCCAGGATTCCATAGGATGTTGAAAGTGGAATAATTTCACTAGAACAGTATGTGCAGAAATGGCCACAGATTCAAATGACAACCATGAAGGACATCCATCAGATGCCTTTTCGCTTCAAAAGTTCTGTTCGATGCAAAGTTTCCATTTACCCCTTAATTTGGTTTTGACCCACTGTTTCCCCTTAGTTGATTTTTGTTGCCACTTTTATTCTGAACCATTCCTTCTTAGATAATCCTCGCCAACCAGAGATCAGATAAGGGGTCTGATGATGATTCAGCTGATGCTACTGAAGACAAGTAAACCCCATTCAGAATGAGGGTGGTGCTTTGCAAACCTATCCTAGTCAATCATAGAATCATAGAGTTGGCAGAGACTACAAAGGCCATCCAGTCCAACCTCCTGCCATGCAGGAACACACATCAAAGTATTCCTAACAGACGGCCATCCAGCCTCTGCTTAAAAACCTCCAAAGAAGGAGACTCCAACACACTCCCAGGCAGCACATTCCACTGCTGGACAGCTCTGACCATCAGGAAGTTCTTCCTGAGGTTCAGGTGGAATCTCCTTTCCTTCATCTTGAATCCATTGCTCCTTGTCCTAGTCTCTGGACCAGAGGAAAATAAGCTCACCCCCTCCTCTACATGATATCCCTTCAAATATTTAAACATGGCTATCATGTTCTCTCTTAACCTTCTCTTCTGCAGAGTAAACATACCCAGCTACCTAAGTCACTCCTTATAGGGTATGGCTTCCAGAACCTTCACCACTTTGTTCGCCCTCCTCTGGACATGCTCCTGCTTGTCAATATCCTTCTTGAAATGAGATGGCCAGAACTGGACACAGTATTCCAGATGAGGTCTGACCAAAGTAGAATAGAGTGATACTATTACTTTCCTCGACCAAGACACCATACTCCTCTTGATGCAACCAAGAATCGTGTTGGCTTACATGGCTGCCACATCACACTGCTGACTCACGTTCATGGATTGAGAATGTTCTTTCAGTGCTGATTCTTGTGGAACATAGAATCATAGAATCATAGAAATTCAGAGTTGGAAGAGACCAGACAGGTCATCCAGTCCAACCCCCTGCCATGCAGGAACACCCTCAAATCAATCCCGACAGATGACCATCAAGCCTCTGCTTAAAAACCTCCAAGGAAGGAGACTCCACTACACTCCGAGGCAGCAGATTCCACTGCAAGACAGCCCTGACTGTCAGAAAGTTCTTCCTGAGGTTCAGGTGGAATCTCCTTTCCTGCAGCTTGAATCCATTGCTCCTTGTCCTGGTCTCTGGAGCAGCAGAAAACAAGTCCCCTCCTTCTTCTACGTGGCATCCCTTCAAATATTTAAACATGGCTATCATGTCCCCTCTTAACCTCCTCTTCTGCAGACTAAACATACCCAGCTCTCTAAGTCTATCCTCATAGGGCATGGCTTCCAGGCCTCTCACCATTTTGGTCGCCCTCCTCTGGACTTGCTCCAGCTTGTCAATATCCTTCTTAAATTGGGGTGCCCAGAACTGGACACAGTATTCAAGATGGGGTCTAACCAAAGCAGAGTAGAGTGGTACCAGTACCTCCCTCGATCTAGACACCATACTCCTATTGATGCAGCCAAGAATTGCATTGGCTTTCTTGGCTGTCGCATCACACTGCTGACTCATGTTCAGCTTGTGGTCTATGAAGACTCCTAGATCCCTTTCACACGTACTGCTATCCAGCCACGTGTCCCCCATCCTATATTTGTGGATTCCATTATTTCTGCCTAAGTGTAGGACCTTACATTTCTCTCTGTTGAATTTCATTTTGTTCGCCCTGGCCCAGCTCTCCAATCTATCCAGGTCATTTTGAATTTTGATCCTGTCCTCTGGCGTATTAGCAACCCCTCCCAATTTGGTGTCATCTGCAAATTTGATGAGCATGCCCTCTATTCCTTCATCCAAGTCATTGATAAAAATATTGAACAGCACTGGGCCTAGGACAGAACCCTGTGGCACCCCGCTAGTCCCTTCTCTCCAGGACGAAAAGCAGTCATTCGTGATCACCCTTTGGGTTCGGTCAGTCAACCAATTACAAATCCAACTAACAGTAGCCCTGTCCAGCCCACATTTTACTAGCTTCGTTGCAAGAATGTCATGGGGAACTTTGTCGAAGGCCTTACTGAAATCGAGATATGCTACATCCACAGCACTCCCTTCATCTATCAAGCTAGTAACTCTATCAAACATTGCAGTTTGCTTTTGCTTGAGCCTATTGGGAAGGGCAAGATTGTGCCCCCTCCTCTCCCTTCCTCTCCCCTTTGCTGGGTTAATTGCAAATTTAATGTTGAAGTCTGAATTCAGTTTGCAGCAATTGAAGTAAGCCAAGGACAAAGGGGGGAAGTGGCAGGAGGAGAGAGAAAATGAGGAGATTTTAAAAGCAGCTGAAAAGTGGGACAACAGAGGATTAAACAGGACAGCCCCTGTCGAATCGGGACCGAGTATGCAACATAGTCAATGGTGAAGAATGATGGGTGTTGCAGTCCAATAACATTTGGACAGCTACACTTTGTCTATCTCTGTCCTAGATACTATATAGACCAGAAGGGAAATGAGCAAGCAGACCAGTAGTGGATTCCATTCTCCCAAGAATCGTTTCAACATGCTCAGGCAATGCAATCCATCTCTTTTAAAACAAAAGTGAACAGTACTCCAATCACCAGAACAAGCACAACTGCAGAACAACTAGCGTCATGGCATCCAAGTCGTGATAAAAGAGATCAATTTAATCTTCCATGCACTTCAGAAATAAGCCCCAGAGGACACATTTTTGTGTCCTCAAGTTTACTATAATGGATATATTACGTTTCTTCAGTTTTTCCACTGAGGTTACTAAATATAAAAAGTTTTAATAAATACATTGAAGGAAACACTACACTTCCTACAGCAGTGGCTGGTAGCTTCCATGTCAGCAAGTTGGTGAATCTGCTCCTGGTTTTTGTCTGAACTTTAAAGGAGCTATCTCAATGGCTGAACTCTAACCCCCCTCAAAAAACTTGATTCAGCGCCTTGGATAGCTCTTTTACAGTCAAAACTGAGAGCCATCTCACAAACATGCCTGTTTGTCAGAGAAAGGTAAGAGTAGAATCCTTGCTTTTCATGCCTGAAGATCCCAGATTCAGTCAACTACAGAAGATCTGCAGCCCTTTCACCCTACACAATTATAGTGCTATCATTCCACTTTAACTCCCATGGCTACATCCTATAGATTCCTGGGATTTGTAGTTTGGTAAGGCACCCAGAGGATCTAGCCGAGAAGGGTAAATATTCCTCCCTCTATACCTCTATAACTGTGTGAGAAAGACATCTTTCTGCGATCCTGGGGAACCGGGACAAGTTAGAGGAGACAGGTAATCTCCAGATGATTTTATCAGCAGGTTCATATTGAGAAGATAATCCGGACCTCAGCCATATAGAATCATAGAGTTGGAAGAGACCCCAGGGGCCATCGAGTCCAACCCCCTGCTATGCAGGACTCCACATCAAAGCACCCCTAGCAAATGTCCATCCAGCCTCTTGTTTAAAAACCTCCAAAGAAGGGGATTCCACCACACTCCACCACACTCCATATTTGGAATCTCCTTTCCTGCAGCTTGAGTCCATTGCTCCTTGTCCTGGTCTCTGGAGCAGCAGAAAACAAGCCCACTCCATCCTCACATGTCATCTCTTCAAATATTTAAACATGGCTATCATGTCCCCTCTTAACCTGCTCTTCTGCAGATTAAACATACCCAGCTCCCTAAGCCACTCCTCATAGGGCTTCATAGCTTCCAGACCCTTCACCATTTTGGTCACCCTCCTCTGGACACGTTCCAGCTTGTCGACATCCTTCTTGAATTGAGGTGCCCAGAACTGGACACAGTATTCCAAATGAGGCCTAACCAACGCAAAATAGAGTGGTAAGTCATAACCCGCACTTTGAATTGTGCTGAAATAAAGATCACCAACCAGTGAGCTGTTGCAACAAAGGAGTTTACCCTCAGGCACAATAATGTCTTGAGCCACTCCCCTATTATACCCATCTTGCAGGTAGAAAAACTGAAGCTGAGACTCATAAAACAGCATGCCTGCAGATACTGAATACCAGAGATGGTATCCAAACAAGGGATTTTACTCAGCCGTTTAGACACAATGCACTACTAGCTGACTGTGCTACTTGAAAACTTGTTCCCCAGAGGCTCAAAAAACAGAAGGCATGTAAAGGGAACCTATGGTTTTGTTTTGCTTTCAACCTTAGGTTCACATTGTTGCATAAGATGGAAACCTAGGTCCCGGGAGTGCTGAGTTTAGAACCGTCGGAGACAGAACATCCTTACTGAACCTGACAGGCAAGGAGAAATCTATTAACAGGAGCATCAGCCGCCTGTACTTGGAGAACTGTTTTGCTTGGTGCAGGGAAATTATCTGTCTTGGGTTGGGAATATGGTCCATTTTAACACAGTGTCAAAGCACATCACCATCTCAGATGTATTTATAGCAGCACAGCCCTAGCGAGAGATAAGGTAGGCAGAGCTGCCGTTTGCTCTTGTGGGAGGGAGAAAAAATTGCCATCGGAGAACAGAACACATGCTCATTTTTTTTCTTTCTCTTTCTTTGTTGTTGTGTGCCTTCAAGTCAGTTCCAACTTATGACTTATGGTGACCCCGAGGCAAATCTATCACAGGGTTTTCTTGTCAAGATTTATTCAGAGGGAGTTTGCTTTTGCCTTCCTCTGGGGCTGAGAGAATGCAACTGCCTAAGTTGACCCAGTGGGTTTCTATGGCTGAGCAAAGTTTTGAACCCTGATCTCAAGAGTCATAGCCCAACACTCAAATCACAGCATGCTGGCTCTGTTACAGTACTTCTAACCTGCCTTGGAGCCAAAGAGAAAAAGAGAGGCATGACAACAAACCAAATGGACAGAATATTGCAGCTGGAATTCTATAACTACTTAGTTAAGTATACAGAAATATACTGAAGTATCATGAATATAGAAGAGTTTTGTATGTGTGTATATATGCCTTCAAGTTGCCTGTCGATTTATGGTGAATTTCATAGGGTTTGCTTAGGCAAGGAATACTCAGAAGTGGTTTTGCTAGTTCCTTCCTCTGAAATATAGCTTACAGTCCCTGGTGTTTGTTGGTGGTCTCTTGTCCAACTACTAGCCAGTGCTAATCCTGCTTAGCATCCAAGATCAGATGGAACTTGGTGCCTTTAGGCTACTTAGGCCACATGGACAAGTGTGTCTTCAAGTTGCCTGTCAATTTATGGTGACCTCATGAATTTCATAGGGTTTGCTTAAACAAGGAATACCCAGGGGTGGTTTCACCAGTTCCTTCTTCTGAAATATAATCTGCAAAATCTGTTAGTCATTGGTAGTCTCCCATCCAAATTTTAACCAGAGCTGATCCTGCTTAGCCTCAATGAACAGATGGGATCTGGTGCCTTTAGAGTATTTAGGCCCCATGTCCAATAAAGTAGGGGACGGGGGATATGATAGAGGCAATGATGCCAAAATCATAACTAAATAGCTATTGTGAATATGAAAAAGTTATGGATCAGAGAATCATAGAGTTGGAAGAGACCACAGGGGCCATCCAATCCAACCCCCTGTCATGCAGAAACACAGATCAAAGCACCCCCAACAGATGGCCATCTGACCTCTGCTTAAAAACCTCCAAAGAAGCAGACTCCACCACACTCCAAGGCAGCCTATTCCACTGCCAGACAGCTCTGACCATCAAGAAGTTCATCCTGAGGTTCAGGTGGAATCTCCTTTCCTGCAGCTTGAATCCATTGCTCCTTGTCCTAGTCTTGAGCAGAGGAAAACAATCCTGTTCCCTGTTCGACATGACATCCTTTCAAATATTTGAACATGGCTATCATGTCCCCTCTTAATCTTCTCTTCTGTAGACTAAATATACCCAGTTCCCTAAGCTGCTCCTCATTGGGCATGGCTTCCAGACCCTTCACTATTTTGGTCACCCTCCTCTAGACACACTCCAGCTTGTCAATATCCTTCCGGAAAGAGGTGCCCAGAAATGGACACAGTATTCCATATGGGGTCTAACCAAAGCAGAATAGACTGGTACCATTATCTCCCTTGATCTAGACACCATACTCCTATTGATGCAACCAAGAATCACGTTGGCTTTCTTGGTTGCCGCATCACACTGCTGACTCATGTTCAGCTTGTGGATGAGTAAATCTAAATAACTGTTCTGTATTCACAATCTCTAGTTAGACACAATTTTGACATTTATTTCACAATCTCCCCACCCCCACCCCTACTTATTTTATTGGGCATCAGCTGCACGGAAAGAAGGAAGACCATTCTGTTAGCAATCCAAGGACGGTTGAATGGTATTTCTGACAGGTTTAGGGGAATCAAAGGTGATGTCCTTTGCTTGATTGTACTCACTGCGTACTATTTAGAGGAAAACATGCAGGTTCAATTAGTAATCATAGATCAATATAACAGCCCATGGCTTTCTCCAATTCCATTTTCAAAAGCCACATAAGTCAGCCATTTAGAAGAGGGACAAAGGCCCACCATGATAGCAGATGACCTGTTCTAACTTTCGCAAAGGATCCAAGGAAAAGGGTACAGGGAAAATTACCAAGGGAATGCGAGCACAGCAAATAGATTTCTTGTTAATCTCTTTCAGGACAAATAGGGTGAAGGTAGGAGGACTAAAAAAAGATTTTGGCAGCACTTTCATGACTAACCGCTTTTTATTTTAGCATGAACTTTCAGGGATATAAACCTACTTCTTAAGATGCAGTACAGAGTTATGTTAAACTCTCAAGTATAAAGCATGTTAATACAATTGTGGGAATAGGATGGAATGTGATATGATCCAGAAGGATGCAAATCATGTCCCTTGCTCCAAATTTTGAACAGCCTGGATGAGGTCATACAGCTCTTTCCAATCTTCACAGTGGTCAGTTAGTGTTGATGTGTGAAAGCAATAAATCTGCTTACTAAAAGTCCGGGTCTCTGGGTTCAAAACTCTCTCTGAGAATATTCCTTTTGCTATTGGAGCAGTAGCACCCGTTGTTGACACCTCGAACTCTTTCATTTGCATATAGCAGCTAAGAGAAGAGTTCTAGGTGTCAATGGTTTTCAATGTCTCACTCTCTGAAATGCTAGAAAAGAAAAACATATACATTGTAGAACCTTAAGAGTTGGAAGAGACCACAAGGACCATCTAGTCTAATCCCCTGCCATGTAGGAATACACAACTAAATCATTCCCGGAAGATGTCCATCTAACCTCTGTTTAATGCCCCCTGAGGCAGTCTCTTTCATTGTCAAAGAGCTCTTTACTGTCAAGAAGTTCTTCCTAATGTTTAGATGGGATCTCTTTTATTATAATGTGAACCCATTGGTTTTGTGTTCTACTCTCTCATTTGGGGGCTGAAGGGAAATTTCATTGAAGGGCAAAATTTTTATTTGGGGAGGGCAATGTCCTCATTTTGCCTCCACCCTGTAGCTACACCCTGACATGTGGATCACACTTCTGACCACTGAGTCCTCTTGTCTTGTCTCAGGCCAGCTTGATATCTTGGCAGCTTCCTCCTGTGCTTCATAGCAGGGAAAGCTGGTTTGGAGAGCCATCATGGCCAAAGTCCCTGGCTTTTCTTGTGCTTTGGATCAAAAGGAATGTGGTACCTCTGCCAGGCTGTCCTTCTGCAACTGTTCCCACGTCCACTCACAATGGCAAGATCTCCCTCATCTTCTCTCCTTCCCAGTAGGAAACAGACTGTGGAGACAGATAGACAGCCAAGGGGTGGAAGGAGGGGGAGAGAAGGGAAATGGAAATCAACATTTTCCACCACTCTGTCATAACAGAAGAGAAATTATCAGGAAAGGAAAAATGGAAAACAGAACAGGAGATTACCAAGAATACCACTTAGGGAGTGTTTGTTGGACCAGAACTCTTCTGAGTCAGTGCAAGGTTTGCCAGGTCAAGACCGTCCCAAGGCCAGAGATTTCAGGGCCAAAAACTGAAATGACATAGGGGTGGGACTTGGCGATGATACAAGGATGATGTTACAAAGGACAGCCGCAGTGATGTCATTAAACACAATAGCTGAAGCAGCTGCCAGAATTCTATGCCATTCAGATACAAATTACCATGTCTTAACAAATGAGGAAAAAGGTATACAGTCCTCTCTCCACATTCACAGGTTTGACCTTTGTGATGTTGATTATTCACAAGGCACATGCTTGCCTCCCCCACCCCTGCATTTTCCTCCGCCCATCTCTTGCATTCCTCACCCCAGGCTTGTGAGGCTTGTGTTTAAAATGGATATTTTTTTTCCTTTTGGGTAAGCAAAGCCCCCTCCCACTGATGAAGGTGTGACTTCTCTTCCATGTGGTTGCACATTGTGCTGTGTATTGACTGCTGGTTGGTCAGGTGCTCTTTTTGCTCCTACTTCTCCTTTCTCAAGATGGCTGCTGGAAGTAATTAGGGCTCTAGAATTCCCCTCTTCTCTGTCTGAGGGGAAAGTACTGGTAAGCCTTTTAGGTTGTCTTTTTTCTCCCCCCACCCCAACACTGGGGTCAGAAGCAAAGGAATGGGAAGGGAAAGCTCCAGAGAGGAATGGGAGGGGAATCAGGGGGAGTTATTTGTGGTTTTTCCACTTTCACCAGGGTTCTGTACCTGAACCCTTATGAATGTGGAGGGGCTACTGTACAGGCACACATTCCCTCACTAGCACACTTTTGGAGATCGAGAGGAGGGTGTGTGGGTGGGGGTGGGTTTGTGTATGTATATATTTTTGCTTGCTTGCCACTCACTCAAGCAGCTGGAGGAGGGGCAGCCCACCAGCCATCAGCTTCTGTCTTTGCAAGGAATGAAGAAAAGCTCCTTTCTGTTCTCTTTGCTCATTCTAAAGACAAAAGAGGTGGCTGACAAGCTGCCCAGAGGAGGGGCAGCACATTAGTAATTGGCTTTGGAAAGAGCCAGCACAAATGTTGGAGCAGCTACTTTTGCTCATTTGATCCAAAGGCAGAAGCAGGCAGCTCACATTAAATATAAAGAGATAAGCTTGGGGGGGTACCTAGAGATATTTGTGGTTTTCCACTTTCTTGGGGGTCCTGCACCCCTAACTCCTGTGATGTGGTGGGCAGACTGTATATCTACAGGTATACTTTAGCTAACAAAGAAGCTCCTTGCTACACAGTGTTTTTACACACACCCAGTCTTGTCCTCTGCCCACCAGATGTCACTTTAGCAGCATTGGCATTCATAATACGGTGAACAAGCCGGAGAAACAGAAACTTTTGGCATTGTGTTGCAGCAGTATGTCTGCAGTAAACAGTGCCATAAAGTTTGATCTGGGAAAGGATGGGGTTCTACACTAGCTGGTCCTACTGTAGCTGTGTGTGCCTGCCCACAACAGGCAAGGTAAACAGCAGTTGCCATCAGAATCCATTACTGAGCGTGAGCGAACAGCAAAACAGACAGGTGAAAGCAGCTCATGTTACAGATCTATACATTTGACCACCAAAATGGAAAAGACTAGGAGATTGGTGAAAGAAAAGAAAATATAACATCCCCAGTTGCATTTTTTAAGAAGCTTTTGAGTGCACTGTAGAAAGTTCAAAGCATTTTTGTTTACTTACACACAGCTCATCTGAGTTGGTTGTCTCATTTCATATGTGCATTCTTGTATTTTTGGACAATACGTTTGTTGAAAAAGGCTGAACTGCTCTTCTTTTTTGTGGCGTAGGAATCTATCTCCCTTCTTTCCATGTAATTTCTGCTTCTGGTACCAATTTTTTTGTTAATTCCCAGGCACACCTCTACTTTGTTAACCGAAGTATACCTTGCCAAAACAGCACTCTTGCTCTGAGTTTCATCCTCACCCTGGTGAAAGAGAAAAGAAGAGATCTAGGCCCTGGGATCTGGGAATGGTGACATCACCAATGTTGAGAAAACCCAGAGCAAAATGATATCCGGGTCCATCTGATGGACATATAGATGGTCTGTCTCTCTGATTTTTGGCCTCTCTCAGTTGTTCCAATCTTCCTCTCTTCCCACCTGAGCTGAGTTTTAGCAGGAATTGATTTATATTCTGCACACTATATTTAGAAATGCTATGTAGAAGGAAGCTTTCTCTCTGCAAATGAATTCTGATTGCTCTGCCATAAGTTCACTTGCCCAAATAAATAACTTCATAAAAATATTAGCTGATCCGAAACTTCGGCTCCACTTGGATTGTTCTGCCTTCTACGTGACTGAATAGCTTCTTTCTCATCCAATCTTCTTGCAATCTGTTTGCAAGCCAGGTTTTTTGTGAAACAGCCAGCTCAGCAAAATGATGATATGAAAATGTGCTTTTTTCACATCAGCTCTGGCGTTTATTTAATACCAACCTCCTTAGAGGGCAGGAGCAGTTGGCATGTTGCCCCAGCAGCTTTAATCTGAGGTGTGTTTAATACAAGAATAGGAAGGATGGAAAGAGCTGGACAGTGAAGAAAACCAACAGGAAGGGAATCAGCTCATTTGAAATGTGGTGCTGGAAGAGAGTTCTGCAGATACCCTGGGCTGCCAAAAGGACAAATAAACAGGTTTTAGAGCAAATGAAGCCCAAACACTTCCTTAGAAGTGAAAATGACTAAACTGAGTCTGACATACTTTGAACATGTCATGAGACAATGTGACTCATTGGAAAGATTATAATGCTTGGGAAAGTGGAAGGCGGTAGGAAAAGAAGGAGACAGCACTGCAGGTGGATTTGTTCAAGCAAGCAAGCTACAACCCTGAATTCCCTTGGGTCAACAATCCCTTTGTTATTTTCCTTTGATTCAGAAGCCTCCACAAAAGGATACCTATAAAAAAAACGTTGCCTCCGAGGCGGTGTGTGGATCTAGAAATTCAATTGCATGAATGGTAGGGACAACCAATGGCAGCTGGTGGTCCAAAGTTAGTGGGAACTGGAAATCTGCTTTGTTTTTTGTTTTTATTCTGAACTTTAAGGGCTCTGAGAGCTTGAGGATAGGCTTCAGCACCTGAGATAGCTCCTTTAAAGTTCATAGTAAAATCAGGAGTAGATTCATCTCCACACCAGGCACTGCTTCTAAGCTTTTTCTTCTACATGTTTATGAAAGCTTTTGCAAGATTGCTGACAGCAACCTCAGTGAAAAAGGTAAAGAACTACAACAGATAAGATGGGAAAAACAGGTGCTCCAGACCTGTTGCCTAAGGGCTTGGAAAGTAGAATTAATCTTGTTCAGACAGTCCCTTTTCCATGTTATTAACTGCCATCAAGTCAATTTTGACTTACGGTGACCCTATAGATGAAAAACCTACAGGTCATCCTTTCGCCAACCATCCTGCTCAGATGTTGCAGATTCAGAGGTGGGTCTTCCTTGATCGAATCTATCCATCTGTAATGCTATCTTCCTCTTTTCCTACTGCCTTCTATCTTACCGAGCATTATTGTCTTTCCTAGTGAGTCATGTCTTCTCCTGAAATGGCCAAAGTATGATAGCCTCAGGTTAATCATCTTGGCTTCTAGGGAGAGTTCAGGCTTCATTCACTCAAGCATCCATTCATTTGTCTTCATGGGAGTCCAAAGTATCTGTAGAATTCTTCTCCAGTAACAAATAGGTTGATATAAACTATTTTTGTCCTTTGAACTCAACCTGCAGCAGTTGAAGTAAGCTGAGGACAAAGATGGGAAGTGAGAAGAAGAAAGAGAAACAGGCACAGTTTAAAAGCAGCTGGGAAAGTGAGACGATTAATTGGCACTGTCCCTGGAGGATATGTATTCATCAGTATTCTTTATCCAGAAGAATAATAGGTTTTCTCACACTAGTAAATCAATTCAGAGGAGAATAGTGCAGCAGTGTGATTCTTCACATGTTGCAAAATTTCTCAGGAAATTGTTCTGTGGAAAAACAGGGGGAAAAAATGTGTTTCTGTGCAGAGTAAATACCCGAGAGAGATTGCAAAAGGTGAATAGAGCTTGTCACACTGGGCTGTGACCAAGAGATGGAGGCTAGGATATTGTGTAGCCAAAAAACATTTGAGTGTAGTCAAGATGGCAACAGTTATTAATGAGAAAGAACACACAAGCTAGGAGAGACTGCAGCAGTTTGCTTTTGCCTGAGCCTACTGGGAAGGGCAAGATTCTGCCCCTCCTTTCCTCTTCTCCCTGCCGAGTTAAAGGGGTACAAACTACTTTTGAATTGTGAACTCATTTGCAGCAATTGAAGAAAACTGAGGACAAAGGGAGAAAATGGAAGGAGGAGAGAGAAATTGGGACATTTTGCAAGTAGTGAAAAAGTGGGATGACAAGAGGGACAATAGGGGCTCTCCCTATCAACTCAGGAAAGTTGGAGAGGGAACTTCTGGAGGGAATTTACACATGCATAAGACACTAACAGGATTCTTGCCAGAGATTAAGGCAAGGGTTTATGGATGTGGTTGCTGATTCCCAACCTCATGGATTTTGGCTGTAGAGTCATGTGCCATTTGTTTTCTTGAGGTAAACCGAAGCGGACAGCTTCCTTCCTTGCTAATGTTTTTTACACAACTATTTTCCTGTACCCAGCAATTAGCAACCACATTATGTGCTCACAAAGGCTTGTGGCTCTCCAGAATAGTGACACAGAGGAAATGGCCACAAACCACATTTTAAAGGAAATGTTTTATGCACTCCTCTTCATTAGTGATACTTTCAGTTTCAGCATGGCTTATTGGTAGGGTTGACAGATCTCGGGGCTTGGCCTTGAGTCTCCAGTTTTCATGGGTCATCTCCAGGAGAGGAAGGCATGGGACAACTTATCCCATTTTGTTGGGTTCAGCTCCAAGTAAGAGGAAAAGACTGTATCTCCAGCTCTTTTGTAAGCTCTGTCTGTCCATTGTCAGGCAACAGAGTGCCAGGATATTCAGCAGGCAAATCAATACAGCTTAGCAATCCAATAAAGCATGCCTGGTCAGGGTAAAGCAGAAGCAAAATCAAGTGTCGCTCCAAAGGTCAGGCATCCAGAAGGCAGCAAGGTCAGACAGTCCAAAGGTCAGCAAAGACAGGCAGATAGCAAGCAGGGAATCTGTAGCACACATGAAGGCAAGGGCCAGCAATCACACGAATTGTTTCTGGTGTCAAGACACCACCCTCTGCCTTCCTTAAGAAGGCTGGAGCCAACTGGCTCTCATCCCAGCCTGATTAGCTCCTGGTGCGCTTGTGTCGGCTTGTCTTCCTTTGAGGTTGCTGTTCTCCTGGGGAAGCTGAGTCCTGGCCCAGGCAAGACCAGCTATTAAAAGAGCGCCTTTCTACAATTCATTTGTTGCTGCAACTTGCAAAGATTCTCCAGAGAGTGTTCATATTTAGATACTTAGATAGCATCCTCCTTCCCTCTCCATCATTGTATTGCCAGGGCTCACCCTCTGCTCTGCTTGGAATCCACCTTCTGGCTAGAAGCAAGTAGGAGAGATTAAGTGTTTTTATCATGTCTCCCTAAGTGAAAAGGAAGAATCCCCTCATTTTAAAAGGAACAGCCCCTTTAGCTAAGATCTTAATTTCCAAATAAGAAAATATGTTCTGTGTATGGGTTTGAATGATGAGATGTGAGCAACAGTGATTAGTACTTAATTCACAATGCTTAATGACATCACTAGGGACTCATCTCTAGGTCTTGGGTTTAGGCCTGGAAATCTCAGGGCCAGGGACAATCCCAAACTGGCAGCCCTAGTTATTGGTCATAATGTCTTCCTCCTAGTGCTTCATGGTTTCCAAATCTTTTACCGTTTTGGTTACCCTCCCCTGGACACATTTCAACTTTTTAGTATCCTTCAATATCAATTCCTAGCAAACATCTAGGTTATCTTTCCAAGCCAGGCATCAAAAACAGGCCTACAACAGACTGTTTCCATGTAATCAGCCCAGTCCTCATTACTTCAATATCAGGGAGCTCCTAACACAAGTATTAGGGTGGAATGAGATATGTACCTGTAACCTTCTATGTGTCAGCTTGTTCTTCTTGAGTAAATTCCCTGTGAAACTAAGGCACACAGTTCTAGAGAGATGCAAGCATTTTTTCCCCTAAACTCAAGTGAAGTCAAATTAATGTCCCCTTCCCCTTCTTGTACATGTCTCTTTTGAACTTGAGATCATCAGAAAGCTCTTTATACATTCACCATGGTTTCCTCAAACCCCTCCCACTTTTCCTTCTCACTGAAATGATCTGCAATTGTGCCATCAATATCTTGTCTTTAAGAAATTCCTGTCCATCCTGAACTCCTTTCCATTTGATTATGTCTCTCAGATTATTTAAGTTGGCTCTTCTAAATTGGTTTCCTTTGGTTTCCTCTTTCCTCTGTATAACAAATCCCAGGAGAATATGGTTGCTCCTGCCCAAGGATTCCCCTATTTGTACTTCATTTACCAATTCATCTTATAGAAGGTGGAGCAAGCTTTCCTCCTGCTGTTCCAGAGACTTGGACACAGCAATGGATTCAAACTACAGGAAGGGAGATTCCACCTAAACATTAGGGGGGGAAATCCTGATGTTAAGAGTTGTTTGACAGTGGAATATGTTGCCTGGGAGTGTGGTGGATCTCCTTCCTTGGAGGTTCTTAACCAGAGGCTGGATGGTCATCTGTCAGGAGTGCATTGTTTGTATATTCCTACATGGAAGGGGTTGGACTGCATGGCTTGTGCAGTCTCTTCCATCTCTATGATTCTATGATCCATCCCTGTTGATTAGGATCAAGCCCATAATAGCCTCCTCCACCTTCTGGACAATGAAATTGTCTGCAAGGCAAGTGAGGAATTTTTTGGATCTTACATTCTTCATAGACCGAACTTAAATTGTTTCAATGTGTTACATGTGTGTGCAGTGAATGAGCAAAGTGTGGTGCCCATCACCTCAGCTATCCCAATTCTGGGAAATAAATCCTGCTGTAATCCTTCAGGATAAATAATTTCACATGCATTGAATTAATAAATTATTCTTGGCAAAAAGACACCCTCCACCCCCAGAGCAGATTATGAAACCTGAGCATGACTTCTAGGAAACATGAGCCGATCACTGCCAGCAGTGTAACCACAAAACCTCCCCGTGAATGACAACATAGATTTATGATGTGTTTCCTGATGTACAGGAAGTACTGCAGTCCTTTGGGTGGATGGTTTTGTAACAGAACATCGCCTAATATTTCAGCCAATGGAATAATTCTGTTCAGCCAATGGAAATGGAATTCTCTGTGTGCCTTCAAAGCTTTAATTCTCTGTTCAGCCACAGTGGCATAACTAGAGCTTTTGCCACCGGAGGTGGACTGCTCCCTCACCCCCTGCCCCCTCAACTACACCACTGTCAGGATGGCCCCACCAGCCTTAGGAAAAAATCAGAAGGAGCAGCAAGTCACCCTCAGTGGAGGCCTCTTGAGCCTCTTCATCCCATCCTCCTGCCACCTCTGAGCTGCACCGCTTCCCTTCTTCCAGGTGGCGGCACTGGAGAAAGGGGTTGGAGTGGGGCAGAGTGACTATAAGCGAAGGCCAGACTGGAAAGTGCAGGCTGGTGGGTTGGGAGCCACCAAGTAATTGGGGGAACCACCCAGCAGGTGTGGCCTGGTGGATGGAGCTGGTCCGCTGGGCTGCGGGCATGCACACTGCCTGGGGGCTCCGCGCAGGTAGGTGAGGCAGCAAGCAGCCGGATGGCCGGGCAGCCAGGTGTGGTTCCTGGTCCCAAGTGGGCTTAGATGGGATGGCATCCAGGCAGCACAAAGAGAGTGAGTTCTCAGGATGGGCACCTAAGCAGTGGCACCCCCAAAAAAGTGCTACCTGGGACGGACCTTCCCCTCCGCTCCCCAGCTACACCACTGTCCAGCCAGTAGAAGATGGGTTTTGAGGAATTCTTGCCTCCAATCTAGATTAAATATATAAAACACAATGACTGGAATCCTGTTGATAACATGTGCATGTAACTCAGAGTTGTGAGCCAAGTGGTCTGAGTGTTGCGCTAGGATACCAGGAGAAAGGAGTTCAGATCCCCATTCAACCTTGGAAGCCCACTGGATGGCCTTGGGAACTCTCTAAGAAGAAGGCAATTGCAAATTTCCTCAGAATAAATCTTGCCATGTAAACCCTATGGTAAGGTTGCCATATGCTGGCATCAACCTAAAGGCACATAACAAACTCAAAGTGCATGGACATGTTTTTCTTGGATGTTGCACAAGGAACTTTTTACTAGTTCATCCCCAAAATGCCCTCAAAGGGGCTACAGTGGCACTGCATGAGCAACTCCACTTCCACAATCTTCAGCTGAAGATGGTGTGACCAAGTTCTGGGAGTGTGGCTCCCATGTAAACCCTATGGTAAGGTTGCCATACGCTGGTATCAACCTAAAGGCACATAACAAACTCAAAGTGCATGGACATGTTTTTCTTGGACAGTAACTTGGAAATGCACCGCTTCCCTTTTTCCAGGTGGTGGCACTGGAGAAAGGGGTTGGGGTGGGGCAGGGTGACTATAAGCGAAGGCCAGACTGGAAAGTGCAGGCTGGTGGGTTGTGAGCCACCCAGTAATTGGGGGAACCACCCAGCAGGTGTGGCCTGGTGGATGGAGCTGGCCCGCTGGGCTGCGAGCATGCACACTGCCTGGGGGCTCCGTGCAGGTAGGTGCGGTAGCAAGCAGCCGGATGGCCAGGCAGCCAGGTGTGGTTTCTGATCCCAAGTGGCATCCAGGCAGCACAAAGAGAGTGAGTTCTCAGGATGGGCACCTGAAGAGGATTTTATACGTACATAACACACTAACAAGATGCTAGCCCGTTTTCTTGGCCCTGGTGGAGGCAGACACTAACTTGGAAACTTGGAGACTGCCAGAGCAGCTTGGAAAACAGTTGCCAGGCAGCCAGAATAGCCCTCACGAGAGAAACCCAGTCCAGTAGTATGTGAGAGGGGCTGGTGGCTGAGAGACAAACATATACAAAGGTAAACCCTGATTTTATTTTGTGAGTCCCTTAGTAAGAAGTTGTCACCAGAGAGAGCTCTGGAGACAAGTCCCTCAGTCAGCCAGGGAGGTTATCTGTGTAGGAGGGGTTTAATTCTCAGGGAAAGCCTACTGGGAGCAGAAGAGTAATTCAACCATAATTGAATCTGGTCAGGAAATGTAACCTATATTGGGGGTTGAGCCATTGGTGAGAATGTAGCCAAAGGGCTGTTTATGTAACTTGTGCTTATATGAGAGTTTAAAGTATAAGGAAACTTATAATATAAAAGTAGTCTGAAGAACTATATTAATTTTGACCTGTATATGAACGCCAATACTTGTTCTATATGTTATTTTATAGTAGTAGTAGTAGTAGTAGTAGTAGTAGTAGTAGTAGTAGTAGTAATAATAATAATAATAATAATAATAATAATAATAATAATGATGATGATGATGATGATAATGTTTATTTCTATCCCGCCTCTCCCCATGGATCAAGGCAGCGAACAACAATAATACATTAATTACATTAAAAACATTAAAAACATACCCAATCCTCCCCACTCACCAACCCATCTAAAACCAACCCCCTAAAACACACAACAATTAACAATGAACAACAATCAATTAATCAATTAATTAACAATTAATAAATGTTACTGACTTGGCTGAGTGGTACACAGTATTTAAAGACATCCAGAAAACACGCTACCATAGAACCCTGAAGGGGTTCTAAATAACCATTGAAGGCCTCACCTTTTAAAAAGAAAGATGGTGTTATAAGGGATAAGGCAGAGTTGTATGAAAAGACAGGGCACGTTATGAGACTGGGGAAATGCCATACCAATGTGAGAAGGAAAGAAGTAGGCCCTGCCACAGATGGACTTCTGCCTCTGTAGATATTTTCAAAAAGAGACTGGACAGCTACCTGCTTGGGATGATCTAAGTTCCTACACCGATCAGGGAGTTGGACGCAATGTCCTCTGGAGCCTCTTCCAACTATGACTCTGGGTGCAATGTGCAATGGAACTATATGTGCTAAAGCAACGCATGAGCAACTCTGCTCCTGCAATCTTCAACTGAAGACAGACTTCTGCATCAGATAAAAAAAATGTTCAAGTGCTTCTGAAGAGGATTTTATACGTACATAACACACTAACAAGATGCTAGCCCGTTTTCTTGGCTCTGGTGGAGGCAGACAGTAACTTGGAAATGAGCTGGTGGAACTGAGCGAAATCTCTGCAGCCAAATACAGGCTCAGCAAGATGTCTAAGGGTAGAAAAAAGAAGCTTTGGAACTCAAAGGACCAGTTCCCCACCCACTGGTCACAATGGCTGGTGGATGTTGGAAGCAATCTATGCGGGTGTGTTTAATTTTGTCTCGTTTATAGAGATGGTTGGAAGAGGCTTTTCTTGGCAAAGAAAATGCGATAGGAATAGGCACGGTCTGAGTTAGCGCTGCATAACAAGGACTGCATTCTGTACCATCTCCATCTCACTCTAACACGCTGTCAGTGTGGCTAGAGGGAGGCAAATGCACTGAAGGCACAGTAGGTTTTCGTACTAACAAAGCTGTCTGGAGCTGTGCCCATAACAACAAGACAGTCAGACAGATCACTTCAGGAAGATCCGAAAAGAAAAGCAAAGCTGATTTTCTGTCTCTCCCTCTACCTCATGCCAAGTGAACCCACCACTGCTTTTGAGAGTAATCAGGGCTGCACAAACAGAGATTTTCATAACCCTGCAGCACTGAGCCTGTAATATGAATGGGTGCTACGCAACACACAGCAAGGGGCTGTGATTTTGACAGGTCCACATAAAGCCTCTTATTATTATGGAACCCAGCAAGCTCAGAGCTGGAAATGAAACAGTTAGAAATAACTAGCTCCAATTCATTTCCCAAAATCAAGGTAGAACTACACTGCATTATGGCTATAACTTAATGAGGGAAAACATCCTACATTCTGTAACTGTAACCATAGCTTCAGGGGGCAAGGTCTTCAATCAAGGATACAGAGCTTGATACTCAAAAGTATTGCATGGCAATTGTGCATTACTGAATCACAACACTGTAACCAAATGTGCAAATGTGAAATGCACAGCTGCAATTTGCTATGCACAATATGCATGTGTAATACTCAGTGACACCATAGGCACAATGACAACACATGCACAACTCTGCTTCTGGAAATTTCAACTGAATATGGCTGCAAGCAAAAATGTCCAAACATTTATGTAGGGGAAGACACACCTGCAAAAATAACAAATAGGATGCCAGCTTGGGATGTGGCCTCACAAAATGGTGGAGGAAGAATATCATGAGAGTCAAGTGTGGGCTTATGGTGTACTTCACGGCTTATTGCGGGTAGCAAGCCAACAAAATGGTATGGAGGAGAATGTGCCACTTTTCAGTAGATTGTAGCATTCCATTTTTTCCAGTAGCAAAAATATTAATTATTTCATACTGCCTTTCAAAAATGAGATGGCAGAGAGTGGTTCTTTCAAAAATTATAGCTAGAATGATGTTTAGTGTCTTTTCAGGTGCCTTTGAACTGTAATTGTTGCTTTTTAAAAAGTAACTTTCTAACCCCTGGGATCAAAGTTCCAAGCTCTGGGCTTGAGTCCTGGAGTTTGGAGAAAAGGCAGTGTATTAGTTAAATTAAATTAAATTAAATTAAATTAAATTATTAAATTAAATTAAATTAAATTAAATTAAATTAAATTAAATTAAATTAAATTAAATTGCTGATGGCAGACTTTAGGCCATGTCCACATGACATTGCTATCCCACAATAGCAGTGGGTTGTTTCCGGTTCAGGAGCCGTGCTACCACATGGCATTGTCACTATCCAGCTGGTATCCCATCTCCAAGCGTCACCAAACTGCTGTATTCTATTTCCAGAAAAAAAATCTGTTAAGTGCCTCCTTTAGCTCTTCAATCCCATTAGCCAGCTCACTGCGGAATCATAATAGCAGTTGATAGCACTTCCTGTGATCAGGAATCCAGCAGTGGGCTGGCTGTGGGCGTGCCCAGCTTGTCCCTCCCTCAGTGACTCCTATGGCTGGTAACTTCCAAAGCTATCACCTCTCTGTGCTTCTCTTAGTTTTCCTTTGAATTAAAACTTTTTAAATTTTTTAAATACATTTTTAGGCATTATAGGGTGAAAATGCAATAGCGTACTGCAGTGTTTAGTATGGCTTCCAAGGAAGAACAGAAAAGAAAAAAAAATGAACAATGAGGGGCAGTGGGGTAAGGTGAAGGCAGGCAAAGGAAGTGGTCAAGGATGCTGTAGTGCAGAAGGAACACCGGTGGCTATACCGCTACTCATCCACATAAATCAGAAATCAGCGTTCCCAATCTGCCATCATTGAGCCAGTGGCAATGCCAGGATTGTAATGATATATCATGCCAATGGCAACTAGTGCAGAAATGACCTAAGTCTAGGGCTTAGAAAGGGTACTTTTCACCAGAAATAACTTGGGGATTTCTCCTCCACCTCCCTGCTCACTTTTCATTTTAGAAGGAGGAACTTTAGGAAGGAGAGGGGACGTCACAAACCAGAGTAGGTCAACAGGCCTTATATACAAGGCTTGCAGGCTGAAAGCTTCCCTCCTCTGTTCTAGTCCATATCACCACCTGAAGAAAGTACACAGCTCAATCAGAAGTGGTGGTGGTAGTGTACCTTCAAGTTGTTTCTGACTTATGGCTGCCCTAAGGCAACCCTATCATGGGTTTTTCTTGGCAAGGTTTGTTCAGAGGGTGTTTGCCTTTGCCTTCCTTTGAGATTGAGAGAGTGTGAGTTGCCCAAGGTCACCGAGTGGGTAGCGGCGTACTGACCCTTAACTGCGCCCAGGGGAAGGGGGGACAGAGTGAGAGGAGGTGGGTGTGCAAGTGGCAGAAGTAGGCGGGGCAAGCAGCGGCAGGCAGAGGAGAGGCGAATGGAGGTGGGCAGGGTGAGCAATGGGAGCAAGCATGGCGAAAGGCGGCAGGCATGGGAGGGGCTAGTAGAGGGGGCGGGGCAAGTGGAAGTGGGCAGGGCGAGTGACATAAGTGGGCGGGGTGAGCAACGGGGCAGGTGGGGAGGGAGCGAGTGGAGGTCGGAGGGGGTGAGCAAGTGTGGGTGGAAGTGGGAGAGGCAAGCGGTGGTGGGCAGGAGAGGGGTGAGTAGAAGTGGACAGGGTGAGCAGCAGAAAGTGGACAGGGCGAGTGGCCAAAAGTGGACAGGGCGAGCAGATGGGCAGAAGTGGGCAGGGCAAGCAGTGGAAAGTGGACGGGGCCAGCGGTGGCGGGCATGGGAGGAGAGAGTGGAGGTGGACGGAGTGAGCGGGCAGGCAGAAGTGGCCAGGGCAAGCAGCAGTGGGGGCGAGGCAAGCAGCAGGGGGGCAAGCGGAGGGATTCCTCTTTTTTGCAGCCCTCTGACGTTGGCACCCGGGGCACGTGCCCCACTCTAGATCCGCCTCTGGCAGTGGGTTTCCATGGTTTAATGAGGGATTCAAGTCCTGGTCTCCAGAATCTTAGTCCAAGGTTCCACGCTGGCATTTCAATCAATCAGAATACCTTTCTGAAAACTATTTTTTTTCCATAATCACAAAACTGCACACAATTTCCCAAATTTGAGTACTGCAGAAGAGATAAAAAGAACAGAGTTCCCCACTCCTGTTGTTATTTATATCCCTTAAAACACGGATCAAGTGCCATAAATCTTTGCAATATGCAATGAGGTGCCTTGTATCAGTTGCAGGCCCAAATTTGCAAAACAAAATGGGCAGGTAGCAAAGATGTATTGGCAATATCAGGCAGAAGAAACTATCTCCAAAAACCCAGTTTAAATTCCCAGAGCTCTCATTAAAAAAAAAAAAAAAACTTTTTTGAAGGCCAACCCTTACTTTTAAACCTAGTGTCACATCAAGTGCAGGACTCTTCATTGGGTCTGTGCTTAACACAGTTAAGCATTCATCCGGTTAAGCTTTCATCCAGCAAAGACCTTCATCTCACTATGCAGCAAAGTCTCAAGGCATTCAAGCAAATGAAGAGCCCCGAGTGATTAGTCATCATTGGTAATTTGTACATTCATGTTAGTTCATGAGCCCATCATCTGATTGGTCCCTTAAAACAAAGTTGGCAACTCTTAATCGGTTAATATCCGATAAGTGTTTTCTGCCACTTATTCCCTTTATGGCCAGCAATTTTTGCAATTTTGCTTAGGTACATTCTGTCCCCATGCTAAGTGACCCAAGGACCTGCCAAACTTTGGCCCTTTTCGCACTTTACCTTCATCGCGGCAGTGGGGAGCGGTGCTCACGCAAGCAACTGTTTGCACGAGCCGCTCACGACAGCCCTTCTGCCTCCCGCAGCGGCTTGCCGGTTGCGCAACTGTCACGCTAGCGCCCTACCCCTTCCTTTCGCAGCGCAGCCTGGGAGCTGTAGGCTGTGCTGGGGGAGGAAGTGCGACCGGGCCAGCTTGTTCGGCACACTGCACGCAGGTAAGTGCGCGAGGGCCCCGCTAGCATTGCGCGACCACGCAGTATTTTCGGTTTAGAGCCGAAAATAAAAAAATGCATGCGCGGCCCGCTTTAGGCTCGTAAGCGTCGCATGAGTGGGAGTGCGTTGTACAGACCGATGCTCCCATTCATGCGATGCTCAAGGGGCCCTTGCGCAAAAAAAAAACTGCATGCAAAAAGGGCCCTTCTCTTTCACTATTCCCTATAGCCTGTCCTTTTTGTCAGCACTTTGACCTGGGGGCCTGCTTTTCTGTGCTATAACCTCCAACTGTCCTAGTTTGGCAAGGACAGTCCTGATTATTCCTTCACTGTTCCACTTTTTCAGCTGCTTTTAAAATGTCCCAGATCCTCCTCCCACATTCTTCCTTTGTCCTCAGCTTCAGTTGCTGCAAACTGAGTTAAAATTGCAAAAGTAATTGGCACTCACCAAATTAGCAAGGGAGAAAGGAGAGGAGGGAGGAAATCTTGCTCTTTCCAGTAGACCCTGGCAAAAGCAAACTGCTGCAGCCTCTCCTAGCTTGTGTACTGCAGCCTCTCCTAGCTTGTGTGTTCCGGCCCCTCCTGAAACGGCAAACCCCAGGATTCCATAGGATGTTGAAAGTGGAATCAAAGCGCTATAACAATCTCGTGCGGAAATGGCCTCTGCCTCCACATTCTCTTGTGCAGTTTCCATTCCTGCCCTGTATACATTAACATTTTCAGGAGTAGCTGCATTGGCCATTACAGCAAAATACAACAAAACACAATTTTGTTTTATTTGACATTTTGTTGGATTTTCTTGGATTTTACATGACCATTTGTCATTGTCAAGATTCTCTTTATTGCTCCTGACCTATGCTAAGCTCTCTGGTCTCTCAGGCTGCTCAGGTTTCTCACCTCGCTCAAACTGCCCCACGGGGAAGGAAGCAACGAAACGTAGACACCAGCATGTATCGTAGATGGGAGATGCAGATGAATGCGAACTATGAAATGAACAGTTTCCTGGTGGCTGCAGAACACACACTCCTCCCAAATCAATCCTGCCCTCTTGCTGCCTTGTTCAAATTAGCCCAGGGCAATCTTTTTGGTTTTATACAGCCGTATAAGATTTCATAGGTTTAATTTGATTGATAGGGGGTTAATGAGCAGGAGCAAATTTTAATCAATGAGCTAAAACGGGGAAGAGGATGCTTGTTTATCTTGGAGCCTAATTGGTTCTTCTGTACAGCTATCAATTATTATTTCGGGTTAATATTTGCCCAATTTACTTTGAGCTGATTAATGAGCAGGGAGCTCCCTTCAGCCCTTCTAGCTATATAAGAAGCTCAGCTCCAACAGCCATTTACTTTTGGAAGACTACTGAATTGATGGGGAGCGCAAATTAGCCGGCTTGCTTGCTTGCTTATTTATTTATTTATTTATTACCTCTGAAATGGCCTCAGTTGCTCTGATTGATGACCTGCTCCCTGGGGAAAGACAGACAGAGGGTTACCTTATTAATTTTCTTGAGGTTTCCTCAATAGGTTTTGATACTATTGACCATAGTATCTTACTGGAACAGCCCCAAGGGATGGGAGTAGGAGGGACTGTATTTCACAAGTTTCACTCCCTATCTAGAGGGCCTGTTCCAGAAAGTTACATTGGTCTCATTGTGCATCAATCTTGTTGTGCTTTGGGGTACCAGCTAGGGAGTGCTGACGATCACTGGGACACTTTTGCTGGTGTCCCATTACATATCTTCATAGAATCATAGTGCTGGAAGAGTCCACAAGGACCACTGAGTCCAACTCTATTCTGCAATGCAGGAATACACCATCAAAGCATTCCTGAGAGATGGTCATCCAGCCCCTGTTTAAAAACTTCCAAAGAAAGAGACTCCAACACATGCTGAGGCAGCAGCATATCAAACTGTCAAACTGCTCTTAATGGAAGGAAGTTCTCCCTAATGTTTACATGGAATTTCTCTTCCTGAAGTTTGAAGCCATTGCTCCCTGTCCTAGGCCCTTTCCGCATGGCATTTTCCATGCGAAAGGGCGCCTGGAGCATCGTGCGATTGTGACGAGTGATCTGCACAACACACTCACAATCACGCAACACTCCAGGGGCTGACAGGCGCCGATCGTGCACCTTTTCATTTTTGACTAGAAGCCGAAAATGGTGCACGATCAGGCATTGCTCCCGGGCCCCATGCGCATTTACTTGGCGTGCGGAGCCTCTGGAGGTGCACTGGTCACACTTCCTGCCTCAGTGCAGCCTGGGAAGGTCCCAGGCTGCGCTGCGGAAGGAAGAGGTGGGGCTCTCACGTGAACAGGCAGCTCGTGTGGAACCAAAGGACCACGGACATGAGAACCTCTCATCAGAGGCTGGTCACGTGATCCCCGCACCCCAGCGCCAGAAGAAGGTAAGGTGCAGAAAGGGCCCTAGTCTCTGGAGCAGCTGAAAACAGATTTGCTCCACCTTCCATACAACATCCTACCAAATATTTAAACATAGCTATCATGTCAACTCTTAACCTTCTCTCCTCCAGGCTAAACATGCCCAGCTTCCTAAGCCACTCTTCCTAGGGCATGGTTTCCAGGCCTTCTACCATTTCAGTTGCCCTCCTCTGAACATGTTCCAGCTTCTCAATATCCTTCCTGAACTGTGGTCCTCATTCCTGGACACTGTATTCCAGGTGGCTTCCGGCCAAAGCAGAATAGATTGGTACTATCAGTTCCCTTGACCTAGACACTATATTCCTATTGATGCAATCTAGAATCACATTGGCTTTTTAGCTGCTGCATCAAATTGTTGACTCATGTTCAGGTTGTGGCTTACTAAGGTCCCAGGGACTTAGGTCCCTTTCACATTTACTGTGGTCAAACAAGATGTCACTCATCTTATATCTGTGCATTTCATATTTTCTGCCCAAATGTAGTACATTTCAATTCTCACAATTCACTAAGAGGATTGTTAGTGCCTCTGTTACATAGCTAAGCATACACAACAATACATAATGTACCATGATAGAGGATTTCCAGACACAGCCTTTTAGATAGTCTGGACCCAGGCTATGTAGGGCTTAGATTTTGGAAGACTGACCACATCTTCCAGAATCCCCAAACCAGCACAGCAAGCAAAGTTTTTTTTCCAGGTTCTGCCAATAACCATGGGTTTGCCAGGTCAGGGCTATCCCAAGCTATGAGATTTCATCAATAAAACCTGAAATCTATGCAATCCCTTGTGATGTTACAGCAGGTTTTTATTAAGCATCAGCCATAGATTCACAGAGTACACCATTCAAATGCAAAACACTAAGGCCCTTTCCGCACGGCATTTGCCATGCGAAAGGGCGCCTGGAGCATTGCGCGATTGTGAGGAGTGATCTGCACAACACACTCAAAATTGGGCGACACTCCAGGGGCCAGCAGGGGCCAATCACACACCATTTCATTTTCGGCTGGAAGCCGAAAATGGTGCGTTATCGTGCATTGCTCCCTGGCCCCGTGCACACTTACCTGGCGTGTGGAGCCTCCGGAGCTGCGCCAGTTGCGCCTCCTGCCCCAGCGCAGCCTGGGAAACTCCCAGGCTGCACTGCAGAAGGAAAAGGTGGGGCTTTCGCGCGAGCAGGCAGCTCGTGCAGAGCTGAAGCAGCAGGGATGCAAGAACCTCTCGCCAGAGGCTGCTTGCGCGATCCTCGCACCCCAGTGCCAGAAAAGGGTAAGATGCAGAAAGGGCCGAAGTCTACGCAGGAAAATATATGGGCATTCACCCATACACACACACACTTACTTTCCAAGGCAGCATTCTCATCCTGAGATTCCTCCTCCAGCAGACCAGACCTTGAGACTTGGCAACCTTGACTAGCACTATAAGAATTTCTCAAATGCCTCATAATGATTCAAGTTGTGTCAAAGAAGCAGAAAGTGCAGGTAGGTTACAAAGCAGGATTTACAGGACTAATTCACAGTTGTTGTTGTTGGGTCGCAGCTCCCAATATTCCCTATCCAATCTGGTTACTCACCATGCTGGCTGGAGCATTCTGGGATTTCTAGTGGCAAAATAAGAGAATCAGTTTCCTGAGTTCTGCTCTGGCTTTTTGGTGACCAGAAAGATGCCGCTCCTTCTTCTCAGGAAAAATAATAGTACCAGCAGAAGCAGCAGTGGCTATTGTCATCATAATAAATTACAGGCATCTCCCCATTTTTCAATTCTTTTTTGATATACCACTCTTTCAGCCATTGTAAATTACAGGCATGTACCATTCTTTCTACACAGTTTTTTTTGGGGGGGTGTTTTTGGTTTGGTTTGGTTTGGTTGATTGGTTGGAGGGGAGTAATTCTTCTCTTCTTGCCTTCTTCAAGACAGAATCTGTAATTCCCTCATGTTCCCTACAGGTAGAAGGCAAGAGGAGAAGAACTGTTGAAAGACTAAGTTCTGCTTTTCAACTCATTCCACTTTCTGGTGGTGCTCTGCTCCCTAACTCATCAGATAGGCAAGGGAGGCCTGTATTTGTAACCCACCTGATTTCAGAGGACTGCAGAATGGTGCAGAAGTAAAACTGATTTAAAACTTTTTTAGAGCATTTTTTTAGTCAAAATGTTTTAGACTAAATGTCTATTGAATCATTTAACAAGATACATCAGACTTACAAAGGTCAAACAGATTAAACTCATGCACGTGTACATTTGGACATGACTTTAACTGGGCTTAATTTTTAAAATTAGCTCATGTACATGTACTTTTAGACACCCAGCATGATGTAGTGGTTTGAGCGCTGAGCTAGGACTCCAGAAGAACAGGGTTCAAATCCTCACTCAGCCATGGAAACTCACTGGGGTACCCTGGGTAAGTCACCCTCTCTCAACCTAAGAAGAAGGCAAAGGCAAACCTCCATGAAATAAATCTTCCAAGAAAGTGTTATGATGATTGTTGTTGTTTTGTGCCTTGTTCCCAATTTATGATGACCCTAAGGCAAAACTATCAAAGAGTTTTCTTGGAAAGATTTGCCTTCTTCTGAGACCGAGTGTGTGACTTGCCCAAGGTTTCTAGCAGGTTTCCATGGCCAGGTGGGGATTGAAACCCTGCTCTCCAGAGTCATAGCTCCGCCCAGTACACCATAATGACTCTTTATGAAAGGGTCACCATAAATCAGAGTTCCCTTCAAGGCACACAATGATGACAAACGCTGCTTGTTGGGGAGAGAGAGAGAGAGAGAGAGAGAGAGAGAGAATATGGTTGATTATTTTAATGTTAGACAAGGACTCCAGGAGACCAGGCTTCGGATCTTCACTGAGCCATGAAAAACCAGTGGGTGGCAATAAGTCACATTCTCTCAGCCTAAGGGGAGGGCAAGGACAAACCTTGTTGTTGTTGTGTGCCTTCAAGTCATTTCCAACTTATGGCAACCCTCAGACAGATCTATCACAGGATCTTCTGGGGGCTGAGAGTGTGTGATGCATCCAAAGTCTGGTTTCCATGGCCAAGCGGGGAAGCGAATCCTGATCTCCAGAGTCATTGGCCATTCCTCCACCTCAACTCATTGCTGGGATGATCTGTGGACATCCTGGCATCGCCAGTCCCAGGACGGGAGTGATTTTCCACCACTCCCTTCCTCACACATCCCTTGGCAGCAGAGGAGTAGCAGCATAAACATTGCTGCTCCTTCTGCATTACAGCATCTGTAGCAATGCCTTCTCCCCACCCTTTCCCCACCCCACAGTGCCTGATTGGTCACCTTTCTCCAGGGCCTTTTCTCCTATTGGGCAACATTGGACTTATCTGTGTGTCCGTGTGTCAGGGCTCCTGGACTGACAATGTGAGCTGGTGCAAAGGAGAAACCACACACCACCAGGTAAAGCATAACTCCTGGGATCACCACTGTAGCAAATGGACGCGGCTGTGCAGAAATGGTCATAGTCTAATGCTCAAACCACTACTGAATAAATCTTACCAGGGCAACTCTATGGTAGTGTTGCCATTAGGCACAGTCAACCTGAAGGTGCAGAACAACCATAAAACCATGTACATTTCAGGAGAAATTAATTGGACCCTTAAGGTTTTAATAAAAAAGCTGTGTTTCCACTTGGTGCCAGAATCAGAGCTGTTTGACCGTACCACGCATTCCACAACCCAAGAACATCATAGCAAGAGAAAAACCAACCATCCCCATCTATTATCCAGAGAAAGAACAGCTGCAGGGAGCTTGTGCCCTTCACCCCTGCCAGAGCTTCAACTGCCAGTAGTCCTAGGACTGTGAGAAATGTGAACTGGCCTCCTTCACCATCGTGGGAACTAAAGGCAGCTGGGTTCCATCAGCCTGAGACATTTTGCTGGCTGAGCCAATGGACAAGATAATACCTTCCCTTGCCTCCCCATGTACAGAAGCTGGCTACTCTAGCTGCTATGTCTTACTTCAACACTGGCAATGGCTTAGAAAAGTTAGCTTTTGGAAAACTGAAGTTCCCAGAATCACCCAGCCACAAATGCTGGGATTTGTAGTCCCAAAAGTTAATGTTTCCAAACTCTGTAATTGCCAAACATGTGTCACTATGCCTAAGGGTTAGAGACTGAGCCATACAGTACACAGACATCTGTTGCAAAGCATCTCATGGATGCTGTTCATCTTCCACTATTTGCCACCAAAGGCAGCTTCCTCACTCTGCCTAATGTAAGAGCTGGCCATGAGTCATGTGTTTGGATGATGGAGTTGAGACAGAGACAGAGGAAGAGAATTGCTTGTAAGACATTTTGAGACAGTTGTAGCTGGTGGGTTCTTGGTGGGTGTGGTGATGATTCAGGTCTGGGTTATAGTGTGAACTGTAAAGGAGCTATCAAACTTAAGTTCAGCACCCTGGAGTAGATGTCTCACACCACATACCTGAGGAATCTTATAGCAAGGCCATTTCCGCACTATACTCTTATAGCGCGATTATTCCACTTTCAACATCCTATGGAATCCTGGGGTTTGCAGTTTCGGGAGGGGCCGGCCTAACTGAAGTTGGTAGCATAAGCTTTTGTAGAGTTAGTCTCAAAGCTACTACAAGATCCCTTTGCATACTAATCCAGACTAAGGCCCTTTCTGCAGGATGTTGTTGTCTTGCCATGTGGACAAGAGAAGGATGGGACCACGATGACAGTTATGTATGATGTCATCACAGTCCTGTCCATCTTCTGACTTCAGACGGAGTAATTCATGGACGGGTTTTTACCTGTCAATGACCCATGATCGCGCCACCATCGCAGATTTACCTGCTCTGCAGAGGGTCCAGAAGAGCAATGGCTGCACTTCCTGCCCCAGCACAGCCTGGGAAAGTACCTGGCTCTGCTGCAGAAGGAAGAGGTGAGGCCTCTGTGGAAGGAAGAGCAGAGCCATCATGGTTGCTTCATTCACAGAGGCAGCCACTGTGGAGGGGAGCATTCCTTTTGGGCTCCTCTCTCGGCAGAGCCGCTGCTGGGGTCCTCACAGGAGGATGTCAGAGAAAGGTAGAGGCCTTTTTCGCACGCAGTTTCTTTTGCGAGAGGGCCCCTTGAACGGTCCGTATGATGCACTCCCATTTACACGACACTCAAGAGCCGGACGCAGAGTGGACGCGCACCTTTTTATTTTTGGCTTTAAGCCGAAAATGGTGTGCAGTCATGCAATGCTCCCGGGGCCCGCGTGCACTTACCTGTTGTGTGGTGCATTGAGAGCCGGGCCAGTCGCGCTTCCTGCTGCAGCACTAGCCTACAATTCCCAGGTTGTGCTGCAGTAGGAAGGGGCAGGGTGCTCGCGCAACCAGGAAGCGCTGCAGAACTCAAGCAGCAGGGAAGCGGCAGCTTTCCTGCTGAGGCTTTTCTTATGAGACCCTCCCCCAGCCGCGCAAGCGGGTAACGTACGAAAAGGGCCGGAGTGCAGAAAGGGCCGAACACAGCTGTGCCTGTGAATTCTATCACGGACTTGAATTTGGGTTTCTTTCGAATGAAAAGCTAGATAGGGAAACAATACTATAGGATTTTTCCAAAGGAAATGAAAAAAGAATCATGTACCTTTTTAATCATTCGTATTCAAGATTTATGATTAATCTATAATTGGTACATATAATCCCACTTTGAGAGCATTTCTTTTCTGATTTTATTCCATTAGTCATCTTCTGCATTAGCCAAATGAAGATCCAATATCAATGTTCAAATGCAGAGAGAGTTTAGATTGCAGCAAACTAATCACAACCTTCAGGTGCATAAAACTGGCTCTTCTGCATTTTACTACCCATGTGGCTTCTCCGGGGTGATTTCAGATCATCCAGAGTTTGCTTTGATCCAAAGTAGGTCTGAATTTGAGTCTCTCCTCTCCAGAAGCCTCGAAGCCCTGGTGTGAAGTCATAACATGTTACCATTGCCAGTTAGGTGTTGCCAGAAAAACAGGAACAATGCCTCACGGGAAAAGAGGCAAGTTTGCATAAAATCTGCATGTGCTATGTAGAGATGGAGATATAGGAATAGTGATTCTAATAGGGAAAAAAGTCACCACAGTTGGGATCATTGTGCCAGGAAGACTGTGTGTCTGCCGCCCCTGGCGGTTGGTGCTTTGGGAAGAGAGGCTATGAATCGGCTCTGGGTTGTAGTCCAAACTTTAAAGTCCCCAAAATAAGCTGGAGGCTGAGGATGACTTAGGAGTGCAGTTCAGGCTTAATTTGGTGTTGAAATATTCATTTAAAAAAAAGAATAAAAGGGGGGCCTGTTTTCCCAAATTCATTGAGAATCAAACTGTAGGCTGTTTGCCCATTTCGGATTCCCATTACCCTGAATATGAGAGAATTTGACAAGAGCTTAAACAAGCAGCTTTATTTCTTGGCTTACTTTGCAGGTCAGATTGCCAAGCTACATCCCTTACTTTTGGGGGCATCAATCACGTTAAAGGTTTCTCCATTATTCTGGAGCGTAACAGTTCCACTGAGCAAAATGGATGCTCCTCATTCCAGATACCTCCTCTCCAGGGTGTCCTTGACTTTTGAAAATGACATCTACGCTTGGCAGACATTTGTTTGCATCCAACGGGTTCAACCTTTTTTTTTTCCTTTGCATAAATAGCTACTCTGGCCCAGGCTGCAAAGAGTTTTCAGAAATGCCCATCTGTAGAGAAGCTTTGTTTGGAAGGAAAGGAGAAGTCATGTTCTTTAACAAAAGAAATATTTTTCAGGAAAGTACAATCAATCAAGCAATGGTAGCTGGAGACACCCAAGTCAGTGGAACAGTAGCACCACTCTGAGTTTTAGTCTGAATTGTCAAAGGGCTATCCAAAGCATCCATGTCAGTAAGGAGCGGTGAATCCACTTTGAGGTTTAATTGAAACTTTAAAGCAGGGATGAGCAAAGGGTGGCTTGCAGGCCACATGCAACTCCCACTTTTGTAGAACCTAACGCCTCCCAACTCATCCCCAAAATTTTAAAATATTTGGCAGGATTTGGAAGGAAATTTTGCCCCTGAGGTACAAAGAAAACCTTCCAAATGATGAAAACACATGAAAATACCCTAACCTCCACAAGCACACCAGAACACCATTCAACCCACCAAAAACTCCATTATCTTTTGCAGTCCCTCTCAAAATGGCAACTGGAAGTCATGGGAAGTCACTTACTGCCACCATTTTGAGGGGATCTGCAAAGGAACAGAGAGTTGGCTTTACTTGCTATGTTGGGGGCACAGTCTTCCAAGGGGTCTGGACAGGGAAATTGGTCCTCACACAGTTCCCCACCCCTGCTTTAAAGGATACTATCCAAACTGCTAGGCCTAATTTGAGGGCAGGTCTCAATGTCTCCTTTAAAGTTCAAACTAACATCTGGAATGGATTCCATGCCCCAGTGACATGGAAGCCACCAACCACCAGCTTATTGGCAACAATTCCCAGATTGCCCCTTTTCAAACCACTGTGTTTCATATCACTTCATCCTCAAAAATGGATTCTGAGCAAAGTTAAAGTTTAGTCACAGGGAATGATGCTTCACAGAAGGTAGGTTAGCAGCACAGCTGTGCTTAAATATCTCAACTGAAGCATAAGATATTGTGAAGAGCAGTGTCATATTTACACACAAGCTAAGTAAGTGGCAGTTTAGAGTTTCAGATGATTAAGGGCTGCTAAATACAGAAACATTGTGAACTGTCAAGTTTTACAGAGTTGTGGGTTTTTTAAGGGCATGGGGGAAGGACTGCCAATGTTGTTCAGATATGACCAAAATATACTTGATGCCTTGGCAGTTATATGTGGTATTATGTATATAAATCTGTGCATAAATTGATGAGTGTAATGGAACCCGTTCCACACCTCCAATCCCTTGGGCTCTTGTCTTTCTGACCTTTTACCTTAAGATCCCTCCCTGGATTGGATACTCAGGCCTCAAGGTGACCATGATATTGGACAAAGTGGATAGGCTGGTCAGTAGGTTTAGTGCAGCAAAGCATGACTAATTTTCCTTATTAATCATTAAAACAAAATTTCCAGGCAGAAACAGGGGTGGGGGCAAAGAAAATTTATTATATAAGATCAAATAAATATCTAGTCTTATTCTGGTTCCACGCACAATACACAGTCACATCTCTGTTTCAAACAAAGTAATACTTCTCCCTGAACTCCATCCACCTTCTCAGCTCCCCAAACCCTATTCAGTTCTTACCAGTTCCTCTATTCCCAACAATCTTAACTCTCTTTCTGATTGGCCCTAGTGTCGTGCCCTGCTTCCAGGACCTAGACATAGATGGACTCAGAGACTGAAACAGCAGAACCTGCTGAACAGGAGGAGACTATACACCTACCCCAGAGACAGAACAGGGGACAGTGCCAGCCCCAGCAGAGAGCCCTGCTCCTTCTGACATGGAACATAACTTACTGATACCCACCTTCACTCAGTGTAGCACCAAAGGGAACACCTACGCAGATCTCAGAGAATTTATGACAAACAGCAGTTAATCAAGCACCATCTGCATTGATCTCTGAACTTAGAAAAGCTGAGCCATTCCCTTCCAGAACTTGTTGGTGATTAACTGACCATTTCTCCTGTCGTGTCTCTGGCTTAGGATTGTATTGACTGTCTTTGATTTATAGATATTGCTGGGGCTGTTGTTTGCTTCATATTTGTGTAAGTCTGTTAACAGCTTGCTGTGTGCTTCTAATCCTTATCAGCTGCCCTTTGGCTGACTGCCCAGACTGACAGTGGACACCAAATTCTATTTCCAACTCACCCTAACTTTATCTCTGAGTGGCTCCCTCTCACTTTTTAACATAGCCCTCCCAACAGCATTCTATGAGCTATGATTGGCTGCCTTTCTCCAGGCTTCTCCACCTGCTTGCTTCATGGTGGGGCCTCTTAAACTTGACATAGATAGGGTTTCAGTACATCCTAATCCAATGAGCCAGTGTAATATAGGTTTGAGCATTGGACTAAGAATGCAAGAGACCGGAGTTTGAATCCCCACTCAGCCATGGAAACCCAAGGAACAAGTCCTACTCTCTCAGCCTCAGAGGAAGACAATGGCAAACCTCCTCTGAACAAACCATGAGAGGGTCGCCTTGGGGACACCATAAGTTGGAAACCACTTAAAGGCCCACAACAACTAGAACAAAAAGAACAAAGACACCCGCCAACATAGTGGCTTTCAGGAAAAGGAGGTGGCAGTGTAGGAGGGGATTAGGTCCAGCAGATATTGCCTTTTCTTCTCTCTTGCTGAGACCACAGTAGTGAAAGTTGTGGTGGAGGGAGGGCCTTTCATCTGCTTCTGGGCCTAGGCATGATGGGGTTGTACATGCTTCTTCTTCTCTCCCTCCAAGGCCAGGGCTGTGGCAGTTGGAGAAGAGGGAGAACCTTTTGTCTGCTTCTATGCCTAGGCATGATGGAACTGCAGCTGCTTTGTCTCTCTCCCTCCCCCTGAGGCCAGGGCAGTGGCAGTTGGGATGGAGAGAGGGCTTTCACCTGCCTCTGGGCCTAGGCATACTGGAACTGTACCATCTTTTTTCTCTCCCTCTAAGGCCAGGACAGTGGCTGTTGGGATGGAGGGAATGCCTTTCAGATGTTTTAGTCAAAACTTTGAAAGAGCTATCCAAGGTGCTGAATTTATTGGCTGGGATAAAGGCCAGCATCTTAGGCCATTTCTGCACTAGGCTGTTATAGCACTATGATTCCACCTTGGATAGCTCTTTCAAAGTTTTGACTAAAACATCTGTAAGGCATTCCCTCCATCCCTATAGCCACTGTCCTGGCCTTAGAGGGAGAGAAAAAAGATGGTACAGTTCCAGTATGCCTAGGCCCAGAGGCAGGTGAAAGCCCCCTCTCCATCCCAACTGCCACTGCCCTGGCCTCAGGGGGAGGGAGAGAGACAAAGCAGCTGCAGTTCCATCATGCCTAGGCATAGAAGCAGACAAAAGGTTCTCCCTCTTCCCCAACTGCCACAGCCCTGGCCTTGGAGGGAGAGAAGAAGAAGCATGTACAACCCCATCATGCCTAGGCCCAGAAGCAGATGAAAGACCCTCCCTTCACCACAACTTTCACTACTGTGGTCTCGGCGAGAGAGAAGAAAAGGCAATATCTGCTGGACTTAATCCCCTCCTACACTGCCACCTCCTTTTCCTGAAAGCCACTATGTTGGGGGGTGTCTTTGAGAGTGCCACCAGCCATCATGGCTTTTCTTGTCATCATCTGATCTTTTTTTAAACTGGAAATAATGGGTATGGAACTTCTGTTTTCAATGCTTGCACCCTGTTGTTAAACAGCTTTTGGATTAGCATCAGACTGTATGCACAATTTCATGTGTGTGTGTGTTTGCTTACTTTTTTAAGCCAATGTTCTTTTCCCTGTTTCCTGTGCTTGCCAAGTACATTTCAGCACAGATAATGGATAAACCCTAATCAGAGCTATCTCTTTTGTGTTGCTGGTGGATGAGGCTTTCTGTTTAAAGCACAAGGAAACGGTTCCCATTTTGGCCCACTGAGGGTGGAAAGAGAACCCAAGACATGTGCTCTGAAATTGACAGATTAAAATAATAAATGCTTTCCACTTCAGCGAGGCCTGTGTAAGCAACTGCCGGCTGGAATGATGAAGCAGCTCTTTAAGATACAGTGAAAAAGCAGCTCTTTGCCAAGGATGCAGGGAATATAAATCTAACCCGTCAATCAGCACCATGCTGAGCATTTAACAAATCAAGATTCAGCTCCCACCTAGTGTGAGAGGTTGTCAGAGGGCTGATGTTCTATTTATCTCCCTGGGTTCACCTTCCTTTGCTATTTAAAAAATGGATCTGTTGTACATCGGATTCCTATTACCAGCTTGTCGACCTCCAGTAGATAAGAGTTAGGAAAAATCTTTCCCGATGGGACAGGTTGTTCATTAGCTGCCTGTCATCGGAATTTTGTGCATCTTTATCTGAACCGACTTCTCCTGGCCCTCAACGGAATCAATAGCAGAGATACGTCGTGGACAATTAAGTAGGGTTGTCAGGCTGAATATGGGGCAGGGCTTCTACAGCCTTAACAGTGGGCATATCCTGCATCAGGAAGAGCTATCTGAAATTTCAGTAAGGCAGAACTATGGTAGGTCTCCTCCCTCACAGGTCTCCTCTCTCACCTGCCAAAATCCACTTTGCAGGCCCCTAAACCCATCTATTTTCTGGCCAGTGGAAAATAGGGTGACAGTGGGGAAGTGCCTGGGTTTTTTTTTTCCTTTAGCTGGACTCACACAATACGAAGTTGAAGATGTTGTGCATCCAGCCACAAGAATACTACATGATCAAATTTATTCACTGATTTTCTTCTCCAAGGAAGCCACAAGTAAATTTAAGAATCTACCCAATGTTGCAAGAAAGTCTTCAAGGACTGTGGAATTTTTGAAGACCATGTGGAGCACAAGACTTACTCTGCACAACCACAAAAATCACATGTAGTTGTTTTGAACAGGCAACGGCATTTTCTCTGCAGAAATAGGCTGCATAGTCTTCACAGAACAGACTGCGCAGAAAAGGTGCTGTTCTCTGCACACACAAAAAATATGCTATTTTCTGTGCAAAACAACCACATCGAAATTTTGTGTAGCATAAATCTTGGACTGTGAAAAATTCCTGAAAATCCAGGATTCTTCTCATTAATGTTTCTTCATACTCAAAGAAAACCCCACATTTTTGGCTATATTTTTGAATTCGATTCAGAATTTATTTGAGGACTTCCTTTTTCATAAGTGGACTTCCGTCTACAGGAAGTAGAGCTGAAGAGTTTCACAATGTGAAATGCAATAACAACAAGAGGCTGCTGTTATGTTATTACTCAGTGGCACTAGCAACATAACCATTGTGCATCAAGACCCCATGAACAATAGGATCCAATGCACAACAAGATGTGATGCGCCTTGGGACCAATGCACATCAGGACAGTGGCTGGGGAGTGCCAATGTATATCAACAGAGCCTGATGCACATCAGGTTACTTTTGCTGGCTTTATATCATATATCTTTATAATTCAGGCCATTTCCTCACTAGACTGTTAATAGTGCGATAATTCCACTTTCAACCTCCTATGGAATCCTGGGGTTTGCAGTTTCGGGAGGGGCCAGCTGGCCCCTCCCGGAACTGCAAACCCCAGGATTCCATAGGAGGTTGAAAGTGGAATCATCGCACTATAAGACTGCCGTGCGGAAATGGCCCTAGTCTTCTTCTTATTTCTAGACCGCAGTCTCCATTCTGATTAACAACTGAGCCAAGCTATGGAAAATCTTAAACCAGTTCGATGTCTTCATTGTCTACTGTAAATTTATGTAAACCATCTGTAGTTATTATTTTTTTGCCCCTGCACTTTCTGCCTTGACTTGCTCCCGTAATTGGTCCAAGTCATCAGATCACACTCCTCTTTATGAGGGGCCTCAAAACTCCCAGACCTCCCAAAGCTTCCTACACTGCAAACCGCAGGATTCCATAGGATGTTGAAAGTGGAATAATAGCACTATTACAGTCTAGTGCAGAAATGGCCAATGTGCTAGATTATCTATTTGTTATTTCTGTTGTTCCATTTTTAATGGTTTATATTTTTAACTAGTTTTAATTTTGTGATAGTTTAATCCCTTTTTAACTTTTTTATTTTCTAAATTTTTCACTACTTTTTTTTTACTCTGTCGTAAGCCACCTTGTGTCCCAAAATGGGGAAAAGCCAAGATATAAATGTCACCATGATCGTCATTGAGGGGTAGTTATATCTGTATTGAGAAACAGTGTGGCATAGTGATCTGAATGTTGGGGCCTTTCTGCACTACGCTCTTATAGTGCTATTATTCCACTTTCAACATCCTGTGGAATTCTGGGGTTTGCAGTTTAATGAGGCCAAAGAGCTCTCTGGCTGAGAATTCTAAATGCCCTCCCTAAGCTGCAAATCCCAGGATTCCATAGGATGTTGAAAGTGGAATAACAGCACTATAATAGTGTAGTGCAGAAAGGCCCTTGGACTAGGACTCTAGAGGACCTGCGTTCGAATCCCCCCTCAGCCACAGAAGCCTACTGAATGAGCTTGGGCAAGTGACACTCTTTCACTCCAGAGAAAAGCAATGGCAAATCCCTTTTCTATAAATCAGAAATTCCTTGAAAGCATGCAACCACAGCAGAAGTAGCAATAAGTTATATGGGCACACAGTGCATTTGGCTGGGGTGAGATCAGAATACTCCAGTCTCGATTATCAAGCATCTACATTGTGCAGATCTGAGAAACCTTCACTGACACTCACTGGTCAGGCTTACCAAGTAATGCCAACATTACTGGTAAGCCTAAACATAAATAACTAAAGATCGATAATGATTTTTATCAGGTTACAACTACAATGGAGTAGTTTTAACCAGACCTTGTCAAAGTTACCTTTCTGGACCATAGCTCCCAGAATTCCTCACCCAGAATGGCCATGCTGACTGCCAAATTCTGTAAGTTGTCATCAAAAGGAGCAACCTTCTGAAATGCTGGTTCACACTCCCATTGGTTTCTATGGGAGAGATAAACACACACTCATATCTTGCCTGTTAAAATGAATGCATTGATTGGGGATTGGGGATAATATTGTCTTACAGAAATGATAATTGAAATCAGTCAGATAAAAAAAAACCAAGTGTCTGGCAACGCACACCAGAAGATGATGAACAGATAAGTTTAATCTGTTCCACTTTTTAATTCTGCATGGAGAAAGATCTGTCTGGTTCTCTCCTGACTTCAGGCAAACCTCCAAGCAACTTAGTTAGAAACCTGCCGAGTAGTCAATCTGTCCACCTTCCTCTGGCTGTTATCGATGAAGCTTTAAAATTCAGGCCTAGTCGTACTGTTGTGGTTACGACTTTATGGTGTGTTTTTAGGGATGTCAGTCTTCATAAATTTTCAAAGACATAGCTGTATTATCAATATGCAGAGGGATCATGTAGCACCTTTGAGACTAACAGAGAGAAAGAGGTTGCTAGCATAAGCTTTCATAAGCCATTTCTGCACTAGACTTTTATAGCACAATGATTCCACTTTCAACATCCTATGGAATCCTGGGGTTTGCAGTTTCGGGAGGGGCCGCATGGCCCCTCCCGAAACTGCAAACCCCAGAATTCCATAGGATGTTTCAAGTGGAATCATCGTGCTATAAAAGTCTAGTGCGGAAATGGCCATAGACTTAAGTCTACTTCATCAGATGCGTGGAGAAAAGTGCCTAGGAACAGACCTTTACGAATGAGCAGGCTATATGCATGAACAGTAATGGAAATGCAAAATTATGGGTATGGTGATGAGGTGACAAGTCCAACAAAGACCAAGGCAGGAGGAAAGATTTGCCTAAACGCCGGAGTAGATAACCGCAGGAATGGTTATTGTTATTGGACTATAGACCTTTCCACACTACACAGTTATAGTGCTATTATTCCACTTTCAACACCTTATGGAATCCTGGGATTTGCAGTTTAGGGAGGGGCATTTAGAATTCTCAGCCAGAGAGCTCGTTGGTCTCAGTAAACTGCAAACCCCAGAATTCCACAGGATGTTGAAAGTGGAATACTAGCACTATAACAGTGTAGTGCGGAAAGGCCCTATAGTGTGCTGAGAACCAGAAAGGAGATGTGATAAACTGGGCAAGAGAGCCGTCATGAGGCTGGGGTGTTAACTAGTGTTATAATATGTGTAGTGTCTAGTGTGCCAGGAAAGCATTGTCTCTGTCCAAACCACTATTGATGGATTGGAGTTTCTGGATATATTCCAATTCTGACTACAGTGGGCCCTCAGTATCCACTAGGGTTTGGTTCCAGGACCTCCCGTGGATACCAAAATCCATCAATGCTCAAGTCCCATTATGTACAGTGGTGTAGTAAAATGGTGCCCCTTATATAAAATGGCAAAATCAAAATTTGCTTTTTGGATTTTTTTAATAAATATTTTCAAGCCATGGTTGATTGAAATTGTGGATAAAGAATCCGTGGATATGGAAGGCAACTGTATTCTATTTCTAGTTTTTCTTTGTAGGTTGTTGATGTTCAAGGACTGCCATTCTGAGGTCTGACCTCGGACCTTGAACAGAGACAATGGAGGGGCCAGAATCTTACCCTTCCCAGTAAGCTCAGGCAAAGAGAAACTGCTGAAGCTTCTCCTAACTTGTCTGTCCTTCTTCATTAATAATTTTTGCCATCTTGACCACACTCTGATGTTGCTTAGCCACAGCTGTCCCAGTTTTCATCTGTGAAATTTTGAAGGTTATGAAATTTTAGTTTTTTCCTTCTGGTCATCCCAGTAACTAAACCACTGCTGAATGCTCAAAGCAACTTTTTGTCTCATTTTTAGATAGCCATAATTCCCCATGCTCCATAATGTTGAGGTCTGGCGACGGAATACAGACAAAAGCATCCATCGTTGCTTAGAAGCACTCATTCTCTATATGCATTGAAGATTTCCAGAGGAAATAATACAATGCAAATTCTTAAACCTTGTCCTCTGATGTGACTCTTTGATAGAGGCTTTCAGATCTCCTACACCCTCCCAGTAGTACCCAAGCTGAACTCTTCACTCACTCCCACTGCTGAGCTTCAGTAATTTAAGCTAATGAACTCTACGTCTGTTCTTCAGCAGTAAAGTGTTTTTCCTTCTTTGACAACATGCTGTAGCTCTTACTGTAAAGAAAAGTCTGCTCATAAGCAGGTCAAAGATAATGTTTAGAAGCCCTCTTCCATAGGAACATAGAAAGCTGTCTTATACTGACTCGACCATTGCTAGCTTCAATTGGCAGCCAACATCATCCTGGGTTCTAGGAAGGATTCCTTTTTTAGCCCCACCAAAGAACCCCGATATCCTGGTGGTCTCCATCAAAATAATCATTAGGCACAAGAGTTGCCAGTTCAGGATGATCTCAGGCCCTGAGATTTCCAGGTTGTTCTGTCACCTGCTCAGTCAGGGGAGGATGGAACCTCAATGAAATGCTTCCTAGAACTCATCTGGTGTTTCACTGCTACCCAGGAGAAAGAGCAGACCACAAACAAAAATATATGTAGTTGGCCCTCCACATTATCAGGTTTGACTTTCACAGATTTGATTATTTACAAGTTTCTCCAACCCCAGCCCCCCCCTCCACACACATACCTGAGACACTTCTTTCCTAGAGGAACCTTCTCGTTTGGTGGTTCTGCCAGTCCTTTAAAAACCTACCTCTTGCCCTCCTCCATCAGCCACTGCCTGGCCAACTAAGGATGGCTTGTAACCCTTTTTCTCAACACCACAAAAACTCTCTCCCAATTACCTACATACACACCCAAGGAAAGAAAGGGGCAAGAGAGAGAAAGTATAGGACCACCATGCCAACGCATCCCCCTTCCCTCTTTTTTCTCTGACCTGGGTTGGACCATAGGTGCCCATTCTCCCAACCACGCCTCAGCCCCCTTCCCACAGACACACACAGACTTTGAAATTTCCAATTTTTCCACTTTTGCAGGTGTCATGTGCCCCTAACCCTGGTGAAATGTGAAGGGCTGACAGTATATCGAGAGATTAGTGTCGGAGGAAATAAACATATATACAGCCTTACTGAGTCCCAAGAGGTTGCTCTCATTCCCACATTCTCATCAAGATAGTAGATTCTCATGGAAGGCCAAAAATATTAGAAACTGTCATCCTCTGGAAGGGAAGAAGAGGAAGGAAAATGAATGTAACAAGGACCAATCCAGACATAACCCAAACACACTCTGTATGGAGGAGTTACCAGCCAGCTCCAGGCTTTTAAAGACTAATATACACGCTACAGGGTCTCTTCCTGATCCTGGTGAGCTTCCTTTGATCTCTTGCTACTCAAGAGCATCAGTTTGTGAACTTCATTCTTTGCTCTGGTGATGGGATATCAAAAGACAGACTTTATGATGCGACTTTGTTTGGGGGCTCAACTTTGTTCAAGGAAATTCTTTTCATCCTCCTTGAAGGTGTCCTAGGAACTGGCAGAACATCAAAGCGAATTGTCCTGCAAGAATCAAGAGCTGGAAAGCATTCCCAATCTAAGAGTGTGAATCATTTTTGATAGCCCCACCTAGAGTTCACCCTTTGGCAAGATCCTACATCTCTTCAGTGTAGCATAAATACTCTCAATGAGATTATACTCTACAGCCCCTATGCTGAATATCAATGTAATGCAATGTATGGAATAGCAAGGAGTTACCAATCCTGGAGAGAAGGAAGTTGAGGTGAAATGGCTTAAGTATGAGCATTTGAGGGCAGTGCAGAGGAACAAGTGTCTGGGGTGCAGTGTGACATGCGGTTAACCAGCCATTGTACAACTGTACTTGTGTAAAGGCGATGCATAAACACAATGACCCTTCATGTGTACTTTAAGGAACTACAGGTTTGGATCCAGGTCACCTATGGGATTGCCTCCTCCTGTATAATCCGCCCTGCATGCTCAGATTCTCTGGGAGACATTTCCTTCAACAGGCCAGGACTAGACTGGCAATGGTCACCCAGAGGACTTTTTCTTCAGCTGCCCTTAGACAGTGGCCATTTCCACACTAGCCTGTTATAGCACAATGATTCCACTTTCAACATCCTCTGGAATCCTGGGGTTTGCAGTTTCGGGATGAGCCGGCCAGCCCCTCCCGAAACTGCAAACCCCAGGATTCCAGAGGATGTTGAAAGCGGAATCATCAGTCTATAACAGGCTAGTGCGGAAATGGCCTGTGGAATGGCCTACCAGAAGAGATTCAACAGCTGAATACACTGTCCAGATTTAAAACCGCCAGTATCTTCTGGCAGGCTTATCCTCATAACTTTAAATTGTGAATGTTAACAATGAATTGTATATAGGTACTGCATATTTTTAGATATTTGTATGTTGATATGCATTTCAGCTATTGTTTTAATGTTCTGTGTTTAACTAATATATGTTACATGTTAATCTATTGTTGTCCCCTGCCTTGATCCGTGGGGAGAGGTGGGTAAGAAATGAATAGGATTACTATTACTACTACAGATGTACATGCACAACTTTGTTCTCACCACTGTGAGGTGGTACAATCTTCACATGTAAAAAAAATTACAGTCAATCTTCCAGATTTGAGAGTTTCACTTTCACAGATTTGATTATTTGCCAGTTTCTTCAAATCCACCACCACCACCTCAGGCATTTCTTTTTTGGGGAAACCTTCCCTCTCGGTAGCTCTGATGAGGCCCCTCACCTTTTGAAAGACCCAGCCCAGTCTTCTTCCCCCTCCACCACCAGTCACTGCTTGGCCAGCTAAGGCCCAATTTCTTAGCACCACAAACCCTCTCCTGATTCCTTTCCACATCTAAGGAAGGAGATGGGTAAGAGAAAGGAGATATGGGGTCACCATGCCATCCCACCCCCTTTGCCTCTCCTTTCCCTAATCTGGTTTGGACCCTGGGTGTCCATTTTTGTGGACCCTTCCCACAGACACATTTTGATATTGTGATTTTTTCCACTTTTGCAGGGGTCTTGCGCCCCTAAACCTAGTGAATGTAGAGGGCTGACTGTACCCCACACACACATAAAACAGCTACACCTATCCCAAACAGAAAACCAGCCATCGACTCAATGAGATTTACTTACATATTGTCTCACCCTTCAGCTGTTGAATCCAGTGGGTCTACCTTAGTTGGGACTAACCAGTTGGATTCAGATCCAAGTCTACATCCACGTACTTACTCTTCCCTACTGGAATGGGAAGAGAACTGATGATTTTGCTTTCTCTCAAGTGTTCTGTCAAATATGAAGAAATCCTGTAGACTGTTATACTGGCAGGAGGTTAGACTAGATGGCCTTTGCGGTCCCTTCTGATTCAGCAGTTTTTGAATTTTGTAACTCCTTATCAGAAACACATTAAAAAACCTTCACTCATTACAGTTTTTCTATCCACTTGTTACCACCTTCCCTGTTTCACTCCTCTTGCCTAGCTTTTCAGTTACATGTTGCTCATACAAGCCCAAGAACACTAAGAGTACCATATAAATAAACAACGGGGGTTCTAATGATTAATAGCTGGGTTGGGTATACTCAAGTGCTCACTGACATAGTAGAAATGTGATAAAAAGCATCAGTTTTGGTGCCTATGAGAAAGATTGTGCTTGTGGCTAATCAATGTCAATTAAGCATGGTTGTTTATGAAATCCCAGTTTCAGAGTCGATGTCATACTTGCTATGTCCAGGCTGTGTTCAAGATCCTATACTGGGATTATATAGCAGGAATAACAGCTATGCAACTTTTGTCCTGAACAGCAATGTTGCGTAAGTGAACTAGGATGGCAAATGTGCAGCTGAATTCAAAACCAAATGCACATGCAAAATGCTAATCTGTTAGCAGTGCACATCCATGTGTGGTGTGAAATGTGTAAGACACATCCATGCTCAATGGGACCACATCCGCAACACAGCTTCTGCAATTTTTGTTGAATGCAGACATTCTGCACCAACCAAAAAGACTGAACCACATCTGTAAGGGAACTTACGTCTGATCAAGAGATCCACAGGATTCTAGCCTGTAAATGTTGTTTCTTAAGTATCCAAACATCGCCATCTCTGCACATGTTGGAGAAATCAGCAGGTGGATGAGTGGGAAAGAGATGGCAGGACAGAGGGAAGAAAATCCCTAGATTTGAAGACAAACAAACCAAATTATTTGGAGGGATAACTAAGAGGATAAGAGTACAATACGTAAAGCAACCTCAAGCTTTGCAACTGTCCCAATTTGGCAGGGAGAGCAACAAGCCATTGTGAGTACATAATGTGGTTGCTAATTCCTAGGTACAGGAAATTAGTTGTGTAAAAGCATTAGCAGGGAAGGAAGCTGTCAGCTTTGGTTTACCTCAAGACAACAAATGGCACATGACTCTATAGCCAAAATCCATGAGGTTGAGAATCAGTAACCACATCCATAAACCCTAGTCGTTAATATCTGGCAAGAATCCTGTTAGTGTCTTATGCATGTGTAAGTTCCCAACAGAAGCATACTTTCCAGTTTTCCTGAGTTGACAAGGAGAGTCCCCATTAATCCTCTCGTCATCCCATTTTTTCACTGCTTTCCAAATGCCCCAGTTTCTCTCTGCTACTCCTACTTTCCTCCTTTGTCCTCAGTGGTCTTCAATTGCTGCAAACGGTGTTCAAAGCACAAAAGTAGTTTGAACTCCCTAAACTCAGCAGGAGGAAGAGGAAAGGAGAGGGCAGAATCTTCCCCTTTCCAGCAGGCTCAGGCAAAAGCAAACTGCTGCAGTCTCTCCTAGCTTGTGTGTTCTTTCTCATTAGTAACTTTTGCCATCTTGGCCACAGTCTGATGATACGTGGCCACACGTGTACTGGTTTTCATCTGTGAAATGTTGGAGGGTAGAATTGAAAACAACATTAAAGAAGACAGAACATGCTTCACGGCTCCAGGATGTTGACTGGCTGTAACAGGAGGGAGACAAAGAGAGAAATTAAAACAGAGGGAACAGGGTGACTGAATCCTGAACTGCAACACTCCACACTCCAACATTTTAATGCGGTCCCAACTGCAACTCTTAATACCAGACCCTATGAACAAGTGAACAGGAGAGATGAGTTGCTTAACATGTGTGCTTTCCCTGAAGCTTCAGTGCAGCAAATTCTAAACAAAAGGATACTTGAAGAGATGGATTCCCTACAGTGATCCAAAATAATTCTTCTAATATACTTACAGAGTTTGTGGAAATTACTTTAGTGAACTATGACTTCCCAAATCCCTCAACCAGCATGGCTACGGGGGGAGGTTAATTGTTTCTAATGGATTCATTTCAACTGGTTTCTAATGGATTTATTTCAATTCAATTCTATGGGTAATTTAATTGTGTTTTAATAATAACTCTTGGTATGTTTTTATTTATGACAATTATGGAATTTCTTTCTCTTCCCTCTCTCGTTTTCCTTACAACTTTTGTCTTTCTGTCTTTTTTACAGTAACAGTAACAGTTGGTGGCCAGCAGCACTTGCTTGGGCTTTATGACACTGCAGGACAGGTAAATATATCTTCAGTTTCTTCACTGTATTTCCATTTTCTCTGCCACCATTACTTTTCCGTATTAGTTACTTTGCCTGCACATGAGAGTCAAAAATACAAGCTTTCCCCTTCCATAAAATTATCCAAGACCAACAGATAATCACTGCTAAAAACTTAGCCACAGGGGCCTGTCCGCTCCCTCCAATACTAGCAAGACAGCAAAATCACTCCAAGCTTCAGTCTGGACTTTAAACAAGCTACCCAAGTTACTGGATCTATTCTGGGGATCAACACCCTAGATAGGTCCTTTAAAGTTTGGATTAAAACCCAGAGCTGTTTCACTACTCCACTGATGTGGGACCTACCAGCCATCACTGAATTTTACATTTCTGTTTAAAAGGACACATGAATTTCTCCACCTCTCCTCTGGAATATTGAAGGGTCTGCTTGGCATTGCATTCCAAGCAAGCCTACCCAGCATGTGTCCTTAAAAACAATTCTTGCAGGGTCTTCATTTGATGGTACATCCCAGCTTTGTTTTCAACATTCCTTGGCAAACTTCTTGAATCTGGTATGCCTTCTAGATGAGTTCAGATCCAACTCACATAGTCCACGGCCAGTTTGTAGTCCCACACATCTAGAGAATATCCAGTTGGGGAAGGGTGCCCTTAGCAAGATTGCCGAGATTGAGGACTCAAAAACTTGAAACAGAAGCAGTGAACAAACCCTGAAGTCCAGTCATGCTTATTCTGCAAGTATCTTGTGCCACCTTGTGGTTCTTTTATGATGTTAACTGTATTTTGCAACTGCATCAAAATCAGTTTTACTAACCACTGGGGAGGATTTTTTTTAAAAAAACTTAGGGTTTAGATGTTGATACTGAATACTTTAGCAAAAATATATTTCTTAGGTCTATTATATTTCAACTCCATTACATCTTCATAGTACTGTACATTTGAGGAATTAAATTAGAAGTTCAGTTTGTAACTAACAACTGAGAATCTGGAAGTCATTACTCCATGTAGTTTTGTTTAGTTATAGTTATTTAATGTAGTTGAGTTGAGGTTCTTGTAGTTTAACATGTGTGTCCTTTTGTAATGTGTGAGTGGTTTTTGTATATCCTTGTGCTTCGTTTTATATATCCAAAATGTATGTGTTTAATAAGAATATTTTTAAAAAGAAGAAGAATCAATTATGTGGCTGAGACAGGCAAGGTAGATTTGGGATCTACTGCAAGATCTCAAGGTGAATGGAGGTAGATTTCCAAGGGTATCTGATTCCTAATCAGAGCCTGGAAAAAGTTACTTTCTGGGAACAATTGACTCTGAATCTCATAGCCTCATGGCCATTTTCCAAACTCTGTCAATCATTTAATAACAGCAACAAAAAAATGGCTTCACCATCACCCCATCTCTAACTTAGGCTGTTGACATTCATATCTAAATTATATAAATTATGATGATAAAGTCTGAGGACACCAGGAAAAAGCAGGAATGGATTTTGCATGAAAACACTGAACTCAGTTGTGATTTGTTCCTGTTATGCATCATCAAGTCAACTTTGATTCTATGAATGAGAGATCTGCAAGACACCCTGTTATTAACAGACCTGCTCAGATCTTGCAGATTCTGCACCGTGGCTTCTTTTTTTTTTTTTTTTTGACGCAATCCAATTGTGTTGTGGTCTTCCTGGGTTTCATACTGTCTTACACTTTTGGCTTCATTGTTTTGTTTTGTTTTTCGGAATTAGTCATGTTGTCTCAGGATGTATCCAAAGTATGATAGCCTCAGTTTAGTCATTTTTGCTTCTAAGTGGGAGTTCAGGCTTGATTTGTTATCAGACCCATTTATTGGTCATTTCTTTTGGCAGTCCATTGTATCTACAGAACTTGCCTCCAGTACTACATTTCAAATAAATTGAATGAGCTTTCTTCACTGCCTAGCTTTCACATCTTTACATGCAAATCAGAAACACCATGTCAAGGACAATCATGGCTTTGGTATTCACTTGGTATTCAAACTGGTATTTGGTAGCTGTGTGTTTCCTCTCTTCAGCTGTTCGCAGTGTTACAACAACCCTCAAATGAGCCTATCGTGAGGTTTTCTTGGCAAGATTTGTTCAGAGTAGTTTGACTTTGACTTTGTCTGAAGCTGAGAGAGTATGACTTGCCCAAGGTCACCCAGTGGGTTTCCATTGCTGAGTGAGGATTCAGAACCTAGTGTCCTGGTATCCTACTCCAACATTTAAGCTATTACCCCATGCTGGTTCACAGTTTCCCCTGTTGCAACAGCTCCACTAGCGCCAGTCCATTTCTGGCACAACTCAAGGTGCTGGTGATGACTTTAAAGTGCTAGATGGCTCAGGCCCAGGTTATTGGAAGGACCTTATTCTCCTTTATAAACCAGCCTGGGGGTTTGAGATCTGCTAGAGAGGCCCTTTTCTCCATCTCACCACCCTCACAGGTACACCTGGTGTCAGGAATCTCTCCCTGCTGAGCCACAGCCAGCAAGGGAGGAGGGAGGTCAGGAATACTTTCAGGGAGAGTCCGAATATACCAAACACAAGGAAAATGCAAGCCAAGCCAGGTCAAGATCCAGTCCAAAGGTTCAGGAGGCAGAAATCCATCCAGAGGGTTTCAGGAAGCAGGAGACACAAAGGTCATGAGGGCTTGCTAATAATTTGCTGCAAGCAAAGAGCAGCCACGCCAGCAGACTTAAATAACCCCTGTGAGCAGGTGTTACCCTGTTTACTGGGGGTCCCGGGAGGGACACCTAAATAAACTTACAATTACACAAGATGGGGGAAATTAGTCAAGAGCACTGGTTGGCACTACGAGAGGCAGGGTAACGCAGCAGGATCTTGTAACCCAATGTTTACGGGGTCAGGCCAAGTCAAGAAGCAAACTGTGTTGGAAATAATGAATGATCTTTATTACATACAGGCAGACAATGTAAGCAACACACGCACACAGATAACTAAGGAAAATAAAGGTTTGAGTATGATAGCAGGATTTTCAGAGGGATAGTTAATTCAAGTGATATGAAACCTGTTCCTGAAGCCCGGAAAGAAGATAGAGAGCGAGGCTGGGGTTCGATGTATCTCAGCACATGGGGCTGAGGGGAAGCTCGCCAAGCAAAGCAGCAGCAAGGCGGTCTGGAACTTGGGAGCGATCCAAGGATGGTCTCGGAATCAGGGGGTTTTATAGGGAGAAATGTAACTGCAGGCTATGCCATACTTGGGGAAAACAATGAGTTTTAGGAACAGGACAAAGCTTTGGAAAGGTCAGAATTTGGCATGATTAAGTCGAAATTGACAAAGAGTTAGGCAGTATGCAAATGCTCAGTGCTTGGCAGTTGAGTATTCAGCTTGCCAGGTTGCCTGCTCGGGGCAGGGAGTTCTTTGTAAACAGCGTGCATACACAATGAGGGTGTTTGCAGAGAGGTCTGCTAAACCAAGGATCTGGCTATTTCTGGCCTGCCTGGGTGGAGAATGGTATGTCCAGTGATTAGTGGTCGAGCCTAGCTCTGTGCTTGACCGGGGACCTCACAAACACGTGGAAAGGGGTGGTGGAAGAGAGCAAAATTATGATATCAAAATGATATCTTTATGCTATCTCCAAGGAGGCCTAAACTGCAGTAACACAGCTGCTGCTTGTTATTGTTTCCTCAGCCTAGTCCAAGCAGCCTCCCTCTCAGCAGCCCATTTCAGCCTTCTTTGTGATTGAGGGCTGATGGGCACAGCTGGCTGCAACTCCTCTGCATCACTGCTGGTTCCCTGTTCGTCATGAGCTGGCTGGGGCAACTCAGTCTCTGTTTGACCTTCCAGTGCAGGGGATGTTTGCATGTTGACTTGCTCAGTCACTGGCCCAGTCCTTGGCACAGTCAGTTGCTCCTCAATCTCAGAGGCATCATCTATCCCACCCACTAGCTCAGTCCCACGCACAATCAGTTGCTCCTCAATCACAGCAGCAGCATCTATCATACCTGGTGGGAACACAGGAGAGAGCCTTCTTAGTGGCTGCCCCCAGGCTCTGAAATTCCCTTCCCAAAGAAGTCAGACTGGCACCCTCCCTACTTTCTTTCCACAATCATGTAAAGACATTTTTATTCAGACAGTCATTTGATGTGTGATCGTCTGTGGTCTGTTTGATAGAATGTGCTAAATATTGTCTCGTTGATGAGTGTTTGAGCTTTCAATTATGCATTTTACCATTATTTTAATTCTTTTTTATTGTTTATGTTTTAACTTTTGTATTCTATGGATTTTAACAATGTATTTTTAATTGTTGTAAGCCGCTTTGAATCTCAACCTGGGGAAAAAGCAGGGTACCCATGGCCAAGCGGCAAATCAAACCCTGGTCTCCAAGGTCGTAGTCCAACATTCAAAGTATATGTGCCTGTATATAATTACCAACTGTCAGTCCAGCAAATGGAATGAGATGTTCAGCTCCATAAATTTCTGCTGCTAGATAGCATATTGTCTCTGAAGAAAACCACTGAAATATATACATAGGCCAAAATACATTGGGCTTGTTCTAAAAAATCTGCTGAGCACTTGAAGACCTTGTTGTGCACCAACTTATGATCCATAGTTCATAGCACTCAAACCACTACACCACACTGGCTCTCCCTCATTCCAATACTAAAAGCAAAATTCTGAGCCTGAGTCTTGTGCTCACAGGTATCTCGTCTTTCAATTCTACTAAATATTTGACTGGGGCATTATTTCACACTTTTTACTTCAGCCAGTAGACATCACAGCTTCACCATGAGGCAGACTGAGGGTTTATCCAGACTGAGTAAAGAACCCCAAAAGCCCCAGATTTTCTTTCTGTTCTTTCTAATATTTTGGAGATCAATACACATTTCGTTTATCCTGGAATATGTTCTGTCACCTCCTGGGATGATCAGAGACTTTTTACACATACTCTGCAGGTTGGTATAGATTTTGAAGAGACCACAGGGGCCATGGACTCCAACCCTCTGCCATGCAGGAATACCCCATCAAAACATTCCTGATGGATGGCCATCAAGCCTCTGTTTTAAAAGCTCCAAAGAAGAAGACTCCACCACATTCCCAGGGGGCACATTCCACTGTTGAACTGCTCTTATCATCAAGAAGTTCTTCCTAATGTTTTGATGGAAACTCTTTTCCTGAAGTTTGAAGCCATTGCTCCATGTCATAGACCCTTTTCGCATGTTACCTGTTTGCGCGGCTGGGGGGTGCATCTCACGTGAGAAGCCTCATCCGGAACGCTGCTGCTTCCCCACTCCTTCGTCCTGCAGGTCGCTTCCTGGTAGCGCGACCATCGTGCTTGCGCCCTGCACCTTCCTTTCGCAGCACAGCCTGGGAGCTGTAGGCTGCGCTGGGGGAGGAAGCGCGACCGGGACGGCTTGTTCGGTGCCCGCACACAGGTAAGTGCGCAAGGGCCCCGCGAGCATTGCGCGACCGTGCAATATTTTTGGCTTAAAGCCAAAAATAATAAAATGCGCGATTGTCCTGCTTCAGGCTCGTGAGCGTCGCGTGAGTGGGAGTGCATCGTACGGACCAACGCTCCCATTTACGCTCAAGGGGCCCTCACACAAAAAAAAAATGTGTGCGAAAGGTTTTCTAGTCTCTTGAGCAGCAGAAAACAGGCTTGCTCCATCCTTCGTATGTCATCTCCTCAAATATTTAAACATACTTGTCATGTCTCCTCTTAACCTTCTCTTTTCCAGGCTAAATATGCCCAGCTTCCTAAGCCGCTTCTCATAGGTCACAGTTTGTAGATCTTTATCATTTTGGCCTCTCTCCTCTGGACACGTTCCAACTTGTCAATATCCTTCCTGAACTGTCACGCCCAGATCTGGACATAGCAGTCCAGGTGGAGTCCGACCAAAGCAGAATAGAGTGGTACTATCACTTCCCTTGACCTAGACAGTGTACTCCTGTTGATGCAGCCCAGAATCACATTGGCTTTCTTAGCTGCTGTTTCACACTGCTAACTCATTTTACTTTAACCCAGTATAGAATGAGGAAAGAACAGGAACAAAATCTGGGACTTTTCAATCAGTCTGGATGCCCCCTGAAGTTGTGTCCTTGGGCAGCACTAAGAGGTAACAGCAGAGGAGAAAGCTGTTGGTTATGCACACAGCTTGCCCCAAAACATGACTGAAAACATAGCCTCTTCTCTTCAGGCTTGGTAATGATGCTCTTCCATCCAACAAATCACGGAGTTGAGCAATTATCAATAAAGCTATTTATATTTCGTACAATCACAGAATCAGTGTTGGAAGAGACCACAAGGGCCACTGAGTCCAATCCCATTCTGCCATGCAGAAATGCACCACCAAAGCAATCCTAACAGACGGACATCCAGCCTCTGTTTAAAAACCTCCAAAGGTATTGGAGCATATTCCGCTCTCAAAGTTCTTACTGCAAATAATAAAGACAAACTGAGAATAAATCAGCACCAATTCAGCCAGCCAAGGCTATGTATATACTCCGAAGAAACAAACACTAGTTCACAAATGAGCCAGCTTTGTGTGATTCATTACAAACGCATAAATATTTAACACCAAAGACGTCCAGGCGTAAGTAAGCAAAAATGAACTAGGCATAAATCCCGGGAGTCACAGAGGACAGACAGCAAATGCTGTAAATAAGCCAGACAGGCTTTGACGGTGTTGCCTTCTTCAGTGGCCAGTTTAAATAAAAGATCAAACTCAAACCAATGGTCTAAAATTTCTCAGAAAGGGAAGCCTCCTTCTTTTTCAAAACAATAGTAAAAGCAAATGCACCAGATCCAACTTCAGCGGCTATAATTCTCACCCTGTGACAACAAGCCTACCAAGATTGACAATTCTGCACTTAAAAGTCTGACTTAAAGCATATCCTAGAGGCACCAGATCCCATCTGAGCCTGGAAATTAAGCAGGGTGAGCCCTGGTTAGTACTTGGATGGGACACCACCAATGAATACCATGGTCCTGTAGGCTGTATTTCAGGGGAAAGAACTAGCAAAAACACTTATGAGCATTCCTTGACTGCAGGATTCCATAGGATGTTGAAAGTGGAATAATAGCACTGTAACAGGCTAGTGAGGAAATGGCCTAAGAAAACCCCATGAAATTCATGGAGTCACTATAAATCAACAGGTGACTTGAAGTCACACATGTACACACGCACGCACACGCACACACACACACTTGGGGATGTTTTGAAGCTCCCCCCCCCCAAAAAAAACTTTTCTTTTTCAAACATTTTCAAACATTTTTTTTTTCAAAAACACCTGTGGAGGAGGCTGTGACCTGCGGCTGTACTTTTCCCACCCCTAATTTAGACCAGTGAGCAGTGCTGATGAGAAGTGAGGAACCAGTCACATATTATCCAGTCACATATTATCCAAGTATCTAGGAGTCTTGGTAGATCACAAGCTGAACATGAGTCATCAGTGTGACGCAGCAGCCAAGAAAGCCAACGCGATTCTTGGTTGCATCAATAGGAGAATGGTGTCTAGATTGAGGGAGGTAATGGTACCACTCTATTTTGCATTGGTTAGGCCTCATTTGGAATACTGTGTCCAGTTCTGGGCACCCCAATTCAAGAAGGATATCGACAAGCTGGAACGTGTCCAGAGGAGGGCGACCAAAATGGTGAAGGGTCTGGAAGCCATGCCCTATGAAGAACACCTTAGGCAGCTGGGTATGTTTAGTCTGCAGAAGAGCAGGTTAAGAGGGGACATGATAGCCATGTTTAAACATTTGAAGGGATGCCATGTAGAGGAAGGAGAGGGCTTGTTTTCTGCTGCTCCAGAGATCAGGACAAGGAACAATGGATTCAAGCTGCCGGAAAGGAGATTCCACCTGAACCTCAGGAAGAACTTCCTGACGGTCAGGGCTGTCCAGCAGTGGAATGTGCTGCCTCGGAGTGTGATGTAGTCTCCTTCTTTGGAGGTTTTCAAGCAGAGGCTGGATGGCCATCTGTTGGGAATGCTTTGATGTGTGTTTCTGCATAGCAGGGGGTTGGACTGGATGGCCCCTGGGGTCTCTTCCAACTCTATGATTCTATGGTTAGAGAAAATCCAGGGTTCAGGTTTCCTCTAGACAGGTATTTGGTTGTTGTAGTAAAGGGCCTTTCTGCACTATACTGTTATGGTGCTCTTATTCTACTTTCAACATCCTGTGGAATTTTGAGGTGTGTAGTTTACTGAAGCCAAGGGTGTCCCTCCCTAAACTACAAACCCCAGGATTCCATAGGAGGTTGAAAGTGAAATAATAGCATTAGAACAGTGTAGTGTGGAAATGGCCAAAAACATAACGCATATTCTTTTCTCTTTGACACAGGAGGATTACAATCAGCTAAGGCCTCTCTCCTATCCCAACACTGATGTGTTTTTGATCTGTTTCTCCGTGGTCAACCCTGCCTCGTATCACAATGTCCAGGAGGAATGGGTTCCAGAACTGAAAGGGTGCATGCCCCACGTGCCTTACGTCCTGATAGGAACACAGGTAAACACGTGAGCAGTTTCGGGGGGGGGGGCGGACCCAGCAGGGAAGCCTACAAATAGCCAAAGTGTCTGCAAAACACAGGCTCATTCACAACATGCTTGTAACAACGCAGTTACCATTTCCAGTCTAAACTTTGCAATTTCATCAGCCTCACACTGGAACAGTTGCAATAATCAGATCTGGGGGAGAACAAGAGACACACACACTTTCTTTCTACGTTAATACCACATCTCTAGAATTTCCCCTCCAAGGAAGTACCTTAGGCATTATCCTTGGGCTGAGCTCTTTAAGATCAACTGGTTTTATATCAAGCTGTAACAAAATGGTGCAGTTTAGGGAATCCAGGGATGGAGGCATGGCAGTTAAAGCTGCTATTATTGTGTAATGCAGATACCCTATTTTCACTCAAGTCCCATTTATTTTATTTTACATTTTATTTTATTTTTCTCGCACCTTTCTCCCAGGACAGGACTCAAAGTGGCAGCCAGCCCAATAGTAGCTATTTTCATTATTGCTGCTGTTTTGTTGCTATTGTTGTGGCTTTGTTTGATTTTCTTATATCATCCTGTATTTCATATATTTTTATATATTAGAAGGCTCTCTGAAAGCTTAAGCTGAAGAGGAGCTAATGAATCAATAAATGCACACATTCAAACATGTCCCCATATAATCATTCAGACAACTATGCTAATTCAGATTATTCCTGCCTTTATTACATAGCAGTTAGCACTGCATGATCACTCAGGATGGGTTCAGAAGATAACTGTGGGCCTTACCACACTATGGCCATTTCTACACGAGACTGTTATAGCGCTATTATTCCACTTTCAACATCCTATAGAATCCTGGGCTTTGCGGTTTAGGGAGGGGCCTCAGAGGCCCCTCCCTAAACCGCAAACCCAGGATTCCATAGGACATTGAAAGTGGAATAATCACGCTATAACAGTCTCGTGCAGAAATGGCCTATGCCATGATCCTGCAACATCCCAGTATCCTCCCAGCAGTACTACTGCCAGGATGGGAGCATGTTCTGAACGCTTCCCTCTACACCCAGCTGGCTACAAGCAGATGGTAGCATTCGGGATGCACTCCTTCCTTCCACGGTGCATCAGCCTCTTCTGGCACTGCACTGAGGAAGGAAGGGCTTCGATAGCACTTCTGTACTTCCAGCACTGCCCCAGCCGACACAATCATCACACAAAAGGGGCCTATTACTGGATTTTTCTGGTACAGTTGGCCCTCGACATTTGCGAGTTTGACTTTCACGCATTTGATTATTTGCAAGCTTCTCCAACCCTCCCCCCCGCCCACCTCAGGTGCCTCTTTTCTTGGCGAACCTTCCCTCTTGGCAGCTCTGGTCAGGCCTCGCAGCACTTTAAAAACCCACCTCTAGTCTTCCTCTTCCTCCACCAGCCGCTGTAAGGGTGGCTCACAGCTCAACTTCTTAGCACCACATACCCTCTCCTGATGTCCCACATACTCAACAAAGGAAATAGGTGAGAGGGAGGAAGTATAGGGCCACCACCCTGAGCCACCCCTCTTCCCTCTGCTTTCCCTGACCTAGGCCATTTCTGCACTAGACTGTTGTAGTGCTATGATTCCCCTTTCAACATCCTATGGAATCCTGGGGTTTGCAATTTCGGGAGGAGCCAGATGGCCCGTCCCGAAACTACAAACCCCAGGATTCCATAGGATGTTGACAGTAGAATCATAGCACTATAACAGCCTCATGTGGAAATGGCCTCTGAGTCTAGTCTGAGTGCTCTACTCTCATTCTTTCTCAGAGTAAAGGGAATGGGTGCCAGCATCTAGATCTCTACAGACCCTGGCATGCCATGTGACTAGCGTTGTTTCACACCTCACCACAGAGATGCAAACAGTTTTGGGTTTATGCCTCCAGTAGTCCTGAGCTTGCTCAGATAGATAGATAGATAGATAGATAGATAGATAGATAGATAGATAAATGTGAGATAGAAGGAGGAAATTCCTGCTCACTGTGGGAAGCCATAATTGTGAGCAAGTCTACAGCTTCATGTTTGTCTGTTATTTTCCAGATCGACCTTCGAGACGATCCCAAAACCTTGGCTCGGTTACTCTATATGAAAGAGAAGCCCCTGACTTATGAACATGGCATCAAATTAGCAAAAGAGGTATCATTTTCCTAACTCTGATAGCAGTCTAGTATTGAGTACAGGCAAAGCTTTTCTGCTTCCCTGGGATCCATTCAGAGATGACACAAGAAATTGTGGGGCCTGGGAAAACGAGCAAGATAATGCTCCTATAAAGCTACCTTACATTTTCTAAATAATATCAGCCTCCACTGCCTCACTTATTATGGTTAGATTAAGGTCAGTTGGAATCTTTGTGCTTACCACCTCTCATCATTGTCTTTTGTGTTAATCTTGTTTTTAATTTGTTTTAATTAACTAATATGTTTTAGGGGGATAGAAGGGTTGGAGGGTGGGGAGGATAGGGTGCATTTTAATGTTTTAATGTTTTTATATATTTTTGTAATGCCGCCTCGATCCATTGGGAGAGGCGGGATAGAAATAAATTATTTTTTATTATTATTATTATTATTATTATTATTATTATTATTATTATTATTATTATCTGTGAGCTGTTCTAGAAGTAGCAGCATAGAAATTAAATAAACAAAATGAAAGCAGGAAATAAGTCTCCTATGCAAACCTATTTTCAGCCCTGCAGCTCCTCTAAAAATGGCAGCCTCACCTCATGCTTTGGACTCCATTGCTCAAATACAGCAGGACCCTTCTATCCACGGATTCATTATCAGCTGATTCAGTTATCTGCGGTTGGCCACCATTGGCCAACCACAGATAACTGGGGCTGGGGCTGGCAGTGGGATGCGACGTGGAACATGGGATCACGCCCCTTGCCAACTCCCATTGCCTGCTCCAGACCTGATCCCAGCAGCAGGCCGCAGGAAAAAAGCAAGGAGCATGGGATCACACCCCTTGCCAACTCCTATCACCCACCCCGGGCCCAATCCCAGCAGCAAGCCGCAGGAAAAGTGTGAGGAGCACAGAACCGCACCCTGCGCCAACTCTCATTGCCCACCATGGGCCCGATCCTGGTGGCAGGCCATGGGAAAAGAGCAAGGAGAGTGAGATCGCGCTCCTTGCCAACTGCCATTGTCCCTCCTCACCAACTCACATCACCCGCCTGGCGGATCCGCTCTATTCCCACCCACCACCACAATTGGGCCGGGGCTGGTGGTGGGACAGGGCATTCCCTACTATCCATGGATTTCGGTATCTGTGTGGGGACCCGAAACCAATCCCCCATGGATACGGGGGGTCCTACTGTAATGCACAAAAGATGCTGTTAGTTGCAGCGGGAGTAGACTCGCTTAATGAATTGTTGAGAGATGTGTTACCCCAAAAAGTAGGTGCCATAAGGGCCACCCTGTGATGCCAGTACCTCCTTGCAAAAGTGGGGAATTAATTAGCTCAACATCAGGAGGCTAACGAGAGGGGGCCAACTTAGCAAGACCTTTCTACCAATGTTTACGGGCTCACGCAGCCAGAGATTCAAAAGTAGGCTAAAAATGTGTTTTATTGAGGGGAATTCACTCATGCAAGCACACAAGATACACACAGTTATACATTCACACAAGAGCTAACTGAAGGATAAAGGGAGGAAAAATTATGGATAGAGAAGCTGAGGTTTGGGGGTTATAATTATCAGTCCAGAAGAGTAGCAAAGAAGCCAAAATGTGGCTTGGTTCAGGTGGGACTTAAGGACAGTTCTCTTTCAAGAGCCAGAGGGATAGAGTGATAGGTAGACTTTCAAGAGACTGTACTGGGCATCCTGGAATCAGGGGTATTTGTACCCAAAAAACAGCCTGTGGTGGTGGAAGATATGTGCAGTTCCAGAGTTGCAGCACAGACAATGGGCTATCAACCCTCTAATGTTTGCAGTGTTTGGGTGACAAAGACATAACGGGTGTTGTAATAGCTGTCTATTGTGGGTGCTATGAGAAACGAGGAAGGAGTTCAGGTACGTAGGAGATGGCTATCTGTCAATCGGTGTCCTGGTGGGCTTCTCACAATTGCGTTCTGTTCTGGAAACTCCAGCTTCTGCTTTAAGTTTATTGTCCACAGGAAAAGCAATTGTTTGCCTAACAAATGATTCAGTCTTATCTGGAGGGTGTTTAGACTGACCTGCCTCTCCTTCTCACATTCACAGTCAGAGTTCTCCCTCAGACGGTTTGACCGCTCAGTCACCTTTCAGATTTGATTTTGATATTAGAGCCAATTAAAATGTATTGCCAATTAAACATGATGCCAATTAGATATGGTGCCCCTCCAAACCATACCATTACTGGTAGCCAGACACGGGTCCTAACAGATGCAGCCACACAAAGATAAATCCCACTGATTCAAGGAGTCTCCTTTAGTCAGGACTAACAGCAGGATTTAGGCCCAGATGTGGATGAGAGCAACAACATCCAGAGATTCAAGAAGTTAACTGGGGAGAAGAGGAAGCAAAGCAGACCTTTTTTTTTTTCCTGCAGCATTGGTCCCCTAGCTAGTGAGATGTGTGCACAACAGTACCAACTGAACTACTGATTATTATCATTCTCCATTATTCTTGTTTTTCTCTCTCATTCAAGATAGGTGCCCAGTGCTACTTGGAGTGCTCCGCTTTGACCCAGAAAGGCCTGAAGGCGGTCTTCGATGAAGCTATCCTCACCATCTTTAATCCCAAGAAGAAGAAGAAATCTTGCACCAAAGGCTGCAGTGGCTGCTGTACAGTCTTATGACAACACCAGGGATCAAAATGTAGGACTGTGCTGGCATTTCACTCAAAGCATTCCCGCTATGCCTTCCACATCTGTGATAGAAGGACATGAGCAGTACGGGGCCATTTTGCTAAGAGGCACCTCAGAGTCTGTGAGTCCTCTAAACCACAACTTTGTGGCCGTCTCACATCTTAACTTGCTTTTCTTTCTTATTTTTTTCCCTAACCCAGCGGTTCTCAACCTGTGGGTCACGACCCCTTTGGGGGTCGAATGACCCTTTCACAGGGGTCACCTAAGACCATCGGAAAATACGTATTTCCGATGGTCTTAGGCTCCATTCCTTCCTCGGTGGTGGTGCGCAAGCGCGAGCCATGTACTCGCGTCCTCCTGCCCCCTGTTCAGAAGGGACTGAAATCACTCCCCTTCTCCGCTACCTGGAGAACCTCCCATCCGACCGGCCAGCTTGGGGGAGCGGTGGCAGCACAGGGGGCAGGTCCCCTCCTCACCACGGCCCCTGCCCCACTTGCCACGGAGGGGGGCGCTGCAGAAGGGCTGGGGGGCTGCAAGGTGGAGCTTTTCCGGCGGGACGAGCTGCACCCGGCGCAAAAGACAAAGGCACTGGGATTCCTCCCCTCCCCAGCCAGGGTCGACATTCTGAAAACTTTTCCCACACTGCTCCCCCCAGCGGAAACGAGATCGGAGCAGAAGCAGAGCCTGGGGGGGGGTCTCAGAGTTTTTTCCTGGGGGAGACGCACAGCTCCTCTTTCCCTCCCTGTCCGCCCCCCCCTCTGCATTCCTGGACGGTGAGGCGGCCTTTGCCGGGGGGGAGGCATTGTAAATAATAAATAAATAATTTTATGGTTGGTGGTCACCACAACATGAGGAACTGTATTAAAGGGTCACAGCATTAGGAAGGTTGAGAACCACTGCCCTAACCACTTCAGAACTATATATGAAGGCAAGGACACAGGTCCATATTGTGGCTGTGTTCCATGCAGAAGAAGTCAGCTGATAAAGGAAAGCAGCTAGGAGAAATCCTCTTCCAAGTCCAGATCCATTACAATGGAGCAGAAGGAAGACGTCTCAAAAGATCACAATCCCGCAACAGAGCCAAAAGAAACTGGAAGCATTATTTGTAGCTTTCAGCAAGAAACGGATTGATCTGTTAGAGTATGACTATGCAATAATGGCTGAAGCTAAAAATAATTTGAGCTGTTCTAGTCCAAATATGCAATAGTGACTGAATCTTAAAAATCAACTAAAGCACATAAGTCGCTCTTTGGCCATTTCCACACTAGACAGTTATAATGCTCTTATTCCACTTTTCCTAAACTGCAAACCCCAGGATTCCATAGGATGTTGAAACTGAAATAAGACCACTATAATGGTCTAGTGCGGAAATGTTATGTAGATGGAATGTAGGAGACCAGTTTGAATTCAGTTTTTATAGATGCTTCTTTTTTTTTTCAGAAAGTTTTTTGTGTGTGTGTGGTAGGGCGAGGTGGAATCAGATTCTCATTTACTGTATTTCATCTTGCTTTTATATATGAAGCATAATCCAAAGAAAAGCCATCAGAATATATTGGCATTTTATCCTTCCACATGTGTGAATGCTTTTCTTACTAAATGAATTATGAAATGACTTAGTTGTAAAACTTATTTGGAATTATTTATCAACAGCCTGGATATGCAAGAGGCTGCATGTGTATTACCCACACCTGAATTCCATTTTTATTTCCAGCCAACAGGAAATGTACAAACTGGGTCTTTTCCCTCAGCAAAAGACTGGGTCTTTTCCCCCAGATCCAAAAAGCAGTTTATGGAATCAGATGCAAATATGTTTTTCAAAAGTAAGATCTAGAGGAAAAGAGTGTAGGTACACAAACACACACACACAGCAAAGTCCTCTTCCTCCTCCATCCCTATTATCTTAAATTCAGTCTACATCACTGCAGAGAAAAAGAGCAGATGGGGCAAGTACTGCTTTTCCTTCCCTTTCTCCTTTCTGCAGGTCAAAGACTTCAGTTAACCCACTTTTCCTCCCATAATGGGATTTCCTCAGAGATCTGTGCCTCAGCATTCAGACTTGCCAGTTAAACCCATGTTTACATTCCAGGTGACTGATTATAAAACACAACATGCTCAATGGAAGATACGTAGGTGAAGAAAGCCACATCCTATGACAGACTGACTTTTTCCACTGCTTCAGGACCCATCTCTGCAAGAAAAGAAAGGCTAACTATATTATTTACTTTGACCCATGTGTGCTCATTCAGTGAGAAGAGACAAACAACATACTGGCAGTTTATGCTGCCCCAACTGTCTATACTGGGGAAAGTGAAAAAGGAGGAAACACATCAGCAGCAAAGGACATAAAAAGGCTCGGATTTGCAGAGGCAGATTTGCCACAAGCCATGTCTAACTGGGAGTGGCAGAGTCTGAGAGGTGTAGTCTAAAGAAGCTCTAAAATACTGTATGATTCTTTGAAACAAGAACGGGCAAAGTGTGGACCGCTACATTTGGGCCCAAATTTGCAACCCTCAAAATTCCACCAATCCATAAAATATTTTTAAAATTCACATTGATATCTTACCTTCCCAATTTCACAGATGAAAACCAGGATGCATGCAGCCAAGCAACATCAGGCTGTGGCCAAGATGGCAAAAGTTCTTAATGAGGAAGAATACACATGCCAGGAGAGGCTGCAACAGTTTGCTTTTTCCTGAGCCTGCTGGGAAGGGCAAGATTCATCCCTCCACTCCTCTCCTTCCTGCTAAGTCAATGGGGTGCAAACCACTGTTGCCCTTTGAACTTAGTTGGCAGCAAGTGAAGTCAGCTGAGGACAGAAGAGGGAAGAAGGAGGAGGAGAGAGGAACTGAAACATTTTAAAAGCAGCTGGAAAAAATGAGCCCAATAGAGGGTTCACCAGGGTTCTCCCTGCCAAATGGGAGGGTATGCAACATTCAGGTGATTTTTCCCAAAAATCAGCCAGCTGGCCTCCAAACCAGCCACCAATGCAGCAATTTACTTCACCTATCCTCCAGAGTCCCCTTGAACCCCCACAAAAAAGCACAAATTTCCCCCAAATCAGCAAAAACATAAGGGTTGGAAGTGACACAACATCACTTCCAGTACATCAAAAGACAATTCTGAAGCCCACCAGGGAGACAAGGGGGGAGATTGGCCCCTGCTTCCCCTACCTCCATTTTAAATCAAAGAAAGCTTTAGCACTGATGTCTCTTTTCCGTCATTTGTTACGTGCACAGCGTGAAAAATGTAGTTGCTAACCCAACCTTGTGTTTCTGCAACATGATCATTATTCCACGACAAGCCATCCAGAGTTTTGAACTTCTCTTCCTCTCAGGAAAGCTGGCAGATGCTCCTTTAGCCCCTGGGCTTCATTTTTCACTAAAACAGACTTGGTAGAAGTTACAGCTTGGCCAGCAATTGCGTACAGCAGGTAAGGTAATTGTGTTTATGCATCTCATTCTTGCTAGAGCGGCAAAAATTGGACCACAAATTATTTAGATCAAGCATTTTTTAAAACATCTTCTAACACAGAGTTGCCTGATTTAAGTGCGTAGCAAATTCTTTTAGGTACTTGTAGCACACTCTTATGTTTTTTCAAAAGAAGGCTCCGCTGCTACTCAGTGGGGCTTACTCCCAGGTAAGTGAGCGTACCATTGCAGCTTGACTCTACAATCCTATCTGCGTCTACTTCAGTGACAGTTCCTGAGGCCAATATCAGCAAGAGCAGTAAATCTGCTCCACATTTTGGTTCTAGTTTTAAAGGAGTCACTCAGGATGTTCAACCTCATTCACCAATTAAGCTCAGCACCTTGGAGAGGTGCTGTACTGTTCAGACTAAAACCCAGAGTGGATTCATCACCCCACAAGGCATGTGATCTCCCAACCACAACTGGTTTGCTTGCATGCATTTCACCAATGAGATTAGGGATGGATCTGTAGTTGAAGGACCATAATTTTGGTGGCCCTATTAGCTCACACCAACTAGGGCAGAAGGTGTTAAGGTAGGTTTTTCTGGTCATTATAGGGCAGAAAAATTCCACCCCATTAACATTAATTTATTTCTAATTGCTCTTTATCTAATGTATATTCCACTTTTCTCCCAGTATGGCACCCCAAGGCAGCTTGCAACAAGGATACAACAAGATACAACTAAAAACTTTTTATTGGGGGGGGGAGGTAGAGATTGGTATAGATATAGGCCATTTCTGCACTACACTGTTATAGCACTATTATTCCACTTTCAACATGCTATGTAATCCTGGGATTTGCAGTTTAGGGAAGGAGCATTTAGAATTCTCAGCCAGAGAGATCTTGGGCCTAGTAAACTCCAAATTCCAGAATTCCATAGGATGTTGAAAGAGGAATAATAGTGCTATAACAATGTAGTGTAGAATTTGCTATGGATATAGATGATTTAAGCTATTTCCGCACTAGACTATTCTAGTGCGATTGTTCCACTTTCAACATCCTATGGAATCCTGGAGTTTGCAGTTTAGGGAGGGGCCCCTCCCTAAACTGCAAACCCTAGGATTCTCTAGGATGTTGAAAGTGGAATAATAGCACTATAACAGTCTAGTGCGGAAATGGTCATAGATATAGATATAGACACTGAACTGGACACGGTATTTCAGGTGGGATCTGAACAAAGTAGAATAGAGTGGTACCATCACTTCCCTTGACCTAGACACTATATCGGCCCACATTCCTTTCCTTAAGCCTGGAGGTGAAGCCTCCCCAAAACTCCAGAATTTACACCCTTGTTTCCTGCCTAGAGATGACCCATGGAAACTGGAGACTCAAGGCCAGGCACAAATATTTGGCAACCCTATCCATAGGAGGGAATTGCACAGTCTGGGAGATTTAAAATATATGATTTGGGGGATTTGAAACCAAAGGCAACTTCCAGCCTTTTTGCCCTTTCAGGAGCACACTGAGGGTTATATCTAGAAGATGCAAGATATTCTTAATCTGACTCAATATCACCTTCTTTTCTGTCCCCTACTACAATGGAAATACTGTGTATGGCACATCTACAGTGAAGAAATCTTTTTTTTTCCCACATAGCAGGGGCTCCTCCCAGAATGTCCCAAGAGAGGTGGTGTCTTTGGTGATGGGGGGTGGTTTTTCCAAATATGAAGGAAGAGAAATTTTTCCACTTTTGGGACCTCCATTGCTGCCCAACCCATAAAATGAAGAGACCACACACAGGGCTTGGGTTGAACTAGGGCCTAATTAACAGAAAGCTGGAGGTGAACTTGACCTTGACCTTGGGCTTGAGTTTAACCTTGACCATGAACTTGAACTTGAATTTATGACCTGAGAAGCGGGGGTCAACAGCATGGGTAGGCTAAGGCAAGGGTCAGCTCCAGACCTCTTCCCCAGCCCTCCTTGAGCAAGGTACCAGGCCCCAAAGCCAACCCATGAGACTGGATTAAAACTTCAGCTGGCCCTTTTCTGGAAGGCGAGCCCCAAACTGCAACCCCCTCATCTCATGACGGTAGGGGCAAGTCCCAGGCCCGCCTCAAGGACAGCATTTATCCTACACCAAAGGGTGCCATAGGTACTCACCAAAACCCTTAGACCCCCCACCCACCCAACATGGATGAGGACAAGTGTGGCTGTGGAGACCTATTTAATACCTAGTTGAGACACCACCTTATAAAGCCAATTGCCCAATCCCTTGGCGCAGTGTAGGGTAGGCAAAAAAAAACCCAAGGGGGAAAAATTCCTACCCGGCCCCGAAGCGACCAGCAATCTTACACTGAAACTATAGGGTGGGAGGGTGGGTCGCCAGCAAACAAAGAGGCTGGGGAAGGGATGGTGCAGACCCCACCCCCTCCCCATCCCACTGTGCAACCCTTGTCGCACAGTGATTGCATGGTTTCTTATCATGGGAGGCCAGCAAAGGTGCCCCCCCCCGCCACACGTGATCACACAGGCAGGGGGAGATGAATTCTGTGTCCATATTTGCTATCAGCAAAGTTAAAACCCTTGTAATAGTAAACCTGGTAAACAGATGCTAAAAATCATAATACTGCCACTTTTGACTTTATTTCTAGTTAATGGAAAGTCTATAATATTCTCCTATAATATTCTTGTTATGTGCACCAAGAGTGGGTACACTCCACTAGTGCTGTTTTTGACAGGGTGCCTAGGTATGTACCTTAGAGCATGTGCAGAGTGCAAAAATAAGAAGCAGCTGTAAATCACTGCCAGCTGCTCCAGACTGGAAAAAACAGCCATGCGAGCTCATTGCATAAAGGTTAAGTGCAGTTTATTCAAGAAAAGCACCAGATAAGCATAATGCTTCAGACAGCATGTCTAGAAGTGAAAACAATAAGTATAAAATACAAGAGGCATGGTGCATGGAAGATAGACATGGGTTAAAGCAAGGGCCAAATGTGTTTTACAGAACATGATCTAAGCCTTCTAAGGGCTTAACCACACCCAGATATATATTGGGTGATCCAATACATCCATTACATACACTTTCCCCATGCTTAATGCTTTCTCACGTGACAGGACCTTGCAAGGCAAGATAGCCATAACAAACCTTGCAAAGGTCAGAATGACTTCATCTTTCCACCCATCCGAAAAACCATCTTGGACACACCACACTCACATTCTGAACGCCTTGACAATTTTGGCTCCACCAGAGCCACACCGTTTCCTCACGGCTTCCATCTTGAGTAACGGGATGTGATAATATATCAGTTCCTGTTGCTTTTGAGGGCATTTTTGGTGGGGGTCAACTGTTAAGGTTTTTCAAAGAGTTTCCATGTGGGAAATTTTAACAGAGAAATGGCCCTTTTTGGCCTCAAGTTTGAAGACTGAAGACAAGACTTTTGGGGAAGCTGAAGATGCAATCCCTTCCAACTGTCCCAATTTGACATGGACAGTCCAAATTAATCCTCTATCACCCCATTTTTTTCAGCTGCTTTCAAATATGTCCCAGTTTCACTTTCCTCCTCCCACTTTCCATCTTTGTCCTCAGCAATGGCAGGCAAGTAGGGCACATGCCCTGGGCACCAGTGTCGGGGGGCACCAAAAAAAAAGTCCTACCATTTGATAAGCCTTCCTTTCCCTTCCCAGAGTTTCCTCTCCCATCCTATGCATTTTGCCCCAGCCCAGAGACCTTGCATGAGGCTTCCCCCACCCTGCTTCTTTTCCGTTTTGCCTCCATGTGAGTTCTCCACAGTGGCAAAATGCATAGGAAAGGGCGGGAGAGCTCTAGGGAGCAAAATGAGGGCTCACCAAGGCTTCTCCCACTTCTCCTTCCCTTCTGTTCTGCAGTGGAGGAAGGATTGTACTCAGCCCTGATACGTATGTAGGGGTGGGGCGTGGGGCAGGGGCAAGAAAGTAAGGGCACAGCTTCTGTGCTTGCCCTAGGCGCTGTTTAGGTGAGATATGCCACTGGTCCTCAGTTCACTTCAAGTGGTGCAAACTGAGTTCAAAGTGCAAAAACAGATTGTATTCAATTCATTCAACAGGGAGGAGACTCAGCCAAACGCAAACTGCTGCAGTCTCTCTTAGCATGTCTTTTCTTCCGCATTAATAACTTTTGTCATCTTGACCACAATGTGATGTTGCCAGGCCATGCATGTCCCAGTTTTGATCTGTGGAATGTTGGGAGGTATGGAATTGCAAAGGGCCCATGGGCTGCATGATTCCTATTGCAGTGTGTATACACGCACACAAAGACCATTTCCATACTACACTGTTACAGTGCTATTATTCCACTTTCAACCTCTTATGGAATCCTGGGGTTTGCAGTTCACGGAGGGGCACTGAGAATTCTTAGCCAGAAAGGAAACTACAAACCCCAGAATTGCACAGGAGATTTAAAGTGGCATAATAGCACTGTAACAGTGTAGTGCAAAAATGGCCGGGGGGGGCAGGAGAGGGAGAGAGGGAGGGAGAGAGAGAGAGATTTGTCAAAAGAAAAAGCTTATCTGTGTATCCAAACAGGCTCTGTTCAGTAAATTAGGATTCAGGTCTTATGAATGTCCAAATATGCTACAGCTCTGCCCTGTCTGCTGACAACCACATTCCTTGAACTTATCTCCAAGCCCTGTTGATTACTATAAATGTACTTTGGCTGTGTAATGGGAAGAGGCAAAATCTCAATAAAATCAACCTGTCACGGTGTATTGATGAGGAAAAATGGGTTATCAAGAGTAGATTGAATTAGGCACAGCTGTAATAAGTGCTGCAGCCTGGCCAAAACTCTCATCTTGCACTGCCTGAGTTTTATTGACATTAAACACATCTCCTGTAATCAGGGCAATTTGCATCCTCTCGGAAATTGTTGCTTACACAGTGATCACAAACATCTCCAGGAGTGGCGTGCTGCTGCGTAAGGAAACCTAGACAAAGATTTGTGTAATTAAGCTGAGTTGTCTCTTCTGGGTGTCAAGAAAAGTCCCTCCTCCTCCAGCTTGTTGAAATGCAAGGATTTCTTTGATTAAGCTGAGAAGAGCTTTTTGAAGCAGGGGTCCGGACTACTTAGCATCTGGCAGCTGGAGTAGATCTGAAAGGCACCTCCAGCGTCCGCAAACAGCCTCGGCATCACTAGAGGAAGAAGAGCCCAGAAATGGAGGCAAGGACCATTTCTGCACTAGACTGTTATAGTGCTATTCTTCCACTTTCAACATCCTATGGAATCCTGGGGTTTGCAGTTTAGGGAGGGGCCTCAAAGGATTTCATAGGATGTTGAAAGCGGAATAATAGCACCATAACAGTCTAGTGCAGAAATGGCCAAGGATAAATAAAAAAAGCAACATGCAATTGTATCTGTCATGTCTGTTGAGATACCCGTGGATTGCTAACCCCGCTACAGATTCCTGCTCCAGGTTCCCTCTTTCTAAGACAAAATTTAGCACTCAGCACCAGATGGACTGATGTTTTCCAATTTTAAATTCCTACTCTTTTAAAAATTCTAGGGCAGAGGTTTGTATCACACAGCCCACCAGATGCTGTTGGACTGCAACTGCCATCTGCCCCAGACCACAAGGCCAATCGTGAGGGATGAGGTGTTGTAGTCTATAGACACTCTGGACGGCAATTACAACACCCATTATTCCTCGATGGCAAGGCTAACAGATTGAGGAAGCATCCCTTAGAGAGAAGCTGCTTGTGGGATGCTGGACTCTGGTCTGGTACATGTACAATAGAATAATTGGATTTATTCAAAGTCTGTGTCTGTTTGTCTGGACATTTATGGTACCACTCATGGGCACATTAGCAGTCCTTGACATATTCCCCCACTTCAGACCTGCTGCTTTGTCTCCTCAAATAGCGCTGGAGCAGCCCTCCCTAATGTAGTCATCTAGACAATGGCAACTTTTATCAGCCAGCAAGGTGAGAGATAGGGGAATTGTAGTCATAGGCCATTTCCGCACAAGTCTGTTATAGCGCGATGATTCCACTTTCAACCTCCCCTCCCGAAACTGCAAATCTCAGGATTCCATAGGAGGTTGAAAGTGGAATCATCGCGCTATAACAGTCTCGTGCAGAAATGGCCATAGAATCATGGAGCTAGAAGAGGCCAAAAGGGCCATCCAATTCACAGTAGGCTAGGTATGCCCCCTCCATGTGCTCCTTTTGTCAGCAGGCAAAACCTTTTCTTTTTAAACAGGCTTTTATGTAAGCCAGGGAGCTTTATTTATTAACTTGTTTTAAAGTGACTATTGTTTTAGTTTTTTTACGATTTTATGTCCTTTTAATGTTTTTAATGTGTTTATTTATTGTTGGAAGCCACCTTGGGTCTCATTCCGGGAGAAAAGTGGCCTACAAATATAATAAATAAATAAATAACCCCATTTTGCCATGCAGGAATACATAACCAAAGAATTCCTGGCAGATGGCCATCCAGCCTCTTTTTTAAAAAACTCCAAAGAAGGAGACTCCACCACATTCCCAGGGAACATATTCCACGGTCAAACTATTCTTATATGCTGTAACTGCTCATAGCCTCTGGAGGGCAACTACAGTCTCCATCAGTCTCAGACAGCAAGGTCAGGGATAGGGTAACCTGCCATCCATAGGTTCTGGAGGACAGCAAGTTGAGAACGTTTCCTTTAGAGTGATGCCACATCTGGGACACAGTGGGAAAATTCAAAGGGCAGCTGCCTGACAGAAAAAAAGAAAAAGAAAAAAAGTGGCAGATGCCACGGCACCCCTGTAAAGTAAGGCAGCCAAGTCAGATTGAGAGTTCAGTGCCAGTCCCTGAGACCAAGGCATAAGTGTTACCCTGTTCCCTGGGGGACCCAAGAGGGGAGCCCAAATAACCAAAACACAACCACAATTCTGGGGAGAATTAGCTGGAGCACTCAATAAAGCTAGCAAGAGGCAGGGTAACTTAGCAAGGATCTTGCAACCCAGCATCTACGGGGTCAGGTCAGTCAAGCAGTCAGACAGGATTTAAAATAGCAAAAATGATGTTTTATTGAAAGACAAACGAACAGTAAAGACACCACAATCACACCACTAACGGAAGAATTGGAAATAGGGATTTTCGGGGGAAATGAGTGATACGACACCTTTCTCGTAGTCCTGAAGAAGTTGAATATTGAGTTCGTTGGGGTGCAGGAAAGAAAGTTCAATGCGGTTCGCTGAGGTGAGCTCACCGGATAAAGCAGCAGCAAGGCGGTCTGGAATTCGGGAGCGATCCGAGGTGGTCTCGGAATCGGGGGGTTTATATAGGGTGAATTGTGACTGCAGGCCATGCCTTACTCGGTGAGAACAATGCGAGTTTGGAGTGGGACAAAGCTTTGGAAAGGGTCAAGTTTAACATGATCGGCTTAGTGCTGAATCAACAATAGTGTAGCCAGTATGCAAATGCAAGGTGCTTAGTTTGGCTTTGTAAGACTATCGGCTCAGAGCCGGGCGCCTTTGTTAGGGTCGCGCTTAAGCAAGAAGGTGTTTGCAGGAAGGTCCCTGAAGCAATGGAGTGGCTCTGTTCAGCCTGCCTAGGTGGAGAATGGAATGTCTAACAATTACTGGCCGCGCCTGTTTACGTGCTTGTCTGGAGGCCTCGCAAACACATGGAGCAGGGTGGCAGAGGAAAGCCAAACGGTTTTGATATCAAAAGAGATATTGAGTGCTTTAACCGGGTAGGCCTGGGCAGAAGTAACATGGGCCTTTATGATATCACTGGGCAAATACTTGTGATGTCACAGGGGTGAGTCCTTGCAATGACACAACAGTGAGGCAAGCAAGGGTTGAACAATGGGCTAGAACCACTTCTGGGTCCGTTGCCTGTGGAAATGGATGTGAGGAAATCATAGAACCATAAAGTGGCGCAGGATCTCCAGCTAAACCAACTAAACCTTCTTCTTGAAGACATCCAGAAAAGGAGACCACACCAACCATCTAGGCAGTTGGTTCCATTGCTGGTCCACTCTCATTGTCAAGATGTTCCTTCTAAATGTTCAGTCAGAATCTAACCTCCAGCAACTTAAAACCATTAGACCTGGTTCTACCCTCTGAGACAGTAGACAACATGCCTGCCCGCTCCTTTCTGTCACAGTGCTTGGAGTATTTAAAGAGTTCAGTCATGTTACCTCTCAGTCTTGTCTTCACCAAGCTGAAAATGCACAGGTTCTTCCACCTTGCCTTCAACCTTTCTCCACTTCTTGTATCATCCTTGTTGCCCATATCTGAACCTACTCCAACTCATCTATGTCATTCTTAAAATGAGGTGCACAGTACTGAACATGATGCTCCCGATGAGGCCTAACTAGTGCAAGAATATAGTGGGAAGATCCAGGTATCTAATCCAGTCGGGTTTTGTACATGAAATGACAGGAGGTGTCCTCTTGTTCTTTGCTTGAGGCTCCAAAATGTCATGTGTAAAAGCTGAACAGGTTGATCATATTTGTTAAGATACTTCCTGCCTAACAGTCCTGTGTCCTAGGAGTGTGGTAGAGACAGTTTCGGGTCAGTCTAAATGACCTCTGGGTGTGAGGGAAAAGCAGTTAATTTCCCCTGCAATTGAAGTCCCTCTGTGTTTGAAGGAAAGACAAAGAAACTTTGTATAATGGAATGTTATCGGTTTGGCTTGACGCGCTAGCCCTTGGCTGCGCTACGGAAGATTTGCAACACTAGTGGGAACTTACGTATAACAGATTTGTTTTCTTTCTTGAGCATGTGATGATTACACTGGAAATGTACAAATTGCTGTGAATATGAAGGAGCGGGGCTCAGTCTTTTGGGAATGATCCCACTGAGACAAATAAACAGTTTTCCTTAATCCGTGGGTCTCTATCTCTGTTCTGCAACAGGAGCTGGTCTTCTCTTAAGGCCATTTCCGCCCTACACTGTTATAGTGCTATCATTCCACTTTCAACCTCCTATGGAATCCTGGAGTTTGTCATTTAGGGAGGGGCATTTAGAATTCTCAGCCACAGAGCTTTTGGGCCTTAGTAAACTACAAAACACAGAATTTCACAGGACAGTGAACGTGGAATAAGAGCACTATAACGGTGTAGGGCAAAAATGGCCCAACTGGCAACAGAGGCAGGAAAAAAAGAGCTGACTTTTTTCAGCAAACATGAGAGAACAGAGTTTTAAGAGATGTAAATCAAAGCTGATTCCTTGCTTCTCTGCTCAAACAATGCAACTGTAATCTGCAGCTAATGGATGGCCTCGTCTGCTTACTCAGGCTTCTTGAACGTGATCAGTTTACTGTAGTTTCAGCTTTTCTGAATTTATTTTCAGCACACTGTTAACTGACACAGTCTGAGTTCTCATCCGCTGCCAGTTCTTCTGAGGACCTCTTCGCCAGGGTCAGCATACCATACAGGAAGACTATAGGTCAAATTATTTAATATGCATATCACTTTTTCAAGAAGGACATGGTCAAGCTGGAGCAAGTCCAGAGGAGGGCGACCAAAATGGTGAGGGGCCTGGAAGCCATGCCCTATGAGGATAGACTTAGAGAGCTGGGTATGTTTAGCCTGCAGAAGAGAAGGTTAAGAGGGGACACGATAGCCATGTTTAAAGATTTGAAGGGATGCCATGTAGAGGAGGGAGTGGGCTTGTTTTCTGCTGCTCCAGAGACCAGGACAAGGAGCAATGGATTCAAGCTGCAGGAAAGGAAATTCCACCTGAACCTCAGGAAGAACTTCCTGACAGTCAGGGCTGTCCGGCAGTGGAATGTGCTGCCTCGGAGTGTAGTGGAGTCTCCTTCTTTGGAGGTTTTTAAGCAGAGGCTAGATGGCCATCTGTCAGGAGTGCTTTGAGGGTGTTCCTGCATGACAGGAGGTTGGACTAGATGGCCCCTGTAGTCTCTTCCGACTCTACATTTCTATGATTCTATGATTCTTTTTTCTTTCTTTTTTCTTTTTTGTAGAAGTGTTCCTCAACTGGTAGTGTAGTAGCAAATTCCCAATTAATGATCACTCAGTAACACTTGCATCATAACAAAAGGGTTCATTTTGTTTGTGCAAGCAGGGAGTAGCTGTGCTCATGCACCCAAGAGAAACCTCGCCAAAGAAATGGCTGCACGCAGACAGCTATATAGCCTGCTGAGCAGAAGCAAAAAATGCTAGTTAATTGGCTAATCCAAATACATACGTATAGGAACTATGTCATGAATACATTTTTATGTCAGCATTTAAGCATTGCACATGCCCATATAGGTGGTCCCAAATTATAATACCAGATCCCACCTTGGGAGTGTGTAAGTTAATATTCTAATGAACCATAATTAATCTGTAGGTAACTAAAGTTCATGGCTAGCTGTGCCCCCTCCTGACAATCCAGTTTAGGTTGACTCTCTTAACCACAATATTTCAAGATGACTGGACACAGATGGTTTCTTACACCTGCAAGTCTATTTTCAGTCAACTTCTCCAGACTCCCATTGTTCCAGTTTCAAAATGTAACTTTTATCAGTGTCAATGTCCATCTGCATTCCAAAGAGAATGGCACACTTCCCAGAACTAGAATAAACAATAATGCCCTCTCAAGCTGGATTTAGCATGAGTTTTAAAAGAGCATTTGGTTGCATGACCCATCGTGTTCTAATTACAATTTAACAGATTTCCCCTCACAAAATCCATATTTTTATTTCACGTCATCAGTAGAAGATGCCTTTTTGTTATAGTGAGTGCTTTCCCTCATCTTCTGGTTTCACAGGCCCTTTTCGCACATTACCTTTCTCCTGGAGCCATCGCGTGGCGATCCTGGGAAAGCTTTTCCCAGGAGGGAATCGCGTCTGCTGTGCTCTCCGTCTGTACCAGCTGCCAGCTGGATGGGAGGAAGCGCGATGGCTCAGCTCCTCCCTTCTGCAGCGCAGCCCAGCAGTTTCCCAGGCTGCGCTGGGGGAGGAAGTGCAGCCATTGCGCTTCCTGACGTTCCACAAGACAGGTAAGTGTGGGAGGGACGTGGGAGGACTCCGCAATCACAGGTCATGTTCAGGAGAAACTCCATCATGCTTTAATCCATGATTGCAATGGGATGGCCACAGGATGGCCACGGGATTGGGACGACATCATGCAGAACTGTCCTCATGATCCCGTGGCCATTTTGTGTTGGAGGTGTTATGCAAAAAGGGCCACGGTTTACAAATTTTTTGAGTCATCACTCAAAGGTCAATATAGGCCTAATTTGCAAGTCTGATTTGCTGACTCACACATCGCTGAGGAAATCCCATTGTGGAAGGAAAATGGCTTCATCTGATTAATTACAGGGAATATAGATGGCACGATCCAAGCCTTAGCACAATTCAGGGGATGCATACATGCTGGAAAGCAGCTCTGGCCCATTTCTGGAGACAGCTGACTGGTCTGAACTTTTAAAATTCCTTTGCAGATTGGGAGTCAGTTGTCTACCTAGAACTGAGCTCAAGTTCTTGGAAGAAAAATTTGGCTTAATGTGACAGACAGGGAATTTCAAGGTTCCCAAAAAGCAGGAATGTATTTTATCCAGCAAGGAAGGTAAATTCTCTAGCTTTTTCTTGGCTTAGAGTACCATCATTGCTAGTAGTGCTTTTGCCTGCTTGTTTTCTTGCTTTCCTATTTTCTCCTTTGCTGCCACTGCAACCAGCAGCAAGAAAAGATACTTTTCGGCAGTCACCACATCAGAGACCTTTTGCTGCACAAAGCAAATTAGCAGAAAACACCTTCCACCCATCTAGGGTAAGATATAAAGTACCCAAAGGCAACCGAATTATTTTGAGAAGTAAAAAGTCTTTCAAACACCTCTCCTCTTCCCTAGAAGTAATGTTACAATGATAAGAATTTGCTGTACTTCTATGACACCCAAAATTTTCTGCCTGTGGATCATGGTACTCTTAGTGTTTCAGTCATTTTTTTCTCAGCACCTCAGGCCAGAAGAAATAATTACAAATTCCATTTATTAAGTAGCCAGGTCAAGGGCTATAGTGCAAGGGGCATGGCCATTGTGGGTGTGGGTGTGGCCAGGGCACGCAGGTATGTGGCTGCGGGCCAGGACATCCAAAAAAACATTGCTGCCCAGGGCAAATCACCTCCCTGCCCCCCGTCCCTATGCGACTGAAGAGAAAATAATATTTTTATTTCATTCTTAATCAACCACAATTACTTACTGATGAATCTTGAGAGCAGACAAGCACTCATATATAAAATCAAAGAAAGAGTGAGACTCTGTGGTACAACAGGGTGCTTTTGCACATAGGCCATTTCCGCACTACAGTGTTAAAGTGCTGCTATTCCACTATTAACCTCCTATGGAATTCTAGGGTTTGTAGTTTAGGGAAGGGCACTTTGAATTCTCAACCAAAGAGCTCTTTGGTCTCAGTAAACTACAAACCCCAGAATTCCACAGGGCATTGAAAGTGGAATAGCAGCAGTTTAACACTGTGGTGCGAAAATGGCCATAGTTTGGGAATCACTATATTAAGGCGATTGCATCTTTCCTCCAGTTATCCTGTTCGCCCTTCTACACAGGGATTTCCTCAGAGATACATGCTTCAGCAATCAAATTAAGCCCATGTTTACCTCCTGCACAAGACAGATAGATCAGGATAATCACAGGTTATTAACTCCTCTTCTAAAAGCCTCTTCTAAGTGTATCATAATTCTTGAGCGGGAGACCGCTGCCTCTGCTAGTCCAATGGTAGAGCTACACACACACACGCTGTGTGAGAAACCTTGATAGCAGTGTGTTTTCTTTTTTACCATCTGCAATTTTGGAAAAAAGCCAGCCTGATTAGGAGAGAGCTAGGACACTCCTCATCAAAGTCACTTTTAATAGCCTGAAGAGAAGTGTCAATTTTCAGCAACTCACTGACAAATTTAACTAACAGAGGGAAATTAAAAACCTTCCAACAACAACAAAAAAAACATTGTGGATGAGAATCCTAATGAGTTATATAATGTCCACCTAGCTGGCAGGCAGAAGGAAGGGAGAGGGGAGAGCGGGAATGAAGATCCTTTATAAGCCTATTAAAAGAACAACAGGAACATAGTTTAAGAGCCATGGATTGGAAAACTGTTTAATTGTTGTCTTCCTTTTGAGTGCTCCAGCTAGAGTTCAGAGCAGGCTGAACCCATCTCTAGGACAGATGCCACATGTGAACCAGGTGCTGGTTTTTAAGGATGTGTTGTAATAGATGTATTTTTCTACATGTTGTTAATGGATACTAAGAAAAGAGACTACGTACGTGTGTGTTTCCTTCTGTTACCCTGTTCTCTGGGGGTCCCGGGAGGGTCGCCCAAATAAGCAAAACACAAACACAAAGGTGGGGAAATTAGCTAGAGCACTCACTAAAGCTAGTGAGAGGCAGGGTAACTTAGCAGGGATCTTGCAACCCAGCGTCTACGGGGTCAGGTCAGTCAAGCAGTCAGACAGTTTTAAAATAGCAAAAATAATGTTTTTATTAAAAGACAAACGAACAGTAAAGACACCACAATCACACAGCTGATGGAAGAACTGGAAATAAGAATTTTGGAGGGGAGGAATGGGTGATACGACACCTTTCTCGTAGTCCTGAAGAAGCTTGAAGATGGTAGGGAAGAAACCTCAGCGCGATTCGCTGAGGGAAGCTCACCAAACAAAGCGGCAGCAAGGAGGGATGGAAGTCCGGAGCGATCCCGGGTTGAGCGGGTTCAGTTACTGGAACTGAGGGGATGGCTCGCCAAACAAAGTGGCAGCAAGGCTGGATGGAATTCAGGAGCGATCTGAGGTGGTCTCGGAATCGGGGGGTTTATATAGGGTGAATTGTGACTGCAGGCCATGCCTTACTCGGTGAGAACAATGCGAGTTTGGAGCGGGACAAAGCTTTGGGAAAGGTCAAGTTTAACATGATCGGCTTAGCGCTGAATCAACAATAGTGTAGCCAGTATGCAAATGCAAGGTGCTTAGCTTGGCTTTGTAAGACTATCAGCTCAGAGCCAGGTGCCTTTGTTAGTGTCGCGCTTAAGCAAAAGGGTGTTTGCAGGAGAGGCCCCTGAAGCAACGGATTGGCTCTGTTCTGCCTGCCTAGGTGGAGAATGGAATGTCCAACAATTACTGACCACGCCTGTTTACGTGCTTGTCCGGAGGCCTCGCAAACACGTGGAGCGGGGTGGCAGAGGAAGGCCGAATGGTTTTGATATCAAAAGCGATATCTAGTGCTATCACTGGGTAGGCCCGGGCAGAAGTAACACTTCCCAGCTCCTAGACTCCTGAATCTTCCCATGGATGATAAGGGGACCTGAGAAGATGTATCTGTCATGGATAACGTTTTCTCACAAACCTTTAAATAAGAACAATGGCATTGTTCAAGTTTACTAGAAGAGAACATTAATTAAAACTGGGATGGGGGCTGAGCAAAGAGAGGTGAGTACCGTATACAAAACAGATAACACTGGTCTTAAAGGAGTTCCACTGGCTGTCAATTCACTTCCAGACAGAATTCAAGCTTCTGATTATGACATCTAAAGCCCTAAGCAGCTTGGGACCTAGATATTTGAAGAAGTGCCTCCCCCTTTATTATGCCCTCCAACATTTTACAGATGAAAACAAGGACACGTGTGGCCAGGCAATGTCAGAGTGTGATCAAGATGGTAAAAGTTATTAATAAGAAAAAACACATAAGCTAGAAGAGGATGCAGCAGGCTACTTTTGCCTGAGCCTCCAGAGAAGGGCAAGATTCTACCCCTCCTGCTGAGTCAATTAAGTGCAAACTACTTCTGGACTTTGGATTCAGTTTAAACCAGTTGAAGGAAGTTGAAGGCAAAGGATAAAGTACTCAGAGGATAGAGAAACTGGGACTTTTTTTTTATAAAGTATTTTTATTAACATTATAGTAGGGATGGGATGAATCCAGAATTTTCCGAATCCAAATCAGGATCCAAATCCCTGGAAGGTTCTGGGAATCCATGAATGTCACAAATATTGAATTTTTCGAATCCCTTTTTTAAAAGGGGTTTAAAAACAACGGAAATAAGGATAATCTTGGTCAAGACACACTGTCTCAGCCTTAGGAAAAGCCTAGGCAAAGGCAAACCTCCCTCTGAAGAAATCTGGCCAAGACAATTGTCCTAGTTTTGCCTCAGGATCTCCCCAGATTGAAAATGACATGAATTCGGCCCTTTCTACACAGGCAGGAAAATGTGGCTTAATCCCACATTTTCCTGCCTGTGTAAACAGGGCCACATACTACAGTACAGAGGTAATCTAGGTGAAAATTGGATTTTCTTTGCATAGCTCCTTCTGGCATCCTGGGGTTGGTAGTTTGATGATGCCCCAGCACACTTTGGCAGAGAAGGCTGTCACACCTTGCAAAACTCCAAGCCACAGAATTGTGTCTGAAAATGGTTTGCAAGGGAGCTATGCAAAGGAATCTTTCAGTTGTCCTTGCAATCTCGAGACTGTACCTTCCAGTCAAGTCTCCAGTCTTGCAACTAGGAAGGCACTTAAAAAAACAAACACCAGCCCCTAGTCCAGTCTCAATTCTGCACCCTGCATTCTCAAGTCAAGTCTCAAGTCCTGCAACAAGGCACTTAAAAAAAATAAAAAACAGCCTCTAGTCCAGTCTCAATTCTCTACCCTCAAATCCAGTCTCAAGTCCTGCAAGAGACTTTCAAGTCAAATTTCTACTCCAGTCTCAGTAATTCCCAATCCCTACCCTCCAGTCTCAAGCCAAAAGAAAAGAAATTATTACCTTGCAGAGGGAGGCAGCCCAAGCAGTCACAAGCACCCGCCCCAGGCACAGGCAGCTGCCCCGGGCACAGGCAGCCTCCAGCATGTGTGCGTAGTTTTATGGCGCGATTTTCACGTGCCCAGGGGCACACCGGCCAATCAGGCCTTTGGCGGGCCTCGGAGGCGCCAATTTTTAAAAACAATTTTTCCTTTCTGCTACGTGTGGTTTGTCACGTGGCTCATGAGAAACCATGACAGGCATTTCACTTCTCATCCTATTCTAGCTATAGGTTTACAACCAGGCACTGGTCTTGTGGAAGGAGACACACTGGCCTACGTGTGGCAATGACTGGATGAGATTGTGTGACCTTGCCCTCTGCCCCATTACTTCTGATAGGTGTCAGACCCACTGACCCCAGTATTTATACATGCCATTGATTTTCAACACAGAAAATAGTGCTGAACTTAAATATTAAATGTTCAGTTTGAATATATTAGAATACAACCCCAGACGTAATTTCTGAAATTGTTAACAAAGGCCGTCACTACTCCAAGGGAAAAACTCACCTACTTGCCATCTCCCTTTGTGTGTCTGGTCTCCCAGGTTTTCAGGCGTCCCGGTCTCCAACTTCCACCTGGAGTGAGGTAACAGTCTTGCTATAATCTTGAAAGATATAATCAAAATAATAACGTCCCCATTATAAGAAAAAGGAAAAGTAATAAAGTAATAATTAGCCTTGACTGAATAACATGAGGTTCATCACTAACAATCATGATATCCTATATTCCAAATAGCTAATTTATCATAAAACAATTACCATTAATACCAAATAGCTCCCTTTTTATCTACATACGCAGTAATGGTAATGTTGTACATCCCTAATCAACTAAAACATCCAAAAAATGACAGATCATCTTCTTTATCCTCCCACCACAGCAGTATCTGGGGAGTACCAGCATATAACAAATTAACATATGATAATAAATATAATAAAATAATAATATTATTATTATTATTATTATTATTATTATTATTATTATTATTATTATTTCTATCCCGCCTCTCCCAATGGATCGAGGTGGCATTACAAAAATATATAAAAACATTAAAACATTAAAATGCACCCCATCCTCCCCACCCTCCAACCCTTCCATCCCCCTAAAACATATCAGTTAATTAAAACAAATTAAAAACAAGATTAACACAAAAGACAATGATGAGAGGTGGTGGAACACTAATCTGGGAAGGCCTGTCGGAAGAAAACTGTCTTGACTGCTTTTTTAAAGCAGTCAAGACTGGTAATGTGCCGGGTCTCCTCCGGCAGGCCATTCCATAACTTGGGAGCGATAGAAGAAAAGGTCCTCTGGGTAACCGCAGCCCACCTAGTTCTGACTGGCTGCAGTAAATTCCTCCCAGAGGACCTTAATGTGCGGGGCGGATTATATGGGAGAAGGCGATCCCGCAGGTAGGCTGGCCCCAAGCCATGAAGGGCTTTAAAGGTAAAAACCAACACCTTGTACTGTGCCCGGAAACTAATAGGCAGCCAGTGTAAAGACTTCAGAATAGGTGTTATATGGTCAGTTTTAGATCTTCCAGTGACCAACCTGGCTGCCATATTCTGAATTAATTGAAGTTTCCGGACTAAGCACATGGGTAGCCCTATGTAGAGCGCATTACAGAAGTCAAGCCGTGAAGTTACCAGCGCATGTACCACTGTTTTTAGGTGTTCCAAGTCCAGGAAGGAGCGCAGCTGGCGTATCAGCCGAAGCTGATAGCAGGCACTCTTGGCTGCCGCATCAATTTGAGTTGTCATCTGAAGCGGCGAGTCCAGGAGCACTCCCAAGCTGCGGACACAGTCTTTCAGGGGAAGTGTGACCCCGTCTAGAACTGGTTGACAAACCTCTATACCTGGGCTGGGGCCCCTAACAGCAAGTACCTCCGTCTTATCTGGATTCAGCTTCAGTCTGTTTTTCCTCATCCAGTCCATTACTGCTTCTAGGCATTCATTTAGAGGTGAGATGCCATCCTTAGCTGATGCTGTTATCCGAGGCATGGAGAGATATATCTGGGTGTCATCAGCATACTGATAGCACCTTGCTCCATGCCTCCTGATGATCTCTCCCAGCGGTTTCATATAGACATTAAATAGCATTGGGGACAGGACGGCGCCCTGAGGGACGCCAGATTTAAGCTCCTTTTTCGAGGAGCAGCTGTCCCCAAGCATCACCATCTGGTATCTACCTGAGAGATAGGACCGGAACCACTTAAGTGCAGTGCCTCCGATCCCCAGCCCTCTCAGGCGTTCCAGAAGGATACCGTGGTCTATGGTATCGAAAGCCGCTGAGAGGTCCAGGAGTACCAGCAAGGTCACACTTCCCCTGTCGATACCTAGGCGTAGATCATCCACTAAGGCGACCATGGCAGTCTCGACTCCATATCCTGCCCTGAAGCCAGTTTGAAATGGATCTAGATAATCTGTTTCATCCAAGACAGCTTGGAGCTGAAGGGCAACAGCCCTCTCGATCACCTTGCTTAAAAATGGAAGATGGGAGACTGGTCTGTAATTATTCATATCCAGGGGATCTAGGGAGGGCTTTTTTAGAAGCGGCCGTATAATCGCTTCTTTTAAACAAGCTGGAAAATTGCCCTCCCTGAAGGATGCATTAATAATATGTCTTAAGTAGGTCTTAATTGCAGCTCCTCCCTGGACGACCAGCCATGAAGGGCAGGGATCAAGAGGGCAAGTTGTCCTTCTTACCTTTCCAAGGAGCTTGTCTACGTCCTCGGTACTCACTGACTGGAACTGATCCAGTATAATCTTGTTCACGGGGTTGCTGGACGCTCCATTTGTGACCTCTGCTATAACACCGGCATCCAAGTCGGCTCTTATCTGAGAGATTTTATCTGCGAAATGATTATTCAAGGAGTCACAGCAAGCTACGTTAGGTTCTAACAACGAGTTCAGGGGAGTGGGTATCTGAGTCAGATCCCTTACCACCCTAAACAGCATATAACAAATTAACATATGATAATAAATATATCCACAATCCTATCAAACAAATGGTTAAAAAGATTGTGTTTAAACCTTATACACGCACCATTACTCATCCCTTGGGTCTAAAAAGAGCAAAAGAGTAAGTAAAACATAAAAAAGAAACACTTGAATCTCAATTCACAAGCAGGAGGTTACTGGGGAATTAACACTGAAAACCAAATGTCAGAATCCTTTTGCTATGGAGAAAAGCCGTACACAACTCCCATGCCTTATAGAATTTACTATCCATCTTATTTTCTAGTCTGTAAGTCATTTTGTCCATCTCTGCAATTTCCGTATGTTTTCCCAACCATTCACCAATTGTGGGGATGGTAGGCATTTTCCAGAGCCTAGCATACACTATTCTGGCTGCCACAATCAGATGCCACATTAATCTTCTAGTATGAAAATCCATCCTTTTATCCAGTTTCCGAATACTCAATAAGAAGAATTCTGGTATTAAATCAAATTTAAATTTCAAAATCTTCCGCATATTAGATTGAATGGCATACTAGAATTTCTTTGCTCGATCACACCCCCACCACATATGAAAGAAAGCACCAACCTGAGTGCCACATTTCCAGCGTTGGTTCTTCATATCCTTATTCATTTTGGCTAGTCTGTTAGGTGCCAAATACCACCAGTACACCATCTTTAAAACATTGACTTGCAGTGCATAGGATCTGGAATACAGCATATCAGTGATGTAGACTCAAGTCAATAGACTCAGACTCAAGTTGGACTTAAGTCGCTTCAGTGACTCGACTCGGACTTGACTTGGTCATAAATGATGCACTGACTTGGCTCAACTTGAGACTTGTATATTTTTAATGACTGACTCGATGCCCTTTGTTTAGTAACATAACTCCTTCATCCAGAAACCTTATGACCTTGAACAATGCCTCCATGTCTTCTTGCCTACTGGTCACATGACAATCTCTCTCAAGCCCAAAGTGTGGTTGCCTTTCTCAGTGGGGAGCAGCAAACAGGTTAGGCAATGGGCTTGAGGCAGGCTTGAGGTCTGCTCAGCAGCCTGTCCCCACTGCGTATCAGAGGAGCCTTCTAAAACATTTCCTAAGTAAAGGACAAGACTCGCCCCCAGAGTGCAGGGTGCATTTCCCTTTTCGCACACAGTTTTTTTTTTTTTTTTGCGTGAGGGCCCCTTGAGCATTGCGTAAATGGGAGCGTCGGTCTGTAAGACGCACTCCCATTCATGCGACGCTCAGGAGCCTAAAGCGGGACGCGAGTGCATTTTCTTATTTTCAGCTCTAAGCCGAAAATACTGCATGGTCGTGCAATGCTCGCGGGGTCCTAGTGCACTTACCTGCATGCAGTGCGTTGAACAAGCCAGCCCGGTCGCGCTTCCTCCCCCAGCGCAGCCTACAGCTCCCAGACTGCGCTGCGGAAGGAAGGGGCGGGGTGCTAGCGCAACGGTCGCGCTACCAGGAAGCGACCTGCGGGACGAAGGAGTGGGGAAGCAGCAGCATTCCGGATGAAGCTTTTCACACGAGACGCCCTCCCCAGTCGAGCAAACGGGTAAGGTGCGAAAAGCCTCTCAGAGAGGAACAGCAAATGTATTAGGCAATGGGTTTGAGAAAGAAAGATCCGTCTTTTTAAGACTTTTGAATCTTCAGTAGTGGGGAGTAAGATATGGTCCCACTTCCGAAGCTGCAGGTGGCAAAACTGCAAAAGTGGAGAGCTAACTCTGCTTAAATTGTTAAAACTGAATTTATTTCACTCTATCCATTAATTCTGAAATTTTGGTTGGGGTATAAAGTTGGCTCCCAGACTTGAGACTTGACTTGAAAGTATCTTCAAGGACTTGAGACTTGCCTTGAGACTCAGAATAAAAGACTTAAACACATCACTGCATCATATTATCTTTCCAAATTGTTTCAGAAACTGGGACATTTTAAACACATCTGGAAAAGGGGAGACAATATAGAATTAATCAGGACTGTCCTTGCCAAATTGGGATATTTGGAAGGTATGCTAGATATACCTGCTCAAGAATTGAGGTCTGTAGATGTCCAAAAGTGCAAAAGATAAGTGTTGGAAATGTGTTAAAGAAAGGGACACGTTTTTTCATCACAAAAAACAAAAAAGTGGTTCATGGTCCATTGTAAAATCCAAAAAATTCTGAAGATTAAGGTTGAAACTGTACCAGAATTGTTTTTATTGGGAGTTTTCAACTCAAATATGAGATTAGGATGAAATGTAGAAAGACTGACATCGCACATGGTTACAATGGCTAGAATTGTTTTTGCCAAGCACTGGAGGAAGATCTCTTTCCTCTTGGAGGAAGAAGGGTTAGAGAAACTAATGAAGACCGTAGAGATGGATAAGCTTACCTGTCTTTTAGAGAACAAGTCCAATGATAAATTTTATAGAGCATGGCAACCTCTTTCAGAATAACTTACAGATCAAAGTGTGAAGTGATACTGAAGTTAAATATATTAGTTTTTCCAATCAGGTAGCTCCAGTGCAAGGTGAAGGAAACAGAATGGTTGTACTTTAATTAATTTTCTTGCAATAACAGTTTATCCATCCTCATTGCTTTTTTTCCTTTTTCTGTGAATGTAAAGGAAATTATAATTATTACTAATAACTATTTTGAATGTTTTTACTTTAGGAAATTAATTGATATTATTTGAATACAAGAGAGTTTAAAGGGTTTTTTAAGGTTGGTTAAAAATGGTGTAAGAATGGTAATTTGGCGATTTGTATGTAGCAGGTAGTAAGTGTAGTAGACGGCATTGTTATTTGAATTATTCAATAATTATTCATTTTTTCATCTTGTGTAAAATGATAATAAAAAATATATTTTAAAAAATTGAGGTCTGTAGGAGAGGGCCTCCTTGCCATCCCACCAAGAGGGGCAAGGAAAAGTGGAAAAACACAGGAGAAGTCCTTCCTTATTGTGGTGCCTTGTTTAAGGAATATCTGCTCCCTGGGGATCCCATTGGCATCAACATTAGTTTCCCTGTGGCATTGAGTCAAAACATGGCTTTTTAAAAAATTAAAGAAGCAGTTGTGGCCCAATTTATGTATGGTTTTCAAGTGTTGTAGCCTTTTAAGCTGTTTTAACCCACTGATCATTTTAGTGTTGTTTTGTCCAATTTAAATTATTTTATGGTTTTGATCTGGAACTATTAGTTGTTTATTTTCCTATATTTCTACGCTTCCTTGAAATCTCCCAATAAAGGGCAAGATACAAGTATAATAATACATAAATAAAATAATAAACAATAAATACAGTGGAGAAAGGTGATGGGTGATAGAAAGGATCCAGGAAGGGACAGAGCAGAAGGAAAGCCATGACATTGAAAATGGAGAAAGGAAAATATTGGCCAGCATTCAGCTGGTGTCTTATGCATGCTTGTGTTCCCCTATGGATGTGGCTCACCATTTTTGTACAAGGAGGAATATCTGCATTGAGTTCAAGATTGTGGAAGTGGACTTGGACAAGTGGTACCACTGAACATCTACATTGCAGGTACAGATTTGGTTGTGCAATTCACTTTCAAGGCAGCATTGCACAACTATTGCACGCCCTTTGTGAGTGTAATGCTGTACTTATCGCCTTACTGTAGGATCTAAGATTATACTTCGTCACCTTGATGTAGGATCTGAGACTACATTTCACCTCCTTGATGTAGGATTGAGCCGACATTTCATCTCCTTTGTATAGGATCTCAGATAACACTTCATCTCATAGTGTCCACGCTTGGTCTGGGCTGGCAGCCAGAAGAAGCTGATAACACACAGTACAAGAAGTTCTGGCAGCAGAGTAATTAGTTCGTCTACTTTAGCAAAGAAACAGTTTTACAAATGAGAAGCAAATAATGGTCCCAGCAAGGTCCATAAATCAAAGGCAGGCAATATAAACACAAGTCAGAGGCAAGAACAACAGGCAAGGGAAACAAACAGAAGAATGGCAGGAGAAACTGTCAGTTAATCACCAACAAGAGTTGGAGGGGGAAAGCTAAGCTCTTATAGGTTCAGAGATCAGCGCAGCTGGTGCTTAATTAATTATTGCTTGGCATAAATTCACTGGGAGTGACATAGGAGATCCTTCTGGTGTCTACGCTGGGTGAAGGTGAGTATTGGTAAGTCATTCTCCATGTCAGCAGGGCTCACACCTGGGCCTGGCACTGCCCCCTGTTTTGTCTCTGGGGTGGGTGGTGGTACCGTCTGCTCTGCAGGTTCTGCAGTAACAGTATCTGCACCAGAGCCTATGCCCAGCTCATCAGGTTCTGCTGTCTCAACCTCTGAGCCTAGTTCCTGGAAGTCCATGACACATAGGATCTCAGATTACACTTCATTTCTTTGATATAGGATCTCAGCCTACACTTCATCTCCTTCGTGTAGGATCTCAGACTACATTTCATCTGCTTGATGAAGGATCGAGCCTATATTTCATCTCCTTGATGTAGGATCTCGGACTACACTTCATCTCTTTGATATGGAATCTGAGCCTGCACTTTGTCACCCTGATGTAGGATTTCGGACTACACTTAATCTCCTTGATGTAAGATCTCAGCCTACACTTCCTCTCCTTTGTGTAGGATCACAGACTACACTTCATCTCCTTGCTGTAGAATCTCAGACTACACTTTATGGTGTTGATGTGGTGTTTTTTGTAGTGGTTTAAGTGTTGGAGTAGGATTCTGAGAGACCAGGGTTCAAATCCCCATTCATCCATGAAAACCCACTGGGTGACTTTGAGCAAGTCCCACTCTCTCAGCAATCCTCCGTGGAATAAATCTTGCCAAGAAAAACACATGATAGGCTTGCCAGAAGTTGGAGTCAACTTGAAGACACACAGTAACAATTTGTCAGTGCCAGGTGGTGGTCAGGCAGCGGCAAGGGAGCAGGTTAGAGGCGAAGGGCTTTAATGTAGTCAAAACTCAAAAGTACCAAGCAAGCAGGCCTCCACTCAGTCTTAACAGAAATAGTCCTTAATGCAGGCAGGGCTTCCACTCAGTCCTAACAGAAATAAACACAGGCTGTTAAAGGACATAAGGCAGGTTACTTCACCAAGGCGAACAGGAGGACTGGTCTCAGGCGCGGGCAGGAACAAGGCACGGACAGCAGGACCACGGTTGACCGACAGTTGTTGCTCCGTGCCTTCCCCAGCCCGGCGCCTGTCTCAAATAGCCCTCCAAGCCAGGCACCGGCCAATCAGGCGTGGCCATGTGGCTGAGGGCTCACAGCTGTGCTGTGCCTCACAGCTGCGAGCTCTCTGCCCATCGCCTCCTCTCCAGCAGGCGCCGGGACCGGCGGACGGCCTCGTTGGCCTGCCGCCGCTGCTGGAAAGGAGGAGGCGAGGCGGAGGCATCAGCCTCCTCCGGATCGGGGCCGCAGGCAGACTCCCAGGCCTCCCGCGGATCGGGGTCGCGGGTGGGCAGAGCCCTGGGAGCAGGCCCGGGACCCGCCCACCCCAGCAAGCCAGCCGACGACGAGGGACTCGAGCCTGCAGCCTCTAGGTAAGTGGCTCGAGGCCCGGCAGCCTCTCCCACGGCCGCCAGGCCCGAGCCGTCGGCCGCGGCGGCCTCCAGGCAAGGCCCCTCAGCCGCAGCGGCCTCCGCACAGGCCCCGTCAGCCGTGGTGGCCTCTGCGCAGGCCCCGTCGGCCGCGGCAGCCTCCGTGTAGGCCCCATCAGCCGCCGCCGCGTCCACCGCCGCTTCAGCGGCGGCCTCAGGGGCAGCGACAGGCCCAGCCGGGCCCATGCCCCTGACACAATTCTGCCTTTCTGTTGAACCTTCCATGCAGCTAAATTACTACTCAGTCAAAAATAACAGAAGATGGCATAACCACATAGACATGAAAAAGGAATGGTACACAAGTACTGAATAAATTGCTTTCATGCTGTGGGATTTTTATTAAATGCACAGACTGATGTGCGGGTCACAGGCTGCCATTTAGTGTCATTGCAAAAAAGTGCGGGCAAGATGGAAAAATTAAAAGGTTTCTTGAGTGGCAATTGCCAGTGGACTTTTATTTCTTCTGGGTAAGTGCGCAAGCTTTCAACCCCCAACAATTAAACAGGCAACAGAGCAGCAGTTAATAAATAATGCATTTAAAAGTTTCAAATGCATATAAAGACAAGAGTTAATATCCGGTTGGTTTTTTTGAATTGGCATTCGTAGGGAAGCATTATGTTGGTGGCTGGTCCCATATCCCTTTTGAATCCATTAGTAGACTGAACACAGGAATTTGTTCCATCTATTTGAAAGAGCAGCCTTATTATTAATAATAATAACAACTGTATGTATTAAGCAGGCTTCAGGTTAATTTCAGCGCTGAAGTGGTTCATTGCTATACTATTCACACTGTGACCAGTAGGGGATAAATTGTTTCTGCTCCATTATGCTATGTTCCTGATTGGTAAGAAATGTAATAACATACCCTCCAACATTTCACAGGTGAAAAACAGGACATGTGTGGCCAAGAAACATCAGAGTATGATCAAAATGGCAGAAATTATTAATGAGGAAGAACACACAAGCTAGGAAAGGTTGCAGTAGTTTTCTTTTGCCTGAGTCTACTGGGAAGGCCAAGAACATTTCCGCACGACACTCTTATAGCACGATGATTCCACTTTCAACCTCCTATGGAATCCTGGGGTTTGCAGTTTCGGGAGGGGCCTCCCGAAACTGCAAACCCCAGGATTCCATAGGAGGTTGAAAGTGGAATCATCGCTCTATAAGAGTGTCGTGCGGAAATGGCCCAAGATTCTGCCCTCCTCTCCTTTTCTTCCTGCTGAGTTAAATAGTGCAACTTGCTTTTGCACTTTGTTTGCAGCAACTGAAAAAAGTAGAGGACAAAAGGGGGGAGTGGGAGGAGGAGAAAGAAACTGGGACATTTTAAAAGCAACTGAAAAAGTGGGATGACAGAGGATTAACTAGTACTTTCCCTGCCAAATCAGGACAGTTGGAGGGTATATAACTACCCCACCGTCCTTTGCAAAGAACCGGGCCATGTGAGCAATGGGGCCTTTGAAGATAAAACCCTTAGCAACTATTTCTTTGAAATGTAGCCTTGTGATACTTTTGTAAAGGGATATTCACACATTACAGAAAGGGTGGTCAGTTGCGGCACTCCAGATTTTTTTTTCTTGTTGCTGTACTGCAGTAACCATAATCTCTCACTATTAGGTATTCTGGCTAGGTCTGATAGGAGCTTTATGCCAAAAACTAATCTACCACCATGTTGCAGTATATATACTTGTTCAAATAGTTGTGATATTTTCAGACTGTGGTCTCTCCATCTGGGAAAGGCAACTTGTAGTACCTCAGGCCCTTTCTGCACTTTATCTTCTTCTGGCGCTGCGGTGTGGGGATCGCACAAGCAGCCTCTGGCGAGAGGCTCTCGTGTTCCTGCTTCTTCAGCTCTGCACGAGCTGCCTGCTCATGTGAGAGCCCTGCCTTTTCCCTCCGCAGCACAGCCTGAGAGTTTCCCAGGCTGTGCTGGGGCAGGAAGCATGACCAGCACGGCTCCGGAGGCTCCGCACACCAGGTAAGTGCGCGTGGGGCCCGGGAGCAATGCACGACTGTGCACCATTTTCGACTTCTAGCCAAAAATGAAAAGGTGCGCGATCAGCGCCTGCCAGCCCCTGGAGTGTCACGCGATTCTGAGTGCATTGCACAGATCGCTGCTCACAATCGCGCGATGCTCCAGGTGCCCTTTCGCATGGATAATACTGTGAGGAAAGGGACTCAGATGTGCTTGGACTGTAACTCCCATCATTCCTCACCACTGACTCCACTGGTTAGGATTGGTGGGAACTGTAGTCCAACAACTTCCAGAGGGCCAGAGGTTGCCCACTCTATTCCCTGCAACATTTCACAGAAGAAAATCAGGACACATATAGCCAAGCAAAGTCGGAGGGCCTTTCCACACTACACTGTTACAGTGCTATTATTCCACTTTCAACATCCTATGGATTCCTGAGGTTTGCAGTTTAGGGAGGGCCCTTTAGAATTCTCAGCAGAAAGCTCTTTGGTCTCAGTAAACTACAAGCCCCAGAATTCCACAGGATGTTGAAAGTGGAATAATAGCACTGTAACAGTGTAGTGAGGAAAGGCCCAGACTGTGATCAAGATGGGAAAAGTTATTAATGAGGAAGAAGACATAAGCTGGGAGATGCTGCAGCAGTTTGCTTTTGCTAAAGCCTCTTGGGAAGGGCAAGATTCCCTCTCTTCTCCCCGCTGCTGAGTTATAATTGAGTGCAAACTACTTTTTGTCCTTTGAACTCAGTTTGCAACAATTGAAGTCAGCTGAGAACAAAGCAGGGGAAGGTGGGAGGAGGAAAGAGAAACTGGGACGTTTTTAAAAAGCAGCTGAAAAAGTAGGACAAGAGAGGTTTAATCAGGACTGGCCCTGGCAAATCAGAACAACAGGAGGCTATGGCACCCCTGTTTTACACTCAAAGCAGGAATGTGGGGAAGAGTGTGATAGCTCTGCCCACCACCTGTCAACTATTCTCATGAGCTTGCACCTGTAAAAGGCGAGCATCTACAGTGGAAAGCCTCCTCTATCCATGGAAGCTTCCCGAGTGATTGAGAAGTCTGAGAAATCTGGGTTCTAAGTCACACTGAGCACCTCCAGAAACAGGATGGGCCTTTTGACACTAGACTTTATAATGTTATTATTCCACTTTCAACATCCTGTGGAATTCTGGAATTTGTAGTTTACTGAGGCCAAGGAGGTCTCTGGCTGAGAATTCTGAATGCCCCTCCCTAAACTGCAAACCTCAGGATTCCACACGATGTTGAAAGTGGAATAATAGCACTATCACTATCTAGTGTGGAAAGGGTCAAAGTGTTTCCCTCTTGTGAACTGTCACCTTATACACATGAATTATCTCCACTTTGCCTGTTCATGTATAAAAGTTAACCTTTTTGGAATGCCAGAAATGGGCTTCTGTCTACATACACTTATTCAGAATCTAGGCTCTGGAAATTCTGTTAGTCTAAGCCCTTTTCACACATTCAGAAAGGGATTGGATGATGAATAGGAAAAGCACAGGTCTCCCAGGACTGTTTTTGCAGTCTCAAGGGTCCCTCTTTTTCTTTTTCTTTTTTCAAAGCCATTTTTGGGCAGAGAAAGTCACCAAATGCCTTCTAGGGGGCATGGAGAACAAATCTGCCATGTTTGGGGAAACCTCTTTGACTACCTTTGGTTCAGGGAATCTTTTTTCCTAACAAGAAGCAAACTGGAAGTTGACCTCCAGGTTACTTCCAGCCATAATAAGGGCCATTCTTGGGTCTTGTACAACCCAGATGTCTGCAAAACATGGTGAAATTGTTCCCAGGACCCCCTAGAGGGCATTTAGGCTCACAAAATTGAAATCTTTCTTTGCATGGAGGTACAGCAAGTGTGTGGTCTTCTGAGACCTCCTGGACAGTGCAATCGCCTAACCCCCATCAGTTGCCTGTCTCTGCTAAATCATATACCCTCCAACTGTCCTAATTAATCCTCTATCATCCCACTTTTTCACCTGCTTTTAAAATGTCCCAGTTTCTCTCTCTTCCTTCCACTATCCCTCTTTGTCCTCAACTTACTTCAATTGCTGCAAATGGAATTCAAAGTGCAAACATAGATCATTTCTGCTCCCTACCTGATCATCTTCCCGTCATAGTCCCAGCAGTGCCTTTGCTGGGAAGGGAGTACAACATAAATGCTTCCATCTGCATCCAGCCAGCTCCCTGCAGAAGGGAGCATGAGTGACATGTGCCTGTCTTCTGCAGCACAGCCAGGCTCTTTCCCATGCTGCTCTGGAGAAGGAGGTGCCTGCATGGCGCTTCCTGCCCTTCCACGTGGCAGATAAGTATGGGAGTGTTGCAAGATCAAATGCACTTAACAGAATGTCCCACAATCATGATAGGTGGGGGCAGGATGGCAGCGGGACCATGACAACAGCATGCAGAAACATGACCAGTAGATGGCTCCTATCTCTTCCCCATTGCAGGATGGTGATGCCATGCAGAAATGCCCATAGTTCGCACTTAGTTAACTTAGTGGAGAGGAGATGGAAGGAGGAAGCAGCGTCTTGCCCTTCCCTCTTAATTCAGGCAGAAACAAACTTCTGCAGCCTCTCCTAGCTTGTGTGTTCATCCTCATTCATAACTTCTTGCTGTTGCCTCACCGGTAAACCCTCTCCTGGGCTCTACAATTTTGATATTAAAATATGATTCGACATGCCTGAGAGGTCGCCCAGATGAGCACGTAGGCAGCAACGGTCAAATGATCGAAAACCAGGTCAGGCCAGTACAATCCTCTATCACGTAGCCCCAGGAGACCTCGAGCTGTGCAAACCCACAGTAGACAAAGTGTCTTCAGCCACTAAGGAGCCAACTTGAGGGAATTAGTGTGTTTTCCCCCAAGTTGATCACTGATAACAATAAAATCCTATCAGGCAAGGATTATTTATATAAATTCACACCAAAACCCAAAGTAACTGAAGATCCTGAAACTTTGGCAAGCCCTTGTAATCTCATCATGCAAAAGGAGTTGCCATTGTGGAGCTTCTTTTTCGTTACAACACCCATTGTTCTCCCCAGGAGAGGATTTGCCCTGAAGGTACTTTTTCCCCTACAAATAGTCCCAGTTTTGGGGCGTTTCTTTGGATCGCTCCTGGTCATACCAGCAGACCGTTTCTCCATCCATAAAGTAATCCCCTCAGCCCTCTCTGTGCTGAGCTCCACTCCTTCGCTGTTTTTCCCGGACCAAGGACTTCAGGAAAAGGTGCAGTATTACCCCAGAAATAATCCCTTCAATATTTCCCCTATCTAGTTTCCTCTCTTTTGCTTCTTAATAGGTCTTGAGTGAGTGTGTGAGTGACTGTGTTGGTGCATGAGACTTTCATTCAAGAAAATCATTAATTAGACATCTTTGTTTGGTTTTTGGCTTGGCCTGACCCTGTAAAAATTGGTTAAAAAGACCCCGCTAGGTTACCCTGCCTCTCGTATTGCTATTGGTTGTGCTCTGTTGAGTTCCCATTCCCTACCACATGGAGAACATTAAGGCATCCCCAATGGGACGCCAGAAATCAGGGTAACATTGCCATCTTGACCACACTCTGACATTGCTTGGCCACATCTGTGAAATGCTGAAGGGTATGGTGGAAATCCATGCTCCCCACACATACCTCAACCATACCTCAAGGGAGAGAAAAGAGCTACTAAAAAGAAACATATGGATCAGGGGTAGCAATTAAATAAATTCATCTCACCAAATATCTTTTTGTTTTTCATTCTCACACTCTCATTTTTGTTTAAATCTCAGAGTAATGTTTTCAGTGGGTAGATTTTTAAAGATTTTAAATTATACACATCTTGGATTTTCAAATGTATAACATTTGGGTAGAATGATATGTCTTTTCAGATAATGTAATCCCCCTCAAATTGCATTGAATACACCAGAATTAATTTCTGTATAAAGTAGCAGTAGTATTTTTTAGACCAATTCCTTGAATTTTTTTATGAGTAATCCATTTTCATAGATATGATAATCACATATTTCTACTGCTTGTTATTCAAGAAAGTTGAATACTTGATTAACACTAGAAAGAATACTGCCACATCTTCTCCCCAATGAAGGAATGCCTTTGGCTAAGAAAAATAATATTTAACTATTGCCTAGAACATCTGGCATCTCTGTTATATGTTAATCTAGCCCTATTCAGGGGTTCTAAGTACAGTTATAGTAAATGCAGAAGGAAGTAGAGGAAAGGAGGCTTGATTTTCATTCTTCATCCCTATTTTCATTACTCTCCACATGTAGAAGATGCCAGAAATGCATGAGGGTAGAGGCAGAGCTAAGCTATTTCCACACTAGACTGTTATAGTACTATTACTCCACTTTCAGCATCCTATGGAATCCTGGGATTTGCAGTTTAGGGAATGACCTTAGTGGGCTCATCCTCGTTCTTTTTCCCAAAGATGGAACCTTATTTAGAATGCCTGAGTAGGGCCTTAACATAAAAGTATACAGATCAGCAATCTGGGTACAGTATGCTTACGGTATTCCAAGGACATCACTAGAGCCATGCATATCAATTATCTATATACACAGTTTGTGCATGCATTGAAGTAATACATGATTGCCCTCTATGCATGTGGCAGCATTCTGCCTGGGACATATGCTTTCATAAATGGCCCAACATGTTTAACCTGGAGAAAAGAAGATTACGAGGTGACATGATAGCTATGTTTAAGTATTTGAAGGGATGTCATATGGAGGATGGAGCAAGCCTACTCCAGAGACTAGGACATGGAGCAATGGCATCAAATTTTAGGAAAAGAGATTCCATCTAAACATTAGGAAGATGTTCCTGATGGTAAGAGGAGTGCAACAGTGCAACAGGCTGCATGGCAATGTGGTATAGTCTTCTTCTTTGGAGGTTTTTAAACAGAGGCTGGATGGCCATCTGTCAAGAATGCATGGCAGGGGTTGGACTTGATGGTCCTTGTGGTCTCTTCCAGCTCTATGATTCTATGTACACAAAATTGAATTGGGTAGTTCTGCAATGTTCACATTCACGTAGGGGCTGCTGCGACATTACAATGTATGGGTATCTGTTGTGCAATGGTGGAATGACTGATATCTCATGGCTGATGTGCAATGGGCACCAATGCATATCAGCGTACTCCCCAATGTGCATCTGGACACTGGCTAGAAAGTGTCCAGTACACATCAGAAGTGCCTGGTGTGCATTGGAGCACTCTTGCCAGTACCCAGATGCACATCTTCAAAATTCACTAACAGGATTTTGTCATGTTTCTGCAACATAGGCCCTTTCTGTGGCACCCTTCCATCCTGCCATGGGGATGGGAAAGGACAGGACCCACAACGACCCTTCTGCATGACATTGTCGCCGTCCTGTCCTTCTCCCAGCCCCAGGTGGCGCGATTGCATGATAAATCATTGATGGGTTTTTCCCGTGATTGCATCACCATCCCACACTTACCTGTCCAGCAGAAGTACTAGAAGTGCGATGGCAGCACTTCCTGTCCCAGTGCAGCCTGGGAAATTACCTGGTTACACTGAGGAAGAAAGCAGTGTGTCCATTGCATTCCCTTCCACAGGGAGCCAGTCCCGTGCAGAGGGGAGTGCTGCCCTCACACTCCCTTCCTGGCAGAGCCACTGGCAGGATTGCCACCAGAAGGCACCGCAAGAAGGTAAGCTGTGGAAAGAGCCATTGTTATGGATTCATGACGTTTTGAAATATAGACAGTGGTGACGGATATGGCCTTTGTTCTTAACAGACAACTTAAAAAGTAAATGTGTGAATATGAAGAAACGTGCCTTCAAAAATGTATTATGCTTCCTTTTGTTTTCAGTCATCCCAAGGACAGTAGCAGTAACAGCAACTGGAGAACACAGGACTTATTTTATGGAAAGGAAATTAAAGATAAACCCATTCTGTATAAATCAGTGGCAATGTGCAAAGCCTCTATACCAAAGAGATCATGGAAAGTGCAAGTTGCTCAGATGCATCCCCAGCTGAACTGCAAATAAGGATCCGGGAGACAGAGAAACTTCAGAGTCAAGCAAGCAGCTACATTCTGCCCTGATTTAAGCCACCTGTACCACCATGATTTTCTCCCTGGACAGTATCTGGCCCAAAGCAAACCAAGTGACAGCAGTCAGATACTCAGACAGTCTCGCATTCTGTGGTTGTGGTGAGACACACACTGCAGTCACACCGGATGGCCTTGGGGTAGATGTAGAAAGGACTAACATCAGCCGCACAGTTGGGTAGCTTCACCGTCACCAGCTCGGTCTCATTGTAAGTGCAGACACGGTGATGTGCTTCAATGTAAGGGGGATCCAGCACTGGTTTCTGTTTAGAGGGGGGAAAGAGAAATACTGGCATAAGGTTGAATATATAAAGTTCCTTTTTACTGAACCAAGTTAACACAAGAAGACAAATTTCTGGGACAAAGGGTGAAAAGCCTTTGAAAACAAGACATTTCCACTTGTATTAATGGAGGTTTTGTGGTTTGCCACTGGAATTTGGCTGCATAGTGGGGAAAACTCTTGAAAACAAAATTCATACCCTCCAACATTCCACAGATTGAAAACCAGGACACACGTAGCCAAGCAACATCAGGGTGCGATCTAGTTGGCAAAAATTATTAATGAGGAAAAATAGGCAAGCAGTTTGCTTTTGCTTGAATCTACAGGGAAAGACAAGATTCCACCTCCTACTCTTCTCTCCCACCTACTGGGTCAATTGAACACCAACTAATCTTGTGCCTCACTGAACTATATATCCCTGGATTCTGTAAGAGGCAGTCATGGCATCTTGTTGCTGTTGTTAACTGCCATCAAGTTGACTTCAATTTAGGGCAACCCTATAGATGAGACACCTCCAAGTCATCTGATCCTCAACCACCCTGCTCAGGTCTTGCAGACTCAGGGACGTGTCTTCCTTGACTGAGTCTATCCATCTGTAAAGCAGTCCTCCTCTTTTCCCACTGTCTTCTACCTTACCAAGCTGTATTGTCTTCTCTAGTGAGTCATGTCTTCTCATGTTATGACCAAGGTTGAACAGCCTTGGTTTAGTCACCCTGGCTTCTAGGGAGACTTCAGGCTCGATTTGCTCTAGGACCCATTCATTTGTCTCTTTAGCATTTAGTATTGGTAGAACTCTCCTCCAGTACCACATTTCAAAGGAATTTATTTTCTTCCTACCTGCGTTCTTCATTGTCCAGCTTTTACAATCATACAGGGAAACTAGAAATACGATGGCAAGGACAATCCTGACTTTAGTATCCAAAGATATATCTTTACACTTGAGGATCTTGTCCAGTTCCTTCATAGCTGCCCTTCCAAGTCAAGATGGCATCTTCTATGGGATCAGAGTGCTATAACTGTGTAGTGTGAGGGGGTCTTTGCTAGCAGATAGGGTTGCCAAAGGGAAAAATGAAGTGGGCACCTACCCCATTAAAGATTATTCAGAAGAGGGATTTCGGCAGCTGTTGCTTACTATCTAGTTGCATGACAGTCAACACCTGTTGAAATCCCCTTTCCTGTTATTGGTCATTTCTGCACGAGACTGTTAAAGCGCAAAGATTCCACTTTCAACCTCCTATGGAATCCTGGGGTTTGCAGTTTTGGGAGGGGCCGACTGGCCCCTCCCGAAACTGCAAACCCCAGGATTCCATAGGAGGTTGAAAGTGGAATCATCACACTAAGGCACATCACAACAATGGCCATTTCTGCACAAGTGAAGGCACATCACAACAATGGCCATTTCTGCACAAGTCTGTTTGTGCAGAAATGGCCATTGTAGTGATGTGCCTTCAAGTTGTTTCTTATAGTGACCCCAAGGCAAGCCTATTATAGGATTTTCTTGGCAAGATTTGTTCAAAGATTTGTCATTGCCTTCTTCTGAGGCTCAGAGAGTATGACTTGCCCAAGCTCCCCAATGAAATTCTATGGCCAAGATGGGGCTTGACCCCTGGTCTCTAGAGTCACAACCATTAAAAAGACAGATGCTGTCTCCAGTTTCAACTCTGACAACCCAACTAGTGTCTGAAGAGAGCTTCATGGTTCATAAGCAGGACAGATTCATAAGCAGGGAGCCCTGGTGGTGCAGGAGTTAAATGCTGGTACTGCAGCCACAAGGTTGTGAGTTCGATCCTGTGGGGCTCCAGGTTGACTCAGCCTTCCATCCTTCTGCAGGTCGGTAAAATGAGTACCCAGCTTGTTGGGGGCAATTAGCTAAAACACATTGTAAAACCGTATAGAAATACATGCTATTTGTAATGTATGATGTATTTCATGTTGTTCGCCGCCTCGATCCATGTGGAGAGGTGGGATACAAATAAATAAATATTATTATTATTATTATGACATTGCCTTTCCAAAACAGAAAAAAAGTTGGGTTGGATTTGGGTTGGGTGTAGACAGAAGACAATACATACTTCATGATATCAAATATTATACAGGGTAATAATCATTGAAATATCATGTAACAGGTAAAGTAGAGAAATATAGCAGGAACTAACAAATTATTGAATACTAACATTTTATTGCGATACGTGTACAAATAGAGGAAATATTAATAATTGTAATCCAGAAAGGAAAGGAAGAAGAAATAATATTGCATGTAAACATTACAGAAATAATTGTTTGTTTGATTTGTTGAAACTTTAATAACATTATATAAAACAAAACAGAAAAAAAGTCAGTTGCTGGAAAGAAATGACAGATTTTTCTCCTGACAAGTATGCCGAGACACATGCCTTCTTTTAATTCAGTAAAATCCTACTTGTGTCAAGAGGAGTTTCCCACAAGTGCAAGGGAAATTAGGCTTGGACCTGCCGGTATTTTAAATAAAAAGCAGGCTAAAATTAGTCACTGTCTTCTTTTTCTGCTCAATGTGTGCGGACTCGCTCCTACCCACAGACCTCCTACAGCACCATGACCGCATTTCGGAGGCAGCCCGAATTAGAAACAGACCTCTTATGGGGATATGGAACAAAATGTATCACTTGTGAATCAGGGGCTCTGTTTTAATCTCCGAGGAATTTTCTGTCGGTGGAGTAATAAAGTACCGTTTCCCCTTAAGTGTTTAAGCCATAAGAGGCTTTTGAAATTATATAATGAGAGCATTACGTAAATGCTTTAGAAACATTTTGCCACACAACACTAAGACTTTGCAGGGGGGGGAATCTGATGGAAGAAAAACCCACAGTGTGGAATGTGAAAGCAATGGATTCTATCTGGAGATGGAGCCTCATCTCTGCTATAGAGAAGCCAATGAGGTCATCTGTCTGTGTGTCACAACAAGTTACAACAGGCCACCATGAGGCTGTTGCAAACCCGTTGATAAAGTGAATTGGGCCCATCGTCCTTCCACACCACTGATTGGCAATGCACAGTCACACAGCAAAGAGGGGAAAAAAGATATAGACAAGTTACAGTTTGTGTTGCCCCAATTTACAGTGCTTAAAACCTTTCTGCAGAAATATATAAATTCATGAAAGTCTCATCCACACTGCATAGCATTCCCAGTGCATCTGTGCGGTTGAGCAAGGAGGGATGGAGGAAAAGGGGAGGTAAGAGAGCAACGTTGTTTGGAGTTTTGAGCTGTAAGGAAAACTGATGGGACTGGGGGCCTTTTCGCCCTACACTGTGATAGCGCTATGATTCCACTTTCAACATCCTGTGGAATTCTGGGGTTTGTAGTTTAGGGAGGGGCATTTAGAATTCTCAGCCAGAGAGAGATCTTGGGCCTCAAGAAACGAAAGGGCCTTCTGTTTCTGGCAGAAGCAGTCATCTCTTTCATTTGAGCAGAATATACGTGCGGGACAAAAGGCAGAATAGCTTTTTAAGAGTCCTTCCCCTTAATGCCAACTAATCTGAATCTCTAGTGCACTTCTTATTTTCATTTCGTCCATCCTCCTCCTCCTCCATCGCTCTTTATTTCTGGCTCCCCTGTCCCTCATTAGGTGCACCACCTCCATTTCTGCACTACAGTCTTATAGCGCAATTATTCCATTTTCAACATCCTATGGAATCCTGGGGTTTGCAGTTTAGGGAAGGGCAGCTGCAAACTAAACTGCAAACCCTAGGTTTCCATAGGATGTTGAAAGTGAATGTTGAAACTGCAAACCCTAGGATTCCACAGGATGTTGAAAGTGGAATAATCGCGCTATAAGAGTGTAGTGCGGAAACAGCCAAAGATGTTGCACAAAGCAGCTACCCAAACAGCCCTTCTTCCTGCTGCTCCTATTGCTGAGACTGAATCAGAACACAGCCAATAACAAGGAACAGGAGAAACCCCATTGTTGTTGTCATCATGGTGTGCCTTCAAGTTATATCCGACTTATTGTGACCCTGAGGTCAACCTATTACAGGACTTTGTTGGCAAGATTTGTTCAGACGTGGTTTGCTTTTGCCTTTCTCTAAAGCTGAGAGAGTGTGACTTGTCCAGGCTCACCCAGTGGATTTCTATGGCTGAGCAGGGATTTGAACCCTGCTCTCTAGAGTCGTAGTCCAACATTCAAACCACAGTGGCTCTCTGGAAACCCCATTCCATTATTTTGAAAAATAGTGAATTATTTCCCTGACTGTTACAGGCAAAGATCTAACACCGTTCCAGCTTGTTACTGTGAAAAGTAACTAGTTCCCAAAATAGCTTATTATAAGTGGAACATTACTTCTAATCACCATTTCTAGCTCCTGCGATTGTCAAGACATGTTTATAAGAACGATAATGATGCTTACAAAATATTTTTTTAAAGCCAAAGAGATGACTGAAAAAGTTGTCCAACAGTTTAAAACAGTTTACCTTTTCTTTACCATGGACCCCCTTTAAATATCTTTTGTTGCCCTGGACCACCAGGGCTTAACTCGAGGTGGCATCTGGCTGTATGTCCAGTAGCAAAAAATGTCACATGCTTGCCACTCAGCATCATTCATTTGCAAGTTCTCACCGCACGCAGAAGTAGCAATGCTGTGTACATTGCTATCAAAAAGTTCCATAACCATTGAATGGTTTGAAATATTGTAATGAAACTTTGTACAAATGATGTCCCTCACCAACAAAAGACCTCTGTTTTTTGAGGTCAATTTACAACTGTCTGTCAGTCTGTCCATCTCTCTTTCTTTAAATGTAAAAGCTCATAACATTTCTTCAAGCCTTTGAGGACCCCCTATGGAGACATAACAGACCCCCGGGGGTCCATAGGGCCCCCAGTTAAGGAGCACTGGTTTAGAGTAAGGCTTTTAGTGTCCCTGCCCTTCTGACGATCAAGAAATCCAGATCAAATTGTGCAAGATAAGAGAAGATGTGTGTATTTGTTACAGGTGCATAAGTGAACTAAGTTTTTCTGGCTCTAGCATTGTAACCAAAGGGTTCAAATTTTACCTGCTTGACAATCTTGTGTACATACCTCCCAAGTCTCACAACGACCCCAGCAGGCATCGGTGGTGATGCGCATTCCTTTGCAACCCGGCTTCTTGGCCAAGAAAGTGAACTCACGAACTGCACAGCCAATGAACGTCCTCAGGTTGATACTGGGTGGTTTGAGGGTACTGACACAGCTGGCCAAGATCAAGAGATACAAAGATCCCTGGATCACCCACTGGAGTTTTATAACTGTGAGAGAAACAGGAGAGTTGAAGGTTCCTTAAATTGTTAGTAGTATTAGTATTATTAATTTATGTCCTACTTTTCTTCCAATAAAGAGATGCAAGGAAGCTAACAACATGTTTTAAGACATTACAGATTAAAACTGATGCAAAAAAAACTTCACTAAAAGTGTAAATAGAAAAGTGATTTTTAAAAACAATGGAAAAATATTAAAACAATGTTTTAACTATTTGACAGAAGGTCAGCAAAGATGATGCCACCCTGGTCTCCTTAGGGTGGGAGTTCCAAAGTCAAGGAGCAGCCACCAAGAACACCCACGCCCTTATTTCCACCAAATGAGCCTGAAGAGGCAGTGGGACAGACAGAAGAGCATCTCCAGAAGACCATTGAAGGGCAGGACGGTAAAGTCGAAGGCTTTCACAGCCAGAATCCATAGGTTGTTGTGGGTTTTCTGGGCTTTGAGGCCGTGTCCTATCAGTATTTTCTCCTGACATTTCATCTGCATTTGTGGCTGGCCTCTTCAGAGAATCTGGTGGCATGGAAGTGAGACAGAGTATATATATTTGTGTAGTCCCTGAGTGGGAGGAAGCAATTTGCATATGTCACAGGCCTGTTGTTAAATGGGATATCTCCCCAGGGTGTGTTGTTAGTCAGGGGATATGCACAACAGTGCATTAAGTACATTAGCCATCTATTGTATTGTTTCTTGTAGAGGGTCCTCCAGAGCCTGGGTGGTGTTCATTGGCATATTTTTGAGTCTTGATTTTAGTGGTCTTCAGTACTGGTAGCCAAATCTTGCTTATTTTCCGAGTTTCTTCTTTCCTGTTGAAATTGTCCATGTGTTTATGGATTTCAATGACATCTCTGTGTAGTCTGACATGGTCGTTGTCAGAACAGTCCAGAATTTCTGTGCTTTCAAAAAATACTCTGTAGCCAGGTTGGTTTATAACATGATCTGCTACTGCTGATTTTTCTGGCTGCAGTGTGTTTCATGTTCTTTAATTTGTGCTTGGATGTTGCATTTTGTAGTCCCTATGTAGACCTGCCCACAGCTGCAAGGTATGCGGTAAACTCCAGCAGCAGTTAGAAGATCCCTCTTGTTCAGTATTCTTTGCACAGAATTTGCATTCTGTGCAAATAAAATAAAATGGCTTTTTGCACAGAAAACAGCATATATATATTTTTTTGAAATGTTCTCTTCTGTCTAAAAAATCCCACCCCCTCCCCGTGGGGGGTGAAAAAAGCTATGTGCATTTTTTAAAAAATGATTAAATCCTGAACTGTGAAGATTTTCAGCTGTCCAGGATTCCCTAACTGGGGTTTCCGAACACTCAGGAAAGCCATTTCTCATCTGTTAATACAATAATTTTGAATATTCTTCCTACCTGTATTCTGGAGCTCTAGAAGTAGCCAAAATGGAGTGGTGCACCTGTTCAGATTGTGCCCAACTCTCATCCACATCATAATAATCAAAATGTTGCAATATTAAGATAATAATATTAATTTATTTTAGTAATAATTTGGACAATTTGCTTGTCACAGTAGCCCACAGATGACCTCTGTGCAAGCAGCTGGTTTTTCTAGTGAACAGCTTGGGCAGTGCTGAAAAACAGCTCCTTTATGCATTTAAATAGCTATCAATTGCCCTCATTTACCCTAAGTGATATCTCCAAGGAACATCACTGTTCCATTGTTGGTGGGATGATGATTTTGAAGATGGAAGTTCAAGAAGAGCAGGTCAGGTTTATACCAGGCAGAAATATGAAAGACAATGTGAGAATATTGTTGGATGCAATAAAATATTATGACAAAAGCCCACGGAAAAAATCAGCAATGATTTTCTTGGATGTAGAGAAAGCATTTGATAATATATCATGGAAATTTCTACAATGCATATTAAGAGAAAGCAATTTTGGGGATGTGTTTTGTAAATGGATTGAAAAGATTTTGAAGACGGAGTATTTATCTATCTATCTATCTATCTATCTATCTATCTATCTATCTATTATATTTATATGCCACCTTTCCTCCCAAAGTGGGACTCTAAGGTGGCTTCCAAAAATAAGTTAAAACACATTAAAAACATATAATTTTATAAAAACCTATAGCAGTGTTTTTTTTAAAAAAAGAACAACAGCTCCCTTGTTCACATAAAAGCTTGCTTGAAGAGAAATGTTTTTGTCTACCAGAAAAAGGAGGGGGTCCGCCTGGCCTCCTGAGGAAGAGATTTCCAGAGGGTGGGAGCAGCCACTGAGAAGGCTCTCTCCCGTGTCCTCACCAGGCAAGCCTAGGATGATGGTAGGACCAAGAGAAAGTCTTCCACTGCAGATCTTAGGGCTCTTATAGGTTTGTATAGGGAAATATGGTATCTATCTGTGTATCTATTAAACATAAAACAGTCCACCAATCAAACTTTGCAGTTAATCATAGAATCATAGAGTTGGAAGAGACCACAGGGGCCATCCAGTCCAACCTCCTCCTATTCAGGAACACAGATCAAAGCATTCCCAACAGATGGCCATCCAGCCTCTGCTTAAAAACCTACAAAGAAGGAGACTCCACCACACTCCAAGGCAGCATATTCCATTGCTGGACAGCTCTGACTGTCAGGAAGTTCTTTCTGATGTTCAGGTGGAATCTCCTTTCCTGCAGTTTGAATCCACTGCTCCTTGTCCTGGTCTCTGGAACAGCGGAAAACAAGCCCACTCCCTCCTCAACATCCCTTCAAATATTTAAACATGGCTATCATGTCCCCTCTTAACCTTCTCTTCTGCAGACTAAACATTCCCAGCTCCCTAAATCGTTCCTCATAGGGCATGGGTTCCAGACCCTTCGCCATTTTGGTCGCCCTCCTCTGGACACGTTCATAGAATTCTCTGCCAGAGAGCTCTACTGCTTCAACAAATTACCAATGCCAAGATTTTCTAGGATGCAATAGCCATGGCTGTGAGAGTGCTACCAAAGTGTTATAATTGTGTAGTGTGAAAGAGAGAGGTCATCTCAAGTCTGAGCCTAAGCAATGACTTCTGCCCAGGATAAGGCAGCCAAGTCACTTACCTGTCTTGATGGGCATCTTTCGTTTTCTCCCACTGTGGTTCTAAACTGAGGCTAGTTCTCTGCACAGATCAGAAGACCCGGCCCCGTCGACACAGCCTCTATCAGGGTTTGCTCTTTCTTGGCAGTTCTCCTTTTCCCAGCTGCTACTGGGCTGATTAATTGCTCAAATTTATAGAAAGGGCTGTGTCAGTCAAATGACAATGGAGGCAGATCCTTGCACGAAGCTGCTGCGGCATCAAAGGCACTGGGCTGGAAAACGAGACACTCTTTTCCAGTGCTTATTAACTCAAGGGGTATTTGTTTCTCCTAACATCACCCAGCTGAAACAAAAGGAGAAAATCTTGGTGGGGCTGCAGAATTTGAGGAAGGAAAGAATGAGCAGAGTACAGGATCTTTCCAGACATTGGAATCTCCAAGACAATGCACATACCCTCCAACTGACCTGCTTTGGCAGGGACAGATCTGATTAATCCTTTGTCATCCTGGTTTCTTGACTGTTTCTAAAATGTCCCAGGCCATTTCCGCACTAGACTGTTATAGTGCTATTATCCCACTTTCAACATCCTATGGAATCCTGGGGTTTGCAGTTTAGGAAGGGGCCAAAGGCAGCCTTTGGAAAGAAAGAAATGGCCCCAGTTTCTCTCTCCTCCCACTTTCCTCTTTGGTCCTTCCTAAAATTGCTGCAAACTGAGTTCAAAGTGCAAAAGTCATTTGTACTCAGTTTACTCAGCTGGGGGGAAAGGAGGGAGCAGAATCTTACTTGAGTGAAAGGATGCTGTTATAGTCCCTCTCGGCTTGTGTGTGCTTCCTCATTAATAACTTCTTTGCCAACTTGACCACGGTCTGAAGTTGCTTGACCAGATGTGTCCTGGTTTTTCATCTGTGAAATGTTGGAAGATACACGTGCAAGGAGTAACAATTCAAAAAGTCATCTATTTATTTTGTGTATTAAAATATTTCTACCACACCGTATATCAAGAGATCTCACAAACAAGTTTGAACAGTTTAAAACAGTAAAGAAGAATTTAAAAAAATTAAAAACATATTAAACATAGGCCATTTTCACACTGCCATGACCTGCAGCGCACACAGAGTCAACTCTTCTCTTTACTTTTAATTCTGCTGTATAGAAATGTTGCCTAGGCAGTCACTATACAGAGTGGCAGCAGTGTTCCATGTGGGACATGATGCATTTCCTCAGATGCATTCCTCTCAGAGGCTCATCTGATTTTCTCAGTGGCGTGTCTATGTAAACAGTACCTGGGGCAAGCATGGAAACCTTCTTACCCCTACCCTCACCCTTATATAGATTGTTTTTTTTGCACTTCCCTGGCATTGACACCCAGGGCATGTACCCTACTTGCCCCAGCCTAGATACACCTCTGGATTTTCTATTGATGAACCCCAAGACAATCCACAGTTTTCTCAACTGTACACTTATTTGGTGAATCGATGTGCTCAGGGACCATCGGGTGAGACCACATATCTCAATGGATTATCAGGATCTGATCATTCATATATGTGTGTTTGTGCATGTCTATATATGTTTGTGTGTGTGTGTGTGTGTGTGAGAGAGAGAGAGAGAGAGAGGAGAGAGGGAGGGAAGGAGAGAGGGAGGGAGGGAGGGAGGGAATATTAGTTATATTAGTATATTGGCCAGCAATTATGGAATTGTCACCAAGAGTTACAGATTTTTAGCTGTACACATTTGTAGCCTTTAAGACTATATAATCTTACTGTAAAGCTACACAAATGCTACCCCAGCCCACCTTAAGATCCAGCAGCCGGATTGAGTGAAGGAGATCTGTTCAGCTTCCAATGGCATTTCCAATCCCCTCCCACCAGCAAATGAGGCGCAACAATCAGAAGCAGGACTCCTCTCACAAGTCGTCATCACAGTCTCATTCACTAGTGGAAGGGGATGTAAACATCTTCCTCCTTGTGCCCCAAACAGAAGCTGCATGGACTTCCTTCACATAATCCAGCTGCTGGCTCTTAAGATGGGCTGGGGGGGGAGTCAGGCCATGAGACATTACTTATGAATATGCAACTAAGCAGCCAATATTGGAGAAAGAGAGAGAGAATATAGTGTAGACCTCAGTTCTGTTGGTGGTCTTGAACATGCATATGTTCCCCTTTAGAACCAGAGGGACATTCTTGTCCCATGTGGAACACCCACAGTCAGTTCAAGGGTGCAGATACACTACAGTGCCATTGTGCAGGCAGATAGGCATGAACATTCACTTGTACATTTAGAGGCTTTGCCATACAACATAAAGGCCACATACCACAACTAACACATAACTCTACATGCAGAGATTTAAGCTCTGCAACCCCACTGTAGGATCTTGGTCATAGTATTATACTATATAATATCGTGGCTGGCATTCAAGATTTAAATGTAAATTCATAAAATCCTGTGTATTGCAGGTTCCCAACCATAATCAATAGGAATTAGAGGTTCCTACAAGTCACTGGTCTTCTAGACTCAAAGTGGTGGTCTAGCGACTGCTACCAGTTCCTGAGCAACCAGCTGCCAGTCCCTGGAAAATTTCCAGCAAAGAAGGAAACAATTGTAGTCAGAGGATGCAAATATGGTAGTGGCACCTGGTACACTGTGGAAAAAACATTGCTGCTCCCTGGCAACTGATATCCTAAGAAGCACTCTTCTAGAAAACATCCACTTATCCCATTGCTTTTCCTCCAATAAAATGATGAAGGATGAATCACTATAGGATTTAAACTGAGAATCTAGGCGCCTTACTTCCTTTCCCACCAAGGTGGATCCCAGACCTAATCTTTCTTGTGCTGAAGTGCTACCATACTTTGGACCTACCGTTGGAAAATGTGACTTAATGGGAAAGACTTTATAATACTTTGCAATAGGCAAAGAGGAAGCCCACATTACAAGTGGGTTGATTCAATCAAGAAAGCCACATTTGCCCTGACTTCTCAGGAGCTGGGCTGTTAATAACAGGGTCTCTTAGAGGTCCCTCATTCATAGGGTCCTTATAAGTCAAGACTGAGTTGACAGCACATAATAAATTCCACATACACCAGTGGCTGGTGCTCCCCTGTTACTAAGGTGTTGATTCTCCTCCAGGTTTTGCTCCAAACTTTAAAATTATGCAAGGGGCTGAGCACTAGGCCCAAAATAGGTTCAGACCCTTGGAGAGCTCCTTTAAAGTTGAAACTAAAACCTAGAGTGGATTCACTGCCCCAGTGGCATGGAGCCATCAGCTACATCTATCCTCATACATTCAAGGGAACAATGGGGTTCACTCCTACCAGCCCAATATTCTCGCTAGCCCAGCAATGCCACCAAGACCACTAGTTGGTAGTATACCTTCTCTTGTGGCAGAACCCTTGGCAGGTCCTACATGGCATTAGTTAACCTCAGCCCAGGACCTATGCCTATGTAATCAGATTTCAATCAATCTGAATTGTACAAATTATCCCACCACATATTATGTAGTGAAGGGCAGTTCTGTTCAGAACTTGGAGGAGTTACTTCTTTGGACTGCAGCTTGCAGAATTAAACAGCCAGCATGGTGACTATGCCCGCCATGGGATTCTATGACTTGTAATTCAATAGTGACAGCGACAATGGCAGCAGCAACAGCTATAACAGTTAACTTCTCCAAGTTCTCAAGAAGTTCTGTAGCTTCTCCTACTTTGTGTGACATCTTAAGGACAGCCATTACACAAACTTTGAGTCAATCTCCAGGCAGCTCCCCTGGAAACTGACTGTCATTTCCATGAATCTACAACCATCTTGTCATTTAAATTCAGCCACAAAGAGAAGCACACACCCATCATCTTACATTCCTTGAGTAATTCCCATGTTCTCTTTGGCTTTCTTTTTTCTCATGGAAAGGCTTCTATGACAACGAGATGGACAACAACATGAATCCCATAATCCCTTCCTTTTGGCTCAGGGGTTGAAGATGAAGCTTTAGAACCACAGAGGTTCAGTTCTATGTCATCATCAGGCTATTAACTTTCCTATTGACTGTAACCACCATGCTGGTAAAGGAAAGAATACTTCATCCAAATCTGCTTCTCTACCATATTTTTTTTCCTTTTAAAAGTATTTCCAAGATTGCCTTGGTGATAAACAAAGTCTGGGATGAAATGAAGCTGGAAACAAAGGAACTATCTGTCTGTTCTACAATGAGATCCAGCCATATTAAGAAGTCAAAACTGGCCTGCCTACCAAAATGCACGTAAAGAATGCACTCATGAAGTCCTGGAACATAAGTAACAAGAGTGAAAATAAGGTTGCATATGTAAATATTAGGACTGCCACCCATTCAAATATATCATTGTCCTTTAGTCAAGTGGGCTTGCAAGTGACATTCCTATGCATGATTACTCTGAAGCAAGTTCCTCTGAATTTAAGGGGAAATTAGTCCCAAGAAGGAACATTTCCGCATGACATTCTTATAGCGCGATGATTCCACTTTCAACCTCCTATGGAATCCTGGGTTTGCAGCTTAGGGAGGGGCCTACTGGCCCCTCCCAAAACTGCAAACCCCAGGATTCCATAGGAGGTTGAAAGTGGAATCATCGTGCTATAAAAGTGTCGTGCGGAAATGGCCAAGGTTGACTACAAGAGCAATCTAGCAGTGATCAGAGAAAATAGCCTGAATTCAATTGGTATAGAGTAACCTCATTGAATCGATGGGCAGAAATGTTGACTGACTATTCAATAACTGACTCATTGGATCTGAGACTTGTCATACTTTGGGCATATCATGAGAAGACCTGACTCACTAGAAAAGACAATAATGCTTGGTAAGGTAGAAGGCAGTAGGGAAAAAGGAAGATGGCTTTACAGATGAATAGGTTCAATCAAGGAAAGTTTAGCTATGTTGGCAATTTTAAGAAATGGGAGGAGAGCTGGCAGTTCTATTCAGGTCCTGGTCCTCTTCCCTACTTGAATCCTTCATTTGCCCTTGTTGCTTCCTTTCCAACCCAATGTTCTTAGCAAACACACAGTATTCTGGTGCTTGATTATTTCAGAAAGAGCAACATGGCAAAGTTTTATGCCAAGGGAAATAAGTCTAAAATGTTTCTCTGAAGAAGGAGGTTACCTTTACTGTGAAGGTAAGCAGGAACTGCCTGGCTCAGTTCTGGTTAAATTAATTGAAAAGGGGAAAGCAAGCTCAATTTCACAACTATCTTGGTTGTGCACTTGGCTTCCCTCATTTCATCTCTTATTTTCAGTGACTTTTTTATGAGTTCTGTTTCAGTTAATGACAGATCAAGACCTGATAAGGACTGAATTACTTCTTGGTTCAATTCAAAAAATTGCAAAAAAGGGAGAGATTAATTTCTTGCAAAAGCTATAGCTGTCAAAAGTGGAGGCAGAGTTTCATGCTTCAGAGGATTTCATTTTCTACTGATTTTTGCAAAATAGCCATTTTTTTTTTCTTGTGGGCAAGACAACCAGAGAGGAGAAAGAGGTTGCAAGTTGAAAGCCAAACTAGCTTGAGCCAAAAAGCAAGTCAAAGCATTTGCTGTCGTATCATGAGGTGTGTGTGTGTGTGTGTGTGTGTGTGTAGATATGCCCCCAAACACATTTCAAGGTTGCATCCAGGCTGCATCAGTATAGTATCTAGATCAAGAGAAGTAACAGTACCATTCTGTTCTGCTTTGGTCAGACCTCACTTGGAATACTGTGTTCAGTTCTGGGCACCTCAATTCAAGAAGGATATCGACAAGCTGGAACAAGTCCAGAGAAGGGTGGCCAAAATAGTGAAGGGTCTGGAAGCCATGCCCTAGGATGAGTGGCTTAGGGAACTGGGTATGTTTAGCCTGCAGAAGAGAAGGATAAGAGGTGACATGATAGCCATGTTTAAATGCTTGAAGGGTCATCATATAGAAGATGGGACAAGCTCGTTTTCTGCTGCTCCAGAGACTAGGATACGAAGCAATAGCTAGAACTTCCTGAGGGTAAGAGCTGTTCCACAGTGGAATATGCTGCCTCACTGGAGTGTGGTGGAGTCTCCTTCCTTGGGGGGTTTTAAACAGAAGCTGGATGTCCATCTGTTGGGATTGCTTTGATTGTGTATTCTCAAATGGCAGAGAATGGGTACGAGACATCCCTTCTAGTCTCTTCCAACTCTATGTTTCTAAGAATATGCAAACCTGTGCACATGTGCAGCTGAGTATGCAGCCACATGCAGAAGTATAGGTATGTCTGCATGCATAATGGTGCTGCATGCAGAATGCTGCTTCTACAACAGATATATACAGAGATTCTGTATACAGACATTCTGCATCATGCAAAAATATCCAACCACTTTCATAGGGAAACACATGCACACCTAAGGCACGATAGGATCCCAGCCATTCAGTTAATAATTCATGAACTCCCTTCTGCCAGTTAGAAAAAGCTTAGAAAGTTATTTTTAGGAAGAATGAACCTACATGACAACATGCAGAAAAGACATCCTTAACTACAGAACTCTGAGTTTTCAAGACCTGAGCAGGGCAGTTAGTGACCAGGTCTCTTGGAAGTCTATCATTCATAGGGCAGCCATAAGTCAAAGTCAACTGGCTAGCATAACAACATCCACAACTTGGCTGTTGTAGGAGGCTACTCTTAATCCCCTTCATTCTACCACTGATCAGTTGTAAATGGCTTGCCAAGCAGGTCATTATACTCATGCTTCTTTAAAGTAACTTCGCCAGTCTGCATTCAGTGTCAGAGACTAGAGCTTGGGAAAGTTCCTTTTTTGAACACAAACTCCCCCCTCCAAACAACACGGTCAGTGGCTGTGTTGGCTGGGCCATATTCAGAGTGACGATCCAAAACATTACTTTTACTTGCATGTGACTTAGGCCATTTCCACACTACTGAGTTATAGTGCCATTGTTCCACTTTCAACGTCCTGTGGGATCCTGGGGTTTGTAGTTTACTGAGGCCAAAGAGCTCTCCGGCTGAGAATTCTAAATGCCCCTCCCTCAACTGCAAACCCCAGGATTCCCTAGGATATTGAAAGTGGAATAATAGCACTATAACAGTTTAGTGTGGTAATGGCCTTAGCTAGATGAACCTGTGGACTTGACATAGGACACTTTCCTACAAGATTGCATTTAGAGCTAGGCTAGATCCACCATTTAAAGCTGGTAGCTACTCTTAAGCAATACTAAGATCTGCATTGCTCTTACCTCTTTTCTTCTCTAGACCACCATTTTATTCTAATTCTGGAACTGGGATGTTCCACCTGCATTTGGTGAATCTTCCGCACCATCAGAACTGCTGACCTCATCAACATTCCTAGAATCAGCCAGGACCCAGAAAACTAGGATGTGTGGTGCATGGTGAACAAAAAATGAAAGCAGAACTGAGTCTGTCACTCTTTGGACATATCATGAGACAACCTGACTCACGGGAAAAGACAATAATGCTTGATAAGGTAGAAGGCGGTAGGAAAAGAAGAAGACTGCATTGCAGATGGATAGACTCAATCAAGGAAGACATATCCCTGAATTTGCAAGACCTGAACAGGGTGGTTGAGGATAGAGTGACTTCAAGGTCTTTCATTCTTAGAGTCAGTATAAATCAAAGTCAACTTGATGGCAAGTAACAGCCACAGAGCTGGAAAGTTTCAGCAAGGCCACAAGCCATTTTTTCTCATTTGGCTGTTCACTCAAGGGCAACACAACCAAAGCAGTGTAGAATCATAGAATCACAGAGTTGGAAGAGACCACAAGGACCATCGAGTCTAACCCCCTGCCATGCAGGAATATGCCATCAAAGCATTCCCAACAGGGCCATCCAGCTTCTGTTTAAAAACCTCCAAAGAAGGAGACTCCACCACACTGCAAGGCATCAGTGTAGTCCACTGTTGAATTTACGTTACCATGTGGAAGTTCTTCCTAACGTTTAAGTGGAATCTCTTTTCCTGAAGTTTGAAGCCAGTACTCTGTGCCCTAGTTCTCTGAAGCAGCAGGAAATAGGCTTATTCCATCTTCCATATGATATCCCTTCAAATATATAAACATAGCTATTATGTTGCTTCTTAGCCTTCTCTTCTCCAGGCTAAACACACCCAGCTCCCTAAGACACTTCTCATAGGGCATGATTTCCAGACTTTCTACCATTTTGGTCACCCTCCTCTGGAGATGTTCCAGCTTGTCAATATCCTTCCTGAACTGTGGTGCCCAGAACAGGGCACAGTATTCCAGGTGGGGTCTGACCAAAGCAGAACAGAGTGGTAACATCACTTCCCTAGACCTAGACACTATACTCCTATTAATACAGCCCAGAATCACGTTGGCTTTTTTAGCTGCTTAAAGGGAAGTGGGTAGAGTTCTAAAAACAGATCAGATTGATAAAAATAGATATAAATCACAGTTGTTGTTGCGGTTGTGCACCTTCAAGTTGATTATGGGAACCCTCAGGTGAACCTATCATGGGTTTTCTGGAGCTGAGAGTATGTGACACTCTCAAATAGGTTTCCATGGCTGAGCGGGGAATTAAACCCTAGTCATAGTCCAATGTTCAAACCACTACACCATGCTGGCTCTCAAATCATATTTACAATAAGCTAAGGACCCCTTCTTTCAAAACAACTGGTTCTCAAAGGCCTCCCATAGAAAAACAGCAAAGACAAGGCATTTTAGCCTCCCTGGGAAGAGATTTAAGGAGTCTAGGAGCACTCCCTTGCCCTTGGCCTCAGGCAGCACAATCTCTTGGCTCACCTTTGTGTGCATCTCCTTACTTGATAGAACAGCCTTCCAGCTACTAGTGTGGCTGGATGGCAAAATATACCTATGTTTGGCTTAATTGTCATGGGAAACCAAAGCTGGTCTGGCATTCACCATGTCGCTTTTGATCATCTCTGAATTAGTTACTAGGGTAAAAAATCCAAATCAATTGCATCATGTTAGGAAAGCATATACAGGGTGGGTGTGGGTGAACTTGCAGTGCAGCTTCCGTAAAAAGAAAGGTTCTTGGGGTTTTGTTTGTTTGTTTGTTTTGGTTTTGATTTTCAAGAAAGTCATATGCCCCAGCATGATCTCAAACTGATAATGTTTGTTCCCCCTGCCCCAGTTCTGAGATGGTTTGAAAAGTTCATTTCATGGGAGAGATAGGAATAGAGAGGGTTATCACCATGTGTGTGCAGTTTACTTGGTTACAAACTCCAATGAATGTTACAGAAACTTTCAGTCAAACTGCCTGCATCAGGCCTAGTCTGCATGAAGCAGCACGCTGTGCAAGACTTGGAAAAGTTGCTGCTTTGGACTATTGCTCCTAGGATGCTGGCTGGGGGATCTTGGGAACTGGAGTCCCAGTTATACAACTCTGGATACTGTTCTCCAAACAAATAACTTTTTCAAACGTTGAGCAGTGACTTCTTTCATTCTGTGTCTAAAGAAAGCTATTGTAAGATGTGGGAGCAAAATGGAAAAAAAGGCGGTATTGCTTCTGATCTCACCAACATGATTGATCTCAGTTGTGCATGCTCCCTCCTATAAAATTAAACAAAGTGAAGATGATACAGTGAAAGACAATACATACAAAATAGACAGAAAATGTAGAAAAATAGATAGAAAAATCATCATGACAGGATGAACTAATATGGAAACATTTATTTCATTCTGATTGTGTGTGTGTTCCTTCTAGTCACCTGTTGACTTGGAACAACCCCTTGAATTTTCTAGGGTTTTCTTAGGCAAGGAATATTCAGAGATGGTTTTGCCAGTTCCTTCCTCTGAAATATAGCCTACAGCACTTCTTATTTGTTGGCAATCTCCCATCCAAGTACTAACCAGGACTGACCATGATTAGCTTTGAAGATCAGACAGGATCTGCTAGGGACAAGGAAAATCTTCCAGGTCTCTTGTATTTATTTAAAAAGGGGGGTGGGGGGAAACTAAGGTTCTTTCCATTCCAGATATGAAGATTTTGGGTAAATTCTCTAAAAATGAACCAAAACAAAATCTCAACCCATTTGCAATGGCCAAATTCAATCCACAAAGCAGTTCCCAGGTGGGAGAGGGTCATCGTGTTACCTGTTTGCCATATATGTGTTAGAGATGAGGAGCCTTTGCAAAGAGGTGGAAATTCCTCTGAAATACAGTCCACCTGGCACCTGGTGTTCATTGGCAATCTCCCACCCAAGTACTGACAAGTGCTGACCCTACTTAGCTTCCAAGATCAGACAGGTTCCCAAGGTATCAAAAGCCACAGAGAGATCAAAGAGAGCTAACAGTGTAACAACCTCACTTTTTCCCCAAGAGGTTATCCATTAGAATGACCAGAGATGTTTCAGTACCATACCTGAGCCTAACATTTTGCTGGATTCACCTCTTCGATGAGAATAGGAGACACAGTCTCAAATTCTGTATCACAGTTTCTCTGCTTGCTTACTGGCATGCTTGTTTGTCTCTTAGTACCCTGCCTTTCTCCTAGCAAAGGGCACAAAGTGGCTTCCAAAAAAATTACAGAGTTAGGGTTGCAGAGCATATATCTCTGTGTAGGTATATTCACATTTATTGTGCTGTTATTATGTGCCTTCAAGTCATTTCTGACTTCTGGTGACTCAAAGGTAACCCTATCAGAGGTTTTCTTGGCAAGATGTGTTCAGAGGAGGCTTGCCATCTTCTGAGGCTGATGTTACCCCACTTGTACACCCTATCCTGGGGTCCACAATTTTTAATGTCAAATGTGATTCAACATGCCAGAGAGGTCTCCCAGATGAGCATGTAAGCAGCAACAGTTGAAAGATCGAGAACCAGGTCAGGCCAGTAAAATCCCCAGTCATGTAGCCCCAGGAGACCTTAAGCTGTGCAGACCCACAGTAAACAAAGAGTCCTCAGCCACGGAGGAGCCAACTTGAGGAGATTAGCTATTTTCCCCAAGTGAGCACCAATATCAAAAAAAATCATATCAGGCAAGGACCATCTACATAAACTCACACCACAACCCAATGCAACTGAAGTTTCTGAAACATTGGCAACACTTCATAATCCCATCATGCAAAAGGAGTTGCCATTGTGGAACTTCTTCTCCTTTGCAACGCCTATTGTTCTCCCCGGAAGAGGATTTACCCTCAAGGTACATTTTCCCCTACAATAGTCCTAGTTTTTGAGAGTTCCTTTGGACAACTCCCAGTTCCACCAACAGACCGTTTCTCTGTCAGTCGAGTAATCCCCTCAGCCCTTTCTTTGCTGAGCTCTACTTCGTTTGCTGTTTTCCCAGACCAAGGACTTCAGGAAAAGGTGCAGTATCACCCCATCTACAATCCCTTCACTACTTCCCCTATTCAGTTTCCACTCTTTTGCGTCTTAATAGGTCTTGAGTGAGTGTGTGAGTGATTGCGTTGATGCATGAGATTTCCATTCAATAAAATCACTTATTTGACATCCTTGTCTGGTTTTTGGCTTGATCTGATCCCATAAAAACTGGGAAAAAAGACCCTGCTAGGTTACCCTGCCTCTCGCATTGCTATTGTTTGTGCTCTGTTGAGTTCCCATTCCCTCTCACGTCTAACATATTAAGGCGTCTCCTGAGAGACCCCAGAAATCAGGACGACACTGAGACAGTGTTACTTGCCCAAGGTCAACCTGTAGTTTCCATGCTTGAGGAGGGATTTGAACTCTGGTTTCCTGGAATCCTAGTCCAACACTCAGACCCTTCTCTACTCCATGCTTGATTAGATTGATTGTCTCCTATGCTGAATGGCAACACAGCACACTAAACACACAGGTAAGTGCACAACTGAATACACAACCAAATGTGCAACAGCATGCACAATGAAATGAGCAACTGCATGCATACACAAAATCTTAGAATCTTAAGAGACCACAAGGGCCAACTTCCTGCTATCCAGGAATATGTAGCTACAGGACTCCTAAAAGATGCCCATCCAACCTCAGTTTAAAAACCTCCAAAGCTGAAGAATCCACAGCCTCCCCTGTCAAACAGCTCTTACATTAAAGAGGATCTTCCTAATGTTTAAGTGGTATCCCTCTTCTTATAATTTGAACCCACTGGTTTGTGTTCTGGTAGCTACAGAGAAAAAAAGAGGCTCTCCCATCTCCTACATGACATCCCTTCAAATAGATAAAGATGGCTATCATGATACCTTTCAGTCTTCTTTTCCTGGTGGAACCCAAAAGGTACTCACCAATGGCTCCTCTTCATCCTGGAAAGAAGTGACTAGTGGGGTGACACTGCTATTCAACATCTTGATCAGTGATTTGGATGAGGAAATGGAGGGCATTATTATCCAATTTGCAAATGATACCAAATTAGGAGGGGTAGCTAACACTCCAGTATTACCCTAAGAGATGGAGGACTTTGAGATCCACCCCCAATGCCAGCATCTCCTTAGAATTTGGGGAATTATGGATCAAAGGAGACCTGCAAGAGGAGGGTAACGGCAGGATCTTTTCACCCATGTATACCACTACTAACTGTAGAGAGGACTCCAGTTAAAAGTTAAACAGAATATTTTATTTGGAATTAACAAATGCAAAAGAAATCAGACAGTCTCAAGAACAGACAAGGCTATTGGAAAGTGAGGCAAGAAAGATTAGATAGAGAAAGAATGGATGGAAAAGGTAATTGTTACCAGTCCTGAAGCAGAAGTTTGAAACAGAATGGCTCAGACAGTCATCTGAGAGTAACAAGAATGAATAAAAGTCTGGGCATCACGTAAGATGTCTGAGTACTACCATTTACTGGGGCTGGAGCTGGGGTTTTTATACCCTGTTTCCTGCCCTGAAGAGGGGTGTATGGCCAAAGCGGTAATGGCTTTCTCACAAGGTTGACAAAGAAGTCCAGAATGAGTTGATTGTCTTAGCTCTAGTGACAAAACAGTGATGGGAGTCATGACAATCTCTTAATGTTTTGGTCAGATAGTGTGAACAGGAAAGGTCTTCGTAGGATATGCTCACAAGTAGGATCCTTAGTTGCTTCACCTGGGCAGTTTTGCTTTCTATTGTTTTCAGAAGTGCTTCTAGCTTTCAGTTTTTGAAAGGCTTATCAAAACCCATTAGCATCAGGCTTTCCTGCCTAATCCTCTCTGAATTTATGACCTGATCATGTCTGAGGTCCTCCAGAACTGGAAACATGCTTATAGCCAATGCTTTTTCAAACGTATGTTTCAGCCATAAATATACCCAATTATGAAAATAGCACATCCTGCAGAGTTGAGGTGGATGGTGCAGTAACACCAGAGGACAGGATCCAAATTAAAAATGACCTTAACATATTAGAGAGCTGGGTCAAAACTAATAAAATGAATTTCAACAAGGAGAAGTGTAAGGTACTACACTTAAGCAGAAAAAAATGAAATCACAAATATAAGATGGATGACACCTGGCTTGACCACAGTACCTGCAAAAGAGATCTTAGCAGACCACAAACTGAATATGGGTCAGTAGTGGGATGTGGCAGTTAAAAAAGCCAATACAATTCGGGGCTACATCAATAGGAGTAGAGTGTCTCGGTCAAGGGAAGTGATTGTACCACTCTATTCTGCTTTGGTCAGACCTCACCTGGAATACTATGTCCAGTTTTGTGTCCAGTTCTTAATAGGATTGCTTATTTAATCATTTTAAAACTTTTTCTCTTATTAGGTTTTCAACTGTACCTTGATTTAATCTGTATATCCTAGTGGGATATAAATTGATGAATTAGAATCTAAGAATCATAGAGTTGGAAGAGATCACACGGGCCATCGAGTCCAACTCCCTGCCATGCAGGAAGACACCATCAAAGTATTTCCAACAGATGCCCATCCAGCCTTTGTTTAAAAACTTCAAAAGAAGGAGACTCAAACACACTCCCTGGCAGCACATTCCACTGTCAAAGTTCTCTTACTGACCGTTTCCACACTAGACTGTTATAGCGCTATTATTCCACTTTCAACATCCTATGGAATCCTGGGGTTTGCAGCTTAGGGAGGGGCCAGCCGGGCCCTCCCTATGTTACCCTGTGTTTTGGAGGGTCCCGGGAGGGGCACCCAGATTGCCAAATAAAATACCAATTGGGGCGAAATTAGCTGGAGCACTCTTTTGGCTAACAAGAGGCAGGGTAACTTTGCAAGGATCTTGAAACCCAATGTCAGGTCAGGGAACAGGCACACAAGTTTAGAAGTAACCAAAAATAACAGTTTTATTGAAAAACAACAGGAAATAAATAACACACACACACACTAACTAACTGGGAAACAGAATTGGAGGGCTTAAGGATAGGCAATACGACACCTGGTCTCGTTGTCCTGGAGAAACAGATGGGGTTCTGAAGAAGAAAGCTCAGCATGGCTGGCTGAGGGGAGTTTCCTTAGACGACCAACAGCAAGGCGGGATGGCAGTCCAAAGTAGTCCCAAGAGGGGAAGCAGACTCAGTTGTGGAGAACTGAGGGGAAAACTTCACTGGACAGAGTGGCAGCAAGGCTGGATGGAAGTCCAGGGTGATCCGAAGACCGTTTGGAAATGTGGGGTTTTTATAGGGGAGAATGTGCCTACCGGCTATGACGAGCCAGGTGAGAACAAAAGGAGTTTTGGCGCTGGACAAAGGATTTGGAAAGGTCAAATTTAACATGATGAGCTTAACACTTGATGACAATAGTTTAAATGTCTTGTTTACTGGACTGGCTCTGCTGAGAGCCGCACAGCTATTGTGAAGTTTGCAAGTGGAAGTTCCCTGAAGCTACGAGCGAAGCTTGGGTTGCTGGCTTCAATAGAGTCTGAAATGTGAAACCATTAGCGGCCGCACTCATGTCCGTGCTTGTCCGGAGAACCTCACAAACACGTGGAGTGTGGTGACTGAAAACTAGTCCAGCTAAGGCCGAATTAGATGATATCAAAGTGATATCTGGGGGTCCTCACCTACCATGCCATACCGGAAGTTACACCTAAGCTGCAAACCCCAGGATTCCATAGGATGTTGAAAGTGGAATAATAGCACTATAGCAGCCTAGCGAGGAAATGGCCACTGTCAGGAAGTTCTTCCTAACGTTTAGATAGAATCTTTTTTCCTGAACTTTGAATCCCTTGCTCCATGTCCTAGTCTCTGGACCTGCAGAAAACAGGCTTGCTCCTTCCTCCATTCAACATCCTTTCAAATGTTAACATAGCTATCATGTCACCTAATTGGGGAGCTGATTGATTGATTGATTGATTGATTGATTGATTGATTGATTGATTGATTGAAGCATGCATGAATTACCAATCAATCACCCATCCTTTTGTCCTCCATTTCATTGCTGGGAACCATTGGTCCATTCCTGAATCTCTCTCTCTCTCTCTCTGTGCTGATGAAAGTTGAAAACCTTTTAATGGTGCATTATTAGAAAGAGGAAGGATAACATGAATGGCTAAAGTACAGAGAGGAAGCTGTTTCCTTTGTTAGATTGAGGAGGACTGTTAGTTCAGTGATCAGTAATGCCTGGAATTGGTGGTGCGATTACAGATTGTTTGCAAATCACTTATTGCCAAAGAACAGTCCTGTGCCTTCCTCAAAGGATCATAATACTGTTTTTGTGCATCTGTAAGATAATCCGTGAACTCTTTAACACATTAGCTCTGCCTGGTTTCTACACTTCCAGCAAACCAGGTATATATACCTGGAAATTTTCAGAAACCAGCTCCTTCTTTCCAAGTGACCATGTTGCTTTTGACACGAAAGTTTTCCCGGTGAAGGCTACCAGAGTCATCTGATACGTGCCTCCACTGAGTAAGTCTGCCCACCTGAAGGAAGAGGGGGCATAACTACACAGCTGCTGGAATACTGCCATCAAGGGCAGTGGGAGATACTGGGGCAGCAGGAAGGTGAAAGCTCTCTGAGGCTTCAGGGTATTGATGAAAGTTGGTACTCAGTGCCAGGAAGGCTGGTGTCCTCCGTGTCAGTGGGGTAGTGAATCCAGTCCATACTCCTGACTAAATTTTAAAGGAGCTGTCCAAGGTGCTGAACCGATTTTGAGGGATATGGTTCAGAACTTTGGTGAGCTCTTGGGAGTTGATTTCAGACATGTTTAATCCAACATGTTTTGGTGCTTCAAGCCAGAGAACTTTAGCCCTTACGCTGGGGGTGGGGGCAGCTGTGATTAGTCCAAACTCAGAAGTGGACAGAAATGGTATTTTTGATCCTAGAGAAAAGAGAGAAAGCATGCTGTGATGGTATGAGTGTTGAACTAGAACTCCAAGAGATCAGGTTTCAAATCCCAGTTCAGCCATGGGAACCCAGTGGTTGTCTCTGGGCAAATCTCATCCTCAGACAAAGGCAATGGCAAACTACTTCTGAACAAATCTTGAAAAGAAAATCCCATGATAGGTTCACATCACCATAAGTCAGAAATGGCTCAAAGGCACTCAGTAACAACAAATAAAAAGGGGTGCAGGAACCAGTTTAGGAGTATAATGGCTATGTATTCCCAAAGAGGAAACCTGTCTGTCTGTCTGCCCGCCCGGCCACCCTCCTTCCTTCCTTCCGCCCGCCCGCCCGCCATCCTACCTTCAAGAGCCTGGGAGAGACAAGGTCTACAAAAACCATACAAAACTCCAGGATCACATTTTGCCTGCCACAGCACAATGCTAACCCATTCATGTTAACATTAAATTAAAAATTAACAATGATTTGACTTAGAAAAGAGGATGCCAAACTTGCTCCATTGGTAGTTAAATAACACCTTCATAAGACATTAATGTTAAATTGTGAAAGAGTTGGTACAGATGATGAAAAATGGCCCTAGATGGCCAAGGTCCACCAAACTAGACCTCCTAAATTAAGGAATAAAAATAAAATGTGAAAGGTTCATGATTTCTTAGCCCACGGGCATAGTTGCACAAATGCATCACCTATCAATTTATGGCAACGCTATCAATTTCATGGGGTTTTCTTAGCAAGGAATACACTGAGGTGGTTTTGCCAGTTCTTTCCTCTAAAATATAGCCTATAGCACCTTGTATCCATTCACGATATCTTGTCCATGTACTAACCAGAACTGACCCTGCTTAGCTTCTAAGATCAGAAGGAATCTGGTGCCCTTAGGCATAGCTGGCATCAAGCAATTTAAATCATGGCTTTTAATGCTGTAAAACAGTGGATTGTCAAGTTAAGAAATTATTTCCTGAGCAAAAAGGCAAAATGGCATCCTTTCTCAGTTCCAGGTGCAGAAACCAATGAAACTGGCAGCTGAATGTTAGTTCGATACGGTCTGCCTCTACCGGGGATGTGAAGAGCATTCACAGAATTTCTTGCTCTTGAAGAAAGAAATTATCTTGACTCCTTGCAACAACCCGGCAAAAAATTGCCAGAAGCCTTTGTTCATAAAGATTGCTGTTGCCTGAGCAAAAAAAAAGTTTCTGTGCAAATCTACTGTTGTTTCCCTTTGTGAAGCAAAACAAACACAGGTAGAGTGCAAGCACAAAAGGTTTCTGTTTTTAAAAGTCTGTAACATAAGGCAGCAGCTATCTAAGTTTTGTGCAGTTTTGCTATTTATGGAAAAATCTTTCTCACATCAGCTGAAAAGAGCAGGAAATATGTCTCACAAACACGATGAAAAAAAATCTTACAAGCAAGTAGCAAAAAATGTTTCCTTATTGATGTAAATCCAGCCAAATTGAGATTAATATTCCCGGTCTCTACCATAGTTGAGGGTGACAGGCTAGTTTTTAAGGGTTGCACAAGAAGTTGATAGGTTCACCACTCTGTCTTCTCAATGCCTCACTGCCACTTCCCTTGGTTTGCTGTCTGAGGCCACTGGCATACCATGCCTAAGGATAGAACCGGTTCTGATTCTGTTTCCCATGGTTTCCTTTTAACATCTCTCTCTCTGTGTCTGTGTGTCTATATAAATGTGTATGTCAAATTATTTGAATAATTAACAATCAAAACTAGTGCTAAAAACAAAAACTGAGCTGCCTTGATGGGAGTTTAGAACTTTATATAATTGTGTGATTTTATTTTATAAGATCATTTTTATAACATCATTTACACATTTTATATTTGTGTAATACACACACATATTTAAATACAATATATTTTATTAAACATTCAATATATTCATTACAGGGTGGGTGGGTGCAATTGTCAATTGCATACAATTGCAATTGTGTGATTGGAAGCCCACCACCCTTGGGATAGCACAGAATATTGTTTTCCCTTTACAAATGTTTCTTCTCTACCCATCAGCAGAGGGCTCACTTGAGCTACTTTTCAGGAATTTCCATCACAGGATTCCTAGGGCGGGGGGGGGGGTATGAAAAAAACTAAGCTTCTGCTGCCTTCACCTGGCTGACTTGTAAAATGCATCATTATGTTTAAGCTACAAAAATGTTAACAGGACATCCAAACCAGTAACCTGTGGAGTTTGGGGAAATTCCATTGTGTTTTGGTCCCAGTGGCTGGAGAGAGACTCTTCTTCCATTCCAAATGCCACAGCTATGGTCTGTTAGAGACAGCTTCATCATGCCTTGGTCCCTAGCAGCTGTTAAGGGCCCTTCTCTCCCTCTCTTTCTGTTTCAGTTGCATATGTTCAGGTGCAGTTGCAGACTTAGGCTACAGTCCTACACAGTCATAACTAGAAATATTCAACAGGACATTCACTGAGTAGCTGACATACAGGACTGTTCCGATGCTGCAGCAGGGCAAGTAGACTATACGTAGCCATTGCATTATTATTTATCATTGAATCCACTGTGAGTTGTGGCAACTCTATGGCCCTTTCCACATGGGGGTAACAAAACAGTGTAGAGTGACCTCTGATGGAGGTCGTCTAAACCGTGGAGTGGATTGGGGCGGACTACTTTAGCGTAGTTCCACACCCCAATCTGCGCAGGAGCGACCGGAAGTGGTGGCGCTGCGTGCTTTTTAAAAACCTCTTTCAAAGAGGTTTTTAAAAAGCACGATCGTGCAGCCCCGTCGCAGTGCCCCGGTGTAGATTTGCAGGTGCGCGCAAGAGCATGCCTGCAGATCTGCCGGGGGTGGGCTTCCGGCTGGCGAGCTTCTCCGGTTGGTGGAGAGCCTCTGCCAGCCGTGAGCCGCCATTTTGGATGCCGCAGGACGCCGAGGAGTGTGGAGCAGCAAACTCGCGCTGCTCCGCGTGGCAACGGACTTACCCGGTTGCTGGTAAGCTCTGTTTCTGTGCATTTTACCCCGTTTCTCCCTCCACGTGTGAAAAGGGCCTATGATAAGAGACCTCCTTGTCATCAACTACCCTGTTCAGGTCATGGCCTGGCCAACCCAAATGTAGTACGCTCTCCCTTTTGTCCTACTGTCTCTACGTCACCAACCCTTATTGTCTTTTCCAGTTAGTCATATTGTCTCACAGAACGTCCATAGTATGACAGCCTCAGTTATTCATGTTCATTTGTAGTGAGAGTTCAGGCCCAATTGGCTGTAAAACCAATTTATTTGTCTTTTTAGCCGTGTCTGGCATCCCTGTAGCCGAGACAGACAATTTCCTGGTGGCGTGGGTTGCACTATTCTTCCCCCCTCCCCCAATACACAAAATTCTACAACTTCCCACAACCACTGCTGACACATTTGCCACTACCAATGTTTCGGCCACCATTTCCATTGCTTCAAAAATTCAGTTCTTTTCTGTTGGGAGAGAGAGTGCGTGAGAAGTCCACTTCTGCTGGAAAGCAAGGGGTGTCCTCTCCATTTGCTGCTTTTCCCTGCAGAAACACAAGTCCCTTTTTTTGCAACAGCACCTGTTGCCCTGAAAGAGAGACAAGGGGAAGGAATTTTAAAAAGGCTTGAGTGAATGCACCTGGGTCACTCTAACCCTGATTAAATTTAATGAGACTTACTTCTGAAAAAACATGCATAGGATTGTGATGTAAATAGGATCTGCTTGTTCAGGAGCAAGATGCCAGGTACAGGATAAAAATAAGAGGAGAGGAACTAACTTTTCACCAGGGTGGGGAACATATGGCCTCCAGAAGTTAAGGAATTGCAACACAGACATATTTTAAGTATAGCTTGCTTTGTTGTTTTCTTGTTGTGTTGTTGTGTGCCACACGAATTAACCCAAGCAGCCTACGTGATTGCGGATGAGCTCTGAAGATCCCCCAGAGGGACTTCTCCCCCATCAAGAAGAATGCAGTCAAAACTACTTCTCATAGGAGCAAAGGACCCCTTCCTGTTAAAAGGTGGTGTTTTTATAGGTTAGAGCAACAATGATCTTGTAAAGCATTCTGTGCACGTGCAAGAACCATTACTTTCTCAAGACCAAAATTCTGATACATGGTTGATAATACAGCAATTTCTGGTTATTGATAATGAACCCCGTACCACACATGCATTCACTCAGCAGTGAAGTATAAGAAATTGTTACAGAGAGCCCTGGGAACTGATGCTGAGAACTGAGCCAGCGACTTTGCCATTAAGGTCAGCATAATTTTAAGTTAAGACAACGAGGTGACAACAGGAACAACCTTTAAAATTGACTAGAATTTAAAAGGGAGGAACTTTAGTTAAGCAAATGAAGAGAGACAGAGAGTTCCTTTAGCTTGGACATTTAAGCAGGCAATACTTCCAGTGAACTGAATTGTCCACAGCACTGAATCTCTAGCAGCCCTGCAGAGCAGAGCAGGGAAAAGGAGAAGCACTGTCTATTTTGTCTTTTAACTGCTTAAACTGCTCTTTTAACTGCTTACACCTCGAAGTTATTTCCAACTTATGGTGACCCTATCACAGTTTTCTGGGGGCTGAGAGTGTGTGGCTCTACAGAAGTCCCTTCTTATCCACTGCTTTATTTTCTGCGGTTTCAGTTATCCCGACTCAATTGCAATCCAAAAATATTACATGGAAAATTGCAGAAATGCCCTCTTCCCTAACAGACTCACCTCCTTCCTTCCACTCTTTGCTCTCAATCCATCCTTTGGCATCCAGGCAACAGCAACCATGCAACCTGTCCCAGGTCGTGCCACCCACAATTTGCCTGCCTGCCAACCACTTCCTGCCCTTTAACCACCCCTTCGCCAACTGTGTTACTCCACTGGAAAAATCCTATCCCAGGGTCTACAATTTTGATATTAAATATGATTCCATGTGCCTGAGAGGTCGCCCAGTTGAGCACGTAGGCAGCCACGGTCAAACGATCGAAAACCAGGTCAGGCCAGTAAAATCCCCAGTCACGTAGCCCCAGGAGACTGCAAGCTGGGCAAACTCACAGTAAACAAAGGGTCCTCAGCCCCTGAGAAGCTGACTTCAGAGGATTAGCATGTTTGCCCCAAGTTGAACAAATATCCTATCAGGTGAGGACCATTTACATGAAGTCACACCACAACCCAATGCAGCCGAAGATCCTGAGACTTTGGCAACAGCTTGTAATCTCATCACGCAAAGGAAGTTACCATTGTGGAGCTTCTCGTTGCAACGCCCATTGTTCTCCCCAGGAAAGGATCGGCCCTCCAGGTACTTTTTCTCCTACAAATAGCCCATTTTTTAGCAGTTCTTTGGATCGCTCCCGGTCAGTCCAGCAGAGCATTTCTTTGTCCGTTGAGTAATCCCATCAGCCCTCTCTGCGCTGAGTCGCATTTCTCCACTGTTTTTCCCAGACCAAGGACTTCAGGAAATGGTGCAGTATTACCCCTTCTACACCCTCTTCAATATCCCCCTATCCAGTTTCCTCTCTTTTGCTTCTTAATAGGTCCTGAGTGAGTGTGTGGGTGATTGCATTGCTGCGTGAGACTTTCATTCAATAAAATCATTTATTGGACATTTTTGTTTGGTTTTTGGCTTGACCTGACCCTGTAAAAACTGGGTAAAAAGAACCCACTAGGTTACCCTGCCTCTTGCATTGCTATTGCTTGTGCTCTGGCTAGTTTCCATTCCCCATCACGTGGAGCACAGTAAGGCATCCCCCAAAGGACCCCAGAAATCCGGGTAACAACTGCTGTAACAGTTATGTGTCAAATGGACACCCAGTGGGGACAAAGGGACATATATATATAAATGAACCAAGAATATTGGTTTGATTTAGATTGGAAGTTACATTGGTTAGGATCTGATGGCATAGAGCAGGGCTTTCCAAATGGTGTGCTGCAACACGCTAGTGTGTCGCCCAAAGTGTGTAGGTGTGTCACCTACAATCTTGGAAATGTATGTTATTATTTATAAATCATATATTTTCAAAAATAGATGAAAGATTTTCATGAGGTATGCTGTGTCCCCATACATTTTGTTATTACAATTTATGTATGTGTCTGTATCTTCTATAAGGGGTTAGTTTAACCTCCAGTTTGCTAGTAAAACCAAATTTCTGTGTCCTAAAATTATTATATTATATATTATATATAATATATATAATTTTATATATATACACACACATATATATACGTATATTATATATATATTATATTATTGTTATTTTATTATTGTTATTACAATTTATGTGTGTCTGTATCTCCTATAAGGAGTTAGTTTAACCTCCAGTTTGCTAGTAAAACCGAATTTCTGTGTCCTGAAATGATGTGTGTCTAAAAAAGTGTGTCACCAACATGAAAAGTTTGGAAAGCTCTGGCCTAGCGTGTGTCCATGGAAGCTTATGCTAGAAATTTCTTCTTCCTGGTTATTCTCAAAAGGCACTAATAGATTCCTTTATGCCTTTTTACACTAGGATATGCTGTGCGTAAATGGATTTGCAAACTCCATGTTTGTTTTTTGCACCAGTTCAAATATCAGGACTGTATGCTTTCTCTCAAGTACTATTTCAGTGAGAAAATGGCCACTTAGGAAAGAAAACCACTGTCAGTAGCCCCAGCCAGCATGGCTGATGGTGCCGGACCATGGGAATTGCTATGCAACAGAAATTTTAACCCCATTATTTATACCACACATTTCTCCCCCTTCCTGAGCTGTTACTCCAAACAGGGCCCTCACTGATTGCCTGAATACTCTAAGGATGGAATAAGAATTCAATAGTTTCCTGACTGGGCTTGAATCTGGAGTCCCCTCATTTGCATGGAAATTTGCATGGAAATCCAAAATGGCACATTGAAAGTTTCCACAGTTTGTGAGAAATTTTTGTTCCCAGCACCACATAAACTGCAGTTTTTGAAAACTGTGCAGGACTTTGGGAACTGTGCAGCTTTTTTTGGAAAAGGCTTCACTTTCGATCTTTTCACTATCTGAAGAAAGCTGCGCAGCTTTCTCAGGAAAAGCCCTAATTGCTAATGTTTTTTGCTGAGTATTTAGCGGGGCGGGGGGAGCAAACATCCTTGCAAAGGGTTTGATATCATGGAAGCAAGAAAAGAAACTTTGACTAACCAAAGCTTTCCAGTTTTAATGTTGTGCAACTTACACATCAGGAAAAGAAAGTCGGACTGACTCTGGCTGCAACCTTCGTCAATTTGAATGTTGCTCCATTTCAACTCTGCAAGAAAAGCTGCAGTTTATAATTTATGTGCCAAAAGCTGCAGAAGTTCTGGAAAACTAATTTTCTGGGCAAGGTGTGCAACTTTCATAGAAAAGCTGCCCAATTTCTTGTCATTGCAAGAGAAAAAAATTCTGCGTCCCAAAGCTACAGGATGGAAAATTGGTTCATTATTCTGGATACCTATCAAGAATCAGAAAAAACAAGAAAATGCATCCTTAGAATACACAGTCTCAGCCAACTATCCCCCTCTTACACTTATTATTAAAGTACTAGCGTATTTAGCCAACATTGACCCGGGGTTTTTATTTTCCTCTTAAGAACTCACCAAACTGTCTTCTCCATTTCCTGTAACTTTGCTCCATATTTCCCAATGCAATCTGTATTCAGAATTATTTACATACATAGTTTGAGTTCCTGAGGGAGTACATCCTCCTCCTTGCTGCTAGGCCTCGAGTCCGTAGCAACTTGCCCATTTCTTTACCTGTAAATTTCCCCATATTCCTCCTCCTTGCTGCTAGGCCTCATCTCCATAGCAACTGGCCTATTCCAGTACCTGTAACTTTCCCCCCACAATCTCCAATCCAATCTATGTTGTCTGGTGACATTGATATACTGGCTTTTTTTTTTCTTTCTGTTGAATTTGTGCAACAGCTTTATGTTTTTCTGGAAGCATTTTTTGTTTTATTTCAACTTTTAAGATTTCTTGCATACGGAACCCATACAATCTACTGTGTGAGGCGAGAAGACCTTGCAACTATGGCCATTTCTGCACTGCACTGTTGTAGTGCTATTATTCCACTTTCAACCTCCTGTGAAATTCTGGGGTTTGTAGTTTACTGAGGCCAAAGACCTCTCTGGCTGAGAATTCTAAATGCCTCTCCTTAATCTGCAAGATTCCATAGGGATTCCATAGGGTGTTGAAAGTGGAATAATAGCACTATAACAGTGTAGTGTGGAAATGGGCTAAGTTCTGAAAGTCACTTCAATTTTTCTCACATATGCCTCTCAAATGTTCTCTGGCATCCTTACTGATGCTAGGCCTCATCTCCGTAGCAACCAGCCTGAGGCTCAAGAACTCTCCGCTGAGAACTCTAAAGGCCCCTCCCTCAACTGCCAGCCCCAAGATTGCATGGCCGGCCAATCATATGAGGACTTCCCGCCTCACACAGCCAATCATATGAGGTCTTCGCCTGTCTGAGGCAGACAAACAGACAAACTCACAGACAGACAGACAGACACTGACTTTTATATAGTAGATAAGTAAGAGGCAAGTATTTTTAAAATGCATGCCTTTGAATCTCTTATAATAGTTAAGGGAGCCTGAGGCTCCAACATCTAAGTTCAGAACTTTGGCACAATATGAAGTTATTGCATTTCCTGCTGGTTCAGCATCCTCAGGCATTCCAGAAAGTTTGGGAGAAAAATATATCAAGTTGGGCATTTTCACTTTTGTAACTGCGATTTTTGCAGATCTCTTTGACAGCATTTCGGTCTCTGATAGAAAAGGGGTCCTATTGTTTTGAAAAGATTTTTATTATTTATTTGTATCCCACCTCTCCATATGGATTGAGGCGGCGAACAACTTACAAATAGCATGTATTTCTATACATGCCCCCAACAAGCTGGGTACTCATTTTACCGACCTGCAGAAGGATGGAAGGCTGAGTCAACCTTGGAGCCCGGCAGGATCGAACTCACAACCTTGTGGCTTGCAGTACTGGCATTTAACCACTGCGCCAATGAAAAGGGTAGCTGGTGTGAATCAAACATCTGCAACTGGATGGTACGGAACAATGTTTTTTTTCCCCTAACATTGATTTTCTTCAAAACATCCTTGCTGAATGTGGGATCTTCCAGATATTTTGGACTGGACGTCCCACCAGCCCCAATCATGGTGGCCAATGGTCAGGGCAATTAATGGGGTCCAACACAGAGAGATGAACAAGAGCAACCTCTTGCAAAATGAGTAGGCCACTCCAGTCAAGGCAGAAATGACTCTTGCATCAAGGAATGGACTATACCCATAACATAATCTGTCCTAGCCAGCAGGAAGGAATGCTATTTGGAGTTGCAGTCCAACATCATCTAGAGGATAACAGTTGCCTACTCATGGGTTAGGGCAGCGGTTCTCAACCTGTGGGTCGCGACCCCTTTGGGGGTCGAACAACCCTTTCACGGGGTCGCCTAAGACCATCGGAAAATACGTATTTCCCAATGGTCTCAGGCTCCATTCCCTCCTCAGTGGTGGCGCGCAAGTGCAAGCCACGCGCTCGTGTCCTCCTGCCTCCTTTGGCAGGAGCACATGCTGCCGCAGCATCACCACAGCAGGAGTGGTGGTGCGCAGGTGCGAGCCACACGCTCGCGTCCTCCTGCCCCCTGTTCAGAAAGGACTGAAATCGCTCCCCTTCTCTGCTACCAGGAGAACCTCCCATCTGACAGGCCAGCTTGGGGGGCGGCGGCAGCATGGGGGGCAGGCCCCCTCCTCACCATGGCCCCTGCCCCACTCACCATGGAGGGTGGCGCTGCAGAAGGGCCAGGGGGCCGCAAGGCGGCACTTTTCCGGGGGGCGAGCTGCGCCCGGCGCAAAAGACAAAGGCGCTGGGATTCCTCCCCCCCCCGGTCAGGGTCGACACTCTGGAAACTTTCCCCACACTGCCCCCCCAGCGGAAACAAGAGCGAAGCAGAAGCAGAGCCCGGGGGGGTTCTTGGAGTTTTTTCCCAGGAGAGACGCGCAGCTCCTTCTCTCCCTCCCTGCCCGCCCTCCCATTCCTGGCCGACGAGGCGGCCTTTGCCAGGGGGAGGTATTTTAAATAATAAATAAATAAATAATTTTATGGTTGGGGGTCACCACAACATGAGGAACTGTATTAAAGGGTCGTGGCATTAGGAAGGTTGAGAACCACTGGGTTAGGGCAATCTCCTAGACATGAGGAAAAGCAGGCTTAGGAATGAAAAGTCAGTTCTAAATACCCTTTTGTTCCCTTGGAAAACAAGTAATTTGCCTCTCACATTCAATGTCCAGCAGTAAAACCTTGCAATCTTCTTGAGAGGCTCTGCTTCATTCATCATGCCAAATGAAGGCAGGCAGGTGACAGCCAGAGAGAGAGCCTGAGCATGTCAGCTTAGATCAAAAATACCTTCCCGAAAAACATCCACCTGCCACTATCGTCTTTTCAACACTGGGCAAAAACTGACATACTCACTTAAGCCTTTTAAAAAAACCTATGAAGTCTCATTAACTGACCCCTTTATTCCCCTCAGCTTTAAAGGAGTTTCTGAATTTGCACTTTAAGGTCTTTATTGTATTCTTCAATTGCATTTTATTCTTGGTTTTGTAAGCCAATCAAAGAACAAGTGTTGATGGGTGTCCATACAGTCGGCCCTCCATAAACACCAATTCTGTATCCACGGATTCAACCAACCACAGCTTGAAAATATTCCAAATAAATAAAAATAAATATTAAACATCCAAAACTCAAGTTTGATTTTGCCATTTTATATAAGAGACACCATTTTAGTACACCATTATACATAATGGGACTTGAGCATCCATGAATTTTGGTATCCGGGGGGGTCCTGGAACCAAACCCCAGCAGATATCAAGAGCCTACTGTACAAATACGGAATATACACACAAACAAACAAAATAAAATAAACATAAAAAAATCAAAGAGCCATATCTATGTCTCAAGAGAAGCCTCAAACTAGGAGTGAATAGATGAGCATGATTTCACTCAGTCAACAACTACACAAATGTTGGAAGAGGGATTAAGTCTCTGAGATTATTAAAATGCTAGCAAGAGCTGAAATGTGGGTTTTCAGTGTGCTGGTGTTGGACCTTTTGCTCCTGCTCATCTTGCAGGCACTCTTAAACAGATCAGACTAACATTTTCATTGAGATTCATGGCATTTTTCATTCCACCTTGAAATGAAAGCTTCCCAAACAGAGCTACACATCTTATTTTCCCAGACATGAGAAAAAGCAGGTAAAAGAAATAAAAGTCAGTTCTCAGTATGCTTCTGTCCATGTGGAAAATGTGCAACACCATCATGCCTAGGCCCAGGAGCAGACAAAAGGCCCTCCCTCCATCCCAACTGCCATTGCCCCGGCCTCGGAGGGAGAAGCAGCAGCACACACGGCTCCATCACGCCTAGGGTCAGAAGCGGAGAGGAGGCCCTGGCTGGAGAGGGAGAGAAGAGGAGGCAGTATCTAAGTCCACCAAATCTCCTCCCATCCTGCCACTCCCTTTAGTGTCACGTTTTAATTAACTTGTAATCCTGAGGGCAGGGAACTGTTTAATTGTTCTTTAATTGGTAAAGCACCATGAATAGTGAAGGTGCTATGGAAATAAATGATTTTGGGGTGGTGCTCATGAGAGAAAAATGTAAGATCCTACCGGGTAAGAGCTGTGATATATTCAGTTCAGAATTCTGTTTCTCACAGGATGGGGCTTTGACTTGGTGGTCCTTGTGGTCTCTGCCTGCTCTGATTTTATGACAGTGGTTTAACCTGACAACCTCTTGAGAAGTTCACAAACATGAATACAACAGTCTCTCCCGCTGTCCTTTCCTAGTTGAAGATGCTGCTGCTCATCAGATTAAACCATTCTAGTTGAGGATGTCTGAAGTCTCTGATCAAAGAGTCTGGACTAACCCCAGAAGACGCTCAGTGTGACAGTGTGGAAAGATTGAGAAACCATGACTTTCTTCAGTGAGGAGGAGTTAACAGTGACCTTGGTACTTTCTTCCACCTTAGCAAGAGACTCACCAAGGAGACTGATAGTGCCTCACTGTTTATGCTTGTTCCTTCTCTCTCTCCAGAGTGGAGGACTCTCTCCTTTTAGTCTTCATCAAAAATGCATTTAAAGTGATTGTGATGGAAATGCTAGGAAGGCAGGTTTCAGAAACTGGAGCCACCCTGTGAGTTACTTGGCACATGTCTCAGAGAAAGGCATGAGAAATGCTGATTTTCACACTTCATTTATATACCTCTTTGGATACAGGTATCACTCACAAGGAGTTTACCTATGGGAAAGAAATCTGAAATGTGTCAGTTCAGTCTACTGCCAACACTGAAGAGTTACTGGATATATAACAGCCTTAACAGCTTGCTGTCCCACCTGGGAATTCACAGATTTTAAGCACTCCCAATCTCTTTGCATTAGATTTGAGAGAGAGTAACAGTGAAAACCCTAACAGGCCCTGCAACATCAGCCGACATGCACCAAAATTCTGGGGTAGAGGAGATGCCTGTTCCTCACACTCGCTGTCGAGTTGCTTCATCCAATAAAGAACACAAGTTGCTTTTGCTTTCATGGGTTATTTGAGGGGGAACAGGGTAGTCTGAAATGTTCTAGCCAGTCATGCAGAAAAGCAACACTGCTTGTTTCAGGCACAGATTACCTCTAAAATCTGCAGCAGAAGAAAAGACTGGTCAAAATCAAGAAGGTCTAAGGGATATGATTTGTTATAAATTTATTTCATCTTCAGTATTTCAGCTTGCACCTTTGCTCCAGCACTTTTTAAAATAGAACGTTTCACGTATGGCAGCATCTGCCAAGTTCACATTGAGTCCCAGTCAATGTTCTTAAAAGAGGCTTAGCTTAATCCCATTAAACTGTGTTGTGTTTGGTTTTGCATATGACAAGTTTTACTTCTGATTTCTCTCTGCCACCCAACCCCATCCACAAATTAGCAGTGTCAAGTTTTAGGGTTTTTTTGTTTTTGTTTTTTTACAAAGCCATTGAGTTTACAACATCCATATGCAAAGACTCATATGTACAAACTGTGACCTGATAATCCCGAAACAGTAGTCAAACAGGAAGGGGATTGTACTTATTTTCTCCACACTCTCTTCCCTCACTCTCTCATTTGGCCTGAAAACAAGAAACCTTCAGATTCTATCAAATATTTAAATGGTAGGAAGAAAAATATACAAGCTTGTATTTATACCGCACTTCTGTCAATGGCAACAGGTTGTAAATTCATGTTTGCAACTATCACAAAAGACTCATGAACACCAACTCAGCTTTATACTGTATATACTGCTGGATCAATAGTTTAGGATTATCAATCACTGTTGTCATATGTTGTCTATAACAGTTCAAATGTATCCTGGAGAAAAATCTTGAAAAACACATACCTTACGGTATATAATAATGCACCTGCATTAGCCAAATATATACTGTACACAAGTCTTATCAGCATTTTATCTACCAAAGATGTGAGATTCCACTCTTAAATACAAAGCAGATAGCCTGTAATGTATACTTATAATACAGCCCTCTTTTTTAAATCTTTTTTTTTTTTGCTTTGTTTTTAACCTTAAACAATTTGGTCACAATGCACCTTTGATATAAAATCATTTTAAATTTTTATTATTAATACTCAGGATATTAGGATTGCCAGAATCGGAATACTCGTGTTCTTTTTCGGTAGCATTTTGAGAACCACTTTTGGTAACAAATACAGTAATTGGGAATGAGCATCCAAGTTCAGAATGCTGAAGTATGTTATCCAGAATCCATTCCAGCTCAAACAAACAAAAAGATGCTGCTGTGACGTGAAAAAGGATTATAGATTGAAACGCACCACAGAACCTCTCTTCTCTACAGCTGACATCTTTTCTTTTGCTTCTTTACGGCTAGAATGTCTAATAAATACATATTTAGAAAGATAAGGCAACAACTTCAAACAATCCAAATTGCTTGCTTAGCTCCCACCCACCCACCCCACACAAGATCCATGATGACCCTATCAGACCAATTTCATAAATTCTTTTTTTAAAAAAAAAAATTCAAATGGCCTAAGGAAAAAGGTATAGTGATACAATAACTTAGCCTCAATATAACTAACACAAGTCTGGCCTTGTTATCCATGGTGTACAACTAATACTGGTCAGATACCAAAGTCTGCGTTGTTGCCACTGCACGCTTTAGCAAGGATTGGTGAAATGAGCTTGGATTCAAAATCACTGACAAATCCAAAACACACTTCCCAAATCTGTTGATAACCACCTTATATTTACTCATAATGTTCACACTGAAGGAGCACCAAAGCAAATCTGGTACTCAAAAGCTGCTAATACCAGAACAAACTCTTAGCAATAAGGACCTCTGCTTTTTTTGTTTGTTTGTTTCGTTCTTTCACGGCCCTGATCTTTATAAACATTCAACTCATGAAGATGTGCAAAAAAAGGGAAGGGGAAAAAAACCCAAAGTCAAATTACATCATAGTTATCCAAAGGAGAAAGATGTTACACAAACTCATAAGAAAAATGACTTTTTTCTCTTTTACTATAAATACATTTAACAGTTTAGCAGAAAGACAAGCTAAATTTAAGATTGTTCACATTTGAAGTTGTATCACTCTCTGCTAATGATAAATAAGGAACAGGTCCTGACAATGGAATTTGGACATAGCAATTTTCATCAACAGATCTTTTGAAGACTGGTTTTAAAGAAGGGTTAAAACAATGATTATTTTTGCAAAGTTCTGAAAAGTCCATCTGTTGTCCAAACTTTGGATTGAAGTCCTTATTTTTTTTCCTTTACTTAGAGACAGATATATACAGTGCTGTTGTAATAATGAAACAAATGTGAAATCTACTGTAAAGTTGCACAATACAGAAAACTGTTGCTCCATCTTCTACTACATACATGTGTGACTCCACAGGTTAATTAATGCTGCTTTGTTTCTTTTTTGTTAAGTTGGGATTATTCCATCACGTCTAAGACCTCGCTTTAATTCCAAATCCTCCAGTTTCTTCCACAGTTCTTCACGTTCTTTCTCCTTTTTCTTCTCACTAGCAAATTAAAATAATAATAATAATAATAATATCAGCAACAAAGAAACATTTGCAAGAGTCTTGTTTTACCTTGAAGACTGCTACAAAAACAAAACAGAAAACTGTTAGAGGTAAAGGATGAACTGAGGGTTCCATTTTTCCTGAAAGATCCTAACACAAAAAACCCCAGCACCTGTATGGCATCATGCATGCACAGAACAACCCAAGCTGGTGATCTCTTCTAGCATCCGGTTCTACCAAGCCTGATCCAGAGTCACACTGCTTGCTCAATTTGCTGGTTGATCTTGTCCTGCATTTACTTTTTTTTTTTTTTAAACCAATTTAAGGAAACCTGCTTTCCACAATAAAATAAAGGGAGCTGTAAGTCAACAGAATAAATGTAATTACAGGAAACACATAGTATCACAGATTGTTCTGGAGAAAGAAGTATATAATGTCCTCATTTGAAGTTATTTGATTTTTTTCAAAACTATGAAATATATTCCATCAAGGGCTGTAGAGCTGTTAATATTAAAACCACAGGAGCTTCACCTGGCAAAGTATCTGTCATCTGTATCTACTGCACTTATTTTTCTTTCTAGTGAACACTTACTAATTTAATCTGGTGTACACCTATGCTGGCTGGTGATTTTTCAGTACTAAAACATTACTGCAATCTTGTTTTATTCTCTGTACATTCCTATGCCTTAAAATGACCGATCTCTCTCTTTCTTTCTTTCTCCCTCTCTGTATTTATCTCAATTAGGCAATGGCTAAGATTCCAACTCCCAACAGAAACGTCCATTTAACATTTGCAATTCTCTGGTTTATATACCGATAAGCACCTAACTTTTGATTTAAGGCAGGGATGGTAATTGTGCAGCCCCCCTCCCCAGCATTTCTCATCACTGGCTAAGCTGCCTAGGACTCCTGGGAGCTGCAGTCCCAAACAATCTGGAGAGCTGCACAATTCCTATTCCTAATCAAGGAATTATTTTTTAGTTAAAGCATAGCCCTTTTATTTATTTATTTTTTGAAAAGCAGAATCATAGAATCATAGAATCATAGAAATGTAGAGTTGGAAGAGACCACACGGGCCATCCAGTCCAACTCCCTGTCATGCAGGAACACCCTCAAAGCACTCCCGACAGATGGCCATCAAGCCTCTGCTTAAAAACCTCCAAGGTAGGAGACTCCACTACTCTCCGAGGCAGCAGATTCCACTGCCGGACAGCCCTGACTGTCAGGAAGTTCTTCCTGAGGTTCAGGTGGAATCTCCTTTCCTGCAGCTTGAATCCATTGCTCCTTGTCCTGGTTTCTGGAGCAGCAGAAAACAAGCCCCCTCCTTCCTCTACGTGGCATCCCTTCAAATATTTAAACATGGCTATCATGTCCCCTCTTAACCTCCTTTTCTGCAGACTAAACATACCCAGCTCTCTCAGTCTATCCTCATAGGGCATGTTTTCCAGGCCTCTCACCATTTTGGTCACCCTCCTCTGGACTTGCTCCAGCTTGTCAATATCCTTCTTGAATTGGGGTGCCCAGAACTGGTCACAGTATTCAAGATGGGGTCTAACCAAAGCAGAGTAGAGTGGTACCAGTACCTCCCTCGATCTAGACACCATACTCCTGTTGATGCAGCCGAGAATTGCATTGGCTTTCTTGGCTGCCGCATCACACTGCTGACTCATGTTCAGCTTGTGGTCTATGAAGACTCCTAGATCCCTTTCACACGTACTGCTATCCAGCCACGTGTCCCCCATCCTATATTTCTGTATTCCATTATTTCTGCCTAAGTGTAGGACCTTACATTTCTCTCTGTTGAATTTCATTTTGTTCGCCCTGGCCCAGCTCTCCAATCTATCCAGGTCATTTTGAATTTTGATCCTGTCCTCTGGCATATTAGCAACCCCTCCCAATTTGGTGTCATCTGCAAATTTGATGAGCATGCCCTCTATTCCTTCATCTAAGTCATTGATAAAAATATTGAACAGCACTGGGCCCAGGACAGAACCTTGTGGCACCCCACTAGTCACTTCTCTCCAGGATGAAAAGCAGCCATCCGTGATCACCCTTTGGGTTCGGTCGGTCAACCAATTACATATCCAATTAACAGTAGCCCTGTCTAGCCCACATTTTACTAGCTTCGATGCAAAAATGTCATGGGGAACTTTGTCAAAGGCCTTACTGAAATCGAGATATGCTACATCCACAGCATTCCCTTCATCTATCAAGCTAGTAACTCTATCATAAAAAGAGATCAGATTAGTCTGGCATGACTTATTTTTGAGAAATCCATGTTGACTTCTCGTGATTATTGCGTTGTTTTCTAAATGATTAGAAACTGAACGCTTAATGATCTGCTCCAGGATCTTTCCGATTCAATGATTCAACGATGATTCAATGATTCAACGATGAATGATTCAATGATTCAACAGTCAATGAATCGACAATGATTCAGCAGTCATACATACCAGATTTGGTTAAGAATAGTGACATTTAATATTTGAATAGTGCAATCCTGGGCTACATCCTACAGCTACTGTTACAGAGCAAGACCCAGAGAGGTTTACTGGGTAGATAAGTGTACCCTCTGTTTAACTAATGCTTTCTATTCCTCTAAGAATGATGCTATTATGACCACCTGGGTCAAAAGACACTTGTGGCCAGTTCTGTGGATGTAGCCAGCAGGGCTTTGGGCTGGTGTTTCTTACAACAAATTCACCCATTGGAAGTTATGGGGATTTTCTTTTTTGAGTTGCATCAAATGACAAAAACTCATGAGTCACCCTTGATTCCAGTGTTTTAAAATACAGGACTTTTGGATTGCTTGCCACCAAATCTCAAGATTTCTAAAATGCATTTCATGCAAAGTAGGTGAACTCTTATTTCAGGCATGTGAGATTACCAAAAACCAAGATGCGTAGATGTTCAGATGCCAGAAACACAATCAATTCATCACTAAGGGAGAAGAATCAATCAGTCTCTTGGTGAAACTTGCAAAACATACGCACAATGGTTCATATTGATTGAGACTATGAGAAATCAGGTGTACCCTATGTCTCATCCACAGTTTCCCAAGGTCTATACAAAGTGCCTACCATGGGTTACACAAAATATGAATAAATCAGCATAATCCAGACTGAATCTACATGCACCAGGCATCTGGTCCCCATCAGTTACATTTCTTCAAAACAAAAAACTTCAAGCAGTGAGCTGAGAGAGCCTGGAGAGGGAACTGAACAACATTACTGCCTCCAAAAAAAATTGTGCGAGAGGCTATACTAACCTAACAAGGCTTGATGACATACAGTACCCTTCGCTTTGCTTGTGGGAACCCCGAGTCTCACAAAAGACACGACTTTCACCAAGTCGCAAACTGCCCGGAGTTCCCGAAGTTTCCTCATTAGTTTCACCTGCTGCTTTGGACAAGCTGAAATTTCAGACAAAAGATGATGCACTATAATTGGAGAAGGATGATTAAGGAAAAGACAAGAGAAACATTTTAACTGGGGTGCAACTAATGACTGTATGAATGGCACTTCTTCTAGATCCTTCAATGTCAAAGCCTTGGATGTATCAAGATATTTGAAGAAAAAAAGCTATAAAAACTGAAGGGTGTCACTTTGCTTAGAGATTTTGAGAAAGGCTAGATGTGAGTCATGACGGCTAATGTCAAATACTATCTCAACTTACCAAGAGGTTGTCTAGATTCCAGATACTACCTTCAAGCAAAGTGATGGCTAATTGTTGGGTATGGTATTACTTTTATTTTTATTTTTAAACTGTATCATTTTCTGCCGAAAGTCTTGATACATTAAAGTCTTTAAAAACATAGAGCCAAAAGAAGTTCTGTGAGGAATGAAATTTCACAAGCTACGCAATGGGTACTGTATCTCATAAAGGGGGGAAAAAACAACCATCTATACATCTTGCAAGGGCCAGGCTAATGAGCATGCAGGGGGGGAAATGAGGTATTGCAATCAATTGTGTGTGAAAATTATGCAATTACTGCAAAGTGTAAAAAGAAGAAAAAAAGAATAACAAAAAAAAAAAGAACTGGAAACTAAAACAGCAGGCTTTATGCACAGCTGACAAAAAAAGCTTTAAAAAGTTACCGCTGGCGATCTGACTTGTAAGTAGCTGTCAGCTCATCGAACATGGCGCTGTTCATTTCCATAAATGCTTTCAACACATTGTATACTAAAGCCACAATAGCTCTGTAAAACAGAAAAGAAATATCAGAGTCCATTAATTAACAGTTCAAACAGGTCCAAAAACACTTTGCCAGAACCTTGTTCTGTATTCTTGTGACAGCCAAATTCTGTTTCATTCCTGAGAGACAGGATAATTTAGTTCAGAGGTGTGGTCCTCCAGATGCTGTTGGACTGTAATTCCTAGCAGCCCCAGCTAGCACAGATAATTCTGAAGAATACTGGAAGCTGCAATCTTGGAGGGCTGTGTTATTCCACCTCTGAACTAGGTCACCACCACACCAAATGTAATCTATTACTGAAGTTCCCACTCCTATGTGCCACTCATGTTTCTTCACACAACACCGCCAGGCAGGCTCAAGACAGTATACTGGCAAAAAGTGATAACAAAAACCATGGATATCATGAATCCTTTGACGTATGGGCCTTATCCAACCCTAGCATGTCTCTGTGGTACCAGACTCCTGTGCAAATACATCTTGTAAGGTGTAAGCAATACCAGCCCAATCCAGGGTGTGGTGCCCTTTCAAATTCAGTAACACCCCAGCAAAAAAGAAACAGTGGCAAGTTAAATTTAAGAGACATTACTCTGTAGAAGATGAAAAGGACAGGTTGTAATTGTGTAAAGCACTAGCTCTTTTGCCAGCACCCTTGAAAAGGGAACAAGAACATATTCTCATGGGCTCTGCTTATTGAACTTATCCACCACAATGTCATACTGGGCAAACTAAACACACAGCCCCTACACATATGTGAAAGCCTAAATTCATAAAATCTCTTGAAATCTTACAAATTGGGCATGCAAACTCATCACTCCCCTGCACAACCTACTATTTGTATAACCTACACACAGAATCTGGTGTGACCCCCTCCCCAACAGGGTATAGTTATTTGTTACTTTTTTTACTCTTGACCTATTCTTTGGAAAAAGCTTCAAGCATGTGAGATCTTCTTTTGTTTACCTGAATTCCAAGATCCACCAACTTCAGCCAAGTGCAAAAGACAAACACTTAAAATTAGAGAACAAGAGGTCTCTGAGCCTATTCTGAGCACAGGAATTTGTTTGGAGTACCAGAAATGAACTGAGCTCAGAGGCTTTTCACACTGAAGAACAGGTTGCTTACCTGTAACTGTGGTTCTTCGAGTGGTCATCTGTGCCATCATACACTAGGAGCTTTACGCCTGCGCGGTAGCGTTGGGAAAACTTTAGAGCTTGTTCGCTTGGCGGAACCCCTCCCCCACGCCGGAGGGCGCATGCTCCCCCGCCGACCGGTCTCTCCTCAGTTGGGTCGTCCGCCGTAGAACCTACAGGGACCTGAGAAAGGGGGGAGGAAGGGCGGGGGGGAAGGCACAGATACCACTCGAAGAACCACAGTTACAGGTAAGCAACCTGTTCTTCTTTTCGTGGTCTCTGTGCCCTCATACACTAGGAGACTGTGTAGCTTACCGGTCGGACGGGGGGGTCAGGTCCTACAGCAGGGAACCCAACACCTCACGTCCAAACCGGGCATCTCTGCGCGACCGGCAGTCGACCCTTAGTGGCGCACGAAGGTCGAGGGTTTGGGGACCAGGTCGCCACACGGCAGAGTTCATGCAGGTCAACTCCTCGCAGGAGGGCCGCAAAAGTAGCCACCGCTCTGGTGGAGTGGGCTCGAAGCAGGACTGGCGGAGGCTTCCTCGCGAGCTATACCCCATTCAATAGCCCTCACCACCCACTTGGAGAAGCGCTGGGTAATTTTTAGGCCCCTCCGACGTCGCCCATAGCAAACAAAGAGATGCGGCGTCTGTCGGAAGGAAGCAGTCCTGTCCTTGTAGAAAGCCAATGCCCGACGACGTCCAGGGAGTGGAGGGACCGCTCCAAGGGTGTCGTCGGGTTCGGGAAGAAGGCAGGCAGGATGATGTCCTGGTTAGATGGAAACTGGACACCACCTTTGGCAGGAACGAGATGTCAGGTCTCAGGACCACCTTGTCCCTGTGGAAGACCGTGGGGGGGCTCATCGGAACAAAGAGCTGTATCTCACCCGCTCGCCTCGCTGAGGTCACCGCTACCAGGAAGGCAGTTTTCATTGTCAGGAGCCTGTCATCCAGGTCGCCATCGGCTCGAAGGGCGGCTTCGTCAGCCGAGAGCACCAGCGAGAGGGACCACGGCGGTAGCGGCGGCGATACCGGCGGGTAGAGATGATGAATCCTTTCAGGAACCGCTTAACGGTATCGTTCCTAAGAAGGCCGAGGAAATCGTGGGGGTTTGGGTATGCCACGATCGCGGAGAGATACACCTTCAGGGATGGAAACGCCAGGCCCTGTTGCCGGAGGTGCAGGAGGAAGTGCAGGACGGTCGAGAGCCCCGCGGGCGATCCGGCTCACTCCTCCCAGCGAAAGGGCAGGAAGCGTCGCCACTTGATTATAGTTGCGACGGGTGGATTCCTTCCTGGCCGCGACGAGGACGGTACCGAGCACGGGGTCGTCAGTGCGATATCCTCCAGGCATGGAGGGCCAGGCGTGGCAGGTCCGGATGGAGGACTCGGCCGCCGGAGTGGGAGACAGGTCCGGTGTCGGTGGCAACCGGAGCAGGTCGTCTCGCGCGGCTTGTAGCAGGGGTGCGAACCAATGTTGCCTCGGCCAGTACGGGGCTACCAGGATCGCGCGGCCGGTCGGCGAGGATCTTCGAAACGTCCGGCCGAGCAGCGGGAACGGCGGGAACGCGTAGAGGAGTTCCCCGGTCCACGGAAACTGGAAGGTCCCCCATGGAGGCACGATCGTGGCCCGCTCGGAAAAACGGGGACACTTCGCTTTTTCCCCGGTCGCGAAAAGGTCGATCGATGGTTCGCCCCCGCGGTCCCGAATCAGTTGAAAGCCCCCCGGAGAGAGACCATTCGTGATGGGATGAGGTGTCCCTGCTGAGGGCGTTGCCGTGGTGTTCTCCTGCCCGGCCAGGGAACCGCCACGGGATGCGTGTGCAGGCGAATGCACCATTCCCACAGGCCGAGCGCGATGTCGAGCAGGGTCGTGGAATAGTCCCACCTTGTCTGTTGATGTAGCAGACGGCGGTGGGGTCCCTCAGCAGGACCGTGCGCCCCGCCACGGCATGGCGGAACGCCCGTAGGGCTTTTCCCGACGGCGAGCAGCTCCAGCGCGTTGATATGGAGAGCGGTCTCGTCGTCGGTCCACTGCGCGGACTCTGAGATCGCCGCAGTGGGCACCCCATCCATACAGGGAGGCGCGGTGTTACCGTCACCTTCGGTGTCGGCTGTTGGAAAGGCATCCCCGAATGAACGTCGCGACTGCCACCATCGGAGGGATGAGCGGACGTTCCCGGCAGCTGCAGTCGGAGTGTCTGTTTGTCTCGCAGGGGGGCGAATATGCGGACGAACCAGTGTTGAAGAGGTCTTTCTTAGCCTGGGGAAATGTCACAGCGGTCGTCGAGCCATGTAGCCCAAGAGCTGCTGGACGCTTCTCGCAGAAAAGCGGGGCCGGGGGGAGCGTGAGCGGCGGCCGGATCAGGGTTTGGGCTCAGACTTGGTAGGTACGCCCTGGCGGAGGTCGAGTCGAGCTGCCCCGATGAAGTCCAAGATCCTCGCCGGTCGAGGTGGGGCTTCTTCGGATTCACCCTAGACCAAGGCGGGTCAGGAGTGACAACGTCATGTGGACGTCGTGGTAAAATTCTGTTTGCAGGACGCCACCAACAGCCAATCGTCGAGGTAGGGGAAGACGGAGCGCCCCTTTGTCCGCAGGTAGGATACCACCGGGGCCATGCACTTTGGGGAAGACCCTTGGGGCAGTCGAGAGTCCGAACGGCAGACCTTGACTGGTAACAGGTGTCGTCGACTGCGAAGCGGAGGTACCGTCTGTGCTGCGGGCAATGGCGATATGGAAGTATGCGTCTCGGAGATCGATGGAGGCAAAGTCCCCTCGATGTAGGAAGGGTAGGATCGACGGATCGTGACCATCTTGAACCTTTTGGGGCGGATGTAGTAGTTCACCCCTCTGAGATCTAGGACGGCCGGGGGGACCGTCGGCTTTGGTACCGTGAAGTACCTGGAGAAGAAGCCGGTGGTCTTGGCCTCTTGCGGGAGCCCTCATCGCCCCTTTTTGGAGGAGGGATTGGATCTCTTCCAGGGGGCCGGACTCGACGGGGTGGAGTAATAAACGCCGCGAGGAGGAATATCGAGAAAATCGATGGCGTAGCCAAGACGGACGATGGAAAGCACCCAAGAGTCCGTAGTGACATACTGCCACTCCGCTAGGTGTCGAGCGAGAGTCGGTCGGTCTCCAGCGCTGATTAGGCTGAAGAGTGGGTATTGGTGGGTCCTGCCAGGCACGTCAAAACCGAGACTTTGTCTCGGAGGAGGACTTCTTCGACGAAGGCGGGCGCCCCCAATCGTGCGTCTGGCCGATGAGCCGGAGGACGGTCTCGACTTCCCGACTGGGCCGAAAGTAACGACGAGGTGGAGATCGTCGCCAGGATGGTCGGAAGGTGGAGGCCCTGCGGGTCTGCGTGGCCGGCTGAGCCCGATTTTTTTGCGGTCAGTTCGCCTTACGAGATTGTCCAAAGCTTCGTCTGTGGACGAATTGAATAGCCCTTCACCGTCGAAGGGGAGATTTAATCCCTTCTGGTGTCCTCCTGGATGTCGGCCGGTCGAAAAAGCATGGCGGCGAAGGCCGACGGATCCCGCCATGACCCGGGAGGCGACCCACTGCGTGCCGGGGGGGGGGCCATCTGGTGCCGAGCGATGGAGATAGCCTCATTAAGATCACGGAGGAGGCTTGGCGGATGTCCCCGACCGCTTCCATCGCTGGTTGCAGGCGATCGAGCACTTTCTTCAGGTATGCCGCGAGGGAGTGTTGGACAGCCTGATCTGCAAGGAGGCAGCTGAATAGAACCTCCTTGCGTAGGCGTCCAACTTTTGCCCCTTTTGGCGGGGTGGTGTGTTGCCTGCCGGAGCCCTTCGTCTGCGCGGACTCGACGACCACAGAGTTCGGTGCAGGGTGATTAAATAGATAACCGGCGTTATCCTTCTGCACCCGGTAGAGGTGTTCTAACCGCTGCGGTATCGGCTGAGCCGAGGCCGGTCTATCCCAGGCGGTCTTCACCAGTCTGGATACCCGGGGCAGGAGAGGCAGCGGGGCCGTGGAAGGTCGCTTCTCCTCGAAAACGGAGAAGGCTGGATCGTCATCCTCCGGCTCCGCATCGGCGATCTTAAGGCCGAGGGTAGTGGCCATGCGGAGCAGCATCGCAGAGAACTGGTGGACGTCCTCTGGAGCAGAATCTGGGATCGGGTCCCCGAATCCCAACGGAGGAGACTCCTGGGAGGCCGCCTCAGACACCTCAGACTCCGCACTCGAGTCGTACGACTCCGAGCTCGGTGAGTCCTCTCGCCGCTCGCTCTCCGGCTCCTTCGTAGTCGCCGCAGGTGTTGCCTTCCTAGGCTTCTCCGCAGCCGGGGCGGTGGTAGCAGCAGCGTCCCGCTTGGGATGGCTGACCACTGACTTCACCCTCTTGGTGGTGACCGGGGTAGTCTGGCAGGCTGACGTCGTCGTAGCCCGCTCAGTCACCACCGACTCCGTAGGGCGCGTCGCCGTTGCCGTGACCCTAGGAGGTGGCGATATCGCCCGATACCGTGGTGAAGGCTCCCTCGCCCTATGATATCGAGGGGAGGGAGAGCGGCTGAAGGAGCGGCGGTCCGACGGAGATCGGCTTCGGCGTCGACGGTACCGAGCCTCGTCCCCTCTAGGCGAGCGCAATTCGCGCTGTCGACGAGGTGACCGGGACCTCCGGAAGGTCTCCCAGCGACTCGGGCCACGATGGTACCGATCCCGGTACGATGGCGAATGCGACCGATAGGAGGCCGGGCGCTCTCTCCATTCAGATTCCCTCGCGTACCTGGCCACGTAGGACGCCGAGGTGTATCTGGAGGCAGACGAGCGAGGTTGTTCCTCTCTTGTCTCCCTCGGAGGCGGCGAGGCCACCGGACGCTCGGAAGAGCGGGACCGGGACCTGAAGGAGGTCGAACGCCGCTCCGGAGAAGCAGAGGGCTCTCTCTGCTGCAGGTCGGCCGACCTGCGACGGCTAAGAGGGCGGTGGCGCTCCTCCACCAGGGTTGGAGGGTCTGCCACAGGCGAGTCCGGGCACTGTTGGGGAACGTCCTCGATCTCATCCTCCGAGAGGTCGACGGACTCGCCTCGCCCTTTTGAAGGCTGCTGAGTAGGAGGAGGAGTAGGAGGTTGAGCGTCCCCAGCCGGGGAGCGCTTCTTTTCCTTCTTCTTCTTCTTCTTCTCCTTCTCCTTGCCCTTGCCTCCGTCCGGAGCAGGGCGCTTTTTTGCAGGCGTCTCCGTAAGGGGAGCCTCAGCCTTCCTCGCCGTCGAGGATCCTTTCGCTGACTTGGCAGCCGCCGACAGCTTCGGGATCCTCGGTAACGCCGAAATCGGCGTTTTCGCCGGTACCGAGCCCGATACCGACGAGGTGGACGGAACGGCAGCCGCCGATACCGTCGATGGCGTGGTCGTCTTCTTGTCGGCCATCTTGGAAGTGGAGGTCTCGTCTATCGCCCGCAGAGACTGTTCCCAACAATAAGATTTGAGTCTCGCGGAGCGGTTGCGAAGAGTTTGCGGAGTAAAATCCCTGCAAATTGGGCAAGTCCGGATGTTGTGGGACTCGCCCAAACAGAAGAGACACTCCTTATGGCCGTCGTTGAGGGCAACCTTGCGGCCGCAGGACACGCACTTCTTAAAGAGCGCGGACATAAGACGAAGAAACGCCAAACTCCGAAATCCAAAAAGACGAAAAACCGAAGGGGGAGTCCGAAAGAGAGGTCAAAGACAGTCCGAAAGTCCGTAAAACCGTGAAAAAACAGCAAGCCAAGCACGACGTGAGAGGAACAAACTAAAGAACCTTCCGTACGCAGCGGCGGACGAGAAAGAACTGAGGAGAGACCGTTGCTCGGCGGGAGGAGCATGCGCAGTACCGGCGTGGGGGAGGGGTTCCCGCCAAGCGAACAAGCTCTAGAAGTTTCCGAACGCTACCGCGCAGGCGCTAAAGCTCCTAGTGTATGAGGGCACAGAGACCACGAAGAAGAAATGAAATGAACTGTACCAGAAATGAACTGAAATGAAGTTTCAGCAAACTTTTTATTCAAAACCGATAATATGGAAAGACTGACAGACATATTAAACGGTTCTCCAAAAAAGGATTTTTTTAAAAATTGGCAATTATTGATTGAACATTTGAAAGAAAATGAGGGTGAAACTATGATTTTGGGGTTCTAAACTTGCTGTTAGTACAGTATTTTGCTTTATTATAAATAGAAGAATTAATAACGATATCATGAAAATGCATTTAAAGAAATTTATAGGTTATATTAGTTTGTTGTTATATTTAGTTTGTTATATTTGTTGCTGTTATGTAAATATCTTTTTACACATACTGTATTTGCTGGCGTATACGACGCACTTTTTCTCCTAAAAAATACCCTCTGAAAATTGGGTGCGTCTTATTCACCAGCAAATACAGTAACACTAAAAACATGGGAAAGGGAAGGGGAGTGAAAGGAGTTTTCTCTCCCCAGGCAAAACAGTGAGGGAGCAATTCCAAACTACCTTTGGCCCACATTGTGCACATGGGTTTTTGGAAGCTGAGCTGCAAGCGCAGCATGAACTAATTCTAAGGTGGACCAGATTCGTAACACAGAAAATACAACTATATTTGTATTTCACCAAATATTTGTGTAAAAGTTCCAGAATTCTTTTGGAAATACTACCAGGTCCCCTGTGTCTAAGCATACTTTTTCCTCAAAGCTACAGAGTTGTTCTGCCTTTTGTTTCTCACCCTCTAGGAATTTCAGGGAGGCGTGTATGCAGTTTATCTTATCATATTGTACTGTACAGAACTGACAAAGAGTACAGTATACTATGTACTGGAATATACAGTAATTTTCCTATTCCAGAAACTTGCACCCTGTTCACAATGCAGATGAAGGTCTCTAATGTTTCCAGATGCACTGTTCTGACTGTGTACTCCTGAAGTGAAGTACATTCAATGTCTAGTTTAGTTATGCTATAAACACTGGAGGAGGCGTAATGTGTTTAGGTCAGAGGGTCAGAGACAGTATTTAAAAGGTAGAAAAATTAAGACTCTTGGTGCGATGAAAGATAAACAGTAACCCACAGCCACCCCATATGCAAACAAAAGAAAAGTCCCACTTACGGATTCCAGTGCTCTTTAGAAATCCTGTACAGACTGGAAAACATGATGGGAAGTATTACATTGGAATTCTCCTCTATTAAACTCATGATGTATTCATTATTCCAATAGTACAATGCTCTCTCAGCCACCTTGGAGGAAGGGAGAAATCACAGTTCGTTATTTCCAAAATGCCGTTAACTTTTCCATGAAAAGAGGGAGGAACAGGGCAAAACATCCAGGTGAGAGAAATTTATTGCACAGGTACACAAAATCTTTTTATCAGCTCTAAAATTTGCATGGCTGTGGAAAAAAAGTAAAGAAAATGTTCACACCTGAGCAAAAGATCTACTGGAATATGCAGGGTTTAAAAAAAAAAAAATATTTAACTGAAAGTAAAGATTTACCGTAAATTGCAAGTTAAGGCACAGAAATCTTCAAACAAGGAACATATTTACTGCTGGTACAGATCTTCAGATGTTTATCACACAGTTCTGCATATCATATAATAGTTACAAATGACTCAGATCAGTGCCTATTTAAACTCATCACAAACAACTTTAAGGGCCCCCAAAATATACTGCAGATGAGGTACTGGTCTCTATTACACTGGGGGGAAAGCCTTCTCCAACCTGGTGGCCTCCAAATGTTTGGAGCTGTAATTACCACCAGTATGGCTAATGGTGATTGATAACAGGAACTGTACTCCAAAAATTTTGTAGGATGCCAGGCTGGGGCTGCCTTCAATTATCAGCCGCCTAAAATTATAAACATGCAAGACAAAAATCTTTAAATGCAATACACATCTTCTTTATATGGAAGTAGGATATACTTCTCCCTCTCCATATGGAGTCTCCCAGGACATCTGTATCTGCAAAGACTTTAAATTTTTTTGGAATATATTATTTTTGGAATATTGTATTTCATATCAAAATAAGTGAGCAGGTGTTTCCAGTCACTGCAAAAGAGTATCATGGTGTAGTAAAAGTACTATCACTAGAAGGCAAATTCAGGAGTTAGGTACTGATTTGTTACACATGCTAAGGGGTTTATTAAGTTTTACACAGAGATGCAGATAAGAAAGGTATCATACAACATTTTTAGAATAAGAAGACAGTTCAGATGGGGGATCTAGAATGAAGATGTTGCCGGAGTGAGCCATGGGGTAGTCACTAAGTCCATTCTCCACTCTGTCCATTATGCTTTAGCTGGAGATTCTGCATTGAGCAGGGGTTTGGGCTAGATGAGGCCTCTTCCCACTTTGACTCTATGACTCTAATGATTTGCAGCCAAATCATCATTATCACTATCATCACCATCACCATATATTCATACCCTGCCTTCTTCCTAGTCTGGGACTCAAGGAAGTTTACAAAAGTACAAAACAGACCCAGCTTTTTAAAAAAAATTTCACATTATACAAACATTAAAAATGCAATCAAACTTTCCGTAAAATTAAAAACTATTAAAAGGAAGTCCACTATCCCCTCTATCCCTCTCAGTGCCATTCAACTTGTGAACTAAATATGCAAGTGTGATTTTACAGGGAGAAAAGCCAAAGTGGATGGGGGTGTGTGATCTGGAATATGTTCTTCCGAAGTGAATGTTTGAACAACTGTGCTGTGGCTTCCTATACGCAACACACAATTTGTCCTTGAATTTCTAGCAGCAATACTAACCTGAAAATGAGGGCTAGAGACACACTTAGCTATTTGTTTAAACAAAGGTTCTTGAATTTTGACGAATTGTGAAGGTTCAATCACATCTAATATCTCTTCTAGCTCCCCAAGGAACATAACCTGAAGTGAGAAACAAAGGATTAAATGAGAGATCTTCTGTTTGTACTTTTTCAAAGAGAATGTGAAGAAAGCATAAATCAGGTTCCAGCATGCAGCCCCTGGAGAACATTTTTTGTGGTGTCTGGGTTCCTCCTGAGAAATTCAGTTCCATGAATCCCCCAAGAACAATGACCCTCCTCTAGAGCAAGGTGCTCCCCAATACACACGGTGGTCTAACCCAAAAAAAAAAAAAAAAAAAAACATTTTCTTGAGCTGGGTCCTTTTGGAGACTGCCCACCTCCAAAACAGATAATGCACAGAAAGAAAATAAATGCTGAGATCCTGTTCAACAATGGGACATTTAAGTAACCCCACACGCAGATATCAACATGACAGCTATATTTGAAAGGATGTCATATGAAGGAAGGAGCAAGTCTGTTTTCTGCTGCTCCAGAGACTAGGACATAGAATAATGGCTTCAAACTTCAGGAAAAGAGATTCCATCTAAACACCGGGAAGAACCTCCTAAGAGCAGTTCAACAGTGGAATACTCTGCTTCAGAGTGTGGAGGAGTCTCCTGCTTTGGAGACTCTTTTTTGGAGACTTTGGAGACTTCTTTTTAAACTGAAGCTGGATGGTCATCTGTTGGGAATACCTGATGGTGTTTTCCTGTTTGGCAGAGGGCTTGAATTGATGGCCCTTGTGGTCTCTTTGAACTCTATGATTCTATGTCCTGTCAGGATTCTAGCCACTATTTGCATTTATCTGTATATTCAGAAAATAAGCATGAAAATCAACACTTTTTATTAAAACGGAAATTTCAACACTTCACTCTGCACACAAATTTAACTATGAGACTCTCAAATGCCACAGTTAAATGTGAACATCTCCAACAGCTCTTAAAACATTTTCACTATTAAGAACAAAGTTGAGTAGGCAGATTTTTTTTTCCAGATGGCATTAAGAAGGTAACTATTATTCTACTCCTACAAGCAAAAGCAACATACAATAGTTATTGTTCAAAATCTTAAATAAGGCTGCTGGCAAACACTGCATAAGGCAAAGGACTTATGACATCTAAGTAGTTAATTATGCATGTCAAAAAGGAATGCCTGTGCCATCACTCAGTAGGAGTGTTCAAGTTTTACCCTTCCTCAAGGGAAGCTAAATGTTGCACTACCACACAAAGTGTTTATTTATTGCATTTTTCTTCCATCCGGAGTGTTCAGTGTGGCATACATGTTTGTCCTCCCCTTTTCTTCTCACAACAATCCTGCGAAATAGACTAGGCTGACAGATAATGACTGGCTCAAGGTCTTCCAGTGAGCACCACAGCTGAGGGAGGATCTGAACCAGTTATCTTCCAAATGCAACAACTCTACCACTATAATCATAGTGACTCTAGAATTTATGAAAAACCATAGTGACTCTAAACTTTGGAATTTATGATGAAGCCTACAAAAGGCATAGTGTAAAGTCTTTTCTCTGTTGTTGATAAAGTATTCACGATTTTATAGCAATGGTTTCCAAGAGCACTGTGCTTCAAGAGCCAGGTGGAATAAATGGATGCGAGTGAGCATGATACATTCCTCTCAGTTTACGTCCAGAAATATTTCATAAACTTGAATGCATTAAAAACAACAGTAAAGATATATGTCACTTAGTTTGGTCTAACTCAGCTCAAAGGGTCTCCCAGAGAATTATATTCTTACTAACATTATTTCAATATATGTGCAAGGAATGCCCATAGCTCACCGCCTGCCACTAGAACTGAAAGATGCCTAGCATGTGCTCTATCATCCACAGACCACCATTAACCAGACAGAAGAATTCTGCACTAAGTGACTTAATCTGGGTGTTTAATAATTCCAATGAGAATTCCCATATATTGTGGGGTATAAAAATGTCTATGCCTACAGAACTGTGTAGAACTAAGGGTATTCTACAATATCCAAACACGTGGCATTTGAAAACATATGTGCCCATGAAACAGAACTTACGTATAAGTGTCAGCTATCTTTTTTAATATTAAAAGTTGTAACCAACACAATTTTTGTGTCTTAAAAATGCTACTATTTTTGTCTGGTAAAGAATCTGTAAGTGACAGAAACTCAGGGACACTGTTTACATAGCAGAGGAAAATGTTATAAAATGCTATCCTGTATGTCTAGTTCTGTGTAATCTCTGCAATAAAATGTGAATCTGGAGAATTAAAATATCCCATCTGCTAGGATGAGGGTTTAATGCAATCAGCAGAGTCATAAATTCCTGTATTTTGTTATAGGAGTTTGTAGCATACAGACCATGCAAATAAGCCCTAAATTTAACTGGGCTCTATGCATCTGTGTAAGTCCCCATGCAGATACAAAGTTTTACCTACGAACATCAGGCAAGGCTGACATGATCTTAACTGCCTATGTCTGCAGAGGGAGCACCATTTGGGCCTGCACTCTTAATTTCCTCAGTGATGGCCTCTTTTCTCTTTGGATTTCACTTCAAACAGGATGTCAGTCTCTGCCCCACAACTTACCTCTTTCTGACTGCAAGTTTTCGGCCAGAATTTCATTAAACCTCTAATGACCTGAATTAAAGCAGAGAAGTAATCAAATGATAAATATACAGCTCTGGATTAAATGCTAAGGATTAAAATGTAGATAGCATTGACATACATACATACATACATACATACATATACATACATATCATACTTACAGGCTCTGTGAGTGAAGGGTCTTTCTCCAGAAACTGCACTATGCAATACGCCAACTGCAAAAACAGGGGGAAAACTATGGCAATTAAGATCTTTGACAGAAAGACAAAGACATCCAACATATTGCTAAGATGGAAAAGCTAGACATACACCTCAGATCCTAAGGTGGATTAAGCTACTTGTTGTGCTGCTGGGTCTATTGCTCTCAGCTGTTCTCTCACTTCCTGCTGCAGCCTCTTGCAGCTCCCCAAAGCTGCATTTGAGGGCTGGGGAACTTCTCTGAAATAGCACAGGATGTTAAGTGCAGAGGGATGCTATAGGAAGAGACAAATTGGAAATGTTCTTCCTTTTATGAGCACACAAAAGACTTCTACCTGGGCAGGGGCAACTCTGGATCCAAGCTGCATTCTACTAGAAATAGTCTCCTTTTCAGGAAAAAAAAAAAGGGAAGATGTGGAGGCTCTTCAAAGCTGCAGAACAGTTCAAAATACTAAGCTGTTCAGTATAGTAAAAGCAACTAGACAAATGTGAGATTGAAACCATTTCAATTTTAGCACTGAATGCCTCATTGTCCTGGGAATGTTTTTCTTTTACATTTTTGGCAGCAGTGGAGCATCTCATCAGATGAGCTAGCACAGCCAGAAACTGCCAGATGAAAAGACCAAAGCTAGCAAGGCTACATCTGCAGGGATACCGGAAGCGAAGTTGAGAGAGTACTGCTCTCCATGACTCGGGAAAAGACACAACTTCTAATTGCTGAATGGAAAGATTTGTTGTCAAGCTTAAGGAAGCAAGAAAACTTTAGGATACAGCAGCCAGTTCAGAATTTGTGCCAGTTTCACTAAGTAGTGGGAAGATAACTGGCAGCTCATAATATCACTCCTCCCATGTGGTTTCTTAAGTTTTACTTCTTTCCCACTGAGGACAGATAGGACTCTAGTCTAAGATGTTCAGCATCAGCCAGCATGAGTCCATTGCAATGGGGATGGAGGAAGCAAGTGAATTATCTGGCTTTAGTCTAAATCTAATTGCTAATTCCAGCTTGTGGAATCAATTACTGAATGGTAAGTCAACACTTACGTAAATGTCATATAATGTAATGGGTCTATTTTAGTTGGAACTGGCAGTTGGATTTACCCTTTGGCTGCTGTGCCACCCAGGTTGGCTAGCAAAAATATTTAGCTGCCAAACTCCAACCTGGAGTACAGAGCAACACTTAGACAGAAGGATTAACAACACAACAGAGGGGTTTATTGTTATGTGCCTTCAAGTTGCTTCTAATTTACAGTGCCCCTAAGGCAAATCTACTCATGGAATTTCTTGGCAAGACTTGTTCAGAAGAGGATTGTCTTTGCATCCCTCTGAGGCCAAGAGAGTGCGACTTGCCCAAAGTCACCCAGTGGACTTCCAGGGCTAAATGGGGATTTGAATTCTGTTCTCCAGAGTCACAGTCCAATGCTCAAACCACTACACCACAGACCAAATGATAGAAAGTCATTTTACTTCGATTCTCGTTCAATGAGTGCTGAATTCACTGATGTATATTTTAAATGCACATTTAAAACCTGCCTATTAATTACCCCAAGGCAATACTAAACAATCAGGGGAAAAACTATTAGCCATTCAGTTTCTTCTCAATCTTCACTAATCTAACATTGCATGCTCTGTACAAAAGCCTTCTATCTCCCCAGCTTACTCAACACTTCAGTCTGAGTCAAACTAGATAAAACACTGGAGATATGCAAGTAGGATTTTTTTCTCTCTTTACATTAGTTTCAAAAACAGCGATGGGTGGCAAAGTGAATGTGGCTTCCTAAACCAATTTACCAATACAAATTCTCCACTATAGTATACAACACTTCCCCAAAATCTCAGCCAAAACAACCTTCTGTGGTAGGGGTAGGCAACAGTGGAAGGCCAAACACTCCCACTGTATCTGCTCCCCACACACACAAATAAATTGTTTTGCTCCCAAATGCCCTCTAGGGAACAAGGGGGCTGTTTTGCAAATTTTTTCAAAAAAAAACTTATCCAAAAAATGGACCTGGAGACTACACTTTGCCCACCCCATTCAACAGGATCATGAATAAACCGATTCACTCTGATAGTGCAGAAAGGCAATTTATATCTTCTGTCCTTCTCGCCATTCACACCTCTGATCAGCATCACACTTTGTGCTACTCACAACTTGAAAACATAGCTCAGATTATGACAATTCACAAAAGAATGTGTGTTTACTGCAATCAACATTTTGCCTCTGTGGAAATTCTCATTAAATATTTCCAATTCAGTACAGCCACAAAGCTTTTCCAAAAATAAGAAACAAAAGATGGCATAGAAGTTTCTACCTGTGCATGGAAGAGTGATAGGCTCCTAACAGTATGCAGCGGGATCAGCACTTTCACCAAAAACTGTTTGTGCTCTGCTTTAAGAGGTAAAGCAAAGCCATTGATAATACTAGAAAAGAAAAAGAAAAGTAGTAATTTTATTATCATGGCACTAACATAAAACAGTATTTATCACAGATAGACAAATATACACACATACCATGCTCTAAATTTGCCTGAGAGCAAGGTTTACTTGCAAAAAATGCATTTCTGGACAGGAAAACCCACTTATTCACTGACACATACAAGCAGAAAGCAGGGGGGCTTTTCTCTCATGACATTCTCAGGGACAGTGATATCAGAAATACATTTTGGTCTCCTCTCCCTCCCTGTCAACCAGAAATAAATGAATCCCATGGATTTTACAGTGGACTTTCCCTGACCATGGAAGAGAAAAACAGGGAGTTCTCTTTCAACAGTAGAACAATTCTATGCTCAAATAGATGTGAGCTTTCTCCTGGCAGTGATTTACCTTACTACACAGATAATCTTAAGGATAAAGTAATGAGTCATCAGGACCAGGGTGGAAGCCAACCCAAAATCTACACTTGAAACACTGGAAAACTTAACAGTATGATAATAGTGACAATGGCTCAGCAAACATTTTGGAATTACAATCTTCAGCTACTGACAATTAATTTAAGACAAGCCCTTTTCACATATCAATTTTAAGACTGTGAGGCCTTACAAGTGAGGTCAGCCATGAAGAAGAGATTTCGTTACCTTCCTAATATTTCCAGCAGTTCAGCTACACCATTGAAGTGCTCAGTTTCATAAACAAATCTGCACAAACAAATTACACAGATTAAATGCTCTCAGTTATGCAATTATGTAATATCTCTTGAAGAAGCTTTCCTGCAACTCACTGCACCCCAGAATACTTACCGTAGAAAAATATTGTTAATCTGTTTTCTGATAAATGCTCTAAGACCAAGGAATTTGCCATAAATTCTGTGTAAGACTGTTTTTAGGTAGTCCCGCTCTCGAGGATCTTCACTGTCAAACAGCTCCAAGAGCTATTTAAAAACAAAACACACAACAAAAAGTTCAGATGCAGTGCCAACTCCGAACCTCTGCACCTCTACATCTGCTATACCTGCCTAACATTCAGGTTCTGTCCTTCTGTTTATGTTACATTCTGCATCCAAAGCATCTACCAGGAATTTCTGTTGCCAACATACTGCTTGGCATGGGCAGACCATAGCATGGGCAGTGAACTCAGGTCTTTTGCACAAATGGATTTATATGCATATGGTGGCAGCAGAGAGAAAACTGTGCCACTTTTCCCCCACAAAATAGCTATCATATTACCCATATTTCTTAGTGCCAGCCTCCTCTCTCATCTTGTACCCTGTAGGGAATTTTGGCTACCAACCTACCATGTTTTCTTCATTTATTTCTATGGGAGTTTCCTGTGCATACTTACATGCAAGGGTGTGAGGTGGTTTTTCCTAGACCCATTTTCCAAAAACTACTATATATCCCAATTAATAAATACTAGCATAGCTAATACCAGCCTTAAAGAAAATAGGTCTCCTTACCTGTAATACAAATTTCTGATCTATGTACTTTTTGGCAATGCTGGGCTGGAATTCTTGGCTTTCCAAAAATCGTATGAAAAATTCATATACAAGCTGTGGAAAATCAAAACATAGTTCAGGCATGTCTAAATGCACACTACATTTCTAATGAGTGCTTCAGTTTATCATTATTTTCTTCTGTACTGGTAGAGGACACAGGAGCAGGAAGCGGTTAGGTAAATGAAGAGCTCATATGCATATCTGCTCCTCAGTTATCCAATTTGCTGACAAACATTCCTCCACACAGATTTATTAAATGTTCTCCATGTGAGGGGAGGCTTTTATAGCTGAATCCAGCTTTTTAAAAATCTGCCCATGACCATCTCTAGGAAACTTCCCTCGCACCCATCTTTGACATCCTCTTACTCTTCTTGGGTACATCTGTATCCTCTATTTTTATTGGTAAACCATGAAATGACATGAAGTCACATATGCTAAAGAAGACTGCTTTTGCTGAGTCTTGAGGAGAGGACACGAAATACAAATAAATAACTTCCTATTTCCATGTGAGCATATAAATTAGTACATGAACCTAGGACCCATTAATTCTTCTTATTTAGCCATCCTCAGAAGAATTCCATCTCATGCTAAGAGGAGGCACCGCTAACCTTGTAATATTTGTTCATTGGCTTGTCAAAGCTCCCAGGGGTAATCAACAAGCACATTCCTCTGCCCTCCAGACTCTTGAAATCATATAAACTAAAGCAATTATGGTGTTGACAAGAGTTGGTGAAACGGTTTGGAAACATTTAACTGTAATTAGAAAATGTTCAGGAGCATTCTGCTAGGACACAGACGTCTGATGCAGAATAATGTGATTTAATCAGGCTTTCTGAAAGCTTTCTCAAAGAGTTTGCCTCTCTTTAGCCTGAAGGACAATTGCATACATTCTCCTTCTTTCTCGCACGCATATGCACTGAGGGCCAACCTCAACACTGCATGTAAATATGTACAATGCTAACAGAAGCATATCCCCTTTTGTTTTAAAAACCACTTTGGAAGGCAAAATGGATATTAAAAAAGCACTAGAAAGAAAGAATGCTTAACCCTTTCCTTGCCCTGTTTCCACATTATACATCATCCTATTCAACAGCTTCTCTTCTCCACAATGGTTTTAAATGGGTAGATATTTTAAATCTGAGGCAGAGCAGTAATATTTAGAACAAGAAACACATTGTGCATCTCTGTTCCCTGTCCCTTCTCAATTTTTAAATGTGCCCTTTCAAATTAGGTTTCTAAAAAAAATAAGCCAAGAAGCTATAATTCCACAAGTGAGCATATACAAAGAAACAAGCATATAAAAAGTGAGCATATACCAAGTCAAGACTATCTAAGGCCACTTCCGCACTAGACTGGTATAGCATTATTAGTCCACTTTCAACATCCTATGGAATCCAGCCAGCCCCTCCCGAAACTGCAAACCCCAGGATTCCACAGGATGTTGAAAGTAGAATAATAGCGCTACAACAGTCTAGTGCGGAAATGGCCTATCTATCTCTCTCTCTCTCTCTCTCTCTCTCTCTCTCTCTCTCCAGGCTTTCAAAGAGGAATTTTTCATCACTCTTATCTAGAAATGCCAGCAACTGAACCTGGGACCCTTCTGCATGCAAAGCATGTGGCTCTATACCTGAATCATCTTAGGAAAACTTAGCCAACCTCACCAACCACCTTGTTCAACATGCACAACAGAAAAGGAAGAAATTAAAGTAACAGCTTTTAAATCTGAATGGCATGAGTTGTATGAGCTGTGGCTTAATATAAATGTGTCTCAGGTATTGTAACCTGTTAAAAATAAACTAATAGAGGATTGAAAGCTGTAGACCAATGGTGATCAAACTGCAGCCCTCCATATATTTCTGGAGGCTATGATCCATTAGCCAAGGGACCAGTGGCTGTCAGGAACTTGCTTCTCTCTCTCTCTTCCATAAAGAACTTTGCTGTGGTTCCAGAGCTAAGGGGAAAGACAATCCAGCCCAACAATCAAAACAATGAGCTCAGCAGAAAGACCTGATGGTTCCTTAGTGAGAAGAATGACTGTAGATTCAGTGGTACTGTTACAAGGCATGATTTACAGACAAAACATTCTAGGTTCAGTCACTGGCATTGCTGCTCTGGGCATGAAATCCCATTCCTAAAACCATAGCAGCCACTATCAGTCCAAGCAGACAATGACCAACAATGGACCAAGGGTCGGACTTAGTATAAGGCAGCTTCATCTGTTCATGTGTACTTAAATGCCTTCTGTGCTGTCACAAGCCAATTTTATACCATGGAGGGATGCATGTGTGTGCAAACACTTATCAATATACCTGTTCATCTATCCATCCAAATTTGCTTTTTTAAAATCAATGTATTATATTCTTTTCTAGAAAGAATGCAACAGTTTGGTCTACTTCTGTAGCCTTATAATAAACAAGAAGTGCATTGCATGTTTTAAGGAAAAAATTATAAAATAAAAGAAATATTATAAATAAGTTACCTGCAAATGTGGCCATGATGCCTCAAGGGTGGGTTCATCTTCTTCTGGATCAAACTCATTGCTATCACTAGGAGGAAGCGTTCGGAATATATTGCAAGAAACCTAGAAAATTATACAGACAAAATTAAAAGCTGCATTTCTACAAAGCCAACTGCTGAGCAGGGAGCAGTAATTTTAAAACATCACTCTTTGGATAGTTGCTCAATTCTTCTACATTTTCTCACAAAAAATCTTCCAGCTTCTGTCTCAGTGGTGGACCTACAACCCTGTCACTGTTGTTCTGTTACAATTATTTCTGCTTATCAAGCTCACTGTGCTTTCCACCCTCAAAATATCCTTCCTCAAAGCTGCTAAACGAACATCCGCATAAAGAATTACTTGAACCTAGGCAGGCACAATCCAAGTACACAATTGTATCCAACATGCTGCACATGTTCTTAAGCAGTTATCTCAACTTCTTAACATTTTTCAAAAGGTAATTTGCTTAAATTTGCTTAAATGCAGAAGAATTTGCAGGATTTTAACCCAAATCTGTCTATCTGTCTGTCTGTCTGTCTCTCTCTCTCTTTCTAACCAAATTTAAGTGCTTAAGTTTCAGAACAACAAAATTCGTATCTCATTTTAGTATATGGAGAAAGGCTGGCTCTCTTCATCGTTTGCCTTTCCCATGGCTGGTAAAATCTATGTTTTCCTACTAAGCTTTCATTGATTAATTCAACTCCTAAATTTTAGAGGGTGCATCAGTTTTGTTGCAATGTATGTGGAATATTTAAAGGGTTTTTTTAATTGTTGTGTCTTATTGTTTTAGTATAAATCTGTTAATCAAACCAAGCAGCAATTTAAAAATATATTAAACTAGCATATTTACCCGGCATTGCCTGGAATTTTATTTTCCTCTTTAGAACTCATCAAACTATCTTCTCTAGTAACTTTTCCCCATATTCCCCAATGCAATCTGTATTCAGAGTTGTTAACATACAGAAGTTGGGCTCCTGAGATATACATTGCCCTCTTCCTTGCTGCCAGGCCTCACTGCCAGAGCAACCAGCCTATTCCAGTACCTGTAACTTACCCCCATATTCCCCAATCCAATCTGTATTCAGAGTTGTTACCATACAGAGGGTTTGGTTTCTGAGGGAATACATTGCCCTTCTTCTTGCTGGTAGGCCTCATCTCCATAACAGCCAGCCTGAGGACCAAGAGCTCTGCAGCTGAGAATTCTAAAGGCCCCTCCTTGAACTGCCAACCCCAGGATTCCATAGACTCTTCACAGCCAACCAATCATATGAGGTCTTCTTGCCTCACACAGCCAATCATATGAGGTCTTCCCCTGCCTGACACAGACAGACAAGCTTTGACTTTTATATAGTAGATAAATAAATGGGATGCTCCACTGTAAACAAGCCAATCTACTAGAATATCTAAGTTGACATTCATTGGTACCTAAGTTTATTTGGTAAGTATGTCTTTTATTTTTTTGCTAACACAAAACTGACATAACAGTTGCCATTTCTATAAACACTCTTAGCTAACAACCCAAAAATTTAGGCCACGAAGCAAGAAAAGCTCCAAGAGGCGGTAGGAGGACACAGGGGGGAAAGAGAAGAATGAAGGATAGCTAGGACAGGATTAAAATACTGAGAAACTGTGTCCAGGAAATAAGAGGCTTTGTAATTATTCTTTCCTCTTTTCACCACAAGAGGGTGCCTTTCAATACAGCGCTAAATAAAGCATTGCTGGCTTCTATTGAAATCTTTGGTATGCACAGTAGCTCAGGCTGAGAGCGATGAGTATTACCAACAGGTAAAACAACTGACTGAAATTCACCTCCAAAGTACGGTGGCTAAAAGTCAACCTCTGTTATTTTTTCCATCATATTTATTGACGCTACTCATGTAATCTAACCCACCAGAACTCACTGTTCATTTATGTGATACAATTTAGCACAGTGGCAAAGAGACTGAACGATGAACCCAAGATCCCCGAGTTCAAATCCTCTTACCTCTGATCTCTCTGCAACCCTCATGCACTAGGACAAGACCTTTTAGTCCCCTAGTACCACATTCTGTTGCAGAATGCACAGGACTAGACGTACAACACACACATTCTATGACCTTTCCACTTACACGGTTGCAAACTGTGCACCAAATTTCATCCACTTGCTATGTAACAGGGCTTGTTCCCTATAAATGAATGGATGGATGGATGGATGGGTGGAATGAACGAATGCTAGGACAAAAATGTCTCTGAGATACTTATTTTATCCAATCTAACATAACACCCTAGGACAAAAAACATCCCACACTGGATTTTCTGACAAACCATGTTGCAGCAAAGCAAAACTGATGTGAACTGATTGTTGGTCAGTTGGCCCCATCCAGGGAAACTTTTTTTTTTAATTCTTCCAGGCAGGGGACAAATTCAGTGGTGCCAGGAAATACCTCACCATAAAAGAAATGTACATTTTTACTTCATTTTATCTAGATCCATTTCAGTCTGATTCCAGGCTCAGTTATGCAACAGAGACAGCTTTGGTCACCTCAGTGGATAACTATGCAGGGAACTGGATGGGGGCAATGTATCCCTATTGGATCTGCTGGACCTCTTGGCAGCTTTCAGTACCACTGATCATAGTATGAGTCAGGTCTCTGGGACAGGACCTGGAAGTACTGTTTTATGGTGGCTCCATTCTTTCCTGGAGTGGTACTCCCAGAGAGTGGTGCTGGGGGATTCCTGCTTGACTCCTTGGTGACTGGTCTGTGGAGACCCTCAGGGTTCAGTCCTGTCATTACGCTATACTACAAAAAACCACTGGGAGAAGCTGCCTGAATTTTTGAGTCAGGTGTCACCAGTACACTGATGATACCCAACTCTATTGCTCCCTTCCATCTAATTCCAAAGAAGCTGTTCCTGTGCTGTAATGGACTGGAAGGAAGCAAACTGAACCTTAATCCAGACAAGACAGTGATGCAGAGATGGTTAGTCAAAAGACAGATCTGGGAACAGGGATTCAGCCTATGTTAGATGAGGTTACACACCTCCTGAAAATGCAGGTTCACAGTTTGAGGAGACTCATGGATTCAGCTCTGAGCTTGGATGCCCAGGTTTCAACAGAGACCAGGAGTGCTTTTGCACAGTTAAAGCTAGTGCGCCAACCATGCCCATTCCTGGAGAAGTTGGATCTGACCACGTTGGTATATGCCTTGGCTATATCCCATTTGGATTACTATATTGTGCTCTATGAGAGACTGGCTTTAGAAAGTGCTCAGAAACTTCAGTTGACCAGGTTGTTAACTGGGGCTGGTTACAGGGAACACACAACTCCTTTGCTGCAACAGTTCCACTGGCTGCTGCCTTGCTTGCCGGCACAATTCAAAGTGCTGGTTTTGGCCTAAAAAGCCCTATGGCTTGGGTCCAGGTTATTTGAAGAACCGTATCTCCCATAAGCCTATTAGAGCTCTAAGATCATCTGGAAGGGGCCTTTTCTCTGTCCGCCTATCTTCTCTAGCAACTTTGGTAGGAGCAAGTGAGAGAGGCTTCTTGGTGGCTGCTCCCAGACTTTAGAACTTCCTCCCTAGAGAGGCCAGGATGTCCATGCTCTCCTTCCACCTGCAGATCAAAACATTTTTGTATCATCAGGCCTAGGATTTGGCTTTTAATGCTGTGCAGTTCTGTTTTTAAGGTTTGCATATAGTCCTTTAATGAGTTTTAATATTTTTAACATTTAACTTTTTTTAACTTTATAAATTGTTGTAACTTTATAAATTGTTTAATTGTTTTTAAAGCTTATATTTATACTTTTGTGCTGCTTCTAATTTGTACTGTTTTAAATATGCTGTTAGCTGCCTTGAGTCTCATTATTGGGGAAAGATGGGATATAAATGAATTTAAATAAATAAATATTACTTTTATTCCAACTTCTGCTTTCTGGCTCTGGATGCTTGGGTAGAAAAGAGGTGACACACAAATGCTTCTTTAAACATGAGGGATTTTGGCATTTATAGAAGAGAAATGGGTGGTACAAAGACCTGTGGAAGAAAGATCAGGGCACCTGGACTATTAAATAATTACAGTATTTGCAGCAAGGACATAAGTTACCATGGCTAACTAACTTTTAGGGAGGTAAAACCATATTTGAAAAGCTACTATGTGTAAGGACACTCACTTGATTTCCAAAATGTATAAACTGCTATTAAGATATAATACTGACGAAGAACAGATAAAGGAATGTATGGTATACTGGGCTCAGAATCTAGGGTATAATATTCAACTGAATCAATGGGAAGAAATTTGGATTAAGGGTCTCAAATTTGCCTGTTGCAAGGACCTTAAAGAAAATTTCTATAGAATGATGTTTAAATGGCACACGATTCCCAGTAAATAGCTAAAATGTATAAATGTACAAGCAACAAATGTTGGAAGTATAATATACATGTCGGAACCTTCTATCATTTATGGTGGATGTGCGAAAAAGGAAATATTGGCTATTAATTTGTAAATGAATATGAAAAAAAATGAAAAATATTGTTTAGGCCTGAATTGTTCCTCTTGAACATGATAGACAAGGATGATAAAATGGAAAGACGATATAAAAATCTGATAAGTTGTATGATAGAAGCCACAAGATTAGTATACGCAAAATATTGGGGGGGAAAATAAGATACCTAAAAATGGATGCAAAACTGGATGGATCTGGCACAACTGGATAAATTAACAAATTTGATTAAGGAAAGTGCAACAGAAACTTATCTTAAAGTCTGGAAACCTTTTGATATGGTTTTGATATGTTAAAAACAAAATAAAACTTTTTTTATTATAAGGAGAAATAGATAAGATAGAATTTAGTTAGAGATAAGATGATTATCTTTAATTAGTACATACAATCTGAGAAAATCAGGAAGAACTTTAAATTTAGTGGGGGGTTAACAAAAGGGTCTGTGTACTGTTGTTTTGTGTTATTTTTCTTTCTCTTTTAGGGGGAAGCAGAGGCTTGATGGTCATCTGTCGGGAGTGCTTTGAGGGTGTTCCTGCATGGCAGGGGGTTGGACTGACGGCCCCCGTAGTCTCTTCCAACTCTACATTATGTAGGTTAGGTAGGTTTATATGTCATATGTGTTATCTTAAAGTAAATCAATAAAAAACAATTTATTAAACATGGGAGATTTTTCTACCACACGATATATTAAACATGGGAGATTTTTCTACCACACAATATACTAGTGTTATCACTGGGGTCAGAAAATGTATCACAGATCATACAACACATGTTTTCTCTTTCATCATAGCACACAAAAATTAAGCATGCCAGCATCTCTCAACTTAAACACCTATGGGGTCTTCCAATTAATAATACCATGCAAAGACACCAATCTAACCTACATGATTGTTTTAAGGATTAACGTAATGTACGTAGAACAATCTGAATTCTCTAAAACACTATATAAATAACAAAATTCACTCTTTTCTGATAAGCTAGGTTCTGATATGTCCTCCCACCATCATTGTGCAATGCAAGAGAAGATATGGCAACATACAAGGTTACTTATATCTGATCATGACAAATTGAATAAATCCAGGAGGAATAATGGTTAACAACAAAGAGAAGAGCTGGCATTTATCGTTACAGAAGCTACAGAAGGTGAGCAGAGGTGAGTGTTACCCTGTACAGAGGTGTCCTCTGAAGCTGCTATTTGCATTGGCAGGAAAATCCTCATTAGTTCTTCTAACCTATCTGTACTGTAACTAAGAAACAAACTTGAATGTTCAATTATACTTTATTACAACATTAGCTATCATTTTACATAATAAAGATAATTTTCAATAAATTTAAGTTTAAAGTAGCTACTTTTACATAGTTACAGCACTACCAAAATTGGTCCTGTCTCACTAAGTCTTATTTGTTTCATTTATACTTATTTTGATTTACCATCCTAGCCATGAAAATGCTAGCAAAATTCAAATTCATAACTGTTATTCTTAAAAATCTATAGATTTGAGAGTCATAAATGGATTTGTATGAACTGAAATAGGCTTCTTGGTGATTTTTCAGTTTGTTCCTTTACCATGTATCAATATTTTGCAAACATTAATCTATTTTACTTAATGTAGATGATGGAAAAATCCAAGGAAAGTGAAAATGAAGCATAGTAAGAACTTGTGCTGTCGCAAAACCTTGTCACTATGCTGCAAAAGAGAAACGCTTGGCAGAATACCACACTGCACTCTTTGACCACATAAATGAATGTATTCTCTATATGTGGGTACTTTTGATAGTACTGGTCGGTCCAGTAAAATCAGTAGCTTAATAAGTAGCACAATGTTAGTAGTACTGTAGCTTCTTTAATACCACAATTACAGTGCTATCATCACTACCTTTGAATATAAGAGACTAGCATATTTCCCAGCATTGCCCAGGATTTTATTTTCTCATAGGCAACACTTCTTAGAAATATCTTAGGAATTACCTTACCTTACCTTACCTTAGGAGTTAGATGTAGTTGAAATACACAGATTTGAGATCCTGTGTCTCTAATTCCCCAAACTGTGTTGTTCAGTACCTGTAATTTTTGACCGTATTCCCCAATCCAGTCGGCATTCAGAGCTGTTAACATACAGAGGTTGGGTTCATGAGGGGCCTTATTGCTAGGCCTCCATAGCAACTGGCCTATTCAGAACTCTCTGGCTGAGAATCCTAAAGGCCCCTCCCTGAACTGCCAATCCCAGGATTCCATAGAATCTTCACAGCCAGCCAATCATATGAGGTCTTCTCGCCTCACGCAGCCAATCACATGAGGTCTGCATCTGCCTGAGGCAGACAAAGTTTGACTTTTATGTAGTAGATTTACAGGAGCATCTATTATCTGTAAAACAGCTTTGCACCACCAATTGAAAAAACAATTTCATTCACCAGTTTGAAACATAAAATATTTTCCTGTTCCCCTCAATTTCCCATCAAAGGCTAAAGTATATACAATCGATATCCCAAAACCAAGCAATGAATAGGTTTTGTTTTTCATTTTTCTAAATCTTCAGATTTCTTAATCAGACTTTGAAGCGATATGTAAACACCCCTCTGGTACAGAGCCAGCTGCTAGTGAATTAGCCAGTTTCTACCCATTCCCTCTCTGGAATGGGATATAAGCATGGTGGTTGAAGCAGAGAGCCACCTGTTGGAGGGGTGGGTGTCAAAGGAGGTGACACTAATGGGGGAGTCACCACTTTAGAGGGAGTTGCTTCAGGAACAGGGCAAGGGCCAGATGTTCAGCCCTGGTTTACTACAGAGCTGATGGCGAGGAAATGAGTGGGAAGACAGCTAGAACACTGATGACGGAAAACCTGGAGGATACCCAACTGGACACACCTAGAGTATATTGGAAGACCTCCCCCATGGCAGTGGTGGCAATGAAGGAATCCTTCTTCTTCACCGCCACTGCATCTGCAGTCATCCAGCAGAAATATTGCAAGTGGCAAAGAGTCTTCTATACACTACTCCACAAGAAGGGAATGTAGATGACTACAGTGAACAACTTACGGGGGGCGGGGGGAATACGGTAAACAAAGTCACTCAGATCTGCTTTAACTTGGATGTTGTAATGGATACAGGTCCAGTGCACTGAACTAGCTGCTGCTTGTTCTGTGCCATTAGATACCTTCAAATCTGTGCAGCCTGAGGATGTGGACAAGGTCCTTGGAGAGGTAAGAATCATCACATGATCTGTGCCAATCTTGAACAGCCAGAGGTCTCGTTGAGGGGGCAAAGGGAATCATGAATGCCACACGTAAAGGGAATCATGAATGTCAAGCAGGTTCTAACGCGCCTAAAGGAGGTTCTGTTAAAGTCTTTACTGAAAAAGCCCACCTTGAATCCCATCATACAAGGTAAATTACTCACCAGTATCCAATAGCTCCAAAGCCACTGCAAAGTTTGAGCATTCTAACTACAACCCTGCAGACCAGGATTCGATTCCCCTATTCACCTAATAGGTGACCTTGGGCACGTCACACACTCTCAGCCCCAGAAAACCCTGTGAATGGTTTGCCTTAGGGTCACCATAAGTCAGAAATGACTTGAAGGCACACAATAACAACAACTCCAATATCCCTTTTACTGGTAAGGTTCTGGATGTCAATGTGGTAAAGATTCCTGCTTGGCAATGGATGATCTAAATCCATTTCCGTATGACTTCAAGCCTTCTTATGGGGCAGAAATCGATTTGGTCACCTTTGTGGATGACTTACATCAGAAGCTGAAGAGAGTGAGTACCTAGTTCCTCTGTTGGTTTTCCAGACCTCTTTGCAAGTTTGGGTATCAATTATGGTACTCTTTTGGGCTATCTCTCTGGGATGGGACTTGGAGGCTCTATTTCACATTGGCTCCAGTCCTCAGAGGGGAAAACTCACAAAGTAGTGCTGGGGAATTCATGTTCAACACTCTGGTGACTGGCCTGAGGAGTGCTTCTGGGTTCAGTTTTGTTCCCCATGCAACTTAGCAGTCAAAATCAGTGGAAGAAGTTATCTGGGGTTATCTTCTCTAGCACCACTAGGGCTCGCTGTCACCGTTATGGCAACTACACCCAACTGTAGCTAAGGAAGCTGTTTAATGATTTTTAAAACCATTTTACTACTGTAATTGCTTTTTGCTGTATTTTGTGTTCCCCTACATTGCAAACTGCATTCAGTAATGTCATGAGGAAAAAGCAGAATATAAATAAAATAAAAATATCCATATATATAATTGTTTACATATGTGTACATTTACAGCCCCCAAAATCAACAGGACATGAGATTTGGATTCTGGATCCTTTTTAACAATCCTAATCCTGGATTACTGTTTATAATCCAGGATATCTCAACTTTTAAAAGCAAAATATGCATGCTACAAGGTGAACAACAATTTCACCCCTTTCAAGGTTAATTTCATTAATATAACTAATATACTATGACTTATTCATTTTATTTATATCCTGCCTTCCTCCCAGAATGGGATCTGAAGCTTATAACATAGATTCAAACAAAATATAGCTAAAACTCAATGATAACAGAAAGAAAATCTGTTAGATACACTATTCTATTAGAGATGCACTAATTTGAAACAATTTAAAAATATTTAAAACATAGCCATGAGGACAAAATTACAGGATCATCCCTTAAAAGACCTACTTATGTTCACCTGTTATTTCTTCTATTTTTAATGACAGACTCCACTGAAATTTTATTCTCTTTTCTGACTAGGATCAATTTATGTTGTGAAAAATAGTTAAAGAGTATAATACCTCTTTGCTGGCACCACAAGTTTTGTATAATTTTAATACAATGAGTCAAGTTCTGCAAGCTTTAAAGCAACTTGGTTCTCTGAAAAATGAACCCCTTGAAAAAACGAGCAGAGTTCTTTACACGGGTGCTACACTCAGGTACAGAGGAACCCCATGTACAGCAAAACAGAACCTAGTTCTCTCTCTTTGGAGTACACAGTCAATTCTCCAACTCTATTACTCAAGAAATAGACTGAAAACTTCATTTTCAGCCTTAAATATTATCAAAGTTTTGGTAAATAAAAACAAAATACAAGTAGCCCAGAATAGGAAAAAAAGTAAAACAAAAGTTACTGAAAGGTTAACCAAGAGCTTCTCAAGGTAATTTTAGATTTAGGATGTAACAAGAACTGTTACAGTAGTTACTATGATCATATTACAGGGATGTGCTATAAAATATTTTTTAAAAAATCACAAATTCTCCACAGAGTAAATACACAGACAGAACTTCAGGATATTAAAGAAGAGCCATTATGAAACAGATTTCAGCAGAGGTGATTAGCTGGAATGTTGTTGTTTTTTAACTTAACTATAATGAATCTTGACCTCATGCAACTATTCCCTAATATGCTTTCTTTAAAACAAAATGTGGGTTACAGTTTTTGCCTAAAGATATGTAAAAGAGCATTTGGCATAAGAAGTTACTCAGCAATAGGTCAAGTCAGTCTCATCACAATCCTAGCGGCAGCACATTTATATGATCAATGTCATATGAGTGTCCTTAGAAGTACTGTCCTTGTGCCAAATATCATGAGGACACACAAAATGTGATTCTTTCTAGCTCTTTCAAAGCTTTTTCAGTTCCTAATTTATTAAAACAGACAAGTTTGATTAAACTAAGTCATTTACTGACGTTGCCAATAGTGAGGTATTAGGCTATCCAGCTGAAGTTCTTAATTATATTTGTAACAATCGTTCTTACTTCTAAGTATGTGGGATAAAGTCAGTTGAAATATTGAGGACATTTACATCCAAGCTCTCCTCTCTCTGATCTACGACATACATGCAGCTTCCTAACTGGTAAGACTAGAAGCTGACCTTCCTTCAATTAAGGCAAGAATTAATAAAGCATCCATATACTAAACACTACACTTTAAACAGGGAGTGATTATCTTTAAAAAGCTATGTTTCATTGAATAATGTGCTCAAGACAGATGGGCTTATTATCGGTCACCACTGTCACATTTTTACTTTGTGCATGCCCAGACTTGTTTAACTCATGTGCTCAATTTTTTTTATTGGAGACAGAATTTTTGAGGTAGATTTTTATGAAAATGTGTTGGCCAACCAACTTCAAGTGCTCTCCCCATGGTTTAGCCCTTTAAGAGAGAATAATATTTTCAAATAGCACTTCCAAATTTAAGCCTATATTGCACTCAAAAAAGCCTTCATTGCTCTCCATTTTCAAACAATGCCTTCAGGCTAACTGGGAGTGAAGTTATACAGAATAGTTGCATATTTGTGGCTCTGGAGAAATGGACAACCTCGTTTGTTATCAGGCATGCTGTCCATTACCCCAGAACTCCTTTCCAGGAAAGCTTTGAAGAGAAAGAGCTAGTTGGGTGTTTCCCAGTAATAGGATTTGTGACCTGCTAATGGATCACACTGACTCTATTACAATCAAGGTTGTTATGCTGCAAGAGCAGACCAAACTATCAGTTGTAAATTGCTGAAGGGCTCGACAATGGATTGCAAAAAAGATAAGTTGTCTTAGTTCCCACTGTCAACATTGGCATGTGGTGTGTGTGTGTGTGTGTATATACACATATATCTTTATTAACATTTTATTTTGTTCCTTTATTTCCTACCTTTCTGTGATTCCCTTGTCATATATAATTAAGTATTCTGTTTGCTATCTATTTGTTTTAGCAAGCATACTGTATTAATAATATTTTTTTTGTAATAGATATTGCATCACAGCAAATAAAACTGATCCATATATACATACACACAGACGTGTCTGATTCAAATCTAACAAGTTATCTGCAGCACCATCTGTATTAAAGTATGGCAGACTACCAGAATACTAAAGATACAATGGAAAAATAACACAAATCTTAACAATCACAAATATGTAAAGCTTCTGTAGGGATACACATAATCATTAAAAAAAGAATGAAATAAAAGACCCTGCTGCATACTCAAAAAAACAGACCAATTGTAAGTACGCGGTTTTTCAGCTCCCTCCTATTAAAAGTTATGTTAAATCTTCACACTCAAACATAACAAATACTTACTCTTTGATGCATTTTAAATAAAACAGATAACATGGTCAGGCCAACTGCAACAGTTCTCAGTACAAAACTGCAACTGTAACCCACATTTGATTGTTTCAAGTTCCATGCAGGTAAATGACAGTCCTATGTAAACAGCAGCAAGGATATTTGTGACAAGTGTAACATTGTCACACTTGTTAATTATTGATAATAGATATCCGCAAAGCTTAGCTTCTACGTCTGGATGACTTAATTCTGAAGTCTCTAAAAAAAAAAAACCTCAGTGTGTAAGTTAGCTTTTATAAAGAAAGGCAGAAATTGCCATAGGTTTTTAGTCAGATTTAAATCCAGAAATGACTTGTTTCTAGAGATTCATATATATCACCCAGCAACTTAAGGAAGTCTTACCACGTGTCTTATTATGTGTCACAAGAAACAAGGATGCTCAGAGGCATTCATAACATTTCTAATTAAGAATTCTCCACCCTTGATTCATTGTTACTTTTATTACACTTACTTTTGCACCTACAGTGGAACAGTGTCCCCCAGCTGAAATTAACATATTACCCCTTACTAACTGATAACATTACTCTTTATCAAACTCTCTTCAATTCTCTTCCTCTGTTGATTTTAATCTGGTTCCTACTATACAATATACAATACTGCATAACACTGTACAGTTTTTAGAGCAGGCTGCAAAGTTACCTAAACCCATGCCTTGCCCCATCTATTCAGAAGTAAATCCCACTGAACACCATTTTAATCATTTAGTGTGTTTACTGCTGCTCATGCAATGCTGAAAATTTGGATAATTCCACTTAATTAAGTTTTCCTCACTCTCACACTTACTTCGGAATAGACACAGTGAGAACACAGGTTTACATAAATTAAATTTTGGTCCCAAACAAATAGCTTACTCTCACAAAACCCTTTTGGCTTTTCATTCCGTTGTGGCTTCTTTTTCCCCTCTGCTTCCATTCTCCTTTTCACCCATCAGCCTTCTTCAGGGGATCATATAATTTGAAGGGTATGGTAAGGTTTGAGCTTAGAGCCAAAAGATATAGGAAGCTAAATTCACACACACATCATCCCTCTCATTGTCCATTATTCAAATATAAGTCTCATAGAGCCACGTGAACATGCAGAAAGAAAGAAAGAAAGAAAGAAAGAAAGAAAAGAAAGTTTTTTTTACCACTGATAGGGTAATGAAGAAGCAGAGCACATGATTCAAGGCTCCAGAAAACTTCCTTTTTCCCCAGCAAGATTGTCAAATAGCTAGACAGGCTTTGGATCTGAAAAACCAGCAAGTGACAAGCCCTGCTCTTCCTCCTCACTGACTGGTATAGCAGCTTCCCTTCCACCAGTCTGCCAAAGTGCCTTGCCACTTTATACAGCTCTGGCCTTCCCTAAAAACACCACCTTCGTGTATAAAGGGTAAAGCCTTTCCATTGTTATTTAGAACCCCTTTGGAATTTAGGGTAGTGTGGTTCTATCTGATTATAACTATTGAGAATTATGCTGCTGAGTCCAAATTTTATAAAAAAAATATACTACCATCTTTATTAAAACAAACAGAATAAAGGACTGGTTTTGTATATATGTCCAAGCTTAACCAATTCTTCAGAATGTGTTTAAACAGTTTCTTTTATCTCTACAACAGCATAAGGTCTCTCATACAGGGTACTGGCTACCCTTTTTGCCAAAAGCTCTGTTCCCAAATCTTGGTCACTCTCTCTGACCAGATACAAAAGTAGATTGATTTCATTTCTGCCCTTCTTGCTAGGCTTTCTCTGAGAAAATACATCCTCTCCTTCTACCTCTCCTTGGTAGAATGAGAACTCTCTCTGGCTGAAGAACTGACTCTCAACCCTTTCTCCTGGAAGTGTGACTCCCTCTCAATTCAGTGCCTACTATTTATGCATTTTTTCTGAGGCCTCCAACCCCTCCTTCATACTAAAGGATCTGAGTTTCTCTCTGGAGTAGTCATTCTGGTTGCCTAACAACCAGTTACTTAGAAGGTTTTCTGACATCCAGGATACCATTCCCCTATATTCCATTCACAGTGACAGTATACGGAGAAAAAGATATCATAAGACAACAACACTCGTAAGATTTAAAGATGGCATAATTTTGTCTTGAAGTTATTACTGCCTTGCTCAGCCACTATATGAGATTATAGGACTGGTGCCTAATGTCATTGATCCTGTGCCTACAAAGTGCTATATGCCAGTACAGTGTATAGTAAAATAAAATAAATAAAATAAAGTAAAGTAAAATAAAGTTAATAGTAAAAGTAGAAAAGTAAAAGTAAAAGTAGATATAGGATCAATGGTTCCATACACCAGTCCTATAGTCTTATTTGATGCCTGGGTAAGGCAGTCATAACTTCAAGACAGGCCTTCCACCAGCCACAGGCAGAGATCTGACATAGTACAGAGGTCTAAATTCTGAGTTTTCACAGACCAGTGCTTCCTTTTTTTCAAAAGGATCACAGAAAGAAGAGGGGTAGCTCATAGGGCACTATCTCAATCAGCTTCCAAGAGCTGAACTCTTTTTAAGCTATTAGTTTCAGCCTTCAACTAATGTCCATTAGCACTGCATGGTTTGTAAGTGACCAGGCCATGCATTTCCTTTCCCACTAGCATATTTTAAAAAGATACCACTTTCTCCCATTGTCAAATCCAAAGCCTATACTGCTGAATTTCTCCTTACAAAGAGGTGGACTGGCCATAAAGATATGGCATGAAGAAAATGTTTTATCAAGGCAAGTCGCTTCACAACTGACAAGCTCCTCACCAGCCAGTTTTCTTTACTACTATTATTACTATTGAATAAAAACATACTTACAAAAATGTTCTAAATAATGTATACATTATCCATTTATACAATTACATAGATTATAAATAAAACAGTAATACTACTATGAAAATAAGGGGGGAAGAAAAAAGAATAAACAGAAAAGAGAAAGAATAAAAAAGAGAAAGAAAAAAAGAGTAAAACATCAGCTTCCTCTTATCCCTAACCTTAGACTATGTTAACCCAAATTTTTCCAAAACTCCTTATTTGCCTTTTGTCTATAAAAAAGCATTTTTATGATTGAATCCACAGTTTGTACGTCTGTCCTTACATTTCTCAATAATTAGAGTTTTTAATTGTGTATTATTAATGTACCTTCCAACTGTCGCTATCTGTACTTGTCTCTCGTTTTGTAAGGAACAAATAACTGAAACAATTAACATGCAATTATGAATCTCTAAGCTGGAAATAAGTTTGCTACTTTATAAAATGAGAGGAAAAATATAAGAAAATAATAAAAACAATAAAATATATTTTAAACAACACTGTTGATTGCAATATCCCATCTCATATATTCTGTTACTAGTTCCCACTCTTCTTCCAATTTATTAAATCAGCTTTCCATCTATATAATGAGTAAGCAAATTGTAATCTTTCATCTCTATTCATTTTAATAACCATTGGTCTATATCAGGAGTTTCTTTAACTTTTCCAAAATTTAGTAAAATTAACTCTCGCTATTGAGACCACACAGAGTAAAATTAGGCTGTTGTTTTTTTTTAATAAAAAAATTCAGCAGGAACAATTTGGGATTTAAAGAAAATCTGATTTGAAATCTCAGTTATAGCTTCATGTAATTTAACTCAGAATATTTTTTTTATATTGGACAGGTCCACCAAAGATGATAATAAGTGCCAACCTTTTCTTGACATTTCCAACATTTATTTTTTCCAGTGTGATATATTTTGTCTATTTTTTTCTGGAGTTAGGTGGTACTTATACATCATTTAAAAAAAAAATATTTCATGTCTTGGAAGTAGGTGAACTGATTAGTGTTTTTCCAAGCAGTTTCCCAGTTTTCTAATAATATTTCATGTTGTAGATTATTAGCCCAGGTTATCATAGTATCTTTAACAGTCTCATCTTCTAAACGTCCTCACCAGCCAATTTTCATATCTAAGACAGTGGAGGGAATATTTCAACCATAAAGGATCTATATTTGTTTTGTTTTTTCCCCCTGTAACCCCAGAAACCACGAAACAAGAGACTGGCAGAAAGACAAACATTTAGGAAGTGAGTATGACTAGGTTCACTTTAGGGTCTCTCCAAGCTGGAAATGACTTGAAGGCAAACTACAACAACTGAACTGAGCACAAAGTTTTTACACTCAGAAACACCAACCTTACTTAACTTCAAGGAGTCAATTACGGAATGAGGGCAAATAGAATTTTGATGTGGTTATTGTTCTTGCTGATCTCTTGTATATAGCCCTGAGATGAACTGTTAGATTCAGTTCCCCTTTTGCCTACTCCTGATGAAAAAGGCATTTTTATAAAATCCTGTACAGATGCCTTTATCTGTCTAGCACCATAGTGGCAATCTGAAGTTTCATTATGAAAAATTAATAAAATAAAGAACGATGAGGTTACACCTAATATTTACTTATTTCAGAATATTTATATATCTCTTATATAAAATTACAAAGCTGTGTACATCAATAAAATGTTAAAATATGTGCAAAACACCATACAAGAAACAAAGGTTTATTAATGAGCCATAATTTGGTATATTACTGTGTGTTCTACAGCGACACAGACTGACTGTACTCCACAACAACAGCAGTTTACCTTGATTGGAAGCAACTCCCCTGAAGTGCAGGTGTTTTCTAACACTGCTGAGAGCCTTTAACTGAACATGCTAGGAGAATAAATTTAAGAATTTTAGCATGCACTGTTCAATGCCAATCCCTATGTAAAGTTACACTGATCCAGACATTCAAACTGAACAATGTTGATTCTGGAACCAAAATGATTAAATGTACAAATGATTATTTAAAAATGTGGTTGTATGCATGTTAAGTATGCAGGTCTATTATGTAAATCATACTAAGAACACCCCTCCCCCCAAAAAAACCTGGGGAAATATCAGTATCCAATCAGAAAACTAAAACCAAATGTCTACCCTTTGTAGTTGCAGATAAAAGCTCGAAAAAGCAGGAGCAGTGCCTGATCTGAGAAGGCCACAGGCACTGGTCATGTAAAACCAACCTCTTTCTCCAATATTTCACAGATCCTGTTTGATCTTGTTGGCCATTTAAATTTCTTTATGCAGCAACATGTTGTCCTGATGCCCTCTCACTAGCTTCTCTTAGTCAATCCACTATTCACAAGGAAAATTAAGGCAGTGATCCCCCAAATCTTATAAGGAGATGAAATTGTGCAGATTAAGTAGATATAAATAAATATGCTTAATACATATTAATTCTAACCTCATATTAAGGGAATTTTAGGAATGGAAGGAGTGATTGCAGAATAAACACAGTACTGTGTAAATGTAAAATATGATAGGAGGAAAGAAAATCCAGTTTCCCCCCAATGGATTAAATAGCATCTGCTTTTAATTTTAAGAGTCTTTTGATGACATTTTTAAAAGGCAGAATCGTGACAGTGAATCTAATGAGTGTTAAATGGAAAGGATAATGTATTTTATAAGGGTAGATCTTCCACAAATGGGAGACAGAGGCTGCTCCACTAGAAAGATACTAGTTTTCCAGCAGTAAGAGGAGAGAGAAGACCTGAAGGGAAAACTAAATAAAGGCATGTGGTATGACAGTGCAGGGTTTTCAAATGCAGTTGGTCTGCATGATTTTAACAATAGAAAGATTCCAAGTACATACTTTATCAACACAGTGAGTCATAATATCATTTTCTTCTCCACTACTGAAGGAATCACTTACAGCACAGCACCCCCAAGAAAAAGCTATCAATAGGCACAATTAGTTACTGAATCATCCTGTACATTTTGCCCACACATTTCATTAATGATTCTGTCACATTTTCAGTGAAAACCACACAAGGGATGCTAATCTTGACAGGGGACTAAAGCTGCATACTTCTAAGTATTACCTGCCAAATGCTGCATCTATTTGCAGCCAGGATCCCACATTTCTTGCACCCTTTCTCCCCACCCTGTGACAGTGGTAACTCTACATTCTTCAATCATAGTCAGAAGGAATACTGTCACTCCACCACTTGCTTAACACTAAAAAAAAGTTTCATATTGCCTTCCAGAACAATTAAAGGTTAGGAGGAGGACTGTGGTATCTCCAGGGGAACAGAATTCCATGTTTATGTTCTCAAGTAGTATTAGATGCTTACAACTGGCATCATATTTTAATGTGAGGCAGGAAAAATTACTACAATAAGCTCTGTCATTGGCTGTAATCCTATAGGCGTTGGGACTCTCACTGAAGACAGGGTATACTTCCAAGTAACGACAGACAGAATTTAACTATAAGTCAGTCTTAAACAAACCATCCTCTACCAGAATTAAGAAGTACTTCAGAAGTGTGATAAAATCCAGCACAGGCATGGCATCCACAGACAACAGCCAAGTCAAATACATACTTTCTATATAAATATTATACACTGTTGATCTACCCACAGCTGGCTGTGTCAGTGCAGATACAGCATGTTTCTGATCACTCATGCCCATATAAAAAGAGACCATAGTTATTTATATATAAACTCTGTGTGTATGAGACTGCCTGTCAACTTACCATGGCCCTATGAAACTCACAGAGTGTTCCTAGGTCAGGAATACTCAGAGGTGGTTTCCCAGTTCATTCCTCCAAAACATAGCCTTAGCACCTGGTATATGTTGGCAGTCTCCCATCCAAGTACTAATCAGGCCTCATTCTGCTTAGCTTTCAAGATCAGACAGGATCTAGTGTCTTTAGGCCTATATAAATTGCAGTTATATAAAATCTTCCAGAGATCATTGTTCGTCTAATATACCAACTATAAATATTTTACAATATACTGACCTGAGTCTGTTCATTTTTTTTTAAGTTACCCTCACTTTGAAAAATAAAATGAAGCTTCAGGTTCCCAAGGTCCAAGTAGCTTAGAACTATAAAAGCCAAGTAGCAGCATGTTAATTCTCAGTCAGAAACAAACAATTAAACTATACAAATTGAACAGTAGGAGTAACACCTTCAAGCCATTCTACACTGCAACTTAGTTTCGTACAAACTGAAATTTCCTCATGCTATCTGAAGTCACACGGATGTACAGTCTATTATTAAGACAGTCTCAAAGCTATCAAAGCTCAAATGACTGTGCCCAGAACAGTCTGCAGTAAGAAAGATACAGGTAGCCTCTGGTGCTACATAAGCATTCAAAGGACCATCTGATCAATCCTGAGTCTTGGGAAGTAGGACACAATCCCAAATGTGAGAATTTTTATTCCGAACTCCACATCATCTAACACTTCAAGGAACCAGTAATTTTAAGCCTATCCAAATCAAACCAAAATTGTTTCTGCATCAACATTCACTGTCCCTGGACCTCCAGGCATCATTTCATGGTTTCCATTACTTTCTTAGGATCACATGCAAACAAGAGAGGGTTGAAAGTCATTCACCAATACCAAAGTCCAAAGTTCAAAATGACTTTTCCTGGGGGTCTCATACAGACACTAGAAAGCACAAAAGGGAAGACAAAAATCTGAAGTATCTAATAGTGTCAATAGTTATGCAGCAAGAGCACTGACCCTAAAACATTGCTTTCTGAAATCTTTTTCTGCAACATAGTATAGATGAGCACCACCTCAACATGATTCCTCCTCATAGCCATCCCTTCAGGACAGCTCAGGGAATAATACTGTTGATGGTATAAAAAGCTGTTAGATTCAGAAGGAATAACATGATCAGTTCCTGCTACCTATCTTTCTCCACAGGGACCAACACTGTTTCTTACTTGCTAGGGGAGGAGGGGTGGTGGTCAAACCAGAATAACATCTCAACACTTGGGAGATCAGGACAATGTGTAATACACAAGAACTCCTTAATCTAAAATCATCTCCACTAGTTCTTGCTCATGAAAGCTAGTGCTTTTCCTACACATCACAACAACTTTTTAATACTGAATAAAACTGACTCATTAGAAAAGATGATAACGCTCATCAAAGCTGAAGGCAATGGGAAAAGAGGGAGACTTCATTACATATGGAGAGATTCAGTGAGAAAGCCATGACCCTGAGTTTGCAAGACCTGAGCAGGGCTGTTAATAATGGGGGATCTTGGTGATCTCTCACTCCTAGGATAACCATAAGACAAAGCCAGCTTGACAGCAATTAACAACAACAGAACTGTTTCAAAACCACAAAGAAGCTCAATATTTGAATGAGCTGGATACAAATAAAAATATGCAATACAAGCAATTCCTATGATTCTTCCACACTTCTCTCATATTCTACCATCTTTGATGAATTTGGCTGTATAGTCAGCCCTTCACATTTGCGGGTTTCAGTTTTGCGGATTTGATTATTTGCAGGTTACTTGCTGCCACCTCTGCTGCCTCCCTGTGCCATTTTTAATAGGGCCTGCAAGCCTCATGAGAGTGAGAAACTGTGAATGAGGCTTGTAAGTCTCTACAAAAAATGGTGTGGGGCAGCAATGGAGGTGGCAGTACGCCCCACCAGCCACCCACTTCTGCCTTGTGAAGGAACCCTGATGCCTCAAAGGAATCCATGGTGAATTGAAGATGGTGATCATACTTTTTTGTGTGTTAAATATGGTTTAGGAGAGCCTAGAGTTACTCACAGTTTTTCCACTTTCACAGGGGTCTTGTGCCCCTAACCCTAGCAAATGTAGAGGGATGACTGCACTTCATATTGAGAACTGCCATAATTTAAAGGATCTTAGGCATACATATTTAAATGAAAAAATTCTTCTGAAATTTGCATCTGAAAGTTTGTCCTTCAGTAATAAGACACAGATCCAAAATTTTAATTAAATTGGGTGCACAATGAGATCTATAAAGTGTTCAAGATTTTTTTAAAAAAAATACAACTCACCATTCTAACTACTTCAGGGTAAGTCTGCTCAGTCAAACAGCCTCTGCTTATTGTAATGTAATCCACAAGTTCATTAAGAGTTGAGCGCTTGTATTCTTTCATTTTAAGGTCTGAAAGCGTGTCCATGAAGTCAAAAATGACACAGCACTGCTGAAGTTTCTTTAGGAACAACTCAGGTTGCTCTGAAGATGAAACGTCTGCAAGAGGAAAAGAAGCAAAGCCTGTATGAGTTTAATATAATTCTCATATGAAACAATGGATTTAAAAGGGAAATAAGGAGAAGTAGTAATAACTATTAAAGGTCAACAAAATAGCAACCAAATTAATCATTGTGCTTTTTGGAAGCTGACATCTTGGATACTTAATTACAACCTGGGCATCAATTGGTAATGCATCTATGGTTTTTAAAAATAAGCTGAAATCAAACCACTGAGATGCATTCTGGTAACAGGATCTGCAAATGAACCACGATCCTATGTAGCTTTAACAGAACTGGAGAACATTGAACATCTTCTATACCTCAAATAATCATTAAAGGTTTTAAAAATACCTATTAACAGACATTTGATCTTCAGTATGATGTTTCCCAAACTTCTCCTTTATTTGGAAAATTCCTGCAGCATTTCTTAAGATTGGTTCCAAGAAACTGGGTGCCATTTATTTTGGGGGTTCTTTATTACAACAGTTACCGTACCATTCACATTTTTTACTTATAGATGCAAAAGAACAACCCAGAGGGAAGAGGCTGGTTTTCCTAATATTACATACATTTTAGTTTCCTCAGTCCGTATTTGTGGGGGGGGGGAGGTAGCTAGAAGAAAACATCTGGAAACACAAGAGAGGTTTTACTTCTCTGGCAGCAGCATGCTGAAACAAACCTTGAATAGAATGTAATGCCACTTCTCTCAAGGAAATCATGCTTTCATGACTAATGGAACAAGCTTCAATATGTTTTATTTAAGTGTTGACTTACTATACAACAACTAAGCCAAAGGATCTATGATAGTTGGGACTAGGACCTGAGGTCAAGCAAAAATACAGCCACTACCCAGGATCCAAATGGATGCAACTGGTTCTTGCAGCAAAACCAGGAGGGGTGATCCCTGAAAGAATCCTCCAAAATCAGTGTTTGGTAGGCAGGACAAAGGGGAGAGGAAAAAAGTCCCAGTGAATTATCTGGAAGCCACCAGAGTAACACCAGATGTAGACTCCTTTGTACATTGTGTGCATGCTGTACAATGTTTGTTTACAGCCATATACTAATTTTTCTAAGCATTATTTTGCACTGAATCAATTGCTTGGCACACAAATATACAAAGGTAACCACAAATGCTGCAGCTGTATCATAAATCTCCTCAAAAGAGTTGACAGTTTCTATTTTACTCACGGTGGCCGGTTAGTTATCCTGCTGCACATTTTCAAAGGAAAGGCATAAAATGTAAATTAATCTCAACTACCCAGGGGGCTAATGATAATAGCCAAGTCACAGTAAGAAACACTGATCTTTATTTGAACAGCAGAAATCAAGCAAACGGAAAGGACTTCTCTCCTACCCTGCAGCATGATTAGAAACAGCAGCTTTATTCACAACGTTCAAACAGCATCAGGAATCAAAATAAAATGTATTTTAGAGCAATGCTTCAATTTAAATATGAAATGCTAGATCTGATTGTTGGTCACAACTAGAGTAGTCTCATTGAATCAAACAGATTTAAGTGTTGGCTGAATAAATCCCATTCCTTTAATAGACCTACTGTAGCTGGAACTAGCAGTTGGATTCAGTTTATACAGATTTTAAAATTTTAAACATTCCTAAAACTTATCTACACACTACCACTTCTGACAGACACTTTACCTTCATTGATGAATCTTGCATGTGTTATTGTAGTCTACTTACATAAAGTAAATTAGCTTTATGGGGTGCTTTGACTTCTACTGCACAGCACTTTTCAACTTGAGAGTTTTCCTGGGAGAGGACGGTTTCCTGAATAGCCACTGGGGTGGAATTCTTGGTATTACAAACCAGAGCAAGAAGTCTAAGCACTTTGGGACACCCACTAACTTTGAGCCATGGTTTAGTACAGCTATGGTTTTGGTGCTTCTGAAGTTTCTTCCTGATGAATGGAAAGGACTCACAAGTCTCTACATGGGATCAGAGAAATGTTCTACTTCTGTCAAAGGGCTGGGTTTTCCTCTGTCCTTAATACTGGCAGCATTCAAGCTCAGAAACCAAATATGTGGAAATATTATAGGGAATTTGATTTTGTGCTACTGCATGGCAGATCTCACCAAGACTTTGCATACATCCTCACAGGAAGCATACCTCAAGCAGTTAAGATCTCCCCAGAATCCTGAAGAAGTTTTCTGCAAGCTGAAATAGCTAAGTTTAAATCAACTGACATTCAACCACATTCCAGATTCTGACAGGCACACAGTAAGTCCATCAACCTCTGCCTCTAGGTCAAAAGAGGTGACAGAGTGATGAGTGTCAGCAGACTCAGACTCATATTAGCAACAGAAATCCCTGCCTTAAATGCAGATGATTTCTGAAAATGTACGAGGACTGAATTCTGAAAAGGGTGCATTCCTGGCAGCTAGAGGGAAAGTATTTTAAAAGGAAAGAGCATAAACCAGTTGTGTAACTTGCTGGGCCCACTGCTATCAAGCAATAGCAGATGCAGGAACAAATAGAGGGATAATGACTTGGAATTATAAGGAGGCTTACACACACACACACACAGAGAAAGAGAGAGAAAGGGAGAGAAAACACTCCTATCAAGGTGGTATTTTTAATGGTGTGCAGGGGACTACAAGAGGAACAGCGAATCACACAGAAAGACGTCACAGGATGTATCACACAAAACATTACATCTAACCAGCCAGTGCAACAGAAAAGGAAACCAGCTAGGAAGATAACTGACCAGCGGTCAACAAATTAAGAGAGTGTAGGACAGGGATATTCCGAAGATGTAGAAAGATAGGGAGATTCCAAAGCAGTAGAATTACTGTATTTGCTGGTGTGTAAGACGCACTTTCCCCCAAAAAAATAGCCTTTGAAAATGGGGTGCGTCTCATACGCCAGGTATGTCATTGTGAGCTCACCCCAATCCCTCTCTCCACAGATGCAAAATGCATAGGAAAGGAAGGGGAGGGTCTAGCCCCATGTCAGTGCTGGTTTCACCCCGTGGACCTCCTCCTTCCTTTCCTATGCATTTTGCTTATGAATAGGAAAGGCTGGGGAGGGTCTATGGAAACCCTGAGCTGGTGCTGGTTCTGCTTCCTGGATCCCTTTCTCCCTTTTCCTATGCATTTTGCTGATGTATAGAAAAGGCAGGGGAGGATCTAAGGAAGCCCCACACAAGCACTGGTTCTGCCCCCTGGACCTCCTCCTCCCTTTCTTATGAATTTTGCCTATGTGTAGGAAAGGGAGGGGGAGGTCTAAGGAGGAAAGGAATGCACACTCAGGGTTTCCCTAGAGCTCCCGCTCTCTTTCCTATGCATTTTGCCTTGGTGGGGAGAACTCCCGCCAAGGTGAAATGGAAGGAAACAGGGGAGACATCTCGCTGGTGTACAAGACGTACCAATACTAAAAAAAAATTCCCAAAATGTAACCTTTGAAAATAGGGTGTGTCTTATATACCAGCAAATACAGTAGTTACTTGCTTCTGTCTTCAAAGTATGGAAAAGAGGGCTCTCATTTCTGCATTGTTTTTCTTTTCCTGAAGTAGTCTGAAGGTCTCAGGAAAACAGTGTTGACAAGAGAAGTTGTTCTAGGCTTTACTGGAAAGTTAAAAATTAAATCACCAGTTCCTGATCGTAACTCTCAAACAGTTCTTAAAAAACTCAAATATGAAACTGCTGATCTTTTCAGGGGGAAAAAACATACAATTTATTGCTAAGACCAGCCACCAAAAATAGAAACAGATTAAAATCATCTGATGTGGAAAATGTGACTTCGCAAAACAGATAAACAGATATACAAATAAATAGATCTGCATTAAATAAATAGATAGATCTGCATGGTTGCTAATACGTCAGAGGACAGGATCAAAATTCAAAATGACCTGGATAGATTGGAGAGCTGGGCCAGGGCGAACAAAATGAAATTCAACAGAGAGAAATGTAAGGTCCTACACTTAGGTAGAAAAAATGGAATACAGAAATATAGGATGGGGGACACGTGGCTGGATAGCAGTACGTGTGAAAGGGATCTAGGAGTCTTCATAGATCACAAGCTGAACATGAGTCAGCAGTGTGATGCGGCAGCCAAGAAAGCCAATGCAATTCTTGGCTGCATCAATAGGAGTATGGTGTCTAGATCGAAGGAGGTACTGGTACCACTCTACTCTGCTTTGGTTAGACCCCATCTTGAATACTGTGACCAGTTCTGGGCACCCCAATTCAAGAAGGATATTGACAAGCTGGAGCAAGTCCAAAGGAGGGCGACCAAAATGGTGAGAGGCCTGGAAGACATGCCCTATGAGGATAGACTTAAGAGAGCTGGGTATGTTTAGTCTGCAGAAGAGGAGGTTAAGAGGGGACATGATAGCCATGTTTAAATATTTGAAGGGATGCCACGTAGAAGAAGGAGGGGACTTGTTTTCTGCTGCTCCAGAGACCAGGACAAGGAGCAATGGATTCAAGCTGCAGGAAAGGAGATTCCACCTGAACCTCAGGAAGAACTTCCTGACAGTCAGGGCTGTCCGGCAATGGAATCTGCTGCCTCAGAGTGTAGTGGAGTCTCCTTCCTTGGAGGTTTTTAAGCAGAGGCTTGATGGCCATCTGTCGGGATTGATTTGAGGGTGTTCCTGCATGGCAGGGGGTTGGACTGGATGGCCTGTGTGGTCTCTTCCAACTCTACATTTCTATGATTCTATGATTCTATGATTAAGACTAGATTAGTCATTTTATTTTGCTCATTAGAGCTAAAAAAGAGAATTTTGTTAATTGTTAAAAAAAATTGAAACACATTGTAAATGAAATAACTACCAATATTCTTTTGTAATTCCCAATTCCATTCTTTAGGTAGCCTACAGAAATGATTTCAGAAGACCTTATTTTTCATAGGAGGTATTATAGCTTGTCCTATCTGAGCAATTCTGAAGTATTTGAACACTAGCAGGATGCTAGTTGCTTTTATTAAATAAAATGATGATAATTCCAAAAAGATTCAAATTCTTAATAGTAATAAAATATATATGATTGTTAATGAAAGATTCCACCACTGGTTCAGGTGATAGGAAGTAAATGTGGCTGATTTCTAACTTTAATTTAAATGGAACATAAATCTTACCACCCACCACCCAAAGAATAAAAGAATACTGGAAGTTTCTCTGATTATCTGTTTCATGTTGTTCTAATCACTACTAAAAAAAAAAAGTAATTTGATTTTTGTCCATTTGCAAACTGTATTGATTATCAAAACAACAGCACAAGGAGGCAACTATCATATAGCCAGAAATCCAGACAAAAGGTACTCTCTCACTCCCAGTGCTGAGCACACCTAACTTAATGCCCATTAATATCAAACAAAAAGAATATGATGGGTGGAAAACAAGGAGTGAGGAAGAAGATACAAAAGGGAATGGTAAATTTGTGGCTAGAACAAGATTACAATTCAGTACTGGAACATAGCTGCTTCAGACTTTTATTCAGTGAATTCCAAAAATTTCACATACTGATACAAATTTGGAAACCCTAAATACTCATATAGTAAGGGTTGTTAAATAATGTGCAGGAAATACCCTAAATAGATATATACAATTTTATTGATGGAATTCCATTGGTTCAGTGTATGCATATGGGTATTTATTTGACTCTTCAAAAAGACCTAAGCTAGAACTAAGTTCATTTGTTCATAATGACATGAATACTGAATAGCATGAACTTAACATTTTTTTACCATGTTTTTCATGTCCTATTCAAATATTTGATGATAAATGTATGTAATTCTCAGCAGTATCAGTAGAAATTTTTCTACAATCAGGACTTTTGTGTTTCCCATACTAAACCAATGTTATTGTTGCAGTAAGACAGGACGCAAATTTGTTAAGTCAGATAACAAAAAGATGTGCTCCCACAGAGAAAGAAATTAAATTTGTTCACCAAGAGCTCTTAGCTGATGAATTGTTCTGTTTGCAGCCTATTAATTCTTTCGCTTGAGGTAATTCTGCCCCAATTTTTGATGGAAACAACAAGCAATTTCATCAATTTTCTTTCCACAGCAAGAAAGTCCTTGAAAATAACCCAGTTCTCAAAGCCTGTTCATAATTCAGAACATTTTACGTGCAAAATTTGCATGTGGTTGTTTTCCACAGAAAACAGCACTTTGCATAGAAAGAATATTTCTCCACACCAAAAAAGCTGTGTCTGTGCAGAACAACCATGTGTGAATTTTGCACAGTAAGTCCCCCATTACAGCATTTTCTGTGCAACTCCACAAGTGAATTTTGCACAGAATCAATCCTTATACTTGTCAGTCCAGGACTCTTTTTGTCAGGGCTTCTTGACACTCAAAAAACAGGTTTTTCATTCATTTTTTCAATATCTTTGAATTTTCTTTCAATTTCTAGTGTACACATGCACGTACAGACACACATCACATCATGCACAATGATTTAAATCTAAAGATTCCCTCAGTGGAGTTCCAGAAAGGGCTTCAATCAATGGGATAGGGAGTATATTTTCATTGATTTCCCATCCTCCTGCTGCCCTCCCAATATACTGTGGAAGGAGGAGCATATGGCTGCAGGGGGAATGAACAGACTTCAATTTTCCCCTGCTCCATTCACAAGAATTCACACTAAGTTGAAGGTCTCTGAATCCATTGATGGAAAGCAACTTCATAGCCAATACAATTTCCAAAAAAAGCATTAAAATGTATTTCATATATTATATTAAGATATATTAACAGGGAATGTACAGGTTTTGATAACAGAGAAGCAAGATAATACAGAGAAATCAAATATTTATAGACTTGAGTGTCATCAGACAAGCCTAAATATCTGCCACACATTCTGCAGTTATGGCTTTGGATCTACTGCAGAAGACATCACAAAAGCTTGACCTTTAATGTCACTAACTACTTGCCAAAAAGTTCTTATTTCCCAGTTCCTTTCCCATCCTTATAACAAACAAGTTTTCAAAGCCATTCAGTCCTCGTTCAACTATGCTCAATATAAGCATTCCTGAAAAGCAGAAAGATTTAGGGTTGCTCATCTAGCTCCAAGATATATCTTCTCCAGGACCATCTTCTTTTGTTTCTAAAATGTTCATTTCAACAGCAAGGTGTCCACAGTGCACAAACATTAAATCTTCCAAGTTAACTCTATTATAGCACTCTTTTGAGGTATCTTTCACCTAAGAAGCAAGGTAACATAGAATCATAGAGCTGGAAGAGACTCCAGGGACCATCGAGTCCAACCCCCTGCTATGCAGGAACACCCATCAAAGCATTCCCAACAGATGGCCATCCAGCCTCTGCTTAAAAACCTCCAAAGAAGGAGACCCTGCCACACTCCGAGGCAGCATATTCCACTGCCGGACAGCTCTGACTGTCAGGAAGTTCTTCCTGAGGTTCAAGTGGAATCTCCTTTCCTGCAGCTTGAATCCATTGCTCCTTGTCCTAGTCTCTGGAGCAGCAGAGAACAAGCCCATTCCCTCCTCAACATGACATCCCTTCAAATATTTAAACACGGCTATCATGTCCCCTCTTAACCTTCTCTTCTGCAGACTAAACATACCCAGCTCCCTAAACTGTTCTTCATAGGACATGGCTTCCAGACCTTTCACCATTTTGGTCGCCCTCCTCTGGACATGTTCCAGCTTGTCGACATCCTTCTTAAATTGAGGTGCCCAGAACTGGCACAGTATTCTAAACGAGGAATACTGTGTCCAGTTCTGGGCACCTCAATTGAGATTATACTCTCAGATTATACTCTCAGATTATACATTCAGATTATACAAAACAGATTATATTCTCAAAATAAGAGTCCTCCCTCCACATTTATGGGTTTGACTTCTGCGAATTTGAGTATTTGTGATGCGTGTGCTTGCTCCATGCTCCAATTTTCCTCCTCTCATTCCCTTGTACTCTTCACCCCAAGGCTTCTGAGGCTTGTGTTTAAAATGGACATTTTTCCCTTTCAACCCACCCACCCTCCGCCTCCACTGCTGGAAGCATGTCCTCTCTGCCATTTTGCTGTGTAATGGCTGCTAATTGGTCAGGTGTTCTCTTTGCTTCTACCCCTCCTATTCCAAGATAGTCACCAGCAGTATCTAGAACACCAGAACTCTGCTCTTCTCTGTCTGAGAGGAAAGTACCGGTAAGCCCTTTACCTTGTCTTTTTTCTATTGGCGCCAGAGGCAAAGGAATGGGAGGGGGACATCTTGAGGTGAATTGCAGAGGGGAAGTTATTTGTGGTTTTTACACTTTCATGAGGGTTCTGCGCCCTGAACCCTCACAAATGTGGAGAGGCTGCTGTACTTTAATTTCAATTTCTTTTTCAATCAAAGGTTTTGATGCTAGGGCTTGAATAATACACTCCTGCCTCCAAGAATTTCTTCTGGTATCTTGTTTCCTTCCTTCCCTCAAGGTGACCATAAAGTGCAATAAACTACTTCTTTAAATTTTTCACTCATGCCACAGTATAAACATTTAACTTCTTCCCTTATGAAGCAATTTAATGACATCTGCCAGGTAAGGTAACTTTTTCTGAACAGTCTATATTAGTGGCGCAAGACCTTGCTTAAACATAAAGATTAGTTTCAGGCCTGACACTTTTGAACAATTCTCATTAACAAGAACCATAAAAAGTGTTTTTGAAAAAAAGGAATGTACCATTTTAAATCTCTTGGAATAGAGACCAATTTGCCAGATCAATAAGAGTAGAATTTTGCTCTTGTTCATGAGTAGCCTGTCAAAATGTCTGTTAAATACTGGGTGCATTATTCAAAAGATCATTAAAATGAAATGATATAGCAGCAGAAAACTGAATAGGCCCTCGAATTATAATATTTTCAGAAAGCAATATCTTCTTCTTCATGTCCATTTACACAGCTGATGTACATTATCACCAAAACCAGATATGGCCACAGTGGCATATACTTAGTGACAGCTAGACTAGATTATGGCAGTTATATAGACCTATCTCTTAAAGTCTTCAAGAACTGCAACTGGTCCAAACTCCAGCTTTGAGAATACTGGCAGATGCTTACTTAATGGAGTACAGCAAAACCTGTATTGGCTGTTAATTGATATTTTCAGCCACAATTCAAAACGATGGCAGTGAACTTTAAAGCTGTTAATGACCTGAGTCCAAGGTGTCTTAGGGTAGCAGTTCTCAACCTTTGGTCCTCCAGATGTTTTGAATTCCCAGAATCCCTGACCCTTGCTTGCTGGGGCTCCAAGGAATTGAAGTTGAAAATATCTGATGAAACAAAGGATAACAAACATTTTTTGGAGAGGCTGCTTCCTCCTACACCAATCTGCCTAAGATCTGATGAAGAGATCTTGTCTTCCTCTAAGACAGTTATAGATGAGACTACATAATCTACACAGGTTTTGCACCCATGTCCCAATGAAAAGAAAAAAAAATTGTACACGTTTACTTTTAACATAAGGTGTATGCATAAAATTTGAGAAAACTAATTAAAATGACTGTGCTAAGAAAAGCTTGATTCTCTCATGTGTATTATGAGAATTATTACATGTCACAGAACTCAGCTTTTCTTAGCACAACTATTTTAGTTGGTTTATTCGAGGGTTTTATAAAAACCCTCCAATAAACCAACTAAAATAGTTGTGCTAAGAAAAGCTGAGTTCTCTGCCATGTAATAATTCTATGGGTACCTTGCCCTTTTTGATAGACAGTGTGTGCATCGATGTGTGTGTATCAAAAAGGGCAAAGTATACATAACTCTCAAAATAACCTAGTTATTCATAGATACATTAGCACACATTTTAACAACACCAAACTCAAAAACACCAAAACTCAACCTCTTTAAACCTCTTTAAAAACACCAAACTCAACCTCTTACTGAAAAATCCAAGTGTGCTGCTTTTAGTAAATATAAAGAGTCTCTAACAAGAAAAGGATCTACAACGTTTTTTTAAAAAATATATCTAAGCTGAAAGCCTCCTGAATTCCTTTATCATCTTTATATTCCATCAGACATTCAACAAGGGTCAAGCTCACCACTGGCCTCGGATACTCTCAATCAACAAACCAGGCCTGGCAATCTCCACGCATTCAATTTGCTTCAGATGGTATTCTGCTTTTAACACAAATAAAGTATCTGTTCAGAAGCCTAAATGAAAACCTCATGAAACTCAAGATAGCATTATTGACAGCAATGCAGGTAAAAAAGAATAGACTGAAAGAAATTAAAGAGACTCTGACCTGAAGTATTTTTGTTTGTATGCTTTGATGCTTTTAGTACAAGACAGAAACAGGAAAGGGGGAGATGTAGAAGGTCTGCTATAAATCTGTATGTGCATATGAGCCTTGAAGTCACCTGTCAACTTACGGCAACTCTGTCAATTTCACAGTGTTTTCTTAATCAAGGAATACACAGAGGTGGTTTTGCCAGTTCCTTCCTATGAAATACAGCCAACAGCACCTGGTATTCTTTGCTGGTCTCCCATCCAACCACTAACTTGAGCTGACCCTGCTCAGCTTCCAAGATCAAATGGAAGCTGGTGCCTTTAGGGTATTTAGGCCATGCTGTAAATTTAGCTAGCACTCTTCAAATACAGTTTTTCATGCAGCAATTTTCAGTACCCTTCTGATGTAAACAACTAAAGTCCCAAATAGAATCAGATTGCCTTGCTGACATTTTAATTTAGGGTCAAGGGTAACAGGAGAAAAGAAACAAGTAGCACACCAAAAACTAAGGCTATGCATTTCCCTTGGATGTGGCATGAACTGACGCAAAGAGATATGTGGGCCACATTAAATCCAGAACACTTTAGTCGGATGATTTAGGCTGCAAATGCCCACCTCTGATTTTTTTCCAGACCCACCTATACAAGCACTCAGGCAAGGAATAGGTTTGGCAGCAACTGCCTCACTCTCTCAAAATTAAGTGTAAAGCTAAGTAGAAGGCAGGTGTCTGCAGCAGCACTACCACGGCCGTGGCTCTAACTCACTGAGGGAATCCTCCAAAAGTAGTTTGCCCAGAGTCTACAAAACTCAAAAGCCAGACTGTATATCTCACATGACATGTTCATACAAACTGCACAAAAACAAACATGTTAAAGGCAGTGATTGATTTTCCCATTAGAGTTAATGGAAAACACATGTGAGGCTTTCAAAACCGGGGCAAAGAAAGATCTCAACTCATATTCAGAGCAAGAGGTAAGATCAATCCACTATTTGAGTCAGTAAAGTAGTATCTGAGACAACAAGGAAAAACTCTGTGCATAGTCCCAATAAGAACCACATAAGAAAGCCATGTGTAATTCCTGACCACCCGGAAACACAGATAATACTCTCTACTGTTAAAAACAGACTATACCAGTCAAATGTGCTCCCACATCCACGGAGATTAGAAAACATACCTTCAAAGTGTTCTACATGCTGAAAGGCATGCATACTATCATCATACCTCATCTCGTCAAAATCAGTGAAGCCTGTACAGCCATGATCTAAATGTACGTTCAGATAAAAGCCCTTGGAGGCCTGCTGTGACAATTTTAAAAGGCACTAAGGGTAAAAATCACTGAACATTGCTCTGAATGTGACACCATTAATGATACAGTCCCCGTGGAGAGCACCGTCCTAGTTTCATGGGATCAGTCCCAGTTGTTGCAGCCTGAGGATGAGGACATTGTCCTTGGTCACTGTTATGGGGTAAGGAGAAGGAAAAAGTGTAGTTCTCTTCATCTTCCCTGACATTTCCAGTGGTTTTAATTACCATAAGCCACAGTATTTTGTTGGAACAGCTCTCTGGGATAAGAGTAGGAAAAGTTATTTTCCTAAGATCAAGTTCACAAAGCAACACTGAGGCATTTTTCCTTAATTCCATCACACTTGTACTATGGGATCCTTCAATATTTAATCCTATCCCCCATCTTTGTACTGTCTATATAAAACCACTGGCTGAGACTATCAGGGAATTTAAAATGAAGGGCTGTAAGTATAATGATGGCACTCAGCTTTATTTTTCTGTGACATCTTTATGAAATGCAGCTGGGCAGTGGCTGCATTGTATGGAATCTGTAAAAAGTAATAAGCTTGGTGAGAGCCAATAAAGTTAAGCCAAATCATAACAAGATGGAGGTACTCTGGTGTCACCATTCACATGTTCAGGAATTAGACATATATCTCATTCTACTTTTATTAATGTATTATGAACCATTTCTGAAGACTTCACCATGGTGTACAGTACAGCAATAAAAATACAATACAGATATAAATGTATAACTCAATATAAAACCAATAACTCTGGATACAATATTTATATTATCCATAAAAGAGATGAGAGCCTCATCCATACCAGGGCACCTTACAAAAATGTTTAAGACAATGCAATACTCTTAATCTTCTCTCCAATCAGGCCGCACAACCCTTTGAATACTCACCTCTAGCCCTAGTTCTCTTTCACCAGCCACTGCCTGGTTGCAGCCCAGTTTCTCAATACCTAAAAACCCTCTTCCAATGACCCATACAGACACCCAAGGAGGGAGATGAGCAACAGAGAGAAAGTAGTGGGCCACTATGCTGACTCATCCCCTTCCCTGACCTGGTTTGGACTCTGCATGCCTGCTCTCCCCACCATACCTCAGCCTCCTTCCCACCCACACACACACACACTTTTTGATATTTGCTGTTTTTCCACTTTTGCAGGGGTCCTGTGCCCCTAACTCTAATGAATGTGGAGGTCCAACTGTAAGATACAATAAAACAAGACAAGATAGAGAGGTGACATCACAGTTATCTTTAAATACCTGAAGGGATTTCATATATAAGGTGGAGCACACTTATTTTCCGCTGCTCCAAAGAATGGAACAGGAACTAGTGGATTCAAATTGTAAGAAAGGATATTCTACTTAAACATCAGGAAGACCTTCTTCACTGTAAGGGCTGTTTGAAAGTGGAGTGGACTTTCTTGCTGAGTCTTTAAACAAAGGTTGGATGGGCATCTTTCATGAGTGCTTTAACTGTGCACTCCTCTATGGCATGGGGTTAGAATAGATGGCCTTTCTGGTCCCTTCTAACTCTAAGATGCTATGATTCAATGAGTTTTCATCTAGCCAAAGCATTCTAAAATAACTACAGTTCTCAACAAGTATAACTTTCTGGTTAAGCATATTTGGACAACAGTAAGCAGGCTATCCCTGGCCTAAAATTCCCGCTACCAGCGTAACAGGTGAAACTGGTAACAGATACTCTGAGTCACTGAGGTTACTTGGGCTGTCAGCAACAAAAGCAGATCCACAAATATTCCCTGGCTGCACATTTGATCATAAATACAAAGTGTCACTCCATCCAGAATATGCAACCTATTATTTCCTGAACTTGGAAACTGATCACAGGCCCTTCTTGACTGGATTCAGACTCAGTTTACTGACCTTCTCCCAGCCCACCACCACATTCAGGCATAGACATACCTGATCCAGATGCAACTGAGAAAGAAAGCTGGGTGCCATAAGCATACTGACAATACTTTGCTCCAAATCTGCTGATGACCACTTCCACTGAAAAGCTCTGGAGATAACACTGCATCCTGTGGCACCATAAAGCAAAATTCTCAGGCGGCTGAGAAGCAATCTGCAATGCTGCTCTCTGGCTGTGAGTAGAAGCAAAACTACTAAAGTGCAGTATGTTGTGATTTGAGTGCAGGACTAGAACACTGGGAGATCAGCATCTGAATCCCTGTTTAGCCAATGGACCTTGGGCAACTCACTTTCTGAATAATATCTGCCAAGAAAACTCTATGACAGATTCTCCTTAGGGTTGACATAAGTCACAAATGATTCAAAGGCGTACAATAATCACAAACAGCGCTCCATCTCCTAATCCACTGAGGAAGTCCAGAGAGATATCATGGTCAAGATAGAACAAAGAGTTGCACCATGTTCCTGCCTCAAGAAAGGTAATCTATCAGAGCAATCAAGATCAATTCAGCCCCAAATCCAGGCCTTAACCAAGACTGAAATATGCCTTAGATAATCAGCATCATCCAAAAATGCCCACAGTTGCATTACCATAGGCCTTTCAAGCATCCTAACTCTCAAAGAAGTATTTACAATCAAAGAGTCTTTTTTTAAAACTCTTGCCTTCAAAGTAGGTTTCTACAGGGTTATCCATGCTACTGCAACCTTAAGGAAGCAGGCACCATTCCCTGACATGAAGAATCACATGGTTGGACTCAAACTGCAAGCATTTTGTCCAAGCCCACAGGTACCATGAACTAAAACAGGTTTCAGACTATTGGGTCGGACGCTTGACTGGGGCCTGCCATGATAAAATCATAAAGGTCACTAAACAGAAAAGCAATTTTATGGCTGAGGTTGGAAGAAGACATAATGGGGGAAGACTGCTCTTTTGCAGAGACCAGACAATCCTCAACGGTGTGTGTGTGTGTGTGTGTGTGTGCACATGCGCGCACGCACTCATACACAGAGGCTTGCTTTTTTTTTCACATTTGCTTTAATTATAGGTTGACCCCCCCCCTTGACCAACTATCAATGCCCACCTTGGGGTCCCACCCCACAGTTTGAGAACCACTTATGTAAGTATATGCTCACTATTTAGCACAGCTGAAATCTAATTACTGAGTGACAAGACTGTTTTCTCCTCACAAAATCATCATCTGAAAAGATTCTACAGAAGTTCTTCTGATTCAGGAATAAATATTATGGATTTTTTTAAAAAGATAATCTCAACATTTGGCATGTAGCCATACACACAGTGAACACAACTTTTAATGGTTAGTACAGACTTATATGTCATAATCAGTTAACAGCTTTTTTTCCTCAATGTGGCAAAAGAGATGCACTGAGAAGTCCATCAGCAGGACAATAAGCCTCTTCCATCATTCTCCAAAATTAGTGGTTAGAAACTGTACACACTGGTGTTCAGATGACAGCTCAGTACAAATGCAAGAATCCAGTACTTAGAAATAAGCAAGACACTAGGAAAAGTCTGTTCATCTCTGACTGAGCCTGAGAAATACATATCCAGTGCCAGAAATCTACTGCTTGTTTTACTTGAGTTCCTGCTGATGACCTTCTTAGTTTATGCAGCAAGATCACACAGACTGAGTGTAGGAAACACCACATTAATGTACACGCAATGATACATTGGAATCCATGCAAAAATTTTTTGCAAAGAACAGGTGGCAATATAAGGTTGAAAAAACTGTTAAAAATGTTAAAGTAAAAATCTTATGACATTTTAAGATTGAAACTGATAAAAAAAATGGAACATATTATGTCAAATATAACTGTATAGTTGGCCCTCTTTATTTCTGGGTATGACTTTCATGGATTTGATTATTTGTGAGTTTCTTCCACCCCTTCCCACCCATCTCAAGTACTTCTTTTCTGAGGGATCTTTTCTTCTCAGCAGCTCTGATCAAGCTCTGCAGCCCTTAAAAAACTCACCTCTGGTCCTCCTCCCATTCCACAAGCTGCTGCTGACTGGCTAACAATGGGTCGCAATCTAATTTCTCAACACCACAAATCCTCACCCAATGACCCCCCAGACACCCAAGAAGAAGGCAATGGGCCAGAAAAGTATAGAGCCATCATGTTGACCCATCCCTTCCCTCTCCTTTTTCTGACCTGATTGGATCCTGGATGCCCTATCTCCCCACCATGCCTCAACCCCATTCCCAGACACATACACACACATTTTGATATTTGCGGTTTTTCTACTTTTGTTAGGGTCCTGCACCTCTAACCCTAGCAAATGTGAGGCAACTGTAGCTGAGAAAAAGGAAGCTTGGGTTATAGACGTGGCAATCCCAGATGTGGCAATCCCAGGGGGCTCTCTCCTAGAGAGAGGGAAAAGATTACAACATACTGAGACCTACTAACTGAGATTCAGTGCCTCTGGGAACAGAAAACAACTGTGGTTCCAGTGGTGATAGGCAGTCTGGGAACAATTTCAAATAGACTGAAAAAACATCTGAATGAAATCATCAGATAGGATCACTACAGCACAATTACCAAAAATTTAACTACTTGGAACATACCACATCATACAGAGCAGGAGCAGATAATTGATTCATCCAATTTATTACACATGGTTTCATGAGCTTCTTAAGTTCATCTCTAAACCTATTTCAGGCAAAGTTTGCCAGTATCTTTACCGTATTTTCTTTGTGATTAACATCAAAACCCAGGATGCCTCATACAGAATGGAAAAAATACATCACAAACATGAAAGACTGGCTAGGCAAGTTGGACTAGGAAAAAATACAACACAAAATGATTAATAGTAAACCCTACAGGAGTCACTATGTCAGATAAGGTACTTAAGAACCTTTCCTGAACTGTAAAACTTCTTAATCTTATAGAGGATTCTTCTCAAGTCATGAGAAGATTTAGTTTTTCCAAAAACTCAACTTCTTTAAATAGGTTTACAAAAATATTTAAATACAAACATTTAAAATTACACTAAAATTTATCTAATGAATTCGAAACTTTGTCCAGTCTCAGATAAAATGTATGCACCATTCTTGATCACTAGAACAAAATGCCGCAAGATCAGCAAATTGTACAACAGCTGCCAAAGAGACTCAAAACTGCCCATTTGGTCTGCAAAATAATGAACTCTGTTTCATACAGCTTCCTGTTTTGGTTGACACCTACCCCGCCCCCAGCCAAAATCTTACTCCCCTAAGACTTTATCATCACATACAATTCTTGCAAGTAGCTGTCAAAATGACAATAGTAGGCTTTTCAGATATGGATTTCATTTTTAATTTAGCAATACTTTGACGCATATTAGAAAAAATACACCACTCTCTATTGACTCTGTCCAAGCCTTCTATATTGAGAACTGGATATCCAGTTCACTTTGACTGGTAGGTAGGGCTGAGGCAGCAAAGAGATATTTCAGTATTTTCACAATCAATTGGGATGAAGCAGTTATCTATAATTTAGTGAACTAGTGGCAAACATTCAGCATAAGATACAGAGAGGCTAAGATACACAGTCAGAGGCAGCCAATGTATCATGATTCTTGATTATTATACAGCAAATTACTTAAAAGAAACAATTTATGAGCTTTTGCTAGCTAGAAAGAAGGTACACTCATTCCATATAAACTAGAAAGCACCTGACAAACAGCATTCTAAAACTGGGGAGCCATCACATCCTATGCACTTTGCTGTATCAATTTTTGCTGCAAAACATAAAGCATGCTAGTCAAAGATGCTTCTGCCTGAATACTATCCTTCTTGTTTTCTACAAGGATCAAACAGTTGTGCATTTGGCATTTTCCCAGTAAAAAAAAAAAGATAAACTTTCAGCTAGCCAAGAGACTTTCAAAAGGTGCCCTCTATTTGAAAGTGTTGCAGAAACATGTTCCAAAACGATTTCTTTTCACTAATTAGACCTATGACTTTCTCTTCTTTCCAATGTGCAAATACACACACACCTGAATGAACAATGACCGGAATGTAGACTTCCCATCTGGTCCACAACTTCCTTTCCCCATGGCATATCAGCTTGCCAAAAGTCCCTCCAGCAGTTCAGTGACTCACTTTCGTGCAGGAGGGAGAAACAGCAGTGGAATGATTGGATTCATAAAAGACTCAAATTTTCTCAAAGCTAGAACTTATTCTACGTGGACACCTCCAAGCAGGGGAGAGTGCAGACTCTAGAGTTTGAAAGATACCTAAGCTTAAATCCAATTGCTAGTTGCAACTAGCACAGATCCACTGCATTTACATAGATGTTGACTTACCACCAGCATTTGATTCAATAGGTTTACTCTAGTTGGGACTGGCAATTGAATTTGGCTCTATACCAAGTTCATCTGTGTTTTAATCTTATTTTTGCTTGTATAAGTAAGAAATATTTTTCTGCCCGACCTGGGTTTTAAAATGTTGAACTAGCTTGAGCAATTCACAAGTTTCATAAAGCAAAATATAGTGTTTCATGAATATGAATACAATGTAAAATCCAAAGAACAGATCCTTGGTAACTCAGACTACATTTAGAGACTTTAAGAAATCAAATCATTAATAAATGGCATACAAGTAGCTGTCTTATACTGAGTACACCACTAGTACATGTAGTTCTATATTATATATACTAACTGGAAGCAGTTCTTCAGGATTTCAGTTTTATTTTCCAAACCTACTAGGAAATGCCAACCTGAGAACCTCTGCTCTATCTTTCATTTGTCCTCCTTCTCCATAAAAAGTGAAGTGAAAGTATTTACTGGATTCATATTCTTTAATTACTGTGACAAAATTCTGGGGGTGTGGCTATCCTGAGTGCCAGAACAGCCTAGAAAAAGGTTGCTGGGCACCCAGAATAGTTTCTCAGGAAAGAAACCTAGTCCTGTAGTTTGTGGGAGGGGCTGGTGGCTGAGAGGAAAAGATATATAAAGGTGAACAGTGCTTGTTTTTTGAGCAGTCCTTCAATGTGAATTCTTGCCAGAGACACCTCTGGAGCAAAGCCCTACAGTCAACCAGAGAGGGTGACTGTGTGGGAAGGGTTTAATTCTCAGGAGAAGCCTGGAGGGAGACAAAAAAATTAAACCATAATAGAATCTGGTCAGTGTGACCTAGACTGGGGGTTGAGTTTTTGGTGAGAGGGTACCCAAAGGGCTGTTTATAATACTTGTGCTTATATGAGAGTTTGGAGATATAAGGAAACTGTCTAAAAGAACTCTGAAGAACTATATTAGCTTTGACCTGCATATTAATTCCAATACTTTGTTCTGTAAATTATTTTAAGAAATGTTACATATTATTTTCATAAATAATTACTCAGCTGACACTACCATGGAACTATTAAGGGGTTTTAGACAACCACTGAAAGGTCTCACCTTTTTACACAAAGGTAATGCTATAAAGGGGGAAGGCAGAGCTATGTGGAAAATATAGACACCTTATTAAATTGGGGAACTGCCATACCAGTCTGAAACAGAAAAAAGTAAGCCCTTGACAATTACTACGTAAAAGATATTTATAAAATATTTATAAAATATTTTAGAAATCTCAAAGCAGCTTACAAAAAATAAAGTGCATGCCTATTTCTCTCAAAAACAAAAGACAGAGAGCAACAAGCGATCTAGATCTTGATTTGTCCTCCTAAAATTGAAAGCATTCTTCCACTCATGTAAAGCACCAACATCTAGCAGACAGGGGAAGACTGTGAGAAAAAAGTGACTTTTCTCTCAGAATCTCCTACTCTCCCTTGCATCGCCACCCATCCAGTTCAAGAAAAGTCCCCTGGAATAGCTTTCGGAGCACAGCTTCACGGTGAAGAGGGGTTGGTGAAAACAACCTTCTTCCTGAAGTCTAAGCATCCTGGTTAAGAGTCCACCTTCAGATAACTTAAACATAACCATCATTTATCAATACTCGTAAAATATGTTTTCACATATTTCACAAAATACAATTATATTTGGGAAATAATTTCTGAACTGTGGCTAAATGACATACCTTTGGATTCAATTCAGCACAATGGGTATTAACAAAAGTCATATTCCTTCAATTTCCCATTATGGCTACTATTACCACCTAGTTTTCTAAAGTCACATATCGACTGACAAAGTATTATTTTTGTTAATAACACCCATCCTCCCCTGCCTACACAACTCTTAAAAGCGCACAGAGAACGTACACACATAATTCATAATTAAGCCATGACTAATGTAAAAATTACCTCTCACAAACAGGATGATGAACAACACTTCAATTAACCAATTGTTCAACTGAAATGGCTCATGCCTAATAATCTCATTCAGCATTGACTTCCTTCTCAACCACTTTTTTACAATCTTTATTATTCACATCATAGCAAAAGAGTGTCTGAAGTTTTACTTAAAAAGAGGACTGTTCAAGTCTAAATTAGGGGGAAATTTCAATCTAAGTACCATAAACTCAGGAATATTCAAAACAATCTTTGGGAAGAATTTGAGGAGAATCTGCACAATCAAAACGTATCTTCCTTACTTCCTCCCTCTGTGTTGAGGTTTATTTGTTCTAAGAGATGTTATATGACACACTAGTACTTCCTTCACAGAGAGATAATACAGCAGCAACTAAAAAGGTATGGCTGGGACTGGGCAGGGCAAATATGATCTTATGTAGATTTGGGAAACTGCGCACAAATCAACGTACTATCACAATCTGTAGCTTTAGATTATTTTTTTTCTAAACACAGCTCCTAGCAATTCAAAGTTGACTTGAGTTTTTCTTTGACATTTTTGCCTAGTTTTGCCTTCTTCCTTATTTTCACTTCATATTTTGACCTTATTTCCACTTCATATTTTGTTAACAAAACAAAACCTACATTCAGCTCAGGGGTGTCAAACTCAGTAGTAAAAAGAAAAAGAAAAAATGCTGTTTATAAATTTAAAACAATTTCCCCTCAGTTTTATTATATGCTCAATAAAAGATCAACTTCAGGTTCTAAAATCTTATTTCTCAACTCATGGTTTGATTATTTTTCTTTCAAATAAATAACTTTTCATAACATATCTGCATCTCATCAGAGTTCCCTGTATCTTTTAACTCAAAACAACCACACCTTAAGTTCCTGAGACTCAGTCAAAGGTTGATTATTTAGGATAAATAAAGACACACACATTCTTGATTCTCTGTTAAAAATTCTTTACAAAACTCACCATAGCAGAGAAAACAGGCATCATGAGACCACTGGTATGTAACATAATTGTTTCCAGTCAGTTTCAGAATATAAATATACAATATAATCTGTCACTGCCAGCACAGTTCCAATCCATCTGTAAGTCTTAAATACGCAACACAATTAAATGCTAAGGTGTACATTTCTGCATAATAAGGGAAGGGGAGGAGCTGAACCACCCTATTAAGTAACGGAAGAAAAGACAAGACAAGAATAACACACAGAGAAAGATCTGGCTATCAGTATCCAAAAAACAACAGTCATAAACATGCCAGGTATTTAAAATAAGAAATTCTTTTTTAAAAACTCACTTCACAAATCCTGATTCTTTTTTACTAATGGAGAGTAGAGATTCATACTTGCTTTAAAACACACATGGTAATATTTCTTTAAAAAACTAAAATGTAATCCTGTTGCATTTGTATGACTCAAGAATTATTCAAAAATAGCTTATATCTATTTGAAATCCAACAGTTTATTACTTACACAAAATGTGGTGTTGGAAATCTAGAAATCTGAATGACTAGAAAAAAAGAATGGAAACATTTGTGTGAACAATTTTTCAATTTTTCCAGCAACAAAATTTAAAATTTGGTGGTGGGAAAGCTAATGAAATATTTTTTCTTCTGTAATGAATAGAATGCTTGTTAAGATAAGATTTCATTCACTCCAAATACCAGAAACTAAATCATATGAAGAATTACATGTACAGCTGTTTACAGAATTATTGTTGTCGTGTGCCTTCAAGTCATTTCTGATTTATGGCTACCTAAGGCAAAATTTATTACAGCGTTTTCTGAGGGCTGAGAGTTTGTGACACAGACAAAGTCACCCAGTGGATTTCTTTTCTTTTTCCCTTTTTATTTTATTTATATTTTATTAAATATAGAAACAAAACACAAACAAAAAGAGAAAACAAATAGGAATAATCCATGGTCATGCGAGGAATTAAACCCCAGTCTCTTGGCCCACAGTCCAATGCTCAAACGACTATACCATGTTTGCTGTCTTCTACAAAATTAGAGAACAATAATTCCTATGTGTGCATTAGACACACACAACACTCAGATCCATGATGCATGTCTGCCCTTAGCTGATGGTGCCATCTCCATGACAGCACTGTAAAGGCAAGGGATGCTTGCTCATGATCACAGTATTTTCAATGCTGAGTTACATTTTATGTCTAAACATACTGCTAGCCTAGTCCCTAAGAATGTGTTTCTATCCAAAGAATCTTTAGTTTATTTAGCATAGAATTTATGGTGTCTTTTTTTTCCTCCTGCTTCTCAGATGGCAAAAACTAAGACACATGCTCAGGCAGCACAAGGTGCAATACTGTGTAGGTCTCCCTTTAGTACAGGGTATATTCACAACTTTGCCTATATTTAATTAAAGGCTTTTGTATCTTTATATCTCCAAATATGCTGAACAATACAATTTTATATGCTAACAAAGTTACCAATGGAATATTTTATGTTGCTGAAGCAATCAAATAACTATGGAAATAGGTACTGCTTATATAAACAGATCTTGGATGGGCATCTTTCAGGAGTGCTTTAACTGTGTATTCATGCATGGTAGCTGGTTGGACTAGATGGTCTTTACAGTCACTTCCAGCTCTAAGATTCTATTTTTTCATTCCCTGATATGAAATCCCTGTTTTCTTTTGAAAAGAAAAAAACTGAAGCTTCAGATTTTCCAGAGGTTTTATGTCACTATGGAAGGGTATCTTCTGTTTCTCCAACAACTAAATGGCAACATTAAGCTACTTCTAACATTTCAAACAGCACTGTGAAATTCCTTTGAAGTGAGTTGCTTAACTTCCTAACCCCAAATCCTGTGGCAGATGTGGTGTGCTGTACTTTTATCTTTTTAATTACATTTCAAATGTGCTTTAAATTGTTGTAACAATGGGCTTTATTAACAGAACTGTTAATTAACAGAAATACAAAATTTCAGCTGGACTTTGTTTTAAATTATTGTTAGCCACTTTGGGTCCTATGCCAGGGGAAAGGAAGGGCATTAAATAAAGAAAGAAATCTAAAACACTGATGGAGAAACTTTCTCCTGCTTGGTCACTCCGTATGCTCCATGGAGTCAAAGGGTGCAACTGCGCACTCTTCCCTGCTGCCCGGCTAAATCAGCCATTAGCAAGGGTGGGAGAGAGAGAGACTGCTGTAACTCTGCTCTTAACAGCAAAGAAACAGAGATCTGTAACAGGATCACAGAAGGAAGGAGGAGAGTGAAGAGGGAGGCTTAAACATTCTCATCCCTGCATTCTGAGATGCATGTGTATATGCACACGTGACTGTGTGTGCACACAGGATACTCAGAGCCAAAAGTGTTGTTTGCTCCAGATATTTACAGTTAAATACTATACTGGAAGTCAAATAAGAGAAAAGACCCAGAATTATCAAATCTATCAAGCTGCCCCCACCTGTTATCACAGAACCATTTCACTTAACTTTGTTAAGTATCTCAGTAATATTAAAACCATGAGGACCACCTTTTTCTACAACAACGGGCCCATCTATCCATGGGTCTTTCTCAGATTGCCTGAAGGAAAAGCAGGACTGAATGTATCATCACAATCAGCCAAAACATGCAGCCAAAATAACAAAAGACATGCACAAAAGGGAGTCAGTAGGAGAAAAAAAACAAGATTAGCAGAAGAATCTTTGGGGGGAGTGAAAGACCCCCCAACAGCCCTATGAGATATGAAGATATTCAACAGGCATGGAATACAAGGTGTCAGCTGGAAAAGAGTGAAATGAAAACCTGGATGGGGGTTAGGAGCCATGGAACAGAGTTTTGTGGAGGAGGAGATGGGCTACCTAATGAAAAGAGTGAACAACAGCACTTCACACTAACATTTCTAGTAATGCAAAGTCCCACTTCCATTAAGAATACCCTAATAACGTACAGTAATTTGGTTTATGAAACAGTACGGCTGCAATGTGAAAACCAGCATGATGCAATGGTTTGACTGTTGGCCTAGGACACTGGTAGATCAGGGTTTGAATCCTTGTTTGGTCATGGAAACCGACTGAGCAACCTTGGCCAAGTCAACCACTCTCAGCCTTAGAGGAAGGCAATGGAAAAACCACTCTGAACAAATCCTGCCAAGAAAATCCCATAGCAGGTTTGCTTTAGGGTCGCCATAAATCAGAAATGATTTCAAGACACAAAGCAACAACAACGGCTGCCATCATGTAGACACTAAGTCCCACTTAATGCTATTCAACTAAATGGGACTTACTTCTGAGTAGACATGCACAAAACTGCAAAGTGATTAGATCACACTTTAACAACAGGCAAAGCAAACTTTCTGTATGGAGCTGGAGAGACACAAATACTGGGAATCTACACCAGTTTGTTCTGAATTCCCAGATGTTCTGCAGGTTCTCTAGAGCCTGTGACAAGAAATTAATGTTTCTAAAACACAATGACCAGGATGGAGAAAAGACTTCACTTTTTGTGAAGAGAGATGTAGCATAATCCTCCATTTACTTGCTTTAAGAGGATGCTTTATACCTAAAAAAGCAAAAATGCTTGAACACATGCAACCTAGTGTACTACGGTTTTACATTATCTTAGGGTAAAGTACACCATCTCAGATTATCTCAATAGTAATTATAGTAATGATGTAAATTATTGCAAAGAACAGTTAGTTCATATATTATGAAAACCAGTCGCACAGGCAAGCTAAGAAGAAAGAAGAGAGTCCAGCAATAAGCCAAAGTAGACAGGAAAAGGCATAGCTATATCTGTTCCATTGTCAAACTGTGGTGCCCATGACAACTTGTAATTAAATCAATGAGCAGTGATTGCTATGGCATCCAGCCAATTCAGGGGCAAACAAGAGTGTTCTAGAACACACTCCATAATCCTTAATACAAAAGCTTGTGGACAGAGTCTAATTCATACTAGGCTTGACTCTCGATATCTGTTTTCGATGTCACTAACGAATCCACAGAATGGATGAAGTGAGGGCTAAAAAGGATCCCAAACATCAGAGAAAAGTCTTCCAAGCCAGTGCTTCTCAAAGTGGTGGTCTGTGGACAGCTGCTGGTCCACCTGCAATTAGCTGTGTCCTTGGAAGGTTTCCAGGAAGGAAGGAAGGAAGGAAAGAAAGAAAGGGAGAAAGCATGGTCTCTCGCAAATGAAAAAATAAATAATTGACAATCTCCTATGTTAGACAGCTTAAGAAGCAGTGTTCTGAGTGATGGGGTACTGATGCTAGCAAACAAGATCTTTCACTTCTCTTACACTAATAAGCACTGATTTGGGCATGTTCTGGTGCACCATCTGAACTCAGTTCTGCAACTCTTGAATCCTGGAATACGTAACACATCTAAGATCTTTTCTGCATTTAAGCATGGTCCAGGCCTTTGTCATTTTTTGACAGCTCAATTTTCCTAGGTTTTATCTTATCTTGCCAATTTTTTACATCAGTTCCAAGATCTTAACCTTTCCCTGTCTCTTTTATATCTCTTTTCCCTCCAATCCACACAAGTTAACTTGTCACAGGCTTCTCTGCTTCTTTTCATTCACCCCTGCAACTTCTGAGATGTAGTTTCTGTTTCCTATACTTTATCTAGTCATTTAAAGGCAAAATTTCATACCCTCCAATGAGTTTCCAGACTTTACATTCCTCCATGGGTTTGAGATAAAACTGTAGCTACTCATCCCATTCTCCCTTGCATCCTCCATGCTGAATTCCACGTCTCCAATCCTGGTCCCAACACTCACTCTCATTTAAAAAAAAAGAAAGGGATAAACAAACAGCATATTTTTGTTTTTTTAAAGGTCATTTTAAACCTTCAGACATTACTTCTTTAGAAAATATTCATGTACAAAATCATACTGCACAGTTAAAACAATTATGTTCATAATTAAGCATTTTCAATACTTAGCAAAACACCTCAACATTCCCTCACCAGTACCTTGATTTTTAGAATCAACTTTATTGCCACTTAAACAGCTCTTGAATTGATAGTGGGCAGACTTTTGGTTTCTCAAGCTCTACTTTATTTTTACCAGAAGACTGAGATCCATCAACCAGAATCTGGTGAAAAAGACATAGGCCTGGATCCAGTTGCTAGTCCCAGCCAGAGTAAATCCACTAAATCAATGGGACCTGAGTAAGTCAACACTTGCATAAGTCCATGGATTCAGTGGGTCTAAGTCTATTTGAGACTAGGAAATGAATGTGTAGAATCTTGCAGCTAGAAGGGACTACACGGGCCTTCTAATTTAACCACCTGCCATGTTGGAATATATAACAAAACACTCTTGAAAGATGCCTATCAAAGATCTCCAAAGACAGAGTCCACCATCCTCTTTCTATCCCACTGCTGAGAAGGTCTTACAGTGAAGAAGTTCTTCCTAATGTTTAGGTGGAATCTCTTTACTTGCAGTTTAAAAACACTGGTTTGTGTCAATCTCTGGAACAACAGAAACCAGTTTGTTCTATCTTTTACATGACATCTCTTCAGGTATTTAAAAATAGATATCATATCACCTCTCAGTCTTCTGTTCTCTGCATTAAATATATTGAGCTCCCTTAGTCGTTCCCCATAAGGCTTGGTTTCCAGACCTTCAGTCATCTTGGTCACTCTTCTCTGGACATGTTCACCTAGATATCTACCATATTTGCTGGTGCATAAGATGCACTTTTTTCCTCAAAAATACCCTCTGAAAATGGTGTGCATCTTACACACCAACAAATACGGTAACACTAAAAACATAGGGAAGGGATGGGGAGCAAAAGAAGTTCTCTGTGCCCAAGCAAAACAGGAAGGGAGGTGGTAGAGGAAGCCTGGTGTAGCACTACTTACCTTCTCATCTTCTCTTGTGCATTTTGACTCTGTTGGGAGTTCTCCCTGCCTCAGCAAAATGGAAAGGAAGGAAGTGGGGGAAGACTGGTACAGTACTAATTTCATTCCCCTCCTTTCCTTTGCATTTTGCCTCACCAGGGAACTAAAAAAAATTCCTGAAAAATACCCCTTGAAAAGTGGGGTGTGTCTTATATGCTGGTGCATCTAATATGCTGGCACATATGGTACTTAGAGATCCAGATCTCCTATTCATTTTTGTTTCAGGAAAGAAAAACATTAATTGAAGGCAGATAAATTTTGGCTTTCTGTAATTCTCTTATTTCTCAATAACCACAATATATATTTCAGCTGGGAACAGGACTGGCTTTCCTACTCTATTTTTCCTATTCAGGAAAGGTACTGCTGCCCATAATCACATTTATGACCGCACCTCCAGTTTACAATGGCACCTGATCTTTTTCAACTCACAAGGACACTGCCTGCCCTAGGGAAAAGGAACTGGCATGCCAACTCACAACAGATTCTGCCAAGCTGAGTAAAGTGAAAGGACTCCACTACACGAGGTATAACAGGCACATGTCGCTATCACTCTATTCTTCATTGATTTCTCCATCTTTCTGACATTGCCTACAAGGTCTGGTGCTCCTGATCATAGAAAAGACATCCTATTCCCTTTGGGAATAAAATACAAGAAGTAGTCTGTCCTTACTTGCATGATTGTAAATAGAAAAGGATATATGGGCAAATTTCTTCCTGAAAATACATGAGTAAGACATAATCATTCAATAGTTTAAAACATATCCCTCCGTAGGGTCTGAGGCTAGGCACTACAGTAGACAAAAAATGTTTAAAGGCATGAAAATGGCAAAGTTTATGAGAGGCAAGGAAGAAAAATGTCAAGAGGTCACAGGGGAAAAATAAAATGAAGAACATAAAATACAAAATAAAGGGGAAATAAGTAACGCTATGTGCCTAAATTGTAATAGCTATGCAAACAAGACATCATGAACTGAAACGTAAGGAAATTCAATGCCTATCCCTAACATACCCATCAAAAATGCTTAAGATATCAGATTTCTCTTACCAGATAGTTTATCTTTTTTTCCTTCCTTTTATATCTTTATTAATTAAAACATGAAAAAGGTAACAATAACACACATTCTATCATCACAAAAAGTCATTAAATACATATATTACAATCCTAAAATCGCTCTGTATCTTCATCACTTCCCCCTCTGACTCTGGGAAAGAGATATGTTCCATTCTATTTCCTAAACAGTCACATAATCCTTTATAGTTAATACTCCTGAGTATTTTCAAAAATCAATGTTCACCATCTTGATACCATTCCATAAATTCCTATAATAGTTTGTTATATTGTCCCACTCTAACATAAATCTCTCAATTTTCTCTTCTCTTAGTACATACGTAAGCCTATCTATCCATTTGAATCATAACAAACACTTTCATCTCCCATTCCTCTGATGAGGGCATAATTTCTGATTTACATTTTTGTGCTAACAGCATCCTAGCGGCAGCTGCTATGAACAGTTGTTTTCCAGCCTTTTTTTCTAGACCATCATCGATTATAGATAATAGATAAAGTTCTGGGGACATTTCGAACTGGATGCCTAACATTTTCTCTGTTTGAATATGAATAATCTTCCAAAATTTTTAACAATTTTACAGGACCATTACTGATGATAAAAAGTACCAATTTCTTGACCATATTTCCAACATTTGTTTGAATAGTTACGATACACTTTAGACAATTTTACAGGTGTAGGATACCATCGTAGATACATCTTGCACAGATTTTCCTTAATACCTTGGCATGCAGTATATTTAACCCGCTTTTTCTAGATTTTCTCCCATTGTTCCATCAGAATTGGATGAGAAACATTTTGTGCCCATTTAATCATGGCTGATTTAACAGGCTCGTCCTCTGAGCCCCATTGTAAAAGAATTCTATAAATGGAAGAAATAGGTTTAGATTTTCTTGAGCATAAAATTGTGGTTAATCCCTCCTCCTTTATTTGGTAATCATTTAATTTAATATCACTTCTTAGTTTTTCTCTGAGTTGTCTATATAAGAGGCAGTGATATTTAATTCTGGATTCATTCAGTTCTTGCTGGGATCTAATTTTAATTTGATCTTGTTGCTTCTCAGCAAGATCATTATATTTTATCCATTTATCCGATAATATATTTTCCGTTTTATAATAGCCCTCGTGAGGGGAAACCCACTGAGGGGTTTTCAAACAAACTCTCATAACATATCTTCTCCATATATTTAGTAGAGCTTTCCTTATATAATGACGATTAAATTCTTTATTATTTTTGGCCTTATTATACCATAGGTAGAAGTACCAACCTGACCAAAGACCCTCTCTTTCTAGATTTAATAATTTGGTGTTATCAAGATTGATCCAGTCTTGTATCCAATTTAAGCAGCAAGCATGATAGTATAAAACCAAATTTGGCAACGCTCACCCCCCTCTCTCTTTAGCATCTTCTAAAGTTTTTAACTTTATTCTTGGCTTTTTTCCTCCCCATATGAATTTAGAAATTTCTTTCTGCCAATCTTTAATAATTTTATCACTGTGTATAATAGGGATTGTCTGAAATAAGTAGGGGATCTTTAGTAGGATAGACATCTTCACAGCAGCAATTTTCCCCCAAAACAATAATCTCAAATTATTCCAATTTTTTAAATCTTTCAATATGTCCTTCGATATTTTTTCATAATTATTTTTAAAAAGGTCAGAGGGGTTTTTTGTGATTATAATTCCTAAATATTTAACTGTCTTAACAATAGTATATCCAGTTAATTGTGATACCAAGGTTTCTTCCTCTTCAGAAATATTTTTGGTTAATACTGTTGTTTTTTCTTGTCAATTTTCAAGCCTGATTGTTTTTCAAAATCTTTTGAACACATTTAAATTATGGTTAGGGTTTTCCAAAGTGACCACTAGATCGACTGCAAAAGCTCAAATTTTATATTCGTTACCTCTTAGTTTGGTCCCCTTTAATTTGGGGTTATTTCTAATATTTGCAATCAAAACTTCAATCACCAGCAAAATTAAGAGTGGAAATAAAGGACAGTCCTGTCTCATTCCTCTTTGCACTTTAAATTTTTCAGATTTCTGACCATTTACAACAATTTGTGCAAATTGGGTAAAATATATGGCTTTAATCCAGTTCAAAAACTGTTCTCCCATATTCGTTTTTTGGTAAATATTCATCATGAATTTCCAACTGACAGTATCAAAGGCCTTTTCTATGTCCAAACAAAAGGCAGCTAATTTGGGGGGGTGATTTTCATAAAGCTCTATTATATTAATTATGTTTCCAACATTATCTTTTATTTGTCTCTCAGGAATAAATCCAGCTTATTTTTCCAGTATCATTTCTTGAAGGACTTTCTTTAATCTGTTGGCCAATATAGCAGTAAAAAGTTTATAGTCTGTACTTAATAAAGAGATTGGCCAATAGTTTTTTACATTAAGTGGATCCCTTTCTTCCTTTTGAATCAATATTATATCTGCTTCTTTCCAAGAATTGGGGATAGTCCCCTGCACTGCCTCATTCATGATATTTTGAAGAATGGGTAATAACTAGTGTTGAAATGTTTTATAAAATGACGCTGAATAACCATCTGGGCCAGGAGATTCCCCCTTACGAATTGCTTCCATCACTTCTGCCACTGTAATTGGACTATTCAGTATCTTCCTTTGTTCTTCTGTTAAGGTCTTTACAATTTGCTGAGATAAGTAGATTTTTATTGATTCATCATTTAAATCTTGCTGACCAGACAGTTTATTTCATTTCTGACATGGCTGGCAACTGTACACTGGTTACACTGATAACTGGTCATGACGACATGACTCAGCACTTGTCAGAATATAAAAATAAAAAATTAATCCTGTTCCTTAGTTACATAGGAAGCCCTCATCTTTGATGCCCCATTATCTGACAATACTTGATTCTTCCAAATTAAGAACAAGTTCCATTAACTCAATGGGGGCTCCACTCTTTCATCAGTTCTTGCCTAAGGAGACTCACCTGGAACCACTCGCACGCATGCACTGTTTGCTAAGTGAGCTGAGTCGGGGGAAAGGCAATAACCCAGCTGAGAGATTTTGCAAGCAATATGCACATGGTCAGTTCCAAATGAACATCCATAAGTATTTTTTAAATAATTCTGTTTTTTGACTGTGCTCTGGGTCTCTGACCTGTCAGATAAGTGAGGGAAGCCTGTACATCAAAGCTTTGGAACAGTACTTTTAAAACTTAATTTGTTCCTGTTTCTCACTGGAGAGTTTGAAAAATAATCTCTTGCTGTTACTCCCTGCAATGTTGCAAGTTACTCATTGTGTTACATGTTACACCACTTGCTACTTTCTTTTACTTTGCATTCCTTCTTATTTTCTAAGAGAAACCTCCAGGACCAATAAAGAGGATGGCATATAATACTTGGTTATGGGTAACTACATTACTTGTACCATGATACTTCCATACCATTATACATTAGATTATGTTCATCAGTCATCATTAACCCTGCAATAGAAGACAATCTTGGGAGAACCCGATACAACTCCTGCCTACTGCATCCTCCACATCACCAAGCCCCGAAAAACAACTAAGCACATCATCTCTTTCAAGACTCAAAGGAGAAAAACACTTGCTAAAAGTTATTCCAGATGGTACCCATGCTTCACTTTCCATTTGTCTTCTTCCTTGCATTCCTAATAGGTTATACAGTGGGCCCTTAGTATCAGCTAAGATTTCGTTCCAGGACCACCACCACCCCCGGATACGAAAATTCATGGAGGCTGAAGTCCCATTTTGTACAATGGTGTAGAAAAATGGCATCCCTTATATAAAATAGGAAAATCAAAGCTGGTTTTTGCATCTGGGGGAAGAGGGGTCAAGCCATGGTTGATTGTATCCATAGATACAGAATCCACAGATATGGACAGCCAACCATAATCTAATTAGACAACAACATAATTTTAATTTAGGACACCACATTTCCCGATTTTCCAACCAGGCAAATGCCACAGGCTTACAGGGTTCCCCTTCTCTTTCCAAATTTATTCTAACTACAGTCTAATACTGATGAGAGACAACATGTTCTAATGGTTTGAGTGTTAGACTATGACTCAGGAGACCAGTATTTGAATTGCTACTCAGCCATGGAAACCCACTGGGTGAGCTTGGGTAAGTCACACTGTCTCAGCCTCAGAGGAAGGCAAAGGCTTACCCCCTCCCTGAACAAATTTTGCCAAGAAAACCCCATGACAGGTTTGCCTTTAGGTTGCCATAAGTCAGAAACAACTTGAAGGCACACAACAACAAGAATAGCAACAACAACAACAACATTCCAATACCCTAAAGGCACCAGATCCTGTCTGATCTTGGAAGCTAAACAGGGTTAGCTCTGATTAGTACTTGCATGGCAAACCGCCAACGAATACAGCTGCTGTTGGCTATATTTCAGAGAAGGGAACTGGCAAAACCACCTCTGAATATTCATCAAATCAGAAATTTTATAAAATTTATGAGGGTGCCATGAGTTGACAAGTGACTTGAAGGCATATACACACACAGGGTCTAAAACAATCACAAACCATATGCTGGAGACAATCCTGCTTAGTACTAACCACGATGATTCAGACATGACAGCAAACCATGATTGTAGTTAGAGTGATCTACCTCTGGTATTAGCAAGGACTTCATGTATTCCAAACCACAAGATAAGTTCTTAGAAATAGTATGGTCTGAAAAGATCATTTGCAGCACTTTATTTGACTTGCAGTTTTCAAAGGCATGCCATCATCACATTTTAAAGCTTATCTTTGCAACCATGACAGCTTTTAAATGAAAGCTGGAATTCTTGGGATTTACATCAGAAGCAAAGTACCAGCCAGAGAGGCGGTAAGACAGTTAGATGATAAAGGTTTTAAAGGAAACCTTAAGAGAAAACGAAATCACAGAGAAGCTAAATAAATTCTTTTGTATAGGTCTTCACTGCAGAAGATATTAGAGAGATACATGTTACTGAACCATTGTTTCCAGGGAATGCTGCAGAAGAACTGTCAAACAGAGTTGATAAAGAATGAAGTTTTAGAAAGGACTAACAAATTAGTAAGTAGTAAGTCATCCTGACCAGACAAAACTTCTTAAATTAAAAAATGGAATCGCTGTTTAATTGAAAAATCTAAATCAAACTCTTTATCAGAAAGGATTAGAAAACAGCCAATGTTAACACTGATTATTGAAAGAATCCAGGTGACTGTAGGAAAACTATGGAGTCTGCCAGCCTAACGCTTGTCCACTTAAAATGCTGAAAAGCATTATTAAAACTAGAGAAGGAAAATCAGCAGAGGAAAGTCTTTCTTCCACAAATGTTTAGGTTTATTTGAGAATGTCAAAGATATTGTTCCTAAATCTTTGGATTATCAGATGATTTTTGAAATAGCGCTCATCAAAGGGATCTAAGAAATATAGGAGTCATGGTAAAAGACAAGTTCTCATACGAGTTAGTTGGTTTAAAAAACAGAAAGCAGAGAACAAGAACAAACAGACAGTTCCTCATGATGTTCTATTTGGAACCAGGATAACTTAACATTCACAAATGAGACTGAGTCGGGGGTGAATAGTGAGGTTCAAATAATGTGGCATATGAAATCCCAAGCACTCCACATGGATCTCCCCATGTGTGTACATGCCTTCAAGTTGCCTATCAACTTATGGTGACCCCATTAATTTCACAGGGTTTTCTTAGACAAGGAAGAGTCAAGAGGTGACTTTAGCAGTTATTTCCTCTGAAATACAGCCTACAGCACCTTGTACACTACATAAAAAAGAAAAAGAATGCTAGCTGAGATTTGTTATGTAGAAAGTGATATATATTTTAATTTTTTGAACCTGTTTTAACTTGTTTATCTGTTTAGTATGATTTAGCCTATTTAAATATTTCTCTAGTTTTAAACTGTTTTAAGCTATGAGTAATGATTTTATCTGTACACTGTCCTAAGACCTTTTCATATAGGTTGGGATATAATTATTTTAACAAATGAATAAAAATAAATAAATATTGAGACAGAAATTCCATCTCTGAAAAGGCTGGGAAGGGCTTATTCATTCAAACAGAAAATAAACTACAAAATTGGGAGATGAGGGACAGATTAGGTTTATAGATTTAAAAAGGATGCAGTGAAATGGGAGGGGTAGAATTCTCTCTCTCATATACCACTGTAGGTTCTGTCATCCAAAAGTAGACAACAAATTTACAATAACCAAATATTTTTCCTACAATACTAATTAAGACATGGAATTTATTACCTCAAGATGGCCACTAACATACCTTCAAATACTTAACATATATAACAAACACAAAGAAATGAATCAGAAGTAGCCCTTACACCATTTTTAAAGTATCAATAGCCATTACAGGGAATCTCCAAGTTTACCATTTCTGAGGAAATGCATTTTCTTTTAGGAGTATCCCCATCTCCAACTGATGGAGCCACCTTTATGTTCCCTTTCCAGTTTCATAAGAGCTGCAGGGAACTATCTTCAGCTGCATTGCAACATCACAGTATTTTTCCAAAAAAAAATCTGCCTAACACCATCCCTTTTTTGGCTTTGGGAAAGCAGTGAAGATAGTCCTATTCCACTGTGCTTTGCAATGTTTAATTGCTTATTTTGATTAATGGTGAAAAATACTGACTGATTTTGGCTGTTCCTTCTAATACTTCCATACAATCATTTTAAGATTCAGCTCATGTGTGTTTCTTTATATCACGGTAACTGTCAGCACTCCTCACTACTGGCTATGTTAGGTAGGGCTGTGTTGAGGTTTGCTGTCCAATATCTGAAGGGCTACACATGACTCCTATTGCTTCATAAGAAGTGAATGTAAGGTACCTTGATTTATTGTTCTGAAAATTAGGGTAGCGTGGCTTTACAACAAACAGCAAATTATGATCCCCTTTTGCTCTGAAATTTAAACAAACATTGAAATGGAAAAGAAACCTGAAATACACACTACAGGGAGCATCACCTCTACATTTGAATCACTAGCACTGAACATCTTACTATGCTACACAATGCTACACACTCAGAAACGATTCCCACAGAGTACAATGGGCTAACTTCCAGATGAGTAGATATGAGATTGCAGCCTTAAAGGAGTATTTCATTATTCTTACGTAGTTATAAATTGTTATTGTGTGCCTTCAAATATTTCCTGACTTATGGTGACCCTATCAAGGTGTCTTCTTGGCACAATCTGCTCAAAGGCACTTTGCTTTTGCTGTCCCCTGAGGCTGAGATAGTGTGACTCACTTAGGGTCACCCAGTAGCCTTACATGACTGAGCAGGGATTCAAACCCTGGTCACTAGAGTTGTAGTCCAATGCTCAAACCACTACAACTCTGCCAAAAAACTCAAGTAGAAGAGATCTTCTTTTATAAACTTGGATAAAATATTCTATATGAACACTTCATCTGACATGACAGAAGGAGGGAATCACTTGAGAGTGTGAATAACAGAACTACCTACTTCTTGGCCTACCTCCAGCTTTTCAGATAAAAATGCAAAACATTTAAAACTTTTTTTACAGTTAATCTGCCAGTTAAGCCAGTGTTACTATCCCAGTACCAATGGGTTTGATCTAGTGGCCTTTCAAATAAATCAGCATCTATTTTACTGCTATTGATTTGTATTCTTTCCTCCAAGGAACTCAACATAGCATACTGGGTTTTCTTTTCTCCATTTTATCCTTACAAGAGACTTCTAAGGCTATGAGCTAACAAAAAGCATACAGTCATCCAGGGAGTTTCATGTATGAATACCTATTTGAACCCAGATCTTCTCAGGCCTAGCCCAACATCTGGAGGGACCTAGGCTACCTATTCCTAAACAACACCAGTGTTCTATACTATAAACAGCATCTTCTGTGTTGGCTTCAGAAATCACAGAAATATCAAACAAATAAAATGCACAGAGGTCAGCAGGATTCAGAAACAGGCCAAAAATATACAGATAACTGAAGAGGCATTTCCACACTATTGTTGCTGTGACTTATGGTGACCGTAAGGCAAACCGATTACAGGCAGAACTTGTTCAGAGGGAGTTTGCTCTTGCCTTTCTCTGAGGCTGAGAGAGCATGCCTCGCCCAAACTCACCTGCTTAGTTTCCTTGGCCGACTGAGGATTTGAATCCTGGTCTTCCTGTCTTCTAGTCCAACACTCAAACTATTCCACCACAATGGCTCTCTTACATCTATTTACCCACATGTAAACAGAAAAGTTTTACACAAATGCCTAGAACATGCTAGTGTTGATTCCTAGTGTGGTGCAAGACAATGTTTAAGAGAACAGTTTCATCTGTTGCAGCCTGAGGATGTGGGCACTCTCCTTGGTCACCCTCACCATGCCGCAAGAAGTACAAATGAACTCAGTGGCACACTGTAGAGAAGGAACCTCCACTTGTTGCCATAAAACAGAAATCCATAAGTCATAGCACAAAACGTTTTGAACAGTCTGATACCACAGGGAAAACTGTAGAATGACCTGGACCCATGAAGACATTATCTCTATAGGATGTAATATTCCAGAAGAGGCTGTAACTAAGCGTACACAAGATTGGCTGAATACCACAAAGCCCACATCCAAAAGCCTCAGAAACTAAGACTTACCCAATGCAAATGGACCACAAAGTATTCTGACATTTCTATTAGAGCTAAATCTTAGAAAAGTCTAAATTGTGATCAATTTGAACAACTTCATCTTTAAAATGTTTCATACACATGACACAAAATGCCACTACAATAGGCCCCTTTGGAAAAACTCGACCAGATGACACTGTGTAGATGAAATAGAACAGAACTTCATTTTCGTAACCCCACTATACAGGACAGTCATGAGCTTTAGTCTGTTTTCCATCTGGTTCAGCATGAGCATTTCTTCACCTTTTTACCAGTTGTCCTGTTTGCTTCAACTATTAAAAACTCTTATTATAATCATTAAAATGACAGCGACATTAATGGGTATGAGAACAATTAGCATTTCCACATCACTTTAATTCATTACATCGGCAAAGTGATGGAGGTGGTAGCAATTTTTAGTTTCTTTATTGTTTTTTTAAAAATTAGAAATTAACACATTACTAATGAGTTATTAAAATAAATACAATGAATTACTTTTAAAAGTTTTTACTAAAATTATTAGCACTAACAAATTGATTTCTAGTTTAACATCAACATTAACATTTTAGAGTATCAATATTTTCAGTCTCCATTACTGCATTCAAGTCCTGCCTGTGGGATTCCCAAGGGCAAGTGTTTGGCCTCTGCTTGGGAAGAATTCTGGTCTAGGTAGGCCTCTGATCTTGTCCAACAAGACTCTTATCTATTTATAAATAAATACATATTATTTCAGGCCAGACATCTCATCTTAAATCCTAAAAAAGCTCACACAATTCATTTAAAATAACAAGCAGCCAGAGTTATTAACTTCTCTGCTTTAACTAAAACCAGACTGAAACAAAAGATCTTCAGGGTGCACCCAAAAGTAAACAAGGAAGGAGTTAACCAGACTGAAGCAAAAGATCTTTAGGGTGCACCTAAAAGAAAATAAGGAAGGAGTTACAGAAGATGCTTCCTATACACAGCATCACTATTAAATAAATCATCTCTCTTAAGCCTTCTAGATTAATTACACCTCTTGGTGGACACACGAGCTGGGCCTCCACAGCTGATCTTGATGCTTGAGCAGGGTCGTGTGTGTGTGTGTGTGCGCACACGTGTGTGTGTGCATGTCCCAAAGTTCCCTGTTGATTTATGGGTATAGGCCGCCTAAATGTTGTTGGATGCAACTCCCATCACTCTACCCAGCACAGTCAATGGTAATGGATCATGGAGTAGTTGTCCCATAATATCTTCCCCAGTCTATACTTCAAATAACTTGTTCCCAAACCATTAGCACTAATACATGTCATACCAATACCTCAAATTGGGTTTGCTGAAGCAAGAGTGGTGTTGTATGATTTGAACATTTAGGTCCCACCAGCATTTGGGCAACTGCTTTCTGCTAAAGCTTCAGAACTACCTTCAAAGACAGAACATAGTAAGTCCTATGGTTCTTAACGAACAGTGTACACGGCACCAGTGAGACACAGAAGTAGCCAAGAATATTCCCAGTATCCTCAGATTCCCACTGTTACAACCACAGTGATATAAAGTATTCTCAGGACTACTATTATGATTTTTCATTTATATTCTTTGTGTTTTACATTTACTGTAGCAGTAAAATTTATGCTCATCAACATTACTACAATTTGTCTACTATGAATAGAATTATTTTTGTCTTTACCCTTTAGTCCAAACCTCCAGTACCTTCATGTAGATGTTTAAAAAATGAGGTAGAGAATATATGATATATTCAAATTCACATACATTTAGTAGACATACAAGACGAGACAAAGTATTTCTTCGCAAGATGAGAGAATATCCTGAAGTAATGTGTAAACTAGTTTTTAGCATGTTAGATAAAAACAGGGATGATCCTCTAGTTCAACAACCTCTGACAGAAATACTCTTCAGATGACAAAATAACTCTTGTTTCTAACATAGTTATTAGCTATGTAATTGCCTAGATCTCCTCCTAAATCAATTATGTTCTAGCAGGAGGTCACAGGCTCCACCTGTGCAGATCCATATTCAGACTAGCATGTCACTATTAAGAGATAAATTATTACAAAAAAAACTGCATAGCTTTACCAGCTATTTAGGGAGTAAGAGCAATGATGTTAAGAACTATATGAACATCATTTCCTTCTTAATAAGTAAAGTGTTCTTTAAAAGTCATCTGAACTGAACTTCTACATTTGAAAACTTATTTGCAGCCTGGATGTCTAGCTATTGAACTTTGGCACAAAGTGTTTCCCCTTTCAAATCTTGATCAGCATAATTATTCCCATAAAGTTTAATTATATCCATACTGTACTTGCCAAGAGCTTAAAAAACAAACTAATCTCAGGCATCCAGCAGCACAAACACCTAACTATGTGATAGGCGTCTTTGTGTGCTTTCAAGTTGTCTATAAACTTATGATGACCCCATGAATTTCACAGGGTTTTCTCAGGCAAGGAATACTCAGACATGGTTTTGCCAGTCAATTTCTCTGAAATATAGCACCTGCTATTCACTGGCAATCTCCCATCCAAGTACTAATGAGGGTTGATCCTAGTTATCTTCCAAGATCATACGGATTCTGATGGCCTTAGAGTATACCAGTCCTCAAATGACTCCAAAGCTTACTTTAGCTTGTCAACCCAGGGTCCATCATGAAGGCGTCTCTGAGACACTGAAACCTGATACTCTCATTCAGTCTACTTCTGGACCTCCATTTTGTTTGGATTCTTTTAAAAATATAGAAAGTGTTGGGGAGACTGTATGTTTTGATTGTCTTTACTGTTTTTATTTCCAGAATGGTTTTACTAAACCATAGGTAAAGGCAGAGCCAAATTAACTTAAACAAAATGTGTGCTTGTTACCTTGTTGTAATGTGCCTATGTTACAATATTTTACCCATGGTCCTATCAGGCACCAATGAGTAGGCAACCGAGAGGATCTTCAACAACCAAATAGCTTATTACAAGAATTTTAACCGAAATGTCGAAAAAAAAGTCTTTAAAGAAATCTAGAAATACCTCTGAGGCTTTAATTCTTCAAAGTTTATAAGAGAACTATACTTTGATGATTTTTTATTGTCTACCATATACAAATCAAACAGTATCAATGAAACGGAAAGGAGCACACTTGGTTACTAATTTATCCACAAACACATCAAAATATGCCAGTGTAGCACGAGCAAAATTTATAAAGTTACAGGTAATGTGTCACAGAGAGATACACAGTCCACACCTGCTACACTAACTATAAAAGACTTTGAGCACAATAGCCCAAAGGCTAGACATTAATCTACAAGGCACTATCTTCTGGCACATCTCAGTTTGTAGGACTCAAGACACACACACATTCAGTAGTCTAGACTTTTATCTACACCCATTATTTTGAATATAGACAGCACACTGTGAATGCCACAAACTAAGTTTTGGCACTATTAAGAAAAATATAAAATGGTCAGTGTGCCAACCAGATGATGCCTGAATATCATTAACTAATTAACTGATGGCCAAATATTTAACTGTGCGCACAGATATAATTTAGACAGCAAAGAGTCTTTACCTCTACCATCTGCTCCATAACACAATAAAAATGCAGGCTTCCATTATCACAAAGATTCCTTGAACATCATGAAATATTTGACCACAGTAAATAATAAGCAGTCATTTTACCTTTCCCAAAATCATCTTTAAAGCAACTCTGGGAGAATAAACAACATTTTGGGGAAATCCTACTGAGCGATATTTAAAAATTCTTATAGCTCCTCATATTTTGCTAATGTATAGATCTAGAGCAAAGTACTGAAACAGAATTAGAAACAAAAACTGTAGCTGTATCACTTACTTAACTATTTGTTTTAAGGTAAAGCAATATAGTTTTAGTTTGTTTATATTCAGCGCATTCACATTATATTTTAATAAACTGCTATGAATTCTACCCATAGGAATGATTGCCAAAGACCATCACTAACATTAAAATTTGCTAAAATACAAAGTGAAGCAGTTGCTAAAGTAAGAAGTCTTTGTTGTGTTGTTAAATACAGCTGCCCCTCCATATTTGCTAGGGTTAAGGGCACAAGACTCCCCACAAAGGTGGAAAATCACGTATACCAAAATGTATGTGTATCTGTGGGAAGGGAGCCAAGGCATGGTAGGGAGAATCGGAACCTAGGATCCAAACCAGGTCAGGGAAGGAGAAAGAAAGGGGGTAGGTTGGGCAATGGCCTCTCTCTTGCCCATCTCCTTCCTTGGCTGCGTGGAGGACATCAAGTGGGTTTATGGTGCTGAGAAATTGGGCAGTAAGCTGTCCTTAGCTGACCAGGTAGTGGATGATGCAGCAGCAAGAGGACCAGAGGCAGGTTCTGAAGGGCTTTGTAGCCTGATCAGAGTCACCAAGAGGGAAGGTTTCCCTGAAAAAAAAGAACTGGCAGGGGAAGGAGTTGGAGAAACTCACAAATAATCAAATCTGTGAAACTGAAACCTGCAAATGTGGAAGGTCAACTGTACACTTAAGATTCTTCTTATACCAACTTTAAACTGTTATTGTTGTTGCTGTGTGCCGTTAAGTCATTTCTGACTTATGATAACTCTAAGGCAAACCTTGGGGTTTTCTGGGGCTGAGAGTGTGTGACATGCCCTGTGAGCTTCCATGGCTAAACAGGGAATTGAACCTGGTCTGCAGGATCATAGGTCAATGCTCAAACCACTAGACCATGCTGACTCTCAACTTTAAACTACAGTCCTCCCTCCACATTTGTAGGTTTGACCTTCGTGAATTTGATTATTTGAGAGGCACGTGCTTGACGCCCCCCATTTTCCTCCCCCAACCCTCACATTCCTCACGCCAGGCTTGTGAGGCTTCTGTTTAAAATGGAACTTTTTCCTTTCAGGTGAGCAAAGCCCCCCCCACATCACTGAAGGCATGGCCACTCTGCCATGTGGTTGCACATTCTGCTGTGTAATGGCTGCTGATTGGGTAGGCACTCCCTTTCTCAAGATGGCTGCCAGAAGTAAATAGGATTCCAGAATTCCCCTCCTCTGTCTGAAAGGAAAGTGCCAGTAAGCTTTTAGATTGTCCTTTTTCTCCCCACCACCAGAGGCAAAGGAATGGGAGGGGGGATCACGGAGGGGAGTTTTTCACATTTTTCCACTTTCATGAGGGTTCCATGCCCCTAACCTTCGCAAACGTAGAGGGGCTACTCTACAGATCACTATTTCAGATGTACCAGAAAAATGCAGTTTAAGCTAACAAGGAGGAGTACTCTGAAGCAATATGCAAAGGAAGTATTGACAGCAAGCTGGGAATATTATATCCAAACTGGGTCTAAAAGAGGTGGATCACAGCATGCAAAAGTATCCCTAAAATTTGAAAACATACATTCACACAGACATATTACTTGCTTTTATACCTGCAGGAATATGGGTTCAAATTTTAGTCTCCTTCACAGAGCAGAAACAGAGGGGCACATCTTATTTTTTTCAAAAAATGAATCTCTAGTTCAAACCTCATCTCAATTATTCACTTCAATACTTATACATGAACTTAAACACTTATAAAGCTTAGACAGACCACTATTATCTCAGCCTCACTTCCCAACTAGTAATATGAGGATAATAATATACTACCTCAGTAATGCTTACAACAGTCTTATTAAATAGGGGGTATGCTATGAATGCTCAAGAAAAACTAAACACTTTTATTAAATATTTATTCAGCCTTGTGCAATATAGTGCTGGTATTATGAAATATGAAACATTCTCTTAGCCAGCAACTAACTAATGAGTCTCTCCATTACAGGTATATGAAAAATTACATACCACATGAAGCTCAATACTCATATTATATGAAAAAAAGAATAATTTTCTAAGCCATATCTTACACTGGTCTACTGAAGACAGACAGTGTATTTTGATGAAGCAAGTGATTCTTCAAAATGGACTGAATTTGAAAAGTGATCTCACTATTTCCAGGTTATCTTTCAATTGTTTTATCAATTTGCAATGCCCTCAATTTCAAATCATGCTTTAATCCTATATGACTTTAAATATCAAATCTTGCCAGAAAAAGCCAAGCACAAATATTTAAGTTTAAAATTTCAGTGTACATGTTACTTCCAATAATTATAGTATCTATATGCCTTGCTTTGTATGAAACATACCTTTTAATAAACCATGAGAACAAAAGAACAAAGGTATTCTGTGACAAGCATCTGGAAAAATTTCTAATTTCTAGGCATGAGCACAAGGCAAGCAAATATTTATATATATATACATACACACACACACATACATATTTCCCATAAATCAACATCAAATGTAGAGGAATTCAGATGCCCAGGCATCTCTCTGTAGGTCTGGAGAAATGATCACGTGCCCGGTCAAATACCACTCATTCTCAAATATTCTATGTGCCTTTATGTAAATGGTTGGCTGTCCTCCTAATTATAACATAGTACCACCCAAAAATTAAGGTAGAAGTCAGTTCTCTTTGATAGCTAGGAACAGAGAAGTTGTTTTTGTTATGTGTCTTTAAGCTGAGTCTTTGGAGTTCTAAATAGAAACTAAAAAGGACTACTCTATCTCTTAAATATTGTTGGTATTCATTTATCACTGCATAACAAGAGTGCATAGCTTAGTCACAGAATACATGCTTCTCATAAAAGATCCCAGGTTTAATTCTTTACATACTAAATAAGCTATAAATAATATATAGCTGCAATAGTTTAACTTTCCTCTTCTTGTTTCACATGAATGAAACAACTTGGGCTTTTGTAATTAGCACAAGCCTCTACTATACTTCTAGTCAGTTAATACTTTTAACACTCTTACCCATTATTTGGCTTGTCCACTGGTAAGCTTTTCGACCTGTCTAAACAGCAGGCAAACTCCTTGTAAATGAATACTTCCAACGTTGCCACACACAAGCACAGTGCAGCTTTCAAGTTGTATTTTAGGCTAATCAGCTTTAAAAATGGCTCTTAATATCCAAATGCAACACTGATTTGTTTTCCAAAGTCACTACTAACAACTGGAAGCCAGTTGATTTCACCACACCAGACAATCATTTTTGCACTGTTACAGCAATGCTGGTATACATGGAGGATTCAGAGTGTTAGCAATGTTGAAGAGCAAAAGTAAAGAGTGTTTGTGTTAAATTCTTCACCGGTATTTTTAGAAGCACAATCCCTGGAAGAAAAACACCAGTGTGAGATAGGACCTGGAATCAGAGCTCAGCATTCCCTATATCAGGTGCTGAGGAACTCAAAACAGGAATCCCAAAGCAACTGTCACCTGTCCCTGTGCTTCTGTAGCTGCTCATTACACAAGGAAACTTTAGCACTGTGCCAAGATTCTTCTAAGTTTTAGAGTCAGATATACAAGACTCAGTCTTGGTCAAACTCTTTCCTCCTTTCCAAGGCCTGTAATACAACTTCAGTTTGGGCAATTCATCAGTTATAGAACCCACTAGGCTATGTGTTCCTTTCTCTATAACTCTCCTGTTTGCTTTCCACAACTGGTTTTCCATCTGTTCCTTGAATTGTTCAGCTGAACTGTACCCTACTTCAACCTTAATTTTCTGCCCTCAATCCTCACAAACCATAAGCTGCTAAGTTCACAGCACACTAGTTCTTCATCACAGAACCCATTAATGATCAGAACAAAACAGATGAAAATTCAAATCCATGGTACCAACCCTAAAAAAAAAAGGGGGGGGAAAGAAACCACCTGCATCATTTAAGTGGCAAAGCCACATGCCTCCCAACTTGTTGGCCATCTTCATGGGAGATGCTCTAGCCAGGCCTTAAGGCAAGCTTTATAGCACTACCCAAAGATTCCCCAGATCTCCTTCACTGTGTATAAAATGTGTTTAACGGTAGCTAAGGACAACATTATGGCCTCTTTATACAGTATGGCTTTAAAATTTATATCAACATCTGTCTGCAGAGACCCTCTCTCATTCATACTCATGTACTCAAGCCAATTCTACAATGAGAGATTCTATTAGGTCACTACCAATCCAGATCACTTGTATTAACTCAGACCACCTGTACAAATTCTGAACAAAGGGCTCATATTAGCATTTTCTGCTACTATCTCTGACAAAATTAAGATGCATGATCCCTATTAGATTCACTTCTAAATGATCCATACCTTGCTAATAGCAAATGGATTAGACACAGAAAAGGAAAGAAAAATATTTTAGTAACTGCTGAAAACAAGAACAGTTGGTCCAAAACATTAATATATAAAAAGTATCAAATAATTAAAGCTGGATTAGACCAGAAGGAGACAACATGAAAACAGGAGGAAGGAACATCAACATTTATGACATGCAAGACGATAGCATACAAATAGTAGAAAACAGCAAAGACTAGGAACAACTATTGAGGAGTCAAGGAAGAAAGACATATAATGACCTTAGATGATTTATACAACTGTAAAGTGACTGATAAAGACTCTGAAGTAGTCAAAGACTTTTCTATATCTTGGTTCAATCATAAATCAAAATGAAGACTGCAGTCTAGAAATCAGAAGACTAAGACATGGAAGGGCAAGGGCAACTATGAAGGAACTGGGTAAGACCCTCAAGTGTAAAGATAGGTATCTGATTCACAAAGCCAGATCACACAAGCCTTAGCATTTCCACATTCTCTATATGGACTGTGGACAGCATTTCCACCTTCAGCTATGTGGGAAGCTGGACAGTGAAGAAAGCTGACAGAGCTGAAAGTAGTTAACATCTACTTCCTATGCTTACAAAACACCATTCACCACTGAACCATGATTCTGCTATGCTGAAAATATCTGACAGCAAAAACATGTCAGAAAGAGAATTTATACAAATATTTCCCACATTTTAAACCCTCTAGATTAGTGGCTCCAACATACTGCTGGACTCCAAGTCTCAGAAGATCCAGTTACCATGGATGATGATCAGTAATTCTGGGAGTAACATCATCTGGGACTTGTATTTTAGAATTATTGTTCTAAGTGCATGTTCCGAAAAGTATAAACACTGCATGAAATAGGCTGTGTAACTGAGCGCTAGTTGATGAAATCTGCACTCCCTAATACAACTGAAACTTCATTACAATCAACAGAGTTCACCTTCAGTATCTACATCACAGGTTCTTCAACATAAGATGAACAAAGCACTTCATACTTAAAACAGCTAATCTATCCACTTTAATGCAAAATTAACCTTCTTTCAATGAACAGCAAATATCACCTGAATTTGCTGCCACAACTAACACACAATTAAAACATTGTTTTTCAACTGAGAAGCATATTAGAGTATTTTTACCTTTTAGCAGAGGCAGTGGAGTTAACTCAATAGGCTTGCCCTGAGACCGAAACTGGGAGGAACTTTGCGACCTCTTCTGCCTGGCTTTTCTGACGGACTTCCGAGAAAATCCGTCTACTTTATCCACTGATGGAGGTGTGGTTGGTGCTGAGGACATATCCCTACTGAAGGAAATAGACATTATTAATCTTCTCAAGCAGAAAAACACTTTATCAATCCTTAAAGATCATACTGACAGGAAAGTCGTTGCATATGAACAGTTTAGATAAACACAGAATACAGGGTAAGTGTGCGTTCGCAAAAACCCCTGTTCTGATCCAGTTCTGGTTATGTCATTTCAGAAGGAACTAGGAATCCAGATGTGCACATCAACAAGAGGGAGAAGTTACTATTGCAGTGCACATCTAAATGAGTAACTGTGCCAATTCCCTTTGTCTTCTGTTCTTACTCTGATTCTCATCCCTTCTGGGGACATTTTAAAGCACTACAGCAAACCTCCCAGTAGTGCAGAAAGTAAATTCGTTACAATTTAAACAGGTAACAGGAACTCATTTTATGCTATGAACGTGGCGCAATGAACCTTTCCATTCATATATGGTCAAACTACAATGTTCATCATAAAATTAACCAAATAACACTTTACATTTGTTTACAATCAATGCCAACTGGGGGAAGTCATTATGCCCATCACCTACTATGCTAATCCGCAAAGCAGTATTTCTCTCTTCCTTTTCACCTCTAAAATGACAAAAGGTAACCAGCCTCTAGTCTAATTCTATGTCCCAACCAGAACACCCAGAAGCTACTGTACCGCTATTGTACCACTTCTCTTAACGACCTTCAGGAAAAGATCCCATAACTTCACTAGGTAGCTTATTCTACTAATGAACTATTCTCAGACTTAGGGTACTTCTTAATTATTTGTCATATTTTACCTTCTTCTATTTCAAATGTCATATTCGAAACAGAAATGTCAAATTGAAATATCAAAAAAAAAAATCAACATTATATGTCCTCCTTGTGTGTAGAGAAACTCTGTGAGAAGAGGACTAACTTTACAGACGAAAGATGAGATACTGTACTATTAAAATAAAGTTTTTACCCATGGTCGGTCTTAAAATAATACTAAACACAATGGCAAGACTACATACTGCAATCATATTTAAATCAAAAAAAGAAACATCAATAAAGTCCATGGAACCATACATATGTTGAACTTCTACATGCATTTTTCCAGAGCAAGAAGTTATAACGCAATGACAGAAGTTTTTTGAATGCTTGATTTAAATATTTCTCATTCCATGGTAGCACAAAACTGAAACCTCCACATTTGAAAGAAAAGTAAATGAAGATTTAAAAAATGGTGTCTGCTGAAATTTAACAGGCCCAAAAATCATAGTTGTCGGCACAAAAGCTAGCCTCAGCCCTTACAAAGAATCACATGAGTCCTTGACACTCAGCAGTGAGAGCGCCTTTATCTACAACAATCCTTACTTTATCAACTCATCATTCTCATGGCCACTGCTGCATTGTTATCCTGAATTATACAGCCTACGTGCAAAAGATTAACGATACTGCATTATTATTATGCTTATCAATTTAAGTATTACATGCATCATTAATATGCGGACTCCATAGAAGAATGACACTGCTATGTATACCAGAGGTATACAAAACTGATCTATAACTCGCAGTGAAAGGAGGGAAACTGTAGAGAGATAATAACAACAAAAATATTACTGGTACTCCAGTGGGAATCTCTCTTTTAAAAAGCCATCCCTACTCTTGACAGCACGAATTTCCACATGCTTCCTCAGAATCAAAACCCAACGAGGTTAACATAGCTTATTCCCAAATTAAGCGTGGAAAGGGTAGCACTGCAGTCTTCAGTCCTTGGCCTGTGTGAAACAGCTCAGATCATCTAAAGGATGGTTTATCTTTGCACTGCCCACAACCCTTAGAGTGCCGCTACCTATCCAGAAATCTTTTCACCCAGCCTGAAAATGGAACCGCTAACCTCATTAATGGACATGCTCTCCAGCAGATCACTTCAACTGCAGGATCATTGTGTCAGCAAGAAGCTTTAGCGGCACTTCTCAGCTGTAAATTTAGTAACAGTTCTCCCCGCTGCTTTATTAACTGCTGAAGTCTAATCGGGCCTAACAAAGCTATTGCACGAAGGTGGGTACCAGTATTTTCTCTTAAGAATTTTCCTTTTGGTCAACACAGCTAATGTAACTTCTTAAGAACTAAATTCTAACAAGCCTCAGCAACAATTCAACAACGAACTCTTCTCCTGGGGGTGGGGAGAGCTCCCACTTTTCAGATCTCTCCAGGGACTCCTTTGACTTTTTTTAGGAGAAAAATAACGGAACTAGAAAATACATGTATGTCTAGGTAAGAACTACAAATGAGAGGCGTGAATTCATTCTCTCTCTCACACACACATATCCGCTTTTGGTTCTCACCTACGCAGCCGTGCACTGCAGATTGAAGAGAGGATTATGATTATGGATGATTAAAGTGAAGGGTGATGGTGGAAGGACTTCGGCGGCTATAAAAAAGGGACCAGGCTCCTCGCTCACATTAATGAGTTAAGAGAAGGTGCTGGGGGGGGGCCTGAGGGGCATCAGGAGGAATAAAAAGGCCTTGCCCTTTGGGGGGAGGAGGCGGAGGCGGAGATAGCAAGGACCGATTAGCTCTCTTGCCACAGGCCCCGCTGGATGTCATTTCCCCCCCACACCCCGCTTCCCACCCTGTCGCCGCCAGGAAAGCGCTCTGATCCCCCAGACCCCGGCGGGCTGGATCCTGTCCATAAATCCCTCACGATCCCTTTCCCCTCCCCCCTCCCCCCAAACACACACACGGCTGCCCCTGCCCGCCCGCCCCCTCCTTCGCCGGAAGGGGGTCGTTCCTTGTCTGCGGGCCCCGCTTCGGAAGTTACCTCCCAGACCCCGGCGGGCCGGATCCTGTCCATAAATCCCTCACGACCCCTTTCCCCTCCTCACGATCCCTTTCCCCTCCTCTCCGCCCCCCTACCTGGTTTTATCCTCCCCCTTCCCCCAACCACACACACGGCTGCCCCCCCGCCCTCTCCTTCGGCGGAAGGGGGTCGTTCCGCGTCCGCGGGCCCCGCTTCGGAAGTTACCTTGAACCCTCCTGGTAGAGAATCCAGAGACAAGACGAAGAGAAAAGGACGAGGGAGGCGATCCCTGAATGAGTCTGAGGCGGCGGCGAAGGCGGGCCGGGCCGGCGGGCGTTCGTGTCTGAGGAGATTTCTGCGTCTCCCTCGCCGCTTCTCCTTTTTTCCGCGGCGCGGTCCCTGCCGCAGGAGCAGCGGGAGCAGCAGGAGCCGCCGCCTGCTAGGCCTCGTCGGCTTCCCCCAACGCAGGGCAACGGCGGCGGCGGCGGCGGCGTCAGGAGCAGCAGCGGCAACGGCGACGGCGGCCTCCTCCTCCTCCTCTTTTCCTCCGCCTCCTCCTCCGCCTTCTCCTCTCCCACCCGGTCCCATGCAACGCTGCCCCCGCGGCCCTCTCCCGCCCTCCTTCCCCCACCCCCAACAACGCCGCGGCCGCCCGCCCGCTCGCTCCGAGGCCTCCGCCGCCGCCGCCGCGGCTACCACATTCCCGGCGAGTCGGCCTTGGGAAAAGGAGGGGCGCCGAGCGGACGAGCGAGCGCGGCCCGAGAGCTGCCTACGGGGTGCCTTGACGAGGAGGCGGCGGCGGCGAATGAACGGGGCTTGTTGTCGGCGGCGGCGGCGGCCTTCCTCCTCCTCTCTCGGGCGTTTTTCCGGCGGCTCGCGCTCTTTCCTATTGTCAGTCAGTCAGTCAGTCAGGGAGCTCCGGCCATGTCCCGCTCGCTCTCCCGCGCGCTCGCTCGCTCTCGTCACGCCGGGCGCGCGCCCGCAGAACGCTCGCGCTCCCTCCTGACAGGCACGCGCCGCCCGCCCGCCCGTCCGTCAAGTCAGTTAGGCCCGTCAAGTCAACCCCCAAACCGTTCGGTCTCTTGCCTGTTTGGTTGGTTGCTTGGTTGGTCGCGCTCGCGCAGCCAAACCTGCTGGCCCCCTCGCGCGCCCCGCCTCTCGCGCACACGCCCACGGGACGTCTGAGGGGAGGAGGAGTCGTACGTCGCCGCCGCCGCCGCCACTGTTAATACTCGCTTGGCTGTGGAGAGTGTAGCGCGACGCCTGATTGGGCGAGGAGGTGTCGTCTTCCCTCTACTTCTATCGCCGCCGCCGCCGCCGGGCGCAGCCTGAGGGGAAAAGAGGCCCGGAGGCGTCGAAGAGGAACCGCGAGCCGGGAATGGCCGCCTTTTTTCCCCTCACGGAGAGTTGGGCTGAATGGGAAGGAGGGGCGGCCTCGCGCCCTCCTCAACGGCCTGCTTCTTTCCCGCGGTCGAGGGCGGCGTCGGGACTGGGAGGCTGAGGGGACGGCGCGCGGCTTTGGCCGCCTCTTCCGCCTGGAGGGCTCTCTCTCGTCTGACGAAGAGGCCGCGGAAGAATGAAGGGCGGAGAGAGGGGCAGCCTGGGAAGCGGGCCCGTAGGCAGGCCGGGTGCGGGGTTCTTTTAGGAGGGTTGGGTAACACGGGCAGATGCCTTCACACGTTACGTTGCGTGTGAAGTACACGGAAGAGAGCCGTGCGGAGACACGACGACGCAGCGCCCGCCCGCAGGTTGCTTTTTGTGGGTTTTAACAATTCCTCCGTACGTCCAGGGGAGTATTCTTGTCCTCTGTTTGCTAGATTTTATTTTAATAATAATAATAATAATAATAATAATAATAAATTTATTTATATCCCGCCTCTCCCGACGGATCGAGGCGGTACTACAACAGTACATCAAATACATTATTTTATTATTATTTTATTTTATGCTTAGGGAAGGAAATGCGATCAGTAATTGATACCAAATTATTTGCAAAGAAAACTTGGTTCAGTTCACTCACTGAACATATCAAGATTCCAGAAAATTATAATTAAGGGAACTTGGAATTTTGGCAAATCTGTTCCGGACTGCTTTCATGTACCTCAGCGAAATAGGTCTGTTGTTCTCTGCCTTGGATAAACAGGGGTGGTTCTGGGAGTGTGATCCCCTGCTAGATTCCTGATTGGAAAGGTGTTTGGACCTCGGATCAGACACTGAAATTGTCTGAGAAAGCAGGATATTGGAGCATTGCCATGTTACTTGGTTGATGTGTACACAGAGTTGGGGGCAGGATTGCAGGTTAAATGTTAAATGCAGTTTAAATGTTATCAAATGAGAAAAACATAGTGTCAAAAGATACTCGGAAATGGCCTGTCGTGAAATTGTAACCTTTGTTCTTCAGAAATAACATTTACATGTTGGTGAATGCTGGTCTGTTTTCATGCTCCAACTTTTGAACTCTTGACATCCATAATAAATGTGAAGATTATTAGCCAAAGAAGGTCAGAATTCAGGATTGCGTCAAGCACAACATGAAATTATAGAAAGAGCAGAATTCCTCAACTGAACAACATCAAGGAAAAGCAGTGTTGTGAGGGCAAGGCAGCCACTGGAGTTGAAGCTTTTTTCAAAATTGAAGAGTAGTTAGAAGAAAAAGAGGAACAGATTTTCTATACCAGGTTAAGAAGATGAATGCAGTGAAGATGCCTGCATTGCAACATACGTGAAGAATAGGATCAAGAAGCATTTGAGGGACCAAATAATCCTAATCAAGGTTGATGGCAACCTTGATGTAGTTATTTTTAAGAGCAAAGCTGCATCTGCTCTGCAAGATTTCTAGACGCATAATCAAAAATTAAGACTAGAAGATAAGAAGTATTGCTTTGAGACATACAGTTTCTTAATTAAAAACAATATTGCCTGTGTGCCTGTTTCAGGATATACTTCTGATAGTCTTTGGAGGATGGATGCCAGTATATTTTGGATTGTTTGCAAAAAATTTTAAGGACAATATTTAGAAATAACTGAGTGCTTCCAAAAATTGTAGGGCAAGGCAAGTAGCTACATCAAAGCAGACCTTTTCAGTGGTAGCTCCCTGCCCTCCCAGAACGTTTCCCTGGGACCTGCTGTATGGTCTTTTCTGTAGTAGGTGACATTTTAATTCTTTCAGATGTTTTTAGAACCCTTTTTAGTGCTTAATACTTTTAATTGCTCCCAGTTTTTTAATAAAGATTATATTCGCTGTTCACATTGTAATCCTGTTGGTGCAGTACACTAGTGTTTGCCCTTCTAGGGCTGCACAGCAGTGGTGAAAGAAGGCAGACTAAATCTTCTGGCTTTGGACAGTCTTGATCTTCCACTGTCTTACTTCAGTTGTAGTCACTGTATCTGTAGTTTTTTTCCTTCTGCTACTACTGCCTATGCTGTCACACTGCCCATTTTCTTGATATTCTCTTTTTTTTTCCAGTCATTGTTTTGTTACCAGCTGCCTTGAATCACATTTTGGGAGAAAAGTGGGATATAAGTTCAATAAATCAAATAAAATGTGTGTTTTATATTTTTAATGTACTATAAAGCACCTAGAGATATGTGATTATCAAGCAGTCTTTAGAGTGTAGTTTTTAAAAATACATTTGAAACTACATGCTTTAGATCAGGGCATTTAACAAGTAGCTTGACCTACAGCCACCACCAGTGCAGTGGAAAAGAAAAACAGAACCCTATGCCCTATGCATGCCTACCTGTGATATGTATGAGACACACTGTGGATTGTGTGCCTGTGTAAACTGATTGGTTTTGCTGGGGGAGGATTGGGTTGGTCTTCAGAATGTGCACTATAAGCTCACCCTCAGAGCCTGTTTTTACTGACATATTGAACCTTTGTCTGTGCTCTGTATTCCTAACCACACGTGGACGTTCACATGATGGAATACTCAACCATACAAAACTATTTCCTCTAAAAAAATGTAAATAGTAGGGTTTTTTTTTCGTTTTTGGCTTATTAGTCATAATTTAGTCATGTATTATAATTTAGTTAGGTAAGTTTTTTTTTATATTTTATGGGTTGTATTGTTTTTTTTCTTGGTTTTGTGTATGATTGGGTATTGTTTGTATGTGTTTTATGTTTTGGTTTAATATTAATAGCAAAAGAAAAATTTCCTCTATACTGTACAGAAAACTAGCTTGTCAGCTTCCCTACATGCTTGCTTTAGTCATCTTCCTTGCACACTAGCTTGCTATGTGAAGGGAGGTGGTGAAGGCTTGTTTTGTTGTTTTATATTTGTTTTTGTTTTGTATGGAAGCATCTGTCGCATGTCCAGCACTGAAACTGCTCTAATGCTAAATGGAATGTGGAAAGGGGAGGTTGGAGTGGATTAATTTCCCTATTTATTTAATTTTATTCCATCTTTCTCCCAGCGTGAGACCCTCTATCCATACATACTATTGTGGTAAAATTAGCCCCCCATTTCTTTATGCAAATATAATTAATATTGCTGCCTCTCCAGGAGATAGTTCCACATTCACACATTTGTCTCAAGGGCATCTCTGAAAGCAAAGTGATTTATACAGAATATGTGGAAGACTGGGTGGGTGACCAGTCCTCTGTCTTCAAGCATGCAGATGGCTAAGCTCAAGGGAAATAAAACACTAATCCTTTCATAGTAAACAGAGAGTTTTTGAAAGTAAACCATTTACGCTTTAAATGATTATTGTCTTCAGTGTCTTGTAGTATGGAAGGCCTGAGGGAAAAACTACATATAATACATGTTTGCTGGTATATAGTGAAGTAAGTTATGTAACATTTTCTATAAGATTATTCATGTGGTTATGCAAGCATCGTCATGGATTTTTATTTTGCTATTTTTAAAAGTATGTTACCTGGAGGGGAATGAGCTAAATATTCTAAAGACACCAGATTGTGTCTGATCTTGGAAAGTAAGCAGAGTCAGGCCTGGTTAATACTTGGATGGAGGATCAGCAATGAATACCAGGTGCTGTAAGGTACATTTCAAAGGAAGGCCAGGCCAAATCACCTCTTGAGTATTCCTTGTCTAAAAAAACCTTGTGGAATTCATGGGGTTGCCATAAGGCAATCGGTGAATTGAAGACACATACCACTGTCATTCGTGTTGGCAATGATACAGGAAAGACTTAGTTTTGCAGTTCTAAGCTCACTTACTAACGAGGAAGGCCTGTTGACCTATGATTAAACACACAATCATAGGATTTGAAGGAATCACAAGGGCCCTGCCCATGCAAGAATCCACATGTTTGGGATTGCAGGATGGCACTTTGAAAATAGGGTATAGGATATGGTTAAGGAAGTAGGAACTGGTATGTATTTTAGATAGATCTTGTGCATGCGGCTGTATGATCTTGTACAAGGGGGCTGTGGGAATGGAACCCTCCAGATCATGTTGGATTTCAGCTTCATTGGGCCCTCATGTGCATAACATCCTCCAGTCTTCTGCATGTAGCATTAAATGTATTAAAGTCTTTTCTTGGTCAGATTACTTGTCAAGTTACTAAAGCCCTTCACCTGCAGCAGGGTTACTAATTACATGGCTTGTAGGATGCATGGAGGGAGCCAGTGTGGCCTCAGATGCCCCAGAACCCACCTGCACCCAAAATAAGCCCCAAAACTATTTTTGACTGAAGATGCACTGCAAACTGTTAGAAAACACTTGAAAAGACTGTCCTTACCCTGAAACAGGAAGATGAACTCTTCAACCCTTCCCTCAACTCTCCAAATAGCAGTCAAGAAGGGCACAACATCACTTCCAGTTACCCCAAATGGTACGCACTGTGGCCCTCTGAAGAAGCTGAAGATCAGGTGGTGCAGCCCTCTGGGTTCTGGACCATTCCTATCCCTTGTCTGCAGACTACTGTAGAGCTGGAAATGTTAAGGCTTTGGAGGAAAAAAGATCTGTGGGCTACTGTGAAGGATGTGCATATGATGAAGTGAATACTAGCCTACAAAGACTTATTATACATTGATAAGACCGAAGTTTCACAACTCAGCTGCACTCAACTAGCAATTCTATCTCTGAAAACGGCTAATTTTCTAAGTAGCTGTCTTTGAAACTTTTTTGAACTGCTGCATGTGAAGCATTGTAAACTCTTTGCACAATCTAATATTTAAAGTGGTTAACTGTTTTTTTCCAGTGTCTGAGTATGTGCTTGTAGTGATGGGTACATTAATAACCATAGTGGTTGTTGTGTACCTTCAAGTCATTTCTGATGTATGGCAACCCTAAGACAAACCTGTCATTGGGTTTTCTGTATGACATGCCCAAGGTCACTCAGTGGGTTTCTGTGGCCTAGCAGGGAACTGAACCCTGGTCTCCAGTGTCATAGTCCATTGCTCAAACCATTAGACTATGCTGACTCCTTAATAACCCTAATAAAAATGCTAAAATTGCAGGATGCAAGATCAAAACTAAAGTAGATTCCACAAATCCAGGAATCAAAGTTAATTTAAATGTATATGCAATGGCTTGACTATCTTCTATGTGTTTTATAACTAAAAATATCTCAGTTTGATGATCTTTAAAAAATTACAGAAACACAGGATTCTTAATTTATAATATTCTTTGATATTCTATTGACATATTTGGAGATGATTTTCCAAGGACTGTGTAATACTGTGGAGGATCATTCTTCCAGCTGTCAAACCCAAATATTCTAAATTAATTTGCATAAACCATGTCTGTTAGCGCAAATGGTGGGAGTGATCCCATTTGTTTTATTTAAAACATCATAACATGCTATTTGATCAGCAAAGACTTCCCGCCTGACTTACAAAAATTAATAGAGCAGACCCTCAAGCATATCATTTCAGGATTCTGCACTGCATAGTGTAGTGGTTTGAGCACTGAACTACGACTGGAGATGAGGGTTTGAAGGCTTGCACAGTGCTGGAACCCCGCTGGGTGACATTGGGCAAGTCGCACTCAACCTCAGAGGAAGGCAAAGACAACCCCACCTGAACAAATCTGGCTAAGAAAACCCCATGATAGGTTCACCTTAGGGTTACTATAAATGACTTGAAGGCACACAACAATTCTGCAGCACCGAGGGAATGTTCTAGTTATGAATACAGTTGGCCCTCCACATTTGTAGTCTGACTTCCACAAATCTCATTATTTGCAAGTTTCTTCAACTGCTCCCCACACCACCTCGGGTGCTTCTTTGCCAGGGGAGCTTTCAGCAGTTCTGGTCAGGCGGTGCGGCCCTTTAAAAACCCACCTCAGTCCTCTGATGCCTGGCCAACTAAGAATGGCTTGCGCCCCAATCCCTCTCCTGATACCCCCACATACACACTCAAGGAAAGAGATGTACAAGACAGAGGAAGCATAGAGTGGCAATGCCAAACCACCCCTTTTCATCTTCTTTCCCTGACCTGGTTTGGAACCCAGGCCTTTGCCCCCTTCCCACAGACACACACGCTCGTTTTAATATTTGCAATTTGTCCACTTTTGTGAGGGTCCTATGTCACTAGCCCTAGCGAATGTGGAGGGCCAACTGTCGTTCTTTTTTTTTTAGACTACTGTGCAGTATATTCTATAGAATGCATCTGTTTAAATGCAGTTAACTCCTAAAGATGAGGTCTGTGCTAGCCTTATCATTTGAAGAAGTTTTATTTTAATCATATTCCTCACTGAAAGGCACTAAATAAATTAGCTGCACATAGATGATGAGCAAGTCTGAACTGATGCTGACTAATCTGGCAGGAGATCTTGGAATCATGGGGAGTAACTCAATGAAAAGTCAACTTTGCAGTGAAGATGAATAAGGCAAATCCTAGATAGCAAGGCATGGACTGAAGGCTGATGATGCAGCTGCTTGAAGCTAATCAGTGCTTTGTCTAGTCAGGGCCTAAAGGGAGACTGCATGGGCATGTCATATTGATTTCCATGTCTGAAGAAATGTGGGACATACATTTACCAACTGAATAACACCGCAAGAATTAAAAACAAAAGGATTGGTGTTTTAACACCTTTCTAGTGTGACTACATTTGGAACGCTGTGTGTAGTTCAGGTCTCTCCTGACATTATTGTAGAATGGAAGAAGACAAGTGATGTGCACTCAATTCAAATATTTTGAAGGGTCTTGTTTAAAAAGAAAGGGAGGGTATCCATGGGCTAAGAAGCAATGGAGCTAAGCCACAGCTTAGAGAATTTACTTTGGGAACATCAGCACCCACAGATCCCTCCAGCATGCTGCTTGGAGGAATCTGAGAGCTGTGGTCTAAAATATAATTTTTCTCAGTTAAATCATGAAGTAGAAGGAATCCTTAACTGCAAGATCAGCTGGCTAGCAGAGCAAAGTTTTCTAAGGACAATGTACAGTCACCTTCCTTGGGGGTTTTCAGGAAAAGACCTGGCAAGAACTTGTCAAAGAGTGATTTGAACTAGAGTGGAACAAGGTTTGATTTGGGTGAAGGAATAGAGGGCGTTCTTATCGAAGTTGCAGATGACACCGGATTAGGAGGGGTAGCTAACACCCCAGAGGACAGGATCAGAATTCAAAGTGATAGCAGATTAGAGAGGTGGGCCAAAACTAACAAAATGAATTTCAGTAGGGAAAAGGGTAAGATACTACACTTGGGAAGAAAAAATGGAATGCACAGATAAGAGTTGGACGACCCCTGGCTTCACCATAATACACACAAACAGGATCTAGTAGTCTTGGTAGACCACAAGCTGAACAATGTGATTCTGGGCTGCATCAACAGGAATGTAGCGTCTAGGGTCAAGGGAAGTGATGGTCCCTCTCTGTTCTGCTTTGGTCAGACCACTACTATCCTGGAATACTGTGTCCAGTTCTGGGTACCACAGTTCAGGAAGAATAGTGCCAAGCTGGAAAGTGTCCAGAGGAGGGCAATCAAAATGGTAGAAGGCTTCAAAACTACACCCTATGAAGAGAGGCTTAGGGAGCTGGGTACGTTTAGCCTGGAGAAGAAGTGACATTGTAGCTATGTTTAAATACTTGAAGGGATGTCATATGGAGGACAGAGCAAACCTGTTTTCTGCTACTCATAGAATCATAGAAATGTAGAGTTGGAAGAGACCACAGGGGCCATCCAGTCCAACCTCCTGCCATGCAGGAACACCCTCAAAGCACTCCTGACAGATTTAAAACCTCCAAAGAAGGAGACTCCACTACACTCCGAGGCAGCATATTTCACTGCCGGACAGCCCTGACCATCAGGAAGTTCTTCTTCCTGAGGTTCAGGTGGAATCTCCTTTCCTGCAGCTTGAATCCATTGCTCCTTGTCCTGGTCTCTGGAGCAGTAGAAAACAAGCCCACTCCCTCCTCTACATGGCATCCCTTCAAATATTTAAACATGGCTATCATGTCCCCTCTTAACCTTCTCTTCTGCAGACTAAATATACCCAGCTCTCTAAGTCTATCCTCATAGGGCATGGCTTCCAGACTCCTCACCATTTTGGTCGCCGCCCTCTGGACTTGCTCCAGCTTGACCATGTCCTTCTCCAAAGACTACAACATGGAACAACAACATCAAACCTCAGGAAAAAAGATTCTGTCTAATCATTAGGAAGTTTGACAGTAGAATACATTGCCTCAATAGAGTGTGGTGGAGTCTCCTCTTTTGGAGGTTTTTAAACAGAGGCTGGATGGTCATCTGTTGGGAATGCTTTCAAGATACATTCCTTCATGACGGGGGGTTGGACTCATGTGCCCTTGTGGTCTTCCAACTCTTATGTTTCTAAAGCTGAGCTCTTCTAATTCTATGTGATTTCATAGTTATAGACACAGTAAATTTACAGTAATATATTTCATGGGGATCTAAATGTACATGCAGTATGTATTAGCATGTTAGAAAGCCAGCATGGTGTAGTGGTTTGAGCATTAGACTATGACCCTGGAGACCACGGTTTGATTTCTCACTTGACCATGGAAACTCGCTGTGTGACCTTGGGCACATCATATACTCTCAGCCCTAGAAAACCCCATGATAGATTCACCTGAGGGTCCCCATAAGTCAGAAATGACTTGAAGGCACACAACAACATGAGCATGGTTCTGCTCTGTTCAGATGTCCCTGCATTTAAATAATTTCTTACAAATTCTAGTTCATATTTAAAGTTCAGGTTCAGTTCTGACATTGTGACATCATAGTTAAGGAACCTTAATTATTGTTCAGCATAATGTCTGAACTTATCAGCCATAACCTGTAGATGGCCAGTAAACCAGAAATAAAAAAAACCATAGTTTGAAGTGGGTTTTCATGATCCACGCTAACCATGGTTCAGCACATAATCTGAACTGACAAACGTTAGTCACTGTGACTCTGGTTGCTCGCCTCTGGAGGCAAGACTAGCCTTATGACTTTGAGAACCTGAATGCTATCTGGGAAGAAAATTGGCATGCATTTCTAAACCATGGTTCATCTTCTGTACATATGGGAACTGAAACTACCATTTCTTGTTCTATATCACTGCACCATTGGTAATGTGGCATGCTGACAAGTAGCCAGACTAAGGCCATTTATGCACTACACTGTTACAGTGCTATTCCATTTTCAGCATCCTAGTGAATCCTGGAGTTTGCAGTTTAGAGAAGATCATTTAGAATTCTCTGCTAAAGAGCTCTTTGCCCTTAGGATACTACAAACCCCAGAATTCCACAGGATGTTGAAAGTGGAATAATAGCACTATAACAGTGTAGTTCAGAAATGGCCATAGTCAGACTTTCCACAGGCCATTCTTGTAGAATACTGTTGTCTGGGGGCATCTGGAGTGCCTCCCTGATGTAGTGCCCAATCAGCTGAAAGGTGAAGATGGACAGTAATATAACGCTGGTTGGAGGCACTGAACTGGCCACTCTTCCATGGGCCTTTCTAAGAGTGGCAATAACTGGGGTGGGGGCAGAGAGGGCAGGTACCAGCTACAGCTTTTGGTTTGTAGAATCCAAGATAACCACAAAATATGGTTACATGTGATGTTTGAATTTAGTGATTCAACTCAGTGTTGTATGTGTGTCAGAAGTGTAGCACATATACTCCACCTGTCCCAAATTAGCAGTCCCAATTAATCTTCTGTTGTCCCACTTTTCCAGTTGCTTTTAAAATGTCCCAGTTTCTCTCTCCTTTTCCCACTTCTCCCCTTTCTCCTCAGCATACTTTAACTATTGCAAACTTGAATTCAAAGTACAAGAGTATTTTGTTGGTGCTGTGTGTTGTTGCGTGCCTTCAAGTCGTTTCTTGAAGCTAAAGGCAAACCTATCATGAGGTTTTCTTGGCAAGATTTGTTCAAAGGGCCTTTGCTTTCCTCTGAGGCTGAGAGAATGTGACTTGCTGAAGCTCATCCCATGGGTTTCTATGGCTGTGCAGGAATTTGAATCCTGGCCTCCAGAGTCGTCCAGCACTCAAACCTTTACCCCATGCTGACTCTCTTCTGTATTAGACTCAGTAAGAATGCATTCTAGAGGGAACTGAGAAGCTTGTGGCTTTTGCCTGGTTGGGAGATCAAGAGAAGTGGTATCCTAAACAGATTATATTGTTGTATCATTAGATTATGAACTATTAGGGACTCTAGGAAAAAGACAAATGGAAAAAGAAGTGTTCCAATGTGCAAGCCAATATGCCACACTGGCTCTCAAAAGTAGTTTTCCTTTGATTAACTCAATGGGAAAAGGGGAGGCAAGGGAAGGGGCAGGGATTTACCCTCTCCAGTAGGTTTAGGCATAGGCAAACTGCTGCAGCCTCTCCTAATTTGTGTGTTCTTTCACATTAGCAGGATGGCTTCCTCCCATACAATCCACCCCATACACTAAGGTCCTCTGGACGCCGTTTACTTAAGCCAGCCTGGACTAGAATAACAATGGTCACCCAGAGGAACCTCTTGTCGGCTGCCCCGAGACTGTGGAACGACCTGCCAGAAGAGATTAGATAGCATTAGCTTGTCTGAACTTTAAAAAGTACTAAAGACCTATCAGCAGGCCTACCCAGTATACTTTTAACTAAAATGTATTTTAGTAATGATGTGTTTTAACTATGATATATTTGTATTTTAAATGGTCTCATCTATTTTTAGTATCTTTTAACTGATGATATATTTTTAATTGTCTTTTAATTCATGTTGTACCCTGCCTCAAGCCTTGGGGAGAGGCAGGTAACAATTATTATTGTTATTGTTATGATTTTGGCATCTTGACCATGCTCTGATGTTGCTCAGCCATGCCTGTTCCAGTTTTCATCTGTGAAATGTTAGAGAGTATGGTAGCATGCTTTTAACGTAGATGAGAAACCACAGCAGGGCGTGCAACTCACAGAAAGAAATGCAGTATGTATACATAAGATTTAGGGTCACCATTCCTTGTCTGACAATTCATATATACGTAGATGAAGCCTGATGATCTGTACAGATCTGTAGAAGAAGAGATGCAACAGTGTAATGAGGAAACTTACATTGTGCTTTGTCTTTCTACCAGTAAATTTCTTCCAGGCTTCCTTTTCTTATTGGTTGATTTTCCTTTTCTTTCTTGGACATTTCCCACGAATTCTTGCTTTTCTGTATTTTAAAACAACAACAGCCATGACAACACTGTTTTCAAGTCTCTGATCTGAAGTATCTAAAAAGCAACAGCCATTTTTTTAAAAAACAATAAAAATAAAAATTGAAGCAGCATGGTTGTTGACACTACATGCTTGATTTTTGTTCAGGAGAAACTTTTTAGAACAGCTTGTTGTGACAAAAGCAGAATTCTGGAACTGATAACTATATGCCTTAGCTGTTAAACAAGAAAATAAAGGCAAACTTAAAACACACACGCATACAAAAAGGCCTATAGACCTTCTGCACTTTCCAATACCTGGAAAACTTTAAGGCATCTGTTTTCTTTCACTGATCCAGCTGTATTTAATTGTCCCTATCCTTCAGTCTATTAAGCAAGCGTAGCCCCACAGTAATTCTCTGAAGAATAAAAACTATAATATTAACTCCATTGAAAAAAAATATCCTGTTGAAAATTAAGAAACAAGAACAAGGAGCTTGGCCTGTTTGTTAAAACAACATTTATAAGGACACTGAGAAACAAATGATGCCTTTTAAAAGGAGAAACTTGAGAAGGGTTTGAATGCCTAGCAATTCAAACATCTCAAACGCAGTCTGCCTCTGCCGTGCAAGTGTGCACATCTGTTTTCTGGCTCGTCACCTCCCTTGTGACATAGATCCCATGTCATACAGAAGAGAAAAAGCACAACTGTTCTGCCAGGATACATACTGTGAGCGAGGCAACCTCTTCAAAGCTTGCTTCCACTGTGCTGAGTTCACAATCAGTGCGTTAAAGCTGTAGGCTCAGTGTAGTGTAGTGGATGCAGTGAAGTTTCTAACCAATTTAAGATGAGCAAGAGTCAAATCTTGGATGAACTTTAAAGCTAGAGACATCTTATTTGTCATTTTAAAAGTTCATAAGTAAATTCTTCTTGGAATTCAATCTGTCTTGCATGCATGCTAGCAATACTTCAAGAGACTCTGGCTGCTTATTCCTAGCAGTGGACTCCGCGGGTCAAGGTCTTGTCTACAATTACTTAGTCTTTTTGCAGCAATTGGGGCATTCCTTCCTTACAGGGGCTGTGCAGGTACTGGAGTAATGTTTCGTCTAATGAGGCATCTCATTTCCCTTCAATATTTCATTGGGCATGTTTGCTCTTGTGGCCGCAAATCAGGTTATTTTTACACTTGCCGGAATTTGAAATGAATAAGCCTTTGGTCCTCCTAGAATAATCATTGTGTGTGCATGCACACAGAGAAAGAGAAGCCGAGAGAGAAAGAGAGGGTGTGTGTTCAGGACGAAATCCACAGCTTTCAGGATGAGAGACCTAATATCTTTTCATTCCTGATTAGAAAACATCGATAACAATGCATGTTGCAACCCAAAGTTGGTATTCAGAAGCTTACCTTTACTGGGCAGCTGCCCCAAAGCACCAAACTGAATTTGCACACAATCATATATAAGAAAACAGATGGCCTTTGTTGTTGTCCTTGTTGCTTAAAGGCAGTTAATCAAGAGGAGACTGTTTTCAGTAAGAAGTTGCTTGTCACAATTGTTCTGCCCCTTCTCTCTTGCCTCTCCCTTTATGGCTCTAAACTCTTTCCAAGATTGAACCGACTTCTGGAAACTCTTGAAGAGAGAGAGAGAGACGGTTGGAAAGCAAAGAGTTGGCCATAAAAAGCAGATGACAAGGAAAGAGGATTAAGCACTAAACTCTCTCATTATTTCTCTGCAAGCTCCCAGCTTTTCAGAAAAGAACTGGGCTGTCAAGATTTTCTTTGGCCAAGCCAGGAGTCACATGTAGTTTGGCTTGGCCTCTGCCATTTGACTCTTGCTTTCCTTGCAACTTTTCTGTCTCCCCCATTTTTAACCATTTTTCACTTCCCCGTGCCCCTTCCCAACACTCACTCTCTGCTCATTTTAATTCCCTTTGTTCTTGTCCTTCTCAGCTCTGTGATGCTTTCTTCAGAACTCCTTTCTCTTCTGTTCAACAGTCAACCCCAACTGCTTTAGAATATTCTGAGACAAAAAATTCTAGCCTGTTCTCCCAGCACTAAACCTGTGTGTGTGTGTGTGTGTGTGTGTGTGTTACTCCTTTTTTTCCCCCAGCTTCTTAATTCACTTTGTTCAAGGAAACTGAAACTTCGTGGTGCCATTATTGGCACTTGAACTGGAGCCAAAATTGAAAAATAATTTTAATGCCCTGTCCATTGAACCTGAATCCATTCCCTGTGGAGGGCATCCTAGTCTTGTCACCCAGATTTTGGGCTGCTGTGGAGTCCCTGTCTGAGTTTAAAAATAACAATAACAAGAAGAGATTGGTCTTTATTGCTATTTTTATTACTGGCTGGAATCCTCCATTATGGTGTAGGTTATGTAACTTTGGTCTTTTTCACACGTGGAGGGAGAAACGGGGTAAAATGCGCTGAAACGGAGCTTACCGGCAACTGGGTAAGTCCGTTGCCACACGGGGCAGCGCGAGTTCGCTGCTCCACACTCCTTGGTGTCCTGCGGTGTCCAAAATGGCGGCTTACGACTGGCGGAGGCTCTCCACCAACCGGAGAAGCTCGCCAGCCAGAAGCCCGCCCCTGGCAGATCTGCAAGCATGCGTGTGCCTGAAAATCTACACTGGGTGCTGCGATGGGGCTGCACGGGGGCTGCACACTCTGTGCCTTTTAAAAACCTCATGAAAAGTGGTTTTTAAAAAACACGTGGCGCCACCACTTCTGGTCGCTCCTGTGTGGATAGGGGTGTGGAACTATGCTAAAGTAGTCCTCCCCGATCCACTTTACGGTGTAGACGACCTCCGTTAGAGGTTGCGCTACAACGTTGTATTACCCCGGTGTGGAAAGGGCCTTTATGTATACTTAGTTATGTAGCATTGCTGCTAAGAAGCCCCGTTAGTGAATTGTGAAGACATCAATGGGAAACCAATGCTCATCAGCACTGCCAGTGCCTTGATGCATAACAGCATCAAAGCACATCATTCCCATTATGCATAGGTCCCAAAGTGCATCAGTCACTTTACTGGGCCCCCTATATAGTAATGTAACAGGAGCCCAGTCCTGGATATGGATATTATAGAACTGCCCAATTCCAGTTCCTGCAGACTTAAGTTCACTTGCAAGACATAAGTCACCAACTGGCAGTGATGTTGGCTCGAGTCAACTGATTCGGACTCAAGGCGAACTTAAGTCACCGTGGACTCAACTCGGCAACAAGAATGCACTGACTCAACTTGACTCAAGACCTGTATGTTTTTCAGTGACTGACTTGCTGTCCTTGGTCCAGTACCATAGCACATTCGTCCAGAAACTTTATAACTTTGAAAAAGGCCTCCATCTCCTTTTGCCTATTGGTCACATGCCAATCTGTCTCAAGCCCAAAGTGTGGGCGCTTTTCTCAGAGGGGAACAGCAAACGGTTAGGCAATGGGCTTGAGGCAGGCTTGAGGTCTGCTCAGCAGCCTGATCCTGCTGCATATTGGAGAAGCATCCTGAGACGTTTCCAAAGAGCAGAAGGCAAGACTTGTCCCCAAAGCATAGGGCATGTTTCTCAGAGAACCCCAAGTGTGTTAGGCAGTGAGCTTGAGGAGGAAAGTTCTTTCCTTCTAAAGGTTTTGAAGCTTCAATAATGGGGAGTAAGAAGGATCCTATTCTCCACTTCCAAAGCTGAAGATTCTTTTATGCCCACTGGCACAAAAGCCTCCAGCTTCAGGAAGGGGGAGTAAGAAGGATCTTTCCCCCACCGAAACTGCAGATGGCAAAATCACAAATGTGGAACACCAAGTCTACCTAAATTGTTAAAACTGTTTTTATTTGACTCTGTCCAGAAATTCTGGAATATAGGTTGGGGTATAAAGTTGGCTCCCAGACTTGAGACTTGACTTGAAAGTATCTTCAAGGATTTGAACCTTGACTTGAGACTTGAAGGTAGAGACTTGAAGGTAGAGACTTGAGACTTGACTTGAGACTTGGAGTGAAAGACTTAAATACATCACTGCCAACTGGATTCAAGCCATTATTAAATTTACTGTCTTGTTAAGAAAATCTTATCAAGAAAACTCTGTGATAGGTTTCCCTTAGGGTCACCATAAGTTGGGAGCAACTTGTAGGTACACAATAATATGGGACAGAAACAACCTTGGTCACCTTGGTGGATGACCTACACCAGGAGTTGTACAGGTGGGGTGGGTCCCTATTGGTCCTTCTGAAACTTTCAGCAGCATTTGATACCATCAGCCATGGTATCCTTCTGGGTTGTTTGGCTGATATGGTCCTTAGGGGCATTGCTTTGCAGTGGTTCCACTCTTTCTTGGCTAAGCATTCCCAGAAGGTGGTTGTTCATCCTTTTGGGCATTTGCAACCCTGTGGGGTTGCAAAGGGCTCAATACTGGCCCCTATGCTTTTCAACATCTACAGGAAGTCATTGAGAGAGGTCATCTGGAACTTTGGGGTTGGGTATCATCTGTATGCTTATGAAATTCAGTATGCAGTATCCTTTACAACTTTTGCCAAGTTTCAGTACTACTGAAACATTGTCTGGATGCAGTAAAGGACTGGATGTAGATGAACAGACAGAGGCTTAATCCAGACAAGACAGAAATGCTGCTGGTCAGCAGGAAAACCAGCCTGGGGTTAGGATCACAGCCTGTTCTGGATGAGTTGCTCTCCCTCTGAAAGATCTGGTTTGTAGCTTGGGGGGTGATCTTGGATCCAACACTGCTTCTGGAAAGCCAGATTGTTGCATTGGCCAGGGGCACCTTTGCCCAGCTTCAGCTGATGCACAGCTGTGTCCTTTCTGTGAACCACTGGCCACAGTGGTTCATGCCTTAGTTATCTCTCAATTAGACTACTGTAATGCACTCTACATGCAGCTGCCCTTAAGTGTTCAGAAACGAAAGCTAGTGCAAAATGCAAAAGCCAGACTGGTGTCAGGTATGCATTTCAGAGATGATATAACTCTGTTCCTGGAAGAACTACACTGTCTGCCAATTTGTTTCTGAGCTCAATTCATGGTACTGCTATTGACCTATGAAGCCCTAAACAACTTGGGGCTAAGATATCTGAAAGACCACCTCCTCCCAGGTGATCTTGCCAAGAATTTGTCAATCAGAGGAGGCCCTGTTGTATGTCCCAACACCTTGTAAAATTAGGTTGGTGGGTACACATAAGAGGACATTCCCTATAGCAGCACAATGACTGTGGAACTCCCTTCTCAGGGAAGGTAGACTGGCACAATCTCTTTAAAGCTCCCAGTGGGCAGCCAAAACAGTGCTGTTTCACATGGCATTCAGTGTCTGAAATTGCTGTTTTAACTGTTTTAAAGCTGGATTCTAGGATTGTTTTCAGACTGCTTTCAGGAGTTTTTAAAGAGTATTTTAGTGTGTTTTAATTTTTTAAAATATCTGTATTGTTTTAATTGATTTTTATTTGTTCATCACCTCAAGAGCCCTTGTGGGCTTGGAGAAAATACAGAAATACTATAAATAAATAAACAAGCACAGGCCATTTCCGCACTACAGTGTTATAGTGCTATTATTCCACTTTGAACGCCGTGTGGAATCCTAGAGTTTGCAGTTTAGGGAGGGGAATTTAGAATTCTCAGTGAGAGAGCTCTTTGGCCTCAATAAACTACAAACCCCAGAATTTCGCAGGATGTTGAAAGTAGAATAATAGCTCTATAACAGTGTAGTGCAGAAATGGCCGTAATAAAGCTCTGCAATTTATCAGTCACTGATACTTCATAACAGTGGTATATCTAGCATAAACAGTACCTAGGGCAAGCATAGCAGTTGCGCCCCTACCTTCTTACACCTACCCCCACCCCTCACTTCTCCATGTACAGCTGTTTTGCACCCCCCAGCACTGGTGCACAGGGCACATGCCCTACTTGCCCCATCCTAGATACGCCTCTGCTTAGGCACATTTGTGAAGACAGTTTTGCCTTTTCAGTGTTAACACATATCCTAGTTTATTCTGCTTTGTATAGATTCTCCCTCATGTGCATGCATGTGCTTTCAAGCCATTTGTTGACTTATGGCAACCCCATGAATTTCATATGGTTTTCTTAGGCAAGGAATACTCGGAGGTGGTTTAGCGGTTCCCTCCTCTGAAATATAGGCCACAACACCTGCAACTCGTTGGAGATCTCTTGTCCATGTACTAACTAGAGCTGACCCTGCTTAGCTTCTAAGATCAGGCAGCAGGATCTGAGCACTTTTTAGTAAGAATTGTCACATATGCATTATCCTCTGTTCTTATCTTCCTCTGGGCAGGAAAGAAGTGGCAAGCACTGGAATAGGGGTGTGAGAGTGTGGCTTTTTAATATATTAAAAACTCGTCTGAACTCATCTGAACTTGTGATGAGTCTTGAATATGGGTCACAAATGGTGCTTTCAGTGAATGCTTGAAACACTGTTTTCATTTAACACAATACTCCAGCAACCTTCTAGATAAAATTTTGAGGGGAGTGTTGCAAGAGAATAGGAAATCTGTTCTGCTGATGGACTCTGTTTCACTGGCGGGCAGATACGATTAGATACAACCCATTACCACCCCAAATTTATGACCACTGATACATATTCAGTGTTGCCAAACTGATTAGACAAGTTCTAACTCTTCTTCGACTCTATATTGTTTGTCTTCAATATTTTAGATGTTTTCATCTGCTGGACTAAGTAGCTGTTTGATGTTTAAGCAATCCTGGTATTTAATTCTGGTCCTGCCAGTTGCAGATTGGGTGGCCTGTAGGATCAGTAACTTCACCTCCCTGCTCCTTCTCTTTCTGTAGCATAGGAGAGATTGCACCACCCTGCAACATGCCCATTTGTTCTTTTTTTTTTATTTGTATCCTGCCTCTCCATATGGATAGAGGCGGCAAACAACTTAGAAATAGCGTGTATTTTGATACATTTTTCTATACATGCCCCCAACAAGCTGGGTACTCATTTTACCGACCTACGGAAGGATGGAAGGCTGAGTCAACCTTGGAGCCGGGCAGGATCGAACTCACAATCTTGTGGCTTGCAGTACTGGCATTTAACCACTGCGCCACCAGGGCTCTCGTGTGTATTCACTTCTGTTATCGTTCCTTTTTCGTGGCCCAAAATTGACAAAACAGCTATATCTTTATTGGGCCAACTAAAAAGCACAAGATGCCTGCAGACTTCTGAAGCTCCACTGCCTTTTTCTTCAGGCAAAGATGTTAAAAGTCATACAGGAGAAGAAAAGTATGTCAAACTCAGTGACAGCAGTTCTCACCAGGAAACCACACCATTCCTGTGTGATCCTGGTTTAGCTGACTTTAAACCAATATTTTAGGGAGTGTACAGAACAAGGATCACTAGTCAAATAGACCAAAGGAGGATTATCTGGCTATGTCACTGAAATAATAGCATTTGATCTGGCTCTCTAGAAAGGCAGGATCTTTGTCCTTTAGAAAACTGAGATCTCTCCCCACCAAAAACTATCTTGTAGTACAAATACTTAGGCTCAGTAAGGGACTATCTGCTAAGTAGGGGCCTTTCTCCCCTGCACAGTTATAGTGCTATTCTTCCACTTTCAACATCCTGTGGAATTCTGGGGTTTGTAGTCTATTGAGACCAAAGAACTCTCTGGCTGAGGATTCTAAAGGTCCCTCCCTAAACTACAAACCCCAGGATTCCATAGGAGGTTGAAAGTGAAATAAGAGCACTATAACAGTGTAGAGCAAAAATGCTCTCTAAATCAGCTCTCTAATCGTTTTACTGTGAATGCTTCACTAAGAAAAATGCTATAAAATCTATTTTTTTTATATTATCTTTATTTATATTCCACGTTTTTCTTGGTAAGAGCTCAAAGCGGCTTACAGCAATTTTAAAACACAGAGTTAAAAAGTTAAAACAAAAATTAAACAAGCACATAATAATTAAAATACATAATTAAAACACACACATTCACAAACGCTACATAGTTAAAAACAGCCAGCACCTTTCATCAACCAGGCCATAGTCACATTCAGTGCCTGACAAAATAAAAAGTGCTTTTGCAGGTATGGTTTGAGTAAGTGAGAATTCCAACAGTTATTTATGGGTTCTTGGTCTTCCACCTGAGGAAAGGTAGGATAATTAATTAATTAATTAAATCGCATGATTTTATTTTTTTACATAAACCAATTATTTGTAATTTAGTAATCTGGAACACTAATCTGAGATTATTTTGGATGACATAGTACAAATCGTGCTGTCACAGTGTGCATTCAGTTAATATAGGAATTATGCTTTACACACATCGCTGGAGGTGAGGATGGGAGTTAAGTTGTCTTTGTCAACTATGGAATAGCTGGAGAAGAGAAGGCTGGAGAAAACTGTATCTTAGCAGTTAACACAAGGTATGTCCAGAATTAAAATCATACACCCAACATTTCTTTTCCCCTGGGATAACTTGTGTGTTATGTCTTGCTGTTCTTTTAATAGTCAGTTTGTTGTTAATTGTTGTGTGTTTTAGGGGGTTGGTTTTAGGTGGGTTGGTGGGTGGGAAGGATTGGGTATATTTTTTAATGTAATTAATGTATTATTGTTGTTCCCCGCCTCGATCCATGGGGAGAGGCAGGATAGAAATAAATATGATGATGATGATGTAATACATTGGCATTCCCTGAGAACAGGTATTGCCCGAAATATGAAACTGAATTTTGAAAGAGGATGTTCAGTGAACTTGTGGTATATGAATTACTTGGGAAAGCACTTTACATATTTGTAAAAGCCACAGAAGTATCTGCGGGGATGCATAGTGGATGCATAATTCAGTATGTTGCAACCAGAATTTCTTCATATGTACAGAGCTTGGAGGAAGTCAGAATGTGAGGCAGAGAATAGGTTCGATAAGATACGTTTGAAAGGAGTGGTCATGCTGCTACCACATAAGAGTGCTTGCTGTTCTCTGATATGTGAGGCAGCGGGCTAGCCATCCTTCCTCTCCGCTTGGTAGCACAGATGCATGCCTTCACCAATGGTGCAACTCCATTGAAGCCAGAGATCGTGAGACTTGTGTAAGACTCCTCTTCATTGGAAAACTTACTTGGGCAGTGACCATGCTGGTTGAGAGATATTGGGAGTTCTAGTCCCCAAAGTTACTTCTCTAGGGTTTACTGTAGCTGCTGTAGGAACTGCATCTGTGGAACTGGGTCTCAGAAGTTGCCGCCAGGAAAAAAAACTTACAAGATGGGAAAGGTGAAAGGGATTGAAAGTGTGGAATTCTACCTCAGCCCTCCCATCCCTAGAATTAGTCCTGGTCCCTGCTTAATATTCTTGCACCATTAGGTGGTGTATGAAGGAAACGCATTGTGATGTTGTTACCATGCCATTCCCTGCAACTCCATGATATAATTGGCATATATCATTTAATTGGCATAAAATATAAATTATATACTGCTGTGGCTGAAAAGCCATGCTGATAAAGAGGACTGGCTGAACACGTGCGAAAGTAGGTCAGTTGGAATCTCAGGCTTGGCCTGGTCACAGTCAAGGAAGCTCTGACGCTTGCAGATATCCCCTCAACGGCTCAGCCTTCAGAAACAATAGCATCTGAAACTACCTCAACAAAGCAACTGATTGTCTTTAACACGCTTCCTCCTCCTGCTGGAATTATCCTTTGTTTCCTCACTTGTCCAGCCATTAAGGAGCTATCACGATTCCCGTCAGTGCTTCGTCACTTAATGCTAAAGCCATTGGCCTGTTCCAGACTCCATTGCCAGAAAGCCATTAACGCCTTCCCCTTTAGGGTGGAAACAGCGTATTTAAACCCTGGTTCTGAGCCACACAATTTATAGTACTCTGGATATAGGCTTTCACTCCGCTGCTCAGATTCCCATTCGTGTACTACCCTCAGACCTCAGTCTGAGCTGCATTGCTTCATCTCTGCTCTGTAGGGTAGGTAACTATCACCCACTTCACTAGAATTCCTTGCTATCCAATTTTTCCTTCCTATCTTTCAGTTAGGCTTGTGTGGTGTGAGACTGGTTGGATCTTGTATGTGATTGTGATATTCCCCCAATAAAACATACTTTTATTCTCCAACTGGTATCCTTGTGTTTGTACCGGTATGCATAGGTGTAAAAGATCCTGTAAGGTTACCCCTCTCTTGCAGGCTCATAATTCTACACTGTTTCACAGAGGCACTGGTGTTGCAAGTAGACCTCTGAGTCACCCACCTTTTTGGGGTAACAAGTCTCTTGGCTGTGAATGTCCCTAATGTTTTAATGCTTCCACTGAATGTTATCTCTACATTAAAAAAAAAAATAACAGTCATGAGCATTAGCTTGTACTCTAACCAAAGTTAAAACAGAAAGGAGGAGAGGGAACTAGGGTTGTCCAGCATTTCTCTCCTTAGTGGTTGTTCTAGGTTCTTGAAAGAACTTGTAAACAAACCTTCTCCACAGTATTATTCCATGTAACTTTGGCCTTTCACTTTTTTTGGCATATGTCAATGCTAACTTATGGTTATCCTATAATTATTTTGACAAGATTTGCTCAGAGGAGGTTTGCCATGGTCTTCCTTGTAGGCTGAGAGAGTATGACTTGCCCAAGGCCACCCAGTGGGTTCCTGTGGCTTAAGTAAAATTGGAACCCTGGTCTCCTAGAGCGCTGTTCTAACTCTCAAACCAGTACACCATGCCGGCTTCCAGCTTACAGGGCTGAAAATGAGAAACTGTCAGGACAGAAAACAGCCTCTTGACGAAAGCGGTAGAAAATGTCTTCAGACATAGCTATTGATAGGCTCCATCTTAAGTTACTTTGGCATAGTAGATTGTTATTTGAACTTTAGCCAAAATGCCGCAGCCAGCTTACTGGTAGTCTTGATATACTGCCTTAGGCCTCACAACTCTTTTTCTCTGGCCATTTCCACACTAGAGTGTTACAGCACTATTATTCCACTTTCAACATCCTATGGAATCCTGGGGTTTGCAGTTTCGGGAGGGGGCTGGCCGAAACTGCAAACCTCTCCCAAAACTGCAAACCTCAGGATTCCATAGGATGTTGAAAGTGGAATAATAGCGCTATAACACTCTAGTGCGGAAATGGCTTCTATTGCATATCTGTAAAAAGCTGGTTGCCATTATAGTAGCTTGTATTTTAATGTATGCCCTAAGTAGAGCCTGGGAAAATTATTTCTTTTAAGCTACAACAGTCAAGATCTTCTGGGACTCGTAATCCAAAAAATTAGTTTCTCACATCCTGCTCTTAAGTAGCACGTAGAAACCCTACAGTCCTTGGGGATTTCCCTTTAACATCCCTGACTCAAACTCCCCTCTCCAAAATTCTAGGCTGCCAAATTTTGGTTTCTCTTTCAACAATAACAATAAAATTGTTGCAAGGCAAAGCACTGAGTACAGATGGCAAGAGTGTTTTGGCCATCCTAAACCTCTACATACATTGGCTTCCTATCACTATAGACCGCTATACACCATGGTCTCTTTTTTATTATTTATTTATTTATTTGTATCCCTCCTCTCCATATGGATCGAGCCGGCGAACAACTTACAAATAGCATGTATTTCGAAACATTTTCCGTACATGCCCCCAACAAGCTGGGTACTCATTTTACTGACCTGCGAAAGGATGGAAGACTGAATCAACCTTGGAGCCTGTCAGGATCGAACTCACAACCTCGTGGCTTGCAGTACTGGCATTTAACCACTGCACCACCAGGGCTCTTCAGAGGGAAACCATACAATACAGTGGTTTCCTTGCCCCAGGAGGGCTTTTTAAAATTACCCCATATAGGGAAATGTGGGGGGTGACTGTTGGGACAGAGTGTGCACCTGTGAGATGGAAGGGCTAGGAAAGCTGTGTGGATTTGTGTGTACATATGAAAGAAGGAAAAAGAGAACCCTGACTGGTGGCTCTAGTTACAGCCATTGCTGGCAGGCAGCTCCCTGACCCACTACCCAGGGGTTAAAATTTTGCCCACCTATGCTCTGAATTTTTTATGTATAACTCAGTATTTTGTGCAATTTTGTGAAAGACCTTGGTTGTTAAGCATTTACAATACCATAAGGCCATTTTTGCATGACATCGCTGAGCTGCTTCGGCGATGGGATGGCAGTGATCAGCAGGTCATGCTTCTACATGACATTGCCGCCATCCCCTCATGAAGCGTGACACTTGTGTGGTATTTGAAAAACAGAAAAAGTCCATTTTACACGTCCCATTGCACGCTGCTTCCATACTCACCGTCGTTTGGAAGCTGCACTAGTGCAATTGCAGTGCTTCCTGCCCCAGCACAGCAATGGCAAGTGTACTGCGGAAGGAAGGAACAGCATTATGCCACTCCCCTCTGCAGGGAGCAAGCAGGTGAGGAGAGGAGCATTGCTGATCCGTTCCCTTCCAGACTCGGATTTACAGCGCAGTGACGTGGAAGAGCACTGTCATGCAGAAGGGGCCTAAGATGGATTTACAATCTTTAATTCTTCCATACTAACATTTACTATCAAAGTACCTCTGGCATGATCACAAAAGCCTGCCAAATCTCTCCCCTTCTTTGATTGAGGAATTACAACTAGATAAATCACAAAAAAGGATATTTATATATATGACAACAGCAGCCAGAATCTGTTATGCCCAGGTTTGGAAAACAAAGTGTCCCCTTAGATTAGAGGACTGGCTGTTAAAACTATTTGAGATGGCTGAGGCAGACATTGTGATAGAATCTTTAGAGGATAATATGAAAAGTAAATCGAGAGAAGAGTGTAAAATGGTTGGTCCGATATGGGAAGCTTGTTGGGGGGGAAATGCTATTGATTTTTTGAATATATGAGAAGTTCTGAATATTCACAGAAACCGGATATGATGGGAGAAATTAAAGATAGGAAAAAGTTTTAAGAGATTAAATAAAAGGCGAATAAGGAAGCAAAACAGGAAATAAGAAAGTGAAACTTTTTTTTCTCTTCTTTTTTATAATGTAAAAGAAGAGATGAAGAAGGATTGTCACAGATAAAAGAAGCAATGGAACCCGAGTTTCGGCAAGGGGGGAGAAATGGGGGGTAGATGTTATGTGTTAGTGTAATGTTTCATTTTATTGTATTATAGGATATAGTTTTGTTTGTTGTGTTTTATGTCTTTGGTTGTGTTTACTATTTGTTTTGTTATTAAATAAAATAAATGTATTAAAAAGTTTAAAATTTTAAATAAAAAAAACCAAAACAAACCTCTCCCCTGCTTTAAAATCCAGGGAACCACAGTGGGGAACAGAGTTCTGTGGTTCTGGTTAGTGGACCAATGAAGGATGAGAGCCCCTTCTTCCCAGTGGTCCATGGGGCAAATGAGGAGCTGCAACAGGAACCCTCCAGGGGTCTCTACTTTCTGCGGCATGGCAGCTTGGTGGCGGAAGGGGGCTGAATAAACCACCTTTTTCTGCCCTGCTCACCAAAACCATAGAACTCCTTGGATCAATACAGCTGCCTGGCTTTCAAGGTGGGTTTTAGGGGGTCAGATCAGGAGATGGAATATAGTTATGACATCCTAACTACGTGTCTCATGCAGGATCTTAGCCCTCCTGAGTGAGACTGAGAAGGCTGAGACTAAGAAATGGTTAACTGGTCAAGGACGCTCAGTTAGTTTCCTTAAGCCAAACTGAACCGGCAACATCAAGCTCATTGCTTGTCAGGTGATAACACTCTCTTCATTTAAGTAAATAATGAGTTTACTCTATACTTGACCACACTTTGAATAAAACTATAGAAACTAATGCTTTTACCACAAGACAGGGGTGACTCAGAGGTCCACCTGCAATGCCAGTGCCTCCATGAAACAGTGGGGAATCTTAGCTCAAAGGGGGGGGGTAAACCTTGCAGGATCTTTTACACCTGTGCATACTGGTATTAATGCAGGAACACCAGTTGGAGATTCAAAGAATATTTGTTTTATTGGGGGGAATTAACACTCGCACACACGCACACACAATCCAAGCAGTCTCACAATCACATAAGGCTAACTGAAGGAAAAGGGAGGAAAAATTGGATAGTGAGAAATTAGGATGAAGTGGATGATACTTTCATATCCAGAGAGAGGAGACAAGGTGATGTGGCCCAGATTAGGGTCCAAGCGTAGTATCAGAACAGGATTCAGAGCAGCAGAGTGACAACCTATATGCAGAGCACTATGAGCTATCTGGCTCAGACCCAGGGTTTAAATACTCTTTTTCCTCTTTGAGGGGGATTAGGTGCATTAGCATTATGTGACAAAGGACTGATGGGAATCATGATAGCTCCTTAATGAAGGGCCAGGTGAGGGGTCAAAAGGGGAGTTTCAGTGGACAGAGAAATCAGTTACCCTATGGAGCTAGTTTTGGATGCTATTACCTCTAAAGGTTGAGTCATTGGGGGACATTTGCAAGTCCATTATCACTGGAGCTTCCCTGACTATGACATAGCCATTCCCTGAGGCCCCAATCTCACCTAGTTTTGCAACACGCATGTGCAGCCAGTTCCTCTTTGCTCAGCTATAATTTATATTTCATGCCAATTAATATTTTCCAATTAAACTATATCCTTTTGAGGGAGTGGAATAGAGAAACAGTACAAACTCCAGTGCTTGAGAGACCTTGAAGGGAACGTGGCGGCTTATCCGGAAGCCTTCTCCTCCTTCCAGAACAATTAACTAATCTACCAGTGCCCAATTAAGCTATACCATGGAGTGGAGGTGTGCAGCCTGGTAACAATGGGGTTGAAATTGATAGTAATCAGGGTGGTCGTACCATTAGGGCCTACAGCGCACTGCCCACCTAACCCTCAGCAACCTTCCCAGCCAATAGAAATGGAGCACAAATTGTACTTACACCATGCAAGGAAGAATGTAAGGCAGCAAAGTCAAGGCTCCACCCTTGGAGGAATGCTTGGATCTACCTCTGGAAACTTTGAACTCTGCTTCACACATTCCAGTGAGCATCAGCCACCACTGGTTGTCATTCATTTAAATCTCAATTATTTTAACTTTCAACTGATTTTATTATATTTCTCTCCCGCAAATGGCACTTAAGGCAACTGAGATGTATTACAGTAGTGAGAAATTAGGAAAAAAATCAAATCAAGATTTGGCTCCCATCTAAACTGTAAAAATGTTCATGTATATTTTGAGAATTTAACAACAGTTTGTGTGCATCTTTAAGCCTGAGAAATTTCCTTGAGTGCAAAACCATGTCCTACATAGTTTCTTAGGATAGGCAGAGCTTTGTACAATCCCTACTTCTCAGCTCTGGGCCATTGTTTCAAAGGAAGATATTTTTCCCAAGACTTGTCAATGCCTTTAGGCCATGAAATAAACTACAGTTAAAGTTGTCTTGACCCAAACTGACCTGGACGGAGGGTTCCCATGGATTTGTCAAGTTTCAACAAAACAAAACATTAGACCTTCTTTCTTGCCTCTGCAGGCAGTGTACTAACAGCAAGCAAGCCAAAAACCTTTAAAAGTCCTCTGGGTTCTTCCTCTTTTAGCATCTCCGGCATCACAGGAGTAACTAGCATGAAAATTTGAAAATTCCAAAATTAGACATGAAAAGAGTTCAATACTTCAAGTAGCTTCTACTATAAAGGTCTGGAAAGATCAAAGTGGCCCTGGATCCACCTCATTTGCAACCATTTCCTAAATGGATAATATAGAAAAATGATCCTAAATTGTTGCCTGACATGCACAGATATTTGTTTTAGAGTGTGTTAAAGCAGCAAGAGCTTTCTATTGGGCTGGGGCTCTGCAGACTGCTGTGTGTGTGTGTGTGTGTGTGTGTGTGTGTGTGTGTGTAAACAGTGAAATAGACTCAGATGTTCTTCATGTGACTACATTTGATCTATGTGTTTTTTAACTGTGTGCTCTCTTTGCATCAATCACATGGGAAGCACCCTAAAAGAACAAACCATTTAAAATGGAAATATCTTTACTGGCACAACATGACATATATCTGTCAACTTTAAGCTGTTTTTATGTGTTTTAAATCTTTTTATTATACACATTTACATTCACCTTCTCATTTCCCCATACCCAATACACACGTAGTACCAATGAGTAATCCAAAAGGTAGAAAAATAAATTAACATATGATATAGATTTAACACAAACCCAAAGCGCATAGTTAATGACCTTAATTTAAATTCTTTAACATCAGCTTTTCCTATATACACTGTTTTTAAAAGTCATTCGTTAGCTAGCAAAGATTGTTGTTGTTGTTTGCCTTCAAGTTGTTTCCCACTTATGGCAACCCTATCACGGGGTTTTCTGAGAGTCTGTGACATGCCAAGGTTCACCCATGGCCAAGCAGAAAATTGAACCCTGGTCTCCAGAATTGTAGTTCAGTGCTCAAACCACTACACTAAACAATATTATTTTTTTTATCATATTAGTCAAAGGATAAAAATAAAATCTACAGACAGTTAATATGTCTGTTAGGACTGAGAGAAATGCCCTCAAACTGTGCAAGCATCTGAAATCTCAGAACACAGGCTATTTGGTAACAAAAGAAGATAAGGGAAGAAACAGAAAAGACTTGTAACATCCAGGTGTTGTGGACACGATTTGCACAGCTGAATTCAGTCCAAAGATGTGTTAGCAATCGTATACCTCCATGCTATGGTATGGTCTAATTGACAAATATTGCGTGGCATGAAATTAAGTTATATACACTTATGGCTGAAAGGCAATGTGGAGAAGGGAAGATGTGCAAAAGTAGGTCAGAAGTGACCTCAGCATGGCCAGGTCATAAATTCAATGTGGATTAGCTGGGAAAGCCTGGCCTCATGGCTCCGAGCTAATCCTTTCAACTGCCCACAGAAAACAATAGGCAAACTGCCCAGGTGCAGCAGGCACGTACCCCTGCTGTGCACATTTCCTACTGAAACCTTCCCCAGTCAGCTTACTCAGTATAGACATTGAAACCATCAGTCTATTCCAGACTCCTTTTGTTTACTCTGCCAGGAAGCAATTAACTCACACTCCTTCAGGGAGGGAAACAGAGTATGGATTTGGAAGAATGGTTAAATAAAATTAGAGAATTGATAAATTGTGACGCTTTAACTAGATGAATGAGAAGAAAAAAGAATAATAAGAAAAATAGAGAAATGGAAACAGTGAAAAAATTTATAGATAATAACTGGTCAAACCTATGTAAAGGAAAGGAATAAGGCTGTAAAGATAAGTAAAGATGGAAGTTTAACAATAGGTAGATTTTAGACACTACATAATAAGATAAGAATAAGAATATTGAAATATTAATAAAAATGTGACAATAATAATATAAGAAAAAAATGTGAAAAAGGAAAGTAAGAAATTAGGTCTGTATGGACTTAATGATATATATAGAGCTATGTGAATTTAATTTACATCATACAAAAGAGTATATTATATGTTATATTATTATATATTATGTATTGTTATTATATTATATAATTATATTAGTAATAGGTATTAAGTATTGTATTATATTATATTATTATATTATATGTTGTATATTGTAGTATATTATAGTATATTATATATTGTAAATAATAACATCTTATGAACAGGTCTTATGAACATGTCAAAAGAGTATATTATATGTTGTATATTATGATATGCTATAGTATATTTTATATTGTAAACATTAACCAGTTTTATGAGCTTATGCCTGTAAGAATGAAAATTTTTAATAAAAATAGATTTTTAAAAAAAAAACCTCTGTTTTGAGCAATCAGATGCAGTACCTGAAATGCTGGACACCACTATGTTGCTGTGAATCCCAGTTTGGTCTGCCCTTAGACACAAAACTAAGCCACTCCTGTGCTTCATCACTACATTGCTAGACTGGTAATTCTAACACAAAAAGTTCAGCCTCGCTCTCCATAATTTTTCCTCCCTTTATCCTTCAGTTAGATCTTGTGTGAATGTATGACTGTTTGTATTTTGTGTGCATGCATGAGTGAATTCCCCTCAATAAAACACATTGTTAGTTTACTTTTGAATCTCTGGCTAGTTCTTTCCCGTTTGGACCTCATGAACACAGGTGGAAAGATCTCATTAGATTACCCCCCGTAGGCCTCCTAATTGAGCTAATTAATCTTCCATCATCACTTGGAGGTATGGGCATTGTGGGTAGACCCCTGAGTCAGTCACGTTGTGGGATAAGAGATGGAGTTGGCAAACTGAGTGAATCTCTGGGAGCTGAGTAAGTATCAGAGGTTTATACCTACATAGCCTCCAACATTTCACAGATGAAAACCAAGATATATGTAGCCAAGCAACATCTATGTGGCCAAGATAATGGAAGTTATTGAGGGAGAATACAAAAACAATGAGAAGCTGCAGCAGTTTGCTTTTGCCTGAGTCTACTGGGAAGGGGAAAATTCTTCCCCATCTCTCCTTTCTCCCCTGCTGATTTAATGGAGTACAAACTCCTTTTTGTGCTTTGAAATAAGTTTGCAGTAGCTGGAAGTCAGCTAAAGTCAAAGGGGAAAGGGGAAGAGAAGAGACAAACCAGGACATTTTAAAAGCTGCTGGAAAAGTTGGATGACAAAGGAGTAATCAGGATTGTCCCTGCCAAATGAGAACAGTTTGGAAGTGATATGGCTAGCAATGCATGCAGGAATTAAAAATAAGTAGGTATCCTCCATTTCCAAAGGCACAGAGCTAAATAAAATTCAGTGATCTGTCCATTACCCTGGACAAGCACAGAGATTGTTGTGTGATTCCTGAATTATCATACTTTAGCTGTTGCTTCCCTTCTCCTCATGATTCATATTAATGTTTCTTTACTGGAAGTTAGCAAAGTGTTTGTTTCTCAGTGTGGATTGAATTATTTCCAAAGTAGCTGTAATTTATTTCTTTATCCAGTTTATATCCCACCTATGAACTCAGCACTAACAACTGGTGTTAATTTACTATACTAGGCTTGAGAAGAAAGTTTTGCATCTGCAACTTCTGCACCTCTGCAGTTTTTGTATCTACTGTATTATATGTATATTTATACTGCAGAAGGAAATGACTCCTATTTACACATATGAGAGGAGGAAAAGGGAGGTGAGATCTCTGATGGAAGCTGAAAGGGCAGGACTGACAATGTATTTCTGTGTACCGTGATACATGGTACTTGTGAGAATTCTTCTCAAGCATGTAAGTTCTCTGGAAGAAGGGAAAGAAATCCTTGCCAAAAGCAGAGCATGCTCAGGATAGAATCATAGAAATGTAGAGTTGAAAGAGACCCCAGGGGCCATCCAGTCCAACCCCCTGCTATGCAGGAACACCCTCAAAGCATGCCCGACAGATGGCCATCCAGCCTCGGCTTAAAAACCTCCAAAGAAGGAGACTCCACCATGCTCCAAGGCAGCATATTCCACTGCCGGACAGCCCTGACTGTCAGGAAGTTCTTCCTGAGGTTCAGGTGGAATCTCCTTTCCTGCAGCTTGAATCCATTGCTCCTTGTCCTGGTCTCTGGAGCAGCAGAAAACAAGCCCACTCCCTCCTCCACATGGCATCCCTTCAAATATTTAAACATGGCTATCATGTCCCTGCTTAACCTTCATGTGCACAATGAAATGCGAAACTGCCCTTTGCCAGCACAAACGGATGTTTTGTATACTCAGAATACTATTACACCTTTTCAGAAAGACACTGTCTACTTCAATTAAAGCTTGGTGATGTAATGCAGATAATGCTTCCTTATGACATGTGTTGTGAGCATGTTCAGTTGTTGCCGTTAATTGCCACCAAGAATGTGTCCAGAGGAGGGTGACCAAAATGGTAAAAGACATGGAAACCCTGGCCTTGGAGGAGCAGCTTAGGAAGCTGAGTATGTTTAACCCTGAGAAGAGGTCAATGGGTGACATGATAGCTATGCTTAAATAGCTGAAGGACTGTCATATGGAAAAGGAGCCCTGGTGGCACAGTGGTTAAATGCCAGTACTGCAAGCCACAAGGTTGTGAGTTCGATCCTGCCGGGCTCCAAGGTTGACTCAGCCTTCCATCTTTCCGCAGGTTGGTAAAATGAGTACCCAGCTTGTTGGGGGCATGTATAGAAATACATGCTATTTGTAAGTTGTTCGCCGCCTCGATCCATATGGAGAGGTGGGATACAAATAAATAATTTTAAAAAATGGAGCAAGCTTGTTTTCTGATGCTCAAGAGACTAGAACACAGAACAATGGCTTCAAACTACAGGAAAAGAGATTCCATCGGAACATTAGGAAGAACTTCCTGACAATAAGATCAGTATGACAGTGGAATATGCCGCCTGGGAGGTGCGATGGAATCTCCTTCTTTGGAGGTTTTTAAACAGAGGCTGGATGGCCATCTGTCGGGACCCAGCTCTATGATTCTATGAGCTGACTTCAAGTGAGGGCAACTCTATGAATGAGAGATCTCCAGGTCTCCACATCATAAATAGCCCTGCTCACGTCTTGCAGATTCAGAGCCATGGCTTCCTTGATTGATTCCATCCGCCTATAATGAGGTCTCCCTCTTTTTCTGCTGACTTTCAACTTAGCAAGTATTATTGTAGTTTTTTTAATGGATCATATCTTCTCATGATATGTGCAAACTGTGACACTCTTCATTCACTTCGGACAGAGCATGTTCAGTGCTTACCCTTTTTTGGTTCGATGTGTTATAATGTGCTAATTTTGTACAAGAGAAGTCTTTTATTTCTACATGCACATGTTATTTTCAATTACATTCCTGTGGTATGCAATTTAACTGAGGGCCAACATTATTGGATCCTCCGTGCATTTACTGTTACAAAAAGACTTACACTTCAAGGCTGGAAAAGTAAGCGTTATCATCGTTTAATGGTGGGAAGATCTTACTGGTTTAGCTATACCTGGGCATATATTTTATAGATCTAAGTTTCAAGAAAATGTACTTTTGGAAATATGATCAGCATACATTTATCTATATGCCTAGTCCTTGTTCATATCCTATGTTTTATTTTCTCTTTATTTTTCTGTTTTTTTAAATCTGAATTTCAAAATCCAGTCCAGTATTTCTTTTTAAAAAGAAAGAAATGTGCACATTACAAAATGCCCTGTTAACAATTTTAGAATTTTAGAATTGCCAGGCATTAGACTTGAAAAAGTTACAGCAGCACTCGGGCTTTTAACAATTTGAGAAGGATGGAAAGAATTAAGCAGAATAAATAGTGTTTATGCTGATGGCAGCTCATAAGGAAGTAGATGAAAGTCAGAAAACCTCAGCACTTCTAATTTTGGGGACATTGAGTTGTAACAAATATTCATAACAGAGACATTGACACATCAGTCTAAAGAGGCGAATGATAAAATGTGATGTTTATATCACATGGCACGATCTATTTTCTATCCAAATTGGGAACATCATACCCTTCAATGTTTCATAGATGAAAACTGGAACATATGTAGCCAAACAACATCAGAATGAGGTCAAAACGGCAAAAGTTATTAACAAGGAAGAACACACAAGCTAGGAGAGGCTGCAGTAGTTTGCTTTTGCCAGAATCTTCTGGGAAGGGCAAGATTCCAGCCCTTCCTATCCTCTCCCTCTTCTTGAATTGATGGAATCCAGGCTACTTTTGCCCTTTGATCTCTGTTTGCAGCAATTGAAGTTACCTGAGGACAAAGAGGGAGAGTAGGAGGGGAAGAAACTGGGACATTTTAATAGCAGTGAAAAAGTGGGATGACAGAGGATTAATTTGAATTGTCTCTGCCAGATCAGGACTGTTGGAGGTTACGGGACACATGCAGAAATATTTATCAAAGACTTCCCTTGTGTTATGGAAAAAAGATTCAACATACAGTAGAGTCTCGATTATTCGACATAAACGGGCGGGCTGATAGTCAGATAACCGAAAATGTCGGATAATCCAGAGGGTCTAAGAAAAGCCTTGAAATCACTATGAATTGCAAACGTATTGAAGTTTTATTGCAGTAACAGTAAAAGTAACATTGCAGTAACGTTACAGTAACAACATTGTAATGTATAAAAAGTTCAGTCCTCTGAAAATTTAAAGAAATCAGTGATCCTTTTCTGCTTTCCCGAAGATTGCCGTTTCTTTGCAGCCAAGTCTCACCATCTTGGCAGCATCATAATGTCGACCCCCGTAGCTTCTTCTTGTTGCCCGATGTACTTCATTGCGATTTCTAGAGATGCGAGATTGTGAGAGGTTCAACAGATGATGCTTGCTCATCAATTTCTATTTCGTCGCCATCGCTATTGACAAGAGCGACAATTTCTTCATCGCTAATTTCATACTGATCGTCTTCGTTCATCCAGCTGTCAACCTCTTGTGAAGACACATCCTCACACCCAGGGATACGGTGTACTAAGGGTAGAATGCTTTCTTCGTCTTCATCTGTGCTTTCCATAATTTCATCTTCTTCTTCAGTTACCTTTCCAACGCCATAGTCATCTGCTACCTTCTGCAACATCTCTCCATTGTCCAGTCTCTTGATTGCCTCAAGTTTCTGCTCCATTGGTACAACGACCTTCTTCCTTTTCGTTGCAATGCTTGGGGGCGTGTTTGGGGGCCTGGCTGTGCCCATCACCTTCCCTGTTGCCATGCTTTGGCCCTTGTTTTGGGGCCTGGAGGTACTTGCTCTGCTCGCTGCCACCGCCGCTGCAGCACTTGGGGCCGTGTTTTGGGGTGAGGCTTCACTCGCCCTTCTCTCCTTGCCCGTTGTGGAAATGCCTACAGCCACGCCCCCAAGCAGCCGCGATGTCGGATAATCCAGAATGTCGGATTACCGCAGGACAGATAATCGAGACCCTACTGTACATTGATATAATTATGTGGGAAATTTCCTAACCACCAATAATTTGGCATTTACACTTTAATTTTTACTTGAAAAATGAAGGGGGAAATAATTATACATTTGTAATAGCTCAGTCCTAGTTTTGAAAAAGGGCTCCCACAGATCTAGAACAGCCTGGGGTGTAGGTGTGGAGCAGAATGTCCAAACACATCCTTGCAGAGTGCTATTGGCCATTTCAAGCCAAAATCCATATAGCTGTTAGGTTTTTGTTTTGTTTTGTTTTCATTTTTTTTTAAAGGGAACTGCAGCCTTCCAAGATTCAAAGGCCTGGGTCACTGGAAATTTTAAATGCAGCATCTTCTGTCACTGATGAGAATCCACCAATATTTCACTGATGTGATTTTTGGACACAAACTTCTGAAGGGACTGAGGAGGCCTACCCCTTGAAAAATAAAAGGTACATTATAGGAAGGTTTAAAGCAGGATTAAATATCCTAAAAGCACCAGATCCTGTCTGATCTTGGAAGCTATGCAGGGTTAGTCCTGGTTAGATTTTGGATGGGAGACCACCAAAGAATGCCAGGTGCTGTAGGCTGTATTTCAGAGGAAGGAACTGGCAAAGCCACCCCTGAGTATTCCTATGAAATTCATGAGGCCACCAAAACTCAACAGGCGACTTGACATACACATACACACACGCCTAAGTGAAAAGAGGCTACCTACAACATTCTTGTTTTATCTTTGAATGAACTAGAAATCTCCTCCTCCAATAGATACTTGGGCAGTGGCTCAGGCAGATTAAAAGAGCAAAGAACTTAAAAGAAAAAGCAGTTGTTTCTTCCATAGGCACGGCTCAGTTTCCTTACAGCAGAATGATTATGGCCCGAGCTGATAAGATATCCTCTTTTGATGAAAGGAGCAAAAGCACCTTAGGAAAACAGCCTGTATTTGGAAAAGTCTGAGAAACCTAGACATAAAGAAGTATTTAGTACAGATAACTGTAGTCCGAGGGTGTGCTTCAGTGGGATCAGAGCCTGGAAAATTTGCTGGTTTTGAATACAGCTCTTCATATTCCACAGCCACCATGGCCACTGGATACGATGCCCCCCCCCATGCACTGGGGGATTATGATGGGTTGTAGTCCAGAAAATTGACCAGGAATCAAAAGAACTCTGGAATGAAGCCAGGGACATTGTTAGGGAGGAATGCAAAAAGACACTATCTGCAGCCAGAAAAAGAAAGAGAAGCTTCAATGGACAACATTTGAAACTCTTAAAGCAGTTAAGGACAGACGAAAAGAAAAAGTAAAAGGGGATAGAAAGAGGGTCAGAACCCTGAATGCAACTGTTCAGCAACTTGTGTGCAGGGACAAAGAGAACTACTATAATTATCAATGCAGAGAAATAGAAGATAACAAAAAAGGAAGAACAAGAGACCTTTTCCACAAGATCTGAAAAATTAAGGGGAAATTTAAATCAAGAGTGGGGATGTTCTATGACCAGCAGTGGAACATCTTACATGACCAAATACAAATAAAAAGATGATGGAAACAATACATTGAAGAATTCCGTAAAAAAGATGAAAAGGTGACAAATTCATTCAAGGAAGAACCATTTGCAAATAAACCTACAGTTTTATAAACTGAAGAGGAAGCTGCAGTAGAGCACTTGGGAAAAATAAATAATCACAAACAGGTGGCATACAAATAGAGCTGTTTCAGTCTCCAGAGACAGAATCTACTCTAGCTCTAAGTAAAATCTGTCAAGAACCATGGAAAACAAAACAGATTGGAACTGTTCAGTATAAATTCCAATCCTTAAGAAAAGGGACACAAGGGATTACAGTAACCACAGGAACATTGCATTAATCTCCCACGCAAGCAAAGCGATGCCCAAACTTCTACAATAAAACTTTTACCATATATAGGGCAAGAAAAGCCAGATTTCCATGCTAGGTTCAAGTAAGGAAGAGGCATTAGGGATCATATTGCAAGCACAGATTGGATAATGGCGTACATCAAAAATGTCAGAAGAAAATCAGCCTATGCTTTATAAATTATAGCAAAGCCTTTGATTCTGTAGATCATAAAAAAATATGGATTATTCTCAAAGAAATGAGTGTGTCTCAACATTGGAGTGTCCTGATACATAGCCCATGCTCAGAACCAGAAGCTATCATCGATCAGGACAGCATGTGGAGAAACGGAATGGTTTCCAATTGGTAAGGGCATCAGGCAAGGCTGCATTTTATCACTTTAACTTGTACACTAAATATATATAAAGCTGGATTAGAGGAAAGAGGCATGAGAACTAGAAGGAGGAACATCGATATAAGATATGCAGATGACACTATACTGCTAGCAGAAAAGACTTGGAACATTTACTGAAGAAAGTCAAGGGGGGAAATGCAAAGGCACGTTTACAGTTGAGCATTGAGGAGGGGGGAACCCAGAACTTTAAAGCAAACAAGGAAGACATTGAAACAGTGAAAGATTTTCTATACCTTGGCTCAGCCATTAATCAGAGTGGAAACTGTTGTCAAGAAATCAGAAGAAGACAAGGACTTGGAAGAGCAGCTGTGAAAGAAATAATCAAGATCCTAAAGTATACAGATAAATCACTGAATACTAAAGTTAGGATTGTTCTTGCCATTGCATCTTCCATTTCTGTGTATGGTTCTGAAAGCTGGACAGTGAAGAAAGCTGATAGGAAGGAAAAAATCTGAAATGTGGTGGTGGAGAAGAGTTCTACAGACACCCTGGACTGCTAAAAAGACAAATGTCCTAGAGCAAATCAAGCCTGAACTCTCCCAAGAAGCCTATATGAGTAAACTGAGGCTGTTGCACTTTGGTCGTATCATGAGAATACCTGACTCACTAGAAAAGACAATAATGCTTGAGAAAGCAGAATGCAATAGGAAGAGGGGAAGATCACAATACAAATGGACAGACTCATTCAAGGAAGCCACAGCCCTGAATCTCCAAGGCCTGAGCAAGGCTGTTGATGATAAGGTGACTTAGAGGTCTCTCCTTCATAGAGTTGCCATTAGCCAAAGTTGATTTGATGGCAGTTAACAAGAAGTGTAGAAAGTAACTTTTCTAATCTCTCAGTGGAATTGCGATATTCCCTAAATCCAGGCAAAGTTGGCCTTTGTTGTAACTCAGCCCATGAACTTGGTCTTCTAATAATTCATGGCTTTGATTTGTTTTATTCTCAGTGTCCAAGTCATATGATATTGACATGAAAGCACTGATAGATTCAAGACAAGAGGCAGAGTTTCCAGATCTCTCCTTGTGCAACACATACAGTTAATGGGTCTTCCCTATGATATTTATTAATATAGTGGGTTTATAAGCACAGTGGAGCTTCTGCAATTAACAGCAGGCAGGTTTTTTTTTTAAATGAATGTTATTATTCAGTCATCAGTTGTATTGCATAGCCTCAGTAATCAGTTTGATTTGCATGTGTATTCACTGGATTTGAAGATGTTACATAAACTTAGTTTCACTTCTGAGCCATGAGATGGTTCAAGAAACTCCAGTGGCTAACCAGTGTTTAGTATCTGTTGAAGGCCAGCACTGGAGACTAGAAACTTTAATGCATTTCTGCGATACGGTATAGGATTTATTCCCCCATGCATGCAGGCCAAGCTATTGAGCTTTTTGCTGCACATCTGATTTCTAGGGGAATCCATAATGCCATAGGACCTTCTGCAAAGAGCAAAGTTAGCCCTATGCCACCTTTCAGGTTCACTTCCAACACAACTCACCCTTTGTCTCATGGCATATCCTTCAATTGTCCCAGTTTGGCAGGGACAGTTCCAATTAATCCTGTGCTGTCTCAGCTTTTCAGCTGCTATTAAAATGTTCCCATCTCTACCTCTAGCTTTTCTCCTTTGTCCTCAGCTTCCTCCAGCTGCTCTGAACTGAGTGCGCAGTGAAAAAGTACTTTGCAGTCAATTAACTGTGTTTAGCGGTGTTTAAATGTTTGAAGGAGTGCCATATGGAAGATGGAGCAAGCCTGTGTTCTGCTGCCCAGAACCTAGGACATGGAGCAATGGTGTCAAACTTCAGAAAAAGAGATTCCACCTAGACATTAGGAAGAAGCTCCTGATGGTAAGAGCAGTTCAACAGTGGTATATGCTACCTTGAAATGTGGTGGAGTCTCTTTCTTTGGAGGTTTTTAAACAGAGGCTGGATGGTAATCCGTTGGGAATGCTTTAATGGTGTGTTCGTCCATGGCAAAAGATTGGACTCGACGGCCCTTGCTGTCTCTTCTAGTTCTGTGCTTCTATGATTCTAACTCAGGAGGGAGAAGAAGAGGAGGGGAATCTTGCCCTTCCCAAGAGAGTCAGGCAAAAAGAAACTGCTGCATTCTCTCCTGGTTTATGCGTTCTTCCTCAAATCAATAGTCTACCAGTGAATCAACACATTAGTAAATCCAGTTGATTCAATGGATCTAGTCAGGACTAATAATAAGATTTAGTATGCAAGGGGATCTTGTAGCACCTTTGAGACTGAGAGAAGAAAGTTGGTAGCATAGGCTTTATAGACTTAATTCTACTTCATCAAGAAAACTAAGTATATGAAAACTTATGCTACCAACTTCTTTTTCTCAGTTAGTTCAAAGGTGCTACAAGATCCCTTTGCACACTGACTCAGACTAACAAGGTTATGTCTTTGAGTAAGATTTAGCAGTTGAGTCTGAACTTGGGAGACTCTCCTGTCTTTAAACCCTCCAGTAACTGCATACCACAAGTATCTTTCTATTTCCTAGAGCACAATTTTTTTTTAATTCTTCAGTTATACACCAGGGCCAGAATTCATTTGGGAACCTATGCTCGTGGGAAATAGAACTGAACAGTTTTGCAGCTGCTGTTACATTACTACCTAGGGGAGCCAACAAAGTGACTGTCGTAAATCGGGACCCATGCGCAACAGGACACTGGCTAGCAAGCACAGATGCATGTCAGTAGAGCTAGTGTCCTGTTATGCTCCTTTGCAATTTACTAACAGAGTTCCTTAGCCCCTCTGCTATGGAGCTAAGGCCCTTTCCACACAAGGAAGTTAAGACGGACCAAGGCGTCCTGTCACGGAGGTCGTCCGCACCTTGGATCGGACTAGGTTCAGACTATTTACCTTAGTTCCACACCTAAGTCCGATCCAAAACGCCCCCAAGTGGTCCTCCAGCACGCTAAGTGAAGACCAGAAAAAAATGGTCTTTCAATTTTCCAGAGCACATTTCGTTCCTTCTCAGTTGTGCAGATGCACAGATTCGCACCAATGCGAACCTGCGATCAGCGCAGGGCGGGCTGTGGGCGTGGCCAGCTTCAGCAGTTGCTCCAGACCACAAACAACCGGAAGCCGCCATTTTAGCCTCACCAGTGCGGATCTAAAGACCTCGCACTGCCCTCAATCACCCTGGAACAAAGAAAGGAGCCCTGCGGAAGGGCTTAAGGGAAAATTCGTGTTGCTTCGAGGCCAGAAGAATTGGCAAGTAACGGCACGGAGCGATTCACTCACCTCGTGCGGAAAGGGCCTAAAGTATGCATAAAGTTTATGCAATGTAAACCTCAAAAAAGAATTCCAGCCACCTAGGGTTGTTTTTCTTTTTTAACTTTTAGGCCCTTTCCACACGGGGGTCTAAAAACAGTGTAGAGCGACCTCTGACGGAGATCGTCTACACCGTAAAGTGGATTGGGGCGGACTACTTTTGCATAGTTCCACACCCCAATCCACGCTAGGGCGCCCAGAAGTGGCGGCGCCGTGTGCTTTTTGAAAACCACTTTTCAAGTGGTTTTTTAAAAGCGCAATTGTGCAGCCGCGTGCAGCCCCGTCACAGTGCCCGGTGTGGATTTGCAGGCGCATGCAAGGGCGTGCCTGGAGATCTGCTGGGGGGGCTTTCTGGCTGGCGAGCTTCTCCAGTTGGTGGAGAGCCTCCGCCAGTCGTAAGCCGCCATTTTGGGCCCCGCAGGACGCCGCGGGACGCCGAGGAGTGTGGAGCAGCGAAAACGCGCTGGTCCACATGGCGACGGACTCAGGTAAGGTCCGTTTCAGTGTGGTTTCCCCCGTTTCTTCGCCCGCGTGTGGAAAGGGCCTAAGTCTCTCTGAGCATTGTGGGCATGGTTCTTTACCACTGATATAGTGTCTTGAACATTTGTTCCATTAATTTACTTTATTTTGGTTCTGCATCTCTTGCATACTGCAAACTGGGAAAGAGGGAGGATTAGCATGTGTGCAGGTAACATTTCTGGAGTCCATCAACAAAGGCCATTTCCGCCCTACACTTTTATAGTGCTATTATTCCACTTTCAACGTTCTATGGAATCCTGGGGTTTGCAGTTTAGGAAGGGGCATTTAGAATTCTCAGCCAGAGAGCTCCTTGGCCTCGGTAAACTGCAAACCTCAGAATTCCACAGGATGTTGAAAATAGAATAATTGCACTACAACAGCATAGGGTGGAATGGCCAATTTTTGCAGCATATCCTCCTGTTGAAACTTCTTCAGAGCCACGTTGTTGGGAGGATAAAGTAAAGGTGTTCGGTGGGTTTTGTTGTTGTTAATTAAAAAGGCTATACAGGAAAAACAATACTACAACATTCAAATGTATCTTTATTCGTTAGTCACACTTATTCCAGCCTTCTCCCAACGAGCTCAAGGCAGAGCCCACAGCTTTCCAGCTTCCCATTTTCTTCTCACAACAACTCTGCCAGGCAGGGCAGCCTGAGAAAAGAGGGATGGAGAGACTGGTTCAAGGTTGCTCAGTGGGGAGTCATACCTGGATCATCCCAAGTTCCAGCCTAACTTTTCAGCTGCACATTGGCCCTGCTGATGTTGTTAAATGATGAACTGACAGTTTTCTCTATCTCAGGCGATTTTCATACTACACTGTTATAACACTATCATTCCACTTTCAACCTGCTATGGAATCCTGGGGTTTGCAGTTGAGTGAGCGGCATTTAGAATTCTCAGCCAGAGAGCTCTTTGACCCAGAAAACTACAAACCCCAGAATTCCACAGGATATTGAAAGCAGAATCATAGAACTATTAACAGTGTAGGGTGGAAATGGCCCCAGTGGTTCTTAACCTTTTCTTTACTGTGGACCCCCTGTAAATATAATTTTTTGTCAGGGACACTCAAGACTTAACTCGAAATCTAAATTTAAGTATTCAAATGTTTATTTATTTAAGGCTTCTAAAGACTAGGATTCAAATCCCTGATCAAACACCGGGTGATGTAGGGCAAGTCCCTGTTGCTGCCATAGCTGTTGGTATCCAGCTGCAAGGCTTCACTGACCCCCTGGGAGGGCTTTGGGGACCCAGATCTCAGATTAAGAACCCCTGATCCATCTTGTTTTCTGATAAGTCCAATTCACTGAATTCACTGTTGCAACTTCAGTATGCATTAGAAATCCTCTCCTCCTGCAATCAAGACCAGTAGCAACATCACAGTTGGCCTTAGGAAAAGTTCCCAGCTGTTTGAAGTGTGTTTGTTTTCAGTATCACCATGTTAAGGTAATATGAAATCAATTTAAGAGGCTCATTAATCAACTGCTGATTAGCAAATCCTACAGCATGGGAGGTAACAGAGCTGTAAGAAGCTAAGATGATCAAAGGAAATAGATTTATCTCCAACAGAAACACAAGACCTACCTGTGTGATGGTTTAATGTCATCATAAAGCTGAAGAACCTCCACAAGGCAATCTTGTCATGAAGTGAGACAGTAGAATCAACAAGCCTGAGTTTGGTACAGCGGAACATAAAAATCCACCTACGTAGTTATGCAGGAGGCCTGATGCTAGGAAAGAACCATGCCATGAAGAAACTCTTTGCCACCTCTGTGACTGATCTATGGCCATTTTGAGGGAGGTGGAGCTGTGCCTGGGGCTACCACGCAGCCATGGGTGTAAGAAGCATTGCGCAAGGAGCTACTGGATACTCCCTGTGCAACATCACGAGAAGTGTTTTTATATAAAACCTGGTTACATAAATGGTTCAAGAGGATTCTGGATCCAAATTTTTCCATGCTCCCTGTATGCACACTGCCCAATCCTAAGGGAACCTATTTTTTAAAAATGAGTAGAGGTTCAGCCCTATTCAATAAAAGACCTATATTGGGCATTACTGCACCTTGAATCTATTTATTCTTTCCTTACTGATGGGCTGAGGTTGAGTTGCAGGCATTAGAAAGATGTGTGTGAGGTGACTGATATCTGTGAGTCGTATTTTGTGGTAAAATTACCACTGTTTGCAGTGAGTGGGGAGAAACATCACTACTATGAGCAGATCACCAGTATGGAGGACAATACTGTTTACTGAGATGATGCTTGGACTAGTCCATTGGCCAAGTTGGCTGGCAGCTGTATTTCAAAATTAAACAGGCTCTGAGATAATTTGAGGTGCTGCTGTAAAGTTGAAGTCTTTCATGGCTGGAATCCATAGGTTGTTGTGGGTTTTCTGGGCTTTGAGGCCATGTTCTATTAGTATTTTCTCTTGATGTTGTGGCTGGCCTCTTCAGAGGATCTGGTGGCATGGAAGTGAGACAGAGTATATATACATGTGTAGTTCCTGGATGGGAGGAAGCAATTTGCATATGTCACAGTTGGCCTGTGTGATGGCCTATTGTTAAATGGGATATCCTCCAGGGTTGTTTTGTTAGTCAGGGGATATGCATAGCAATGCGTTAAGTACTTTAGCCATCCACTGTATTGTTTTCCGTAGAGGGACCTCCAGAGTCTGGATGGTGTTCCTTGGCATATATTTGAGGCTTGATTTTAGTGTTCTTCAGTACTGGTAGCCAAATTTTGTTTACTTTCCGAGTCTCTTCTTTCCTGTTGAAATTGTCCGTGTGTTTATGGATTTCAATGGCCTCTCTGTGTAGTCTGACATGGTCGTTGTCAGAACGGTCCAGAATTTCTGTGTTTTCAAAAAGTATTCTGTGTCCAGGTTGGTTTATAACATGTTCTGCTACTGCTGATTTTTCTGGCTGGATCAGTCTGCAGTGTCTTTCATGTTCTTTAATTAGTGTTTGGATGTTGCGTAGCATTTGCTGAATTTTCTTGGTCTGTAGATGTTCAGCAAAGGACAAGAGGGATCCTCTAACTTCTGCTGGAGTTTACCACATACCTTGCAGTTCTGGGCAGGTCTACATAGGGACTACAAAACGCAGCGTCCAAATATGTGAATGTGGAATAACTGTGAATAACTCTAGGCCCTTCCAAATCATCTTTAACACACAAAAAAGTATGATCACCATATCCAACTCAATGTGGATTTCTTTGAGGCATCAGGTTTCCTTCACAAGGCTGAAGTAGCTGGCTGGTGGGGCTTACTGCCACCTCCACTGCTGCCCCACACCATTTTTAAGAGGGACTTACAAGCCTCACTCGCAGTTTCTCAGTGTTACCCTGATTTCTGGGGTCCCTTGGGAGACACCTCAATGTGCTCCACATGATGAGGAATGGAAACTAGCCAGAGCACAAGCAATAGCCATGCGAGAGGCAGGGTAACCTAGCAGGGTCTTTTTACCCAGTTTTTACAGGGTCAGGCCAAGCCAAAAACGAAACAAGAATGTCCAATAAATGATTTTATTGAATGAAAATCTCACGCAGCAACGCAATCATTCACATACGCACCCGAGAGGTATTAAGAAGAAAAAGAGAGGAAATTGGATAGGGGGGTATTGAAGGGGTGTAGTTGGGGTAATACTGCACCTTTTCCTGAAGTCCTGGGTCTGGGAAGGCAGCGGAGAAGTGGGGCTCAGCATGGAGAGGGCTGAGGGGATCACTCAATGGATGGAGAAACAATTAGCTGGGATGACTGGGAGTGATCCAAAGAACCACTCAAAAACTGGGACTATTTTTAGGAGAAAAAGTACCTGGAGGACTAGTCCTTTCCTAGGGAGAACAATGGGTGTTGCAGTGGGCATGAAGCTCCACACTGGTAATTTCCTTTGTGTGATGGGATTGCAAGGTGCTGCCAAAGTCTCAGGATCTTTGACTGTGTTTTGTGGTATGACTTCTGGTCCTCGTCTGATGGAATATTTGCTCAACTTGGGGCAGACATGCTAATCCCCTCAAGTCAGCTTCTCAGGGGCTGAGGACCCTTTGTTTATTGTGGGTTTGCACACCTTGAGGTCTCCTGGGGCTACATGACTGGGGATTTTACTGGCCTGACCTGGTTTTCAATCTTTGACCATTGCTGCCTACGTGCCCATCCGGGTGACCTCTCAGGCACATGGAATCATATTTTAATATCAAAATTGTTTACCAGTGAGATAACATCAGTCCCACAAGGCTTGCAGTCCCTATTAAAAATGACCTAGGCAGGCAGCAGAAGTGACAGCAAACAATCCGTGAATAATCAAATCTGCAAAAGTGAAACCCGCAAATGCGGAAGGCTGACTATATTTGCTTTTTGGTATAACAAATTGCCTATAGAAGCATCCTCCTGTACCTCTGCTGGTACATGCTTTGTGGTCTGGATTGTTTGTTGTTGTTGATCATAGAATCATAGAGTTGGAAGAGACCACAAGGGCCATCGAGTCCAACCCTATTCTGCCATGCAGGAATACACAATCAATACCCTCCCAACAGATGACCATCTAACCTCTGTTTAAAAATCTCCAAAGAAAGACCCCACCACTCTCCAAGGCAGCTTATTCCACTGTCAGACTGCTTTTATTATCAGGAAGTTCTTCCTAAGATGTAGATGGAATCTCTTTTCCTGTAGCTTGAAGCCATTGCTCCATGTCCTAGTCTCTGAAGCAGCAGAAAACAGGCTTGCTCCATTCTCCTTATAACATTCCTTCAAATATCTAAACATAGCTATTGTGCCACCTCTTAACCTCTTCTTCAGGCCTCATAGGGTGTTGTTATTGTTGTGGTAGTGGTGCACCTTCAAGTAATTTCAAACTTACTGTGACACTATTACAAGGTTTTCTGGGGCTGAGAGTATATGACACACCCAAGGTCACTCAGTGGATATCCAAGCTCGAACAGGGATAGAACTCTGGCCTCCAGGATCATAGTCCAATGCTCAAACCACTATACCATGCTGGGTCTTGGATTATTTTTACTCCATCTTGTTGTGTACTGGCCTGGAGTCCCCTCTGGGGAAGAAAGACTAGATTTCCAAGAAATAAAACATAAAATAACTGGACTCCACTTGAGATTCTGTACAAAGTCAGGCTAAAACCAGGAGCCCTGGTGGCGCAGTGGTTAAATGCCAGTACTGCAAGCCACAAGGTTGTGAGTTCAATCCTGCCGGGCTCCAAGGTTGACTCAGCCTTCCATCCTTTCGCAAGTCGGTAAAATGAGTACCCAGCTTGTTGGGGGCATGTATAGAAATGTTTCGAAATACATGCTATTTGTAAGTTGTTCGCCGCCTCGATCCATATGGAGAGGCGGGATACAAATAAATAAAATAATAATAATAATAATAATAATAATAATAATAATAATAATAATAATAATAATAATAATAAAACTGAAAATAGCCTAGCAAATTAATTCTTCCATAAACGGATAATAATACCTGGATCTAAGAGCTGGGACATTATTCCAGGTTTGGTTCCCTCCGTGCCGCCCAGTTGGATGAGAACCCCTTGCAAAGCTTTAAAGGATGGGCCCTGCTTCGAATGACTGACCACTAGGGAAATTCAGCACAAACCACAGGGCACTGTAGGCTGCAAGCAACCTGCTTCCAACCATATTCCAGGATGGCAAAGGGTGACCTGCAAATGCTCACAAGAAGCAAGTTTCTCCATTGTAAACAAAGCCTTCCTTTAGAATCAAGGTCAAGTACAGATGATTTTGTTATCCTAAAATTAGTGACCTGGCAGCTTATTTCCTTTAGAGCCCAACTCAAGTTGCTGGTGCTAACTTTTAAAGCTTTAAAATAGCTTGATATACCAGCTTACCTGTGACTTAAGACCCACAGAAGAAGTTCTTCTCCAAGTCTATTGAATACATTATAGGTCAGCAAGGGAACAAGCCTTCTCCTTTGCAGTCCAGAGTGCGGAAAAGTTACAAACAAAATGCCTTGGCAAACAGAAAGCTTTTCCGAGCAGAAGTCAAAACAGTTGCAGTGCTGGCGCCAGTCATACCAGCTCAAAAAAGATTACCACTGCCAGAATTCTCCAGCCAACGTGGCCATCCTGGTTGGGAGACTGGGAGTTATAGCCCCCCCCCAAAAAAAATTAACTTTCCCAAGTTGGCATGACTGGCAACACGACTGCACCAGGTCAAAAAACTTCTCTATTTACCAAAGCATTTTGTTTGGCTGATTCTGTCTCATTTTATCAGCTCTTTTTTTATGCTGCTTTTTCTCCTTTGTTATGTTTTGAGAGTTTTTATTGTTTGGGTTGTATTTGTACACTACCCTGGCATAGCCATAAAGAGGAAAGGCAGCTTTACAAAGTTTAAATAAATAAAGTCCAGTCTCAGATCTATTTAGGAACTACTTTCATTTGTCCAAAGGCAAGAGTTTTGCTGCAAACCAAATGAGAGATCAAGTTTCCCAGAATCTGGAGATGGGGGCGAAAAGAGTAAGCAATAGTTGTTGCTGATTTGCTCAGTCTTGTACCTCTATTTTGATAGGTGTCCCTTTTTCGAGAGATTTTCAAGAAAACAGTGAAACATCTCTCTGAAGAAAGGGCAATAGGGCTGAATAAAATAAGACTCCTTTTGCTGCTTCTGTTATATTTAATACATTTTACAGTAACTTACAATAATAGGTTTTACAAAGATTTTTAACCTCCACTTATCTGTAATTAAGGACCGTGTATTTCTGCATGATGGTGGGTGGAATTAAATGACATTTTTTCTTTTTTTACCCATACGCTGACATCTTCACCGAACGAGCATGTGGAAGGTTGCTCACTGTGTGATGAACTTTGCTAGTGCCTTATGTATCGCAAATATGATTTTGCTGCTTGCCAAGAACACAGTGGTATCAGAGTCCATCACGTGCTGGACCAGTTCAAACAATGCCACCTGCTTGACCTGTCAGTTTCTTAAACGGCTACAGGTTTTAGGTCTGTTTCTCAATCAGGGTAAGCTCTGAATAGAGAAAGCAAACATCACTAGTATAAGAAGGCCAGGTGAAATATCAAACCATCACACTTTTAGATATCATTACAGTGTACAAACACCATCCAAACATTACAGTGGCTCCTCAACTTTTGCAAGGGTTTGGGGTGTAGAAACCTGGTGAAAGTCAAAAAACCACAAATAACTTCCCACCCACCCAAGTGAGCACTCCCCATCTCATTTTCTTCCCATTCTCGTGCCTTTTGCCCAGGCTTGTATGCCTTCCTTCAGTGCATCCAGGCAAAAGGCAAGTAAATGGGAGAGGAAAGCCCTGACATGGAGAAGACAGACACATGCCTCCCCCTCATTCTTTCCTTCCCTTTCTCTGGCCTTTTGCCTGGGCGCATGTGCCTTCCCTCCACTCACCCCAGCCAAAAGGCAAAGGAATGGAAGGGGGAGACTGAAGGAGAGGCAAGCGGACACCATGCAGATAATCAAATTTGCAAAGGTCATATCCGCAAATGTGGAGTGAGGACTACATTATTAAAATTAAAATGACTGCAAACATGACATTTAATCACACTGAAAGTAAACAATGAAACAACAGTGCAGCTGAAATGTTCAATGAAATAGAATTATGCTCTGGGTAACCATCAGTGAGATGTTGTGAACCTGTGACAACTCCCATCAAGCCTGACCTTCTGCCATGTTGGGTGGGACCGACGGGATTCTAAGAACTGATAGTGAATCTGAGAATTGTCACTGAATTCAATTGTTGTAATACCAATCTGTGGAATCTAATTATGCGGCTCTGACAGCTATGCGATTTTCAGCACTGAAACTCAACTATCGCCAAAAGCCTACACGAAGATGAGTGTTATACCACTGAATGATAGGGGTATATATGATGATTATGCATTAATGAATTGCAATGTTGTGCAAATGAATGCACAAACAAATGTGAAAAGCACCACTACAGTCTCTATGCTCATGATATTCTTGCAAACAAGCTAGTAAAATCTGGGGTAGACAATTCTACTGTTAGGTGGATTTGTAATTGGTTGACCGACTGAACCCAAAGGGTGCTCACCAATGGCTGCTTTTCATCCTGGAGAAAAGTGACTGGCAGGGTACCACAGCGTTCTGCCCTGGGCCCAGTGCTATCCAATGATTTGGATGAGGGAACAGAAGGCATTCTTATCAAATTTGCAGATGATACCAAATTAAGAGGGATAGCTAACACCCCAGAGGACAGGAGCAGAATTCAAAATGACCTTAACATATGAGAGAGCTGGGTTAAAACTAACAAAATGATTTTCACCAGCGAAAAATGTAAGGTACTACACTTGGGCAGAAAAAGTAGAATGTACAGATATAGGATGGGTGACACCTGGCTTGACCACAGTACATGTGGAAGAGATCTTATAGTCTTGGTAGTCGACAAGCTGAATATGAGTCAGCAATGTGATGCAGCAGCTAAAAAGGCAATGCAATTCTGAATTGCATCAATATCAATATAGTGTCTTGGTCAAGGGAAGTGATGGTACCACTCTATTCTGCTTTGGTCAGATCCCGCCTGAAAGTCTATGTCCAGTTCTGGGCAGCACAATTCAGGAAAGATACTGACGAACCAGAATGTATCCAGAGGAGGGTAACTAAAATGATAGAAGAAAACCATGCCCTTTGAGAAGTGGCTTAGGGAGCTGTATAGCCTGGAGAAGAGAAGATTAAGTGGTGACATGATAGCTATATTTAAATATTTGAAGGGATGTCATATGGAGGATGGAGCAAGCCTGTTTTCTGCTGCTCCAGAGACTAGGACACAGAGCAATGGCTTCAACCTTCAGGAAAAGAGATTCCATCTAAATATTAGGAAGAGCTTCCTGACAGTTAAGATCAATTTGACAATGGAATACACTCCTTGGGAGTGTGGTGAAGTCTCCTTCTTTGGAGGTTTTAAACAGAGGCTGGATGGCCATATGTTGGGAATGCTTTGATTGTGTATTCCTGCATGGCAGGGGGCTGGACTCAGTAGCCCTCGTGGTCTCTTCCAACTCTACAATTCTATAATGCACACCTGCCTGCGCAGGGCCCAATGGCACCATATGTGCAATGGCTTTGCATGTCTAACTCTGTTTCTGCAACCTTCAACTGAATGTGGATATTATGCTATGGCCAAAAATGTACAACACGTGCATCCACAACCAACAAGTTGCCAGCTCACAAGTGATGTGAAGTGGCTAAGACACCAAAGGACATTCATATTTAAGATGCAGGAACACGAGTTAGGAAGGAACACTTCTAAGAAATCTTTAAGGGTTCCAAATTTAGGTTCCAATTTAGTATCAATTGGTGACACGCACACACCCTACAAAATAAGTGGAAGCAGCACTGAGTTCCATCTGCAACTCCAAGTATGAAGACAAGTCTGCCCTGTCAGCTTCAGCCCTTAGGCTTCTGCAAACCAAAGTATGCCCTACCCTTTCCTTCTGAGTTCATGTCCATAAACAGGTAAGATAAATAAATGGAGACAACAGGAAAAATCATTTTTCCCCCTGGGAAAGTGAACTCAATGTTAGTAAGAGCAGTCATAGAATAATAGAATCATAGAAATGTAGTTGGAAGAGACCACAGGGGCCATCCAGTCCAACCCCCTGCTATGCAGGAACACCCTCAAAGCACTCCCGACAGATGGCCATCTAGCCTCTGCTTAAAAACCTCCAAGGAAGGAGACTCCATTACACTCCCAGGCAGCAGATTCCAGTGCCGGACAGCCCTGACTGTCAGGAAGTTCTTCCTGAGATTCAGGTGGAATCTCCTTTCCTGCAGCTTGAATCCATTGCTCCTTGTCCTGGTCTCTGGAGCAGCAGAAAACAAGTCCACTTCCTCCTCTACATGGCATCCCTTCAAATATTTAAACATAGCTATCATGTCCCCTCTTAACCTTCTCTTCTGCAGACTAAACATATCCAGCTCTCTAAGTCTATCCTCATAGGGCATGGCTTCCAGACCTCTCACCATTTTGGTCGCCCTCCTCTGGACTTGCTCCAGCTTGACCATGTCCTTCTTGAATTGGGGTGCCCAGTCCATCAAGGGTCAAATAAATGACTATAGCCATATATAGGGTCACACAAATATTTGTCCATACAACATTGTAACTGAGAATAAACAACAGAGAGAACAAAAAAAAAATGCTTTTAATGACTATTCTTTTATTTATCTATTTAATCTTATCCTCCCAATCTTCACAGCAGATCTCCCCCTGGAAACACAGACATATTTTTTTTAAAAAAAGCAAAATAAGAAGTAAGCTGTAGGCATATAAAAATTTTGTTTCAACAAACATGTAAAAAAAAGGCTGTTTCAAGCAAAGATTTGATGGATGGGTGAACTTCTCACATCAGGGCATCAATCCTGAATATTCTTACTGAAAATTAAAACTGAGCTGATAACAGAATATTTTCTAAGGAAACTTGCTTGCGGCAAAGCGCACACACAACAGATCTGCAAACTGCTCAACCCTCTTAGAAGTCTTGCTATTTTTTTAAAAAATCAACCCTTAGAAGTAGAAGCACTTCAAAGACTAAACTGAATGATAAAATGGACTGTGATCCGTCAAGTCTTATGTTATAATAAATTTGCTGCCATCTTTAAGGCAGTAAAGGACTGTGGTGTTTCTGTGTTTCTGCTGCAACCTTCCCCAATTTGGCATCCTCCACAGTATGTTAGTCCATAACTCCCATCATTCCCAGTCAATGTACTGGGAGTTACCACTCACTAGGGGAAGGCTGCTCTAGAAGCATTTAGAAATAGACCTCTCTCATCCCCCCTTCTTCCTAATGCTTATTTTGTTTTGCTTTTCAAATGTTTTTGGTGAACTCGCATTCGTTGATGAACAGAGGAAGAGATTTTCAACGACGTCTTCTTTCCAAAAGCTTTTCCCACAGCTGCAGGTTTCCACAGCAACAACTGCCCATCCTCTCCGCCAGTCAACAAAGAATCATCTGCCGTGTTCCAGCAGAAAGAGCGGACGGTAGCAGAGTGTCCCCCTTGAAGGACATCCACAGAATTTAGACCATCGGGACAGGATTCCAGGAGACAGATGTCTCCTGACAGCATCCCTCCAACCACAACCAACTTGTCCAACTTTTCAAGATACAAACCACCAATTAAGTAATCCAGTTTGTCCTTTTCTCTGCTGACTACTTCCCTGGCATCTGGGATACGCAGCAACGTAATTGGCTCCTCGGTTTCCAGCTGGGTAAGATCCCACCAACAAAATCCTTCATCATGCGTCATGCAGTAAACCTGCTGGTAACCTTTTCCAGACCATCCGATAAAACTTACTGATGAGTCCGAGTTGCAAGTTGAAATCAACGCATCCTCTTCGTTGTCCTTGTTTATATCAAACACATTCACCAATCCGTCGGTTGAACCGGAAACTAGGAGGTTTGGTTTGCTGGGATGAAAGCATAGTTTAGTAATATCATCATTGTGGGATTCTGAATAGACCCCCAAGGGTGCTTTGCTGAGAGAGGCACTATCTGTGCAGCCTCTGGCATCCCAGAATGCTATGAATGCATCCTCTTCCACTTTCTCTGTCCCAGCACACAGTATGAGGTCATTACAGCTTATATCAAAGCTAATGAAGACATTGGAGGGATAGCCACAAAACAACTGTACAGGCTCTGGAGAAGCTGAGCGAGTATCCCAGCATTTCACTGTCCTGTCACTGCAGGCTGAAAACAAGACGTCTTTGCGTGCATGTGCAAACCGGACACCTGTAAGCAATCCTGGATGGCTACTATATTCCCGCAGCAAATTTAAAGTCTCTCCATTGTATAATCTAATGGATTGATTGGAACAGGAAACAGCCACCAAATGGTTCTCTTCTCCTTTAGAAATATCTATGTCCAATAAGTAAGTTGGGCCTTCTTTTAGCGCACACCGTTTTGCTATTTGGAGGCTGGAAAACTGCTCTCTGATCTTCTCCATAACAAGTGGGACTAAAAATCACATCCAAGAAAAAAAAAGGTTCTGCAATAAATAAATAAACAAATAAATAAGTAAGTAAGTAAGTAAATAAGTAAGCAAGCAAGCAAGCAAGCCACATTAAACCAAATTTCAACTATCAATAATCTCTAAAATACTTTTAAGCATGTAAGACGTTGAACAATTCAGACCTTGCTTATCCTCCCAATTTACTAGTTTAGATGTGAGATGACCAATTTCTTTCTTTCTTTCTTTCTTTCTTTCTTTCTTTCTTGAATTTGTATCCCACCTTTCTCCCAAGATGGGATTTCAAAGGAGCTTACCAGAATGTAAAAAAGATCAAGCTCCAACATCAATTTGCAAAAGTTAAAAAAGAATTAAATAACGCTTATTTTAAAAATTAGAAAAAATTTAGAAAAACAGTTAAAAACAGGAAAAACATCTTTAAAACATAATTTCAATAAAAGTTTTTTTATAAAAACAGCACACTGCTTTAAACACACACTACTTACTGCTCCACAATAGAAACGGGGAGGCACTCATTAGCCAGACAATGGCCCAAGCTATTGTGGGGGGCTGAGCTATCTAGTTCAAATTCCTGATTCCCACAGTAGCCAAATGACCCCCTATGGCAAGCCCATGACAGCACTCATCTATCTGCAGATGCTCCCGAGGAACTGCTATGCAGAAGCACACTGTCTCCAAAAGTGGAGGTAGTACAGTCGTCCCTCCATTTTTGCAAGGGTTCAGAGCGAAGAACCCTCACAGAAGTGGAAAAAACACAAAGAACTCCCCCCAATCCCCCTCCCATTCTCAGCGCAAGGGAATGACGGGGAGCTTCAACAGGGAGAAGGAAGGCATGTATGTGTGTCTCTCCCTCATTTCCTTGCCCATTGTTTTGACACTTGCTTTCCTTCTCTGCACCCTGCAAAACACAAGGGAATAAGGAGAATGCAGGGCGGGAGGCATGTACGTGCCTCACAAATAATCAAATTCATGAAGGTCAAACCTGCAAATGTGGAGGGAGGACCTTTTTTTAAAAAAGGTCAAACCTGCAAATGTGGAGGGAGGACCATATACCACAATTTGTAGTCAGGGACCAGAATTCTGTAGTCTTTTAAGTAACTGGTATCTTTTAGAAGGGAAATGCTAACTTTCCTCATCTACTCATTCAATTTAAGTGGGCCAGCAGACATGGAAATTCCTCTGGCACATGGGCTGAACAGGATCAGTGTTATTCACCAAGAGCTTCCATCTCCATGACTGAGCACGCGCAAGTTTCTTGACCTGGCATGGGATCGTCAAATCCCCAAACTGCCTCAAGGAAGTTAAAAGCTCATGAAAAAGATGGTTCAATACATACTAAAGTAGTCATTGTCCTGCTTTCTTATTAACTTAAGTTGCTCCCCTACACAATGGTAAATGAGACAACTCAATTATTCTTCATTTTGGCATTCATTAACAGTGAGAAATCCAACAGATAACATCTAACTGTGTAGCTGAAATACCTTATCCTCACCACGCTATTTGGTAAGACTATTTTCTCTTCTTCTGTCAGGTATAAGTGCTCTGCCTTCTGTTTTCCTGGCTCAAACATAATCTCCAGAAATACCCACTCAGACACACAAACACACACAGCAAGGAAAAGCTTAATTCCCAAGTCACCAATAATCTCACTAAGCTATCCGCCTCAGTAATATCCTGTGACAAGGAGGTCCCCAGGTTAACTCTCGACATCAAAGGGACCCTTCAGATCTTATTTGCAAGTGGGCCTGTTTTTCTAAAGCATTAAATATTGACATCCTTCTAAAAAAAAAAAAAAAGCCTCCTTTCCAACAAGGAATAAGTAAGGACAATATTCCTTCTGGCGGCATAGCCAAAGAAACTTAAGCTGACTTCAGCCCAACCGCCTTAAATCTGTCCCTTTAGGCTGCCCAGGCTATTAGCAACGTAATTACATAAACACTGCCCAGCTCTCAAATACTGTTCAATAGGCTAAGCTCTTCAAAAGGCACGGACTGCAGCTTCTGCTGCATTTCCAGAGTGGAAGATGAAGTTAAGGAAAACAATATGGTTCCCTGTTTTTGCAGAATTAACAGTTTTTATACTTGCTGTGCTGTATCCTTTTTTTCCCTTTTTTTTTAAATAATTTTATTCAAATTTCAACAAATAAAACAAACAATAATTTTTGCAATGTTACATGTTGTGTTATTCCTTCTTCCTTTCCTTTCTGGATTACAATTATTGATGTTCCCTCTATTTATTATATCACGCATCGCAATAAAATGTTATTAATCTATAATTTGTTAGTTCCTGCTATATATCTCTACTTTACTCGCTTCATGATATTTCATTAACTGTTAACTGTATAATAATTGTTATCATGAAAAATTTAATACCTCCGTCCACCCCCAACCCAAATCTGTAACAATCCTCCACTCTTTGTTTATGTCCTCATCTGATTTCCCTTTCAGTCTTTGTGTACGTATGTCCGCATTTCTGTTTTCCATAAAAGCTGTCCACCACTGTTCCATTGTGGGTGTAGTTTCATTTTTCCAAAATCGTTCATATTCAATACGGGCTGTCGTCACCATATACAATATAATTCTCCAGTGTCTCTTAGCTGGTGTTGCATCTAATGTATGTGTCATGTTTAACAAGTAAAATTCAGGTGACATCCCAAATTGAATCTTCAAAATTGAACTTATTTTCTTATGTATTTCTTTCCAATATTTTTGTGCTCTACGGCATGACCACCACATATGAAATAATGTGCCACAATTCTCTTGACATTTCCAGCATTGACCTGTGCCCGTCTTATAATTTTTTTTCTTTTTTTGAAAGACTCCTCCGCCACACAGTCTTACCTGCACTCGTTGGCTGAGAAACCTCCAAGAACTGGTTTTGTGAAGCCTCAAAGACCTGTTGTTGGGGACTGGGGCAACACTAGAGGTAGCCTGTAGCACAAAACCATCAAAGCAACCAGTAAAAAAAGTTTTGTTTTCAGAACAAAACAAAGACCAAAAACAAAAAAACCAGAGGAAACGCACTTTAGTGTATGTGTGTGATTTCCCTCTAAAACAGGACTGAGAACCATACAACCCTTTCAGATGTTGTTGGATTACAACTCCCAGCATTCCTCACCACTAGCTATTCTGGCCAGGGCTTTTGGGACTTGCAATTACATGTCGTATAGAGGGCCGCATGACTCCCACTCTAAAACAAGATGGGACCCACTCATATGTTTTTAACAGAGAAACACACACACACACAATTTGCAAGTTGCTCTCATCTCCACTATGATACTAGCAATAGCAATAGCATGTGTATTTCTATACCACTTATCAGCAAAATGCTCCCTAAGGGGTTTACAATGTGTTAGCTAATTGCCCCCAACAAGCTGGGTACTCATTTTACCAACCTGTGGAAGAATGGAAGGCTGAGTCAACTTGGAGCGCTGTGGGATCGAACTCACAACCTTGTGGCTGCAGTACGGGCATTTAACCACTGTGCCACCAAGGTGCATATGACAGGGCTCTTTTAAGGATTACTGGCTTCCTCCACTGATCTGACAGGATAGGGGCCACAACATTGTCAGAAAATGGAACTGGTTGAAAAGCAGAACCCATCTACCGTACTGTAGGGAGCATGAAGGACTTTACAGAGGCTTGCTTGGGATTGACTGCATGCACACTGCTTGCAAAGTCTCTCAGTCGGCTTAGCACCATTTGTTCTGCAAGCAGCATGTGCGTGTGAGTGGCTCCAAGTGAGCCTCCACAGGCAAGAAGAACTGATGAAAGAGTGGAACTCCCATCAGATTAATGGAATGTGTCCTTAATCTGGATGCATCAAAAGAGCAAATTGTCAGATAACAGCTGTTAAAGGGTAGGAGCTTCCTATGCTGAGAATGCATATGAAGTACATCATAATATTCTGATGTCTGGAGTCAGGGGTCCCATATTTAAACCTATGCTCTTATCTAAACTAAGCTCTCTAGCTGGCCATGGGCAAATTAATGCTACCTTCCGGAACAACTTGGGGCCGGGATACCTGGCAGATCACCTCACCAGATAATACTGGAGTCTTTGGGAGAGGCCCTACAGGTTGCTCCATGATTTGCAGGTTGCCCCTCTGCAGGAACCCAGAAACAGGCCTTCTCTGTTGTGATCATTCCCATCATGTGGAATGATCTCCAGTTGCAGAGAGAAAGAACAGATCACTAATGGAGCTGGTAAGACATCTGTTGCTGGACCCTAAGCTACCCAGCTGATGCTGCCGAGGGGCTGTGATAACACCCACAGAATAGACTGCCAACCAAAACAACCATATGAAATTTGCCATGTGAAAATCTGGCACGGCAGAAGACCAAGTGTGGACCATATCAGAGTGTTTGGATCTAAGGCTTATGATAATGTATGAAAGGAGAAGAGGTCCAAACTTGATGGCAGAGCTGAAGAAGGCATAATGGTGCAGTTCACTTGAAGGTAATGGAATTTTCTTTACTGGAGGTTTTTAAGCAGAGGCTGGATGACCATTAGAGATGCTTTCACTGTGTATTTCCTGAAATGGCAGGGGTTAAACTAGAAGAACCAGTGAGGTGTAGTGGTCTGAGCATTAGACTATGACCCTGAAGACTAGGGTTTGATTCCCTGCTTAGGCATTAAAACCCCTGGGTGACCCTGGGCAAGTCACACACTCTCAGCCCCAGAAAACCCTGTGATAGGGTCCCCATAAGTCTGAAAAAACTTGCAGGTACACAAGAACAAACTAGATTACCAACTTTGCTCCATCATTCTATCGGAGTTTTTCTCCCCAGCAATTGGTTTCATCATATTTTTACATTTTACATTAAAAACAAAATAAAGTAGCAGCTTTTGGAATGCCCTACTTTCTCTTGTCTGGGAGGTGCCGGCTGGGCACGCCTTGGGTGCTGGTTAAAAGCACATCTCTTCCCCAGAAACTTGCCCAGTTGTTCATTTGAAAATTGTGTTGTAAGCCTCTGGTTTTAAATATTTCCACTGATCATCATTTCAACAGATTCTTTAACACTTTATATTCAAATGTGTCTTTAATTACTTTTGTTTTTATATTTCTTGTTTGCTTCACCAACAGACTGGTGAATAAATATTTATATCTGTTCATTGCTCCAAGGTATAGTTAAGGACGGACCTAAGTTATGCAGTGGTTTGAGCGTGGGACTGTGGAACACCAGGGTTTGAATCTCTGACCAGCCATAGAAACTCAGTGTGTGGCCCTGGGCAATGCACCTCCTCTCAGCTTCAAGGCAATGGCAAAAAACTTGACAAGAGAACTCCATGAAAGGGTCACCTTAAGGTTGCCATAAATCAGAAATGACTTGAAGGCATGCAACAACAAACAGTTAGATAGTGGAAACAGTATAAAAATAGATTAAATACCAACCAAACTAGAGGTTGTGGGGAGGGGAGTAAGGACTTAATGTTTAATCCATCCCAGGATTTATTCTAAGCTTTCCCCCTACTATTTAAAAAGCCAAATGGCCAGTACCAATGAACTGCTTCTCCTTGATCTGCTTGCCATCCTGTGTTATTTGGCATGGCCATCTTGCAATGCACTGGGCACTGACAAAAACTATAGCGCCATTGTCCCTAGGGTGTGATTGCACTGTAAGATGAACTAGAACTGGCAAATTTATGTAATTATGAAAGTTGTGGCAAAATCTGGTTGCAGAAAGCTGTATTTTCTAGGTGCCCAGGAACCCCGTAGCCATGGGACCAAGGAGTACTGGATGCAGTTGATCATCCCTGCAGCAACACAGTTGGATCCAAAGGAACCGGACATGTTTTCATGTATCTTCCTTGGACCAAGATAGAGCAGTCAGGTCACTAGTCCAAATCATATGCTATTAGCATGAGATTATAAAAAAAATGAAAGGTAACCACAGCCTATATTTCTTTATCATCTATTTATTTTAATTAATCAAAATTAAGCAGCATAAATGCATGCCTAAGTACCCTGAAGGCATCAGATCCTGCCTAGGCTTGGAAGCTAAGCAGAGTCAGCCCTGGTTAGTACTTAGATTGGAGTCCACCAATAAATACTAGATACTGTAGGCTATATTTCAGAGGAAGGGACTGGCAAAACCACCTCTGGATATTACTTGCCTAAGAAAGACCCTATGAAATTGGTGGGGATGCCTTAAGTCAGCAAGCAACCTGAAGGCACATACATACACACACACACACACAGCATAAAATACCCAAATCCACTCCAGCAATACAAATAAAATGTTCAACCTCTTAACGTAATTAATTTCATTTAATTCATTTGATTAATTTACTTATTTATTAATCAGGAATAACTCAACTTATTACTGATTGAAGGCCTGTTTCCTACTGCACGTGTTAATTTCTTACAGGACAAAAGATGTCCAGCTACATATTAGAATGATGCCAAGTCCATCGCCACAACTCCCGGGGCACATAATGCTACATCCACATGCAGCAGCTCACCTGAGACACCTGGTTCCTCCCCGCTCTGCCTTCAGACAGTGAAAAGGCCAGCAGCCTGGGAGAGAAGGCAACCAAAAACACAAAGTTGGGACTAAGCAGAAAGATGCTGAGAAAGACTTTTTACACGAATCAGAGGGAGGGAGGAGGATTATCTACTGAAAGTCATGGTATGCAGCACGGTCGGTAAAAAGAGCCCACAATAAAACAATATTTTATTATTATTTGACGTAAGCTACCTTGAACCTTCTTGATCAAAAGCGGAAAACTTGGCCTCCCGGAATCCAAGCCTAACATTTAAACCACTACAGCAGGCCAGCTTATCAATAGTTTAAAGGACACTTTATTTATGACACCTAATACATTGCCTTTTGATTCCAAAGGGCCCCCCAAAAGGCTTAAGGAAGACTTTTTTTTTTTCTGAAACAAAGAGAGAAAGAGAAAGAAAGAGACAGAGGAAGGGTACAAAGCAAAGCAGAAGTATTTAAAAATAAAACAGTTAAAATCCTGCATTGCATTTATCTTCGTTGGTTGGGAAAATCAGAAGTACTTCACTTCTGGCAAACAACACTGCTTTTTCCATAGACACTGTGGCCTAAATCCAATTGACAGTAACGTCAATACTGATTCCTTGATTCAATGAATCTAGTCCTGTTGAAACTAGTACCTGGATTTAGCCTATGGGACACAGAGTCTGAAAAACCTGGGATGTACATTTTCTCCACACCCTCCCCATAATACCTATATAGGCTATGTCAAATCTGGTCTCTCTTATGGTTGGACAAAATGATGCCAAAGGCAACACAAGCCTTTCCATGCATTGCACCATCCTCTTATGGCAGAAAATCTCCAGCAATTAAGTTCAACTCGAAACTACAGTAGAGTCCCAGTTATCCGACACTCAGTAATCCGACACTCTGGATTAACCGACGTCGCGACGGCCTGGGAGCGTGGCTGTGGGCATTTGTTGCATTATGTGGATGCATAATGGACTCCTTGCTCCACAAATTTCTCACAGCTCTTGTGTGTGTGTGTGAGAACGCAAACTGTTACAAACCTGTTGTTATGACTAGCCAGTTCCATGGGAAACTTTTCCTCAGCGTTATCAGCTTGTCCGGAACTGGCACACAGCTGCGCCATCATATGTGTTTTTGCTACATGACACGTTATGGCTATGAACTTGTTATTCACGCTTGTTGTCGTGAGGTGAAGGTGCCGAAAGCATGTTTACTGCATATCATATAAACCCCATGCCTTGTGTACAAGTCTCTCTGTTCTTTTCTCTTTGCACTCTGTTGCTGAACCTGCCATGATGTTGGGCAGTTTGAATTTTTCTTCTGTAACTTAGGTAGTTTGAAATTCTCTTACCAATAAACATAGTTAAGTTGCCAGTTTGACTTCAGCAGTGTTTTGTTTTACTAGCTCCATAGAGCAGGCATGAAGCCTAAAGCAAGCAGGAGTTTTTATTATTCTTTATCAGCAGGAGTTTCTCGACTCCTGTTTTGCAACAATTTCCGCGCCCCCCGACACGCCCGACACGCCCCAGGCCCGCCCCCGACACGCCCCCAAAATGGCGGCCGCCGCGGGAGTCCGGGTAATCTGACCTTTTCAGTTATCCAACGCTGCGGCCACCCGTTTGCGTCGGATAACTGGGACTCTACTGTATTTTGTTTAGCATAAATGTTTGCTGAATTAAAAGCTAACATAATTTTCAACCATGTAGTTCCAAATTCCTGTTTAGCACCTCTGAACCTAGGAAATACTACATATGATCAACAAGGTTGTGTTAATTATAGGTCTGAATCCTATTATTAGCTTCAACAACAGGAGGAGTTGTGTGCCTTCCAGTCATTTCTGACTTAGGACAACCCTAAGGTGAATATCATTGAATATCAAAGTCAGGATTGCCTACACCGTTATTATTTCCAATTTCTATGTATGGTTGTGAAAGCTGGATGGTAAAGAAAGCTGACAGGAAGAGAATCAATTCACTTGAAATGTGCTAGAGGAGAGCTCTATGGATATCTTGGACAGTGAAAGACCCAAATAAATGGGTCCTAGACTAAATTAAGCTGGAACTCTTCCTAGAAGCCAAGATAATTAAACTGAGACTGTCGTACTTTGGACATATCAGGAAAAGATATGACTCACCAGAAAAGCTAATAATGCTTGGCAAGGTAGAAGGCAGTAGGAAAAGAGGAAGACTCCATTATAGATGGATCAGCTCAACCAGGGAAGACATGGCCTGCAAGACCTGAGCAGGGCTGTTGACAAGAGGGCAGCTTGGAGATCTTTCATTCATAGAGTCTCCATGTGTTAAAGTCAACTCGATAACAGTTAACAACAACCACAAAGATGAGTCTATCATGGGGTTTTCTTGGCAACATTTGTCCATTCTTCCTCTAAAACTAAGAGTGTGACTTGCCCAAGGTTACCCTGTGGATTTCCATGGCTAAACAAGGACTCAGGCCCTAGTCTCCCAGAGTCCTTCTCCAACACTCAAACTAGAGCAGACCCATCGAATCATGGGCTTTCCCTATGCATTGACCCCTCATTCAACAATTAACTTAATATGTTTACTCTGGCTAAGACTGACAATAGAAATTCAGGGCACAGCATCTGTATGTGCCCCTAAATTTCATAACAATTACAACTGCTATCTTCAGAGATATCTTGATGTTCTTAATAATTGTTCGGAAATGTGGTCAGATGATTTTTCACATGTAAGTCATCATGTTTTAATCCTTGTTCACATAGGGACATTTTAGCAGTCACACGCTCCGGCATCTGAAAAGGACAGCTACGTGTTAATGCAGAAATGGTGCAAATTTGATGCATTCATGAAAAAGCTCGTGCCTGGCGATGAAGCCTGACTAACACTTGTAATATTTACTAATACTTATATATTGCTTCTCAGTCTGCCAGGCCCTTAAGGCAATGCACGACAGATGAATACTGATAAAAACTAGTTGTCCTAATTATTGTTACTAAATTAAATGATTAATTAATATTAAATAAGATTTAAAATGTGAAATTCCAATTTATATTCCCCAGACACAGCTTCATTTAAGGGTAGAGAGCAAAGGCCACCAACTAGAATCTGTCGGAAGAAGCTTTATCACAGGGCTGGGCAAGATTTGAACACCATTTTCCCAATGTCAGGGACTGTCAGGAAGCATGGCTCCTGTCATATGTATGCATGAATATATGTAATAGCATAGCTGCACTGGATCAAAAGAAGCCATTCCCCACAAAGCACTATTATGTATTCATTGCTAATTACTACCTAAAACTATGTATCTGGTTAAAACCTTCAAAGTATCTCAAGGCTCCAAATGGTTAATTGCTCTATGTTCAGAGGGAGCAAAGGCAGGGAAATAATGATATACAGTAACCCCTTCACATTCACGAGGGTTAGGGGTGCAGAACCCTCATAAAACTGGAAAAATCGCAAATAACTTCTCCCTCCCACAATTCCCCTCCAGAGCTCCTCCATTAGGGCAGGAAGAGAAAAAATGTACAGTTAAAGTGCTTACTGGTACTTCCCTCTTAAAGGGAGAAGAGCAGAGTTGTGTTCTAGTTGCTTCCAGTGGCCATCTCGAAAAGGAAGGGGTAGGAGCAAAGAACTGACCAATCAGCAGCCATTACACAGCAGAAAGTGCAGCCACACAGGAGAGAGGGTATACCTACAGCAGTGTGTGTTGGGGGGGAATTTTAAACACAAGCCTGCCAAGCCTGGGGTGAGGGATGCAAGGGAATGGGAGGAGGAAAATGGAGCAGGGGCAAGCACATGCCTCGCAAATAAACAGATCTGCAAAGGTCAAACCCATGAATGTGGAGGGAGAACTCTAGTGAGAAGGTGTTATGAGAACTGGCTATGCATAAGGTAAGGGGACAGGAACTTGTCCTCAGTCTCATGGTGAAAGATGCATAAATAATTGTAAGCCTGGGAAAGTGTTTGTGCTGGTGGGGTGATTTGACATGTACCACTTTAACCCACCTTTGATATACCTGCCAAAATTTGTATGACAAGGTATAAGACCTGTAACCAACCTCGGTGCTTTAGTCTAGGTGCTTGCTTTTCTTAATAAATGCTTCTGTTTGAAACTCTGAGCAAAGTTTTTGAGAGCAAATTATCCAGGATTTGACAGGGACCCTCCAAGGCCATACCTGCCATCTCTCCTGGAGCCCCAGAACGAGATTCAGGTCCTAGTTCACACTGAGCTATGAAACTCTACCTCACCCCATAGTTGTGAACATAAAATGCGGGAGACTCTGTATCTCACCTTCAGCTTATTTTAAGAGAGGCAGGATATAAATTTAACTAATTAAACTTTTCCTCTCCCCCAAATAAAAGCCAAACATTCTTGCTTGATGGGTGAGTAGCCCTCTAAAGGTAGGTAACTGATACTTAAAAACGATCCAAAAGTATATCTGAGAGAATATTAGGCCATTTCCCACTACACTGTTATAGTGCTATTATTCCACCGTCAACATCCTGTGGAATTCTGGGATTTGTAGTTTAAGGAGGCCAAAGACTCCTAAACTGCAAACCCCAGGATTCCATAGGATGTTGAAAGTGGAATAATAGCACTACAACAGTGTAGTGCAGAAATGGCCGCAGGGTAAAATGTTCAGCAATGGATCCAGTTGCCAAAAGAGGTGCTGGGGTCTCTTTCTCTGGATCTCTTCAAAAAGAGGCTGAACTGCTACTTGCTGGGCGTGTTCTAGCTAGATTTCCTGCACTGACAAGTGGGGCTGGCCCTGACAGGCTATGGGGCTCCTTCCAACTCCATAATTCTGTGACATGAAAAGGTGCGCTGCAGCCATCAGAAGTCTGGAAAACATTGCTCTGATCACTCTGAAGAGCTGTTATGGTCTCCTGGAATAAGATAATAATGTGGAACTCTGCCAGGCAGTGACTGTCTACCTTTGTATTTATGGAAAAATTCATTTCCAGAAGTTCAGGAGCTATGTTTATATGTCCTTGCCTTCAGAGGGCACCGCCTTCCAGAGGAAAGGGCAGCATCCTACACAATGGAGTAATAACCTACCACACTGTATTTTTCGTTGACTGCCACATCTTATTAAATCGCGTTAGGGACATGCAGCCAAACATCAGCTGGTGGAAATGGGATCCCCGTTCTCATTAACAGCAGCCGGCTGAAGGTTAAACAAACAATCAGAGCAGAAATTTCAGGGTGTAGCCTGCAGTTCTTCCTCTCCCTAAGAGGATGTTGCTGCTGTACTTTGGAGACTTTGCCCAAGAGGTGAAAACAAAGCAGTAACACTGAATGGAAGAAATAAGAAATTGTGATCTTCCATGGACGAGAAAGAGCTGGAAGGTTATTACCATATAACTCTGAACAACTGTATCTTGTCTGATTTTGGAACACAAGCAGGGTAGATCACAAATGGAGAGCCACCAAGGAATACCAGAGATCTCCAGGTAGGACAAAGAAGAAATCCTGCCTCAAACCTTGAAGAGCAATAGCTCCAAGTAAGAGCTGACAAAGCCAGGGTGGATGGACGAAGGATCCTACTCACTATAAGGAGCTTAACATATACCTGTGTACCTCTGCTAACAAAGCCTCAGACAAAGAAGTGCCTTTTTACAAAGTATTTTTTTCACCTGCCCATTCCTTTTCTTCCTTATCCTCTGTCTAGCTGGAAGTTTTTTAGCAGCATCAGTATTGGGAACATGGCCACAAAAGGTTGCAGAAACTCAGAATTCCAGTGAAGCCTACTCTGGCACACTCTAGCTGTATGTGCCTGCCTACAACAGACAAGCCAAACAGCAGCTGCCTCCAGCATCCCTTGCTGATCATGTGTGAACGGTAATATGGAAAGAAAAGGGGAGAAAAGACTAGCCTGCCTTACCACCGTGTTTCAAAATGACAGACCTATAAATTTGGCCTCCAAAATGGAAATCATAAAAAAGTGGAGGCTGGTGAAAGAAAGAAAGAAAGAAAGAAAGAAAGAAAGAAAGAAAGAAAGAAAGAAAGAAAGAACAGATAGATGCATTTTGGAAGAAGTTTTCAACTGTTCACCAGAAGGTTTTCCTCTATTTATACAAGGTCTGTTTTTTTAAAAAAGAAATCATATGCACATATTGTCCGTTTTAAACAGAAAGTTATCTGAAACATGTTGGGCTGCTCTTCTTTTTTGTGATGTAGGAACCTTCCCCTATTATTTCCAAAATATTTCTACTTCTGCTTCCAAATTTTGTGTTAAAACAGTGGTTCTCAACCTTCCTAATGCCGCGACCCTTTAATACAATTCCTCATGTTGTGGTGACCCCCAACCATAAAATTATTTACTTATTATTTACAATGCCTCCTCCCCCGGCAAAGGCCGCCTCGCCGGCCAGGAACAGGGTGGGCAGGCAGGGAGGGAAAGAGGAGCCGTGCATCTCCCCCAGGAAAAAAATCCGAGAACCCCCCCCGGCTCTGCTTCTGCTTCGCTCTCATTTCCACTGGGGGGGGCAGTGTGGGAAAAGTTTCCAGAGTGTCGACCCTGGCTGGGGGGGGGAGGAATCCCAGCGCCTTTGTCTTTTGCGCCGGGTGCAGCTCGTCCCTCTGGAAAAGCGCTGCCTTGCGGCCCCCCAGCCCTTCCGCAGAGCCCCCCCGTGGCGAGTGAGGCAAGGGCCATGGTGAGGAGGGGGCCTGCCCCCCATGCTGCCGCTACACCCCCAAGCTGGCCCGTCAGTCGGGAGATTCTCCTGGTAGCGGAGAAGGGGAGCGATTTCAGTCCCTTCTCAACAGGGGGCAGGAGGACGCGAGCGTGTGGCTCACGCTTGCACACCACCACTCCTACTGTGGCGATGCTGTGGCCACACACGCTCCCGTCAAAGGGGGCAGGAGGATGCGAGTGTGTGGCTCGCGCTTGCGCACCACCACTGAGGAGGGAATGGAGCCTAAGACCATCGGAAATACGTATTTTCCTATGGTCTTAGGTGACCCCTGTGAAAGGGTCGTTTGACTCCCAAAGGGGTCGCGACCCACAGGTTGAGAACCGCTGTGTTAAAAGAAGTAATGCCATAGAACACATCTCCTATGTTAACTGAGTGTGACAGTGTTCTGGGGGTTGTGGCTATCTCAAGTGCCAGAGTAACCGAGCAACACGTTGCAAGGCAACCACAATAGCTACTAAGACAGAAACCCAGCCCAATGGTGTGAGGGCAGGGCTCAAAGCTCGAGAGGAGAATATGCAAAAAGCACACACCGAGCATCATTTTGGCAATCCTTCAAGTGAGTCCTTCAGCCAGAGAGAGCTCTGGAATAAAGTTCCTCCACCGGGGGGGGAGGTGTCTGAGTGGGAGGGTTTGTTTCTCAAGGAAAGACCCGAGAAAGGCAGAAGAGAAATCATACCATTTTTCAATCTGGTCAGAAAGTGTGACCTAGATTTGAGGGTTGAGCCTTTGGTAACAACCTAGCCAAAGGGCTGTTTGTGTTACTCGCACTTATAGGAGGGTCTCAAGACGCAAGGAAAATGTTTAAAAGAACTTTGAAGAACTGTATTTGCTTCGATCTGCATACGTACTCCAATTCTTTGTTCTGTTTGTTATTTTAATAAAGATTACCGTTTATTTTTATCAATTTTGACTCAACTGAGTAATATAAGCGTTTCATACAATCATAAAATATCAGCATGATGACTTATAGATCTTGATTTAGGATTCATTTTAGGCCTAATAGATCTGGCCTTTTATGTTTTCTTCAATCTGACATTTACTACACCAGGTGGGCTACGTTTTATGAAAGCAAAATAATGTCTATGGGTTTAAATATGGGTTCTCTCCTCTTATCAACTGAAAAGGAGTGTCTTGAAACTATCAGGGCCTGCCTTACGGAGAGGGAATATCAGTTGTCATATCCAACACCTCCTACGGTTTGTTCCCCATCGATCATCAAATTTGCAGATGATACCAAATTGGAAGGGGTTGCTAATACGCCGGAGGACAGGATCAAAATTCAAAATGACTGGATAGATTGGAGAGCTGGGCCAGGGTGAACAAAATGAAATTCAACAGAGAGAAATGTAAGGTCCTACACTTAGGTAGAAAAAATGGAATACAGAAATATAGGATGGGGGACACGTGGCTGGATAGCAGTATGTGTGAAAGGGATCTAGGAGTCTTCATAGATCACAAGCTGAACATGAGTCAGCAGTGTGATGCGGCAGTCAAGAAAGCCAATGCAATTCTTGGCTGCATCAATAGGAGTATGGTGTCTAGATCGAGGGAGGTACTGGTACCACTCTACTCTGCTTTGGTTAGACCCCATCTTGAATACTGTGTCCAGTTCTGGGCACCCCAATTCAAGAAGGATATAGACAAGCTGGAGCAAGTCCAGAGGAGGGCGACCAAAATGGTGAGAGGCCTGGAAGCCATGCCCTATGAGGATAGACTTAGAGAGCTGGGTATGTTTAGTCTGCAGAAGAGAAGGTTAAGGGGGGACATGATAACCATGTTTAAATATTTGAAGGGATGCCACGTAGAGGAGGGAGAGGGCTTGTTTTCTGCTGCTCCAGAGACCAGGACAAGGAGCAATGGATTCAAGCTGCAGGAAAGGAGATTCCACCTGAACCTCAGGAAGAAATTCTGTGTTCCTGCATGGCAGGGGGTTGGACTGGATGGCCCCTGTGGTCTCTTCCAACTCTACATTTCTATGATTCTATGATTTTATGATGCTCAGTATTCTTCCCTTGCAAGGTAGGATTCCGGATTATTTTCAAACTCTCTCATTGTTGGGGTCAAGGAAGGCCTTTCTACTTGCAAGGTTGAATGTAACATCCCTCAAATGTGACTAAGGGTAGATATCTACAGACCCCTTTTCTGAATCGTATATGTCATTGTGCTCAAGCTCCTGACATTCTCCATCATATTGTATTGTTCTGCCCACTGTATATAATTCCAAGGAAAAAGTTGTTAAGGAGGTTATTGGAAAGGAATATCTGTTTGGATAGGTTATCAGTGGAATGCTTATTGGAAGATCGGAATCCGCATATTACTAGGCTAATGGCCAACTTTCTGGTGGAGGTAACAAACTTATGGCTTAAATTTTCTAAAAATGATTGCTGAAGTTTTATTGTAAATGTATATGTTGTAGTATGCCTAATAAAGGTTAATCAGAATCAGAATATCAGCATTTCATAGCATTTAACACCCAAACAGAAAACATACTATCATAAAAATCTAAAGGGGTTCTAAACAACCAGTGAAGAAGTATTTAAAGGGGAAGGCAGAGGGCTGTGTCTGTAAAGTGACAGGGCACTTTATCAGTTTAGGGGAAGCTGCCCTACCCATCTGAGAGAGGAGGAGGAAGCCCCATTCACACTGAGGTATACCTGGAATCAGGCCAGGGTTCCTGTGCTAAAGCCTCTGTAACAAAAAGCGCCATGTCCAGCGATCAGGAAGTTTTGTGTGGCCTTGATGCAGCCAACAAAAGAATGACCTTGCCATGGCATGTCCCTGCCCTACAGGGCAGAACCTCCTCCTTGATCTCATATTGCATCTTCCAGAATCCAGCCCAAGATCAGGGGCAGACAGAAGCAGCTTTTCCAGGGTGGAGCTCCAGCCATCCAACACACCAACTATTTTCTTCCAGTCTCAGTTCTTCACAGAATCATAGAATCATAGAAATGTAGAGTTGGAAGAGACCACAGGGGCCATCCAGTCCAACCCCCTGCCATGCAGGAACACCCTCAAAGCACTCCCGACAGATGGCCGTCCAGCCTCTGCTTAAAAACCTCCAAGGAAGGAGACTCCACTACACTCCGAGGCAGCACATTCCACTGCCAGACAGTCCTGACTGTCAGGAAGTTCTTCCTGAGGTTCAGGTGGAATCTCCTTTCCGGCAGCTTGAATCCATTGCTCCTTGTCCTGGTCTCTGGAGCAGCAGAAAACAAGCCCTCTCCTTCTTCTACATGGCATCCCTTCAAATATTTAAACATGGCTATCTTCTAGTTCTTATAATTGCAAACCACAGATTGTCCTAATCATGATTAGGGGCTATTTCAAAAATAAGTTATGATTTAAGGGGGATGCACATCTAACATATAAAAGTCAAAGTCTGTCTGTTTGTCTGTTTGTTTAACAGCCGTTAAATGCTGGTACTGCAGCCACAAGGTTGTGAGTTCAATCCTGCCGGGCTCCAGGTTGACTCAGCCTTCCATCCTTCCACAGGTCGGTAAAATGAGTACCCAGCTTGTTGGGGGCAATTAGTTAACACATTGTAAACCGCTTAGAGAGCACTTAGCTGATAAGCTGTATAAAAATACACATGCTATTGCTATTGTCTGTGTCAGGCAAAGACCTCATACGATTGGCTGCCTAAGAAGATTCTATGGAATCCTGGGGTTTGCAGTTCAGGGAGGGACCCTTAGGATTCTTAGCCAGAGAGCTCTTGGGCCTCAGTCAACTGCATCTGTCTTGAATATGCCAGTTGCTATGGAGATGAGGCCTAGCAGCAAGGAGGAGGCCAGTGTATTCTCTGAGGAACCCAACCTCTGTATGTTAATAACTCTGAATACAGATTGAATTGGGGAATATGCGGAAAAAGTTACAGGTACTGGACAAGACAGTTCGGGGAATTAGAGACACAGGATCTCAGATCTTTCTAACAAGTATTACCTATGAGAAATGAAAATCCCGGGCAACGGCAGGTATACATGCTAGTAGTATAATATAAAACCAAGGTTAGCATTGAGAAGGGAGTGGATGATGGACACAGGCTCCAGAAAGAAAGGCAGTATGTCACAGAGACAGACTTCCAGTTTGTAAACTGTAACCCATGATTTATAACTCCAATCCACCCACAGTGGGAGTATGCATTTCAAATGGGCCGACTGCAACTCTGACACCTTGAGAGACTCAGTGTCTCCTGGATGAAGTTAGCGACCACAAATCACAGGAACTATAAAGCTGAGGTTCATCTGCATAATCCAGTTTCTGCCCTTTCCCAGGAAAAGGGTCTGCCCCCCCACCCTGGGATGTTCTGCCCTATAACTGGGTTCTGTTTTGAGGTTTGCTCTCTCTCTCTCTCTCTCTCTCTATCCCTGTTTGTTCTCTCGCTCTGTCTCTTTGTCTGCCCATCTATCCCGTGTTTTCCCAAAAAGAGCTGCCTTCAGGATCAGGTGCAGTATATTTGCTTTGTTCCTTCAATCTTTCCCTTTCTTAAGATTCTTAAACTTGGTAGTCTTTGTGTGCTTGTGTTAATGAATGCTGTGTGTGTGTGTGTGTGTGTGTGGAAATTTTGCCATTCTACCAAATAAAAGACCATTTAAAAGAACACTTGACTTCTCTCCTTCTCATGCAGTCTGACCCCATAAAAATAAGATAAAAAGATCTTCCTGCATTGCCTGCCCCCCGTTTTGCCAAGTTGTGCTGTGCTAATTTCCCCAACCTTTGTAAAATTCAGGTGTCCCTCAGGGACCCTCAAAAGCCACGGTAACAAAATGATAGTATGGAAAGGCAAGATGGTACATCTTTACCAAGTCAGAGAAAAATTTAGATGGTCAGATGTTCTCCAAATGATGCACATGGCAAATACCGCAATTCACTGGATTTCCATCTTCCCCTGCCATTTGAAAAAATTGGATGCTCAGGACTATTTTCATTATAATTATATTTTAGGTGCAAAAGGAAAAGGAAACCTATTAGAGGCCTTTTAAAAATGGCTCGCATGACTTTTAACACTATTGGAATATAGTTATAAATACATATTGCAATGTTCTGTGTTTGACACACTAGTTATAAACATCATTGCTTAGGCTAAAGAGAGACCTGTGAGTCATTTTTCAATCCTACAAGGCTTTCAAAAATAGAACAGTGATTCATAAATTACATTCTTCCACCTCCTCTTTGAGAAACTTTCAGCAGATCCCCAAGAGCAATGCCATTGGACGGTCCGACTCCTAAAAACCAAGCCCCACAAAAAGCAGAGGTGGTTTCATAGTTACACCAAGAACTATTCATGTCTGTCTGTGTGAAGACCCAAAATCACACAACACATATTCCCTTGCTTCCCCTCCCTCCCGCTTCCATCCCTGTATCCCCTCCATGGCTCATGCTGTGTGCTTGCTCGAATTTTCTCTCCTGTTTCTATTAGGATCAGTTCATCTTCCATTTTTCATCTCCGCACTACTTTTGGGTACACGCAGACCTCCTTCATTCCCCATCACACTAATTAGAGGTTTGCAGACCTTGGAAATGTTCCCTTTTTTGGCATACAGTTCTCCAAATAACCTTGTTTAATAAAATCTCGGACAAAAAAGCTCCTTTTTCCAAAGTCTTTTTTTATGGCAGCACAGTCCTTCTTTCTCCTTCTTGTCCTCAGAATTGTTTTTAGCAGCCTGGAAACTGGGAAGATGGAAAGGAAGGCAGGAAATGTCAGACATCTGGTGCTCGGTTGCAGCAGAGTAGGTGCAGTAAGCAATGTAGCAATAGCAATAGCATTTATTTCTATACTGCTTATCAACTGAGTGTTATCTAAGCGGTTTACAATGTATTTTAGCTAATTGCCCCCAACAAGCTGGGTACTCATTTTACTGACCTGCAGAAGGATGGAAGGCTGAGTCGACCTTGGAGCCCGGCAGGATTGAACTCACAACCTTGTAGTTGCAGTACTAGCATTTAACCATTGCGCCACCAGGGCTTCCAATGTAATTAAGCTAGAGATGGAAAAGAATGGGATTCTACTCTCGTTGATCTTACTGTAGTCATGTGTGCCTACCTACAACAGGCAAGGTAAACAGCAGCTGCCACCAGAATCCCTTACTGCGTATGTGTTAAAAGCAAACACAGGGAAAAGAGGAAAGCAGGTTAGCCTGCCTCACAAGCTACCCCCAGCATTTTTCAAAGAGCAGATATCTATAGATTTGGCCATAACATAAAACATAAAGAAAGTGGGGGCTTGTGGAAGAAAAAAATAGTTCCTGAACGTTTTTTAGAAGAAGCCTTCAAGTGGTCTCTAGAAAGCTCAAAATGTTTATTTACTTACACAAGGCTTTCTGATTTGGCTATTTCATCCCACATGCGCATACTGTTAATTCCGAATGAAAAGTTTGCTGGAACGTGTTCAACTGCTTGTCTTTTTTGTAGTGTAGGAACCTATCCCTATTCTTTCCATTATTTCCACCTCTAGCACCAAATTTTCTATTACAGAAGTAAAGCCCAGGAACACATCTATTTTGTTACCAGTAACTCAAACAAAACAGCCAGTAAAAAGTGTGGATTTGTGGTGTGAAAAGTAACTTTTCCAAGCTCCGGCTGTTCTCTGCTGATGAGCAGCCATGACATGTGGGGCCACATGTAGGTGAAACTGGGGAAGAGAAGCCAGATGGTTGAAAGAATTATGGACAGGGCATGCGGTTATTCATTCCAATATAAGGCAAAGCAAGCCAGAATTACACCACACTGAAAGCAGGTGAACTCTGCCACATTTCTACCACTCAGGAAACAGTATATAGTTCCAGTCACAGTAATCCATGCAGCATGACTTATAATACTAGTAATATTTTAGAAGCACAGCAAACACGATGTGGGGCTCTTTGATGTTTTCTTCTTATGAAAGTAAGATGAGTCAGCCACTATTTGCATTTGAGAGGAATAAAATAAAACTGAAGGTAGATGTAGGGTTTCAAGTACATTCAGAGTTGTAGGAACTCAAGTTTGCCAACTCTGATTACAGACATACATGCAAGCTAATAGAATATCGCATCATTATCAGTCTGGACTCTCCCTGCATATATTAAGCAAAGTGTGCCCTCTGCTTCTTTTTAGGGGGAAAAGGACATTTATACATCTGTTTGTCTATCCTTCACTTTACCAAAACAACAACAACCCACAATTGTTAAAAAAAAATTAAAAACAGTTGCAAAATTACACAAGGATTTGGCATTGGTGTTCATGGTGTTACAGTCACTAGCCAATAGGTACCCTTCATGACCAACTTTTACCAAAGTCAAAAGGACCATCTCCAGACATGTTGACTTTTCAGAGCTCACTCCCAGGAGTCAGGGAAGGCATTTGTGTTGAATAAAGCAATACCACCAGTACCTTCAAATCCTCCTCACTACTCTGAAAACAGTATATCAGTATACTTTGTATGATTGATTCTTATTGAAACAACTTCTGCGCTGCAGAGCCACCTTCCACAAGTCTCATTTTAGCTGGTAGTAAGATGACGGGGTGCAACGTGAGGCCTGATATCCTAAGCCCAGCTTCCTCTGAGTAAAGCCCCACTGAAGACAGTGGATCTTCTGACTAAATCTGCACAGGATCGTACTGTAGCTGAAACAGCTGGTTGGATTCATTGCTTTTACAACTAATTGATTTGGAGGTTTCAATGTGCTGACACGTTCAAATGCAAGAACTTATTAAAGCTGCAAATAGAAGGTACAACTGAAGACATATTAATATACCTTGATATATTAAAAATATTAATATATTTTCTTGACCTTTTTTAAAAAAACTGTGTCAGAAATTATTGCACTAATTTACTAAAAAGTGACCCTTCAGTTTTGTTGTCAATAGGCACAGTACTTGATAAACACCAGAAACAAAGAATTCTTCCATCTCTTTCATTCTACAGTAGATTCCTTTCACCTGAGCGCTCCCACCCCCGCTTTTGACCCAGTTATTCGTATTGTGTTAAAAATCTAATTCTTCCCCTCTCACAACAGAAGAAAAAGGGTTTAATGCTTATTTCAGTGCAATGGATGTTCTCACAGTATGTGGATTATGGTCGTTCTTCAAATGGAAAGGTCTCTGAAAAATGAATTCACTTGCTTCCCCTTGATCATGCAGTAAGGGATTTACAGGTCGCAGTTCTTGAACAAGGAAATTACAAAGGAAGACTAAAAAGAGAAACTGCTGAATTGCATTATATTAATGAATTCCAATCCATTAGCAGAGGTATGACCAAGGACAATAGCTTCTTGGCACACTACATATATTAATACAAGAGTTCTCATTACTGCACATATAACAAAAGGAATCTTTTCAGAAAGAGTTTTGAACCCAGGGAAAATGACTTTTGGTAAGTAAAGTTACTGCTTTCACACATCAACATTAACTGACCATGGTAAAGGTCTGAAAGAGCTGTATCTCCTCACCCAAAACGTTGAAAATGTAGGACAAGGGTCATGATTTGCATCTTTCTGAATCCTATTATATTCTATCCTACTCCCACAACTGTAAAAATATGCTTTGTATCTGCTGCCTTAATACCACTCACCACCACATCCGAAGAAATGGGTTTACATCCATGAAAGCTCATGTGAAAATAAAAACCAGTCAGTTTTAAAGGTGCTGGCACATTTCTTCTGCTTCCCCCCTCTCCCTTCCCCCAGGGGATAGTGAATGTCCTCTTACAAGAGGGATTAGGCAGATCAATTTTTTTTTGCAATGTAAAATTTATGTATTCCTCTATGATGAGTGCTGGCAAGCCCAACTTCCTACTCTGGCCAAACAGCTGGTTCCCAACTACAGTGGAAACTGTTCCCCTACAGCATCTCCAAGTTGTCAATGAAAAAAAAAAACACTGTCTAAAATGCCAAATTTGGATTCTGTGTGGGATGGCCACCTGTACAGGACCAAACACCTTTCCCTGCTCTCTGTAGCTGAAGGGGGCCATACTTGCCAAATTTGCCACCAAAATGTGGTGGTACAGCAGCAAATAAAACAAAATAAAGCAGTATTTTTGGTCTGAAGGCACCATTTGTGCTTTAGACAAGAGGCATGGTCTTTGATTATCTCGTTTATAAGTAGACTCATGTTCCCAGAAGTGAAAAATCTACTTGGAAACAAAATGTACAGCGGAGTGCATACCTTGTTTAAAACGCGGAAATGCCATGGAGAAGTGAAAGCACCAGGGTGGGTTGGGGAGACTTTCTACTGGGTCACTAAATTCCCAAGTCTAAATCAGTGGCAGCAGGGGGCCTTTGCAGGCTGCACACTGCAAAAAAGATGAGGGCCGCCAATCCATCTTTTATGGCTTTGAGAAGTTATCACCCAGTCCCTTGCCTGCCACTTTTGAGCAAGTTTCTAGACCAAGTGGTGCCCAGTCTACTCCAGTCAGTCTTGTAGGGACACCAAGCATACCAATGCATTCCAATCTGGTTTCTGGCCACAGTACAGAACCAAAACCACACAGAGGCAGAATGGACCAGGGAAGTGGGCTACAACTCTGCTGGTACTCCTAAATGTCTCAATATTCTTCCAGATCCCTCTCAGCGTTGTATGGCCTATCCTCTAGGGTACCACTAGGTTCTATACTGTCCCCTGTGCTGTTTGGTATCTATACCATACCAATGGGTCAAGTCATCTAGAGGTTTGAGCTGAAGTGCCAGCAAAATGAGGAAGACACACAGCCTTCCCTTCCTTTTCCAACTTCCAGTCCAGGCTGCTAACTCAAAAGCAGAACACACACACACACACACACACACACAGAGTCTATAGTTCATGGGCTGCAATGGATAATTGAATCCACTCCCTCACCCAACATACCTAGTTCTAGCCTTGTTAATGTTTTTCATAGTAACAAGTAACAAAGATGAGATTTCAAAAAAGCAAGATATATAAAAGGCAGTGCAAAAAATGTGATGCATTTTTTTTAAAAAAAAGAACAGCACAGGAAAATATATTAACATAGAATTTAATATCTAAAATACTTGCAAGAAAAGATGAGCTCTGTTTAGTTGGAATCTCATGTGTTTGAGACCTATCCTCTGAAGTGGCAAATAATCAAATTTGCTCCATCTCCCAAGTGACAGCCCTTCAGATATTTAAATACAGCTGTCTTATTACCTCTCAATAAACACACCCAGCTCCCTCAACTGACCTCCACAGGGCTTGGCCTCTGGACACACTCCAGCTTATTGATCCTGTCTCAGTCATGTCAAAAAGAAGACACAGAACTCATAACCCAGGAATCCAGCAGTGGCTTGGACACAAATTCAACGGAAAAAGAACCAGGGGATGCCGGCAAAAGAGGCAACAGATCCAAACACAAAGGGAGAACTAAAGACTAGAAATGGAGAGGCCTAACTTCCCTGTGCCCAAGACCATTGTGCCTGAGATAATAAATAAATTGCAGATCAACATAAATGCAGATCAGCATCAACATCCTGGGCTTAAGTCCAGAACGTGGACAATACGTCTTCCTCCAAAAATTCCACAAATCCTGGAGCCACCCTGAAATCAAGGGGCCTGTTCATAGTTCACAATTCTAACACTATGATCAGTGGTGCATCTAGCGTAAACAGCACCTAGGGCAAGCATGGAAGTTGTGACCCCTTGATGTGCTGCTTGATGCCCTTGGGGTACCAATGGACCCAAATGTAGTTGCAACAGAAGGGACTCCTGCGGCTCTCTTCCCTCTCCTCCTAGGCCTCGTCTGGAGCATCTAGGATACAGCAAGTAGGGCACGTGCCCTCCAGACTCAGAGCTGCCCAAGCTTCCTGCTCCTCCTCCTCTAAATCTTCCAGCATGGCTTTTTTGCACACACCCCGGCACTGGCACCCAGGGCACATGTCCTACTTGCCCCACCCAAGACACACTTCTGACTATGACTTCACTTTAACTGCCTATGGCAACATCCTATGGAGTCCTGGAGTTAGTACTTTAGTGAAGGACTAGAGCTCTCTGGTTAAGAATTTCCACTGCTAAACCAAATCCCAGGATTCTGTGGAATGTCACCATGGCAATTCAAGTGGAATCATAGCACTATAATCATGTAATACAGAATCATAGAATCATAGAAATGTAGAGTTGGAAGAGACCACACGGGCCATCCAGTCCAACCCCCTGCCATGTAGGAACACCCTCAAATATAAATATATAATATAAAATGGCCCCTGGAGAATAGGAGATGTGCTAGGTTCGAAGCTGATATCCTGTACCTTTAATGCTTCCCACTAAAAGATACAGGGCTGGGAGGAAGACTCTTAGCTGATATCTACTAAAGAAAACCCCGGTTGAGCTTCAGAATTTATTGGAACAAGGTACTCATCGAAGAGTGCTCCAAAATCCTGCACAGTCTGCTCTGCTCTGCTGCTGGACCGAAGGCAAGTCATAGAAGTGTGGTCTGTGTCCCATGCATTAAACTGGTGTACTCTTACAGCTAAAACAGTGCCAAACTCTGGCCATTTCTGCACTACACTGTTATAGCGCGATTATTCCACTTTCAACATCCTATGGAATCCTGGGGCTTGCAGTTTAGGAAGGGGCCAGCTGGCCCCTCCCTAAACTGCAAACCCCAGGATTCCATAGGATGTTGAAAGTGGAATAATCGGGGCCAGCTGGCCCCTCCCTAAACTGCAAACCCCAGGATTCCATAGGATGTTGAAAGTGGAATAATCGCGCTATAACAGTGTAGTGCGGAAATGTTTTCTGTGTTTTGCATTCAGCAGCACAACCCACCCTGTCCCCCACAGAGTTCTGAAGATAAATACTCACAGTGTATGTTCCTTACAACAGCACCCTCACAAAGGAAAATTGAAAAGGAAAGATTCATCTGATATTTAGCTGCCATTTGTAGAAAAGCCAATACGGAGCATTTCAAGACCTCCTGAACTATTTCCAAGAAAGAGCCACTTAAACAACAGGTAAAAACAATCCCTAAAGCTGGAAGTGACATCTCCACCCTTCTGACAAAAATGCAGTCCTTAAAAAGTCTGAGCATGACTCATTTTCTGCATTTAATTATTTCCCCAGCTGGGCCTTCCAGCTGTCTTGCAAATCCCGCACTAATGCACATTTATTATATAAGACAGGTTTCCAAGGTGATGGGACCTGAAGAAGCTAGGCAATTGGCAACCAATTTGCTCAGTACCATTGGAACTGGTCAGGGAGGCAGCCATCCTTCTTGCCTTCCAAGAACAGAGTAAAAAGGCTACCAGTTCACTGCTGGCTTCTAGTGTGCAGGTAGATTTCACGTGTATTCCAAACATGAACACCCTGCTTTTCTATGGTAAGCATCCAAATAAATAAAAATATAAATATAAATAAAATAAAAAAATAAATATAAATAAAAAATATAAATCAACACAATTTCTACTACCACTTTGAGTTTTCTCAAGAAAAAAAGTGGGGTGGAAATAAAGATGATAATAGTAGTAGTAGTAGTAGTAGTAGTAGTAGTAGTAGTAGTAGTAATAATAATAATAATAATAATAATAATAATAATAATAATAATGTGTTTTAGGTTGAGTGACAACAGGCCTGCAGGCAAAACAGAACCACTGAGAAACAAGAGGTTAGCATTAGCAATGGGGTGGGAGGGGAGAAACCTTCATTTTAAAAAAATTAAAGAAATACCAAAGATTGACCTCCTCTACCAACACACAGCCCAGAGGGAACTGAGCATGCTGTGCAGTCCCAAAATATTGTCAGCTAGAAATTAAAAAAAAAAATAGGTGGGGGACAAGGTTGCTATTTCTTTAAAGCCTTTTCCACCATTTATATCATGGGTGATACATCCTTAGTGTTCTAGACTTTTATGGACTATAACTCCCATAATGCTTTACCATTGGCTTTGCTCTCTGCGGCTTCTGGGAGTTGAAGTACAAAAATCTGGAGGGTAAATGGCTCTCCCCACCCATGATTTATAGGCATGGGGGGGATCTGGTTTGCATTTTAATATAAGCCAACCTACTGAGCATTATCCAAACTAAAACATGAGCTGGAAACAATTCAGTTGAAAGTTACTATAGGAGCGGCCAAGAGATCAAGCTATGGATAGAGACGGTACATTTCTCCACCCTCGCCATGGACCAACTAGGTGCCCTTGGGCTACTGTTAGGTGGATTTGTAATTGGTTGGCCGACCGCACCCAAAGGGTGCTCACCAATGGCTGCTTTTCATCCTGCAGAAAGGTGACTAGTGGGGTGCCACAGGGTTCTGTCCTGGGCCCAGGGCTATTCAACATCTTCATCAATGACTTGGATGAAGGAGTGGAGGGCATGCTGATCAAATTTGCAGATGATACCAAACTGGGAGGGTTTGCTAACATACCAGAAGACAGGACCAAATTTCAATACGACCTTGACAGACTGGAGAGCTGGGCCAAAGCTAACAAAATGAATTTCAACAGAGAGAAATGTAAGGTCCTGCACTTGGGCAGAAAAAATGAAAGTCACAAGTATGGGATGGGGGACGTGTGGCTGGATAGCAGTACGTGTGAAAAGGATCTAGGAGTCTTGGTAGCTCAAAAGCTGAACATGAGTCAGCAGTGTGACGCGGCAGCCAAGAAAGCCAACGCAATTCTTGGTTGCATCAATAGGAGGATGGTGTCTAGATCGAGGGAGGTAATAGTACCACTCTATTCTGCATTGGTTAGGCCTCATTTGGAATACTGTGTCCAGTTCTGGGCACCTCAATTCAAGAAGGATGTCAACAAGCTGGAACATGTCCAGAGGAGGGCAACCAAAATGGTAAGGGGTCTGGAAGCCATGCCCTATGAGGAACGCCTTAGCGAGCTGGGTATGTTTAGTCTGCAGAGGAGAAGGTTAAGAGGGGACATGATAGCCATGTTTAAATATTTGAAGGGATATCATGTTGAGGAGGGAGCAGTCTTGTTCTCTGCCGCTTCAGAGACTAGGACAAGGAGCAATGGATTCAAGCTGCAGGAAAGGAGATTCCACTTGAGCCTCAGGAAGAACTTCCTGACGGTCAGAGCTGTCCAGCAGTGGAATATGCTGCCTCGGAGTGTGGTGGAGTCTCCTTCTTTAGAGGTTTTTAAGCAGAGGCTGGATGGCCATCTGTTGGGAATGCTTTGATGGGTGTTCCTGCATAGCAGGGGGTTGGACTGGATGGCCCCTGGGGTCTCTTCCAACTGTATGATTCTATGTGATCCTCTTACAGCTTAAACTGGGTAGGCATTCAGGCAGCCACACCTGTCCCCATTTTCCACCCCTGCCCCTTTAGACAAAACCAGAAATAATCTGCAGGTCACTTTCAGTTTTCCAAAAATGCCATTTGTTCCCTAAAAAAGATGCAAGAGGACCCCAAACAAAATGTAGTTAAGATAACTCCATCCCCAAGAGATACAGCTCCCCATTTTTACCACAGCAAGGAGAACCTCAAGAGCAGGGCTGGATATCGTGGAGGCCTTCAAGATGCTGCACTGAAACTCCCAAAAGGCCTACCCTGCATAACCAATGCTGGCGAAAGCTGGGAGTTGCAGTCCAACACCATCTGAAGGGTTGCGCAATTTCCACCCTTGCTATGAAGCCACCCTGGTCGCTATCCATGGCCTAAACCTTTTGTTGAATCAGGGATGAGCACACTGGAAGGATGGACTTTTCCCCCCAAATGTCCTGAGGAGGAAGAGAAAGCAGGCAGGCAGACACCCCAGGCACTGCCTCTTCCTGCTCCTGCTTCCATGTTTAATCCAATACACTGCATTTTATTAATAGCATGAGCCACTCCAGGGATTTCAGCTGGATACAAACCCACTGAGCAAAACAAATAAATGCTGATCTATTTTAATTGGTTAGATGGATAGGAAGCCTATGTCATTCTTGAGACAGCCCACTGGGTGGCAGTAAGTGACCAACCATCATCCTTTGACATCTCCAACTAGTCTTAAGCAGCCACAAGAGCATGTCAGGGTGCAAATTGACACTATGCCAAAGCATGGCTTGTAAGATCGGGTGTCTCCAATACAAGAACCAACCGAGCCCATTTCTGCACTAGTCTGTTATAGCACTATTATGCCACTTGCAACATCCTATGGAATCCTGGGGTTTGCAGTGCAAACCCCAGGATTCCATAGGATGTTGCAAGTGGAATAATAGTGCTATAACAGACCAGTGTGGAAAGGACCCAAGAAGGCCCTCATCATATGAAGAAGAGTATGTTCAGAGGGAAGATGGATAACTATGCATGTTGCCAGAATGTAAAGACCCCGCGGGGGTGGGGGGGAATGGATGGAAATTTGGAAAAGACAGTCTTTTGGAAACCACAGCCTTTTTTCCTGAACAGTTTTAAAAATCGGATTACGGAATATGTTCTTTTGCAATGATGGGGAAAAAAAACATTTAAAACAAGGTGTTGCTATACTCCCTGTGGGATTCTGAGGTTTCTGGTTTACAGACACCAAACAGCTCTCTGGGAATTCTAAATGCCCCCTCCCTAAACTACAAATCCCAGGATTCCACAGGATGTTGAAAGTGGAATAATAGCACTATAACAGTGTAGGGAGGAAATAGCCATTATTTCTAAAAACCATGTAGCAGGTATAGTATCTCACATCACTGCAATTCTTAGGGTTGTTTTTTTTAATCAGTATAAATGTTTTATGTTTTTCTGACCCTATGGAGGACTAAGAGCCAGCATGATTTGTGGTTTGGCTGTTGGACTACAGCCCTGGATATCGGGGTTCAATTCCCCCGCTCAGCCATGGAAACCCACTGGGTGACCTTGGGTGCATCACATACTCTCAGCCCCAGAAAACTCCATGATAGGTTCACCTTAGGGTTGCCATAAGTCGGAAATGACTTGAAGATACAACAACAACAATGGAGGACTAGGAGACCATTTTTTTTCCTAAAGTTGGTTTTAAATGTTTTCCTTACTCCTTAAACATGCAAAACCAAACAGGTTCCTCATTCCTTACAGTTCGGAACATTATAGCTTTGTCTGTAACAAAAACAGAATTTTAAAAAGCAAATTCAATGTTTTAATAAGCTATACTTTTAATATATCAAACATGCCAATTTGATGCCAAACCAAATTATGCACAATGCATTTTACGTTCCTAAACTCTGCCTGAGGCTGCCTTTGAAAAATATTCAGAAACTTTAGTGGGTCCCAAATGCTGTGGCCATTCAGCTGACAAAGGCTGGTTAACACGTAACTCCGCTTGTGAAACAGCTTCATTGGCTACTAGTTTGTTTCCAGCCAAGTTCAAAGTGTTGGTTAGGAGCCATAAAGCCCTACGTGGCTTAGGTCCAGACTGTTGGAAAGGTAGGGTTTAAATATAGGCAGTTAACTGAAAGGTTTCAGATGGATTTAAAGACATATGGAATTGAAATAAAGGAGAAACTTGGAGTGATAAAACGACTTTTTGAAAACCCTCCTCATTTATTAGCCCAAATCACTCAGGAAATATTGCACCAGGAGAAGTATGAAAAAACGGTTAAAGCAGTAATGATCTCGTGGGCACAGAATATTGGTCATACAATCCAACCGGACTCTTGGGAGCAGAGCTGGAAAAAGACAAACAAATTTACGGTTGCCTAGAATTTAAAAGAGAACTATTATAAAATGTTTTATAGATGGTATTTGACACCAGATAAATTACAAAAGATTTACAATTCAGGTACTGGGCTTTGTTGGAAATGTTTAAAAGAGGTGGGTACGATATATCATATGTGGTGGACATGTCCAAAGTTTAATAAATATTGGACTGAGATACATAACAGGATTTGTGAAACAATGAAGCTATAATTTCCTATGATTCCTGAATTGTATTTGTTAAATATGACAGACTCAGTAGACGGCATGAATATAAAGAAATATTGGAGAATATTATTATATATGATAACAACTGCACGTAATGAATACGCTAAGGTATGGAAAACACAGCAAATACCTACAATAGAACAATGGTGGGGAACTTTTATTGAAAATAAAAACGCTGACATAGTCTCTCAAAGACTGAAAGGGAAATCAGATGATGAAATTCAGAAAGAATGGCAAATTGTAGGTGATTGCTGGGTGACCTTTGATAGAAGTCTATAATTCATGGTAATATGTGGAAAAAACTCATTGTGATGATTACGGCAGATATCATGAAGCAAGAATATGGAAAATGGAAATGCTATGTACCAACATGTAAAATAGCTGAAAAAATGCAGTACAAAGATATAACAATGTTAAGAGATATTCGAAATGAAATCTAGATCAGTTTGGAAGATTCAAGAAATAATTCATGTGAAATAGCAATAATAAATGTTTGTTTTAATTGTGGAACTTCAATAAAATGATATTAAAAAAAGAAAGAAAGGTAGGGTTTAATAACAAGATGTCTCTTATTACAAGAAATGTCCATCACTTGACGGTCAGAAAGGTCATGCCTTAAAGGGCTGGCAAGAGCCTCTTATTTTAAGCGATGCCCCCTATTTAAGGGTTGGGAAGCTTTTTCTTTTGTACAGACTGAAGAAGACACGAAAGGGGGGCAATCCCATATTTGGGCCCTTCCTAAAAACAGAAGGTGTGTTTCATACAACTTATGAATGTGGACAATATCTCCATTTTTACAGAAAAACACATGGCTAATTAAAATCAATACCTTCGTTTGATGTTTAGGTTAATAGCTACTTCCTGATTGTCAACCTTGATTGTCGTTAATTTTGACTATCCCTATTGCTATTTTGAAAAACTGGAAGCACTACTGAAAGATCATCTCTCTCAACATGAGTCGGCCCAAGTTTTAAGATCCTCAAGCGAGGGCTTTCTCTCAATGCCACCATGCTCAGAGATATAACTAATGACAGCAGGGGAGAGCTGGTGGTGCAGTGGTTAAATGGCAGTACTGCAAGCCACAACGTTGTGAGTTCGATCCTGCCCGGCTCCAAGCCTTCCATCCACTCAGCCTTCCATCCTTTCGCAGGTCGGTAAAATGAGTACCCAGCTTGTTGGGGGCATGTATAGAACTGTTTCGAAATACATGCTATTTGTAAGTTGTTCGCCGCCTCGATCCATATGGAGAGGCGGGATACAAATAAATAAATTAAATAAAAAAAAGAGTCTTCTCAGTGGCTGCCCCAGGGCTATAGAACTCTCTCCCAAGGCAAAGACTTTCTTACTTACCCATACCATTGAGAGTTAATCGGACTGCGGTCTGTCTGCCTGCCTGCTTTCTCTTCCTCCTCAGGGCATTTGGACCAATCAAAAGACCAATCATATACTATGGTCATTAAACCTTTCCCCAATTCTGATAATCAATCTTATCGAGATCAAAGCCATTTGCAGATCTCAAGTTTGATGTCTGTGTGTGCAAATCCGCCGCCTGGATTATAGACTTCGCCATGACAAGAGGTATCATACTCTGGGCACACGCCATGCCATAAACAAAATATAGGCATGATTTTGACCGTAAGAGCAGACTTTGAAACAATGAGGAAGCAACAGATCTGGCTGAAAGGTTGAGGAAAAGATACCGCTACAGATAGACAGATGTTGATATACTTAATCATTAACAGAACACCTTTGGTGCAGAAGGCAATTCACATCTGTCCTCATGGAAACTCTGTGAGATTCTAATTAAATCCAGTTCAGTTATTATTACTAGAGGCCAAGTGACTTCTCTAACCCATTTGAACAAGAGGAGACATGAGTCTAAACATATCAGACTGACAGCTCCTGCTCCAGGCAATATTAAACAGAACAGATGACACAGCAATATGGCCAAGAATAGTGCTCCCTTTCTAGCTTAGCTAATAAATGGGTAGCCTATTTACACACGAAATGACCAATGTTGTGTTCACAACACAACAAAATTCAATTGCTGGATTTCCAGTTTAACATATTGTTGTCAACTGCTGTCGAATCAACTTCGACTTATGGCAAGCTATGAATGCCAAGCCACCCAGTCATCAACCACCCTGGTCAGGTCTTACAGATTAAGAGATGTGTCTCCCTTGATTGAGTCGATCCATCTGTAATCTGGTCTTCTGCTTTTTCCACCACCTTCTACTTTAACAAGCATTATTGTTTATTCTAGTGAGTCAGGTCTTCTCATGATATGACCAAAGTATTAACATATACAGATATCTAAAAGAGCAGCCAGCTACAAATTCCATCTGCAAAAGCCGGAGCATTTCTGCACTAGACTGTTATAGTGCTATGATTCCATTTGCAACATCCTATGGAATCCTGGGGTTTGCTGCAACAGCAAACAGCAAACCCCAGGATTCCATAGGATGTTGCAAGTGGAATCATAGCGCTATAACCGTCTAGTGCAGAAATAGAGCCAGTCTGGCAATCTTTGGGAAAAGTGGCTTTGTTGTCAGCGTGCGCCTTCAAGTCACTTCCAACTTAAGCTGACTCACAAGGTTTTCTTGGGAAGACTTGTTCAGGGGGCGTTTGCCTTTGCCTGAAGTTGGGAGAGTGTGACTTGCTCAAGGTCACCTAGGCAGCTTCCATGCCCAAATGGGGAATCAAACCCTGGTCTCTAGTCATAGCTCAACACTCAAACTACGCTGGCTCTCACTGAAGAGGTTACAAATTAAGATTTTGGTATATGCCTTAATTCCAGGGTCAAAGCATTCCACAGGGGAGGAGGTACACTAAACGCCCTTGTCAATGGCTGTCAAATGAATCTCAGGATCAGGTGGAATCAACAAAAGGGCCTCCCCTTTGTGTTGGCAGGAAGGTCCAAGAAAAGTTGGCCTCTCAGGTTGCTCTCCTGTGGCCCTTTTACACCACACACTCATAGCATTATGATTCTACCTTAAGTGCCATACTTCTGCCTTGTGGAATTTGGGGATTTGCAATTTAGGGTGAGGTATTTAGAACCCCCAGCTAGAGACCTCCACTGCCTCACCAAACTACGAACCCTAAGATTCCAAAGGATGGAACCATGGCAGTTAAAGCAGAATAATAGCATGAGAGTTGCGCAGTGGGAAAGACCACTACGAGTCCCTCTGACATCCAGTGTCATGCCCTGCCATCTTTACATTTTCCATTCCAATTTTCATCAGCTGCTAGCAAGGAAACGCTTAAGTCTTTACTCCATTAAGTTACATAGTGGATTTTAGAAAATATTACGAAGAACGAGCGGAAGAACTAGAGGCCACCACTACCGGAAGACACACGGGTTTCTATCCTATTGCTGGTCCCAACAAAACTAGACCCACTGTGGCGGGATTTATCTACTTGTTGATTGAATCAACAACTGATTCAATGAGCCTCCTTCAGTTAAGACTAACCAATATAGGTGAAAATCACGCACTCCTCCAAATGCAATTGGACTGCAATTCACAGTAGCCCTCTTGGCGGCACAGCCAATGGTGAAGGATGATGGGAACTGCAGTCCAGCAACATGAAGGGCTGTGTAATTCCCATCCTGCAACAGAATTCAGGCCACAGAGTTCGGCTGTATGCTTGCACCGCAGTCTGAGAAGGGATTTTACTAACTCCTCAGACACAACTGCTGCTGTGAAAAGAGAGAAAGTAGCAAAAGATACCTCTGCTTTTCTCCCTTAACTGTTGACTAGTAACAACTATTCCAGCAGGCTTCTTGAATCATTTCCATCCAGCTGGTTCATTTAAGGAAGCACTGCACTTAATCTTCCCCCTCCTCCATCAACACCTCTTTCTCCTTATATGTCATGTCTTTATTTAGACTGTAAGCCCGAGAGCAGGAATTTTATGTTAGCTATCACGCCAGCTACTCTGGGAGCCTTTTTTGGCTAAACTGCAGGGTATAAATACTGAATAAATACATAATGCCCATTTTTAAAAATGGAAAAAACAGTTTTAGATGCACACTGCTTTTTCAGTCCCCTCTACTACTACTACTATTATTATTATTATTATTATTATTATTATTATTATTATTATTATTACATGATCCCACCTATTCAAGATGGCCACCTTCTGTGACAGTTGCAAAAATGTACATATGCAATACAATCCTATACATGTCTGCTAAGAATTAGGTCTTATTGATTCTACCTAGAATTACTGCCTGCCTGGAAAACATATACAGAATTACAGCCTCAATTTCACACATACACACATTTACAAATGTATGCTTCTTTAAGCTGAGATACACATGGATACCCTCAGGCACAGAATTCCCTATGGAAGAATCAGCAGAAGTATAGTGTCCAGAACATGGGAAGTAGTGGTGCTACACTACTCTGCTTTGGTTAGACCTCATTTGGAATGCTATGTCCAGCTCTGGGCACCACAGTTCAAGAAGGATATTGACAAGCTGGAACGTGTCCAGAGGAAGGGGATCAAAATGGTAGAAGGCCTAAAAAAAAAATCTTATGAGAGCTGGGTATGTTCAGGCTCTAGAAGAGAAGACTGAAAGGTGACATAAAAGCCATATTTAAATTTCTGAAGACATGTTATGTAGAAGATGGAGGCAGCTTGTCTTCTGCTGCTCCAGAGACTAGACATGAACCAGTGGATTCACATTATAAGAAAAGAGATTCCACCTAAACATTAAGAAGGCTTCCTTGACTGTAAGAACTATTTGACAATAGCATGCACTACTGTGGCGCATGCAATCTCCATCTTTGGAGGTCTTTAAACAGAATTTGGACGGACACCTTTCAGGAGTGTTTTAGTTGTGCATCCCTGCATAGCAGAGGGTTGAAATAAACAGCTCTTGTGGTTTCTTCCCAATCTAAGATTCTATGAAATCAAGCCCATTTAATCCCAAGAGTAATGAATGAACTCGTGAGCACAAAAACTCCCTATTTCCTACAAATGGGCATCAGGAAATTGAAACCAAAGGCAAACCACTAAATATAAACAAAGGAAAGCACACTCATGACGACCATTTCACTTTTTACAAACAAGGAAACCTAAGTCTGATGCCAAAGGAGATCAAGGAGATGCAAACCAAGTCTGACTCCAAGGAACATCAGAGAGCTGCAACCAAACCAACTTCCTGATGTATTTACATTTTGCAGTTAAAAGCGTACACTTAACACAACTTTGGTGATCTTTCAACATTACAGCATTTACGTCTTTCTAGAGTAGGGGACAGGGAGGAATGTGGCCTTCCAGTTATTGTTGAACTGCCTGTCCCAGTGTTCCACACCTTTATCCAAACTGAATGTTGGGGCATGCAATCCAACATTTGGGAGGCCATCTGACCCCCATCTCTGTTCTAAAGAAACCCCTTCCCCACACAAATAACAATGGTTGCAGCCCTGGTGCACTACCACAATTAGAAAGGACTCCACAGTATGGGTTTACCACACAAGCACAAGCAGCATTGCTGGCATAGGAAGAAGTCAAACTACGTATTCTTCAGTTCAGAGAACTTGGAGCTTGCAGGCTACAGGTGGACAACTTGTGCCCCTCCATGCATTGTTGGGTTGCAATTTCCAGCAGACCTAACCAGCACAGTCAATTGTCAAGAATCATGGGAGTTCCAATCCAGGAAACACATACAAACTGTCCCCCACTCTTTTACAATAGCCAAACTGCACAGAATAGAGTGTGCCACTCAGTGGGAGGGTTCCACTTTTGAGCAAACCCCTCTGTATTTTTACCATAAACTCTGCAAATCAAAAATCAACACATGGGGGGTGTTACTCAGGCCCGCACTTCTACCAGCTGCACAGGTTTCCTATCTGCAAATAGTACCGGATGCTGTTGTTGATGTGTGCCTTCAAGTGGTTTCCAACTTATGGCAACCCTCAGGCAAACCTATCATGAGGTTTCCTGGGAGCTGAGAGTGTGCTATGTGCCCAAAGCCACCCAGAAGTAGGTTTCCACTGCTAATTAGGAAATCAAATCCTGGCCCATTTCCGCACTACACTCCTATAGTGCGATTATTCCACTTTCAACATCCTCTGGAATCCTGGGGTTTGCAGTTTTGGGAGGGGCCGGAAACTGCAAACCCCAGGATTCCAAGGATGTTGAAAGTGGAATCATCGCGCTATAACAGTGTAGTGTGGAAATGACCAAGGAGACAGGTAGTTTCCAACGAAATAACTGTGTCAGTCTTTCACAGCATAAAAAAGGAAAGTGGGATTGATGGGAAGAAAGAATCTAATAGCACCTTTAAGACTGGCTGGCTTATTTCAGCATGAGCTCTTGGGGATGCTCGTCCCCTCCTTGGTCTGTAATATTGTTTTCAGCCAGGGTGGTGCAGCAGTTTGCCTGTTGGACTGAGGACCTCAGGAACCCAGGGTTCGAACCCCAATTCAGCTGCGGAACCCCACTGGGCGACCTTGGGCGAGTCACACTCTCTCAGCCTCAGAAGGCAATGGCAAGCCTCGGCTGCATCAATAGGAGTATGGTGTCTAGATCGAGGGAGGTACTGGTATCACTCTACTCTGCTTTGGTTAGACCTCATCTTGAATACTGTGTCCAGTTCTGGGCACCCCAAGTCAAGAAGGACATGGTCAAACTGGAGCAAGTCCAGAGGAGGGCGACCAAAATGGTGAGGGGCCTGGAAGCCATGAAGCCCTATGAGGATAGACTTAGAGAGCTGGGTATGTTTAGTCTGCAGAAGAGAAGGTTAAGAGGGGACATGATAGCCATGTTTCAATATTTGAAGGGATGCCATGTAGAGGAAGGAGAGGGCTTGTTTTCTGCTGCTCCAGAGACCAGGACAAGGAGCAATGGATTCAAGCTGCAGGAAAGGAGATTCCACCTGAACCTCAGGAAGAACTTCCTGACAGTCAAGGCTGTCCGGCAGTGGAATCTGTTGCCTCGGAGTGTAGTGGAGTCTCCTTCCTTGGAGGTTTTTAAGCAGAGGCTTGATGGCCATCTGTCGGGATTGATTTGAGTGTGTTCCTGCATGGCAGGGGGTTGGACTGGATGGCCTCTGGGGTCTCTTCCAACTCTACATTTCTAGGATTCTAAGCCTCCTCTAAACAAATCCTGCCAAGAAAATCCTGCCACAGGGTCACCATAACCCAGAGTCGACTTGTGTCTGAAGAGGCGGATCGATACCCACAAACACTCACGGTGAAATAAACCAGTTTATCCTCAAAAATGCTACCAGATGATGATGATGATGATGATGATGATGATGATGATGATGATGATAATAATAATAATAATAATAATAATAATAATAATAATAATAATAATAATATTTATTTTTATCCCGCCTCTCCCAGTGGATCGAGGCGGCATTACAGGAATATATAAATACATTAAAACATTAAAATGTACCCCATCCTCCCCACCCACCCACCCTTCTATCCCCCTAAAAAACATTAATTAGTAAAACAAATTAAAAACAAAATTAAAAACAAAGGGCAATTGATGAGAGGCGGTGGAACACTAGTCTAGATGCCTCCTCCCCACCGCCCCGCTTCCTTTTTACACGTGAAGATCGGGGCCACTTTCGCCCCAGCCACAGCAGGAAGGAGTTCCCCCATCTCACCCCCTCCCAAAAGAAACCATATCCGGAAAGAGCTGTTCTCGGGATCGCCTTGTAAAAAGTAATGATCAATATCCCAGCGATCCACAGCAGTATTTCGCCCTTTCGGGTATTTGTGTATTTCTGTCATTCCGCCCCTTAAAAAGAAACATTCATCTTAAAAAGAGGAGAACGGGGGAAGATTAAGTCGCGTCCGAAATATCCCCAAAGAACCAAACACGCGAGACAGAAAGTAACCCGTTCACACGTGCTACGAAATAGTACACGGAACTTACCTCCTCTCGAGGGTTAACAAGGGAGCGCACACGTTTTCCGCCCGCTCGACGCTACTTCCTGCTTCAGCGACGGCCTCCCATTGGCTGGTTGTTTGCGACAGGACGACGCTGTAGTCGGAAGGAGCCCTATTCTATCCTGATTGGCCAATCAGGGGAGAGGGGCGTGGCGACGCAAACAGCATACCCTCCCCATTCGAGATATAGAAGCAAGATCAAGGGCAGAGTAGCACGCATTTGTCACTTCCGGTCCTCATTTGAACTTCATTTTTTTTGAGTGCGGGAGCCTTGCGGAGAGAGTGGAAGAGCTGTTCTACTTCTACGTCTCCATGGTACTAGTGAGGGCTCTGTTTTTGCAATAGGGCCACGCTTTCCATTGGGCACCGGAAATGTTGATAGAATTTTGAATGCATTGGAAGACGTTCCCTTTGGAAGAGGCTAGGGGGCGAGCCCCTGTGAGAGGCCATTCGCTGAAGAGGCGTGCGCATGCGCACTGCGCAGAGTGTCATCCTACCCCTTGGCCGACAGGGGGCGCTGCCAAACTCCTTTTCCTACTGAAGGGAAATATTCTTAAGGACGTTTCGGCACTACTTTGTTATAGGCCATTGCCGCACGACACTGTTATGGCGCGATGATTCCACTTTCAACATCCTATGGGTTTGCAGCTTACGGAGGGGCCGGACTTTCAACATGCTGTGGAAGAGGGTGTTGAAAGTGGAATCATCGCGCTATAAGTGTGTAGTGCGGAAATGGCCATAGCGCTGTTGTTCTCCTTTCAACCAGTGTTGTAGACTTGAGGGGACTGGGACTCAAGTCGGATTTAAGTCACTTCAGTGACTGGACTGGTGGGGCCATTTCCGCACTGCATTCTTATAGCGCGATGATTCCACTTTCAACCTCCTCTGGAATCCTGGGGTTTGCAGTTTCGGGAGGGGCCGGCCGGCCCCTCCCGAAACTGCAAACCCCAGGATTCCAGAGGAGGTTGAAAGTGGAATCATCGCGCTATAAGAATGTAGTGCGGAAATGGCCTGGACCCCAGATGTCCCCTCTCCCCACCATGCCTCGCCCCCCTTCCCACAGACATAGTTTGATATTTTCTGCTTTTCCACTGTCGTGGGGCTCCTGTGGCCCTAACCCTAGTGAATGTGGAGGGCCGACTATAGTCTCATTCTGTCTTTCCAAAGAATTCTGACGAACTATCGGGTTCTATTATATTATTATTATTATTATTATTATTATTATTATTATTATTAATTCAAGGATATCGTAATCACAGTCACATTATATTTGGTATCTTTCATCTATATATACATTCATAAAAAAAACAGCATATTTCCAAAATGTTACCTATCGGTCTCTGTTATAGGGGGCCCTTGAGGGCAAAAGAAATTTGACCCCTGGGGGGGGCACAAAAACAGCCCTAGGGGACAGAAGCCACCCATAAGCCACTTGTTGCCCATTCCTGGCCTCTAAGGATCTCTCAGCACTTTGACTAACAACAATAACAATGCTTGCTTGAACACAGTCTTTTTGATAGCAGTACGTGTGAAAGGGATCTAGGAGTCTTCATAGACCACAAGCTGAACATGAGTCAGCAGTGTGATGCGGCAGCCAAGAAAGCCAATGCAATTCTTGGCTGCATCAATAGGAGTATGGTGTCTAGATTGAGGGAGGTACTGGTACCACTCTACTCTGCTTTGGTTAGACCTCATCTTGAATACTGTGTCCAGTTCTGGGCACCCCAATTCAAGAGGGATATTGACAAGCTGGAGCAAGTCCAGAGGAGGGCGACCAAAATGGTGAGGGGCCTGGAAGCCATGCCCTGTGAGGATAGACTTAGAGAGCTGGGTATGTTTAGTCTGCAGAAGAGACGGTTAAGAGGGGACATGATAGCCATGTTTAAATATTTGAAGGGATGCCACATAGGAGAGGGCTTGTTTTCTGCTGCTCCAGAGACCAGGACAAGGAGCAATGGATTCAAGCTGCAAGAAAGGAGATTCCACCTGAACCTCAGGAAGAACTTCCTGACAGTCACGGCTGTCTGGCAGTGGAATCTGCTGCCTCGGAGTGTGGTGGAGTCTCCTTCCTTGGAGGTTTTTAAGCAGAGGCTGGATGGCCATCTGTCGGGAGTGCTTTGAGGGTGTTCCTGCATGGCAGGGGGTTGGACTGGATGGCCCCTGTGGTCTCTTCCAACTCTACATTTCTATGATTCTATGATTCTATGATTCTATGATCAAGGCCTTAATTTTTGTGCACAAATCCAGATCTCTTCCATTCATACACGAACACAAGGAAACAAAAGAGGAGTGTGCTGTGAGATTATAGGTGTTTGTGAAGCAAATATTTTGCGTATTACAGGAATGAAGGTAAACTACTCTTATGTATGTGATGTGTAGTAAATGTAATAATGTAAATGATCTGTTGGGAGGAGTGAAAGTATGGGATGTGGGGAGTGACTGGGGACTGGCTGAGCATTTGGCATTTTTAGAAGGCGTGTAGGGCAGTCAGAGTCACCCAGGTCTATTGAAGTTAGGAATTAGACTTGGTCGGGGATAGATAGAGATTTAGTTAGAGTCAAGATCCTTAGGTTTGGGTAGAATTATGGAAAGATAGGGAAAGAGCTAGTTTATTAGAGAACATTTCCACACGACGCCCTTATAGCGTGATGATTCCACTTTCAACCTCCTATGGAATCCTGGGGTTTTCAGTTCCGGGAGGGACCGGCCGGCCCCTCCCGGAACTGCAAACCCCAGGATTCCATAGGAGGTTGAAAGTGGAATCATCGCGCTATAAGAGTGTCGTGCGGAAATGGCCTAAGATGTAGATGTGTTAAATAAGTGGGTGGGAATCCTCTATCACAATCTTAACATAACTTTACACCTAGCTATGCAGCAGAGACACTAAGAAACCCTGCTAGGGAATTGTGAAGATGCTTAATAGGACACTGGGCATGAATGTCTCAATGTGCACTGAACTTGACCGATGTGCATTGGACTCGACCAATGCACATTGGCATTGCCTAGCTGTTGTCCCCCTGTGCATCAGTTCTGATGCACATCAATCATTTTGCTGTCTCCCCTACCTAGTAATGGAACAGCAATCTCTTACTGGATACGGGCATTATGGAGCTGCCCAGTTCTAATTACCATGGATGAAAGCCCACTTGAGTACATCCGAACAGAATTCTGGCCACTATCTTACTGTATGTTGCACTTTGTTTAATAAATTTATTTTTTTTATTTATTTATTTGTATCCTGCCTCTCCATATGGATCAAGGCGGCGAACAACTTACAAATAGCATGTATTTCGAAACATTTCTATACATGCCCCTAACAAACTGGGTACTCATTTTACCGACCTGTGGAAGGATGGAAGGCTGAGTCAACCTTGGAGCCCAGTAGGATCAAACTCACAACCTTGTGGCTTGCAGTACTGGCATTTAACCACTGCGCCACCACGGCTCCTTCAAAATTCTTTTTGAATGATACATCTGTGCCTCTGGGAATGCAACAATAGTGCTGTTGGTTGAATTCAGACACACTGGATTCATTCACATTATATAATTACTAGCGTACATACCCGGCATTACCCAGGATTTTATTTTCTCATATTTGTTAGAAAGATTTCACATCCCGTGTCTCTAATTTCCCAAACTATCTTGCCCTGAACCTGTAATTTTCCCCCATATTCCCCAATCCAATCTGTATTCAGAGTTATTAACATACAGAGGTTGGGTTCCTGAAAGAATACACTGCCTTCCTCCTTGCTGCTAGGCCTTGTCTCCATAGCAACCAGCCTATTCTCTGGCAGAGAATTCTAAAGACCTCCGTCCTAAACTGCCAACTGCAGGATTCCATAGAATCTTCTTAGGCAGCCAGTCATATGAGGTCTTCGCCTGACACACATGAGGTCTTCTCCTGACACAGACAAACAGACAAACTTTGATATATTAGATAGTGCTATTATTTCATATTAACTGCCATGATTCCATCCTATCCAGCTCTCCCGGCATTTGTAGTCTGGTGAGGTTCTGGAGCCCTCTGGCTAAGTATTCTAAATGTTCTCCTTAAACAGCCAATCCCAGGATTCTGTAGGACAGGACTGTGGCTGTTAAAGTGGAATAATAGAGGTACAATTGCATAGTGTGAAAGGGCTCATAGTGTCTTTGGTGTTAGCAGCGGCTCATGGCTGGTAGTGTCTAGTGGTAGAGTCCCACACAGGGACCAAGAGAACATCTAGAGGACTTACCAAGAGGACAAACTACAGAAAAAGAGATTCCACCCGAACCTCAGTAAGAGGTTCCCTGTCCTCCTGATGGTCAGAGCTGCCCAGCAGTGGAATACGCTGCCTGGAAGTGTGGTGGGGTCTCCTTCATTGGAGGTTTTTAAGCAGAGGCTGGATGGCCATCTGTTGGGAATGCTTTGATGGGTGTTCCTGCATGGCAGGGAGTTGGACTGGATGGCCCCTGGGGTCTCTTCCAACTCTATGATTCTATGATCTAGAAGTCCTCAACACATGGTACTATAGCAGCAGAAACAAGTGAAGGTCCTCACATTGGATAACAATTGTGGAACAGGTGGAGGTCCCCACATGTAGCAAAGAGTCAGACATGAACTGAAGAATTCACCTGCAGTAGAAGACTCTAGAGAGAGCCAGCATGGTTTGAGTGTTGGACTACAACGCTGGAGACCAGGGTTTGATTTCCCACTTGGCCATGGAAGCCTACTGGGTGACCTTGGGCGTATTACACTCTCAGTCCCAGTGTTCAACCTGGAGAAAATGCAACAGATGATGTAATGGGGAAATGCAGCACAGAATACTGAACACAAAGTGTGCTCAATTGCTCCTCTTCATCCAGGAAAGAAATGACTAGTGAGGTGCCACAGGGTTCTGTCCTGGGCCCAGTGCTATTCAACATAGAATCATAGAATCATAGAAATGTAGAGTTGGAAGAGACCACAGGGGCCATCCAGTCCAACCCCCTGCCATGCATTTTTATCAGTGACTTGGATGAAGGAATAGAGGGCATGCTCATCAAATTTGCAGATGACACCAAATTGGGAGGGGTTGCTAATACCCCAGAGAACAGGATCAGAATTCAAAATGACCTTGACAGATTAGAGAACTGGGGCAAAACTAACAAAATGAATTTTAACAGGGAGAAATGTAGGGTATTACACTTAGGAAGAATGAAATGCACAGATATAGGATGGGTGACATGTGGCTTGAAAACAGTATGTGTGAAAGGGATCTAGGAGTCTTAGTGGACCACAAGCTGAACATGAGTCAACAGTGTGATGCAGTACCTAAAATAAAGCCAATGCAATTCTAGGCTGCATCAATAAGAGTATAGTGTTGAGGTCAAGAGAAATAATAATACAACTCTATTCTCCTTTGGTTAGACCTCACCTGGAATACTGTGTCCAGTTCTGAGCACCACAATTCAAGAAGGATATTTATAAGCTGGAACATGCCCGGAGGAGGGTGACCAAAATGGCAAAGGGGCTGGAAACCATGCCCTATGAGGAGTGGCATAGGGAGCTAGGTATGTTTAGCCTAATAAAAGAAAGTTAAGAGGTGACATGATAGCCATGTTTAAATACTTGAAGGGATGTAATGTTGAAGATGGAGCAAGCTTGTTTTCTGCTGCTCCAGAGACTAGGACATGGAACAATGATTCGAACTATGGGAAAAGAGATTTCACCTAAACATCAGGAAGGAATTCCTGACAGTAAGAGCCGTTTGACAGTGGAATGTGCTGCCTCGGAGTGTGGTGGAGTCACCTTCTTTGGAGGCTTTTAAGCAGAGGCTGGATGGCCATTTGCTGGCAGTGCTTTGCATGTGTGTTCCTGAAAGGCAAGAGTTTGGACTGGATGGCTGTTGTGGTCTCTTCCAGTTCTATGATTCTATGAACTGAGATGTGGGGGCAGAGGAGAGATCTCTAATGAAAAATTTTCAGGACTCTTGTAGGGCCATTTCCGCACTAGACTGTTATAGGGCTGTTATTCCACTTGCAACATCCTATGGAATCCTGGGGTTTGCAGTTTTGGGAAACACCTGGCGGCTCCTCCCAAAACTGCAAACCCCAGGATTCCATAGGATGTTGCAAATAGAATAATAGTGCTATAACAGTCTAGTGCGGAAACAGCCTAGGACTGCTCGCAGGAAAGCCATGACAGTTTAAATTGATATGAACAGCTTCATAGTATGTTTTCACAGCAGATGGCCAGTGTAATCCTGTGCATGCTTACTCAGACATACGTCTGTCTGAGTTCAGCAGTTCTTCTCGGCAAGTACCACATAGAATTAGCCTGGAGCATGGAAACCTTACATTTAAGATTAAGCTCCCAGAATCCCCTAAGCCGAATACTCATTGGCCATATTGTCTGGGAAGATTCTGGAAGCTCTAATTAAAAAAAAAGTACTTTTGCCCAAGGTCTGATGAGATGATTGGATTTTATTATAGTAGGGATGCTTAATGTGTTCCCTTTGGCTTAAAGATTGGGTAGACTCTGTGATGTAACCATACTGTGTGACGCATATAAATGCCACTTGCCTTAGCTTTATCGGCTGCAAAATCGGTACATCAAATAGTACACAGGTGTATGTTTTGCGATACAATCTTCCGGTTTCTGAGTGGTGGAAAGTAAATGTTTCATATCTAGGAATGTAAGAGTGAAAGCATACAGGATTCAACCTACATTGATCGTTTGGTTGATTTCCAAGTGGCAGGTATATAACTCAACAGTATGTGTGCATCTACCAATGCCAAAGATCTTTCAAAACCTTGCAAAATTAATGAGTTATAATGGATCCAGCCTAAAGGGAGTGTCCACATCATATACCACAAGGAGAAATTATTTGCCTTATCTCACCCACATTTCATTGAAGTAGACAATTTCTCTCTTAGCTCTTTGTTACAAAACTGCTGGCCATTTGGTTTCCTCTGCTTCCTGGGATGCTCAAGTTTGTCCACAGGCCCAGAAACCATTTATTTATTTGTTTAAATATTTCTATCCTGGCTGTGTTGTGAAATCTCATAGCAGCATATAATTAACACAAACAATTTAAAACAAAAATAACGAAATGATTTAAATAGGGTAAAACCAGCTGTGTATACACTTATTGTCATGTATAGGGTAACTCCCAGAAATTCAGCAGCTTAGAAGTTTGCAAAAGCTTTATTCGGGAACTTTAGAGTAAAAGCAGCACATTCTGACCAGGACTAAAAGCCCTATTGGATTTACGGTGTCTGATAAGCGGTAACATTACAAATGTATGTGCGCGGGGCTCTTTTTTACCAGCCAATTAAAACAATTCCTTTCCCAGGCTTACTTCCCACTTGCCAGCATCCTGATCTTATACCTGCCTTCATTCCCCTCTTATCAAGGTTCATTAAAATAACACTCTTTGTTTCCAAAACACTACTTTTTCTCATTCATTTGCCATTATCCCCTTCTGCCCTCTTTGTTCTAAGAGTTACTTGGCATCAAACAGCAAAGCACTAAATGGTAAAAAACATGTTATGAGTATGCACGGTGAATTACATGACATTATATGATATCAAACATGCATGTCATTGGAATGGCAGTAGGATGACATGACAGGGGAATGAAGCCAACCTGATGTTCACTCCCCCAAAAAACAAGATTAGATCCCAAAGTCTTTAATAAAAGCCTGTGATACCTGAAAGAAACCAGTGTTGATGCCAATGGGACCTCTACGGAAAAGGAACTACTCAACTGTGGAGTCATAGCACAGAAGGTTCCCTCACTTAGAATCATAGAATCATAGAAATGTAGAGTTGGAAGAGACCCCAGGGGCCATCCAGTCCAACCCCCTGCCATGCAGGAACACCCTCAAAGCACTCCCGACAGATGGCCATCAAGCCTCTGCTTAAAAACCTCCAAGGAAGGAGACTCCACTACAAGGCAGCAGATTCCACTGCCGGACAGCCCTGACTGTCAGGAAGTTCTTCCTGAGGTTCAGGTGGAATCTCCTTTCCTGCAGCTTGAATCCATTGCTCCTTGTCCTGGTCTCTGGAGCAGCAGAAAACAAGCCCTCTCCTACGTGGCATCCCTTCAAATATTTAAACATGGCTATCATGTCCCCTCTTCACCTTCTCTTCTGCAGACTAAACATACCCAGCTCTCTAAGTCTATCCCCATAGGGCATGGCTTCCAGGCCTCTCACCATTTTGGTCACCCTCCTCTGGACCTGCTCCAGCTTGTCAATATCATTCTTGAATTGGGGTGCCCAGAACTGGACACAGTATTCAAGATGGGGTCTAACCAAAGCAGAGTAGAGCGGTACCAGTACCTCCCTCGATCTAGACACCATACTTGAACCTGTACGATACAGTGTTCCCACCAGTGCAACATGAAGGAGGGAACTTCCAGCTGATCTCAGTCCTTAGCCAGGTATACATACATAGGAACAACCCAATTGAGAGTCAATGTATAATATATAGTGGTTAGAGTGCCAAACTACAATCCAGGAGATGCATATCTTCCAGTGTTTCACAAATGAAAATCAGGACTCATATGGCCAAACAACATCAAAATGCAGTGCAGGTGGCCAAAATTATTAATGAGGAACAACAAGCCAAGAGGCTACACCCGTTTAGTTTTGTCTGGTTCTGTTGGGAAGAGTAAGATTCCATCTTTTCCTTCCTGCCAGGTTAATGGCGTGCAATCTACTTTTGCACTCTGAACTCAGTTTGCAGCAGTGGAAGTAAGCTGAGGACAAAGGGAGAATATGAGAGAAGAACTGAGAAACGTAGACATTTTAAAGCAGCTTTAAAAATGGAATGCCAGAGGATTAACACAGTATGGGGATGCAGGTTCTAGTCCCTACTGAGACATGAAATGTCATGAGTAACTTTGGACCACTCACATTCTCTTGCAGCTTCACCTACCTCGCCAGATTATTGTGAGGCTGAAATGGGATGGAAGAGATGTGCATGGTGGATGAAAGGCAGGATATAAATATGGCTACTAAATTATTCTTCTAGAACTTGACCCTGGCAATGAAGATTGTGCCAATTAAAATAGAACGGAGGGTGGAACCCCAAATCCTCTTTCCTTTGAGTGTTTTGAAGGAGAGGAGAAACAAGCCAGTCTCACTGGTTTGCACAACACTAATTTTCGCAATGTCTTGCAACAAGTCAGCTTAGGCTTTAATGAGAAAACACCTGCGGCTCAGCATCGCCTCATATCTGCTCACAAAAGGAAAGCTGGCAGGGCAATTCAAGTGACATATGACCAAAACTGTGCTCACGCCTACCCCCATGTAGGCACCAGGGAGTGTTAATGAAAACTGGAACAGTTCCTGGCGTGCCAGATGATAAGTTGTCTGGGTCCTTGGCTACCAGTTGAATCATGCCAGAGAACACGGAGCTGGCTTTTTATTATGCCACTCCAATGTTTCCTGGTATTGCCACTTCTTCAAAATAGGAAAAAGAGACAGTTGAAATTTATGACATGCAGGATTGACAATCAGAATGCAGCCAGTAACATGTTTGGATTCCTTTTACATAAAAGAATTGATTTCAATAAACCTATCCATGTATTTCTCTGTAAAATGAATATATTGTCCTATCCATGTCCATAAACCACATTTTGATCAAGCTTTCTAGACCTCAAATAAGGACATCCCTTATAATAAAGAACACCTGGCAACTCTAAATGTTCCTTATACATCTGGTTTTATTGGGTCTTTTTTTCTATCATGCGCCACAGTATTACTGTGCTAGGTCTTTTTTCTTCCTTTTCCTTCCAGAAATAATAAAAAAAATTGTCATGTCAAAAGAAGCATAGAGCGTATCCACACCGCACAATTATAGCAGCTCAATACAACTTTAGCAGCCATGCCTCCACTTTATGGAATTGTGGGATTTGCACCTTGGTAAGATACTTAGACTTCTTTTCTTTTTCCTTTTCTTTTTTCTTTCTTTCTTCAGGGGAGTGGACTAAATAATTCTAGTCCTCAACCTGTAACCCCCCCACCCTCCAGCCACAGCATCACAGTTTGAGCCCCCACCCGCAGGGCTATTTTTCTGAATCTGGAGGGGAATTTTGGTGGTTTAGGACAAGGGAGTCCATACCACCATGTTTTTGCAATGGGCATATTTTGGCTCAGATGGAAAAAATGGGGGGGGAGGTTTTGGGATCTGGGAAATGTGGGGCTGAACTTTCTTCACTCTGGTCTACACGTTGTTTTATTTGCTGGGATGCATAACAGTGGAAAACCCAGGGGGCTAAGAGGACAGAAAGGAGAAAGAAAGGGTATGAGGGGGCAGACAGGATGCCTACCAGCTGTTGGGACGGTAGCAGCATTTTCCCCAACCCCATCCCTTCCCGCTGGTAATGCCGTTGCAAGCTTGGGCAGCTCACCTATAAATAATCTTCTATAATGCCACAGAGCTATTGGAAGTTGCCTTTCACCTGGCCAACTACACTGTTTTGTCCATTGTACTGGGGCCATTTCCGCACTACGCTGTTATAGCGCGATGATTCCACTTTCAACATCCTCTGGAATCCTGGGGTTTGCAAACCCCAGAATTCCAGAGACACCGGGCAGCCCCTCCCGAAATGGTAAACCCCAGGATTCCATAGGATGTCACAAGTGGAATCATAGCGCTATAACAGCCTAGTGCGGAAACGGCCTAAGTGGTGATTCGAACCTTGGTCTCCCAAGAATTCTAGTTCAGCACCCAAACCACTACACCAATGTAGTGCTAAATCTCTGTTGCTGAAGCATCACTATCAGTCATGGCAAAGCATAACTTGGGGGTATCCACACTGTTTAATTTTAGCAGTTTGGTACTACTTTCAAGTGCTACAGCTTGTTCCTTTGGAATCTTGGGGTTTGTAGTCTGGGGAAGTACACAGAAGCCCCTTCAACTATAGACTAGAACTGTCTGGGCAGAGAAGTCTAAATACATCAGAAAATTACAAAGCCCAGGATTCTGTAGGATACAGCTATAGCAGTTAAAGAGGTATGAAAGTGCTATAAGGAGCCCTGGTGGCACAGTGATTAAATGCTAGTACTGCAACCACAAGGTTGTGAGTTTGATCCTGCAGGGCTCCAGGTTGACTCAGCCTTCCATCCTTCCGCAGGTTGGTAAAATGAGTACCCAGCTTGTTGGGGCCAATTAGCTAAAAATACATTGTAAACTGCTTAGATAACACTCAGTTGATAAGCGGTATAGAAATAAAGGCTATTGCTATTGCTATATTGCTATAAGGAGTGCAATGTGAATACTCCCTTATACCCTGAGAACAAAACAGTTAGCCCTTTGTTTTCAGTAAGACCTAAGGAGAGGAGTCTGTTACCCTGTTTACTGGGGGTCCTGGGAGGGACACCTATATGCACTCTCAATTAACTGAGTTTGGGGGAATTAGCTAGAGCACAAACTAGCAATGCGAGAGGCAGGGCAACGCAGCGGAATCTTTTACCCAATGTCTACGGGGTCAGGCCAAGCCAAAGAGCACACCAAGTTTAAGAATAATTGAGATTTTATTAAATGCCGACACGCAGTGTATGCAGCATACAATCACACAAGTACCTAAGGAAAATAAAGATTGAAGTGGTATAGAGGGATTTGTCAGAGGGATAGTAGATTTGGGTGATACGAAACCTGTCCTGAAGCCTAGATAGTCTGCAGATTGAGTTCGTTGGTATAGAATCTCAGTACGTGGGACCGAGGGGACAGCTCGCCAAACAAAGCAGCAGCAAGGCGGGATGGAAGTCCGGAGCAATCCGAGGAAGGTCTCGGAATCATTGGTTTTTATAGGGAGAAATGTAACCGCAGGCTATTCCGTACTTGGGGGAAACAATGAGTTTTGAGCACGAGACAAAGCTTTGGAAAGGTCAAAATTTAGCATGATTGAGTTAAGTCCGAATTGACAAAGAGGTAGAAAGTATGCAAATACTCAGTGCTTGGCAGTTGAGTATTCAGCTTGCCAGGGTACCTGCTCGGGGCAGGGAGTCCTTTGTAAACAGCGTGCATACATAATGAGGGTGTTTGCAGAGAGGTCTCCTAAAGTGGTGATCTGGCTATTTCTGGCCTGCCTGTATTGTCTTGGGATATTGCAGCATTTGATGGCCGAGCCTAGTTCTGTGCTTGTCCGGGGGCCTCACAAACACGTGGAGAGGAGTCGTGGAGGAGAGCCAAATTATTGATATCAAAATGATATCTTTATATACTATCTCCAAGGAGGCCTAACCTGCAGTAACAAGTCTGATTTTGCATCTTGCCCCAGGTCCCATGTGAGCTCTCAACAGCCTTTTCAACAGGAGCTGCTGGCCATCTGGGACACTTTGCCTGGAAAATTTGGCTTCTTGCATTTAACTGTGGTCCACTTTCCCCCACCCATTTTTTTCTTTCTTTAGACTAAACAAGCCCCAAGTTCTTCTGACATTTCTGTACTCATTTTTAGCTCTCCCACCTTTAGCATTCCACTGACTCAGCCGCCTTCCCAAGAGCCAGATGACTTTGGAGTTTGCTGCTTAATAAAAGCACAGTCCTCTTCCCCAAAGCAAATCTGAACTTGCAACATTTAAATTTCATTTGTCCATCTCGTCATCTCGTCCTGCTCTCAGAAATGGAGCACAGCTGGAGAGCACTGGAAATGCTTAACCTTGCCATTCTCATAATGAATATTTCACAGAGTTGCTTTGAACAGTAGCTCCCATCTTTAAAAATGTACGAGGTTTACACACACAGCTCCTTGCTAAACTACACTTTTTAATTTCCGTCATGAAGGGCCTTTGGCTTCAGTATTAGTGAATTATGAGTCAACTCTTTGTGTAGGTGTACCTCCTCAAACAACAAGATTAACCACTTTCACCTTTTTAAAGTGTGTTGAACTGTCTAGGCCAGAATCAGGTTCCCTATGGGAGCTCATGGGCATTTTTGTCTGGCATCTGAGCTCATGGGCATTTTTGTCTGGCGTCTGAGTTCAGTAGAAGGCTACAGAGGTGGAGCTGCACATGTAGTGTGTCACTGCACACGCAGGTGTGCTTGGATTGTGCATTGGCTGGCACATTAATTTGCACATTCAGTTGTCCATTTGGTCATGCATTTTGTGGAGCAGGACTGACATTCAACCCAAGGGCTGAACAACGCATAGCATTGGCCATTTCCGCACTACACTCTTATAGCGCAATTATTCCACTTTCAACATTGTATGGAATCCTGGGGTTTGCAGTTTCGGGAGGGGCCACCTGGCCCCTCCCGAAACTGCAAACCCCAGGATTCCATAGGATGTTGAAAGTGGAATAATCGTGCTATAAGAGTGTAGTGCGGAAATGGCCATTGTCATCACCACCACCATCATTCATCATCTTTATTTATATCCAGCTGTTTACCCAGTTTGAGATTCAAGGCAGCTTACAACTGTCGAATATAGTTAAAAATTCACAATGTACAAAAAATTAAAATGTAGTCAAAAAATCAAAAAAATTAAAACCTGCTAAAAAAATTGAAAAGAAAACAAATAAAATAGGCCTGGAAACTATGCCCTATGAAGAAAGACTTAGAGATTTGGGTATGTTTAGTCTGGAGAAGAGAGGATTAAGAGGAGACATGATAACCATGTTTAAACATTTGAAGGGATGTCATACAGAGGATGGAGCAAGCCTGTTTTCTCTTGCTCCAGAGACTAGGACATGGAGTAATGGCTTTAGACTTCAGGAAAAGAGATTCCATCTAAACATTAGAAAGAATTTCCTGACAGCAAGAGCAGTTTGACAGTGGAATACACTGACTTTGAGTGGTGGACTCACCTTCTTTAGAGGTTTTTAAACAGATGCCCTTTCCGCACCTCACTGTCTTCCGGCGCTGGGGTCTGGGGATTGTGCGAGCAGCCTCTGGTGAGAGGCTCTTGCGTCTGGGGTCCTTCGGCTCTTCACAGGCTGCCTGCCCATGTGAGAGCCCCACCTCTTTCTTCCACAGCACAGCCTGGTAGTTTCCCTGGCTGCACTGGGGCAGGAAGCGCAACTGGCACAGCTCCGGAGGCTCTGCACACCAGGTAAGTGCGCACGGGGCCCGGGAGCAATGTGCAATTGCGCATCATTTCCAGCTTCTAACCAGAAATGAAAAGGTGCACAATTGGCGCCTGCTGGCCCCTGGAACGTCGTGCGATTGTGAGTGTGTCGTGTGGACCGCTCCTCACGATCACACAATGCTCCAGGCCCTCTTTTGCATGGCAGATGCCATGCGAAAAGGGCCAGAGGCTGGATGGCCATGCATTGGGAATGCTTTGATGCTGTATTCCTGCATGGCAGAATGGGGTTGGACTGGAGGGCTTTTGTGGTCTCTTCCAGCTTTCTTATTCTATGATTCTGTGCATTTTGCAAAGCCCATTCCACCAAAGCAATCAGTCTTCAAAGGCCAGCCAACACAAAAAGATATTTAACTGCCTGTGGAAGATAGGAAGGAGGTTACCAGTCTAACCTTTCTGGGAAGGGAGTTCCAGAGCCCAAGTCTCTACTGAGAAGCCCCCATCATGTGTTCCCACCAGAGGCACCTGTGAGGGTAGTGGGACAGAGAAAAGTTCTCAAAACATAAGCAGTTCCATATGGGAGAATACAGTTCTCTAATTAACCTGGACCTAAGCCATATAGAGCTTTATAGGTCATAAACAGCGCTTTGAATTGCACTCAGAAATAGACCGTCAGTCAATGGAGCTGTTGCAACAATAGAGTTGTGTGCTCCCTGTAGCCAGACCCATATTATAATCTGGCTGCAGCTCTTTGGATCAGAGGAACTTTCTGAACGCTCTTCAAAGGCAGTCCCATACAGAGTGTGCTACGCTAACCCAGACAGGGTAGGAAGGTTGAGAAAGGCTGGCTGCTACCCCAACAAAGATGTCACACCAATAAATTAGGAGCTGGGGGAATGTTTGCTGCCCTTCTTTGTTGCCCTCTTTGGAGCACAGGCAGGACACAATGGTATGAAAACAAACTGAACTAGACAGGGGAACTTGGAGCAGCTAAGCAACCCCCTTGTAGCATGTTGGATTTTGCAGCCCGTGTTTCAAATCCTTCTCCACCCATGGTTGGTTTGGGGCTAAATTCTTCTTCTTCACTTGGTTTAAATTATCTCCACAGAGTGACTGAGAATGGAAATTAGATCCATCTGGATTGCAACCTACCTGCAGCCCTAAGGTTAGGGAGGGAAAATAATCTAAATGACTAATCTAGCCCATTGTTCTAAATTAAAAGGTGGAGATAAAAAGCAGAACTTAATATAGGGATTGTGCAAGACATGGGGGCGGGTTGATGTCCCAACCTGCCCTGAAAAATTAAATAAGGGCCAAAAAGGTGTGATTTATCTTTTACAATGGTGTTACTTTCCTCTATCTAATCAGTTTGAAGCAGGGCCTCTGGCCTTGAGTCTCCAGTTTCCATCAGTCCTCTCCAGGTGAAAGATGATGTTGCAAATTCTCCTGTTTTAATGGACTCAGCTCTGGACAAGAGGAAAGAGCTGTGTATAAATCACTTAGTAGATTGATGGATTTTTTGCTGCAACCTTCAAAGACTCTCCCAGGCAGGTCTATACTATGTAGTCGCATATTTAGCTTCCTCCTTCCCTTCGGCCAAAGTTCTTTTCTGCAGCTTACCGGATCCTGGTGGTGTCTGTGACGAAGGCCATTTCTGCACTAGACTGTTACAGTGCTATTATTCCACTTTCAACATCCTATGGAATCCTGGGGTTTGCAGTTTAGGGAGGGGCAAACCCCAGGATTCCATAGGATATTGAAAGTGGAATAATAGCACTGTAACAGTCTAGTGCGGAAATGGCCGAACCTGATGGGAAGGGTTCCTTGGCAACCAAGAGTGTTTAAACTGGTTGGCTGTTGAAATGGAACCTTGGATAGCCCCGGGGAGGGGCTGGTGAAAAAAGAGAGAAATAATGGATTTTAATTGCCTGGAGAGTATGATTTGTGGTGTGTTTGAGGGAGGTTGGAGATTTGAATAGCTCTGTGAAGGAGAGAACTGAGGAATTGCTTGTATGAGAGACAGTGAATGAACTGAAAGAGAGAGAGAGAAGAATGGTGTGCTGCTTGTAAACATTTAGATACAAGACACATTTAAAGCAAGAGTGTTACAATAAATGTTTGAAGTTCTGTTGTTACTGCGGTCCAGGCCTACCCGGAGATAGCACTTGATATCGTTTTGATATCAAACCATTCAGCCTTCCTCTGCCACCCGCTCCACGTGTTCGCGAGGTCTCCAGACAAGCACGCAAACAGGCGTGGCCGGTAATTGCTGGACATTCCATTCTCCACCTAGGCAGGCCGAACAGAGCCAGTTCGTCACTTCAGGGACCTCTCCGGCAAACACCTTTTTGCTGAGGCATGACACTAACAAAGGTGCCCAGCTCTGAGCCGATAGTCTTACAAAGCCAAGCTAAGCACCTTGTATTTGCATACTGGCTACACTATTGTTGATTCAGCACTAAGCCGATCATGTTAAACTTCACCTTTCCCAAAGCTTTGTCCTGCTCCAAACTCACACTGTTCTCACCGAGTAAGGCATGCCCTGCAGTCACAATTCACCCTATATAAACTCCCCGATTCCGAGAACTTCCTCGGATCGCTCCTGAGCTCCATCCAGCCTTGCTGCCACTATGTCTGACGAGCCATCCCCTCAGTCCCACGTACTGAGACTCCATATCCACGAACTCAATCTTCATATCTCTCCAGGACTACGAGACAGGTGTCGTATCACCCATTTCCCTCTGAAAATCCCTATTTCCATTTCTTTAGTTAGCTGTGTGACTGTGTTGCCTTTTATGTTTGTCTGTGTTTAATAAAACATCGTTTTGCCATTTTAAACCGTCTGACTGCTTGACTGACCTGACCCCGTAGACGCTGGGTTGCAAGATCCTGCTAAGTTACTGTGCCTCTCGCTAGCTTTAACGAGTGCTCCAGCTAATTTTCCCCAAGTTGTTGTGTTTGTTGTTTGGTTATTTGGGCGCCCCTCCTGGGACCCCCAGAGAACAGGGTAACACTGTGTTCCTGATAACAGTCTCCCAGAGTCTCATTCTGAATTCTGGAATATACACGTTACCAATAATATCATCTTGACCTTAGTGCCAACAGCTTTGGAAAATATAAATCACTGCTGATCCTTACATCTGGGAGAAGGGCAGATTTAGGGAAGGCAGTAAAGGGGGAGAGTCCTGAAAAGAAGCCAAGGGGGGGGACAAGACTGAGGAAGGGACTGCGTTCTCACAGAGGGAGAACTGAAGCAGACCCGTTTGTCCTGACCCTGGCTTGATTCTGAGATCCCTCTGGCTGTTCAGTTCTGATCACAAAGAGGGGTCAGGCTGGGCAGGCCTTGAGTGCGAGGCTTGCATGCACTATTTGCACTCGGCACTGACGGCCAGTGGTTTGATTTTCCGCTTGTGTAACAGTGTCCTGCGGGGATCTCAGTAGATCCTCTCCCAGGAAGGGAGAATGACAGGAGTGCTCCCTCCACAACAGCACCTCAATGAAGCTGGGCACTATCCTAGGCTGCACTGGGACAGGAAGCGCAACTATTGCGCTTCCTGACCCTCCGCACACCAGGTAAGTGCCAATGATAGTGCGAGGGCAGCACGATCACCAGTCAATGATGGAGAAAACCCATCAATGATTTATTGCATGATCACACCACCCAGGAACGGGAGAACAGTGGAACCCAGATGACATTCTGCAGAACCATCGTCTGGGTCCCATCCTTCTCCCATCTCCAATGCAGGGTAACAATGTCCTGCAGAAAGGGCCAAAGTTTCAAGGAGAAAATCCTTTCCAGGCTGATTCATAGCTCACCCGCCAATTACACACACATCATGAATGAGTGTGACAAATCTGATATTTCAGATCTGGCCCTGCCGAATTTAAGGTTCTGGAGTAACTCTAACAGCAGCACCAGGGCTCACGCTCACTCTGTTCTGCATTCATTTCTTCTGGGTAGAAGAAAGTACGCTAGATTGAAAGTTCCTTATCCCATCTCCCTAAGTAAGTGAGAAAGAATAATCCCCACATTTCATCTCAATCTGGTAAAAGCCCCTTAATGTAAGATCTCTATCTTAATTTCCAAATAGGAAAATATCTTCACACTTTCTCTGCCTCTCACTCTGCACGTGTGATCTGAACACATCAGTTCTGAGATTGCACTAAAAATTACAGCAGGAAGGAAACTTGGTGTACATGTAGTCTCTAAATACTGACAGAACATGACTTGTTTTAAGGTCATAACCTTCCTTTTGCAGAAGTACAGGAGAGAAGTCTCTGGGCTAATCTGTATTTAATAAGCTGAAATTAATTTTACAAAAAAAGGTAACATTTTAAAACAGGTTCCTTCTATAAACGCAGTTCCTTCTGTGTATAAGGTCTAAATTCTAACTGAATCTCATTCCTGCATTTGAAAGTACAGTAGTCTTGTGGCAGGACTGGACTTTATAGCTGGCTTGAATGCTGACTAATAAGTCCCATCAACCATGATTTGCTGAGTCCCCATTAGAGTAGTCACATTTTCAATCAAATCAGCTGAAACTACAGCTACAGTAGAGTCCCGTTTATCTGATGCTCGGTTATCCGACCATCCGGATTAACCGACGTCGCGACGGCCTGGGGGCGTGGCTGTGGGCATTTCCGCACCCCCAGACACGCCCCCAAAATGGCGGCCGCCACGGGCGTCCAGGTAATCCGACCCTTTCGGTTATCGATGCTGCGGCCGCCCGTTTGGGTCGGATAACCAGGACTCTACTGTATTTCCACACTACACTGTTATAGTGCTATTATTCCACTTTACTGAGCTTAGTTTACTGAGACCAAAGAGCTCTCTGGCTGAGAATTCTACAGGCCTCTCTCTGAAGTGCAAGCCCCAGGATTCCATAGGAAGTTGAAAGTGGAATAATAGCATTATAACAGTATAGTGCTGAAAGGCCCACAGTCTTCTTGACTTTCAGCCAATTTCGCAGACTTTCCCTGACTTAGGCCAATTCCGCACTACATCTCTTATAGCCGGGCAGCCCCTCCCGAAACTGCAAACCCCAGGATTCCATAGGATGTTGAAAGTGGAATCATCGCGCTATAAGAGCATAGTGCAGAGATGGCCTCATTCTGTCATTATCAGGCAATTTAAAAATAAGCACAATTGATTAAAAGCCTTCTCTCTATCCCACCTGCCACTGCTGTGGCTTTTGGGGGAAAGAAGAATAGGCAGGCCCAGGCCCAGCAACTACTGAAAGGCCTTCCCTCCATCCCGACTGCCACCGCTCCGGCCTCAGAGGCAGCAAAGAGTAGGAAACATATGCTAGACTTGATTCCCTGCTCCGCTGCCATTCCATTCCCTTGTGTATTATCTTACTTAGATTGTAAACCTGAGGGCAGGGAACTGTCTAAATAATTTATAAGTCTCTCAGTGAGCTTTTTTGGCTGAAGGTATGAGATGTCAATGAATACCAACCAGGAGTTATAAGCTATATTTTAGAGGAAGGCACTGGCAAAACCACCTCTGAGCAAACTTTGCCTAAAAAAATTCCCTAAGAAATTCATGGGGTCATCCTAAGTCAATAGGCGACCTGAAAGCATATATACATATGTATGTATAAATAAATGCAATTAATATATCTTTGTACAGAAGGATAACAAGTAGCCAGCTATGGGACAATTATGTGTGGGGGGAGGGAGCACTGAAGGTCTCTCCAAATCTGAAGCCCATAAGTCATTTTGCTTCCATTCCAGAGCATCAGAACAGCAGCAGCCCAATTGGCCAGCTATGCATCACAAGAAAGGAAAAGTGTCCCTGGCAAATGAGAGCACTGATTTGCATAAATTCCATAAGCTAATGTATCTCTGTAGCTGTCTGTCTGGCCAAAGTGACATTGATTTGTTTCACAGTCTATGATAATAGGAGAGTGCAATAGAGAGAGTCTGTCTCCATGATAATTGCATACAGTCCAGAACCTAGACATAGGAAACTTGGCTGGGACACTGGAGGGACACTAGGAAGTGTGCATCTTCAGAGTTTTTAAAAAAATGTTTTACAGTATGTACTCCATAACTGTGTGACTGGTATCCACAGTTTCGCTTACCACAATCTGTTTCAGGGCCATGGCTGGCATCACCCGGGGTGCTTGCTCTGTGCATCTGGCTGAGTGAGATACATGGTGAGGCACAGATGAGCTTCCCACATCCCTCTCGTCTAAGGAAAAGAAAGACAGACCTCCTCTGGTGGAGAGAAGCACGCAAAGTCCAGCATGGCTCTCCACTGTGTTCCTCTCACCAGAGGAAGAGATGGGCACTCCCTCCTGGACAGAGACAGACACATGAAGCCCAACACAGCTCTCCCCTATCCTGTTATCCACGGTTTTTGCCACCCACATTAAATCTAGGAACGTATCCCTAGCTGATTCAGGGGACCTACCGTATTGAACTGTAATTAATCCAAGTGTTTCTGTAGTACCATGTTGAATCAATAGGTGGTGAACACCAGGCTCCAAAAGAGTAAAAGTGTTCTGTGGAAGTAAGAGGGCTCTTTAAAAGTAGGGGTCTCATTAAGAGCAGCAGTTCTTGAACTTCGGTCCAAGAATTTGCAGCTGGCTTGGGGTATGTTTCCAGTAGACATTGCTACTTAAACGTTCACTTCTGGCCTTTCAACTGCCCAATAACACATCTCCAACTGTAACACAGTTGTCAAATAAACTGCTGATTCCTGATTCCAGTTATATATAGTGGTATTAGCAACTGTCAGGGACTGGAAGATGTACTGTTCCTGAGAGGACGCTGGAGGGTCACCCCTGTCAATACCCACCTTCCAACCCTCAATCATCCAATAGCACATCCACTCCCTCCCAACTGCTTCTCAATGACACTCACCCGAGCCTTCTAGAAGCACTGGAAAATGTGGTTAAATGGCCGATGGCACGCCATAGGCTTGGAGGGTGGGGTTGTCCATTTAGGGCAGAAAAGAGAGACCATTTTGTGCTTTTAAAAATAAGGGCTGCATGCAGCTTATGGGCTAGTTTGCTTATCCTGATCTATACTTGGGAGGCGGGGAGTGAGCATGTACAAGCATGCACAGAATGAGAATATCTGCTGCCTGGTATATGGGGACAAGATGGAAGAGAAAAAGTTCAACTGAGTGCTGGGGAATGGAGGATGGAGGGAAAGGTTAAAAAAAAGACAGAAATGGAAAACAGGGTTGCCACATTGACTAACTTCAACTGGGTTCTAGCCATCCCATCTACTGCCTGTTTACATCATGTTCAAAAAGTCTCTGGCTTTTGTAGATGAGATATCACATGACCCATGAAATTATTATTCTTACAAGTTGTTCTGTGAACAGTGAGCTTACTAATGCCTTTCAGAGTATATAACCAATGGATGAAATCACAGTCATGACTGACAACATATTTTGGGCTTTACAGTATTACTAAGAATAGTATTTAGCATTTTAAAAGTGACTTCTGTGCATACAAAGCAAGCTTCCAGCTAAATAAGCTTATAACAAACCTGACCCTGAGTCAGGTGAATACAATCATTCCTGTTCTGCAGTTGGAATGTGAGCCTGAGCCTAGGCACAGCTATAAACGTTTGTACTCAATATAGTGCACTGTCTTCTGACACAACCTCCGCATGCATGAATTTGGGGTTGCATAAAGCGTCCTGTCCCATTATAGTCAATGGATGCTGTGGGCTCACAGCTCTGCAGCTGCAAAAACATGCCTATTGAGTCTATTGACTACAATCAGATGCAGCCCTCACATTTTTTGTTTTACACAAGCATTCCTGGTATAGGGTGGGCACACTGTCCTCAAAGATCATGGGAGTAGCTGTAGTTGCTAATGTATACTATTTTACCCACTTCAAAATGTTTTTCTATCTCTTTTCTTGGTTGGGTCTTCACTAGGTAGTATAGCTCTCTAGATATGGAGACTTTCCTGCTCTGAAATAAATGTGTTTGAACAGGTCTTGTTGGCTTGCTTGAACAGGTTGTGTGCGTTCTAGCCATGCTACAGGCCAAGTTTTCATATGGGATGATGCAGCTCCTTTGCTTATACACTCTGGATGTGCCTGGGGCATGCTATGAGTTTCTGAGTCTGACAACTCTCACAGTTTTGAAATGCGTGCTTGCAACTTGTTTTCCTCCCCCACTTTTGCTGACTTCTGTTGCAATTTGAACAAATGTTGCTTGTAATGCTTTAAGCAAGATTGTGTGCAGGTTCTGCATCCCAGCATTATACACAGAGAACTTAGGAAAATTCAACTTTTGTTTCGTGTTCATTGAAGAACTTTGAAAACTATGTATCTGGTGGGAAATGTGCATGCACACGCCAATGCATGCTGGTCAACCGCTTTGTACCCCACCATAATTTGCCTAATGAGCAACTAAATTATATAGTAACAAACACAACTGCTTGGATTTGGAGAAGCAGAATATGACAACCTTGAGAAAGAGAGAAATTTCTAGCACCCGTAAAGGTGTGGAGGAAAATTAGAAGGGGCAAGACTCAAAAAGGTACATGAGAGGAGGAAGAGAAAGACTAAAAAAGAGGAAAAAGCAAGGGAGGAAAAAACAGCAAGAAAAAATACTGGGTTTCTAATCTATGCAAAGCTGGTATAAGTTGAACCACAGCTATGACGTGGCAGGACAAATAGAAAAGAGAACAAAAAAAGTGGAGTGGAATAGAGGCAATTGGACAGAAGTAGAGAAGAAAGCAAACAAGCAAGCACAGGTGGGGGCTGGTGCCTGAAGTAATAGGTTTTGAAACCAGGTAGTACTTGTTGTTATACGCTTTCAAGTCAACTCTGATTTATGGCAATCTTATCATAGGGTTTTCTTGGCAAGACTTATTCAGACTTGCTGTTGCCTTCTTCATAAACTAAGTATGACTCACTCAAGGTTACTCAGCTGGCTTCCATGACTGAGCAGTGATTTGAACACTAGTCCCCCAGAATCCTAACCCAGGTAATTTAAATAATTTAAATAATTCCTTCATGGTGGAAAAAAAACGCCCTGTGTCTCTTCTCATTTTACTGTCTAGGCACTGTTAATGAGCAATGCTTCATATCGTTATCTTAAAAAAAAACAGTTTTATGTTTATTGAAAACTGTCCTATCTCAGTCCTGGCACAGCTGATAAATCAAACAAAACAAACTGAGTATCTCCCAGCTTATTTACTTCCAGGCAGTAAGCATGGGGTCATAAATAAAGTCCGACATAAACAAAGTCTAGCAGGGTTTGATAGCAAGGGAGTGTCCAAGGTCAATCCAAGCATTCGTCAAGGCATCCAGCAAGGTAACAGGTCAGATAAGCTCTCACTACTCCTGGAGGGGAAGGATGCCAGGTAAATAGGTCCCAAGCCTACCCCAGCTGAGACTTGATTTATTGTCATTGGTTATAAATCCAGAGAGAGCAACACTGACTCTCTCTTTGCTGCCTGTGCACTGCAAAGCTGGGTCAAGGTAAGTGTTCCTCTATATCTTCAGAGGCAGGACTCTCTGTTGGAGTTGGCACTGCCCACTGTTTATTTCTGGCATGGTAACCTCTCTCTGTACACCAGGCCCTGGCATGCCCTCTGTTTCAGACGCTGAGTCAGAGTCCATGCTCTGAAAGCAGGGCATGACACCAACATCTTAACACAGAACACCAAGAATTACAGCTTGTGGGGGTAATAAGTAAGTGGTTGATATTTAGATGTTACAAATATACTTTAAAGATTCTGCCAAACTCCAGGCGGTCAGCATTATCTTTAAAGGGTCTGTCATAAGGTCTAATGTGTGTTGTCAGTAAGTATTGCCAAAATTTCTGACAGTGAAGTGGGATTGTCCAAAATCTGTCCTTATTGTTTAAATAGCCAATGAACTGGAATCATTTTTCAACAAACTTGTTCTCACTGGTTTCTCCTTTGACATACCTTATGTTCACAGTCAGTTTCTTATAGAGTGCCAAGTCCAAAACTTCTTGATACCATATGTGAATGTTCAAATTGTCTTCATATTTTCAATTTTGGGCGATTTGCTTACATGCAACAAAGAGAAGTTGTGAGATTAAGTATTTGTTACGTAACAATGCATTCTTTTCTAGAAAAAAAGAAAGAAAGAGCAATTTGCCTCTTTTTGTGAATTTTTTGCCTTCATAGTATTTTCAATTAGTTTAAGTACAGTGTCCCAGAATACCTTCACTTTCCAGCAATCCAACCACATGTGAACTAGTGTGTCTTGTTCCTTGCAGCCCCTACAAGTTGATTGGGCATCTTTCCATAATAAAGTTTTGGAGAAAAGTAACGCCATCTATATATAACTTTCCAAGCACTTTCACTCGTATTTGCAGAGATGAAATGAACTGGAGGGTTAATCCATAATTTTGCCCAAGTCTGAACAGTCAAATTTAGAACAGTCTGGAACAGTCAAATTTAGATGTTTTCCAGGGTATCTTAGCTGGGTTCATGTGTTTTTTGCCTTCTGTAATGCACAAATTTGGAAATCAGACCCCTCATTGCTGGTTGTTGAATAGTGCCAATCAACTCAAATTCCAATAGTTGTGCTGGAAGCTCCTGTCATTTGACCCAGTCATTTGCTATATGCTTTAGTGTTATCAAATCCTTTGTATGGTTATCTTTGAATCAAATTTGGACTGAACAGCCATTCAAACAGAGGACTGTCCTCAATAAAGTAGGACACATGCCATGGCAGTGGTTCACCCTGAGATGGTTGCCTCATCTTACCCAATGGGAGGGCCAACTCTAATATTAATCATATTCTTGAAGGAATAATAATAATAATAATAATAATAATAATAATAATAATAATAATAATAATGTATTATTTATTATTATTATTATTATTATTATTATTATTATTATTTGTATCCCGCCTCTCCACATGGATCGAGGCGGCGAACAACATGAAATACATTATACATTACAAATAGCATGTATTACAATGTGTTTTTACCTAATTGCCCCCAACAAGCTGGGTACTCATTTTCGCTCTTTATTTATTTTAACATCTTAGTTCCCTCTTTAACCTTAAAAGCCGTTTCGGACTCATATATTTATTGGACTGCTTTTTCAATTTGGGATCCCGCTACTTCCTGTATGACTCCACCTGGTCACTTGGTTCACTGTCTGTTATATCCCAAGTGCCTTCTCCACGGAAGTTTGCCTGATGAGTACAGTAATGTCACTTATGTGCTAGACAAAAATATTTCTTTTCCTAGGCATATGAATGATCATCATCCTCCGGGCTTGTAGCAGTTAAATGAACTATTATGACAGTCCTAGGTTTTGCATTTTTAATATTTCATTCTAAGTCTTATTTCTTTAACATTGTGTTTTATATTACAATCAGCCCTCCAAATTTGCGGGTTTCAGTTTTGCGGATTTGATTATTCACAGATTATTTGCTGTCACCTCTGCTGCCTCCCTATTTTTAATAGGGACAGAAAGCCTCCTGAGGCCAAGAAACTGAGAATGAGGCTTGTAAGTCCCTATTAAAAATGGTGTGGGGCAGCAGTGGAGCTGGCAGTAAGCCCCACCAGCCATCCACTTCTGCCTTGTGAGGGAATCCTGATGCCTCAGAGGAATCCATGGTGGGTTGAATATGGTGATCATACTTTTTGTGTGTTAGACATGGTTTGGCAGGGCCTAGAGTTATTCATGGTTTTTCCACTTTCACGGGGGTCCTGTGCCCCTAACCCTAACGAATGTGGAGGGATGACTGTATATCTGTTAGCAGCCTCAAGCTGAGTGCACAGCATGCAGTTGAATTTTCAGAGTGTATGTACACTTTTTTTCAATTCATTCAAAAGCCTTAATGCAGGATAATCTCCTGTTGAGCTGTCTTTCAGGGATGTATAGGAGGCCTCTGCCTTTTGATACCCTGTTATCTGACAATTCATTATTTCAGTGCTTCCAAATTAAAGACACGTTACATTAATTTGATGAGGGTTCCATTCTTTCATCAGTTCTTCTTGCCAACAAAGGCTTGCTAGGGACCATTCACGTGTGTGCACTGCTTGCAAAGTGAGCTGAGAGTGGGGAAAAAAGTGCCAAGCCAGCTGAAAGGCCTTTCAAGCAGCACATGTATGGCCAGTCTCAAGTGAGCCCCCGTAAGTCCTTCATGCCCCCTACAGTACAGTACACGGGTTCCATTTTTCAACCAGTTCTGTTTTCTGACAGTGCTCAAGTCCCTAACTTGTCAGATAAGTAGAAGCCTGCAGAACAAATGTCATTTACACAGTTGAACTTTGGTGCAAGTCGCATCCTAAAATTGACCATATGACGTCTGTTGCAACTCTCTGAAAGCTACACAAATATCTTTTATAACTACTAATATTTATTCTATCAGCTTTCTATGTCTGGATAACTCAAAGCAATGGAACCACTCAAGGAGTGTACTTTGATGACACTTTACAGAAGCAGTGATAATGCAAATTGTGATTTCTTTACCAATCCCAGTTAACACTGGAAAATGTCTACATCATCAGTGCCCAAGCATATTAAAATACACACTTGAGTATTTCATTTTATTTTCAAATCATATAAACATACTGGTGATCTATCATTAAGGCTTCCAAGTACCACCTTATAGCAAAATAATTCAGACTAAATTTAAAATGTAACTGAGATATTTCATTTTGAAAGACTTACAGGCAGTGTAAAAAAAATTACACAGAGTAACAGTAGAACATGCTACAGTGCATGCTTTTAAAACTTTGGAGACCACAATTTACATATTAATATCCACCCAATCAAATGAGCTCTTTCAGTGAAACTGTTTCTTTCTGCATTAATAGTTATAATAGTGCTAGACCAACTTGAAAACAAAAATCCGTACTGGTTTGCAAGTTATTTACTTTCAACAGTCATTCCCTGCTTAGCCCTTTCAACTACTTATATTAACACTCTTCGTTAGAAAAGACAAGCCATTCAATGGAAATGTAACAACAAGAAATTCTAAATATTATTTCCTCTTCTCTCACTACTGTGCTTTTGCTTAAGATTAACTGCAGTTGCTACACAAGGATGTAAGAAAACATGTATCTGTTGCTCAACTGGTTTCTGAGAACTGTTAAATTTAAGCACAAAATTATTTAACTACGTCTTTCTGAAACTTTTCATTGTCTCATTTTTTCAAAAGGTAAAATCTAGTAATTCTAACTTTTAGTACTAGTACCTAATAAGGCATGGGTGATGTGTGGTGTTTCTGAAATTCTGTTTATTCTGAGAAGGGGAGAAATAGAAAGCATCCCATTTTGTTCGCACTCATTCTATTGTAGAGGAGAATCTTGAAACTGCATCTTCTGTGTCATTTATACATTGAAGTTGTTTCATGGCATGATAAACTGTTTACCAAAGACACTTCCTTTCTCTTTATTTCTGATTGCAGTCATTCTTAAATAATTTTCTGATACTTGCATTTGGTGATTATGATGACATGCTTCAAATGTATTCCAAAATATTGGCCTTGATTTTTTTTTTAAGTGAAACTGTCTCCATGAGCCTAAGAAGTTGATGTTTTCTTGTTTGAACAAAGAGTTCTTCACAACTCTTTTGAAATTGAAGGAAAATTAAAAAGTAGTTTATATGGTTCAGGGCCTACTATTCGAAGTGAAAACAATCCATAGAAGAAGCATCAGCACTTTGCGTGTGTCTAAGCTGAATCCCAGCTACTGATCTAATTTCATCTTTTAACACAGCCACTAAAAGGGAATTTGATTGCCATTATTCATGAAATACCAGTACATTTGTTCTTTGGATTGCTTATGCAGCAGTCCCAGTTGTACGATGAAGATTATTTCTGAGTAAATAAGCATGAGAGCACATGATTAATACAGTTAGCTGCTGAACATGCTTCTATATCCCAAGGTGCACCTTGCAAATGAGGCTAATCCGATAATTTCTGCACAACTCATCCTCTCCTCTGAAGATTTAAAAAAACTGCAGACTTTACTATGCCAAACTGTTTTCCCCTACTCTGTTTAACCTCCAGTTTGATGAAGAATTCTACAGTACTTAAAAGCCCGCCTACAATTTTTTAACATTCAGTTTGTCTCAATAATGATAAAGCACTGGGATCTGAGGATTTTTTCCCCTCAATGGACCAATGCAGCTAACATGTAATATTGGTCTTATTGGTCTTATTTCAGTATTAGAATATCACAACAGAAACTCCAGAAAAACCTAAGCAGCAAACCATATCCCAGTGTTCTCAAAAACAAACATCACCTATTGAATTTACTGGATGAGGACAATACACCTTGTGTTAAGTCAGCTTTAAAGTGAGACACCCAAAAAGAAATCAAAAGATTCAGTATTCTAATTTGTTCTGCGAACAGCAAAATAATACCACTAAGATAAAAAGTGCAAAACTGAAAACATTTGAAACCTAAACCAAATTGTTACTTTCAATTAGAGGAGCACACCCTTTGAGTCACTGGAAACGTAGTGAATGAATATTTATGTGCCACTGATTCAACATGTTTATTCCAGGTGGGAAAAACAATTGGATTTAGGTTTTAAGGCAGAGATGAAAATTGTGTGGCTCTGCAGCTGTTGGTAAACTGCAAGGCTTAGCAACATTAGTTAGCATGGCCAATAATGAGTAATGCTAGGAACTGCAATCCAAGAACTTGTGAAGGGCAACATGATTCACACCCCTGCCTTAAGGTTTTCCAGACATATTATTATGCATTAACCAATACTGCCATTTTTCAACACTGAATGCATGCTTTCTTTGCATATTTGGCTATACAGAAAATATTTCTAAAGTGGGAGTAAGATAATGGGTCCAGCTTTGAGCGCTTACTACTGAGTGTCCACTTATTCATTTATATAGCCTCTGCATACATGTAAATATTAGTGTACACACACAAATATTTTTGACTAGCTGGAGATGGTGCTTTTCGAAGATCCTTGTCTGATCATGTAGTTTGTAGGAGCTTAAAAACTGCACAGACAAGAGCTTGGAAAAGTGGACAATGCTGGTGGTTAGATTCTGGAGCTGTAGCCCCAAAAATTAACTTTTCAAACCTCTGGTGAATATGCAGTTGCTGAGAGCAGGGATTGGTACTGAAATTCTGCTCCTTCTCCTCTGCCTAGACATGGTACAAGTTATCTATTTCCAGTATTTGCTCACATGTAGACAAAGTCAGTGTTAGGTGAGTGCATATGCTCTTGTTTCTACAGTCTTGCTTCTTATGACTCAGAATGTGTATTTCAGGCTGACCTCTAGAGATCTCTGTGTCAACACAAGCAATGCTAGAAGGCTTAGCTCCTCATTATGACACCAAAAACCCAAAGATTTTTTTTCCTAGTTCTCACTGTTTTTTCCAGCCAGCATGTCACCTAAAAGTTACATTAAGTAGTGCTACCTTAGATAAAATATCTACCAAAATATTGACCTTTGGCCAATCTGAATAATGTCTTCAAAGCAAAAATTGGAACAAAGCACTTCATAGAATGACATTTAAATGTGACTGAACAAATTAATAATGTAGGGATCACAGTTCACAACTCGTAACTGTGCAACTTTTGCACATGTTTCTTTTGAAGGCAGCATTTTTAATATTGGAAATAAGTTTGAAGAAAGTAAACACAGGGAATATTAACTTGGATTAAATACTTGCATGGTTTGGATTTGTAGTTTTAGCCCTCTTTCTTACTTTTGGACATAGCATATTTATATCATAAATTAAGTCAGCAGAAAAATATACGCTCTTCAATCAACAGACACCGCACTTAAAAATACCTACAAAATGGAATTAAGTGTGTGGTTCACAACTAGTGAACTTCAATATAAGTTTCAGCTCATTCCTTTTTGAATATTTTTAATGCAGTAGATAAAGTCTTTATTTTTATTAGTTATGCAACTAGTTACATTTTAAAATATCAGCCTAATTCAGTAAAAATTTAAAATAGTTGTTGTGGGCTTTTATATAATATATATATATATGTATATACACACATCACAGTATATGGTGCTTTTTAATTTAGCAACAAAAAGGCACAATTATCAAGCAAAAAAAAAATACAGTACCTGGATGTAACTGGTTTATATTTACAAATTAAAGTTGTTGTAATATATGGAAAAGGATCTAAAATGCCAGTATTTCTAAGCCAGATTCTCATCAGAAATTTGGTCCAATAGAATAGCTTTCTTCCTGCCTAAAACATTTGGGCGTGCAGAGGTACAAAGAAAACAAGCTTTTCCTTTGTAGCTGTTTGTGGTCCAGAGAAACAAATAACTTAATATGAAATGGCTTAAACTGACCACAGAGAGAACTTCTGGATCACCTATAAATATACCTGTTTTAACACATCCAAATTAGAGGAGAGGAAAAGGAGGTACATTTATAGTCAGAGGCATCATTGTACACTCATACATAGAGTACATTTTGTTACAAGACTAGACATGGCATTTCTCAGGGACCTGAAGTTACTAGGTCTTCACCTTGATAGCAAAGATTGGAGCTCTCTCTGCCACACATTACATTAGTAGAGACAGTACAATAGAACACTTCTATATTTCTCAAACCGTACAGCTTCTCTCATTGTCTACCTCTCTTCCTACACCAAGAAAGTACCTGCATCAAGAGAGTCCCATTATGAGAAACAGGGAAGGGATCAAGAAAGTCAGCGAGAATCCCACCATTCCGTAGGTAACGTAGCGGTAAGGCAGCTCAACCTCCATGCGCTGCCGGGCTTGTCGAACATCACTGCAAGGTACACAGAAGATTTTACAGGCCAATGGGATGGTGATCTTCTTCATGCCAGCCTTTGTTAGCAACAGAAGCACCACTCCTATCAATAACCGCAGCATGGCTTTTCCAAAGATAGTTACAGTGAGGGAGGGAGTCACAAATGGAAGCATCTCTGGTGAAGGATCTGGCATTAGGCCCAGCATGTAATTAACATGAGAGCCACATGCCACTCCAGCACCACAACCCAGGATTTGAGCAGTGTCCCCTCGTGATGTACTCCAGGTATCTAGAGTGAAGGAGAAAATTCCCAAGGCAAGATGAAGACTGATGATAATTAGCGGTGCATACTTGTAGGTTAAATTGAAGCTGTCAACTAGGTCCACAGCTGGAAGGAAGACAGCCAAAATGAGAATCGCATAAAAAAATCCAGCAATAACATCCTGTTGCAAAAAGGAGAAAAAGTAGATTAATACTGTTTTAAGAATAATAAGAGATTCATAAAACAAAAGTTACAGATTTTTTTTCCAAAATCCTCCCCCTCCCCACTTTCAAGAACAGGTAAAACAAGGAAAAATTAATGTGTCAGTGATGTCACAATCACAGCACATGTCCATATGGCTCATGGAGCAGTGGGTGGGAAAAACCCTTCTGCTCTTAGACCCATTTTTGCTCTGAAAGGAATATTTTGGATGTTCCCAAGTATTTTGTCTAACAGTATAAAAATAAAAAAAAAGCCAGTTTGCCTATGCCAGCTGTAAAGTATGGAGAAGTATGTAATGTACAACAATGTATTTTTATGTATTTTCATATCTCTAAAACTGTATTGTCTGCCCAAACCCTGAGAATATCCAAAGCAGGAAGATTATCTAGAATATAATGCAAACTCCCATAACTTGTTTATCAGGTTATTAAGAAAGCCCTTTTATGAAGCTTTTTCTCAGGGCCTCATAATTGGAGACCTACTTTAATTTTGAGTTTGCTGTATTTTATTCATGTGGTTGTGCAAGTATGCTATGTACTCCTCATAGGAACAACTGTCAATAGAAGAGAGGAGGCCACATTTGTTTGAAGAAGGAAACTAGCAAAAGCCCCAGACGCCATATGGAGAAGGGGGAAGTAACACAATAAAGCCTTTCCTCCAGAAGTATGACCCCAGGCAGTAGCACATAATTTCACTAAAATTATGCTGATGCTAGATCAAAGGGAAGGAAGTATATGGCACAGTACTTCTACAGTAGAGCAATGCTTTTTGTACACTGTATAGCAGGGGTAGGCAACTGCGGAAGGGTAGAGAGCCAAATAAATGCCTTAAAAGCACCACATCTTATCTGATCGTGGAAGCTGAAAAGGATCAGCCCTGATTGATATGTCAATGGGAGACTGCCAATGAATACCACGTGCCATAGGCTATATTTCAGAGGAAGGAACTGGCAAAATCACTTGAGTACTCCTTGTCTAAGAAAACTCTATGAAACTCATGGGGGTTCTCCTAAATTGACAGGTGACCTGAAAGCACTTGCACACACAAAGGGCCAGATTAGCCCCTCAGGATACCTTGGAGGAATGCATCCCCCACTATACCTGCTACTGCAAAAAGAAAACTCAACTTTTTGCCCATAAATGACCTCTAGGGGACAGAAGGGGCATCCCCCCCGCCTTTTTTTGGCCTTCCCAGGTCAATTTAGGCCCCAAAGTTACTTCCTGTGTACTTCCTATTTCAAAAAAGTTCTCTCTTGGGCCTAAGTTGGCCAAGGACAAGCCCCAAAAGTGGTGGAACCCCCCACCCCCTAGAGGGCATTTTAGGGCAAACTTTTTTCAAAAAAATTGCTTTACCTTGAGAGGCTCCGAGGGCCTCCAAACATGGTGGAAATGCCATTCACAATCCCTAGAGCAGCGGTTCTCAACCTGTGGGTCGCAACCCCTTTGGGGGTCGAATTACCCTTTCACAGGGGTCGCCTAAGACGATCAAAAAATACGTATTTCCAATGGTCTTAGGCTCCATTCCCTCCTCGGTGGTGGTGCACAAGCGCGAGTCATGCACTTGCGTCCTCCTGCCCCCTTTGGCGGGAGCGCGTGAAGCCACAGCATCGCCACAGCAGGAGTGGTGGTGCACAAGTGCGAGCCGTGCACTCGCGTCCTCTTGCCCCCTGTTCAGAAGGGACTGAAATCGCTCCCCTTCTCTGCTACCAGGAAAACCTCCCGTCTGACGGGCCAGCTTGGGGGGGGGGCGGCAGCAGCACAGGGGGCAGGCCCCCTCCTCGCCACAGCCCCTGCCCCACTCGCCATGGAGGGGGGTGCTGTGGAAGGGCCGGGGGGGCGCAAGGCGGCGCTTTTCTGGGGGGGGCAAGCTGCGCCCGGTACAAAAGACAAAGGTGCTGGGATTCCTCCCCCCCCCGGCCAGGGTCAACACTCTGGAAACTTTTCCCACACTGCCTCCCCCAGCAGAAATGAGAGCGAAGCAGAAGCAGAGCCCGGGGGGGTCTCGGAGTTTTTTCCTGAGGGAGATGCGCGGCTCCTCTTTACCTCCCTGCCTGCCCTCCCATTCCTGGCCGGCGAGGCGGCCTTTGCCGGGGGGGGAGGCACTGTAAATAATAAATAAATAATTTTATGGTGGGGGTCACCACAACATGAGGAACTGTATTAAAGGGTCACAGCATTAGGAAGGTTGAGAACCACTGCCCTAGAGGCTTTTGAGGACATTTTGGAGCAAATGAAATTTTGACACACACACACCCAGAGAGGGTCCTAGGGACCACAAAAAACAGGCTGCACTTTGCCCACCCATTGTACAGTGTATATGCTGTACTGTAGCTTTATGTATGCAAACCGCAGCAAGGTAAGTATTCAGGCCTTTGAAATATGACATGCAGATAAGTCTATCAGCATTTTAAAATTCTCTTCAGAACCCATATACAAAAACCTAAATTTGAAAGATAGTTTAAGAAATAATAATCAGTAATAATAAATAATATTATTAAGAACAGATTTTGTAACAAGATGGACGAGCCAGAACTGATATAAAATGCTGGTAGAAAGGAAGCAAAGTTTTCATTTGTGAATTAAAGTAATGTTTCATATAATAACTGTATTTCATTAGTAAACATTTCTTTTGATAAGGTTTCAGTTTTCTAGAATGTTCAAACAAGGTTGAGGAATTGAGTCCCATTAAGGAAAAAAAGCAGGATATAAATCAAAGAAATAAATATAAATTAAATCAAAGAAATAAATTTAAATATAAACTGTATGAGATGCTGGGCCTTTACAAACACAACACTTGATCAAAATTACGCGAAGAAGGAATAGCTTTAAGTCAGGGGGCATGAATCATACAGCCCTGCAGATATTGTTGGACTTGGATTACAAATCCCAGAAACCCTATCAAGCAGAGCCGATGATGAACGCTAGAGATGCATTCCAACAGTGTGTAGAGTGCCAGAACACCCTTCTGTTGAGTGAATGAATCTGCACTTAACACAGTGTTATGTGAATGAGCCTATCTGATGTTTGGGTCCACATGCCCTTCTTCCTTTTCTGGCAGTGGAAATTAAAATCAAAAGCAGAAGCTTTCAAACTAACCAAAGTCCCCATTATGGCTAAATTCACAGAAGTTTTATTTATAATCCCATTTTATACAATAACTATCATTTAAACAATGAGTCGGTAACTTTTCCGTGATGCAGAACCATGTTCTCTCATTCAAAAAAGTAGGCACAACCATAATCACTCTCCAGCACCACATCACAGAAAAAGCTATGTTGTACACCAAGTAGATAGTGCCTCATAATTCCATAAAGTAATAGAGAATTCCCAATTAGTTTGAAACTAGTGGCAGTTATTTCAATCACTGCCTCTGGTGCAGTTTAAGAGTTAGGGCCTTTCTGCACTACACTGTTATAGTGTACTATTATTTAACTTTCAACATCCTGTGGAATTCTGGGCTTTGTAGTTTTCCTTAGGCCTAAGAGCTCTCTGGCTGAGAATTCTAAAGGCCCCTCCCTAAACTGCAAACCCCAGGATTCCATGAGATGTTGAAAGTGGAGTAACAGCACTATAACAAGGTAGTGCAGAAAGGTCCTTGCTTGAGCAGGCTCATTTATATAACACTGAATCACGCTTTAGCATTAGGTCTGAACTGGCCCGCTAAGAGAACTCCAAGTCTGTAACCAGTTTTGCTAGAGAAGCCATCCCAAAAGCAAGCAAGGCTAGCCAGTATGAGCCCTGGGGGAGAGGTGGCTAACAAATAAAATAAATTTATTTATTATTTGTGACTCCAAAAGTGGTCTATTGGGAAATCTAAATGCCAAAGATATCAGTCCACTCTTTTGTTTCTTGGCATCCTTCTAGGGTTTAAACTAGAAGAAAGTCCTCCAGCAGCAGATTCTTACTTTAACAAGAACTCTGGGGACATGATAGGTTTTTTAAAAAAAATATTTTTGTTAACATGCATTTAATATACAAAACAACAGATACAGGATTAACAAGACAAACAGTAAAGAAAAAGACAAAGAAACTCTACTATCTAATCTAATACTAAATTAAACTAAACTACAACTAAACTAAAATGACAGAATTTTTACAGATGTATTTTAATGAAACGTAGACATTCAATTAGATTTTTCAATATAACAAGATTACTCTGAAGTTCATTATTAAAACTGATTTGCTAGAATAACTAATAATAATAATAATAATAATAAATTTATTTCTATCCCGCCTCTCCACATGGATAGAGGCGGCGAATAATATTAAATACATTAATACATTAAAAACATTAAAAAAAAATACCCAATCCTCCCCACCCACCAATCTATCTAAGACCAACCCCCTAAAACATACAACAATCAATCAACTATTAAAGGAACAGCAAGACAATTGATGGGAGGCGATGGAAATGCTAGTCTTGGAAGGCCTGTCGGAAGAGATCAGTCTTGACTGCTTTTTTAAAGCTGTCCAGACTGGTAAATGTGCCGGGTCTCCTCCGGCAGGCCATTCCATAACTTGGGAGCGATAGAAGAGAAGGTCCTCTGGGTAATCGCAGCCAACCTAGTTCTGACTGGCTGCAGTAAATTCCTCCCAGAGCACCTTAGTGTGTGGGGCAGGTTGTATGGGAGAAGGCGATCCCGCAGGTAGGCTGGCCCCAAGTCATGTAGGGCTTTAAAGGTAATAACCAACACCTTGTACTGTGCCCCGAAACTAATAGGTAGGCAATGGAGAGACTTCAGAATTGGTGTTATATGGTCAGTTTTAGGTCTTTCGGTGACCAACCTGGCTGCCATATTCTGAACTAATTGAAGCTTCCGGACTAAGCACAAGGGTAGTCCTATATAGAGCGCATTGCAGAAGTCAAGCTGTGAAGGTACCAGTGCATGTACCACTGTTTTTAGGTGTTCCAGCTCCAGGAAGGGGCGCAGCTGGCATATCAGCCGAAGTTGATAACAGGCACTCCTGGCCGCCGCATCTATTTGAGCTGTCATCTGAAATGACGAGTCCAGGAGCACCCCCAAGCTGCGAACACAGTCTTTCAGGGGAAGTGTGACCCCGTCTAGGACTGGTTGACAGACCTCCATACCTGGGCTAGGGCCCTTAACAGCGAGTACCTCCGTCTTATCTGGATTCAGCTTCAATCTGTTTTTCCTCATCCAGTCCATTACTGCTTCAAGACATTCGTTCAGAGGCGAGATGCCACCCTTAGTTGATGCTGTTATCCAAGGCATGGAGAGATATATCTGGGTGTCATCAGCGTACTGATAGCACCTTGCTCCATGCCTCCTGATGATCTCTCCCAGTAGTTTCATGTAGATGTTAAATAGCACTGGGGACAGGACAGCGTCCTGAGGGACGCCAGAATTAAGCTCCTTTTTTGAGGAGCAACTGTCCCCAAGCATTATCATCTGGTATCTACCTGAGAGATAGGACCGGACCACTTAAGCTCAGTGCCCCCGATCCCCAACTCTCTCAGGCATTCCAGAAGGATACCATGGTCTATGGTATCGAAAGCCGCTGAGAGGTCTAAGAGTACCAGTAGGGTCACACTTCCCTTGTCGATACTCAGGCGAAGATCATCCACTAAGGCAACCATGGCAGTCTTGACTCCATATCCTGCCCTGAAGCCAGTCTGAAATGGGTCTAGATAATTTGTTTCATCCAAGACAGCTTGGAGCTGAAGACCAACAGCCCTCTCAATCACCTTGCTTAAAAATGGGAGATGGGAGACTGGTCTTTAATTATTCATATCTAGGGGAACTAGGGAGGGCTTTTTTAGAAGCAGCCGTATAATCGCTTCTTTTAAACAAGCTGGAAAATTGCCCTCCTTAAGGGATGCATTAATAATATATCTTAAATGGGTCTTAATTGCAACTCCTCCCTGGACGACCAGCCATGAAGAGCAGGGATCAAGAGGGTACATTGTCTTTCTTATATTTCCAAGGAGCTTGTCTATGTCCTTGGTACTCACTGACTGAAACTGATCCAGTATAATCCTGTTCACGGGGTCACCGGACACTTCACTAGTAACCTCTGCAGTAACACCGGCATCCAAATGGGCTCTTATCTGAGAGATTTTATCTGCAAAATGATTATTCAAAGCATCACAGCAAACTTCACTAGGTTCTAACAGCGAGTTCAGGTGAGTGGGTATCTGAATTAGATCCCTTACCACCCTGAACAGCTGTGCAGGGTGAAAAGTCAGAGACGTGATACGTGCAGAGAGCAAAGTCTTCTTCGCTGCATCTATTGCCACTACATAGGAATAAAGGAATTCTCTATAACACACATTTCATAAACCTCAGATCACAGAAAACATGTAAGTTCGAAATGTAGCAGTAAAAGAACACTTGCTGTATGAATAAATGGTTTTTAGAATGTATTACTTGTAAGATTTTTCTTACCAGAATAGAATGCATTCCCATATATACACGACTACAACAAACCAGAGAACACCAGCAGATGGCAAGAATCAGCCCATACATCAAAGGATACTGAGGAAGAGAAAGAGAGAAACAACACACTTAACCTGCTAGAAATTGACATTTTATTGGCAAGTCACTTCCAATGGAATGCTTATTTTAAACATGTTAAGCTCTACATTCAAAAGTAACTATTCTGAGACAGCTTACAGTAACAGCATTAGAATGCCATAAAGCATACAAAATTAGTCAAAACATAAATAGAACAGAAATTACAAATTCTTAAAAAGGCACAGACTAAAACAGTGATAGACAAATAGGACCTGTTGGATTAAAAAACGCACAGGGCTGGTAAGTAAACACTCAGAAGCATTTGATGGCAATTAAAAGACGGTGAAATAGCATTAAAAGTAATTGAAACAGGCTTCCTCAGCACCTAAAAGGTAACAGAGGGCATCAGCCAAACATCTTTATGGGGAGAGCAATTACTCGTACAACACAAATGAAAGGGCCTTTTCCTAGCAACAGTATTTCCCCTGCACTAGGCCAGATTCTGAAGCAATGTTTGACTTAAGATGTGGAAAACCCAAAGTTCAAACCCCACAGCTGTGAAGTTCATTTGGTGACCTTAATGACATGTCTATGAGCTTTACGTGCCTGTTGTGATAATACAATAAAACCCATGTTCTGACATACAAGTGGCCAATAAAAATAAAAATAAAAAAATAGAATGGGCTTAATGACATTTGACCTGCGCATATGCAGTCACCACAAGTGATTGTCTTGGTAGTCCTGTCAGAGACAGAAAAAACTAGCCTATGGACAATAAATGATATCTTTTTGGTTAAACGATTTAATAGAAAAAACTTTTTGAAGATTTTGGTGACCTTTCAATCAGAAGATATTATTTACAACCAATTGTTGTACATAAAAGGAAGAGGCTGGTTTGTATTTATCTTCTCTGTAGAGGAAAGAAGTAAATACAGGCAATATACTTAAAAACTGGCAAATGAAAGCAAAGAGTACTTTTTGACACAATAAATAAATTTTATCTAGTTCAAGTGCACAGCCTTCCAAATAAACTGACAAGCTACTACTATGAACAAGAATCCCACTTTATTTGAACTCTAATAAGCAAAACAACTTTCACTCTCCTTCTATGAGATCCATTGAGTTTCACAAGCAGTTCTTGTTGTAAACTAGAAGCATGTATTTACACACACACACAAAAAGGTTTTGATGCCATTCATAAAATCAAAACTACATCACCACTAACATAAACAGGATATTATTTTACTTGCATACTCTCTATAAACCATTCTTGTAGACCCTGAAATCTTTTAGAAATCTAACAAAAATCAGGGTAAATACTCATTTATGTTTAATTTCTGCTAAACAGAAGTCACTCTCATCATTTCTTGAACTCTGCACTCAAATCTTTGTGATGAAATTCTCAGGTAATGTGACAGAGCATTATGGAACAGAGAGAAAAATACTCATTATGAATTAAACGCTGCAAATGGCACTGTGATTATACACTTAGATAGAATCTTCTCATAGTGCTTATAGCAAAGCAAGCATGAAAAGAGAATATTCAGCTGCTAGAATAACCATGAAAATAACCCAGAACCATTTGGCACACCAACGTCATACAAAACCCTACTAGGAATCACAACCACTTCTGACTCCCAGGTCATTTCCACACTACACTGTTACAGTGCTGTTATTCCACTTTCAACATCCTGTGGAATTCTGTAGTTTCCTGAGGTCAAAGAGCTCTCTCTGGCTGAGAATTCTAAATGCCCCTCCGTAAACTGCAAACCCCAGGATTCCAGAGGATGTCAGACATAGAATAATAGCACTATAACAGTGTAGTGCAGAAATGGCCCCAGTTACAGTAGCTGTGTGATGCCCACACTGATTGCAACTCATGTGTATCACATTTACATTTTATATTTTTAAGTATGCCTCCTTTGTCTATCCAAACATACAGCTAGAGGGAAAGTTCTCCTTTTTGTATACATAACTTTGTAAATGTTTCTAGTTTGACAAAATATAGTACGCACTGCTATTTAATAGCACTTAATGTATCACACATAACACTACAGCCAGTTTGGATATAAGATGAGCCACGGTCTGGAACATGGACTGCTTCACTTCTGCTTCTTCCACACAAAAAGGGGATTAGTTCTTATGATGCTTTTTATACAACAATGAGCACATGAAGTTGTTGTTGTGCATATTCAAGCTGTTTCTGACCCTGATGCGAACATATTTCTTGGCAAGATTTGTTCAAAGAAGTTTTGCCATTGTCCTCCTGAGGTACCAAGAGAATGTGACTTGCCTTAGGTAATCCAGTGGGTTTCCATAGACAAGTGGAGATCTGAACCCCACTCTCCAGAGTCTTAGTCCAATACCCAAACTGCTAGGCCAAGTTGTCTTTCTAAGCACATGAAGGGGAAATAGGAATTCAACTCTCCCATGTTAGAACCTTACTTACCCATCTCTAGCAGCTACAAGGCTTGTATTTATTTATTTTTTATTGAGTTTATAGCCTGTCTTTCTCCCAAAATGGGATTCACAGAAATACGCAATTAACTGTAACATCTTTCCCACTACATATCATCAAATATTGTTGGCTTTAGGATCTGCATTTTTAAACAAAAATTGCACTATTTAGAAGAAAAAGCCCACACTTCACCAAGGCAAAGTGTAATAAGTTAGAACATTTTATTATTTTTGATCACCTTAGCTATTTTCTTTCCTATTTCTATTTATTTCCTGCAGCTATATTGTCTATTAAGAAAATGCTTCCATTAAAATCAGCTTATCTTATTTTTTTAGAAAGTAATACATTCATTAAATAATTCTCTACACAAAATCAGAAAGAGTGACCACGAAAACCTGATTACTAGAGCTAGCTGACATTGATGGTGGAACATACGAGTTTCCAAAGGCAGAAAAAAACATATGCTTTGTTTCTAGCATGAAATTCACTACTACAAGATGTAATAATGGGTATCCACTTGCAGAACCTTAAAAGAGGATTAGAGAACTTCAAGGAGTATAAAGTTATCAATGGCTATTAATTATGATTGCTGTACATCCAGAATCAGAGGTTATATGCCTCTGTATACCAGTTGCTGGCAAACATGAACAGGAATATGCTGCTGCAATTACGTTCTTCTTATGGGATTCTTAGATACACCTGACTGAATACTGTGAGAAAAGAATCTTACATATAATTCCTCTTGTCAATTATTTTCTGCTGCCTCTTCTGTTTGAACGTAAGGATAAGCTTCTCAGAAATAAGTGCCATATGACAATTACTGGGGCTGGGGGGTCAGCTCTGCTTTGCTGAAGGCCTTCAGACAGAATCAGACCAGTTAGGGATGTTCTAGTTCTGACTTCCTGCATTCATCAAGGGATTAGAGTAGAAAGCCCCAAAGACTCCCTCCAGCTTTATGACTCCAGTCTAGCATCTTTCTCAGGATGATTAACTAGATGCTCTAGAAAAGCTACAAGCTAGAGAAGCAAAGGCCTTTTGCTGCTGTTGCTTCCATGCTACCCTGGAGGTGCAGAGTTGAAAATCTTATCCTCCATTCATCTGATCATTCCCCCACCCCCAAGCTACTAGCCATCATCACATCTTGCAGAAATAATTCCCATAAGCTAACTATAAATTAGGTGAATGAGAACTTCCTTTAGTGACTGACGTTTAGTCTGTCCATAATCTTCTGACAATTAGTTATTTTGGATAACACCCCCATTTGACAATCTCAGATGTTGGACTCCAATGCCCTACTGCTAGATTCAAATGCAATCCTGTAATAAAGTGCTTGGTGAGCCCTTTTTTCCTGCATCAACTACATGAACACTCAAACCTATATCTTTCTATATCCTTGACGATCTCCTCACACTGGTCTCCAGTGAAGGTGGAAAAACCCTGTCAATTGTATATGTCTGTACTAGCATGAGCTGCTTTTCCCCTCTTCTTAAAAGGTTGTTTATGTACATATCAAGCCAGAAACTTTTAATAAGAAGAAGAAAAATTAAAAGTGATATACAGAATAGCAACAGAGAGGTAGCAATGAGTCTTTGAAGATAAAAAACTTCATCACAGAATCATAACACTAAGGAAAGACCAGCAGATTGCCTCTAACACCCAACTGCCCATTTGTGACACTAAATTGGCAGGAAATATCCCAAGATGACCAATATCCTGGTACAGACAGGAAGCTAGCCAAGAACAAATGGCCAAGGGCCAAATTGTAGCCCCTATTTGGATTTTTGTCATGTGTTAGATGTGGGGCTGTCTTTGAAAATGGCCTGGAAACCTCTTCATCCAAAATAGAGCAAATTAGCATTTAGCTTGTTAAACAGAATTGGTCAGCATAATCATATCACGTCAGTACTTTGACATCTGCAGTAGCTGCCAGTCCTTTCCAGGTCCAATTCAAAGTGCAATAAACATTATGGGCCAGGTTACCTGAAGAAATATTTTCTTGCGTTAGGAATGCAAGGAGTACTTACAAATTTTATCTTCCTCAGTGAGAAAAATATCTTGACAGATTGTTGAGAAAATGGTCAACTGCTCTAAGATTTTTTAAAACATTTTGGGACATTTTCTGAAAGAATTGGTCATGCAAACCCAACATGTTAACAACAGAAAAGACTGACTTCTGTGCAAAAAAAAGTGCTTTTTGCACAAAATGTTCTTGTGAAAACCAATTTTTGTACATTTTTTGCATAAAAATCCCAGAATAACAAAAAAACAAAAAACAAAAACAACACAAAATCTCTCAGAATCTTATCCAGCACAGAGAAAACTTATAAAATTATTCATTTAGAAATGAGTGAATAAAATGAAGCAAATGAAGAGTTAGATCTCTTACTTCTATATATATCTTTTAACATGACACTTGGGTCTGGGCTTTCTCCTGGGTACCCTGCCAAGAGAGGCAAAGCACATGGCTAGAAGACAGGGGACTGTTTCAGGGGAGACATCCTCTCTATGCAAAACTCTCTCCAAAGTAGCGTATCTGCCACAGCATCTATGGTATGATCCTCCCTAGGTGAAGAACTTTTTATTCTATAAATGAATAAATAGATAGATAGACAGACAGACAGACAGACTTTAAGAAATATTTTTAGTGCTTAACATGCCTACATTTCAATGTTTCCACTTAGTTTTTGGCCTTATTTTGTATTCAGTCATTACTTTATTGTTTGTAATTTAGCAAGTAATTTACTTAATAACTTCGGTTATTAAGTAATTTAAAAGTAAAATAAATAAATAGATTAATTTAGATCCAAGGCATTTCTAGCTACAAACACACAATGACCCTCAAGATTAAGTTACATATCTATGTTTGTCAGACCTTTTACTTCCAAAAGCCATACACATCAGGATGAACATCTAAAACACAGAGAGCCTTATCTTAAAACTGGAAATCAGTCTCACTATATTAAATGGGGCTCACTCCCCAGTAAACACACAGAGGATTACAGTCAATGCCACAAACCAGAATGACAGTTTGAAAATAAAACAAGATTCTAAATATGACAACTCTTTGCCCTTCATTTATGCTGTGAAAAGCTCTAACAAATAATCCGCATTTATTAATTTATGCAGGGTTTGCCAAATTGATATCTAAATTGTTCTATGCCTTCAAGTTGTTTCCAACTTATGGTGATGCTAAGGTGAACTTATCAGATGATTTTCTCAGCAAGATTTGTTCAGATGGGATTTGCCTTTGCCCTCCTTTGAGGCTGAGACAGTGTGACTTGGCCAAGGTCACCCAGGGAGTTTCCATGGCTGAACAGGGATTCAAACCCTGATCTCCAAAGTCATAGTTCAATGCTTGAACCACTACACCATGCTGGCTCTAAATACACGGGGCGGGGGGGAATCTTGAACTGAGTTGTTTCAAGGTACCTAGGAGAAATTTTGATTGTTGCCTTGATAAAAGGTTGCAAGAAAAGGCAGACTTCCGTTCAAAAAAAACTTGAGAACTTGGTAGTATTAAGCTTTATTATTTCCAAATAAACAGCAAGAAATAGCTTTTAGTTACAATATTACAGAATGCTACTCCAGACAAGACAGGACTCAACTCCCTTCAAAAGCTGGAAAACTTTTGCTACAGTGTATTAAAACAGTCACAAGACAGATGGCATGCATCCAGGACTTAGCTTTGTTTCCTTTTTCACCTGAAGTATCTGCCAGTTTCTCAAAAATGCAGCTTGAGCTCATTTTCAGTCTTAGAATCTGGCTGAGGAAGAAATGGTTAAGAATACCAGGGAAAACATTTTCAAAACTGATGAAAAGAGGCTATGAAAAAGGGATGTAACACTCCATCTGCTGTCTCTAGTCAGTGATAAATAAAGGGTTCCAGATGCTATGCGGTACGGTCAAAAAACCCAAACACTTCTCTTTTATTTTGCTTTACTGTTTTAAGCAACTGCTCTCAACCTCTGAAAATGTTGCTATATAGTGTTCTCTGAGTCAAAGAAAAATATCTTAACGTTTGAATTTTGATCAGCACCCTCAGGCCTCAGCTCAGTAACCTACAGTTTTGTTGCCGGGGCAGTGGGAGGCAGCCCACACCAACCTGTGAAATCCTTCTCATCGGCTGCTCATGGTAGCTGGACTGTACCATGCTCAGCTCCACCCCCTGAGCCAAATGGCCATTGATTGGCCATTGGTGGCACCTGCAAGGCATTCTTATGCTGTCACCCTCCTGGTTTCCACTGCTCTCTCCCAGCATAAACACACCGTACCCAGACCACTAGACGAGCTATACTGGTAGAGCTTTATTGCTGTTCTCACTGAGTGCAACGTGTATCACCAGTGGGACCTAGACATAGTCTAGGCAGGACCTAGCTCTTTCAGTCAAAGCAATAATTATTTCCATCAACACCACTGAAATTGTCTTTTAATTTACACAGCAATAAAATTTCTGCTCAACGCTATAATAATTGTTTTCTACTACTAATAAAATTTTGATTTATTTGTGTTTACTTATTATCACCTGTACTAGTGCATTTTTATACCCACTTATGGGTATATGTATGGTCTTCATAAAAAAAGGGGGGTGAAGTTTCTACTAAAGGGAGACCAACATATGATTTAACACATAAAGCATTAAGAACTGCTGCGCTAGAAGACCCCAAATATACCATGCTGTCTAAGTTGTGCCTTTGCCACCAGAGTCAGTCAACCACATGTGGCATTGATCTCTGAAATGCTATCAACACCAACTTAATTTACAACAGCAATACAGGCCTAAATACCTACAGGTACCAGATCCCATCTGATTTTAGAAGCTAAGCAAGGTCAGCTCTGGTTATTACTTGGATGGGAGACTGCCAACAAGTACCATCTAGTATAGGCTATATTTCAGAGAAAGGAACTGACAAAACCATCTCTGAGCATTTTTTGCCTAAGAAAACCCTATGAAATTCATAGGGTCATCATAAGTTGACAGATGATTTGAAGGCACATAACACAGAGAGACACAGAGATAAGTCCTGATCTAGATTAGGTACCTTTGGTATCAGTATGTATTCCAATGGGCTTTCCAGACTGAAAAGACCAGCAAGAATCTTGGAGACTAAGCTCTCACCCCAACCCTATAACACCTTACACAGATCAACAGAGAAAAAACTCCAAGTCGCACAAAGTAGGTTGAAGTTTTGCCATCAGAATACCCTGACCCAGAGGTGAGAACTGTGTAGCCTTCCAGATGCTGATTTGACTGCAACTTCCAACAATCCTAGTCAGCATAACCAATGGTGAAAGAATACTAAGAGTCGCAATCCAACAACATTTGGAGGGCTACACAATCCACACCCTTGCCCAACCCAAGAATGGCCTATTTCTTTTCTTTACAGTTCTCTACCCACATTCATGGGTTTGAAGTTCATGAATTTGATTATTTGCGAGCAGGCATGCCTCCCTGCTGTTCTCCTCCTCCTCTTCCCATGCCAGTGCAAAGAATCTGCACTGAGGCAAAACTGAAAGGAAAGGCGGGTCGGGGAAAGGCACAAGGCTTCCTTTCTCCACTCTGGAGCTCCCCTTACCATTCCTATGCATTTTGCCTCAGTGCAGAGAACTTGCACCAAGGCAAAACAGAAAGGAATGGAGAGGGGGAAGGTTCACATAAGTTCTCAGTGCCAGGGCAAAATGCACAGGAATGGCAGGGGGAGCTCCAAAGGGTAAAAGGAAGGATTGTGTGAAGCTTCTCTATTCCTTTTCCTTCCCTATTTCCTTCCCCTTTGCACAGGAATGTGAAAGGGGGAGCACTGGAAGCAAAGGGGAGGGGGAGCAGAGGGAATTATTCATGAAAATGGAGGGACAATTGTATTTGGAAACAAATTCTATTGTCTTCTTCTCCTAGTATGCTTGGCTAATTCAAAATCAAAATTTTTACTGCCAATTAGATTGTATTATCAATGTTAATTTCTTGATAAAATAGGCATTTAAAAGAAATTTACTGAAATTGTTCATTTTATATCAGCTCAGGTGCTGTCATCAGTATTGAGCTAAACTTAATCAAGATCAAAGAATAAAAACAGGGAAGTTTTAATTGGTATATGTCTGTGACTGTGGCCCAAAACATACAAGCAGTTAGCCACATATTATATGATACCGCTCTTAAAAGAAACAGAACGGAACCAACCTTATCAACTGGATTTAAATTTGTTTGTGTGGGGATTTTAGTCCCAAACTCCTATACCATTACATTGTACAAAGTACTTGTAAGATCATACACAGACTCCTTGATAAAAATTAGTTACTAACAGTAGGCAGTCCCTCCCTAGCTCTGCCCGAGGACCATACTCTTGATTATTCATATTTGAATATGCTTATATTTGTCACTTTTATTTTGAAGGAAAAGATGCTGTGTGTGATCCCAATTCAGAACATGTTTCTGACTTAAATCAGGACATTATGGTGATGTCCCAATGAACAGTTCTTTTCTCTCAGCTGCTATTTGTATCAAAATGTACTGCTTACAGTAAACTGCATATTTAGAGGCAAAAGGAGTTGGCGAGGGTAAGGGAATTTTCACTGGCATCATTGGAGAACTTCAGTCTGGATTGAGAATATGTTCTAAAGCTCCACATTGTTTTCACTTCAGAATAAAAGTGCTAGCTTAAGCATCCTTTAAAAAAGCAGCAACAACAACAACACACCATGAACACTGAGTTCAGCTTTGGCCTGAGTCTCCATACATCCAGGAACCATGCAAGTATTATTTGGCAAAGGGTTTTCCTTAGCTTATTAGTGTGTGCATGTGAAAGGCAAAAGCATTACCATGTGAAACAGGCCATAAGAATTCCAAGATAGGAAGGAGGCAGAAGTAAGAAGTAGAAAGCAATTATATATAGGGTGGAGATCAAGAGCAAGTTGGCTCATGGCCAAAATACACTCAGTTAGGAAAGAGGAAAATTAGAAGAGAAAATCTCAAAGCAATAATTACATGTAAGGGACAGGTACTGAAGGGAGAAACACTCCACAAGACTCATTGCTGCTTTCCCAGCTCCCCAATAAATGATTATAAAGAAATGAAATGGGAAATAGAACCAGGGTACAAGGCTACCTGTAATGCAGAATCTAGAATCAGATCAAGTAACACAAGCCCAACTGGAATGCACCTAAAGGAAGCACAAAGGCTTAATGTAGTGAGGTACAAAATGTGGCATAAATACTCTAAAGGCACTAGATCTTGTCTGATCTTGGAACCTAGGGTAACTTCTTGTTAGTACTTGGATAGGAGACCAACATACACCAAGTGCTGCAGGCTATATTTCAGAAGAAGGAATGGCCAAAACAACCTCTAAGAAAACCCTGTGAAATTCATGGGGTCACCATAAATCGATAGGTGACTTGAAGATACATACACATACAAGCCCTAATCAAAAAGAACATCTGCTAGTTGAAAATATTGATGAGACTTTATGGAACATTGTACACAAACAACCACTTTTAGAAGAATTATGATATTAGTAACAACTTCACTTGGTTGGACTGTGCCCATTGTTACAAAAGGATGAAAATGTTTGCTCAAAAAGCCTCATTAGTTTCTTTGGAAGACTCTTAAAAGTGTTTAACACTCCTGCCAGTATTCTGATAGGCATTGCCAGAGTACAAATATAAGGGCTCTTGTTCCATAAATAGCAGTTAGCAGTTACATTTCTATATCGCTTTTCAATGCGAAGCACTCCCTAAGCAGTTTACAATGTATTTTAGCTAACTCCCTTCAACAAGCTGGGTACTCATTTTACCGGCTTACAGAAGGACGGAAGGCTGAGTCAACCTGGAGCCCTGTAGGATCGAACTCACAATGTTGTGGCTACAGTACTGGCATTTAATCACTGTGCAAATACATGTCTAGAGAGCAAGGGAACCCTAAAACTATTATTTGCCATTACAACAGCAATGAGCATGAGAAACAGACTTCTTTCATAATCATGCATGGACAAATCAGAACATACAGCTGCCTTTGAAAATATGACTTGCCACTATTCTGCTTTCTCTTCCTTCACAGTCACTTCTTGCACTCCTAGTAAAAGTACAAGCCTTGATATTACTACCATGCTTCTATTACACTTGTGGGATAAAAGGAATCCAAATTAAAACATCTCTGCAGCCATAAAGTATAATATATCCAAATATGAACTATTTATCCTTTGATATTTTCACCCAGGCTTTGGCACTCTTAGAGCCAAGTCAGTGAAACCATTCGGCTCTTAAGCAGAAAAAGACCTAGAGTCTTATGAGTAATTAGGGAAGGCAAAAATGTTTACACTATTTGGTGATCAGATTAGTTCCATCTTCTTTGGAATCAAATTGAGAGCTTTTAATTTCTTGATACATATCCTAATGAAATTATGGCAGAACCATGGCAATACTTTAAAACAAAACTCTCAAAATCAGAAAATGAATCATCTATGAGGGAGCCATTATAGAAAGACTCTTCAGGATATGATTTCTGATCTTGAAATTATTCTACAGCTAGCAGCTGTACACACCTGTTACTCCCAGCCACTTTATAAAATTAATGGAGACACATTTTAGAAGCAATTCTTGTATCACTTTTTCAATGTAGAAATCCATAATTATAAGGTAGGAAACTGGAAATACAGGAATAGTGTTGTACTGTGCAAGCAGACATGAGAAAACTCCTGGAGCAACCCTGAGCCAGTCATTGTCTCTAAGTCCCAGAGGATTGTTGTGAGGATTGTGGGGAAGAAAGAGGAAGAAAGCTATGTATGCTGCATTGAATACAAAACGTAAAGTAAAAACTCTCAAAGGCTAGTCAGAAAAATTTTTTCAAACAAGTTTAACAACGTAGTCCTATGCATGTATGTATGCATTTCATAGTTTTCTTAAGCATGGAACACTCTGAGGTGGTTTGCCAGTTCCTTCCTCTAAAATATAGCTTACAGCACCTATTTCCTTAGCTGCAATGTTGTTGTTGTGTGCCTTCAAGTTGTTTCCAGATTATGGTGAATGTATCATGGGTTTTCTTGGCAAAATCTGTTCAGAGAGGTTTGCCATTGCCTTCCTCTGAGGCTGAGAAAATGTGGCTTGCCCAAGGTCACCCAGTGAGTTTCCATGACTAAGAAGAATTTGAACTCTGGTTTCCCAGCATCTTAGTTTGGTGCTCAAACCACTGTATCATGCTGTCTCTTCAGTGGGGTTTAGGAATACACACACAGAACTGAACCCTTAGTTATTTGAATTCTTATTGGTATTTCTGCTTTTTATTCAAGCACGTCTGAAATCAACAGAAAAAGCTACAGAAAGCGAAACACTTTACCAGTAAGCTGTTGCCTGGCAGCAATCACAGTGTCTTGATTATAAGTGTTCACTGGGGAAAGAGTGTAATTATAAATGTGTTCATTAGGCCAGTGATTGGAGTGGCATTTAGCCCCTTTTACAAATCTGTAGGCATTTATGTGACTGTCCAATACTGGTGAGAAATTCCCTCTTCTGTTTTTATTACATCCTCTTGTACTCCATGGTTTATATCTTGATCGGATGCACTGGGGGAAAAACCTTCCAGAAGATCTGGTCTTCTTTTTAGATTGAATTAATGTCAACAGCCTTTATGACAGAACAATAGTTTCAGGAGTGCTCATAAGGAAACAATTCCTCTCAAATGCCTATGACCCAAGGTCAAAACTTTTTTTTAAGGCATACACAACAAGAATTGTCCAAGTGCTTTAAATTTTATTGTACTGGATTTTCTAATGTAAACATGGGGTACAGTTTGATACCCAATTATGTAGAATATAATAATGTGTAACAAAAATAAATTCGAATGGGCACTACTGGGAATAAATTCTAAATCCAGCATGCAGACAGAATAACCGTTATATAGTACCAACAATTTCTGCTACAGCTGTAACTAATTCAGAATGGAACCAACTAATTACTTATTAGCAGTTTTTAAAGAGATAGCTACCTTAGTCTGTCACAGCATAAAAAGCAAAAGGGGGGAAAGAATCTAGTAGCACCTTTGAGACTGATTTATTTCAGCATTACAATAACTACAAACTTATATTAGCAAACATTAATTTCTCTTAGTCATCAACACATAATCACACTTTTACTGAACAACATTTGGCATAAAATTTAGTATATTTTTTTCTAGTAATTACATGTCATGTAACATTACATTAGACAGCCAGTGTATTATAATAGTTTGAGCACTGGACTATGACCTTGTGGACCAGGGTTTGATTCTCCATTTATCCATGGAAACCCACTGGGTGACCTTGGGCACATCACAGATTATCAGCCCCAGGAAACCCCATGATAGGGTTGCCTTAGGGTTGCCCTAAATCTGAAATTATTCGAAGGTATACAATAACAATAACATTACAAAAACTATCTTCTAATTCAGGTACAGAGTCATTCCCTGTATCATACTGACAGCCAAATATTATTGATCTCTCATATTAATTAATTCAAAACATTATCAGTAATGCTTTAATTTAGTGCTAGGGCTATAGTCCCTGATATTTTGATCAAGCTATGCATACACCATTCAGAAATTCTCCCTTATAGTTTTACACTGATCACATCTATGTGTGCCATAACCTGGACAGTATTACCTAGATGAGCAATTTGCTCCTTTGAGTTTGAAATCTTCATGCAATATTACTATCCAACACAAATATAATCGGTTAGGATTCTCACTGTGTTTTCAAAAGCCCTCCCATAAAAGAATTTCTGGTTGCAGATAAGATAAAACAACAACTAAGTGGATGGTGCTATTAAAGAGAGATTAACACCCTCAATCCATTTTAATGGAAGATCCCACAGGCAATTGATTGTCTACTGTGTGAATAGAATCCAACATAGTTTTTATTATTTTCTTATCTAAAATGTATTAAATGAGATAATCACAATATTTCTCCAATCCTGATTCATATAATTCAATTTCCTTCTTTTTCTGACCTCCCAATATTCCTTCTCAAATTATTTTTACGTATTAAGCAGAATGGACATACTATATCTGGCACATGGGAAAAAAGTTAACTTAAAGTATTCAAGTGGGTGGGCTGCCCAAGTGGCAAAGGGGGCATGTTCTTATAGTAACTGATATAAACGGAGAACTTCTGTCAACAAAAAAAGCCTTTGCAGAAACATTTTTTAAGAATATGTTCGCATTACATTCATTTATTAGTCACTGTTTTTGCTGTTTGTCTTCAGTAACACCATAGGGTCAGTGAAGATTAGTCTATAAGGATTGTTCTAAAGGTATCAAGAGACAGTTAACAGAAAAGTCTAAACAAAGTTAGTTAGGGTTAAGTAAAATGGTAAGAGTTGCACCAAAGATTTATGTCCAAAACCACAAACACAACAGTAATAAGAAAGTGACCTAATTCCTTCTCTTCCAGCTGGTACATTCCTAGGTAGGCCACCTCCAACAGATGGTTACCAAAGAGGTACAATTACTTCACACAACAACACAAAAGGCAACAACAAAATGAAGTATGGGTCAGATCTTACAATGCAATACTGTAGAAAAGATCCAAAAATAGTCACAGGTTTCTCTGCATATGTAGATGATGCAAATACGCATAGGCATCTGTACAATCACACCAGCATCAGAATACTGGTCTAGGCAACAGTGAACTGACTAATAGCATCTTTTGATGAGGATACTGAGATGAAACCTCTCAGATAGGACTATTTAGCTGCTGAATATGAATAGCTGACCATAACTAGAACAAGTTCAGAGTCAAAGTCAGCACACTCATATGCAATGCAAATCTATGCACTTTATTTGGAGATAAATAAGTCTATAATCTTTACAACATGGGAAGTGAAGCTCACTTTAACACAGCAGAACATCAAAGAACGCATGCACAGGACTGCACTATTAAACTGACATTTCATATTAATGTAACAAAAACATGATTCCTTTAAATTAGTCATTGATTCTGGATTCAGTAGGGCTTATTGCCAAATAAATGCACATAGGATTGCAAGCTTGGTTTACTTCTTCAATGAGGAATTACTCAAGGCAAATGTAACAAAGCAATTACAGGTGGTCTTCCACATTTGCAGGTTTGATTTTTATAGATCTGATTATTTGCAAGCGTCTCCAACCCCTGCCCTGCATCTCATGTGCTTCTTTTCTAGGGGAACCTTTCTTTTTGGCAGCTCCAATCAAGCTGTGCACACCTCTAAAAATCTGCCCTTGGTTCTCCTCCTTCCCTACCAGCGGCTGCCTGGCCTGCTAAGAACAGCTTGTTGTCCAATTTCTCAGCATCACAAACCTTCTCCGAATGCCACCCACACCCAAAGAAGGAGATGGCACAAGAGAGGATGTATAGGGCTGACCCACCCATTTCCCTCTCCTTTCCCTCACTTGGTGTCAACCCTGGGTCCATGCCTTGGCCCCCTTACCACAGACACACACACACAGAAATACACACTTTTTGATATTTGTGATTTTACACTTTTGCAAGCATCCTGTGCCCCTAACCCTAGTGAATGTGGAGGGCTCACTGTACAAGATTTTAAGACAATACATGGAAACTGGATTATTTTCTTGGACTATCCAGATTTGTAACTTGCTATAAATCTCTAATTCTTTTAGGTATTGTGGAAAATAACTCAGAATCCCACATGACAGAAGAAAAAAGAAAAAATCTTTTTTTTCCCAAATCCTCCAGTGATCTATATAGAATCAGGGCATCACTGAATCTTAGAATTGAAAGGGCCATGTAGTCCAAACCTCTGCCGTACAGGAACACACAACTCAAGCACTCCTGAAAGATGCCTGTACAAGCTCCATTTAAAAACTTCCAAAGAAAGAGAGCCCAAACATCTTCCCAGGCAGTCTATTCCACTGTTGAGCAGTTCTTAGAGTAAAGAAGTTTTTGCCAATATTTAGGTGGAAATTACATATCACCTAGCTTGTAGACTAGCTCCTATATAGTAAAAGCATATGCAATGCTAAAGACAATATAATCAAAGTTTAAAAATGAAACTGTAACAAGAAGCCTTCTGGAGAACATACCGAAGAGATGTCACCATTCAAAAAAACAGTTATAAGCATTTATATCCTGGAATTACAACATAACAATCTTCTTGGTAAGGTAAACACTTACCTGGTAGTAAACAATTTTTCCCTTCAATCTTTCATGCATTTTTAAAATAATAAAGCACTATTTCATATTTTCACCAAACTGTTTCACCAACAATGTAGCAGCTTTGACTGGACACCTTTAAATAGAAAAGCACAGTGCTTACCTGCCACCGTCCATAGCTGAACAAAATAAGTGTCAGGGGGATGGCAGTGCCCGACATGGCATGAGTAGAGGGCATGCTGTACTCGGAATTGTAGAAGATTTCCAGCTTCACCACCGGTGGAGAAGCAGGCCTTGGCCAACGAATAATATCCTTGGTACATTGGCCCAGGTACATGACCCAGACCCAAACGATGATGAGCCTCCTGCCTAGCCAAGCATCCAGATTCCAGATACAGAAGGGGAAAAAGAGGATATAGAAGAGTTCATTGCCCAGCTCCGTACCCAGGCTGAACAGGTAATAAAGAAGGGGGCTCCGGATTGTGAAGTCTTGGCATATGGATTCTCCAGTAAGAGAGTTGCGGCGAGGCTGCCGTTTGGAACCCCTGCCTTGTTGCTTTTCTTTCTTCTGGGTTTCTTTCTGGGATTCCACACCACAGGCGTCCCCAGACACCACACCATTCTTCATGCCATTCAAGTGACACCCCTCGCCCTTCTCGTCCACCTTCGAGACACCTCGGAACCGGTGCCGGTCTCCTCCTTCACCCTCTGACTGGGCAGTGGGGCAGTTCCCGTTGGCCACCAGAACTTCTGCTTCCTCCACTTGGGCGGTGGAGGAGGCAGACCCCCCACCTGGGGATACTTCCACTCCACAGAGCCGCTGAAAAGTGGCAACTTTCTCTGGATCCTGCAGGTAACCGATCAGGCGACAGAGCAGGGACATACTGAAAAGGCCTCCACTAGGAGATGATGCCAAGTATTATCCAAAATTTGGGGTTAATCCGAGGAGCGGTGGGGAAGTCAGGCAGAAAAGGAAACAGCAAATCAGTGTCACACCCAGGAAGAGATTTGGAAGAACTTAAGGAGAAAATTGGTGTTTTTTTTTAAAGAGGCGGGACAGAAGTCATGAGTCCCACTTCCTCAAAAGAAACAGCATGGGGAATCTGGCTGGGGGGGGCGCTGTTTCAACAGATGGCACGTGCCAAGAATGTGGCAGGAATCTGGGTGCCCCTCTGGAAGGAGGGGTAGAAAGGGGTGGTGAGAAAAAGTGGGGGGCAGAGAAGATCAGTGGGGTGTCCACTGCATGGAGCCCTCGGCTGCCTGGAAAGTGGGGGAGGCTAAAGATAAACCAGGCTGTTCGAGGAGGGGGGTGGAGAGAGCGGACGGGAGGGAAGGCGCAATGGGGCCACGATGTGTGGGGCAGGAGCGTTAGAGCACAGACCAGGCTGCTGAGGGAAAAAGAGGCTAAATTAAAGGGGGGAAAGGGGCTGGAGGATGCAGGGGGCTGTCAAAGCCTTTCGAGGGGCCCGGGAAGGCGCGAGATTACCTGAGGGGAAGGACAGAAATGAAGGGTGCTTCTGCCCAAGCGGAGAAGGGAGGGGGAAGACGAAAGCGGGCAGCCCCAGAGGGCAAAAAGAAATAGCTCTGGCTGCGAGGTCCTGAGGAGAAACAAGGCTGGAGGGAGGGGGTCGTCGGGAGAGAGGCCAGTCAGTCTCTCCGGAGAGCCGTCATTCCGCCGTCCGTCCGTCCGTCCTCCGGCTTCCCTCAGCCTTTTGGCCGCTCGCTCGGCCCCCGCAGGCTCTACTCCCACCCGCCGCTGCCGCTGCTTCTCAGTCAGCCGCACAGCACATGCGCAGTTATCCTTCTCTTTGAGGGGAGACGGCGGGGGGAAATGGCGGGGGAGCCGTCAGAGCGTGGGCGCGCGGGCGGGAGCGCGAGCAAAGGGGGGAGCGGCCACCGGGTGCTGCGCAGGCGCAAGGCCGTGACAGCTGGCGCTGCTCTTTTCTCTTCCCAATTTTCCGCCCTTTCGTTTCTTCCAGAGATGGCGGGGGAGAATGAGATGCCAAAAAGAGAGTAAAGTTACGTTTTTGGACTACAACTCCCAGAATCCCCCAGCCAGCTTAACACTGAACATTCACATTGGTAGAGACGCAACTTTGCAACTAAGAATTTTTTTTCCCTCGTGGTTTAGTTGCAAATGCATTTTCCCGCCTTAAGCTTTTCAGAGGGAATAGGAAGACCTCTTTAATAAATTCTTTTGCCATTTATTTTTTACCGACTAATAAGGGTGCACAAGGCAATATGTACTTAAGTAGTTTATTTATTTGCTCAGTCCAAAGACCATTGCAATCCAACAAGTACAAAAACAAAACATCCAGGATCTCTTCAGAACAGATCGCCCTCATCACATAATAAAACAACACCATAAACATCTTCATAATAAAATAAAACACAAGGTTAAAACATAGATTACATATTCTCATATAAAATTGCATACATTACATAATTACAATTTACAGATACCATCTCTTACTCTACAAAACTCTGATGCTTTTTATCTGGTATGAGCTCTAAAAAGTTCTCTCTTGCCCTAGCAGCCTTCACTGTACACAAGGCAATATAGAACCACATTCTGCAATCCCCTGAAACTTGTTCATGCTAAAAAATATAAAGGTGTAGTGTGTGTGTGTCCACTTTAGGGGCTCCTCGCCCTCAGAGAGCAAAGCCAACCTGCAAGGCCACCACACGCAATGTCTTGTTGCTTGTGGTTGGCCAAAATGGCCGCCATGATGATGTGGCCCAAAATGGCTGCTGCCAAATGGGCCTCCAGAGCTCTGGAGGGGAGAAAAATGGGGTTCTGCATCCTCCCCAGCCTGATAGAGATCAAAAGTGAAAACAATTTTTTAAAAAATGGTGAATACTGTTATGACAGACAATAAAGGGCAATTTAAAGAATAGCTATCATATTAATAGTAATCTGTGCATGCTGATATCCAGCAACATGAACAACTTTAAAAGGGGATTAGGTTCTTTCAGGGAAGGTAAGTCTAGCTGATGGTCATAATGGAGATCCATAGATATACCTGCAATATCGGGGCTACATGCTTCTGAATGCCATTTGAGCATTTTTATTTATTTTATTTTATTTATTTATTTGTATCCCGCCTCTCCATATGGATCGAGGCGGTGAACAACTTACAAACAGCATGTATTTTGGAAACATTTCTATACATGCCCCCAACAAGCTGGGTACTCATTTTACCGACCTGCAAAAGGATGGAAGGCTGCTGTATTCATACCTAGGGTTTTCAGGTTTCAGAACCTGGCCCCATTTCTCCCATCCTGCAGGCAAAGAGGGGCTATATCAGCGCCAAGATGCTGACCTGAAAAATGCATCTACCTGTTCTTTCCTCGTGACTCAGGTCTGGTGTTTTCTTGTGAGAGATTGGGAAAGAAAACTAGAAGTTCATGAACAGCTGTTTGCATAATCATGTGGACGCTAGATGCTGGTTCAGGGTGTCTGCTTGGAATGTTTTGTTCAGTGTTTGGGAACAGTCATAAGAGCGTCATAAGGGGGACATGATCAAGAAATGTCAAGCTGGCAATGCTGCAATGGTCTATGTAAAAGTAGAAAACCTTAGAGAGATGAATGTTCAGGGCTTCTTTGGGAAGAGATTCCACCAGAAGGCCCGGCCGTCTAAAATAAAACTCTTGCTTTCCAATCCGAGAGTCTCTGGTTTCTGGAATTTGAGCCACTACATTCTGTCTGACTGGCAATCTTTTTCCAGTTGTGTTTGATGCTTCACATGTCATACCAAACAGCATAACCAGCAGCTGCCCCTGGCCATTTCCACACTAGACTGTTGTAGTGCCATTATTCCACTTTCAACATCCTATGGAATCAGGTTTGCCGTTTAGGGAGGGGCATTTAGCATTCTCAGCCTGAGAGCTCTTTGGCCTCAGTAAGGTACAAACAAACCCCAGAATTCTACAGGAGGTTGAAAGTGGACTAGTAGCACTATATGAATCAGCAGTGTGATGCAGCAGCCAAGAAAGCCAATGCAATTCTCAGCTGCATCAATAGGAGTATGGTGTCTAGATCAAGGGAGGTACTGGTACCACTCTACTCTGCTTTGGTTAGACCTCATCTTGAATACTGTGTCCAGTTCTGGGCACCCCAATTCAAGAAGGACATGGTCAAGCTGGAGCAAGTCCAAAGAAGGGTGACCAAAATGGTGAGAGGCCTGGAAGCCATGCTCTATGAGGATAGACTTAGAGAGCTGGGTATGTTTAGTCTGCAGAAGAGAAGGTGAAGAGGGGACATGATAGCCATGTTTAAATATTTGAAGGGATGCCATGTAGAGGAAGGAGAGGGCTTGTTTTCTGCTGCTCCAGGGACTAGGACAAAGAGCAATGGATTCAAGCTGCAGGAAAGGAGATTCCACCTGAACCTCAGGAAGAACTTCCTGACAGTCAGGGCTGTCCGGCAGTGGAATATGCTGCCCCAATGGATTGTGGTGGAGTCTCCTTCCTTGGAGGTTTTTAAGCAGAGGCTGGATGGCCGTCTGTTGGGAATGCTTTGATGGGTGTTCCTGCATAGCAGGGGGTTGGACTGGATGGCCCCTGGAGTCTCTTCCAACTCTACATTTCCATGATTCTATGATTCTATAACAGTTTGGTGCAGAAATAGCCCCTCTGATAATGGCACCAGAGCCCACCAACTACAAGATACCACAAGAAGTCACCCCTAGGTCTCAGGTTTTGGCACGGAAATATCAGGGCTTGGCCTAGCCTAACTGATGTATTCGTGTCCCTGGCCAGCTCTCGAAACACAGCTGGCTGTTCGCATTCATGAGGGTTAGGGGCACAGGACTCCGCACACAAGTAGAAAACCAGCAAATATCAAAATATATGTGTGCATCTGTGGGAAGGGGAGCCAAAGCTGTGGTGGGGAGAGCAAGTACCCAGGGTCCAAACCAGGTCAGGGAAAGGGGGTGGGTTGGCATGATGGCTCTATACTTCCCTCCGTCTTGCCTGTCTCTTTCCATAAGGTGGGAGGCATTAGGAAAGGGTTTGTGGTGCTGAGAAATCAGGCTGTGCACCATCCTGAGCTGGCCAGGCAGTGGCTGGTGAGGAAGGAGGACCAAAGGCAAAATTTTTAAAAGGCTGCATGACCTGATCGAAGCCACCAAGAGGGAGAATTTCTCCAGAAAAGAAGTACAAGGCTTGGAGAAACTTGCATGTAACCAAATCCCTGGAAGTCAAACCTGCACATGTGGATGGCCAACTGTAGTCTTTATGTAGAACTACAGTGCTGTAATCACTATCAATTACATGCAGTTAATTCAATTTGCAGTAACTACAGCATTCTTATGTAACTTCATGATTGTAATTTACAGGGTGACTCCCTTTAATAATTTTAATTGTTAGTGTTATAATTACAGACACGTATGATCAGTGGCAGATGAGGGGTATCACACGTTTCAAGTGCTGGTTCATGCTGCACTTCATGATGTTGTCTCATGCTCTCTTTGCAGGCATTGCAATGACAAGATAGTAGGTGTGCGCAGGAGATCAGAACACTGGACCAGATAGGCCTTTGGTGTGACCCAGCACAGCTCTTCCTGTGCTCTTAATCCCATGACCCATTGCAGACTGCAAAACATCATTTCTGCCCTTCCTTTTTTTGGAATTATCAGTGAAGCTTGAAATGTCTGGAATTTGTGCAATCAGCACCAAACAAGGGGAGCAAAGTTGAAACATCTTCTCCACCCTGGTTGCACAGTCAGTGAACTTTGTTTCTCTACTTTATAAGGATTTTGAATGCGTGGATCAAAAGTGGAACAACGATCACCTTGGAAAATTAGGACTGAAGGCAGAAAAGAGGGGGGGAATGAGATACTGGGAGAGAAGCAGAGGTGGTTTCTGCAGGAAAGTGTAACCCTGTTAAAAAAAGAACAGGGGTATGTCATTTATTTGCAGCATCTAGTTAATTATATTGTTGATCTGTTTGGCAGGGCTGTTTGGCAAGGACTCTGAGCTCTTTCTGCTTGGGAAAACCTACCACTTGCCATATGCCAGTACATCTCTAACTATATTGTGTCTTTGTGTGGGTTTTAACTGCAAGCTGATTTGAAGAATAAGCTTGGCTGAAGAGCAGGTTAAGGATATAATGAAACAATAATAGATGTGGAATGGTTTAAGCATGCAGAAGGACATCTCCTTAATGTCATTGTCATTGCTATGTGAAACATTGAAAGTATTGTAATGTGCTCTAACCATTGTTGTAAACCAGGTTTTCAAAAGGTCCTCTTTGAGGACCATCCCAAAGTATTCCCATTCTGAAAATAGTTATCTTGCTTGCTATTGTCTGATGTGTGGGGGGGGGGTCAACATAGCTTGGGGAAGTTAGTTTTTGGACTACAGTTTCCAGCATTCCCCCAGATGGCTCTTAGAGGTTGACAGGACTCACCACGCTTTGTTCTGCACTGACACGGCAAGAACAGCATCCTGTACCACCACCATACCTGGTTATTTGGCACATACAGTCTGTCCTCCATTCTCGGGCCATTTCAGCACTACATTGTTGTCATAATGTAGTGCATTCCACTTTCAACGTCCTGTGAAATTCTGAGGTTTGTAGTTTGCTGAGGGCAAAGAGCATGCTAAATGCCCCTCCCTAAACTGCAAACCCCAGGATTCCACAGGATGTTGAAAGTAGAATAAAAGTACTATAATAGTGTAGTTCGAAAATGACCTTACTGTCACTCTATAACCTCCCAATCCCTGTTGCCTAAGGCACCTGCATACCCTTCAACATTTCAGGGATGAAAACTAGGACATGTGTGGCCAAGAAACATCAGAGTGTGATTAAGAGGGGAGAAGCCATTAATGAAGAAAAACAAAAAATCTAGGAGAGGCTGCAGCACTTTGCCTGAGCCTATCGGAATAGGCAAGATTCTGTCCCCTCCTCTCTTTCCCTCCTGCTCACTTACCTGATTGGCTCTGAAACTAATTTGCAGCAATCGAACTAAGCTGGGGACAAAAGAGAGGTGGGAGGAGAAAATGGGACATTTTAAAAGCAGCTGAAAAAAATGGAACAATCAGAGAATTAATTGGGACTGTTCCTGCCAAATTGGGAGAGTTGGAAAGTATTCATCTGCCCTGTTCTTCCTTACAGTGATATTTCTTTGCTTCAATGTCAAAAGTTAACATAATTTCCTTGGCTGGCCTGAGGACTTTGACCAGCTGTTGTTGTGACTTATATACCGTATGTTTCTCCCAGCATTTTGGCCCAGTTGTAACAGAGGGCAAGGTACAGAAACATCAGCATCAGTTAGAAAGCAGCTGATACTTGTTCTTGAGTGCAATTGGTTTCTGTATTTGGACAGAGCAAACACTTAGTTTTACTTCTTGTCTTGCAACCCTGTTCTTTTTCTGGGACAGGACCTGCTCTTAAACTGGCAGGATATGCTATATTAAAACAGCACCTGTTGTTGTTTAAAGGATAAGCCAATTTAAGGTTTTTTGAAAGACTGGAAGCTGTTTATGGACTTTTTGAGCGATAACAAAAATTTAACAATGCAATAATCTGTAGTTATGGTTGCTAGTAATTCTGGTTAGGATTGATTAGTTGGATCTGTAATGGTAGAATAATATATATATATATATGTTTATTTTTATTTCTTTCATTATAGTTTAGCTTGAGGAGTCAAAGCCCTTTTGTCTCAGTAAATTAGTGGGTTTTTTTGTCAGTATTCAGTGTTTCAGTTTCATGTTTTAGTATCGTGTTTTAGTTTTTTATTTTCGTCTTTCTGGTTTTTCTGCATGTATGTTACTTTGTGAATTAGATTGTTCATGTTAAAATATATAAAAAGCTTTAAAAAAGCAACACCTGTTGGTTTTGCAATCTTAATTACATGACTGAATACAGATGTACAGGATGTTCTCTTCAGTACATGGGGAAAATAGCCAAAGACCTGTGATGCATATTTCAGGAATCACAAGTCTGCAATCCTGATTAGGGCTTTCCAAACAGTGTGCCATGACATGTTAGTGTGTCGCCTGAAGTGTGTAGGTGTGTCACCTACAATCTTGGAAATGTATGTTATTATGTATAAATTATATATTTTTAAAAATTTATGAAAAGTTTTAATGAGATATGCTGTGTCCCCAAACATTTTGTTATTATAATTTATATATGTGTCTGTATCTCATAAACCTCCGGTTTGCTAGTAAAACTGAATTACTGTGTCACGAAATGGTGCATATCTAAAAAAGTATGCCACCAACATGAAAAGTTTGGAAAGCTCTGATCCTGACCAAGAAGCTTGAGCAATCAGTGGGTAGACATTTTAACCCAGGACATCACAGCCTCTCTGGTTTGTTTGTGTTTGGAACTGAGGTGTTGTATCTTTCAAGACTTAGGATATAAGGAATAATTTCTGGATCCACAAATCAAATACTGTGTGTCTCACACATAGCACCATAACCTATTTAAAATTGTTGACAGTTTTGTTGTTGTTGTGTGCCTTTAAGCTGTTTTCCACTTATGCCGACCCTAAAGGGAATCTATCATGGTTTTGGCGGGGGGGGGGCTGAAAGTGTGTAACTTGCCTAAGGTCACTCAGTGGGTTTCCATAGCTGAGCGAGGAATCAAAATCTGGTCTTCAGGGAGGTAATCCAACACTCAGATCACTGCACTACGATGGCAACAGAGGCCATTTCCACACTACACTGTTATAGTGCTATTATTCCACTTTCAACCTCCTCTGGAATCCTGGGGTTTGCAGTTTAGGGAGGGGCACTTTGAATTCTCAGTCAGAGAGCCCTTTGGCCTCAGTAAACTACAAACCCCAGAATTCAACAGGAGGTTGAAAGTAGAATAATAGCACTGTAACAAGTGTAGTACGGAAATGGCCAGAGTGTTTTAACTGCCATCTGGAATGCAACTCATTTTTATTTTGAGCCATTGAAGAAGTCATAAGATGGAACATTTTGCTAATTCGTTTATTAACTTTTGTTGGTTAAGCATTCTGATTGAAACATAGTTTTCAAAGTAGCCATGTTAGCCTTTTGCAGCATAAAAAGGAAGGAAGGTGAAGTGAGAAAAAAGAAAGAAAAGGAAATGTGGCTTCACCTTTAAGACTAACTGGCTTTTGTTTTCACATGAGCTTTCGTGGATATAAACCCACTTCTTTGGAAGCACTAGAGAGAGAGAATAAATCCTCAGATATGAAGCATATTTACACAGTTGTGGGAGTGGGATAGAATGTAAAAGGATGTTTCTGGATCCATCCTACTTCCACAACTATCTAAATACACTTTATACCTGAGCATTTATTATCACTCTGTACTGCAAACCCCAGGATTCCATAGGATGTTGAAAGTGGAATAATAGCACTATAACAGGCTCGTGCGGAAATGGCCAAAGAGAGAGCCACCATAATGCTGGAAAAAAGAGAACCTGAATTATTCTCAACAAATTTGTCCTCTCTCTCTAGCTTTGAGTCCAAGGAAATATCCAGTAGATTGGGCTCCATGTTAATGTGGGTTTCCTCACCTTGGACAATTGAAAATCTTATCTCATCCTTGCATGAAAATCCATTGTCCAAAGATTACTAGAAGTCAAAATACACACGCCCATTGACTTCCAAGAGTTCTGTGCTGTGGTGTCCAAATATGTTGTGTCATTAAATTGCAGGCGGTGAATCAGCACTTGAGTTTACACTTCAAGCTGGGTCAGTGGCATGTGTTTCAAAAGGGTGGCACTCCATTGCAAAGATTCTGTACTCTATCATCACTGAACCTTGGCCACTCTTTTTTTTAGCCAGCAATAGGTGATATTCACGTGTAAGTTATCTTAATGATAAGAAAACTCATAGTAAAACTTCAGCAGGCTTTCTAGAGAAGAACTGCAGAAGCAATATAATATTACAAGCTGATAATATCTGACTGTGTTGATAAGAATCAATATGCAGTTGTCCCTCCACATTTGTGGAGCTTAGGGGTGCAGGACCTCTGCAAAAGTGGAACAATGAATCTGTGGTGGGGAGCGCACCAGTCACCCAGTTCTGCCTTCGAGGCAGTGGGGTTCCTTCTCAAGGCAGAAGCGGGCAGCTGGCACGGCTTGCCACTGCTTCCACTGCTGCCCTATGCCACTTTTAATGGGGATTTACAAGCCTTATATAAAAGGTTCATAATCCAATACAAACATCTAAGGTGGTTATGGCCACTGGAATCAATGTATTTTATCCAGAAAGGAAAAGAAATCCCTGGAAGTATTGGAACTTTCCAATTCTTTGAGTTTTGATTTTATCCACACATGCACCTGAACTCTTTCTTGAAACATCCCACATTTTCCTCAGTCCCATCTCCCTTGTGTCCCTCCTCCAGCCCCTCCCATGGACCAGGTGTCACCTCTAGACTCAACCTTTCAGGAACTGACTTTCATCAATTTCCAATGAGCTCTCAGAAGTTATAGTTAGAATTTTGAAGTGCTTTAGCAGTATTACACTAGTTGAGCATTAGGAAGAATGATAGCAATAAAAGCAAATGAGCCTAATGCTCAACTAGTCCCATGGACGAGGTGTCACATCTAGACTCAGCCTTTCAGGAACTGACTGCAAATCCCAGGATTCCATAGGATGTTGAAAATGGAATAATCGCACTATAAGAGTGTAGTGCGGAGATGGCCATAGTAATGTTGTAAACCACTTTGGCATTTCTTGAAACAAGAAGTGGTCTACAAATCTCTCAGATCAAGCAAACTTCAGCACATATCAGGCTCCCAGGACTGTTTTGCATCCTTCTACCTTTCCAGACTTCCTAGGCCAGCCTTTTTATACTCAGAAATGGGGAGAACTGCCTTTCCTGGAAGCCTCCAGAAGTATCAGTTCACTGCCTGAACAGAGTATGCCCTATGGTTGTCAGGTTGAATATGGGACAGGTCTCCTGTATCTCTAATAGTTAAGAAACCCTGGAGCAGGAAAACACAGCATAAAGTTCCACCAGGCAACATCTCCTCCCTCATCCCCAAGCCTTCCTGCTGCATCCTCCTGCAAGACAACCATTTACTGACCAACTGATAGCAGCTGTCAGGGCAGGAGGGAGGTCAGAAGAGCATCCAGCTATTTTCCTTTACCTGGGCATACAGCATTAGCATCATCCTTCAATGCTGTGTGTGTTCAGCTATAGGAACACAACTGGATGCTTCATTGTTCCCCCTCAGTCTACTCTACGCTGGCCAGTAAATGACCGTGTGTGGGGGAGAGTTGCAGCACCCAAAAGATGGTTTTGAGAGATTAGGGAGGAGACATCTCATCAATTCCACCCTAGCAGAACTTCCAGATACAGGAATAGGGTTGCCGGTTTGCAGTGATGTAGACTCGAGTCAATAGACCCGGACTCAAGTTGGACTTAAATTGCTTCAGTGACTTGACTCTGACTTAACTCGGAAATAAATGATGCACTGACTCAACTCAACTCGAGACTTTAATATTTTTAATGATTGACTTGCTGCCCTCACTTCAGTAACATGACACATTCCTCCAGAAACCTTATGACTTTGAACAACACCTCCATCTCTTTTTGCCTACTGATCACATGGCAGTCTGTCTCAAACTCAAAGCGTAAGCTCATATCTCAGAGAGGAACAGCAAATGAGCTAGGCAATGGGCTTGAGGCAGGCTTGATGTCTGCTCAGCAATCTGTCCTTGCTGCATATTCAAGCAGCCTTCCAAAACTTTTCCTAAGAGCAGAAGAGAAGACTCACCGCCAGAGTGCAGAGTGCATTTCTCAAAAGGGTACAGCAAATGTGTTAGACAACAGTCTTAAGGAGGAAGAATCCTTCCTTCTAAAGCCTTTGAAGCTTTACTAAAGGAGAGTCAGAAGGATCCTATTCTCCACTTCTGAAAAGTCATCCAGCTTCAGAAATGGAAAGTAAGAAGGATCCTGTTCCTCACATCTGAAGCTGCAGATGACAAAATTGCAAATGTGGAGGACTGACTCTGCTTAAATTGTTAAAACTGGCTTTATTTGGCGCTGTCTAATATTTCTGGAATTTTGGTTCGAGTATAAAGTTGACTTCCAGATTTGAGACTTGACCTGAAAGTATCTTCAAGGACTTGAGACTTGACTTGAGACTTGAAGGTAGAGACTTGAGACTTGGAATAAAAGACTTCAATACATCATTGCCAGTTTGGGATCATCCCAAGCCCTGAGGTCTCTAGGCCAAGACCTGAGAGCTAGGAACAATCTCTGGTGGTGTTATTAACTGTCGAGCAGCAAGAATATTATCTCACAGCTTATCATTCAAACAAACTTGGACATACAAACATACCATCTTTTCCAGGTTTGAAATTAAGATTTAGCCCAGGGGGAATGTTTCTAGATAAATGGAAATGAAGGGATTATTCTTTCTCATTTACTTAGGATAAGGAACATTTAATCTGTTCTACTTGCTTCTAGCCATAATGTGGATGCAGAGCAGATGGTCAGCCCTGACACTACAACAACAAAAGGAAGGTAATTAAATAAACACAAAGACACTGTTCCCCCCATAGAGAGTTTTCAGGCTGTAGCAACCCTTGCAAATTAAATTAAATTAAAAGTACTTGTTTTTATTTTGGCAGGTTGTCAGTTTGTATGGCCTCCAGAGGGCCTGGGGGAAAAATGGCCTCCACCCTACCACAATTGTCCACACCCTTTTAAATGAATCTAAAAGAACAACCATAAAAGTACAATCCTGGATTGGCTCCAAGGATCCTTTCCAACTTTTTGCTTCTATCATTTTTCTGACTTATACTGTATAGGCAACTGCATTGCTATAGGAGATAAGCAAGTTGCAAAGCACACTTGGGCCCTTTTCACACGTAGGCGGTGGAATGGGGCAAGCCACACCAAGAGGGGGCTTACCTTGTTCTGTCGCCGTGCGGAGCAGCGCATTTCACTGCTCTACACGCAGCATCGTCCCACGGCGTCCTCGGCGCCTGGCAGCGCCCAAAATGGCGGATTTTGACTGGCGGAGCCTCTCCACCAATCGGAGAAGCTCGCCAGCCGGAAATCCTGCCCCCTGCCCGATCTGCAGGGGCGCCCTTTCGCGTGTCCGTAAATCCATATGGGCGCTGCGACGGGGCTGGACGGGGCTGGATGCCCCGTGCCTTTGAAAAACCACATAAAATGTGGTTTTTCAAAAACACACAGCGCCGCCACTTGTGTGCGCCCAACTGCGGATTGGCGTGTTGATTGACTCACGAGTAATCCACCCCAATTCACGTAACGGTGTAGACGACCTCCGTGGAGGTCGATCTACACCGTTTTTTTAACCCTTGTGAAAAGGGCCTTTGTTGTTGTATTATCTGCTGTCAAGTTGATCTCAACTTATGGCAACCCTACGGACAAGGGACCTCTAGGTCACCCTATCATGAACTGACTTCCTCAAGTCTTGCAGATTTAGGGATGTGTCTTCCTTGGTTGAGTCTATCTGTCTGTAATGTTATCTTCCCCTTTTCCTGCTGCCTCCACCTTGCTAAGCGTTATTGGCTTTTCTAGTGAATCATGTCTTCTCATGATATGGCCAAAACATGAGGCCTCAGCTTAGTCATCTTGGCTTCTTGGGGGAGTTCAGAATTGATGCTCTCAGACCCATTCATTTCTCTTTTTAGCTTTCCAAGCTATTTGTAGAATAGTCTGTAGCAGTTGAAAAATAAATCTGTGTTTTAAATAAAGTCATTCCAATCTTTATACAGGCATATATCAGTTAACAACACCTCTGACAGAGAAGCTTCTTTTTACAAAGTCTTTTTTTTTGACTGCCCAGCCAAACATTTCCTCATCCTCTGTCTCACTGAGAGGTTTTTGGCAGCATTAGCATTGGAAGCTTGGTAAAAGAGGGCTGGAGATACACAGGTTTTCAGTGTCAGGTAGCAGCAGCATGTCTGCAGTAATACAATGAAGATGAAGGTAGAGAAAACTGGGATTTTACTCTAGTCTAGCCAGTCCTACTGTAGGTGTGTGTTCGTGCCTACAACAAGGAAGGTAAACATCAGCTCCCTCCAGAATCCCTTATGGAGCTGGCAGAAAATGGAAAAGGAGGAGAACGAGTAAGTCTGTGTTACCTTCTCCTCCCAGAATTTTTTAAAGTATAGTTCTATCAGTTTGGCAACCAAAACAGAAACCATAAGGATGGTGAAAGAAAAAATTGCCCCGGATGCATTTTGGAAGAAGCTTTTAAGTAGTCTCTAGAGAGCTGAAAATGTTTTTGTTTGCACATGGAAGCCTTATATGACGTAGTTGTTTCATTTCACATGTGCATATATTTTTGGTTTTGGACAAAAAGTTTGCTGAACCATGTTGAGCTGCTCTTCTTTTTTTGTGGTGTAGGAACCTATCGCTATAATTTCTATGTTATTTGTGCCTCTGGTACCGAAGTTTTTGTTACAGAAGTAATGCCCATGAACACATCCACCTTGTTAAATGAGATATATTGGTAATGCATACATCTGCAGAGATATATTTGGTAAAGTCTCTCTTCTTTTCTCTGCTGGAAGCCTTGTGATTACCGGATGTTAAAGCCAGAACTGTTACTTTCTCATGCAATGCAATAAGGAAGGAAACAGAAACCCCAAATAAAAGGACTTTGTCAGCAAATCTGCAGGAATCTTGCTTCTCTTTCAAGTTCTCTTGTGTGATATTGTTCAGTTCTTTTTAATGGGCTTCTAAGCCTTGCTCTAACAATATTTGGATTACTTTTCACATAATCCTCAGGTGTGGGTTTTTAAAAGGTGACATTAAAAAGAGAGAGAAAAGAAAGGTGACGCTTTATTGGCTGCCTTGGAATTGCGCAAAGTACAACCAATTGCTTGGTTTTTACTTACGGTATCTGTAGTCATCTCTTTCTTGGTTTTACAGTATTACAAAGGGCTACAGCAAGAGAAACTGTTTACACATCCATTGTTAAATGTTTCCCTGAAAACGAGCTACAAAATTATTGACAGTTTATTGACACTCATTAAAAATGATACAGGTCCATTTCCTCTAGGAATGTAGTTCTATGATAGGGGGCTTGGGGTTTTCTTACATCCCTAAACAAATTGCAATGTCCACAAATTTTTTAAAGGTAAACTTGATAGCTAAGCAATACCACAGGACAGTCCTCCCTTTGAAAATCTCTTCTGATTGAAGATGTTGGTCCGCACTATACTGTTATAGCATGGATGTGAGGGGAGGGGAAGCAAAGCTTGCAGAGGGGCATGGATGTGCCTTCCTTCTCTGCATGCTTTGCTCCCCCTCCCACCCCCTTGCCTTTTGCCTGGACCTGGATTATCCATGTCTGGGCAAAGAGCAAGGAAAAGTGGAGGAATAGGCCCCTCCCTAAACTGCAAACCCCAGGATTCCACAGGATGTTGAAAGTGGAAAAATAGGACTATAAAAGTCTAGTGCAGAGATGGCCTTTAAATTTCAGTTGAGCTTTTAGAAATAGAATTTAGGCATCCAAAGAAGAGGGGTAAGCTAAGTGACTAAAGGAATAGCAACACAGCAAATAGGAAAGGTCTAGCTGCGAAGGATTTTTAGTGTTTCCCTCTTTGCAGTGTTAGACATAAGGGGACTAAAAGAAAATTTCATCGAGGGCAGAATTCCAATTTGGGGAGGGGGCATGTCTTCATTTTGCCCCCCACCCCTGTAGATACACCTCTGGATCCACATATGCAGCCTTATCTAGAGAAAACAGAGCTTGACACTGTAATTGGGGAGGGGGCACTTGTACATCACTGAGAAAGAGGAAATGCATCACCAGAAAGTGAGGCAAAAAAGGACTTGCATAATAATTGCATAATACTTGCATAATAATTGCAAGTGTTTCTAGACCTTATATGCAATATTGAGAAATAACCACTATTTGTTTTAAGGGTTTAATAATTTATCTTAACATTTTTAAAAGAGAGCTTCGGAAAGTTAGTTTTGGACTGCAGGTCTCAAATTCCCCAGCCAGTATGGCCAGAGGCTATGCTGGCTTGGGGATTCTGGAGATTATTGTCTAAAAGGTCATTTTTCCTAACCTCTGCTCCAAAGTATACCATAATCTGCTTTCTCTGAGTTTAATTTTTTTGAGGGGAAAAAACAGCCTACAAACCTACTAAAGGATGGAAGGAAGAAGCTGATAAAATAAAACGGTCAAGATCAGTGTCACCAACATTACTTTATGTGTGAACTCAAGAACTCTGACAGCTATAAAATATGCAAAACTACTTCACGGTGAAATTGCAAGGTTACACACAGGGTGTGTCTGTTTACATCTGCAGGAATCAAGGAGAGCAGACTTTATCAAAACAGATGTGTTGACAGGAGCTGGGTAAGTAAGTCACATGATGATTTGCAGAGTGGTTGCACTACCGTTTCCTTGTGCCGTGCAGTTCAAAGAGTCTGTTGTTGTTGTTGTTGTTGTTTTCCTGCTTTTTCCCAGTTTGGAGTTTGGAGCTCAAGATGGTTTACAGCAGTTAAAGGGGACATAGACCATTTCCACACTAGACTTTTATAGTGCTATGATTCCACTTGAAACATCCTATGGAATCTTGGGGTTTGCAGTTTCGGGAGGGGCCAGGCGGCTCCTCCCGAAATTGCAAACCTCAGGATTCCATAGGATGATTCAAGTGGAATCATAGTGCTGTAAAAGTCTAGTGCGGAAATGGCTATAGTTAAATCCTTCACCATACACAAAAAATTTTAAAAAGCATTTAAGCTGTCAGAAAGTTAAAATCAAAACCCATTAAGGACATAGACTATTTAAAAACAACAATAACATATAAAAGTCCGGCACATCGTACAAGGCTCTTTTGACCTAAAAATTAGTTTTAAAAGACCTGCTGGAATAAAAAAAGTCTTCACCTGCTTGCAGAAAGAGAGCAAGAAGGGTGGCAAGCTAACCTCTGAGTTTGAGGGCCTTTCCACACTACACTGTTATAGGGCTATTATTCCACTTTCAACATCCTATGGAATCCTGGGGTCTGCAGTTTAGGGAGAGGTACTTAGCCAGAGATCTCTTTGGCCCCAGTAACTACAAACTCCAGAATTCCACAGGATGGTGAACCTGGAACGTGGAACAATAGCACTATAACACTGTACTGCAGAAATGGCCTGAGAGTGTGGGAGCAGCCACAGAGAAGGCGGTGTGCTGTGTTCCCGCTAGGTACCTGTGAGAGTAGTGGGAATGTGAGGAGAGTCTGCCCAGAAGATCTGAAAACATGGGGAGTTTCATGTGGGAGAATATGGCTTTTCAAATAACCTGGACTTGAAAAATGAACAATGAACAACGTAGCAACATTTTCTGGCTCCCAATGTATACTTTTTTTTGCGCTCCCATTTATACTTTCTTATCCCCTTTTCTTGTCAGGATATCGAACTGGGACAAGTGAATGCAGACCTTCTGATGCCGATGAACTGCAACTTCTCACCATTTGCTATTATAATTGGGGCTACTGGGTGCTGTAGACCACAAATGAGAGCCAGCTTGATATAGTGGTTTGAACATTGGACTACAACCCTGGAGGCCAGGGTTTGATTCCTGTTTAGCCACAGAAACCCACTGGGTGACCTTGGGCAAACCCACTGGGTGACCTAGGGCACGCCATTCCCTCTTGAGGGAGCAGGCTTGTTTTCTGCTGCTCCAGAGACTAGGACAAGGAACAATGGATTCAAGCTACAGGAAAGGAGATTCCACCTGAACCTCAGGAAGAACTTCCTGATGGTCAGAGCTGTCTGGCAGTGGAATATGCTGCCTTGGAGTGTGGTGGCGTCTCCTTCTTTGGAGGTTTTTACACAGAGACTGGATGGCCATCTGTTGAGAACGCTTTGATGGATAGCAGGGGGTTGTACTCGATGGCCCCTGGGGTCTCTTCCAGGTCTATGATTCTATGACATACTCTAAGTGCTAGGAAAAAAACGTGATAGGTTCACCTTAGGTTTACTATAAGTTGAAAACAACTTGAAGGCACACAACAAGAGTGCAAGCATCTGTGCCCCTCCCTGATTTAGAGCAAGTGTTTATTTCAGATGATAGTGTGATGGTGAAGGGAAAAAGGCAATCGGGAGATGCTCAGCAACTCTTGAAATAGTCTTTATATAGCACTATGGTAACTACAACTGGTTACCTGTAATTACAGTTATCCCTCCACATTCGCTAGGGTTAGGGGCACAGGATCCCCGTGAAAGTGAAAAAAAACTTGAATAACTCTAGGCCTTCAAATCATATTTAACTCACAAAAAAAAGTATAATCACTATATTCAACCCATCGTGGATTCCTTTGAGGCATCAGGGTTCTTCACAAGGCAGAAGTGGGTGGCTGGTGGGGCTGACTGCCACCTCCACTGCTGCTCTACACCATATTTAATAGGGACTTACAAGCCTCGTTCGCAGTTTTGCAGTCTCATGAGACTTGCAGCCCCTGTTAAAAATGGCATAAGGAGTGGCAGACATGACAGCAAAGAATCCGTGAATAATCAAATCTGCAAAAGTGAAACCCGCCAACGTGAGGGGTGACTATAATTTGATTTGCAGTAACTAAGGCATATTATCTTATGATTGTAATATAAGGATATTGACTGGCATCTTGTATTGCAGTTATGGATTCATAACCTAGAGCCATGGATCTGCAACTGCTCCATATTCAGTTAATACCGTGTATTCATGATAATGGCACTCTTGCCCCATCAGATCTAGCATAACAGCCAGCAGCCACATTGAGCAAAGGAGATCTGTTCAGCTGGTGATCAGGGTGCAGAGGATGACACTTCTGGCCCCCCACTCACTGGCAGGAGGAGGTTGCAAAGGTCATCCTGCTGCACTCTGCCACCAGAAGAGACTTCCACCACTCAATGCTGCTGCTGTATGTTAGGGTAGGCGTAGGGCATCAAGCTAGGAGATGTTACTTAGCAGGTGATGCAGGATCTTGGCAACTATATGACCTTATGATTCTAATTTACAGGTTAATTCCAGTTTTTGGTGGTGTAATTGTAATTTTTGGTTACTTTTACAGTTATAGAGGCGACTCCTCAATGGTGGAGGAGAAATATCACACGGTTCAAGTGCTGGCTTGTGCTATACCTCATGCTCTGCTATTGGCATCACAGTGACAACAAGACAAGTGGAAGGAGCATCAATTTGTACCATTGGCCAACAGTTTGAAACAATCAGTTTTTTTTTTTTAAGAATTAACTGTTTGGTTACTTTTTGGGAGACATGCAATTAAAGAATTTTAAAACACTGTGAGTGCAGCTACAACTAGCTACTTCTTTGGGCCTTGGATCTATAACCACGACTAATTTCTTTTTAAAATTAATTTCCTAAGCTAAGACAGAAAGGTGCTGTTTTTCCACTTTACCTGCCCAGCCTGGCTGGGGGGATGGTGAAGATGAAATAGGATGAACTTACAAGAGCTCTCTCAAGATCTATGAGCAAGAAAACCAAAAATACATTGCTTATTATTTTTACACCCCGACCTCGCCACATACAGTTGCCATGGTGAAGGCCATTGTTGTAAAAAGGTCCCTAAGCATAACACCCATCAAGTCAATGAGCTGTCACTAAGTGGCATTATCTTACCAGCCTTATTGGTCTCAGTTTAACCATGAATGGCTTTAATTTCCTTTAAACGAGCAGCACCAGCGAGGGCTGTTATTAAAACCTCACAAAAGGAGAGGATTTACGGATTACAGACGGGGCCGTAGCTGCCATCTTGGATTCCTTCCCCATGCTTCTGTTTCTCCATGCCAAACTCCCTTGGAGGCCGGCTTCTTTTGATGTGGTTTTTAGCTGACTGCAGATCAGCTGCGCTACACTTCTTGCTTTCATTTCTTGCTTTCATTTCTCCTTCTTAAAACACTTGTTGTTGTTGGTGGTGGTGGTCAGCAGCTTTGTTCCTCTGTGAGTTAATTGTTCATAAAGCCTGCTCATGCATCAAAGCAAAAAGAAGGGAGACACGGGAAGGTGGGGCCACTGCTTGTAGTGGGTGTTTCATTTCCATGCGCTTGCTTCTCAAAATGCAATCCCTGGCACGCTGTTTGCGTATTATTACCCTTGTAAGTGTCTCACCCTTCCTGCCAGTGGCTTTGGAGTGCTTGTGAGGTTATTTTGTTCTCTTATATGGGCCAACTTAAACAGCTTTAAATGAGGACTGGATAAATGGGTGGAGGTTAGAGTCATCAAGGGATGCTGGGAAGCATGGTTATGGGTCACATTCAGTGTCAGAGGTGGTCTTGTCCCTCAGGGCCTGGCCTTGAAGGTCAGAACCCAGGGTTGGCCCCAAGAGGCCCAGGTACCCCTTTAGAGAGGCCCTTCTCTCCATCCCACCACCCTCACACAGGTACACCTGGTGGGAACACAGGAGAGGGCCTTCTCAGCGACTGGGCCCAGGCTCGGGAACTCCCTTCCCAGAGAAGTCAGATTGGCACCCTCCCTACTATCTTTCCGTGATCAAGTAAAGATGTTTTTATTCAGACAGGCATTCAACGTGTGAATATATGCGACCTGTCTAATAGAATGTGCTGGACATAATATTTCTGATGCATGCTTGAGTTTTAATCATGTATTTTAACATCGTTTTAATTCTTTTCAATTGTTTAATTATATTTTAGGTTTTGTATTCTATGGGGTTTGACTATGAACATTTCTGCACGACACTCTTATAGCACAATGATTCCACTTTCAACCTCCTATGGAATCCTGGGGTTTGCAGTTCTGGGAGGGGCCAGCAGAAATAGCCTCTGTTTTCCTCTGTGAAATGTTGGAGAATATAGCATTTTGGATTAATGGGCCAAGAAGGCTATTGTATGCTTTTTTTGGCTGTTTCTCCAAGTATAATTCAGTGAAAGACTTATTCTTGGAATAAGAGGACAAAGCCTGTATAAATCATAAGTTTGGTTACTGAATATTTCCTTCTTTCTTCTTCTCTCCCCCCCCCAATCTTTTTGTCCTCAGCAAACTTTTGTGGGTGGCTTTTTTGGCAGGTTTTCAGTCACCTCCCAAATGCTCCACAAAAGCATATGGATTGTGTTCCTGCTTAATTCCGCTGACCAGCTGTGATGGCATTCTTAGATTACAGCCATGAGGCAGGAACACAGAATAATAATTTCAGCGTTTTTTTCTTCCCCTTAGGGTTGGTCTCAGCAACAACAAAAAGGTATCTAATTTGCTTTAGGCAACATCTTTCCTCTCATTTTACTCCCACAACCATAATTAAAACTGAACTTATCATCTCATCACCATACCTGCAGGTTTTGCGTTTCTACTGCTATTCACACATAATACAGCCTGCTGGTAAAGGTCTGTTCCTAGGCACTTCACTCCATGCATCTAATGAAGGAGATTTAAGTCTATGGCCATTTCTGCACTAGACTGTTATAGCGCTATTATTCCACTTTCAACATCCTATGGAATCCTGGGGTTTGCGTTCCGGCCCCTCCCGGAACCGCAAACCCCAGGATGCCATAGGATGTTGAAAGTGGAATAATAGCGCTATAACAGTCTAGTGCAGAAATGGCTTATGAGAGCTTATGCTACCTATTTCTTTTTCTCAGTCATTCTCAAGGTGCTGCAAGATACCTTTGCAACAAAATGCTAGTTACTCAAAATACTAGATTAAGGATTAGGTCTTTGTAGTTTACTTGATCCACAAATTGGATTATGAAGCAGTAGAACAACTGCAGATTACAGAAAGAGTCGGCTCTGGTCTTATCACTGCATGCCTGAAAGCCTAAGGGGTGATGTATGACCACAACTGCATAATGTGGATTGAAGTTGTCTCTGGGTGTCTTCAAGTCATTTCCAATTTATGGTGTTCCTAAGACAAACCTATGACAGGGTTTTCTAGGGGCTGAGAATCTGTGACACACCCAAGATCACCAGTGAGTTTCCAAGTCTGAGTGTGGAATAAAATCTTGGTCTCCAGGGTCATAGTTGAACGCTCAAACCACTACACTACGTTGGCTCTCTAATGCAGATTAGCTTCTCCTTACATTGTATATACAAAGATAATAGTTTAGGCACACCATACATCAGAGTGTGGTCAAGATGGAGATGAGGAAGAACACGCAGGGTAGGAAAGGTTGCAGCTGAAAGGTTGCTTTTGGCTGAGCCTGCTGGGAAGGGCAAGATTTTCCCCTTCTTCTCTGCTCCCCTTATTAAGTTAATTGAACACAAACCACTTTTGAATTGTGCAGCAGTTGAAGGAAGCTGAGGACAAAGGGGGAAAGTGGGAGGTGAAGGGAGAAACTGGGACATTTTAAAAGCAGCTGAAAAAGTGGGACAACAGATGATTATTCAGAATTGTCCCTGCCAAATTGAGACAGGTGGTACATATGGCACGCTCCCTGGGCTTATGCTGGTTGGGGGGTTCTGGGACTTGTAGTCCAAAAATTATGCTTCCAAGTTTTCATTTTAATTGAATTAGAAGTGCTCTTAGCCATGGTAGCAGGCAATTTTTAGTGGAAAGGTGGGATCAAAACACAGACTGTTGTAATCTCAGACAGTCATCTCTAGCCTGAGGCCCTCCAGTGGTGTTTCACTACAATTCCCATGATCCCAAGCCCACTGACCTGGGAATGGTGGCAATCCAACACACTTCATGAGCATGTTGAGCTGAGGAGAGCTGTACTAAGTAGCTAGCCCCACTGAAAACTGTGGGACATGCCTCTAAGTCAATACCAACAGGATTCTGCTGGCAGTAATTTGATCAGAATTGTTTACTTATTAAAGCATGATCCAGAACTAGTCATGAATCTGGGCAGGTCAAACCACACTGAAAGTAAACTGAAGCAGAGAGACCTGGCTGGACAAGGAAAGGAAAGACTCAGGGACGACAGAAATCAGACAGCAGCAGGCACACAAAAAGGAGAAATCTTGTTCTTATCATCTTCACCAGAAAGATTAAAATAAACAAGATGCCAATGGCTACTAGGCACCAAGATTTTGACACCATTGTTGGTGTAACCATATAGACAAATTTCACAGATAAATACCAGCATGTGTGGCCAGGTAACATCTTTCCGCTAAAAAGCTCAGCATCATTGTGCACGGCTCTCTCTCCAATGTTATCTTCCCAACAGTCCTATGAGGCATGCTAGGTCAGACTAGACAAATTGGCCCACATGCTCCCTGTAGACACGACAGCTGAATGGAGACTTGAACTCAAATCTCTGCAGCCCTTGGGTACAACGTCATCACTTCCTCGCACATGCTTTGTATATGAATGGGACAGACATACTGCATGTGGCATTGGGAGGTGTTTGGGGTGTTTTTGTAAACTTGTAAGCTAATTTTTTAGCTTAATTTTTTCTTTCTTTGAAGTTATTGTAAGCCACCATGAATCCCATCTTGGGAGAAAGGCAGGATATACTGTAAATTCAATGAATGAATATTTTCCCCAGGGCTGGGGTGCAACTAGTGATGTGGAGATGCCTATGTGGGGACTAGAAAACTGGAGAAGAAGAGAGAAAGGTGACAAAGTTGATGGTGTCCCCCTGTATTTGAGGGAGGTTTCAGTGTTGTCACCCTCATTCCCCAATGTCACATCCCTATGTGCAACAATAGCCCTCAGGATGTGATTTAGGTGGTGGGACAAATACCCCTTCTCTCATGCCACTGTCTGCAAGCTTAGCAGTCTCCCACGGCCAAGTTCATGTGACAGAAAAATAAACAAGAGATCCAGTCACATGTTGTTTGGCCCCAAGGGCTTAACCTTTCATGGACAGCTTGTTCTGGGACACCATCAACTTTGTCACAATGAAAGAACTTTTGTACCCCTTCCTGAGCAGAACAGTTGGCAGGCTGCATTGCATACATTTTCAATTGTGCAGCCTTCAGGCAGAGCATTTCACTTACCCTAAATGACAGCTTGACTGTGGGTTGCAAAAGCACCCAAGTCTCCACTTGGAGAGGAAGCTTTCCATTGCGCCTCTGTCTGATTCTCTGTTCTGGACTTGCCACTATCCACTTGGATAATCCTGTGGAGGTCAGGCAAATACTATGGGCTTTCTGTACTGAGGGCAATTGAATGCTTTTTGCCTTGCTCATAAAGAAGGCTTCTGGTTACAGTTCTGCATGGTCATGAAAAGGTGATTACAAGATGAAAGAGACACAAGTAGATATTTTTGGAAGGTTCTATGGGAGACTGCCAATCAATGCTGATTTTGGAAGCTAAGCAGCATCAACCCTGGCTTGTACTTGGATGGGAGACCACCAATGACCGCCAAGTGCTGTGGGCTTTATTTCAGAGGAAGGAACTGGCAAAACGATGTCTTGAGTATTCCTTGCTTAAGAAAACCCTATGAAATCCATGGAGTTGCCATAAATTGGTAGGTGTCTTGAAGGTGCACGCACACGTGCACACGCGCACACACATGATATCACTCTTGTATTCCAGGCATTACATTCATGCTACGCATTCCAGTGCCCTCATTTGGATAAAGCTCTCCGTGGCTTTCTGTCATGGACTGGGGTATTTTATGCTGTTTGTGTGTGGCATCCCCATGAATTTCATAAGATGATCTTAGAGAAGGAATCCTCAGAGGTGGTTTTGCCAGTTCCTTTCTCTGGAATATAGGCCATTTACACATGGGGTAATAAAAATGGTGCAGTGCGTCCTCCACGGAGGACGTCTGCACCTTGGAGCGGACTGGGTCTGAACTACTTAGTGTAGATCCGCACCTCAGTCTGCTCCGGAACGACCCCAAGTGGTCCTCCAGCGTGCTTTTGAAAGACCTGATTTTTCCGGTCTTTGCAAGCCTTTGATCTGCGGAGGGCGGGCTTTAGATTGGCGAGCTTCATTGGTTCGTCGGGACCCACGACCAACCAGAAACCGCCATTTTGGATGCCAGAGCAGTGCAGATCTACGACCACGCATTGCTCTGGAGCAGCCTGGACCGGACTGGGGAGCCAGAAGATCCGGTAAGTAGCGGCACGGGGCGATACCCTCGCCCTGTGCGGAAATGGCCGTTGTCTACAGCAACTAGTATTTATTGGTGGTCTCCCATCAAAGTATTAATCAGGGTTGACCCTGCTCAGCTTCCAAGATCAGATGGGATCTGGTAGCTTTAGCGTATTTAGTATATACACAAAGATTAGTATTATGTAAGATAGCAAATTTGTTTTGAGCAACAATGAAAGGTCAAAGGTTACTGCAAACTCAAAAGGCCAAATGAGAAAAGGCACTGGAAAATACACTTTAGGATGTCCTACTGGGAAAAAAAAAATAGATTTGGATAATAGCAGTGGATGAAATTATTTTCTTAAAAATAATATTTTAGCCTGTCAATCTTTTCCGGCTTTCCACTATTTTCTCCCAGTTAAAATCCCTCATAACACCCAACAGGTTACAATGTACAGGTATCTTTAAGGTATCAGTTAATACTGGTTATGGAATATTGGAACCTGTTAATATTAACAAATAGTTTTGGAAGAATGAGAGGTGATGTGGGTAGTGATCCTTAAATATCTGAAGGGCTGTCATATAAAAGATGGAATTAGCTTATTTTCTGCTGCTTCAGAAACTAGGACCCAAACCAATGGATTCAAGTTACACAAAAGGAGAAACTGACTAAAAATTAAAGAAGGCCTTTTTGGTAAGAGCTGTTCTACAGGGGAATAGACTGCCTCAAAAGGGATGGGCTCTCCTTCATTGCAGGTTTTGAAATCAAGGTTAGATGGTTAATTGTTTTTTATCATTTTTATTGGATTTTATCTTTTTAGGCACAGGTTAAGGTATATTAATATTGTGAACAATTTAATTCCATTTTAATGTTCACTTTTCTTAAGTTTTAGGTATATCATTCTCTTCAAATTGTAGGCTGTCTTGAGTCTCAATTTTGGGAGAAAGGTGGGATATAATTAAGTAGAATAATACTGGTGGTGGTTGGTGATGGTCATGATCTCTTGGGGTCTTTAGCTGTGGATTCTTGCACTGGAAGGGGTTGGACTAGATGGTCCTTGAAGTCTTTTCTAACTTTATGATTCTATAATTCTCTCCAAGGCAGAGAGAGGTGGTGTGGAGGATCTTAACTGAGAAGAAGATCCAAGAAAAAGAGGTAAGCTCCATGGGCCTGTTACAACATTATTATTCCACTTTAACTGCCATGGCAACATCGTATGGAATCCTGCGATTTGCCCTTTAGTGCAAGGCATTTAGAATCCTCAGCCAGATTGCTCTTTGGGCCTCCCTAAACTACAAATCCAGAATGCCACAGAATGCCAAAGCAGTTAAAGCAGAAAAATAGAGCCCTAAATCTGGTGATTTTCTTCAGGTTGAAACTGATGCCAGAAATTGAGAGGAAGGAAATTGCCCTTGAGTAAAAGAAGAACATCACAGTTTTCAATACCTCCAAACCACTGAGGAGGAGCCAGCATGGAGTAGTGGTTTGGCCATTGGGCTACAGCTCTGGAGACCAGGTCCAAATCCCCATTTGGCCATAGAAGTCCACTGGATGAACTTAGGCAAATCACACTCTTGGAGCCTTAGAGGGTGGCAATGGCAAACTGCACCTGAACAAATCTTGGGCCATTTCTGCACTAGACTTTTATAGCGCTATGATTCCACTTGCAACATCCTATGGAATCCTGGGGTTTGCAGTTTCGGGAGGGGCCGTTGGCCCCTCCCGAAACTGCAAACCCCAGGATTCCATAGGATGTTGCAAGTGGAACAGTAGCACTGTAACAATCTAGTGCGGAAATGGCTTTGAATTAAAACCATGTGATGGGTTTGCCTTAGAGTCACCATAAGTTGGAAACGACCTGAAGACACATACCAGCAAAATCCACTGAGGTCTTCCTTACATTGCCTGGGAAGAGATTTAGAGCCTTTCCTACACTACACTGTTACAGTGCTATTATTCTACTGTCAACATCCTATGGAATTCTGGAGTTTGTAGTTTTCTGAGGCCAAAGAGCTCTCTGGCTTAGAATTCTAAATGCCGCTCCCTAAACTACAAACATCCCATAGGATGCTGAAAGGGGAATAACAGTGTAGGCTAGAAAGGTCCTTAAGTTCCGCTGCCACTAAATGTCTGTCCTCCCTTCCTGAAACAACTTATAAGGAAAAGGAGATTAAAATACCAGTTTTGTGGCACAAATGTCCTTCTTAGAGGCTCAAAGAGGACAAGACCAGCTTTTCAAATGGATTTATGGTATACCATGTTCTCCACACTTTTGGCCTGCTTAGATTTATAGGCAATTGATTTTATAGCACTGGCAGTAACTTGTGCAGCAAATACATTTATTGTGTCACAAAGCCCCCTGGTGGATCATGAAGATACAAAGTGAACTGGAACACTAATGTGTGCACATACACAGACACAATACTCTATTATGCCCACCCATCAAGTGAGAAAATGGCTGGTTTTTTTTTTCTAGGTTTTTTTTTGTACATTTAATACTAAAAATGTATCTTTAATGGAACTAATGCTTGTTGCAAGTTGTATGTGAAATCAATGGCTATTGCATAGTTCTATACTTTGTAAGCTGAGAGTAATACAATTACCCATAACAAAGTACTTTTCTTTGTCTATAAGAATGAAATCTATAATTTAGATTTCATTCTAGATTAAAAGGAGTGTGATAGGTGGGAAGAAAGTTATTTCCAGTTACTTTTCAAAGGTCCTTTAAAACATTTTTTTTCAGAGACATTTTCACAGGAAATTGTAGAGTTTTATGCTATTCTCTTATCAATCCTAAGGTTGGGTTTAAAAAAAAACAATAACCACAGAAAGTTACAGAGAAGGAACGAGTAATGTACCACTTAATGTTGTTGTTAATTGCCATCAAGTCAGCTTTGGCTTAAGTTGACCCTATGAAAGAAAAACCTCCAAGTTATCCTTTTATCAATAGCCCTGCTCAGATCTTGCAAACAAAGGACTGTGGCTTCCTTGCTTGAGTCTATCCACCTGTAATGCCATCTTCCTCTTTTCCGACTGTTCTCTGCACTACCAAGAATTATTGTCCTTTGTAAAGAGTCGTGTCTTCTTACAATATGTCCAAAGTATGACAACCTCACTTTAGTCATTTTGGTTTCTTGAGGGAGCACAGGCTTGTGGACCCATTTATTTGTATTTTTGGAAGTCCATGGTGTCTGTCGAATTGTCCCCTGGCACCACATTGAAAATGAGTGGATTCTCTTCCTAACAGTTTTCTTCACTGTCCAGCTTTCACAACCAAACATAGAAATCAGAAATACAGTCAGCCTTCCACATTTGCGGGTTTCACTTTTGCGGATTTGATTATTCACAGATTTTTTACTATCAGCTCTGCTGCTGCCCTATGCCATTTTTAATAGGGAGTGCAAGCCTGGTGAGACTGAGAAACTGCAAACAGGGCCTGTAAGTCACTCTTTAAAACGATGTGGGGCAGCAGTGGAGGTGGCAGTAAGCCCACTTCTACCTTGTGAAGGAACCCTGATGCCTCAGAGGAATCCATAGTGGGTTGGATACAGTGATTATACTTTTTTTCTGTGTTAAATATGGTTTGGGAGGGCCTAGAGTTATTCACGGTTTTTCCACTTTCACAGAGGTCCTATGCCCCTAATTCTAGTGAATGTGGAGGAATGACTGTACAATGGCACAGGCATTGTACAGTCAAAATAACTGACTTTGGTATTTAATGATCTATCTGCTAATATACACAGATAATGCACCATGCTATTTCTTTTACAATTTAATGATGAATGGTACTGATTGGAATTAATTACTTCTCAAAGTAATGAGGATTACTCAGAAATGGTTTGCCATTACCTTCCTGTGAAAATAGCTTACAGCACTTGGTATTCCTTGGCAGTCCCCCTTCCAAGAACTAAACAGGCCTTACCTTGCTTAGTTTTCAAGATCAGATGGTATTTGGTGCTTTATCCTTATCTATATCTATGGCCAGCAAATGAAACACAGGCCCTTTCCGCAACTTACCTGTTTGCTGAGCTGGGGTGTGGGGATCATGCAAGCAGCCTCTAGCAAGAGGCTCTCACATCCTGGTTCCTTCAGCTCCGCAGCTGCCGCCTGCTCACACGAGAGCCACTCCTCTTCCTTCCATAGTGCAGCCTGGGATTTTCCCAGGCTGTGCTGGGGCAGAAAGCGCAAGTGCCGCGGCTCTGGAGCTCCGCACGCACAGCAAGTGCGTGCATGGCCCCGGAGCAGTGCACGATCACACACCATTTTTGGCTCGCAGCTGAAAATGAAATAGTGCGTGATCGGCGCCAGCCAGGTCCTGGAGCATCGTGCTATTGTGAGTGTGTCATGTGGACTGCTCCTTGCAGTCACGTGACGCTCCAGGGGCTCTTTCGCATGGCAAATGGTGTGCAAAAAGGGCCACAGTGTCTGGGTTATAAGATGGATAATTATTATTACAACAGTATAGACCAGTGGTTCTTAACCTGGGGTCTGGGAAACCCTGAGGGCCCATGGAGCCCTCACAGGGGGTCCACAAAACCCTGCTGCTGGTCACCAACAGCAGCAGCAAAAGGGACAGCAGTGTGTGTGTATGTGTGCGGATGCTGAGGGAAAAGTTTCAGCAAGCAAAGAGTTTTGATGCCCACAATGCCCTCCCCCATTGCCACACCTCTGATGAAAGGAACCTGGCAGCCAGCATGCACACACACCCAAACTATGGCCCTTTCCACACCCTCACATCCCACCACCATGGGGATGAGAGAACGATGTGACTGTGATGATGCTTCTGCATGACACTGAAGTGGTACCGTCCTCCTCCCATCCCCAGGCAGCACAATTGCAGGTTAAATCATTGACAGGTTTTCCCTGTCAATGACCCACAATCATGCCACCATCCCATACTTACCTGTCCTGCAGACGGGCAGGAAGTGTGATGGCAGTGCTTCCTGCCCCAGCGCAGCCTAGGAAAGTACCTGGCTGCACTGTGGAAGGAAGCAGATGGCCATCGTGCTCCCGTCTGCAGGGAACTGGTCCCATCAGAGAAGAGCACTGCCATTGCACTCCCTTCCTGGCGCAGCCACTGCTGGGATCGCCACCGGATGCCACCACAAGAAGGTAAGCTGCAGCAAGGGCCTGTGGCTCTGGAGACCAGGGTTTGAATCTCCACTCAGCTGTGGAAACCCATTGAGTGACTGTACTACTCATGATAGCTATATGCTACCTCCAGGATTGGAGGCACTATGGCACCCTATGCACTACACAGTTATAGTACTATGATTTCACTTAAAAACTGCAATAGCTGTGTCCCATGGAATTTGCAGTTTAGGGAAAATTTAGAATTCTCTGTGAGCCACTGTGGTGCAGTGATCTGAGCACTGGACTACAACCCTGGAGCCCAGGATTTGATTCTCCACTTGCCCATGGATTTTTAAATAAAAAGGAGAAAAACAGAAAAAGCAAGGAATCTAGAATTACCTTTGAGAGTGACTTACTTTGACATGAGCTTTTGTGGATTTCAACCTACTTCTCCAAACACACTGATGGAATACGATACATATCTGATGGCTTAATCCACTGTTCCATCAGAAGTCTGAAGGGCTGGATTGATACATACCAAAGATCATGCTACAATAAATCAGCTAGTCTCAGTGTTGCTGCTAGATTCTTCCCCTCCTCAGCATTTTTCTCCTAATTTTCCTCTTTTTACGTTGAAATAGACCAACAGGTTATCTGATTTAAAACTGGTGATTTTTAAAAATTTGCCCACTAGATGCCACTGTTGCAACTGAAAAAAATCAGCACACAGTTGCATGACACCCTTAAGGCATAAAATTTTTTTAGTGGAGTTTATTTCAGTTCAGGAAGGATATTAAGTAGCTGGAACGTGTCCAGAGGAGGGTGACCAAAACGATAGAAGGCCTGGAAATCATAACGAATGAGGAAAGGCTTAGGGATCTGGGTATGTTTAGCCTGGAGAAGAAAAGGTTAAGAGGTGATATGATAGCTATAATTAAATATGTGCAAGGATATCTTATGGAAGATAGGGCAAGCTTGTTTTCTGCTGCTCCAGACACTAGGACACAGAGCAATGGCTTTAAACTTCAGGAAAAAGATTCCACCTACATGTTACGAAGAACTTCCTGATGGTAAGAGCGGTTCAACAGTGGAATATGCTGCTGACTTGCAGTGTGGTGGAATCTCTTTCCTTGGAGGTTTTTAAAGAGGGACTGGATGGCCATCTGTCAAGAATGCTTTGATTGTGTATTCCTGTATGGCAGTGGGCTGGAATCAATGGCCCTTGTGATCTCTTCCAGATCTATGATTCTAGTATTCTATTTATGTAATATTGGCCACTTCCGCACTAGAATGTTATAGTGCTATTATTCCATTTTCAACATTCTATGGAATCCTTTGAGGCCCCTCCCTAAACTGTAAACCACAGGATTCCATAGGATGTTGAAAGTGGAATAATAATGCTATAACAGTCTAGTGAGGAAATAGTCATTATTTAGTATTCTGCTTTTCTCCTGGGATGGGATCCAATCTGGCTTACAGTAATTTAAAACAAGATCAAGTTAAAACCTTAATTTACAAAAATCAAAAAAAATGCTGGAACACATTTTAAAACATAATTACTAATAAAAGTTAAGTTTTATTATCTTTATATAAATATCATTATATATAAAAGATAATAAGAGATACACCTCTTCACACATACTCTTGCTGTTGTGATTGTGTGCCTTCAAGTTGTTTCTGACTTCAGGCGATGCTAAGGTGAACCTATCATGGGGTTTTCTAGGGCTGAGAGTATGTGATGTGCCCAAGATCACCCAGTGGGTTTCCATGGCCAAGCAGGAATCAAACCTGGTGTCTAGGGTTGTAGTTCAATGCCCAAACCACTATACCATGCTGGATCTCATCACACGTACTACTGCTATATAATTTATTTTATTTGAAAATATTTTTATTGAAGATTTAATTTGAAATATGCAGTTTGAATCTGCATATTTTCATTTGCATACATACATAATTTCTTCTTAACATAAAAAGATCAATTACATTGTTTTTCTTTCATTTCTTATACCATTATATCTTTATCCAGTTCAAAACTTCCCTCCATTCCCTCTCAAAGTTCTGGATAGGTTTATTTTTCAAAGAGAATGTTAATTTTTCTGTCTCTACCATATCCAGAACTTTTACCTTCCATTCTTCTATATCAGTGTATTCCCTTTCTTTCCAATTTTGCGCATATGTCAGTCTTGCAACAGTTATTAAATATAATAATATCTTTTGATGACATCTTATTTCCCTTTGTTGCCCTATCATATTTAAAAAGTAAAATCTTTTACTGCTATATAATTTAAACCTCAAAGGCCTTCCTGAATCAAAAGGTCATCACCTGATGGTTGAGTTTTATCCCACTTCCTTGGAGGCATAGAGTATGATCTTAGAGGTGGCTGGTTTAGGGAGGGAGACCCAGCATGGAGTAGTGCTCTGAGTGTTGGACTTACAACCCCCGAGACCAGGGTTTGGCTCCCCACTCAGCCATGGAAACCCACTGGGTGACCTTGAGCACATCACACACTCTCAGCCTGTAATAGGTCCACCTTAGGGTCGCCAACTGTAACACACTCACCCTAGGGCTGCCATAAGTTGCAAATTACTTGAAGGCACACAACAACAAAGTTTAGGATGGCTAGGCTATATCCTTCTCTGCTCTCCTTCCATTGGTGGTTTTTCTTTAAATAGGCAGTTTATGATTGATTAGATGTGGGAAATTGTTTTTCAAGGGGCATGTGCACTATTTTTTGTTGGTACATTTTTAATCTTACCCCTTTTTTTTAAAAAATGGAATTTTAATGGGTGGCTTGTTTAATTTTGTTTTTACTATTTTCATCATCAGGTTTTTAGCAACTGTAAGCCACTGCAGGTCTCATGTCAGGAGAAAGCAGGGATGCATTAATATCGCAACTTTCTCCTGACATGGAACTCAACAGCTAAAAACAGATGGTTAAAAAAAAAGGGTAAAACATAATTAATTGGAATACTGTTGGAATGTGCCATACTGGCCTTTGTATATGGATAACAACTTTATTTCATTATACTCTGAATACATCAGCTATAAAAAGACTGAAATGTGCATAGTGTCTCTTCTATATGAGTATTACCATATACTGCCTCTTCTTGTGTCATTCTTTATCATAAATCTCCAGGAAGCCACTTGCTTTGAATATTTTTGTGACAATAAAAGTTGTCACATGTACCTGTGAACTGGTGCTTGAATTGATTTATTCATTCTTTTGATACTGTATTTACCAGTGTCCTTGTTGATCCTTTGTTACCTTTGTTTTTACAATCAACTTCCCTTTGTGTTTTCCCCCAGCACATCACTTTCTCTTTGCTACTCTGCCCCTACACACAAGATTAAAGAACAGAAGAATGGAAAATCACTGCCACTTCTATGCTACAAAACTCCAGGGAAATTCAGTAAACATTCTTCCCTTCCTCTGCTTCCAACCCAAACCAGTTCATTGGCTTTTGCTGTTTTCTCCAACCCCAAATGATCTGGGTCAATTTGTCTCCTTCAGTTGGGGTAGTGAACTGGGCAGAGTCTTTCAAAAGTTCTTGTTTAGTGACCTTGGGCAAGTCACTCAGCCTAAGTGGAAGGCAACAGCAAACCCCTTCGTGACAAGAAAACCGTAGGACAAGGTTGCTGTAAGTCAGAGCTGGACCGAAGGCACAAAACAGCAAAGATCTCTTCCACCTGTGCTTTCAATTGGGTTCAGAAATTTGGAACATAGCTTAGTTCTCAGCACAGTTGGGCCATACTGCACCCTCAGAGGGTTCAAATTCCTCCCTGTCTACTCTGTTGGCGTTCCTCAACATCTACTCTAGTGAGAGATGCTTTTTTCCTTCCCTTACACATGTGGTTATAAATTTTTGGCCATATTCAGTTGAAGGTTGCATGTATAGCTGAGCATGCAGTGCCAGGGTGCATATGGTGCCACTGTGCACTGCGTGTGCAGATGGGATTTGTGCATTTCACATGAAAGTGTGCACTGCCATTGTGGATTTCACATCTGTTTGCACATTCAACAGCATGGTGTTGCAACCCACTAATGCACAATGGTCATATAACTCCTTGAGTGTAAAGTCACATTCCATCTCCTTGATGTATGACCTTGCTCAATGTGTATGCATACCTGAGATAATGAGATACACAAAAAAATACAGAAAGCCTTGTCCTATATGTGCCAATGCTTCTAATGCTAATACACACATCCTAATTACTATACTCCTGAAGAGCTGGTGCATTATCTTCTAGGCACCAACATGCCTCAGTTAACAAAGCCTCTGACAAAGAAGCTCCTTTTCACAAAGTCTTTTTAAGTCAACTCACCTTTTCACTTTCCTTATCCTATGTCTAACTAGGTGCTTTTGGCAGCACAAGCACTGGGAAGATTGGGAAAGAGGGCTGGATAAACACAGATGCAGATTGCAGCAGCATGTCTGCAGCAAACAATGTCGTTACAGCTTGAGTTGGGAAGAACAGGATTCTACTATAGCTGCAACTATCCACAACAGGCAAGATAAATGGCAGGTAATTCCAGAATCACTTACTGAGCATGCATGAACATCAAAAGAGAGAAAAGAGACCAGATAAGTCTGTCTCACCAGTATGTTTTAAAAGTATAGAACAAGAGGTCTGCCTAACCAAAGGGAAATCATGAGAAAAGTAGAATCTAGTGAAGGAAAAGAAAAATCCTGAAATGCATTTTGGAAGAAGCTCTCAAGTTATCTTGAAAAGGTTGGAAATGTTTTTTATGTTATGGCATGCTTGTTTCATTTCACAGGTGCACCTTTGCTGAAACATGTTGAACTGCACTTCTTGTTTTTGTGAGGAAGGAACCTCTCTTGCTTCTTTCCGTGTTATTTCTTCCTTTGGTGTCACATTTTCTGCTAAAGAACTAATGTCCAGGAGCACATTGTTTATATCTTTAACTGTGGTATATCTGTGCTGTCATCTGAAAATAGTTAAGTACAACTTAGAAACAGTGGAGGAAATAGAAGAGAAAGCCTGCAATTAGCAAGGCAAGGGATCTGAGGGAACCATTTCCAAGCCATCAGGCTTACAAAATGTGAGTTAACCTGTGACAGGGGCTTGCTTCTTTCTATCCCAGATTGGTATGACTGTTCCTCAATCTGATAAAGTATCTTGTCTTCTCCATACAGCCCTGCCTTCCCCTCTTATAGCACCACTTTTGTGAGGTTTTTCAATGGTTATTTAGAACCCCTTTACACTTCTAGGAGGAGTATGGGAAACAAGCAGGATGAGCTTGTACTCCTAGTACAAGAAAATAAATACGATTTGATAGGCATCACTGAGACCTGGTGGGATGAGTCTCATGATTGGAATATAGGAATAGAGGGGTATAGCCTATTTTGTAAAAATAGACCAAACAAGAAAGGAGGAGGAGTAGCCTTGTATGTCAAGGATGTTTTCACCTGTGAAGAGATCCTGGGCTTAAACCCAGAAAGCCAGGTAGAGAGCATTTGGGTAAGAATTAAGGCAGCGAGAAACAATAGGGATATTCTGGTGGGGGTTTACTACAGACCTCCAACCCAGGCTGAGGACTTGGATGACGCCTTCCTCAACCAAATGACTGAACATTCAAAGAGGAGAGATACAGTAATAATAGGAGATTTCAATTACCCGGATATATGCTGGCAGTCAAACTCTGCCAAGTTTGCCAAGACAGCAAGGTCCAGCAAGTTTCTTGCTTGTCTTGCAGACAACTTCATGGTCCAGAAGGTGGAAGAGGCCACAAGGGGATCAAATATTCTAGATCTGGTCTTGACCAACAGGGATGACCTTGTGAATGAGGTAGAAGTGGTTGGATCTTTAGGGGGGAGTGACCATGCCCTGTTGGAATTTAGCATTCAGTGGGAAGGAGAAGATAAGGGTAGCCAGACACTCGTCTTAGATTTTAAAAAAGCGGACTTCTGTAAACTTAGGGAGCTGCTGGCTGGAATTCCGTGGTCAGGAATAGTGAAAGGGAAAGGAGTTCAGGAGGCATGGGAGTTCCTTAAAAAGGAGATACTGACGGCACAGTCTAAAACTGTGCCAATAAGGAGGAAAAATGGAAGGCATCTGAAGAAACCAGAATGGTTGACTAAAGAACTCTCAGCTGAGCTAAGAGTTAAGAGAAACACTTATAGGAAATGGAAGAAGGGGGAAACCACCAAAGAAGAATTTAAGCAAGTAGCCAGGAGATGTAGGGAGGAGGTCAGAAAGGCTAAAGCACAGAACGAACTTAGGCTGGCCAGAGACATTAAAAACAATAAAAAGGGTTTTTTTAAATATGTCCGCAGCAAAAGGAAAAAGAAGGAGACAGTAGGGTCGCTACGCAGAGAAGATGGCGAATTACTCACAGGGGGGAGAGAAAAGGCAGAGCTACTTAACACCTTCTTTGCCTCCGTATTTTCCCAGAAGGATACAAGCACTCAACCTGGCGGTAGGGGAGCAGGGGAGGAAGCAGAGGAAATGAGGCACTTAATAAGTAGAGAGGTGGTACAGGAATACCTGGCCGCATTGGATGAATTCAAGTCTCCAGGGCCAGATGAATTGCATCCTAGGATATTAAAAGAGCTGGCAGAGGTCATTTCGGAACCGCTTGCTATAATTTTTGAGAAATCTTGGAGGACAGGAGAAGTTCCAGCAGATTGGAAGAGAGCAAATGTTATCCCCATCTTCAAGAAGGGAAAAAAAGAGGACCCAAATAATTATCGCCCAGTCAGCCTGACATCGGTACCCGGAAAGATCCTGGAGCAGATCATTAAGTGTTCAGTTTCTAATCATTTAGAAAACAACGCAATAATCACGAGAAGTCAACATGGATTTCTCAAAAATAAGTCATGCCAGACTAATCTGATCTCTTTTTATGATAGAGTTACTAGCTTGATAGATGAAGGGAATGCTGTGGATGTAGCATATCTCGATTTCAGTAAGGCCTTTGACAAAGTTCCCCATGACATTCTTGCATCGAAGCTAGTAAAATGTGGGCTAGACAGGGCTACTGTTAATTGGATATGTAATTGGTTGACCGACCGAACCCAACGGGTGATCACGGATGGCTGCTTTTCATCCTGGAGAGAAGTGACTAGTGGGGTGCCACAAGGTTCTGTCCTGGGCCCAGTGCTGTTCAATATTTTTATCAATGACTTAGATGAAGGAATAGAGGGCATGCTCATCAAATTTGCAGATAACACCAAATTGGGAGGGGTTGCTAATATGCCAGAGGACAGGATCAAAATTCAAAATGACCTGGATAGATTGGAGAGCTGGGCCAGGGCGAACAAAATGAAATTCAACAGAGAGAAATGTAAGGTCCTACACTTAGGCAGAAATAATGGAATACAGAAATATAGGATGGGGGACACGTGGCTGGATAGCAGTACGTGTGAAAGGGATCTAGGAGTCTTCATAGACCACAAGCTGAACATGAGTCAGCAGTGTGATGCGGCAGCCAAGAAAGCCAATGCAATTCTCGGCTGCATCAACAGGAGTATGGTGTCTAGATCGAGGGAGGTACTGGTACCACTCTACTCTGCTTTGGTTAGACCCCATCTTGAATACTGTGTCCAGTTCTGGGCACCCCAATTCAAGAAGGATATTGACAAGCTGGAGCAAGTCCAGAGGAGGGTGACCAAAATGGTGAGAGGCCTGGAAAACATGCCCTATGAGGATAGACTGAGAGAGCTGGGTATGTTTAGTCTGCAGAAAAGGAGGTTAAGAGGGGACATGATAGCCATGTTTAAATATTTGAAGGGATGCCACGTAGAGGAAGGAGGGGGCTTGTTTTCTGCTGCTCCAGAAACCAGGACAAGGAGCAATGGATTCAAGCTGCAGGAAAGGAGATTCCACCTGAACCTCAGGAAGAACTTCCTGACAGTCAGGGCTGTCCGGCAGTGGAATCTGCTGCCTCGGAGAGTAGTGGAGTCTCCTACCTTGGAGGTTTTTAAGCAGAGGCTTGATGGCCATCTGTCGGGAGTGCTTTGAGGGTGTTCCTGCATGACAGGGAGTTGGACTGGATGGCCCGTGTGGTCTCTTCCAACTCTACATTTCTATGATTCTATGATTCTATGATTCTATGGTAGAGTGTTTTCTGACTGTCTTTAAGTACTGTTTATCACTCAGTCAAGTCAGTATTTTTAAAAATAAACTGTGATATTTATTAAGATAACATAAAGAACAAATTAATAGAATTCATATGCAGGTCAGCATTAATACAGTTCTTCAGAGTACTTCTAGACAGTTTCTTTATATCTTTAAAGCCTGCTCAAGTGAAAATTAGAGAACTTTAATGATTGTGTAGAAGCAGAATTTTCAGCATGTGTTGCTTGTTATCTGACTGCAACAACAAGCAACAACTGCTGAAATCTCTGCTTCTACACAACCACTGAAGTTCTCTGGTTTTTACTCTGGCAGCCTTAGAGAAGATTGGGGGATGAGTCAGTGAGTGTGTGGCCATTGTGCCATTTGGGGGAAGGCAGCAAGAATCTGAGTATCACACTGCTGAAATTCCCACTTCTATACAACTACTAAAGGTACAGATGCCTCCTCCAGTTTTACAATTTTAGCTTCCTCCATGCAAGGATAACAAACATGGAATCACCTTCACATTGAGCTAGTAAGCCCAGGCATCAGTGAAGAGAGGGAAAGATATGATCACCCACACTTTAAGGTTTTATGTTGCCTAAGAAACCTGTGTGTTTTTAGACACAAAGCAAATTATGAGTTCCAAACTCACTATTTTCTATCTATCCCAGTAGGTACTGTTAAGGTGTGACATGCTACTAGCGTATCTACAAGTACCATAACTTGTCAAGCCTGAACTCTCTATTGTGGAACATGGGCTAAGATCCTACATTGGGGCTGCACAGCACAGATCTCCACACAAGTACAACTGCACACTGATTGTACTACATGGGCCTTCTGCTGAATAGCAATGTTGTCCAAGTGACTGCACAACCCAAAGCCAAACACCAAGTGTATGAGGAACAGCAATGTATGCACAACTCAGCTACTGCAACCTTGAGTTGAATAGAGATGTTCTGCAAATTGACAAACACATGCAACCACTTCCATAGGGGAACGTAATGTGTGCATAAACAGCTTTGAGTATTATGTGGGGAGAAATAAATTAGAAAGATACCAACAGGATTCCAGCTTTTTTTTTTCTGGAGCACATACAGAAAACATGGCTATGCCAACATCATGAGCACTGATTGCACTATCTGTTTGGGTACAATGATCTTTGGTGCAACTGTATGATCATTCCTTGCACAGCTTATTGTTCCAGTAAGACACCACTTTCAGAAGTAATGTTTTGACAGTGATTGATCAGACTACCAGCTTCCTGCAATCAAAATTACTTATGATGTTGTTTCCTTTGCTGTGGATCAGCAAGAGCTTGGAAAAGTGTTTTTCTTTTTCCAGTGAGAACTCTTAGAATCTTGATTTGAGGATTCAAGGATCTGTAGTTCAAAAATTAATTTTTGAGTTGATTTTTCTCAGGTTCTGTAGTATCATCCCAGGAGAGATCCCTTAATCTTGAGGATTAGCTCAACTTGTCTCTCGTTCAGCTTCCTAAAAATTATTTGCTAAACAATGCTGTTCTTATTTATCACAGTTATTAAATTTTTCAAATCCATTTAAGATTGGTAAAGTATTTTTTGGGTTGTAATTCCTGAAATCCCAAATCCATGGACACTTTTTTTTTTTGGACAACAATTTCCAGAATCAATCAGGCTGTGGGATTTGGGGAACTGTCATCCCCCAAAAGCAGCTTTTCTTTTTCTTTTGTTGACTGTCATCAGGGCTGGTCTTATTGTTAGGCCAAATGAGGTGGCAGCAGCCTCAAGTGGCAAGTAATGAATGTGGTAGAATCCTTGCCTATTTCTTAGGTGGTCTTGGTTCATCTCATGATGAAGAAGAAAGCTGTACTGTTGTCATTGTTTCTGTCCCATCTTTCTCCCAAAATTGGATTCAAGGAGGCTTAAAATTTAAAAAGAACAATACAGCTAAAAACATAAATAAGGACCCTTTAAAATGGAAGTAAACTACAGTGGCCCCTCCACACTCACAAAGGTTCAGGACACAGAACCCTTGCAAAAGTGGAGAGATGGCAATAACTCCCACCCTGTGATTCCCCCTCTCATTCCCCTCTGGAGCTCCCCCCTCCCATTCCCTTGCCTCTGGCAGGGAAGAAAAAAGACAAGGTAAAGGGTTTACTGGTACTTTCTCTTCAGATAGAGAAGAGTGAAGCTCTGAGTTCTGGCATTCTAGCTACTGCCAGCTGCCATCTTGAGAAAGGAGATTCCTCCCAGAGGGGAGGGCTCAAAGCAAAGAGAACACCTAACTAATCAATGGCCATTACACAGCAGAATGTCCAGCCACATGGCAGAGAGGATACGCTTCCAGAAGTCGGCGGGGTGGGGGCTTTGCTCATCCAAAAGAAAAAAATGTCAATTTTAAACAAAAACTTTGCAAGCCTGGAGTGAGGAATGCAAGAGAATGGGAGGAGGAGAACGGGGGAGGGAGGCACAGGCAAGCATATGCATCATGAATAGTCAAATTTGCAAAGGTCAAACCTGCAAATGTGGAGGGAGCACTGAATTGATAGTATTAAAAAAATTCAAATCCGCATTTACAAAGACACAACACAATTAAAAAGATAAGAAACAATTAGTTTAACATAGCCCTGCACCCTTAGCCCATTGTTTAAAAATGTTCTGTTTTAAAAATCTGTTATAATAAATAGAGTTTTGTCTGTGGATGGAAGGATAGCAAGGAAAGGCATGTTCTGACCTTCCTCGCAAGAGAGTTCCAGAGTCTAGGGGCAGCCACAGAGAAGGCCCTTTCTTGCATTCCCATCATCTGTGCCTATGACAGTGGTAGGACTGAGAGAAAGCCCTCTCCTGAGGATATGGGGACCTGGGCAGGATCATACAGTGAGAAGAATTGCACCACTTGTCCTGTGCTCTCTAAATAAGCCTGTAGCCTTCAGGTGTGGGGGAAAACACAATTCTATCAACTGCGTTAGGTAAAAAATTCAACTGCTCATCCAGTTTGCTTCTTTAAGTGGAATGCTGTGAGCAGGAAGTCATCCCATTCTGGCAGCAAATTGCCTTGAGCCAGTCTTGACTCTGAGCCTTCTGAAAACCCCTTTATCTAGCAAAGAAAGCTGGCAGGAGGAGGAACAGATCATTTGAAATGTGGTACTGGAGGAGAGTTCTACAAATACCATGGACTGCCAAAAAAACACAAAAACACAAAAACCAAAGCGTGGAAGCAAATCAAGCCTGAGCTCACATGAGAAGCCCATGAGGTTTTCATACTATGGACATAGAAAACATGACTCATTAGAAAAGACAAGACCTCATTACAGGTGGATAGACTTAATAAAGGAAGATGTGGCTACCCAGAGTCTGCAAGACTTGAGCATGGGTGGTATGACCAGGACTTATGGAGCTCTCTCATTCATGGGGTTGACATAAGTAATTGCTGGTTTGATGCCAGATACCAGCAACAACAAATGCATCCTGACTTCATTGATCCAGAGACCGAAATTTTATATCTAAGATTTATGTTGCACCCAGGATTCCAGGGTGGCATTCAACTCAAAACACAGAAACATAATATCAAAACAAACCAGTTAGTTTAAAACCAGTTAGTTAATTTTATATATGTATACACACACACACACACACACACACACACACACACAGAACAGCTTTTCAAATCCTTTTGTTTTTCTTTTGTTAGTGTGATGAAGCACAGATGTTTTCCCAAGTTCTACAAGAGGTTTCCACAATGCAAAAGATGAAGTTCATCTTAAAATAACAAAGTTGTTCCTATGCAAAATGGGACAGATGACCACTTGCTAAAAATATCTATCAGCCTGAAACAAACAAACAGCAGTCTCCATGCCAGAATGAGAGGTTGCAGCTTGCTTTGCCTTCTTCTTAGATTTCCTGCCTCTTGGCTGAAAAGGATGATGTAAAAAAGGAAGTAAGCAACAGCTGATAGTGCTGCTAGAATTAATATTGCTAGAGGAAGGGCAAAATTGGAGCAAGCAACTCACTTAAGAGGTGGTCATACATGCCTCCAGACAAATGGACTGCTAGTTTTGAGGCACATAGAGGAAGAGCATGGAAAAGTTGTTGCTGTTATTAATAACAATGATGAAAACAACAACATTTTGTCTACAACTCTCCACAATCCATAGACAGTATAAACACTGGCTTACTCTTCCAGCTGGACTTCAGTGAACATGAACCCATGGCCTATCGCAAAGCTGAGCAACATATGGTCTCCAGGCCATGTGCAGACCCCCATCACCCATTTCTGCAGGCCCCAAGTAACTTTTCCAAGCTCTGCCTTTATGTGTCTCAAACTTAGCATTTTAGCTCCCTGAGTAACATTTCCAAGAGAGCATAAATAACCCCTTGTGGTTGGCAACAGAAGAACAGAGCCACGGAGAACAAAAAGAGAGAACTGAGGATGGACTAGTTGTGGTCAGTGGCTTCTATGCCAACAGGCTGGTGAATCAACTTGGGGTTTACTTGGAACACTACAGGAGCTGTCCAAACTGCTGAACTCTATTCCACTACAGTTTTAACACTTTGGACAGCACCCTTAATATCAGGTGCTGTAGTCTATATTTTAGAAGAAGGAACTGGAAAAACCACCTCTCAGGATTCCTTGCCCAAGAAAATCCGTGGGTTACCATAAGTCAACAGGTTAACAATATTCATCACCTTTTATCAGACAGGCCATTTCTCACACATTGAATGGCTGGATAGGTTCCAGACAAGACAGAGATACTGCTGGAGAATTCCCAAAAAGACTTGGAAAAGCTATTTTGTGGGACTACAGCTCCCACAATTCCCCAGTCACCCTGTGTCTGAAAGGATGTTTGGAACTGTAGTCTAAAAATTATCCTAACCAATTTATTGTCACACTATAAAGCTACTCCTCAGATAACCAGAATGGTGTAGTGTTTTGAGTGTTGGGCTAGGACTCCAGGAGACCAGGATTTGAATCCTTCACTTAGTCATGGAAACCCACTGGGAGACCTTGGGCAAATCACAGCCTCTCAGCCTAAGGACTGTCATGCCCTGTCTTGGAGACCCTGACAGCAAGGAGGAGGATTCTGAATCTGAGGCAGAAGTTTCCCCAGAAGTTTGCTCAGTGGAAAATAACAACCAACAGCAGGGGCCTGAGCAGGGAGAACAAATATCAGAAGATGAAACAGCACAGACTCTTTCCTTGTGGGAGAGACAATGCCAGAAAGAAGCTCTTGGGTGTTCAGTTCATTTATGTAACAAACGGGCTTTAATGAGGGAACACCTGTAGCAACACCATTAGCTAAAAAAGGCTAGTTGTCCCAGGGTTCACAACTGGCCTTCCTGGTGGTTGAAGCCCTGTGTTGTGGTTTCCTGAATCCTGATTTTCTTGGATCTCTGTTTGTTTGATGCTGATTCAGATTTGCCTTTGTTTGCCTTGGAACTTGCATCCTTGACCTGAACTTTGCTTGGACTATTCCTACTCTTGCCTCTGTAAGCTCTGCCCTGCTGGTTTGCTAATTGGTTGCCTAGTCTGCCTGGGACATTACAAAGGCAATGGCAAATCCCATTTGAAAAATTTTGCAAAGAAAAACCTGTAACAGGTTTGCCCTAAACACAACGTGACTTGAATGTACAGAAAGAAAAGCTCTTCACAGCTTAAACCATTTGCAGTGTGAAGACTCTTCCAAATACCAGCTGGCATACCAACCCAGGTAATCAAACTGTCATTGAGAGATTAAAGCTGTAATAGTGGGAAAGTTTATGGCACCGTGCACCCCCCATGATTGACATGGTTTAATTGGCAAATATTATTTAATTGGCATTATTAATTGGTGTTGATATAAATAATACTTGAGGTGATGGAAAGGTCTTGCTGGAAGAGGCAAATTGCTGGCTGTAAACGTGACACAGCAAGGCAGGTCAGCTGCACCTACCTCTTAGCCCAGTCATTTTCAGGACAATAACATGGCCACTCTGAAGGCAATAGGTTTTAAGAACCAAACCAGACTCTCAGAGCTGAAATAGAGAAGATCCCACCAAATTGTGATTGTCTCAGCCCTGGTCCCTGTACACCTGCACATTTCCCTATTGTTTCCCCACCTCTCCATAATACTCAGCTATTACAACAACCATTATCCTGTTGTCACCTAAACACTGAGACCATTAGCTTTGGCTGGATTTGTTTGTGTTGCAACTCCCATTGTCTGCTTGACTTGGAGTGTGAGTCACAATCATACTTGCAGGATATTTTTCGGATGTAAGTAGTCCTGATTTCAGGCTGCCCAGTGCGGCCTTTGCCATTCTGAACACCACTCTGTCCATCCAATACCCAATACCCGAACGAGAACTGTCCTTAGGTGCCTACCTAAGTCACACAACTACTTTCTCTGCCTCTGTCCGGAATGGCAAGTATCACCTGAATCCCTCAACATTCTCTATCCCCCTTTCCTCCCTTTCCTTCAGTTAGCCCTTGTGCAAATATGTGTTTGAGTTTTTGCGTGCTTGTGTGAATCTTGCTAATAAAATACATTTTTAGTTTACATTTTTACTCTCCATCCGGCTGGTTCTTTTCTACGTGACCCTGTAAACATTGCTAGGAAAGATCTTGCTAAGTTATCCCCTCTTGCAGACCTGCCAACTTTGAGCTAACTATTCCCCACTTTCAAACACAGAGTTGGCCCTTGTGGCACCCACATTTTGGGGTAAGAGAAACAAGAGTTTTTACTGCAGTAGCTTTATGCTTTATTACCTGAAATGGCACCATATTTGATTTAGTAGTCTTTAGATTGTTATCATTCTTCCTTGCTGTTGCATTTTATGATTTTATCTGAGCTCACTTCTTTTTGAACAGTGTGTACTGACTGGCATGTTTGCAGATCAAATCAATCAGGTATATTCACAGTAGGAGCATTATTTGAACCTAAAACTTCCTCAGTGTAGCTTGGTGAAGGTTCACAGTGCAATAAAATTCAGCCTCACACCTTCCTCATTTTAGTTTAATGTAATTGGCTTCAGAATTCTTTGCAGAGGTGTTTTATGATGGTGTGACTGCTTTGAAATATGGGGCGAGCCTGTGGAAATGAGGAATGTCTGGTAATCCTATTTGCCTCCAAGGCAGCATTTTAATTAGTTCAGTTTAATTGACTGTCCAATGTGCGAACTAGATGCCTAAAGCCAAATAGTTAGACAATGGCAAAAGCAGAAATGTCACATTGGACCTGTTCATGAGAAACATAATAGAAAATTCTGTTTCTTGCACAGAGAAGGCTGTTTCTGTGCAAAAAAAAGCAAATTTTGTGTAGAATACATTCCAAACTGCAAAAATTCTGATCAGTCCAGGATTCTATTCATCAGCGTTTCTAAACAATCAAGAAGCACATTTTTTGACCATTTTGCCAATATCCTTTTCATCTTAGTACATTCATTTGTAGCCACACAAGCAGCATACAGCATGAGCTAAGATTTCAAAGATTTCAGGCAGGTATGAGATGTAGACAGAAGCTGGAAAAGTTACTTTTCAGAATATAGCTCTCAGAATCTCCCAGGCAACATGGTCACATCAGCCAAGATGTCAAATCTTTCAGTCAAGCACAGGGCACAGAGCCTGGAAGAGTATATTTTTTGTACTACAATACACAGAATCCCCCAATCAGCATGGCCCTGGGAGTCAGGGTCTCAGTGATCTCAATCAGCTGCAAGAGGAATCCAGAAGTTGCAAAGGCTCCTTTTGGACTACAACTTCCACAATCCCCAGCCAGCCTGCCCACCAGAAGCAAGACTTTAATCTCCTTCAAGGCATATCCAAAAGTGGCTGTGAGGGCTGTGGGAATTGGGAGTCCAAAAAGTAACCTTCTAAAGCTATCCACTCCAGGTTCCTCAAGTTTTCAAAGAGCTGTCATTTGGAGAGCTGGTGACTGAAGGAAGTCTGCATGGCTGTGATTTGGGATGCCGCTACAGCTGCTGCCTCAACACACCCAGCAATGCAAACAACGAAGCTGCCAGTTTCTTATGGAGCAAGCTGGCAGTTCCTGTGCTTTACGCACCTGAATGCCAGGAAAACAGAGCCGCACTCCATGCCTGCTCTTGTACCAACAGTCTATCAGAGGGTGATGATCCACCAGTGATATGGAGTCAATTGACTTGGACTCAGGTCGCTTCAGTGACTTGACTTGGACTCACGTTGGCTGATTTGACTTGAGACTTGTATATTTTTACTGACTGACTTGCTGCCTTTGGTTCAGTAAAGTAACCCATTCATCCAGAAACGTTAAAGCTTTGAACAACACTTCCACCTCTTTTTGCCTACTAGTCACCTGACAATCTGTCTCAAGCCCAAAGCTTGGGCCATTTCTCGGAGGGGAACAGCAAATGTGTTAGGCAATGGGTTAGAAGTGGGGTTGAGGTCTGCTCAGCATCCTGTCCCTGTAGCATATCAGAGGAGCCTTCTAAAACTTTTCCAAACAGCAGAAGGCAAGATTCACCCTCCAGACCTCAGGGAAGGAACCTTCCTTCCAAAGCTTTTGAAGCTCCAGTAACAGAAAGTAAGAAGGGTCCTACTCCCCACTTCTGGAAAAAGCCTCCAAACTTGAGACTTGACAGTACAGTTGGCCCTCCACGTTCGCTAGGATTAGAGAAACAGGATTCTTGCAAAAGTGGAAGAAATCACAGATATCAAAATATGTGTCTGTGGTAAGGGGGCTGAGGCACAGTAAGGAAAATGGGGCACACCGGGTCCAAACCAGGTCTGGGAAAGGAGAGGGAGACAGTGGGTCAGCATGGTTGACCCTATACTTTGTCTCTCTTGCCCATTTCCTTCCTCCCTTGGCATTGGGAGAGGATTTGTGGTGCTCTGGAGGACCAGAGGCAGGTTTTTAAAAGGCTGTATGGTCTGATCAGAGCACGGAGAGGTAAGGTTCCCCCAGAAAAGAAGCACCTGAAGTGGGGTGTGGCCAGAGTTGGAGAAACTGGCAAATAATCAAATCCATGAAAGTCAGACCTGCACAAATGGGGGGCTGACTGTGGCCATTTCTACACTAGACTGTTATAGCGCTATTATTCCTCAAGGCCCCTCTCTAGACTGCAAACTCCAGGATTCTATAGGATGTTGAAAATGGAATAATAGCACTATAACAGTCTTGTGCAGAAATGGTCTGTATCTTGCAAGGACTCGAGATTAGCCTTGGATGTAGAGACTTGAGACTTGAATTGAGACCTGGAGTAAAAAAACTTAAATACACCACCCTGATCCAGGAAAGGAGATTCCACCTGAACCTCAGAAGAACTTCCTGACGGTCAGAGCTGCTGGGTAGTGGAATAAGCCGCCTGGGAGTGCGGTGGAGTCTCCTTCTTTGGAGGTTTTTACGCAGAGGCTGGACGGCCATCTGTTGGGAATGCTTTGAGGGCACATTCCTGCATGGCAAGGGGTGGACTGGATGGCCCCTGGGGTCTCTTCCATCTCTAGGATTCTATGATTCACCCTTATCAAAGTTTGGCGGCGGACTCCCAAGTTCCAATTCTGGTCCGGTTCTTTCGGTTTTAAAAATATCCAGCGCTTACCCAAGTACACGGGGGCGGGCTTAGTCGATAACGACGTCCAGTTTGCTGTGGAAATCTTTTCGACTTACGGCGACCCTCTCACGGCCCCGGGCACTAAACCAACCCCTTCCCCTCCATACCAGCCGCTGCCCGGAGGAGCAGGTGCCCTTCTTCCGCTCAGTCCAAGAGGGGCCCTTCCTCCCTCTCGGCCACGTGCTGTTTGTTTGTTTGCCCAGGAAAGGTGGGAGGAGCAGGCAGGCGGCGGCGGCGGCGAGGCCGAGAGCGGCAACTCCATGCTGAGGCCGGGAAAAGGAGGAGGAGAGGAAGGGCGCCTCCTTGTTGTGCTCCTTCGCGTTCCCTCTCCCGGGGGCGGACCGGGCCGGGCCCGCGGCCAAGGCGAGGCGAGGCGGAGAGGCAGGGCGAGGCCGGCGGCCAGGGCGTTCCTGTCCTCCCCCACCCAGCCGACCGAAAAACGGCCGCCGCCGTCACCGTGCGCCTCGGGAACCGGGGAAATCGGGCCGTTTGGGGCGGCGTTGGCGCTCCTCAGGCGAGCGAGAGAGTGGGAAGAACCGGGCGGGGGGAACAGAGAGAGAGAGAGACTGAGGGACGGATCCCGCCGGCGTCTGTGAGGAGCCAGGCGCTGCTTCTTTCCTTCCCATCATCCGCCTTCCCCGGCTGAGCCCCCTCAGAAGGAGAAAAGAAAAAGGAAAAGTGAGTCTCTCATTCGCCTTATCCTTCGGGCTGAGGGGAAGCGGTTTGGGCGCCTTGGGAAGCGTGTCTCTTGGCTTCTCCTTCTCGTTATTGTTATTATCCCGCCTTTTTTTTCCCCCTCAGAAGGGCGCCTCTCCAGCTCGTAGCTCCCGCCGGATAATAAGAACGGGGTCTCCCCACAATTCCCGCCCAATAATAACAAGGACAGCATCTCCCTCAGGGGACGGGCGGAGGGATGGGAGACGCTGTTCTTATTATTATTGGGCGGGAATGGTGGGCGGGAAACGCGCCCCCTTTTTTGCCTCTAGAAGTTTGGGAGCCCTTAAAAAAAGGCCCCCGAGGCGTTAAATTGGAACCGAAAGTCCCGGAGCCCCGAGAAGTGTGGGGAGTAAAAGGAGGAAAGGAAGGTGGAACCGGGGTGGCCCGGCTGAGGCGAGGAATGTGGGATTATTCTCCTCAGCTTCAGCCTTGCCCTTGTTGCTAATAATAATAATAATAATTGGAAGCTCGGAGGCGAGCTGGGGAGAGAAGGAGAGAAACCCCAACCGAAGCAGAGGCGCCCCCCAAAGCCCCGCCATCCTCGCCTGGGCGGGAAATGAACAGGCGGGGAAAATAAATACAAGAAAAGAGGAGCCTCGGGGGAGGTCCGAAGCAGGAGAAAAGAGCCCTGAGTGCCGACGGGCAGCGCTGCGCCCCTTCTTTGGGGGAAGGAGTGGACGGTCCTCCTCCTCCTCCTCCTCCTCCCCCCATTGGGTTCGGGGTCTTTGAGGGGGACCGGGGTCGAGGCGCGCAACCTGAAAGGGATGGTTTTCCTGAGGTAATTTTCCCTCCCCTTTTGACCCCCCCTCCGTACTCGCGCGCGCCTCCCTCTCCCGGCTCCCGCTGGCCGCGCGGTTCCGCGCCTCGCCCGCGCTTTGATTGGCTGCCGCCTCTACCTGGCGGTCTTTGTTGTCTGGAGCCGCCTTTGTTCTTCGAGTCTAGGGCCATTTCCGCACTCGCCTGTTATAGCGCGACGATTCCACTTTCAACCTCCTCTGGAATCCTGGGGTTTGCAGTTTCGGGGGGGGCCGGTCCGGCCCCTCCCGAAACTGCAAACCCCAGGATTCCAGAGGAGGTTGAAAGTGGAATCGTCGCGCTATAACAGGCGAGTGCGGAAACGACCTAGGTGTCAGCCCCACTTTCCCCCCTTTTTCTCCTCCCGCCTGCTCCGAAAATCTCCAGCGGAACTCCTGCCGGTCCTGGGCGCGCTCCCTGGGTGGGGAGCGCTTTGCAAACCTTGCCTTGCTCCAGGGGTTCTGGAGCGGGATGTTGGAACCAAAGCAGCAGCAATAACAACAACAAAGCGTGCTGTGACATTTTTTTCTGATGTGACGTCGCGGTTTGTTATTTGTTTACCTCCCCAGGAGCATTTGTAGGCAGGAGATGCTGTGAAACTCTGTTTGGGGCTGTGGGGCAAGCCAGCTGTGCAGAAAGGTACTGGAAAGAGGAGCTTTGTTAGAATAACAGCTCCTGTGGTGGTTGTTGTTGTTGCTCCACAGTTGCTACTGAATTTTGGTAGCAGCTGGGATGGTGGCACCCCAGCAATAGCTGTTGAATTGTGGTGATGGAAGAAGCAGCAGTGAGGGTGCAGACTGCCTGGTGGGTTGAGTGCATGTGTCCGTTGGGGCCCTCTGCCGCCTGTCCTGCAGTGAAAGGTTGTGCCTAATAAACACATGCGTTTCTATGATAATGGCAGGAAAAGATAGGTCTTTTACAACACCTGCTACCTGATCCTTCAATTGGAGAAGCTGAAAACTTAACCTACAGCTTTCCGCAGCAAAGGCTGTGCTCGACCACTCAGTTACGGCCCTCCATACAACCCTACAAACCCCAGAATTCCACATGAGGTTGAAAGTGGAATAATAGCACTGTAACAGTGTAGTGTGGAAATGGCCTGGGTTTTCATGGCTAAGCAGGGAGTCAAACTCTGGTCTTCAGGGTTGTAGTCCAACACTCAGACCACTATCAGGTCTTTTCAATAATGAGGAAGGAGGGTGAGAAGGATGGATTCTTTTTGTGGATGGCTGTGGGGGGTAGAATGAAGAAGGACAGATACGTCTGCACTTTGGAATGGCAATATTAGGGCAATTGTTTCCATATGTTAGTGTGAGTGTTTGTTATGTAGATTAATTTAATAAATGTGCGCCCTGGGACCACTCTCCCACAGGCAACTTTGAGAACCCAGTAGGCACCAGGTTGCAACTAGCCTGCATAGCAGTTAAACTGTGGACCACATAAAAAGGATTAAAGATATGCATAAAGGTCACTTTTAAAGAAATAATCATGCTAAGCTGTTTCAATATAAAAAGAAGTGTTAGGGAGGGGAAAAAAAGAAGTAAACAGACTCTTATGGCATCCTTAGAGCCGACAGATGTATTTTTAGGATAAGCTTTTATGGACTACAGTCTTGGTTTCTCAGATGCATTGGTACAATGTAACATTCAGATAGAGAGTCAGTGAGATACAGTGATTTGAGTGTTAGACTCTGGGAAATCAGGATTCAAATCCCTTCTCAGCCATGGAAACCCAGTGGCCGGCCTTGGGCAAGTCACACTCTCTCAGCCTTCAAGAAGGCAACAGGAAACCTCATCTGAACATATTTTGCAAATAAAATACCATGATAGATTTGTTTTAGGGTTGCCATGCATCAATAACAATTTGAAGATGCCCCATACACATAACACACACCAACATTGGGATGTATATGCAGGCAAGACCATGTTATTTCATGGAGGGAAGAATTCCTGTAAATTTAAAATCACACATAAAACGTGGTTTAGCAAATAAAATTTCAAAGTCAGAGGGGCATATAAAACTCATCATAGTTATGAGAGGTGCTGAACCCTTATTCATCATACCTTTTGAGGAACATAATCAGACATGTGATCTGACTTTCTTTCATTGGCCATTTCCAGACTAGACTGTTATAGTGCTATTATTGCACTTTCAATATCCTATGGAATCCTGGAACCCCTCCTTAAACTGCAAACCTCAGGATTCCATAGGATGTTGAAAGTGGAATAATAACACTATAACAGCGTAGTGCAGATATGGCCATAGTGTGGAATGGCTTCTTGTTCTTATTTGGTTCTCACAGGGAAAAGGTAGAATGAATTACAGTTACATATTTACACAAAGATAAGTGTGTTGCGTCTACCAAGGTATACCATATACTTCATTTGTATAGTATACTAAATTTAACAGGTTTCTTGAATCCAGGTGCAAATTAGAAGTAATAACAGGTAGAGCAAGTGTGCCTACAGTGTGAACATCCCTAGAATATGTTACACATCAAATGTAAATAATGTATTCATTAATGTTTATATACCACCCTTCTGTAAAAACACTTAGGGTGATGTAAAACAGAAACAAAATTGCAAAACATTAAAACAGAGAATTAAAAACACAGAAACAAAGTCACTGAAATAGTTTAAAAGGTCCAGTTAAACAGATGTGCTTTAATGCATTTTCTTTGTATGGCTGGTATTATGGAATACAGACTGTCCCATTTCACTGGAGCTAGTCTAGCATGTTGGCAAATCAGTTCCTGCCTTGGGAAGGAGAGACACAGACATAAGATTTGGTAGTTCTTTGGGCAGAGAATGGAGCAGGAAGAGAATGGACAGAAGAAAGGAAACTCTAGTGAGCGGACTTGCAAAATCATAGTTGCTGATTCCTTGTCCTGTGGTGGACAATGAGTGGCCCTTCACTGAATTTCTTTCTTTTTTTAAAAAAAATACTTTTATTAACATGTATTTAATACAGTCAGCCCTTCACATCTGTGGGTTTCACTTTCATGTATTTGATTATTTACTATTTATTTATGTATTTGATCCATTTATTTGCTGTCACTTCTGCTGTGTCCCTATGCCATTTTTAATAGGGACTGCAAGCCTCTTGAGGCTGAGAAACTGTGAATGAGGCTTGTAAGTCCTTATTAAAAATGGTGTGGGGTGGCAGTGGAGGTGGAAGTAAGCCCCATCAGCCACCCACTTCTGCCTTGTGAAGGAACCCTGAAGCCTCAAAGGAAGCCATAGCGGGTTGAATAGGGTAATCATACTTTTTTGTGTGTGTTAAATCTGATTTGGGGGGGGCCTAGAGTTATTCATGATTTTTCCACTTTCACGAGGGTCCAGTGTCCTTAACCCTAACAAATGTGAAGGGATGACTGTATATAGAACAACATATAGAGGATTATGAAGACGAACAATAAATAAACACACTGACAAACTCTAACATCTGACCTAATACTAAATTAAACTAAAGTACAACTAGACTAAAAGAGGGCCAAAAATACATATAAATGAGTTCTAACTAACCAACCTTTAGTTCTAAGATAATCTAGTGTGTTCGTCATTATCACACTACTGCTTAGTATTTAGTATCTATAAGCTTAACCTTCAAAACCAATAAATACCATGGACTGCTAAAAAGACTTAGTGTTTTTCCTGTTAGCTTTCTTCACTCTCCAGCTTTCAGAACCATATGTAGAATTTGGAACTACTCTGACCTAGGTGATTCTGACTTTGTTATTTAATTATATGTCTGCACACTTCAAGATCTTATATAGCTCGTACTTGAAGGTGCAGCCATGAAGAAACTAAATAAGATCCACAAATGTAAAGGTGTATAATTAAATACCAAAGTATACCTCAGTTAGCAAAGTGGTGTCTTTCTGGGCATAATGTCTTTAACAGAAAGTTTGATATCAGAAGCAGAAATGACATGGAAGGAGTAGTGAAAAGTTCTTTGCTATTATTAACTGCCATCAAATAAACTTCAGCTTGTGATTCTATTAATGAGAGACCTCCATGTCTCCCTGTCATCAACAATCCAGCTCAGTTCTTGCAGACTCAGGGCTGTGGCTTCCTTGATTGAGCCTATCCATTTGTAATGCAGTCTTTGGCCATTTCCGCACTACAGTGTTATAGTGCTATTATTCTACTTTCAATATCCTATGGAATCTTGGGATTTGCAATGTAAGGAAGGACATTTAGAATTCTCAGCCAGAGAGCTCTTTGGCCTCAGTACTTTGGTATTTTGTTGTCAATCAAAGAAGTCACAGCCCTAAAGTAGCAACACCTGAGCAAGGCAGTTGATGACCAGGGGCTGTTGGAATTCTCTCCTTTGTAGGGCCACCATAAGTCAAAGTCACCTTAATGGCAAATAACAGCAGTACACTTTGTTCTGTGTGGTGAGTGATTCTGTTTTGCTACTGCATGGGTGTGTATGCCTTGCTAGAGTTGAGCTCAGTATTTATCAGCATGGCCTGCACATTTGTGTATGTTCTTGTCATCACTCCACCAGGAATATGGAACAGAGGTGAAAAGTTGTGGAGGAAAGACAACAGATTTTCAGATTATGTCTTCAGTTAGTGGTTCTCAAACTTTGATCCTCCAAGTGTTTTGGATTTCAGTGGTCAGGAGTTCTGTAAGATGAATTAAAAAAGAATTATCAGATTTTGATACCCAGTGTCCTAGAGCCCAGGTGGCCATCATGCACCCCATGAGCTTCATGTGGGCCCTGAGATTGCATTCATGGCCTCACTGCCCCTTTGGCTGGGAACGTGAACGTTCAGTGCTGCCATAACCATATCATTTGCAAAAGAAACAAAAGAACCAAACTTTGCTTTCCGTAAGGGAAGGAGTCTCTATACTCTTTGACTGTATAGAGTAGAAGGGCATTCTGTTCCCCTCCTGTGCCACATAGAGGCTCCACAGTTGCTACTAAATTTTGGTAGCAGCTGTGTTGATGCTACCTTAGTAGTGGCTGTTGAATTGTGGTGATGGAAGAAGCATCAGTGAGGGTGCAGACTCCCTAGTGGGTTGAATCGATGTGTCCATTGGGGCCCTCTGCCTCCTGTACTGCAGTGAAAAGTTGTGCCTAATAAATACATACGTTTGTGAGGTTGTGTGCAGGGCCATAGCTGATTGGTCGAGCACAGCCTTTGCTGTGGAAAACTGTAAATTAAGTTTTAAACTTCTTCGGTTGAAGGATCAGGTAGCAGGTGTTGTAAAAGACCTATCTTTTTCTGCCGTTATAGAACAGGAATGAGCAGAAGATAAATCTGGATCCTGGCTTGTAGATCTCTCTGTGGCCATTTCCACACTATACTGTTATAGTGCTGTTATTCCCCTTTCAACATCCTATGGAATTCCAGGGTTTGCAGTTTAGAGAGGGCATTTAGAATTCTCAACCAGAGAGCTTTTTGGCCTCAGTAAACTACAAGCCCCAGAATTCCACAGGATGTTGACAGTGGAATAATAGGATTATAACAATGTCAGGGCAGAAATGGCCTATGACTTCCAGGAGATTGTCAAGGACCATCAAGAAAATTATTCCTCCTCCCATTTAATTTATAGTAGGAAAATGAAGAAAGCTTGGGGTGTCTGGAACTGATTGGTTGTTTTTTTTTAAAGCTCTGTAGACTCTATTCAGTACTGAAAATAAAATTAAAATCCTGAATTTTATTTTTTTTAGAATCCTCTTGGTGTTTTCTGGTGAAAAACGACATTGATCTTGTAAGCCTGAACTGTTCTTGCTCTTACCCTACAGAGTTGCAGCCTATCAAAAGTAGCTTGAAATTATATAAGATAGATCCCTGTATATGTCAGGCTAAGGATGCTAAGGTGCAGGAATAGGGACACTGTAAATACTGGCAATCCTTAACTGGTTGAGTTTTGAGGAAAGTCTGCCTTTGACTTCAGCAACTGCTTGGTTAATAGTGTAATGTATAGAAACAGGTTTCAGTGCACCTGTAATGCTTCTCAAAGTTGGCACCTGTACTTTCCATACCATTTCCTCCCCCCTTTTATGCTGCATATTCAAGTGATTCCTCTTACCCTCTTGCATTCAGATTTTGCACTGTCTTTGCATGGTTTCTTCTAAACATAGTTTGCTGTTACATCCACATTTGGACCAACTGTATTTAGAACTAACCAGCATTGTTCCCAAATCAGGACTCAAAACGGTTGTTTGAAGAGACTTTGCAGTAAGCCCTGAAACTATGGATTTGTATTATATGACTCTCCAGATGTCATTGGGCTGCAAGTCTCAATCCTTAGTCAGCACAGCCAATGGTGGGAAATGCCCGGAATTGTACTCCAACAATCTCTCAAGAGGTCTGTACAATTTGCAAACTAAGCACCTATTTAAAGACAGACTCTGTTTGAGGATTAGTTGGCTTCCTCATTTATTTCTGTTGTTGTGAAAATGTTGCCCCCTTTTTTTTTGGAAGACTGAATGTGTGTTCTTAAAGCCTCAGTAGGAGGTCAGGCTGGTTAGTTGGCAATGCCAGCAGCAATGCTGGGGGTGGCTGGGTGTAATGAAGATCTTAATTTTTATTAGTTTATTTAAAGGCATTTATTTATTGCCTCTTAGGCAATAAACCAACAGGGCCCCAGGGTCACATTAAAATTTACAGCCAAGCTCCAAGTCTACAGCTCCCAACATAATTTTTCAGAGACAAATATGTTTCCCATTACACCACAGAAATCCCTTTCTCATCCCAGTCTCCACCCCATCTTTGAACTGCTTTTAACCAGAGAGTTAGTGAACATGTGGGCATGAAAATATCCTACCCAAGTGCACCTGCCCACAACTCTTATGTGTAGAGCTCACATGTATAGTAATGTAAAGCAAACCCTTTGTCAGTGGCCTGTTCTGAGGCAAATACTATGATAATGTTCCATATTGTTCCAGAGTGAGGATTAGGGTGTGGAGAGAGAATAGGAAAGGGAGATAAAAATGTTTGAAGAGTGAAAAGGAATCAGGACATTATGATAGTGGTACCTGCCAGCAAAGTTTAGCATTTGGAAAGGTGAACTTGATCAATTGTAAATTGAAAATAGTGGTGATTATGCTTCCTATAGTTTCAGGAGGATATTGCTACAATAAGGTATATCATCTGATGAATGGAAACTTAAGTTTATGGAAGCTTATGCTACCGATTTCTTACAGTTATTCTCAGAAATGCTGCAAAATGCCTTTGCATACTGATCCAGACAGATGCAGCTATGTCTTTGAATACAGAAAGAAAGGAATTCATTAATGTGAAATTAGAGCTATGTATGGATTACAGATTAATGAGCTGGGTGGTAAGGTACCCTAGGGCATTAATTCCCTAACTGCTGTCCCTAATTCCCTAACAGTTGTCTAGAGCACATGGATGTGCTTGCAGTTGAATGTGTCATGGGAAATAAATTTAATTATAATCATCGGAGGCTGCTGTGAATGCAAAGGACTTGCCTGCTATGTATCTATGTGAGTCATAAGTCTGGTTGAACTGGTTTCCAGTTCATTCAGAGATCCAACAGGCATACTCCTCCTACAGGGTAGGTAATTCTCTGAATGGATCCTTTAGTCAGCCGAGGACAGAAGGATATGTTCTCTATCTCTTTCTCTCTGTGTTTGAATAAGGAGCTGTGGGCAACTGTGGTTGGTATTTAATTGTGTGTCTTCAAGTCATTTCTGACTTACAGCAACCCTTATCACTGGGTTTTCTGAGGCTGAGAGTGTGTGACATGCCCAAGGTCACCCAGTGGGCTTACATGATGAAGCAGGGAATTGAACCTGGTCTCCAGGGTTGTAATCCAGTGCTCAAACCAGTATATTATGCTGGTTCACTGGTCCTTACTGCACAGTGTTTAATGCCATTAGCAAAAACTGCCTTGGTTTCAGGTTTTGGCACCAAAACCTCAGGGCCCAGGATAATCTTGGAACTGGGAACCCCTACACCTGATCTTGAAATTATAACTGAAACTTATGACTTTTTAAAAAAGTAACATTCTAAGCTCTGTGTTTACTAAGCCAGTTCAGACATAATGTTCTCTTTCTCTCCTCTCTCCCTCTCTCTGTGAGTGAGCAAGTGGGACAGAGAGAGAGACTGTTGTGTGTGTGCGCGCACGCGTGCGAGAGAGAGGGATTGAGATTGAGAGTTCACATACATTATGGCAAGATTTGGGCTTCTTTACATGTTCTTTCTCTCTCTTCCCTTTCCCTGTCTTCGTGTGGTGGTGGTGGTGCTGGAGGAATTGAAAGCTTCCAGTTTCAGTTTTGAGTAAAACCACATTTTCCCATTTCTTCCGTGTTCCTGGCTCAATCCCCAGGGCTCTGGGTTCTCACTCGACAGCTGCCGGTGACTCAGCTCTCTGCCTGGTGATCACAAAGTCTGCACACTTGGCCTCACGTGAAATACTCCGCATTCCCTGACCATCCTCTCCCCTTTTCTCTCTGATACCTTATCTTGCCTTGGCCCCATCTGCTTTTCACTGAACACAAGGGTGTGCTGAAATGAACTAGAAGTGGCTCTGTTTGAGTGAGTGAGTCCTCAAGAAAGTTTTTGATTTATAAGTTGAACACATTGGCCCCCTCTGGCCAATCGTTATCTTAAAGTTACTCGTTATCTTAAAGTTAATGCCAAATAGTCCACTGACATTTAGGAGTGGTATGTCTGTCTTGGGGAGCTTCATGTGAAGCCAAGGGAGGGATCTAATGCTTTGGCGTAGCCTGCTGGGTTTTTTCCTCACCACAGAAAAAAATATTCTTCATTGTTTCAAGCATTTTCCATTCAGCGTGGAGTATTATATTCTGGAAGGTTTCTATTTTCAAAGTGTGATTCTAAGGTGATACTAAGGTAGAGCTCTGTGCTACACCATTTTAATAGAGAACGAGTATGTATTAAATACAGAGAGTTTAATTCCCTTTGCTATTGACTAAGGCATAGTGTTCCACATTCTTGCTGGTTTGTGTAACAGAGAAAGTAAGCAAATTTATTTATCATTTGATAAATTGATACGTGATGTTTATCCTACCTTTCGCCCAGTATGGACTCATGGCAGCTTGCAATACTGTATAAGCTAAAACAAAATAGCTAAAACAAAATGTCATAGAAAAGTTAAAAAAAACCCCTAAACATCCAATTCAGTTCAAACTTCAATTTAAAACATTTTAGAAAACTATTCTTGTTAAAATAAGAAAATGTCTATATACCTGTATTTGCTGGCGTATAAGATGCACCAGCATATAAGATGCACCTCATTTATATGCCGACAAATACTATTTGCTGGCATATAAGATGCACTGGAGTATAAAATGCACCCCATTTTGAAACAGTTATTTTTCAAGAAAAAAAGTGAGTCTTATACGCCAACAAAAAGGGTATATAAAATTTCTATTATAGTTATAATAATTATATTTCTGTTATAATTGTAACTGGTACTGTTATTATTATTGTTCATTAATCTATTAATGAAAAATAAAATTAAACAAAATGTTTCAATATTATTCACTTGTCAATATCAACAAACAATTCAAACTTTTCTGTCCTCCAACTTCCACCCCACAAACTTGTGGGTTGCTTCCATACTAGTACCCAGGCCCATTAAACATCCTTCTGCCCAAACCAGTCAAAAGCTGAAGGCCTGTTCCTATAAAAAGGTCTTTGTTTACCGTTGGAAAGAGAGCAGAGAGGGGACCAACTGAGCCTCCCTTGGGTGGGAATTCCATAGCCTAGAGGCAGCAACCAAGAAAGCCTTCTCCTGTGTCCTCACCAGACCATCCTGCCCTCATGTCAGAACAATAATCTTTACCACAGTTTGTGAGGAAGGATAAATCTAAGTTCAATGCTGGACAAGTTTGGTGGGTGCAGAGGCCAAGTTTTTGCCCCACAACCATGCAAGGACTGCAAAAAATTGAAAGAAAAAGAAAAGCAAAACCAGAAGTGAGCAAAAGTCACTTTCTTGTGTTGTTGTTGTGTGCCTTCATTTGTTTCTGACTTAACAACAAACCCAAGGCAAAGTTATTATGGGGTTTCTGAGACGGAGAATGTGTAAATGGATTTCCATGGCCGAGCAGAGAAGCAAACCGTCGTCTCCAGGATTGTAGTCCAGTGCTCAAACCACTACACATGCTGGCTCTCTAAAAATCAGTTGAAGACTTTGAAAAACAAGGACTTTTTTTGTTTAACAGTGGGGTGTGGCTCCTCTACAAACAGTAAAGTGCTAGTCGCCCTTTTTTAGGCAGAAAGAAAGAGATTTTTGAGGGGTTGCATCTGACTATGTTTGCAGCTGCTCAATCTGTCTGTCTTTGCTATTATTGCAAGGCTCTCTGCCTTTTACATAACACTTCAGACTAGCAGAAAACATATCACAACTAGTAGAAAATTAAAAAAAAATTATAATAAAATATATGGCCATTGCTAAATGGTAAGCCTCTGACTTGAAATTTTAATCATTCCAGCCAGATTTTCCTTCCCTGTTCCATTTTGCTCCATCAGATAACATTAAGCAGAATGTTCTCCAGTGAGAAGGCCTGGTCTTCATTTCATGTGTACTGTGTGCCTCCTACAGCACATTCCCCGTTCTCTACAGCACACAATGATCTTAGGGCAAGCTCTCTGTGGTGTTCCGGTACAATGAGGTAGAAAGTATCTGCTAAGATGGAAAGTTCGAATATCACTGATGTGTATTGTCTCAGTTGCCTTTCCAACATGAGTTGAACCTCCACTTGTTTTTGAGCTACAACTCCCATGATGTGCCACCTTTAGCTGTGCTCACTGGGATTCATGGGAGCTGTAGTCCAGTAATATTTCCCACCCTTACCTGATGTTCCCATTCTTGCCTCTTTGTAAGATGGCATACTATTATTATTATTATTATTATTCGTATCAAGTTTGAGCAACTTTGATAGGTTTGGTGACTGATTTCTGCCAGGACTTGCCATGGACTTCCACCTCTGCTGTTGCCACTCTGCTGAATTTTGGTAGCTTATGGTGCCAAATTTCAGCAGCAAACCACAAAAAAATCCTCTGGAAAGCAGGAAATGTTTGTTTTAAGGTTTTCCTGATTTACAGCCAACCCTGAGTGGGAAACCATGAAAGCACTTTTACAACAAGCTTTTCGTGCTTGTTTTAAAAGCTTGTTTTTTAAAGTTTGTTGTGGAAATTTGGCCAGGGACTTGAAAAATACCCCCCTCTTTAGTCAGATTGCCAGTGTGGGAGGGGAAAGCAAAATTGATACATAGGGAATCATAGAATTGTAGAATCCTAGAGCTGGAAAAGACCCTAAGGGCCATTGAGTCCAACCCTTTGCATGCAGGAATATACAATCAAAGCATTCCCAACAGATGGCCAAGCAGCCTCTGTCAAAAAACTTCCAAAGAAGACTCCATCATGCTCCAAGGCAGCATATTTCACTGTTGAACTGCTCTTACCGTCAGGAAGTTCCTCCTGATGTTTAGATGGAATCTCTTTTCCTGAAGTTTGAAGCCATTGCTCCATGTCCTAGTCTGTGGAGTAACAGAAAACAAGCTTGTCCCATCTTCCATATAACATCCCTTCAAATATTTAAACGTGGCTGTCATGTTGCCCCTTAACCTTCTCTTCTCTAGGCTAAACATACCCAGCTCTTTAAGCCTTTCCTCATAGGGCATGGTTTCTAGGCCTTCTACCATTTTGGTCTCCCTCCTGTGGACATGTTCTAGCTTGTCAATAACCTTCCCGAATTGTGGTGTACAGAACTGAACACTGTTCCAGGTGAGGCCTGACCAAAGCAGAACAGAATGGTACTATCACTTCCCTTGACCAAGACGCTATACTCCTGTTGATGCAGCCCAGAATTGCATTAGCTTTTTTAGCTGCTGCATCACAGTGCTGATTCATGTTCAGCTTTTGCACTCTAGGAGCTAAGACTCCTAGATCCTTTTCACATGTACTGTGATCAAGCCAAGTGTCACCCATCTTATGCCTTTGCATTTCATTTTTTCTGGCCAAGTGTAGTACTTTATACTTTCTTTGTTGAAATTCATTTTGTTAGCTTTGACCCAGCTCTCTAATCTGTTAATATAATTTTGAATTCCGATTCTGTTCTCTGGGGTGTTAGCTAGTTAGTTAGCTTCTAATTTGGTGTCATCTGCAGATTTAATAAGAATGCCCTCTATTCCGTCAGACTTGAAAAGCTTATGACAGAGACAAGATTTACCATTCTTACTGTTTGTTCGTAATTGATGTCACCAGTATGGTCATCATAAGCTTCACCATATGGTGACCTTATTAATGAGAGACTTACGTGACATTGTGTTATTAACAACCTTTCTGAGGTCTTACAAATTCCTGGCTGTTAATTAATTAATTCCTTAATTAAATCAAGCCATCTGTATTGTAGGCTTCCTCTTTTCCTACTGTCTTCAGTTCTACCTGGCTTTATTATCTTGAGTTATGTCATCTTACAATATGTCTAAGGTACAATAGCATCAGATTAGTGATCTTCATTTTTAGGAAGAAATCAGGCTTGATTTCCTTATGGATCCATTCATTTGTCTTTTGGGTGGTCCATGGTTTCTGTTTTTTTCCTCCAACATGGCAATGCAAAAAGAAAAAGTTGATTCTCTTCCTGTCACCTTTCTTCACAATCAGCTTTCACAACATAACAAGTTGAGTGTCCCTTATCTGAAATGCTTGAGTCCAGATATGTTTTGAGTTTTGGTTTTTTTTTATTTTGGAATATTTGCATATGTGTTATGAGATTATATACTGTTTTTTTATGTGGGGCCTATTCTTTTCTCAGTTCCACTCCTCTTATCATGTTCTTGTAGGGAACATGAGGCAATTACAGAGACTTGCTTGGGACCACATGCCTGTGCTGCCTGCAAAGTCTTATCAGTCAGCTTGGTGTCTTTTCTTCCTCTCTCAGTGTGTTCGAGACCACATGTGTATGCTGCTTGCAAAGCCTATCAGTCAGCTTGGTGCCTCCCCCCAGTTCACTTTGGGTCATGTGCGCATGTGTGTGCTGCTTGCAAAATGAGCTGAGAGAGGGGGAAAAAAATGCCAAGCCAACCGAGGGACTTTTCAAACAGCACATGAGTGTGCAGTCCCAAGTGAGCCTCTGTAATTCCTCATGTTCGCTATAGGAAGAAGACTGAGTTTGGCTTTTCAATAGTTTTGGATTTCGGAGCATTTCAGATTTTGGATTTTCAGATAAGGGATTCTCAGCTTACACGGAGAAATCAGAAATACTGTGGCATGGCCGGTCTTCACTTTGGTATTCAATGATATGTCTTTATACTTGAGGAAATTATCTAGTGTGTTCATAGCTGCCCTTCTAAGTCCTAGTCATCTTCTAAAAAAAATGCCATCCTGGTTGTAAAATCACTTGTCTGTTCAATCTGCTTGGCCAACTCTTTTCAAACATAATGCAGAGCTTTCACTGTTTACTGAAAGTAGCATGCCAATTCCCCCCTTATCCAAAAATGTTTTAATTATCTTATTAAAAAATATTAACTCCTCCCCATTGCAGGCTCACTGAAAGGAGCAACCAGAAATGGGAGGGGAGGGCAGAACATTAGCAATACACTTTTATTTTGTTCCTTATATTTTTGACATACAAAAACAGTTTCCTTAGGGAACAGTCAGCCTAAAGGATGAAGTCTGCCTCATAAAATGGCAACAGGCACCAGGCACATTTGTGTAAAATGGGCTGGGTTTCTTTGTTTATCCTGCTTTGTCAACCCACCAAGCTAACATTACTCTTAATTGCCACCCTTCTTCTCCTTCTTCCTGTCTTGGTAGAAAGCCTTATTCTTGGGTGGGAGCAAGGGTGAGGAGTAGAGACCTGAAGAGGCCATTACCCTTGCTTCAAAGCAGATTCTGTGGTTTAAAAGGAGGGCGACGACACAGCAAGAAGGAGGAAACTGGACATTTAAAATGCTCAGAGTCTACTCAGTTACTTTTTCTTAGTTACCTTCATTTTATTTGTTTTACTTGTTATTTAAACAGTTTTTAAAATCAGCCATCCTGTAACAGAATTTTTTTCTCGTCCACTGCTTATTCAACAGGTTAAAGACCAGAGCACTGTCAAAAAGCAGAAATCATCAAAATGAGGAACCTTCCCTTTAAATACACACACACAGACCCACACAAATACAAATATAAAAAAGTATACAGACATAAACTTGTCTTTAAATATGCAAAAGTACTGTAGAGGAAAATGAACAAAAGTAGATGATGCAGTTGATGATGCACCGTGCGCAGTTTTCAAAGAGGTGCCCACAAATCGACTCAGCAGCATCTGTGTACAGATTGAACAAAAAAGATGGTGCCAAGTCGATTAAGAGAAAAAGCATTGTGTGGTTACTTTTCAACGATCCAGTCTTTCAACCCTTTTGAACTATAACCAGAGCCCCTGTATTCAACATGCAGTTGAAGGCATGACCCATGCACCAAATATATGGGTTCTGGTTGTAATTGGAAAAGGCTGAAGGAATGAACGGTTGAAAAGCGGACTGTTGCAAAGCAGATAATGCCTATATTTATTGGGCTACAACTAATGGAACCTCAGCTGGCATTCCTGCTGACTGTAGGATTCAGGACAGTAACATTTTCTGAGATCTGGGTCTTTGCCTGGGCAACACTCTGTCTTTCCAGGATAACCCAGTATTGCTTCCTCCTTGATTGTATCTTCCTCTCCCTCTTTCATCCTTCAAAATATTTATGTACTATTCAAGTGCTGTGTTTTCTGTTTTTCTAACTTTTTGGTTTGAATTCAGTTTGGAATCTCATGCTGCATTTCATTGGATTGCTACTCAAATGTGTGCAGTTATATTGGCTGGGATGTGTAATGTATCAGAGATCCCTGGAGGCAGTATGGTGCATTCTGTCCTGGCATCCATACTATGAAAACTGGCTTCTCCAGGCTACAGAATTTAATCAATAAATTGATCTGAAAGCCACCACCCCCCACTCAGTGTAGGGCCTTCCAGATGTCCTGGACTCCAGATGTTATCAGCCTTAAGTTTGTATGGCTGTTGGCCAGGGATTATGGGAGCTGTAGACTAACAACATGTGTGGGTACACATGGTGAGGGAGGCTGGGCTACGTGAACTGATGACATTTTCACTGGGCTAAAACTGTGTTCCTAATTAATGATGCGAGAGTTTTAAGTGTGTCTGCATGTATGTGTGTGGAGAGAGATGAAGACAGAGATTTGTAGCGGCAAAGTTCCACCTTAAAATAGGGAATGATTTTTATTAGATGATGGGATATAGCTGGGTGAGAAATGAGGGCATTACTCCCCGGTAAGAATTCTGCCTCCCCAAATGAAATTTTCCTTGTTAGGATGCATTGCTCCTGTCATATGCAATCACCAGTATATGTAATAGTGTAGCTGCATTAGCTCAAATAGGACAGGACTTGCTAAGCACTATTACCTATTCATTGCTAATTACTATCTGCAACTTTGTATCCAGTTGTAGCTTTTAAAGTATCTCTTGGCTCCAAATGGGCAATTCAATGGTTCAGTGTTGCCTTGTAGGGGGCATAACAAAAAGAAGATCAAGGGAGGAAACAATGAAATAACATGGAGGTACTATGAGAATCCATAGAGAATTATACATAAACTGGCTGTCGCTCCCATGATGAAAGGTATGTAAATGAGCCTGGGAAAGTGCCTGGGCTGGTGGGCTGACTTGACGTGTAAGACTTTAGCCAATCCTTGATATGTGTGCCAGAAGTTGTATGGCAAGATATAAAACTTGTCACCAGTTCTGATTCTTTAGTCTTACTTTTCTAAATAAACCCTTCTGTTTGAAACTCTGAGTGAAGTTTTTGAGAGCAAGTTATCCAGAATATGACACCTTTAGTCCCCAAATCTCTAGCATTGCAGGGAGTGGTACATTAAAAACCACTCACATCTAGAACTCATTTATTTGCTGTGTTTGCATTAACACTCCTGCCATAGATCTATCTGCCTCTGACCTTTCTGGGAGTTCACCTACCTGAATTCTAAGGATTAAATACAGAGCAGGTGTCAATATGTGAAGGAGGTGCTGTATGAAAGAGCAAAGGCAAGGCACTCTTGCCATGGGGGTTAATTCCCCCCCCCCCGGTGGAATCTATCTGGCCTCCTGTCCTCTGTCCGTATCCTGACTTAGGTTTTATAGAGAAGGATAGGTGTAAAATAACTGAACTTAGCAGGCAGTAGCTTGATTCTCTTGCTAGTTTCAGCAAGAGTAGACCAGTTCAGTCCCTGGGGTTTACATCTGTGTTGACTCACTATTGAACAGTTGATTCAATATGTCTGCTCTATTTTGGATTAGCCAACAGAATTCCACTCTGTGTGTATGTATATGCCTATAAATCAAATGACTAATTTTTTAAATACTCCTGTGAGCACAAGAGTTTCTGCTTTTGGATCTGAGACCTGAGAGACTGGAAAGTTTCTCCTTTGGACTATAAATCACAGAATTCTTTCAATCACCATGACCGCTGGCCATATCAGCTGGGAGATTCTGGAAGCTGTGGACTTGGGAACAAAGGGGTGCTTTCCAAGCTCTGGGTCTTCCACTGTGTTATGTTCAAGACAAGCAAATATGGTGTGTTGTCACCCCCATAGGGTTTCTAGCAGCAAGTCTATTTATATAATGTTGGCAGGCTTCCATGTCAAACATAAGGCAATACAAAGGTTCCCTCACTTCTTTTGGAATCAATAAAATCTTGCTCTTTTTATGTTTGATTTACACACACCAATATTTCTGCTCATTTAACTGGCAGAGCTAACCTTCCCATCAAATTTACAGCTTCTGCTTCCCTCTTCCATAGCTTCTGATGGTTTTTCTTTTGCTTTAAAGGTTGCAACCATGGTTTCTCCATTTAAATTGGGCAAAGGCCAAATAATTAAAATACTGTTTCCCCAGAGATTTGGTATCCGGGGCAATTGGGGTTTTTTCCTCACCCAAACTTGGGTGCAGCGTCCCACCAGCCGTTTTTGTTGTTGTTGTTGTGTGCCTTCAAATGGTTTTCAGCTTATGGTGACCATAAGGCAAACCTGTCATAGCTTTTTCTGAGGCTGTATGATGCGCCCTAGATCACTCAGTGGGTTTACATGACCAAGTGGGGAATTGAACCCTGATCTCGAGGATGTAGTCCAGTGCTCAAACTGCTGCATCACAGTGGCTCTCAAACTTGCCATATATCCAGCCATTTAACTGCACCAGTGAGTATGTGAATCTAAGGGCCTTTCCGCACTACACAACTACTGCAGTATGATTCCAGTTTAACTACCATAATTCTGTTCAATGGAATCATGGCAAGCAGTTTAGGGAGAGATATTTAGAATTCTCAGCCAGAGAGCTCTAGTACCTCCCAAACCCCAGGATCTCATAGGAGGCATCCATGGTAGTTAAAGTGGAATTATTGTGTAATGATAGTGTAGTGTAGAAGGACCCTAAGCCCAGAAAGATCCAGGTTGGAATCTAGCTTCAGCCATGCACTCAAAGGTAACAGTAGACTAGTCCAAGGGTTGGCAGTTTGTGACACTCCAGAATTTTTGATCTATATCTCCAATCACCTTGCTGGCTGGGGCCTATGGGAGTTAATGTGCAAAGTGTTTGGAAGGAACCAACATTTCTTATGGTTGGCCTGGTTGTTCTGTGCCTGACCTGCCTCAC